>OX375757.1:15000000-17500000 GCA_947359355.1 Acrocera orbiculus
TTATCACTAGGAAATATTCTTAGTGATGACGATTCAGAAAGTATTTCACGTGAAGCATCACCCTGTTCGGAAAGTCCACGACCAATTTTAATTGGAAATGAGAGTCCTAATGAAGTTGTAATAACATCACAACATCCAACAAGTACAAGTCATACAAATCAATTAATATTAGCCCAATCAAAAGTAAAAGTAAGCTAATTAAATTTTTATAGTAAAACAAAAAAGAAAATAATAATAATCAAATTTATAATTTAAGGTAACAGTAGCAACACAGACAGGCCATGAATCACCTGATTTAAGTTTTAATTCTGATAAGATGACCACTGATAAACATTGTTATGAATGTAAAGTGCGTTATAGGGATCCAAAACCACAGGATCTTATTATGTATCTTCATGCATGGAAGTATAAGGTAAGTCTTTTAGTACCCTGGATGCTAATAATCATAGAATGGTTTAATTACTTACTAAAACAAGCAGACAAATATATCCTATTGTACCTAAAGTGGTTTTGAAAACTAAGTTTTTTCTATATAAAGACTTCAAAATATTACTTGAATTGGCACTTGCGAGATTCTTAAACATTTTTATCATACCTTTTTAATAGAAGTATAATACAAAAATTTCAAATTCTCTAAAAAATGCTATTAACATTAGTTTTGGATGAAGGCTCAAAAAGAGATTTTATCAGGAAACAGTAAAAGTAATATTTAAATGAAAAAAGGTGAATTATTTCAATAAAACATTTAATTGAATTTCTAGTGTAATATATAATACACTATCCCAGTAAATATGTTGCTTATTATGTTTAGCTTGAAAAAATACGCACATATTCTAGTCCAGTACAAGCTTTTTTGTAGGTCAATGATTTCTAATATCAGATCAACTTTAGAACGCCCAGGACATGAATAAAATTTATGGATTTTACCATTACACTTGAATTTATGCAAAACAATTTTTTAAAATTACATATAATGAAGCATTAGTTCTTTATAGGATAAATTTTTGGTCTATATGAACTTTTTCTAAATGAACATTTATCTTTGACAAATTTTTTTTCTTCATATTTTCATCTGCCATGCAAGAAATACAAATTTCAAACTAATTAAAACTAACACTCTTGAATTAGTGAATTTGTTTTGACTTTTATGAACTATTTTATGTGTGAATATTGCAAAGAAAACCCGTAACCCTGTAAAAATTCTTGGATATTATGACTTGAACATGTTGAGTGTTTTTAAAAATATAATGAAAATTTTCTTGTGAATATTTAATGACGACACTTGTAGATCAATGCATCAATTTAGTTAATTTCAAAATGATGAAATTTTACATAATTTCTTTGTGCAGATAGTAAATATCTAAATGATATTTAGTGTGAAGCCAAATAAATTTTGCAATAATAAAAAGAGATTAGTATTATACCCAGAGGGGAAATTACTCATCAGTGAGTTTCTCTTGCATGAATTCATGCGTGAATCATGGCGAAAAGTTCACTTGTGTAATACTCATTAATGCCGAATGCAGAATGTAGCAATCATAGCTACTTTTCAGTCATATTTTCATGCAGAAAGTCTTCAAGAAGGAGAGTTTTGGGGCGATTTGTTAATTAAATTCATTGATGTTTTGGTGACTGAAAAGTTTCCTTACTGTGATAAGGTTTCTATTAGATTTGCTTACTTTATTGCTTGAAATATTACAAGTATTTGTAGAGTTTCAAAGTAAGATTCACTTTTTTTACAATAAGAAAACCAGATTGATACTACAAATTCTTAAACATGTACAACTTTAAATTTAACATATTAGAAAAATTATTTCTAGTTAGCCTTTTATTATTCTATTAACAAATAATTTATTTAATATTATAATTAGGGCCCTGGATGGGAATATGAAACAGAACTTCCTGAATGGGCACAAACACACTGGACAGAAACTGAATGTGAATAAAATCAAAAGTTTTCCAAAGACAATTAACAGTTATTTGGTATGTAAAATAAATTTGCCACATATAATACCATATATGAAATGAATGTTACATTTTTGTTTTTAATAATTAGTTTTAATAATAAAAAAAAGAAGGATACTTTAGAGTTAAAATTTTATTTAGCAAAGAATAAAAATTTACAATGCAATTTCATATTTTAGTCTGTTTTTGCACTTTACTAGATACCCGTTAAATATTTTTAGTAATTAATTATTTAAATGAGTAGTAAAAAATAATTGTAAAAAAGGGAATGAAAATTGTATTACTAAAAATAAAAATAAGTTTTAAAATGCCTAAAATTATAAAAGACATTATGTTTTTTTAAGTCTCTGAAAATTTAATTCCTTTTTGTAAAAATTACTTTAAAATACAAAATACTTTTGAAAAAAACCTATATCTGTTTTAGGGAAAATTATTCAGAGCCTTAAATTCATTAAAAATGTGAGGAATATTTTATTATAGTATTATAAATATAATTATCAATTTGAAATGCAAGAGCCCTTGGCTTCAAAAATAACAAAATCTAACTTAGCATAACAAAAGTTGGAAATTCAAGGAAAAAAAACTATAATAAAAATTATTTTTAAAACTGTAAACACTATTATATTTTGATTAAAAATCAATCAAAAAAAAAATACTACAGAGGACAATATTTACATGTAATGTTTATTGAAATTATTGTAAATAAGAGTAACTTTATATTTGTAAACAAAGGAAACTCTAATTGAAAAGCAAAAGTAAATAAATACAATTTTTTATTTAAGAGTCAAAACCAATTTTAAATAATTTTCTTTTCAAGCAAAAAAAAACAGTAAATTTTAAAGTAAATTTAAACGCAGGGAGTATTTTTTCAAGTATTTTAAACTATAAAGTTACCTCGTGTTGGATATAAAAGTTTGATATTGCATCTTTGAATAAAAATGTTCCCTTTTATAAAATTTTATAGAATTTTTTGCTTTTAGTTCTTAAATAATTGTTACACATTTACTATCAAGGAACTATTATTTTAATTTAATGAAAGCACCTAATTTTTTACACAGGCTTTTATAGCTTTTTGGCATTTTTTTTAAAATTTGTGGATTGTGACTTTTGTTAGCTTAAGTATCAAAATAATTTTACTTATAATTATTATTTTATGCAGAATCTATATATTAATACGCAAGTGGTGTTTTTGTCCTCCCTTTTAATGGTATTTATACTCAACCGATTTCACTCAAAATAGTTTTATTCGAAAAGTGATGCCGCCAAGATGTGCAGATGTTCAAAATTCTACACATTTTATTCGCAAATAAGTGATGTATATTGCATGTTTTTTCTCATATAAAATGAATGGCAGACCAAACCAACAACAATATAAAGGCAAAGCAGAGCCGCTTCTCGTTCCGTAAAAGCCGCTAACCCCGTGTAAGGTTTGACATGATTAGATAATTGTGTATTTTTCTTCTATTCTTCTAATTCTGACAATGAATAAAATAGATATTCCAGATTGCTTTCTGTGGGTTTAAACATGGGCGTTACGAAACTTTCTACGAATTGTAAACTTAAAATTTCTGGCAATTATGCATGAAGCATATTTATTATCAATCCCTCCATGCGTGTGCCACTGTCATCTGGGTCAGGCATGATCAAAATTTTCCCGTAACGTAGGGTTTCTAAATCTTCAATTTTGGAAAATTTCTTTCCAAATTTCAACCCTATCATTTCCCCGAGATTATAGAAATCACTGGTTTAACTGGTTTAAAAATTTCGTACCCTTTCAGCTGTTTGGATGAAAAATAATTTGTTTTCGTTTTCTAATAATTAAACTTTAGCTAAATTTAAGACACAAGGGTTTATATTACAAAATTGATATTTCAGAAAAATACAAATTAAAAAAGATAGTTAAACAATATTTTTAAGGAGCGTACTTATTGATTCCAAATTAGTTTTTACTTAACCCTCGTAAAATTTCAGATTCTTTTTTATAACTTTATGACAGAATGACAGAAGTTATTTTAAATAATGTAAATACAAGACGAGCTGAAGAAATTTTGATTAAAGCCAAAAAGAAATTCTGTTCAAGATACTTCATTATTTCAAATATAAAAATATATTTTGTCAAAAAGGTCTTAAAAGTTGATTGAAAAAAAGATTTTCTATTACTTAAAATTAATTTAGATTCGCATTGTACGTAAAAGGCACCTCCTATATGAAGGAGAGCTTTTATGAAAAATATTGATTTATATTTATGGCAAAATATACTCTCTATATTATTTTAAAATGTTTATAGCTAAAATAAAACTTTGGCTATTAACTTAAAACTTTTTAAGATTCAACCTCATACTAATGAAAATTTTTTGACTTCACTAAAACGAAAATTGTGTGCACATTTGTCATCCATGGAAAGAAAGCTAACCCTCATATTTTTCTTGTTTTGTAAAAAAAAATCTATTACACTCCTTAGGAATTGTATCGCTGTTAATAAATTTGTCCATTAAATAGTAACCAGGTTCATTACTACATACGCGAACAAAACAAAACAAATATTGATGAAAAAATATACTTGTATGCTAGATACTTTTAATTATAGCTGAAAGGCAAAAATACTTCAGTCTACCTGCTTGTAAGTTGTCTTGAATTACTTCTAAAAAATATTTTCTAGCATACTCAGAATCAGAAATCATACATCTTCATTAAACGATTATGAATATTTTTCAACAGATTAACAGAATATTGCTATCCAAAAAAATTTTCCATTGTTTTTCTTTCGAAGTCGAATATTTTTTTATTTTTTAATTTAATTAAAAATTTTTGTAGGCAGTTTTTTGAAGTAAACTAACACCACTACAACTTGTAAACTTTTATCATTACTTTTTGTTACGTTTTATCATTCTTCTTCAGATCAAAATTCAAATTAACTAATTTTGAAAGTGGTTGAAAACCAAAACTTTTAGCTTCTAAAGAATTTTTTTTGCATACCAATTGCAAAAAATCTTCAAATTGAAATACTTGACAAAATCCTATGCGATATTTTGTCTTTCTGATAGCTTAATAAATTTATTTTTTTGATTTTTCAATTAAATAGTGTACTTATATACTTTTTGGTTTTCATTTTGTTGTAATTTCATTTTCTTTATTTTCAAATGTTCATTATATGTCATCTAAAAAAACCCTTTGAAGAATAATCAGCCCTAGGAGTATAGATAAGAATTTAATCAAGAGGATTAATCCACCTCATCTCCTTACCTAGTGATGTTTTAATGATAATTAAAGAAGAAAGCCTAAGAGATCCAAGAAAGCAGACAAAATAATACACTCCCTCTCATTGCAAAAAACTATTTACGCCACTAATAATGCCTGATATAATAAATATTATGTATTTATATTCTGCGTATCCACAAATAAAATTTTATTCTTCACTACCTGTACTCAAATATTTTGATGGATAAATTTCATCCTGTATCTACTACATCCAGAAATAACAATACCCAAGTATAATGCCTTAATAATAAATATACATATACTCAAGGAAATTAAAAGGAAAAATCTGTAAATTCTATGGTTAAATGAAAATGTTCTAGCAGTTTTACGAGTACAGCTGTGCTGCAAACTATAAAATGATTTTTGCTAATTTTATATCAAAATTGTTCAACTTTTATAACTGAAGCTAAAAAATAAGATGATATTTTGTGGTTTATATTAGCTATTTTAAAAACAGCAATCAAAAGCTTGCTTAAACATACTGTGATGAACAAATAAAGAAGCATACACCTTAACTACTTTTGATAATCCTAAACCTTATCTACCAAAATTATTATTCTTCACTTTTAGAAAATTAAATTTCATTTAAATAACTTTTCCGAAATAATAAAGCTAAAATAATAAAAACTGTGAAAACACACATGAAAAAATAAATACACAAATCGAAATTGGGTTAATCGGAAAACTAAGAAAAATATATTACCACTAGATAAGAATCTTTTTGTGTTAAAATGTTCTCTATAAGACCTATTTTTCTTTTCCAGATGGTTGAAATCTTTGATCTTTGTGTATTTGAAGCACATAATAGTAATACTATTTATGGTTTATATGTTTCTTTTTTATGTGAATTCGAACACCATTAGCTTACATATATTTGAATTAAGAATCCACTAATGTAGGTAGTAATTTTGGATTAAAATTGGATTATTTTATCTTCATGAAGTAATCTTCAAAAATTTTTTAATCTAATTTAATTAGTTTAAAATTTGATTAAAGACAAAAAACTGATATAGTATTTTTACTTCAATTCAATATTTAAGTTGAATTTAAGATTTTATTATTGTTATATAACGTCGTATACCTTTAAATAATGACAAATATATATATATATATGTATATATAATTGCTTATATTTTAATTAAAAATTTTACCTAAATAAAAAATAGCAAATAGGAATTGCTTTTTAAGAAATTTAATAAAACTTAGTTTTTGTTGGTCTTTAAAAAATTTAACAATTTCAATTTAAACAAATTTTTAAATTTATATAATACAATCCAACAAACAAAAATTATGGTATAAAGCCTATGTAAAATAAAAAAGACACTGTAAGTATTTATGTGCCTTGTTATGTAAGTAAATAAGATCCCAAATAATTATAAACAGACGTTGAAATAAAAACATCGTCTTTAAATTAAAATAAATAATTTAGCTACATATTAAATTATTATTGAATAAATGATATCAGTAATATTTAAGTGTAAAATTGTATTAGAAAAAGCTGTAATAAAGTTGTATTATTTTGCTTCAGTCTAACTTTGGCCAAAGTATAAGATCCTTTTTTAATGGAAATCCTTAATCAATCAAATATACATAAAAATTATCCAAGCATTTTCTACTAAAAATATTTATAAAAAATGTGAAAATCAGAATAAGAAAGATTTGCGCATTTTGTCACTCGAGTATTTTATAGTTATCGTAAGTGTAAAGAAAATGATCATAGAATTTTTTCACCGAATAAAATTACGTGAAAATAGAGTACGAACGAAGCTCAATTGTTTAAAAAATTAAGTACACCAATAGTATTAATTTCTATAAATGTTGTCATTGATTTTAGGTTTTTGAATATTTTTTCAACGTATTGATCACATTCCTTCTATCAAGTTTAAAATAATTCAGCTTTAATACGCACATATTTCAAAATATTGATTTGTATTTTAAATCACTAAATTTTTCAAAATACATAGAAAAAAACTCATTTAATAAGGTTCAAAGTTTTTCTAAATCATATAATTTTTGAATTCTTTTATTTTGAAATATTCCAACCAAGTAATGATGATGTCTTCAACAATCATAAAAACCGTAAAAATAAAATATTCTGAATTTAAAAAAGAACCAATTTCAAATATTAAATAAAATAAAAAACCAAACTGAATGTGAATATGGTAATATAATAAAGACAAATCAACATGGTTTCTGAAAATGGATACATTTTGAAATCGATTTTTTTTATGCCAACAGCATTTTAGGATATAAACAAATATTAAAATATTCTTGAGAACTCTTACAAGGCAACCATTTCTATTCAAATTTAAGAAATGTTTAAATATGTTAAATCATTATTGAAATTATGGAATAGCTGGATTTGTCAAAATTTTCGATTGGTTTATTATAACCAATTTCTATAGTATTTTATTTAGCTCTACTGTTGCCTAATTTCTTATATGGCCCACTGTCTAAGAATGCTTATTTCTCTGATTGCAGTAATTAAGTGGTTATACTACAAAATTTTTGCCCTTGACATAGCTATTCTCGAGGTGTATACCAAGTTTAGTTGAACTTAACCAAAAACATAAATATGTCGATAATTTAGGAGATTCCCTAAAGAAATATAAACTTACTAAAAGGAACATTTTACGTCAGTAATTGACAATAATATAAACATAGAATAACTCCTACTTTACAAATTCAAATGAGAAGTGAAATTTGTAAGGAGCAGTAGTTTTTTGACAAAATTTTAACCTCTGTATTTAAAGAAGCTCATCATCTTTCCATTGTCCTTAAAAAGAAAAAACTATTATCAGTTTTTCTTTCATTAGTTATGCGTTGCGTGAGATTATGTAATGTTGAAAAATAAAGTTGAATTTTGCTAGAAAATTGTATTTTAATGTCTCAGATTTGAGATTTATTGAATGATAATGTGGTCGACAGTACTCACGTGCCTTCTCTCAAATCAACTTGCCACTGCTAAGGGAACATCATAAATCCCATATTCACACATGAAAAATTGGTAAACAAAAAAATCTAACAGCGGACAAAATAATTAGCAAGTAAACGCTTAGAGTCTAAGAGATTGTGAACTAATTTGGTTACAAGCCTTTTTTTTTCAGTGAGTTTAGAAGTTAAAAATCAATCAATTATTTGAATATAATTTCAAAACGGCCATCAATAATTTCGGATTTTATAATGTAAAGATTGCTAAATTGTTTTTTTTTTTTTGCATTAAAATGAAAAACTTGGGATTTTGAGATGAGTTTTTGCTATCGTTTAACACATTTGATATCTTATTGTTATAATGAAGGCATTTTTTAAAGGGCATTATTAACAAGGGAATAAGTTCAAAGGGCTTGGATTTTATAATTAAAAAATGATACCGGCTAAAATATGATAAATAACACTAGTTTACAAATTTTGGGCTAGTTTTATGCACCTCAAAATAAAATTTTTTGTTAGGGTAAATTTGGGTCGCTGAGTTCGAAAATGATAATCTCTTCTTTTTTTTTAAAGAAGCATTTTCTAGATATTTTCCAAAAACGTGTTTTTTGGGTGTATTTTCTTTTATTGGTCTATATCTCAGGAAATAATTCTTTATTTGACTAAAAATCATTTTCGAATTAAGCGACCCAAATTTACCCTAAAGAACAATTTTATTTTGAGGTGCATTTTTCGTGTAATTTGTGCCATGTTTTATGATGAGAATTATTGTTTTAATTGTTTGATTAAAACAAAATTCTTATTCATATATTAATTTATTATTAATAAAATTTAATAATTCTTCTAGAATTTTGCAAGCAGTCAAATATTTTATTTACTAATCAAATATAATTGTCATCGCTGTTTTCTTTGATTATTCTAAAATTTTTAGAAAAGTTGCATTTTTAAAAGTTGTATAATAGCTCATAAAAAATTTCTTTCTATAAATTATCCGTGTTTGGAAAGTTTTGTATCAGTCTGATTCCAAAAGTGAAAATGGTTTCTTCCAAAGTTAAATGTGCAATTGCCTTCTGCGTGATTATTGCTCTCTGTGTAAGTATTATTTATTTTAAGAAATGATCGGAATTGAAATTAAAAATCAAAATGAAACGTACAAATAATTTTTTTGTTCTATCAGCATTTGACTTTGAATCATTCTTCAAAATATTGAACTATTAGCAAAATAGAAAATCATTAATGAATTAAAGTTGATTTTGGCTTGGTAGCTTTTCTGTTTGCTTCTCTGAATCCGAGAATGGATTTAATGCAAAAACCAAGCAAAGCAGTTAATAAAAAATTAGAATTATTTTAGTTGAGAGACTCATTTGCCTTCATAATTTTGAATTGTACCTTTTAATGAAATTAAATTACATTATCCTAAAAAAGGCTAACTAAGGTCCTAAAATTAAAAAATATCATGTAGAATAAATGATCCTTGTAGCAATCTTGAAAATTTTAGCTGTGGAAAGTTTGAATTGGTGTTGTAATGCTCTCAACCCAATGGATCTTCGCATGATATTACCAGTTAACTTAGGCTTATGTTTCATAATATTACAAATCTTTTCCAACCAATTCCAATTTCAAAATATAAACCTACCAATTCTTCACTTAAAAGACAAGCTTAGCGTGAAGATTTTACAAAATTTGTCCATTCCAATATTTATTTTTGCTAATTAAAATTATATTAATTTCAGGAAATTGCATGTGCAAATCCTCTTGAGAAAATCAAGCAAGACATACAAAAGTTTGGAAGTAAGTAATTCCTTAAGTTAATCGTTTTATAAGTAATACTGGACTAATTTTCTCTTCTATTTCTTTAACTTAGGTGGAGGTGGAGGTCGATCAAAAAGAGCTATTATCAGTCCCCTAAAGGATGAACTTTTAGAGCCTGTAGAATATGTCTATCTTATCTTAGTTTCTCTTTTCTTCTACATTGAAGCTTTTGTGACAAGTGTTTTTACCGCTATACTTTCATTGCCTGTATTTGATATCTTTGAGCCATTACTGCTTCCAATATGGGATGATTTCCTAGAAATTATCAATGCTATTGTTACTTACGTGGCCGAAGTATTGTAAATAAATAAAAATGTGTAAATTATATTCTAAATTAGTTGTTTTGTTTTTTATACTTGACATAAATAAGAAAAATAAGGAGTTAGAAGAATTCTACTCTTGTGATAAAAGCTTGAAAATCCCAAGACTAAAAAAAAACATAAAGCTTAAAACCCTTTATTTGCCACTCATAATTATAAAACGTCAACCGTGATTTTAATTATTATTAATTTTTCATGAAAAACTCAATATCATAATTTTAAATATAAGTAAGGCAAAAATTGTTTTCTATTTAACGTATTACTTAGGATATGAACTTTGAACTTAATGGTTAACCACAGTGGATTTTCCTTGTTTAGAGTGTTAATCTAATCAATACCACATTTTCCTCGTGACTTTAACCATTTGATAAAAGTTCAAGGGTGCAGGTGCCATTCCTTGGAAATAATCCCCTTAGGTTAAAATTAAGACAAAAAACTCAACTCATCAGCCTTCCACAAAAAAGTCTGTTTGTTTGTTGATATTTTAAAATTAGTGTCCAAGATAGCTCACTGTGCAAAATTAAAGCCAAAAGCATAATATATATGTGTGTGCATATGATTTTATACACACAAAATAATTTTCGTAGTTACACGTTCTTTTCAGAATTTGTACTGTCGAAAAAACAGCCAAAACTAGTAATTTTTTTGTACAAGTATAACAAAATTAAGGTTTAAGCTAAATGGAGGTTTGTGAAGAAACTTTTGAAGAATTCAAAATTATAATGCACAAAAAAATTTTTTATTATTAATTTATCTTTCAAAACTTTTCTCCTTTTAGCAAATAGCTTAACAGACTGTCATTTTAGTTTTTATGAAAAATAATGTTGAAATTAGATTTAAATAATTTAGTATAAATTTATTTCTAAGTAAGAAACAGAAAGCTGCAAGCGTAAGTTTTTGGCTTTCTCATAAAAAAACTTAGTGTAAAATCCAGAAACTAAAAGCATTTTATTTAAGATTAGCTTTACAAGCTTTAAACTATTTGAAATTATAAACTAGAATTTTTTTGAAAAATTAGCAATATTCTGGTGTCTTCATAATATCACAGGATAAATAGGAGTCGTGCAACAAGAAATTTATACTAAACATTTTTCACTAATAACTGACATTGTTATTTCATATAAGTATTTTTGATCTGTACTTAGATCTTCAAATTTAACTTCTGGAAGTTCGCTTTGTATGTTTTCATAGTTTGTTTTTGGTAATTTTTCGCAATTTTCTAATGATTTGCCAATAGGACATAGGCAAACTTTTTACTAATTTTGTTGTTTTCTTTTTTGCTCGTGATGTAGAGGGTAAGTTTAGCTTATCAGGTGAAGAAATACTGCCTTCAGACCCACTCGATGATGACACCAACTCCTGCTGGTCAGTATTACACTTCTTTTGATTTTTGTTAATGCTCAAATTCGATTTTTTTTTCTTAACGGCTCGTGTTATTTTTTTTCTAATTGCGGTCTATTCCACCAATCCGCATCCTCTTCCGCTGTCTTTGATCAAGAAAAAACCCTTGCTCAAACAACAACAACAAAGTTGAATTACATGAACAAAATTCAAATAGAGCTCTGCATTGCTGTATAAAACTACTTTTCTGATCAGCAGATAATCTTATTAAAGATTTGATGAAGTTTTGCATTTGAAATGATAAGCCTTTAATAGCTGAATGACTCCTGTGTGTGAAACTGTAGGAAGGGATGATTTTCTCCAAACATCTTCAACTTTTGAAACACAAGCGCAGCAATATATAAAAATGATGGCTCTTTGATAGTATTTCTTCTAATTTTAAGTTGTAATCTATTACATTCATAACATTTCATGACATCTTCGTAGGTTGGCAATACATTGTCTGTAATATCTTCTACACTTCGGAATATAGGGTACTGATAACTTTTTCTTCTAGTTTCCATAGTAATCTATAAGTTTTTCGAAAGAAAACAGTGTTACGAGTGCCAAACACACGCACAACCGTAGACAAAACTCAATAGGCACTGCGGAGTACATTTTATATGCGTAGTTAACAAAATAACGTCAATGACGTTTAACATCAATATTGTATAACGTGTACGTTTGATATCAAACTTGGGGATCGATGCGAATTATATATTTAAAGTAAACGAAGTACTAAAAGAATATATGAATAATATTTTACAGCCTTGTAATTGACCTAATAAGTAATTTCACTATTACTATTATTACTATCACTATTAATTTCACTATTACAAGTGTATTTGACAAAAAAAAATTTTTTGACCCACCCTAATGAGAGTAAAGTGGGAGCAAAAGTTGCACACTCTCTTAAAAATACAAAAAAAAAAGTGTTTTAGATTTATAAGTAAGAAACCACAAAACTAGTATAATCTCAGAAATTTTCGGTTTTCGGAATTCCTTTTTGCATTTCACTTCGTTCATCTAATTTAGTGTAAGGTAGAAAGAGAAAAAAACTAAATAAGTGAAAAGCGGACTCGATGAAAAGGAGTGAAGCCCCTTTAATCGCCCATCTCAGGATTGGACGGCTGACCTGAAAACCAATGAAATTATATAAGGGAAACGGGATTAGGACATCTTAATAAAAAAAAATTCAGTTATTCAAACCTTAATAATACATGATTTCTTTATTTAATATTTCCCAAAATTATATATACAAATATATGAAAAAAAAATCATAGAAAAATCAAAAGAAAAATGTGGCAAAATCCCAAAAATTTAATAAAACTAATTCTAGCATTATGTATGTGTAACTAAAATAATAAAAAATTTAAACTAACAATAAGATAAAAGAATTTATACCAAAAGAAAACTTGTAAAACTAATTTTGAGTTAAAAAAAAATGCTTCCAGAAAATAACACCTTTAACTAATTTTAATTCAATCCTTAAAAAAATCAAAACCAAAACCTTTTTTTTTGTATCTGATTATTAAATCCTTAAATAAATAGAAAAACCAAAATTATCCTCAAACAAAAGAAAACAAGACTTACATGATTAATTTTTTTGCTTTACGAGGTCTGATGGTCCTAGCAAACTCTCCTAGAAAAGATAAATTTTTTTTCTCTACGTTTTGTGTTCTTTTTTCGTCTTTCAATTTTTACTATATATATATATATGTTTGTATATTAGTAAAAAAAAAGAAAAATCATATCATTTCTAATAGCGGGTCCACACAGGCCAACTCACAGCAGAAACTCACAGCGAAATCGGTTATTTTTCATACAAAACTGACGGAATCGCTGTGAGTATCTGCTGTGAGTTAGCCTGTGTGAACCCGCTATAAGATACTAACTATTCAACTATATCCATTTAAAACAAAATAAAACGAAAATCAATCGCATGAATTCTGTTGTTGGTTTCTTCTTCCCCTTTTTCTTTTTTTTTTTGAATTACTAACATATAGATTCCAAATAAGGTAATATATCCTGCAAATATTCCACAGGCACATCATGAGCTTGTATTAATTGCTGTAAGCCAAACTGCACAAAGGCTCCATAACACTATAATCACCTTCTGAGCCTCACCATATCATACGTGGTATACCAATATCACCTTGCATCATTTTATAAAATGTAGCTCCTATGTATAACTACATCCTCGGATGTTTTGTACAAACTCATTTTAATTTTATTGCAACTTCCTCACCTGTAATTATTGTTGTACCTAAGTAAATATCGCCAAGTGAGCCAGAGCCAATTTTTCGGCCTAATCTGTATTTATTTTCTACCCTTAATTCCATAATTGTGGTTGATGTGACTGATCAAAGGATTCCGGTGTAAACGCCCTATAACACACTAGTTCTTTCTTTTTTAATTGTTCCACTTATATTAATTTAATAATCACGAAAGAATGGTTTTAAGTTTTTTTTTTCTCTGAAAATTATTCATTTTTTCACGCCATTTTGACAAAAATTTATTTGACAATAAAACTTAATTCAAACAAAATCAAAGTTTATTCTGATCAATTTACGCGATACTCATACTTTTTTTCCCAACCGTTTATATGGTGTTTACACCGGCCCAAGACCGTAGTATCAACTTGGTAGTATCAAATGAGTGTTTACACCAAAAGTAGTATCAGATATACTACTCAGAGGAACAAAGTGAAGTGAAATATTGAACACTGTGAAATACCAAACTTGCTAAAAAGGTTAAACCAACCCTAATAAACCCTAGAAAGCTTACCAGAACTCTCAAGCAACTAGCTCCTGCTAAAATATGCTAAATAATTTTTTCCATAATTCAAAATCACGATTATTATTTCTTATACATAGTATAAAAAAAATGCCATTTAATATTAATTTATTTTAAACATTCTAATAAAAGTTAATAATTCTTCTAGAATTTTTGCAAGCAGTCAAACATTTTATTTACTAATCAAATATAATTGTCATCGCTGTTTTCTTTGAATATTCTAAAATTTTTAGAAAAGTTGCATTTTTAAAACTTGTATAATAGCTCATAAAAAATTTCTTTGTATAAATTTTCCGAGTTTGGAAAGTTTTGTATCAGTCTGATTTCAAAAGTGAAAATGGTTTCTTCCAAAGTTAAATTTGCAATTGCCTTCTGCGTGATTATTGCTCTCTGTGTAAGTATTATTCATTTTAAGAAATTATCGAAATTGAAATTAAAAATCAAAATGAAACGTACAAATAATTTTTTTGTTCTATCAGCATTTGACTTTGAATCATTCATCAAAATATTGAACTATTAGCAAAATAGAAAATCATTAATGAATTAAAGTTGATTTTGGCTTCGTAGCTTTTCTGTTTGCTTCTCTGAATCCGAGAATGGATTTAATGCAAAAACCAAGCAAAGCAGTTGATAAAAATTAGAATTATTTTAGTTGAGAGACTCATTTGCCTTCATAATTTTAAATTGTACCTTTTAATGAAATTAAATTACATAACCCTAAAAAGGGCTAACTATGGTCCTAAAATTAAAAAATATCATGTAAAATAAATAATCCTTGTAGCAATTTTGAAAATTTTAGCTGTGGAAAGTTTGAATTGGTGTTGTAATGCTCTCAACCCAATGGATCTTCGCATGATATTACCAGTTAACTTGGGCTTATGTTTCATAATATTACAAATCTTTTTCAACCAATCCCAATTTCAAAGTATAAACCTACCAATTCTTCACTTAAAAGACAAGCTTAGCGTGAAGATTTTACAAAATTTGTCCATTCCAATATTTATTTTTGCTAATTAAAATTATATAATAATTTCAGGAATTTGCATGTGCAAATCCTCTTGAGAAAATCAAGCAAGACATACAAAAGTTTGGAAGTAAGTAATTCCTTAATTTAATCGTTTTATAAGTAATGCTGGACTAATTTTCTATTCTATTTAATTTCTTCTTCTTCTTTAACTTAGGTGGAGGCGGAGGTCGGCCAAAAAGAGCTATTAGTCCGGTAAAGAATGAACCACAACAGCCTGTAGAAGATTTTATTTTTTTTAAATAACATCCCTAATTGGATGTTATTATCAATGCTATTATTACTTACGTAGCTGAAGTATTGTAAATAAATAAAATAATGTAAATTTTGTTTTCTTTTGCTTTTCTTCTACATTGAAATTTTTTTGTCGTTTTAGTTTTTATAAAAAAGTCTTGTTGAAATTAGATTTAAATAATTTAGTATAAATTTTATTTCTAAGTAAGAAACAGAAAGTTGCGAGCGTAAGTTTTTGGCTTTCTCATAAAAAAACTTAGTGTAAAATCCAGAAACTAAAAGCATTTTATTTAAGATTAGCTTTACAAGCTTAAAACTATGTGAAATTATAAACTAGAATTTTTTTGAAAAATTAAGCAATTTTCCATCTAGATAAATCATCAAATTATTGTTTCCTTGTAATCCTTGCAGCAATTAACTTCTTAAATAAACTCTAAACTTTTTTCAGTTTTAGATAAAAATCAAATTTCATTAAAAAACGACGTCTTTGTGACGTCACATCATTTTTTTGTATAGTTTGTTAAAGTGATATATATTATAACAAAATTTTTTGTTTTACTAAAAACATAAGACTACCATTGGACCGCAGGCTTACGCTTTATTGATTTTTATATCTAATCTAGTCTGGTAAATCTTTTTATTTTTTTGCGGAAAATTACCAAACTAAGACTACAAAAGAAAAAAATAAAAATTTTTTTTATACCCGACTGGAATTTTTAGTTAGGCATGCTTAAAAGTATATTAGGGGCCGAATAAGGTGGCAAGCCTAAGTACGGCATTCCGCGAAAGTATCTGATGAGGCCCTCGCTCGGTGTACATTGTGCCACCCTATATGACTAGAACTTGAAGATTCTCAAATTAGGCCCATATGGGGCAATATGAAGGCATGTACAAGTGAGATGTCTCTACAATATTACGTAATAGGCCTTTTTTGCTTGAACAATTATTATTATTTCGGCATTTATTTTAATTTTTAACAAAGAGGGCTTATATTTTAATATATATACTATATAAATATGTATATACATATGTGTATATATATATGAGTTGAGTTGAGAGGATAAAATGAACGTTAAGGGTATATTATGAGTGTCAATATATATGTCTTTTATGCTCTACAATTAGAAATATTGTCTATTCAAATATATGTATATATCCGTTCCTGGAATCAATTTTTGTGTTTTGGTTTTTGCTAGAGTTTTTTTATGTAATTTGTTTCTTGTGATTTAACTGTGATTTTAATAGCAATTTTTGCCAATATAAAAATTCAACTAACAGTTATTTAAAACGTGAAAATGAATAACATTAAAAAACTCCGTGAACTTACGCGTTTGAGACTACAAAGATTTGGTGAGGCTAGACGTAAATCTGCAGTACAACGTAATTGTCATCATCAATTAATAGTGTCCTGTACTAGTAGTGATGAAATAGAAAGTGTTAAAAACATAAAGTGGTGAATGTTCCTATTTCGAGGAGTGCAAAATCATGAATCCTGAAATTCCGTATAGAGTAGAGAATGAGGTAGAAGTAAATTTTAGAAATAGTAGTTTTCCGATGAAGATGAAGATAGTATTCTGATATCAGTGATAAAAAGAACGTTGATCATAACGACCGTGAACAGTACATAATAAGTAATAGTAGCATCGATGATAATTCTGGCAGCGATCAAAGCATATATGAGACTATTGACAATGAAGAAATTGATGAAAATAATGACGATTTCATTATTTTTGATGAGCTTGAACAAATTCGTCAATGGGCTATATTGAATCTACCTATACCACACTCTAGGTTGGAAGTATTAATGGATATTTTGCGTAAACGTACTTTTCCCACTTTGCCTAAAAATGCCAAAACATTTTTGAGCACAACTTCAAAATGTTATGAGATCCAGAGTTTTAATGATACCGAGGAATTTGTATGTTTTGGGATTACCCAAGCTTTGCAAAAGTGTATTAACATTACTATTCATGAAAATGCTTCCATTGAATTATTATTCAATGGGGATAGACTACCATTGTTTAGCTCTAGTTGGAAGCAATTATGGCCAATACTATGTAAAGTTTTTCATTATCCAGATGTGTATAAACCATTTCCAATTGCAATTTAATGTGGTACTGGCAAACCAAGTAATCTTGAAAAGTATTTGGAAAAGTTTATAAGCGAAGTGAATGGTTTATTGTCGAGCGGTATCATGATTGATAACCGCTATTTTAATATTAGTATTAAAGCATTTATATGTGATACACCAGCACGTGCTTTTTAAACAATGGTGAAAGGTCACGGAAGATTTTGGGCTTGTGAAATTCATTATCAAGGACGAACAATTTATCCCACCGCTGATAATGAACTTTGAACAACGCATCGTTTCGTGATCAGACGAATGTTGAAAACCATATTGGAGTAACCTCATTACTACGTATAACACCAGAAATCGATATAGTTCGTAGAGTTGTATTGGGCTCCATGCATTTAATCCATCTGGGCGTTATGAAAAAGATATTTGACTGCTGGATTGATGGTAAAATCAAGGAACTTAAACTAAGTCACAATACCAAAGAGCGGGTATCACAAATGCTAATGAAAATTAAGATACCTGCTGAATTTCAAAGGTCTACAAGGTCATTAGTAGAGTTTCAACGGTTCAAAGCAACCGAATTTCAATTTTTATTGCTTTATGCGGGCCCAATAATTTCCAAAGCATTTCTATCTGACGACGTGTATCGACATTTTTTACTGTAAGTTGTAGAATATTATTTTCAAGAGAACTAGCAGTACAATCATGCCAAAGTGCAAGAAAATGTTTACATTCATTCGTTTCAACTGTACCGTGTATATATAATTTACAATTTCTTGTTGGAAATGTACATAACCTTGTCCATCTTGCTGATGATGTTGAGTATCTAAACTGTTCACTACCTGAAATTTCTTGCTATCCATTTGAAAATTTTCTCGGTAAATTGAAAAAACTTCCACGCCATGGAAATAAGCCTCTTTCACAGAATTAATCTTCGACATAATTGAGATGTCATCTGTTTGGAACAAAAAAGCGACGCTATCACCAATTGTACAAGTTCTTAGGCAATTAAATCCGGACAAGTGGGAAAAATCAAAATCAAACGTATCAAATACAAAGGAGTGTTATTAACTGCGGTTCCACCCAATAACATGGTCTTATTAAATAATAAAGAAGTATTAGAAATATCAGATATTTATAAATACAAAAATACATCTGCTATTAATATTTAAACTGTAAAAGTAGCTGGAAACGTATTAAAAAAAATAAAAACGACTTATTCATATCCTACTTATTCTGAATATCTAAAAATATGGAACCTTAGTCGCAGGAATGTGAATCACGTTAATTGCCAAATTGGTGATATTAAAAAAAATGGTTGTTTTTGATTTCAACATTGGGTTTAAGGAAAAAATATATGTCATGCCCTTACTACATATGTAAAGGCAATTATGATCAACTACTGATCGATTTTTTGTCAAAAGGCAGTAAACTCTAAAAAAAATAAATGTCACTAAAAAAACAAATGTCTTTAAAAAATAAATGTCTTAAAAAAAAAACCGCCCCTAAAAAGTAAATGTCTATAGTGGCAACTCGAACAACGACTTTAAGTCGCGACAATGTTTTGCGCGTTTCTTGCGTAAAAAAATGAAACCTCTATATTAAGCAAGAACCTTTAGAACTATGATTTTAGTTTAATTTTTAAACAGAAAATATTTCTAAAAAATGAAATAAAACGAAACACATTACCCTTACTTTGTTGATATTTTAAGTTGACAATAAGTTTTTCTTTCAGTTGTCCTTATGTTTGCTGCGGTTTGCATTGTAGTATCAAATGACTTCAGTCATAGATCAAAATATTTTTTTGTGGGTGTCCTTTTTTTATTTTTTAAAGTATGCTAGCATTCTACACAGTGTACCATGTAATTTGTAAATAAAATTTCATATGAAAAAAATAAAACCTCTAAAGTAATACAGAAAAGTGTAAAAGTAAACATTTTTACAGAAACGTTTTTTGTGTAAGTGTTTTATATAGAAAGTAACCTATAAAAAATGCAGGAAACAGATGGAAATTTAACTTACGAACATAAATATAGACTAGTTGTTTTTCTTGATAAAAAAAATAAAAATAGAAAACTAGATATCGTTATAGTGCGAAATATTTAGATATTTTCCGACGTGAGTTCTAACAAATTAAGGTGTAAATATATGCCGGGTCCATTTAATGAAAAGATTTATTGTGTATTAAAAAAAATGATTAGTAATTGCGATGATGCTGAAGAAAATTGGCCTAGTTATGCCATTAAACTGCGTGAAAGAGCTGGTGAGTAGACAAAGCTTTTTTTCATTAAGTTTTAAATTTGATTCAATTAATTATGGTGTTAGCAATACTTGAGGAAGCTGAAGAAAAACTTTTAAAATTAGAGTATGCAGTGTACGCATACTCTACGGAAAATGAACAGCAAAAAAATTATAAATAATGAGTTTTAAAGCTGATTTGATGAAGAAACAGCTTCCAAAAATACTGGACGACATAAAGATAAACCTCGCTCAGGATTTGGAGTCCAAAAAAAGTTAGATTAAGTATAAAGTTTTATAAAACTCAAAATATTAAAGATCTGTTTGATTTAAAAAAACTTCTTATTTTTTAAAATTAGTACTATACATGCAGATTTAACGCAACACAGTAAAACAGAGTTGTTCACAGCTACTAGTTCTGCAGAGTACATAAAAATAGCAAGTAAAAAACTAAAACACATATTATATATACAAATCGACCAAAATTATTTATTGAAAAATCTAAATGCAGGCTGAAAAACAACAAAAGAAAGTGAAAGTGACAAAAAAATTAAATCCAAAAAAGAGTACCCGCTAAACATCAGTGGCAGTGGTGAAATTTCTGATGAAAATGAAAATATTATGGAACCAATAATAAAGCGCGAGGTTCACAAATTTCTGATATTTCTCACCCATCATTTAATGAAAAATCTAGAAATAAAATCGACATCAAGGAAATGAATGATTATGATGATTTAAAGAGTAAGATTTGAGCTTGTTACGTAAACTACATTTTCTCTTCATGATAAATACTTTTTTATTACAATTACAATAATATTAATGCATTTTATTACAGGTTTCACAAACAATTCAATTGAGGAGGTGCAAAGTTCTTTATCTCGACAAATTGGACAGCTCAATGGCCAAATTGCCAAATGAAACTTAAAATTGATAATTTGAGAGACACTGTAGAAGACCTTAAGTTGAATTCAAAATTTTCGAATGCTATAGATATAGATTTAGAAGGCGACATTTTCAATCCTTAAACCCAATTGCCTTGCTTAAATGAGGCAGAGTTCAAAATATTCGATAGAAAGCTTGTAGACAATGCTGACATCAGAAATAAAATGGTAATGAATTGCTCTCACTTTTTTTCTAAATGTAATGTAAAGTGTGATTTTAAAACTTTATTGAAAAATCATCTTTTTTTACAATATATTTATTTTCAACAGTATCAGAAAACGAAGCGGAATACATTTCGGATACATTTTTGTACAAAATCATAAAATGTAGGTTAAATATACATATTGGTTTTTAAATAAAAATACTATTTTGTTTATTTAAGCATCAATTACAGAAAAATTCATGAAATCAGGGGAAGAAATCTCTGATGAAAAAATCTACAATGCTCTTTAAAGCAATTTTCATCATTGAAAAGATTGGGATGGTGGTCGGCTTTTAAGACTAAGCAATCGAAAACAACAATAAACTTTAACTGTATAGAATTTTTTTTCAAATACATAAATTTGGATATCAATAACTTTATTGTATTTTATTTCATTCTATATAACCCTATAAAATAAAACAAAGTATGCAGGGTTAGGCGCAAATGCGGAAGACCTCACGTGTGGTAATCTTCAATTCTGCCTAAATACCGCCTAATGAGGCATGCCTACTTATGGCCTAATATAAATTTAGCGTTACATTTCTCATGCGGGCCGCGTGAATTACATGAACAAAGGTCGAATAGAACTCTGCATTGCTGTATAAAACTATTTTTCTGATCAGCAAATAATCTTATTAAGATTTGATGAAGTTGTTGCATTTTAAATGATAAGCCTTTAATAGCTGAATGACTATTGTGTGTGAAACTGTAGGAAGGGATGATTTTCTCCAAAAATTTTCAACGTTTTGAAACACAATCGCAGCAATATCTAAAAATGATGGATCTTTAATAGCATCTCTGCTAATTTTAAGTTGTTATCTACTCCATTCATAAATTTCATAACATTTTCGTAGGTCGGCTATACATTGTCCTTAATATCGTCTACACTTCGGAATATATTCACTGATAATTTCTTCTTCTTGTTTCCATAATAATATATAAGAGAGAAAATAATGTTACGAGTGCCAAACACACGCACAGCCGTAGACAAAACTCAATACGCACTGCGGAGTACATTTCATATGCGTAGTTAACAAAATAACGTCAATGACGTTTAACATCAATATTGTACAACGTGTACGTTTGGTATCAAACTTGGGGATGGATGCGAATTATATATTTAAAGTAAATGAAGTAGGTCCTAGAATAAATGAGATATAACAAAGTAGATCATAGAATAAAAAAGATAGTTTTTGTTTTTTGTTTAAAAACAAAACTGTCAAGTTTTTTTATAAAAATAATCAAATATAAAAGTTGCGCGGTCTGCTACACTAAAAGAATAAATGAATAATATTTTACAGGCTTGTAATGGACCTAATAAGACAACATAATTTCAAGATTACTATAGTGTATTTGACAAAAAAAAAATTTTTTTAAATTTATAAGTAAGAAACCACAAAACTAGTAGAATCTCGGCAATTTTCGGTTTTCGGAATTCCTTTTTGCATTTAACTGCATTCATATAAATTTAGTGTAGTTATTGCGTGCGTAATATGCCCATTGCAAATTGCGTAGCTACCCCATAAAATTGAAGTAAATTTGAATTAAGAATAAACAATTTGTAAATGATCAGTAGTTCTCAAAGGATAACAAACTATGAATAGCAAACGATTTATTGCTGATCATTCTCTTAATTACATATAAGGTGAAGAAATATCCGGATGCTATCTCGAACCACGGAATTTATTTGTAGCAAATAAACTTATAGTTTTTTCTTTAAATTAAATTTAGTGATTTTACATGTAATGGAGTACTAATATTATAAGACTTTCAAGAACTGCGGAACTGTCTAGGAAGCTTACCAGAACTCTCAAGCAACTAGCTCCTGCTAAAATATACTAAATAATTTTTTCCGTACTTCAAAATCACGATTATTATTTTTTATACATAGCATAAAAAAAATGCCATTTAATATTAATTTATTTTAAACATTCTAACAAAAGTAAATAATTCTTCTAGAATTTTTGCAAGCAGTCAAACATTTTATTTACTAATTAAATATAATTGTCATCGCTGTTTTCTTTGATTATTCGAAATTTTTTAGAAAAGTTACATTTCTTAAAAGTTGTATATTAGCTCATAAAAAATTTCTTTGTATAAATTATCCGAGTTTGGAAAGTTTTGTATCAGTCTGATTTCAAAAGTGAAAATGTTTTCTTCTAAAGTTAAATTTGCAATTACCTTCTGCGTGATTATTGCTCTCTGTGTAAGTATTATTTATTTTAAGAAATTATCGGAATTGAAACTAAAAATCAAAATGAAACGTACAAATAATTTTTTTGTTCTATCAGCATTTGACTTTGAATCATTCTTCAAAATATTGAACTATTAGCAAAATAGAAAATCATTAATGAATTGAAGTTGGTTTTAGCTTGGTAGCTTTTCTGTTTGCTTCTCTGAATCCGACAATGGATTTAATGCAAAAACCAAGCAAAGCAGTTAATAAAAAATTAGAATTATTTTAGTTGAGAGACTCATTTGCCTTCATAATTTTGAATTGTACCTTTTAATGAAATTAAATTACATTATCCTAAAAAAAGCTAACTAAGGTCCTAAAATTAAAAAATATCATGTAGAATAAATGATCCTTGTAGCAATCTTGAAAATTTTAGCTGTGGAAAGTTTGAATTGGTGTTGTAATGCTCTCAACCTAATGGATCTTCGCATGATATTACCAGTTAACTTGGGCTTATTTTCCATAATATTACAGATCTTTTTTAACCAATTCCAACTTCAAAGTATAAACCTACCAATTTTTCACTTAAAAAACAAGCTTAGCGTGAAGATTTAACAAAATTTGTCCATTCCAATATTTATTTTTGCTAATTAAAATTATATAATAATTTCAGGAAATTGCATGTGCAAATCCTCTTGAGAAAATCAAGCAAGACATACAAAAGTTTGGAAGTAAGTAATTCCTTAATTTAATCGTTTTATAAGTAATGCTGGACTAATTTTCTCTTCTATTTCTATAACTTAGGTGGAGGTGGAGGTCGGTCAAAAAGAGCTATTATTAGTCCGGTAAAGGATGAACTTTTACAGCCTGTAGAATATGTCTATCTTGTCTTAGTTTCTCTTTTCTTCTACATTGAAGCTTTTGTGACAAGTGTTTTTACCGCTATACTTTCATTGCCTGTATTTGATATCTTTGAGCCAATACTGCTTCCGATATGGGGTGATTTCCTAGAAATTATCAATACTATTATTACTTACGTAGCTGAAGTATTGTAAATAAATAAAATTATGTATATTTTGTTTTCTTTTGCTTTTCTTCTACATTAAAACTTTTATGACAAGTGTTTTTACTGCTGTACGTTAATTGCTGTATTTAATATTTGCGAGCCAATAATGCTTCCATTATGTGATTAATGTCTACAAGTCATTTATACTGTTTTTACTTACGTAGTTAACATATTTAAAGTATTTTGATAACTAACAGTATTGTTAGTTAGCAAAATTATAAAAATAGTTTGGGGGTTTTCAATATTCTTAAGTAAAAAATCGAAATTTGTTAAAAATGTTTATTCACTATAAGGAAAAAATTAAGTGTTTTATATCATATATATTTATTATCAGGTCACAGCTTAAGGTGGTAAGAAAGGTTGGCATATATAAAGGAGCTCTTTAATATAAATAGAGAAAATATTAAGTGTTTTTACATCCGTAGCTGCAGCTCATAACTATATCTTATCTACCCCTTAAATTGGACTTTTATTCCATAGAAGCTCATATATTGTATAGAAAAAGAAATTCGCAAGCATCATTATATGAAGAAGGTTTATTATAAAGAAAAATTCATTTTTTCCCCATTCGTTCTTTCCAAATTCATTTTTTTCCTCATTCCTTTTTTTTATTTTAGCCACAAGAAATCAAAATTAATAAAAAATCTCAAACAGGACGTGAATGCTAATATTTTTAAGGGACTCTCATATTTAAAAAAACTATATGCCATAAAAATAATTTTCATCAGAATAAGGCATTTTATTTAATTTTTTAAAATATTTCAACGTAATTAATAGAAAATAAAAATGAAATTAAGGAAATTTTATTCAAAGGTATTAATATCAGTTTTAAGAAAATTTGATCAACAATAAAAGAAGTAAAACGTAAAAATCGATTTAAAAAATGTCAAAGCCCATAAAACAGGAAAATTCAAAAAAGTTGATCGAATTTTAAAGTTCATCCAATTAATAAAAAAATTGTTCGCATCATACTTCACCGAATTTGTATTAAAATACATGCAAGGACTTGTCTATATGGATCATGTCAACTAAAATATTTGTTAAAAAAAAAATTTTATAACTTAGCAACTAAGTGTTATAAAATTATCTTAAAAGATTTTTAAAGTTACCTTTTGATTACATACATATTTGAATATATTTTAGATTATTTCCGTAAATATAACTGTTAAATTTGTTTAGGTTTGAATTGATAAAGGACAGCCCAATAATTGGAATTCGATATTGATTTATTTAAGGTATTTTCGTTAGACATATTTCAAATAAATTCTTTTATCAAATGAAATAAAATAAACTGAAACTTGTCAAGTGCTTAATAAATTTTAAATAAATGAAGTCAAATAATTAAATAACAATTGTTTTGCAACATTTATCCTCCAAAATTTTTGATATTTTAATATTCAATGAACCATTAAACTCTATTTTAACAGCAATCTTATAGAATAAACAACCCTAATTAATAGTTTTAAAACCTTTATCATATTCTGAATGACATAAATGATGTTCATCAAAACATAAAAGCATCATAATGAAATATACAAAACTAAAAAGTTTAATCTGGAAATTAATTAAAATAACTCTAGAAAACCAGCATGGCCAACAAAAATTATAAGAAAACTTTTCATATTTATTTGCTAGACAAATTAAAGAAGAACTCATTTATCCATTAGACAAATATATTTATTTAAAGACAAAACTTTAGTGACCTAATCTATCAGGTCGTTTGAAGTTTGCCTTCATTTGTCCAAAATCTTAACTATAACCACAAAACTCAGAAATGTCCGCATGAAATTATTTGATCGGCTACTAAGAACATAAACGAAGTTATTATAATTACAAAAATTTTTGAAGGAAGATACAAAATTACAGATAATAAAATATTGTACATTTTATTTAGTAAACTTTTTTATTTAATATCATAGCAGATATAATAATATTTGTAGATGAGTTGAAGTTTACCTTTTAAGAAAAAGTTTAAGGCTTATCTCGTTCCCATTATAATTATTGCCATAAAAGACAACTCGGTTATAATGCAATGAGATGAAATATAATAAACCTATTTAAATTGAATGAATTGTTACATAGACTTTGTATCCTTGTAATTTTGTCAAAAG
The DNA here is from genome assembly GCA_947359355.1 of Acrocera orbiculus. Taxonomy (NCBI): domain Eukaryota; kingdom Metazoa; phylum Arthropoda; class Insecta; order Diptera; family Acroceridae; genus Acrocera; species Acrocera orbiculus. The sequence continues at coordinate 15,026,533 of OX375757.1, forward strand.
AAAACTACAGTTAAATTATAACACATTTAGATAAAATTATTTTAAACTTAATTTTCTTTTCTCGTCTTTAATTGAAACAAAATTATTTTTATCATTTTATTTAGCATTTTTGAAAACAAAGTAATAACTAATATGAATATAAAGAATTTATTGTGTTACACAGTCCTAGGAATCATTCCTCTTAAGGAACATTAGAAAAGCTATATCGGCATCTATTGTGGCTGCCTTTTCTAAAAAAAAAAAATAGAACTTTTGCTTATTAAAAGTCAAAAGGAGGTGGAATTTTATGTTGCATCTAGTCAACTGCGGACATGTCAAGATTTAATTAAATTTATACATTTTTAGCGGTTGCAATTGCTGTACTTATCTCTTTTTTATTCCCATTGTCATATTTACTTTTAAGTTCCGATTCTTAATGGATCACATTGTATTGGATCAGCTGTTTTAGTTTTTTGTTCAAGAATCTCTTTCTGCTCCTTCATCGAGGTTAATTATATAACTTAATATATGTAATATTTTACATATTTACTATTCAAACTCAACAATATTTTTTTGAAACCAGCTTAAAATTAAATTGCTTAATAATCACTTAGTATTTCTCTGTGCTTGTTCTTAGCTAAGATTTAACTAAATCCAAATAAAAAAATAATAGTTTCTTATTCATTATTTATGTTACTGATTATATTGCTTTGGTTGGCTTTGCTTTTGTTTTCAGTACTAAAACAGTTTATAATTTAGCCAAAAAATATTAAAATAGTTCAGTTTTCATTTGTAGCAATCTAACTTTGACTGCAACCTTAAGACCGCACTGTACTTAATATAAACTTTTCCAGTCAATGTAGTAACTTAGAGCTTTTCGCACATTCAAATAAAAACATTGAAATGTTACTAACTCCACAATTTTTATAACTTAGAATAAAAAGGTGAAAGTTCATCTGCTTAATTAGTTTTTTCTTTAAAGAAATAACACAACTTTAAGGCCAGAATCCAAGCAATCTGCCAGTGATTATTGACAAAACGAACGAGAATTCTTGATAAAAATTAAAGACAATGGGATTTGAAAAATATAAAAAAAAAAGTGTTTTCATATAAAAAGCTGTTTGGGTTATTACTTTACATATCAACGTCTTGGACAAAGTTGTTAATTTTAATTTGAAATTTCTTCCTATTTTCCCAAATTAAAACAACTCTCGTTTTTTTGCATATTTTGTTTTACATAAGTTTACGATTTTATTATTTCTCAATAAAAACTTTTGGTCTAGTTGAACATGCCAAAAATAACATATTTCCGAATTCAATTAATCACATTTTTTTACAAAAATAAAATTCCCGGAAAAATTTTTGTAGCTATCTCTGAGAATGAGACTGGTCTCTTAAGTTGAACTAAAAGATGAAAAAGCAAAGCCATTTGTTTGTATTAGTAAAATAAATGCAAAAATATAACTGAAAAAATCTTACATTTGTTCTGTAACTTTATAAACTAAAAGAAAAAATGAGTTATGTGCCATGAAAATTAACCTAGTTTACACGTAGTTAAAAAAAGCAGTGGAGTATCTGAAGTACCGGCATATTGTTGGAGTAAGACTGACTTTGATTGGAAAAGAAGAAATTCATAAATTTTATCGTTTTAATTTCATCTTAAAGTTTCTACATAATTTTGTTGATTATAATGAACATCAAAATATATTCGGAAAATTCGGAAAAAAACTCTGGTTTTTTATATTAGAAAAAAATATTTGCTTGATATATACGAGTAGAATAAACATTCAGCTTCATAATTTTCAAATTTTAACTAAAATTTTTCACTTTTTTTATATTAAATCTCAAGAAAGCAAAAAACTTTGAAGGTTTTAGACTGACACTTGAGTAAATTTGAGCAAAAAAGGTAGGAAAGCGGTGGATGCATCAGTGTCAATTTTCAAGTTTAAAATATTTCCAGCAAAAGTACGTGAGTGCATTTTTTTGATGTGAAGATATCTTATGCGATGATATTTGCCTGGAGATTGAATGTTTTCAATCGTTTACATTTTTTCGTCTTAAAGATTTGATTTGAGCCGCGGATCTCGGTCATTCTAGTTAGAGACTCGTCTGTTACACTAAGATTGGATGACTTTATTAGTACAAAACTTATACATACATGCTACCTTGGAAACAAATGAAAAGAAAACTTATATTAATTCCAAATTCTAGCTGATATTAAACTGTAATAGTTTAATTATGAAAAAAAAAAAAACTCCGAACAAAAACAAAACTATACAAATAGAAAAAAACTCCAAAAATATTCAAAGAAAAAGAAGAATAAATTAAACTAGATACATAAGAAATTAATTATTATTTCAATTTAAAGGATAGGTCATTTTAAAATCCATCATATAATATTTGAAATAAATATGAGTTATCACATCTTTTGAGTGTCGTCCGCGACGCTCTCATTTTTATGTCTCAAGGTTAACATGGTTACTTGGCTTCATACAGATTTATAAAGATTTATCTAAATTAATTACAACAACTTCATGTAACGTAAAATATTTCATTCTAATCTCGTTAAATGTCTATAACAAATATATTTCCCATACAAGCAATTAAACTAAATACTTTTTAAAACTTATATATCTTGAGATATCTTATCGTCTTTTATTTTTTTCTTCTTTCTTTTGATAAAGGTACAATCTATAATATTACTTATACACATACTTTTATATATAACGGTTATAACAGGACTAATAAATAGCATCTTGATTTTTGATGAAACTAAAAATGTATAGCTTTCGTCCCTTTAGGAAATCATATGTCAAAAACATAAGTTCAATATTTAAGCATCTATTCGAAACCTATATAATAAACCTATATATATAAACATATTTAAAGGCTATCAACTGTAGAAAAACGCTTGATAAGATTTCAATAAAGGAAAATATAAAGTTTTGGAGTCTAACATAAAACTAATTACCCGTAAAGCTCTCTGTTTCTGTAAGTTTTGTTGTGAAAGTCATTCATGAAGTCTAACATAAATTTCTGACATTTATAGACTCTATTTTTTGTTTTTCTTTTAACAACTCAAAAGGAATGAGATATATTTACCGGCTGACTTGATGAATTTGCTGACCAGGAAAAACAAGCTTGGAGGATTTGGTCTCAATAGTGTCATAAATGTTTTATGTTGTAAACATAGCTATAGCCATCGTCCATTTTAGACTCCCCTTTTGCTAAATACAAAAGAGAAAACTGTGTTTACTTTTTCAAAAAAAGTTAATGTTTAGGTTTATTAAATTCAAAGAGCTTAACACTTGTAAAACCAAATTGTTTTTGTGGATGTTTCATTAAAATTAAATTTGGACCAAATTTTACAGTTGGTTTTAATAAAAATCGTTCTACAATTTTATTTCACTAAATGTTAGTAATAACTCAATTTAAAGTTATTCAAGCCGTATTTTTATTAATTTTAATTGTTATTATTAATTTTTATTTTGAATTTCACATCTCTTAAATTATTAACAAATTATGATGTGTAAACTATAGCGATTTTATATCCATTAAATATATCGATCACCAATTACACCTTATAAATTTCAAGCAGATTAATGCAAAAATTGGAATGAATTATAAATAATAAATAAAAAGATATCTGCAAAGTCTTATTTGCACTACAAAAGTGGCATATTAAATATTTTAATATTTTGACATATTTAGAATCCGCAGGTTAAATAAGACTTAATAATAAATATTTTTTTCAGCTATGTTTTTCTATAAAGTTACTAAAAAAGTTACATTAGATGCCAAAGAATTATTTTTCAATAATACAAATTTTCAATTTGAATCTACCCAGTAATAGACAGAAAGAGAGGGAGAGAGAAACAAAAGGTCAAAACTGCAAGCTATTAAAAAAAATCAAAAACATAAGTAAATTAAAAAGTCATGTTCTCATTTGCAGTATAAATAACAAAAAGAAGCGCCTTAAGATAAGGAAAAACTAATTGGTTTTTTTTAGTATTGAAAATTAAGCCATGAAGTTTCCAGTAATTGGAAAAACAAGGAAGAATCTTATGTGCAAGAATGTATCAATGTCATCAATTATTCACTAGCTTAACTCTTCTGCTTAACTGAAGATTCTGAACCAAAATGGATTTCTAAGTAAAGAACACCACCAGCAATTGAATCTAAAGCGTATTGATTTCGATATAGCAAATTTACAATTGAATTTACACTATACATTTTGAAACATTTTGTCTTTTTCCAGAAACCTTATGTAGAATGTGTTAATTTTAGGATGCGCTGTATTTGATTAGGGCTTTGATGTTCTATCCAACATTTTTACAACTTATTATTCAATCAATAAGAATAGGAGTTGCTCTAGGATATTTAAAATCCTCACCTAAGAACATTTTTCAAATCCACCTTTTAGAAAATGAAGTTCCCTATATCAATATTAGAATTCTTTTTCCAACATATCCAGTGGCTTTCCTAATTTCTAACATAGTAATAAAACTGAGATTTTATTCACAAGAATATCAATAAAAATCAGCCAATCATTTTTTAATTTTTACGCTTATTTCCAAAGCCATTTAGTATGTTGATCGTGTTGAAAGTGTCTGTTTTTATTAAAAGTTGAAGACTATGAAGTTCAATGCAAGTATTTTTATTGGGACATAACTTCTTTCTAATTAAACAAATCAATAATTCTAATTATTATATCTGTATTATCTTTGTATAAGTTCTTCCCAATAAAATGAGTACTGTCGCATAAGTCCTAATGTTGAAATTAGCTAAGCAGTTAATCTAGAATTTTTTTTATCGATCATGCGTATTAATTTACTAAAGTTTTGTAATGTTTAGAAATGATCTACTTTTTTGTACTATTTCTAAAATTTTGAAAACTATGCAGTTCTTATGAAACTTTGTCTTGGCGTTCAATACAAACAAACAAAATCCTTATCTTTTCAATTAGAGCTATTAAATTTCTGTTCTAAACTGGAAATAATTCACTCTCGTATTTAATGGTGCTAGTCTGTATAAAAATTTTTCCTTCCTTTTCCTAAAATAAAATGGGATGAATCTAACTAACTAATTACTTCTCGTATGAAAATGCTCTTAGACGGTATTGCCCTTGCCACTTTGAAATTTTAGCTTCATACTTAAATTTTACAGAAACACTAAATAAATAAAATACAATAAATATCCATAATATTCTTAACAAAAGCAGCCAATTTACTTCCTAGATAATCGGTAAAGGATTTTGTAACGGCTTTCATAAATGTTTTGGAAATTGATTAAGTTAAACATGAAATTTCGAAACACGCCCTTAGCACTTCCTATAAATTTTTAAATTCAAAAAATAAGCATAATTAAAATATTCTGTTGCCATCAACCTTATCAAAATTTGAAACTTATTAAACTATTGACTCTTAAAGAAGCAAAAATCCTTAAATACATAATTTTCCTCCATTGATGAAATTAGTTATAAAGTTACACAAAGAACAGCTTTTTTTTTTCATTGAGTTTTTTATTTGACTAATTTTCATTAAAGTTTTTCAATAATAGTTTTCATTTCTTGTTTATTTATTGTTAATGAAATTTTATTTTCATTGCTATAGTTAATATTCGACTTCTTTAAGGGTGTTTGCATGGAACTTTTTATTGCAGACTCAGTTACGTTTTTAAATACAAAAGAAAAATATTTTAAAAAATAGTTGAAAATTAATTTTATAGTATTCAACTCATTTCAAGGTATTTAAGTTTATTTAGCAAAAATTTTGCTTATGACATCGTGTTTAATTCTATTTTCTTTCTGGGAGTAACTTTTGAATTCTTTCTTATAAATAATTCCTGCTTAATGGAACTTAGTACTTTAAAAAAAAATTTATATCTTTTCTTATTATTTTGTCTGCTTAAAAAGTTTTCTTGATAGTTGAGCTTAAAAGTTGAAACTCAATTAAAATTTTTGATTTTAAATTATTGACTCAATCAATCAATAAATTTAAGGGCTTTTCACATGATGTTTTTTATTATTCATTTAAAAGAAAACATATTTATTTTATCTAAGAAAAAAACCTTAAAGATACGTAAAATTCAAAAAAAGGGGGCTTCAAGTATATTTTCTTGTATTTTAAAGCCATTATGATTTCTTACCATTTCTATGTATGTATGAAGCCAAAGAAAAAACAAATTAAATAAACGGAAATAGTGATCTTTTACAATAATTAGTACCAGTCTCAAGAACAATTTGAGGTTAAAAATAAATAAGAAAACTAAGATAGAAGTATGCACCTAATAATATTCACAGCGTGTGTTTTATGTATTTTAAATATTTATAAGCAACAAATTAAAAGCAAAAAGGAAATAAATTACTCTTCGTCAAAAAATTTACAAAACTGCATAGAATTGATGAAATTTTTTGTAATTACAACTATATGTAATTAAATAAATTTTTCCATTCTACTTTTATGAAAAAATAACATAAAAAATATAATCCACTTGAGTTGTAAAAATATTTACCCAAAATCACATTTCTTCAGCAAAACATGGCTTTTAATCTCTCTATGTCTGTTAAATATGTTTTCCAAACAAATTATTCCCATGATCTTGAACAAAGCTTGAACACTTTAGAGTAAATAAATAAAGTCCCTGTAATATATCCACATAAAGTAGCTCAGTATTTGGTTTAACAGTAGAAAGTTAACAATTAATTAACAGGAATCTAGTGAACTTTTAGAGCAAACAGCAATTTTAAGGGTTTTTGAATTTTTGAAATACTTCAACTATTAAAAAATTACATAAAAGTAATAAATATTTAGTACTTTTTAAAACTTCAATTTCAATTCAGCGGAAATTTTGAAGCATTTATGCATTAAGAAAAAGTAAACTTCAATATAATCTGTTCACAACTACATCACAAAGTCATCACTAATAAAGTCTAAATCAAAAAATCCATAAATAATTATAGATTCATAACTCATGGATTTTTAATAGAAAAATACTAGATGCAATCAAATTGATTTTTCGTCCATTTAAATGTTTAAATTCAATTAAAAGAACGAATTCAATTAAACAGTCTTTTTACTTTTTTTCAATTAGGATGTTCATTTTATTCAGTATCTATTCTTCTTTTTTGAAAATTTTTGTTATTAATTACATTAAAGTCAATAGCAAGAAAAAAGGAAAAAGTAAAGTGTTTCTCTACAGCCAAAAGCATAGATTTTAAAACTTCATTATATATTTGCATAGTCGTTAATTTTCATTTCAATCTTTTACTCTATTTATACTTACCCATACAAATAAAACCCCGATAAATATATCGCAGGAGCAATTCCAGAAAATTTACAGGTTAGCCATTCTATGTAGTACATTTGAGGTAAAGACCAATGTCCAGAGATGTAAAAAAGTAGTTTCAATTTATTAACTTGTTGGAGAGCTAGAAATAAGAAGTTATAAAACCAAAAAAAAGGCAAGACTTACAACCACATTTTATAGCATATTTTCTACTATACTCCTTTTAAAACCATTTCAAAGTAATATTATTCTATTATCCTGCATTTTATTACAATTCATCAAAACTATTGCTTTCAAATGAAACATTAAACAAAAATTTTATGTTTTTTTCAATTTCTGTTTTTATTGCTTTTATTTTTAGAAAATTGATAAAGTAACAAAAACGAATATATCCAAACCATTGAAAAATGTTACTTTTATATTCTAAATACGTGTTAAAAAATATATTCTTTCTTTTCCCGAGTGCCTCCTTACTCTGTTCATTGTTCTTCATTAAAACTTCAACAAATCATTTTAACAAGAAAAAATATTTCTGTTGGGAAATACTTTATCTTTGTTAATCTTGAAATTTAGAATATTGAAGGAATTCATCAGTTGTGGAAAGTGTAGATAATTTTTGATTTCTTTAAACTTTCACTTTAAAACTGAACTGGTAATAAGAGATTTTTGAATTTTAGTGACAAATGGCTTTGGTTGAACTTTCAAGAATTTTTATATAATGGAAACATCATTTGCATATTGTTGTATGATCATCTTTAGGTGTTTATTTGATAAAAATATAAAGATTCTTAAGTGTATGCATAAAAAGTACTCTTGAGCTTTTAATACAATTTGATTTACCCCGTTGGATTGTATTCTTAAGAAAACTAACCACACAAAGCGGAGAGAGTAATGGGAAGAGAAATTGACTTCATATAGTGCTGGAAATGGCTATAAACACAAAGTATTTCTTCTGGGTTTTTCCATATATTTGATTTCAAAGTAAAAATATTCTATAAGGTTATATTGTTATTTACTTGAGTAAGGGTATTTTACTTTAAACGGGTTTTATGACTAAATTTGTACTCTAAACCTGAAAATGGCTATAAAATCAAATTATGTCTAATTTCTTTTTAACCTTGTTAGTAGTTGAGATAGTCTAATTACTTCAGGTAACCCAAATAACAATAAAAATTTGGTAAATTTGGAGAGTTCCACGTTATTGTCATTGTTGACCTAGCCTTATACCCTTTCTTAACAGGCGGAACTACACACTTTCTAACTACACAGAAAGCCACTTTTGTATGGAGAACTGTGTACATAACTGGTTGGAATCGTGTAGTAACTACAGCCTTTTAAACCCTGTAGTCACAGAAAATTGACATCTATTGTGAATTTTTTCTTTTATTGGATCCTCCTGTTCTGTATATCTCAGCTCGGTTTACTTCACTAATATTCATTATTTAACTTTATAAAACAATTTACATGAATAAAATTAAAAACTCTTAACTTTTCTTTAGTTTTTTTAGTTAAAACACTTTTCAAACATTTAACAATCTGCGACATCTGAATTGATATTTCAGATCATATGTTTTCAGATTGATTTCTTCTTATTTACTTCGGTTGAATAAGAAAAGTTTTTGTTGCTTGTTTTGCGTAAAATACAGGCTTAGAAATGTAAGCCTTTACTGCTTTATACAAAATCAATACTTTAATAGTTTTGCCGTCAACTTTTTTCATCGTTACAGTTTTTACCTTATGTGATATGATATCATCTTAAATTTTAGACTATTTTTTCTTGGATAGGATTAATCTTTTTTATCTTTTTACTTTCTTCGTTGATAGTATCTCAGATAAATTTTTTTTTATTAATTCAACTCTTGGTGGTGGATAAGAGTTAAAATGTTTTAGAATCTAAAGCTAAAAACATTATTTTTACAATCCCTCTCCAAAAATCTGAAGACTTCTTGCTTTATTGAGCATATTACCCAAAACTAGTGTAGTACTTTTATCTCTTCTACAGTTATATTTTGCTTAGTAAAAAGAATTTTTATATTTGTCAAAACAACACCAAAAAGTCAACATAAATAAACGAAATATTTATTGAATTTGATTACACCATTTTGTATGCGTCCAATTTATGTTATTTAATAGTAAAACTTAACCATAATCAATTAAATATTTTCTCATATATTATTCTGTATGCACAGTAAATAAAAATATCTCGTTTCCATTTTATTAATTTCAATATTCAGCATAAAACAGGGTTATATACTTGTTGAGTCTACAAAACTATAACTACCCTTTCTCTAAATTATGGAACTGTTATGATAGGTAAACAAAGATCGATAGCAATACTTAAAGCTATCCTAAATATAATCCAATTATGTAAATGGGAAAATATGAAAACCCCTTTTTATATTACAAAATTTATGTAAAGGTTTTAAGATACTGACAATATTCGAGGACACTGTATGAGAGCAAAGAATCTAAAAATGACCATTTAACAAAATCAAAATTTGAACTTTGTGAAAAATGTTAAGGAAACATAAAGTTTTATCATGAAATACAGCTTGAAAGTTGAATAGATAAATTTTTAGGTTGTCATAATAATTTGTGATAAAAATTTTTGTTGCATGTTTTTTTTTATACTTCTGGACTTTATTTTCAAAATGCTGAATGATAAACCAGCACATATGAGTATTTGTATTTTATTTAAATTTATTTCATAAATCAGAATCTTTTTTATCCAAGTTAGGAAGCATTTAAGTTTTTACTATAAAAAATTCTCTGTAAAATAAATAAACAACTTCATTTATCGAATAAGTCAAGGTTCTCTTCGCATATCACGTTTAAGAAGATACAAAAACATGAATTGAAATTTCAAAGCGAAAAGTTCATTTTTTGTTAAAATTGTTTTTTTATTGGTTAGAAGAAGAATTTTTGATTGGTCACCTGAAAAGTTTAGTACCTAAAAAATAGAAACATCATCTTCTACAATGAATTCAAACTCCTTTAATGTAAATGTAATGTATGTAATATATGAAATGTATTGTTAAGTCACAAAAACATACATATATTATTGCCTTTTCTATAGTATGTTTTCTATAGCAGGAGCATGTTAAACTATTTTTAAAATAAGTAAAGTGAAAATGGTGAAGTGGTTGTGTTATTATTTTAATATAAATAGCAGTTATTTATCAAGCTTTATGAAAAATAAATATAATATTTTGATTAATAAAATGAAATATCAAACTCTTATTGTTAAAATCAATACATGTGGTATAAGCCCTTTGACAAAGCGTTAGCAGTCAATGTTCATACCTCAATAGGTTGCAAATTTTTCAAGTAAAGCTGGCAAGTTATCTTGGTCTCTATCCTCATTCCAGGATAAATTAGATAAACAACACACACATCAAAAAGTTTGGCAGATTGACTAACTAAATACTAATGCAAGTTAGTCTTTTATTGCTAGAGAAACACTTTTTTGTCAATAACGAAACCAATATGGATGTACAGGATACAACTTTGATATTGTGCTTATCACTTAAATCAAAAAATTATGCAGCACAATCAAAACAAATTCTTACGTATGTACAAAAATGTATACCTCTAAGTGACCATTAATTAAATGTACGAAGACTTAAAAATAAGCACGAGAAAAATGGAGCACACGATATGAGACTCTCTTAATCAGGCAAATCTTAAGGTCATTCATCATGATATCATCAGAGTAGAAATACTGAAAAAATGTTTTAAAAAAATTAGAAAAGTAAATGAAATACATGAAAAAATATACTGCTCAAGCATCAACTAATCATAACAAGGATGAAATGTAAAGCTGTTATAAAAAATTGTAAATAAACATTGCTATTAAATATGCTTCCAAAGATATTTTGAATTAGAAGGATGTTATTTTGCAACCTTTAATGACACAAATTTTAACTGGGAATGTAGTTTCCCAGTCTTCAATTCACTTCAATAAAATCTGAATGTATTCATTATGTACATTAAAAAACACATTTTTTTAGCTCTTCTTGATTTTTATTTGTATTTGTAAGCAATATTTTACTATAATTCATCCAAAGTTTATGAAATCATATTGAATAAATATATCTTTGAAAAATATAAACTTCTTCTTTTCTGTAATATGCTAGGAAAGTGCTTCAATTTATATTCTTATTTTTTTGTTTTATTACAAACATTGACAGCTAAAATTTTAATAATACAAGAACTGCCTAAATCAACATAGAAAAATAAAATGGCTCACAGTTATTCAAATGAAGCATTTATCTTCAACACCCGCGTGGTTTAATATACAAAAAACAGTATTGATCTTTTGGCTTTGTCATTCATTGAACATCCCTTAGGGCTTAAATTATACAAAATCCTTTTATATGAGACTTTGGGTTTGCATATACAAAGATATTTAGGAAAAAAGAAATAAAGATGAGCTCATTTAATGTTGACAGATTAAAGTTGATAGGGTTAATCAAAAAGTTAAACATTAACAGTATAAAAACATTTCATTGATTTATTACGAAGGTATTTTTCAAAAAAAGTTTTTTATTTTTTCATTTCATCAAAACTTAAAAACTTCTAATTTTAAATGATTGAAGTAGATATTCTATATTAAAATAAAATCAGGGTGATTTCTAAAGTAGGCTTATAGAAGTTTCCTCAAAAAGTTAAATTGTGAATACTTAAGAAAAAATTAAATGAAACTTTCACATATGTATATAAAACCCTCAGACTAAAAGAGAAAAATTTAAATTTCATTATCTTATAAATACTGAGTTTGCATGGAAATAAAATCCATATTTACACAAAAAATTACTACTTAGTCACAAAGAAAAGTAATAATAAAAATTTAAAATATTTTATACAAAGAACTACTTGGAAGACTTTGTTCTGATATGAACAAAAACTTTGTTATATATGTTAAGAGCATACAGCTGTAATGCAAAATGTATTTAAGCTAAAAATTTCATGGTAAAATTTTTTCAATTAGCAAAAAATTAATTCAATTAGCTTAAAGTTTAACACTTTAGTTCTTGCACTTAATGTCAGCATGAAAATCATAAAGCATAGTTGCAATAAAAAACTTCCCTTTTTTAAGCCCTATAGCAACTTTTATTATCTTCAGGATATCCCAGCAAGGATAGCACACTCCTTAGCTCAAATATATGCAGGTGAAAGGAAGGAAAACGGAAAAACGCTTAAAGAAAGATTTTCTTTTCATATCACTATTTTGCTCTCCTTTTTCCACAGTTAAATATGTATTTTTATTTTCAGGAAATATACAGAAATTTTAATGACTGTTAAAAGAAAACCCTATTGTTATTTAAGTTCCTCATGTGTAGTGAAACAACCAACTTCAAAATCTAACGCTAATGTTATTTAGATCGCAATTTTATTCTGCATAATTAAATTAATTATTTTGAATAAGTTTGTGTAATATATTCTTTAGAATTGAGCGTTTTTAATTTCAAATATTTATTTTTACAAAAAGAAATAAACAAAGGAAAACCTAAAGCGTTTTTACGAATTGAATATTAAATTTATGCACACAGTAAATTTCTCTAGAAAATTTTATTTCTTTTTGAATTTCCAAACACGAAGCTATGCGCTTAAGGGATTAGATTACGCTTTTTCATTTAATATACATAAGTTGTAAGCCACAAGGGAGCTAAATAAGGGTTGTTTATGGTGTTACTAATTATAGTCCATAAGAATTGTAGATTTTAAAGCCTATGACCTGAATATTAATAATGAAGTAAAAGTTAATAACTGATTCGTTATATGTATCTAGAAAGCTAGCAATAACATTTTAATCATGTCTGAAAATCTTAACGAAGGTTTTCCTTAGACGATGTCGATAAAAATAAGTGTATTAAAAGGGAAAAAATACAAGCCAACCAATAGCTCAAGAATTGTATAAAGCCTCTTGAAAAATTACCTGTTAGAAGTAAAACCAGTTAATTATCTGAATAGTTGAAAGCCTCTTACTGGAAACAAAATTTATTTTAATGCGTACTCGTAGTATAATTATAAACAAATAACAACTTTGAAATGTTTATGACATATTTTTTAATTACAAAAAAAAGAAGCAAAATATAATACTAAAAATTAAATGTAACATTATCTATTCTTCATCAAAGTGGGATTCTGATTTACATAACACAAGTTAGCTGATTCACTATTCCTAAAGTATTTGATACAGCTAACTGAAAATACATTTATTAGGATTAATCAATCCTTTCGTAAATATATCACTAATTTTTGTTTGTTTTGTTAGAAAATGTTAAAATATCTATCCTTCCATTCAGCGCACTGACAATTCGATGTCAATAGACTTAAATTTTCTTCACTCTCAAATATTGTCACCAAAATTATTTGATTCCTCTTAAACAGCTCCAAAGAATATTCGTTAAATGAACTTGAAATAATAATTAATGAGATTTTTATCTTAGAAAATTGATTAGTTTAGTTTCAATGAGTTTTTTCCTAGTTTAAACTAGAAGCATTAAAAATGCCCTTTCCAAAGTGCATTTTGGTAAAACAAAATTTTGCTTTGAAATTTATAGAAGGACCTCAATGATTAATGATTTAATGTAATCAATTCTGTGTCCGAATAGAAAAAAAAAGTTATTCTAAAATTCCAACAGCTATCAATATAATTTATTGGGTTATATAAAACTTTTTTTTGATATAAGATTATAAAAGACTATTTTTATTTTCCTTATTTCTTTTATTAAATCCATCAAACAGAGCGTGTGCTATCTTCATAATTTTTAGATTATTTCTAGTTGAAAATTTATGCTAGATGCTTAATAAGAATTGGAAAGTTGAAATTACTTTGACACTGAAGGAAAATGATAAAATAACTAAATCGTGTACTGAATCTTATAATACTTCAATATAATTCAGAGGATACCCTAAGGATGTGATTATTAGCAGGCCCGGATCAAGGGGGGGGGGGGAGTGCCTGACCTAGGCGACAAGTTTCGAGGGCGCTAAATTCATATTTTTAAGAGAAAAAAATATTTCTCAACGCACCTTTTTGCAGCTTTATTATAACTATTAGTAAAAACCAGTTATTAAAATTTATTATAGGATCCTTATTTTCCGATCATAAAAACCCTACCCAGTATTTTCGTTTTTGAACTGTTGAAGTCATGTATTTTTCAACACTATGGTGGAGGGGGCGCCACTACAAATATTTACCCCGGTTCAGAAAAATCGTAGAGCCGGTGCTGATTATTAGACATTTTCTTCATTATTTAAATATTTAAAATTTGGTTGAAAATTCATAAAAATCTTCAAATCTTGAAAAGTAATTATTGATGATAGTTTTAGGTTTCTCGATATCTTTGACATTTCACTGTTACTGTTTACAAAATTTAAAGAAAATATAATAAAAAATTATTATTTTAGATAAGTTTATTTAGTAAGAAAATTAATCAGCCTGTGGAGACACAAAGGACTGAACAGAATTGATTCACAAAGTTAAAGTTTAAACAGGCCAAATTAGTAAATTTTCGATACAGAAAGCTTATTGCTATTTAAATACCAAAACAGAAAATTGTTTTTTGAAAATATCAAAGGTTTTTTGAAACTTGTTAAATTTATTCCCCTAAAAATAGGAACACTTGTACTTATTTTAGCTAATTTATTGCTTAAATAATTTTGCATTTTCATTAAAATTAACTAAAAACATGCTTTTACGCAATAGACAAACAGTGAAGACAACGATTTAAGAACATAAAATTTTTAATTTCACTTATATAATTTATTTTCTTTCAAAGGATCCGAAGTTTGAATGAAAAACTTACACACATATATACGTATAAAAATAAATAACATCGTTTTATTAGATTAAGATTAGATTAGATTAAGACACTTATGGTTAAACACCAATTGGTTAACAAACATCAATATGGATAAATTTCAAAAGATTATGCTGACTCCAAAAGAATTTTTCACATTATTCAAAGAATAAAAAACTAAGCTAAAATATTAAAAATCCATTAAAAATGAGTTTTACGGACAAAAAGGAAATAATTCTTTTCAAAGAATATTTAATACTTAAATGTGGGCACTCACTTAGTGCGTATACCTCAGCGGGTAACTTTTATGAAGAAATCTATAGCAAATACAATTAAAATAGCAATCAGAAAAAGTTTTCCTTTTACATTATTTTCTTGGAAAAATGGGTTCAAGACTGTTTAAAAATTTTCAGCAGACATAAACAAATTTTTGATGAAAAAATTAACATTTAAATCAATTAAGAAATTTTGGGTAAACTAATTAGACAGTATGTCAACCCTGAATAAATTTGGGACAAAATTAATTGGTGGCTATACGCAACATAGGATAAACTAGAGAAAATCACTTAAGTTTGTTAAACCAGGGTAAATTTTTATAAAAAGATGAATTACTCAGTACGAAATAAAAAACACCATCCAAGCTAAGGTTAACGATTTAAAACAAAATTTAAAAAATTATTCAAATTCCTGTGAATTAAAGAACTGAATTTGAAAAAGTGCTGAGCTCAGCCTCATCGAAAAATCATCATTTATAAACCTGTGTAGAATAATTAGATTTCTACACCTCTTAATATTTCTAAATTTTACAAAATTCAAATGTAAGCCATTGAATGAGCAATAGAAGTGCCAGTTATATTTTGTAGCAAATATCATGTTTCTTTTTTTGCTAAAAATATTCATAAAATTTTAGTTTTACAAAAAGGAAGTTGGTGAGTTATTATCATAGTCTGAGTTATTAATTGAAAATTATTTCTCTGCAAAAATTTGGTAAAAATGAATAATTATTCAGAGCGCAATTACGTCTACTTATAAACAATAAACATTATTGTTTAAAGGATGAAATGGTATAGTGGTATAGTGATTTTCTATTAGGCAAAAGAATTAATTATCATTCAAAGATAAAAAAATCTTTCTCTTATTTAAATTACAAGAATGTATTTCAAATTAAAGGCAAATGAATGTGTTCTCAATCAAAGCTAAAAGGATATGTTTCTAGTTGAAAGTGAGAATTGCTTCTAACCAAATGTAAAAATTGTATTACCCATGATTAAAGGGTTTATTTCCGACCAAAGTTTAATTAATTTCTCTCTAAATAAAGATAGAAAAAAATGGTTAATACTTCAAACCTATAATGATGTATTCTCAATCAAAGCAAAGGAATTTCTTTTAAAGGAATCTATTTACAATCAAAGGTAAAGTGATATTATGTTCGCCATAACAGCCAAAGGCATGTATATAACAAACAAACAAGCAAATATAAGGTTATTTATGTTAACTAATGGAATAGGGTTGTATATTCGCAAAATTTAAAAAGGTATATTTTCAATTAAAGATGAAAATATGTGTTTCAAAAGAAATCCAATCAAAAATGAAGGATGTCATCACAAAAAGGCTAAAGGGATTTCCTAAAGCATTAACAATATTACTATATAAATAAACATAAATATTGAATAAATAAAGATATTTGAAGATTAATCAAGTAAAAAAAGAATAGAAAATTAGCTGATGAGTTAATTTTTTGTAAGGGTGTTACAGTTATTAAATAAATATTACAATGATTAACTTTGAGAATTTAAGAAAGATAAATAGTTTAAAATTAACGATTTTACCTTAATTGTATTGGTCTTTAAATCAGTTAAACGAAAAAAATACTTGGTCTTAAATATAAAAGAAAATATTAATTTCTTAGCTTTTTATTCACTTTGAAGCAAGAGAAAATTTTGTTTAATATGTAGCGTAATTGTTCAGAATGTGCAGATAAATTTGTTTTTTAGTCAAAAATGAAGCATAGAAGTTATTATTTCTAAAATTCATTATTTCTTATGGTGAAAAAACAAAACAGAAATACTCTTACAGATAGCGAGGTTCAATAAGAAATTTAAAGGCGGCCAAGACCAATGATTTTCACTATTTTGGCATATGGCAAATCTCTGATCTACCAGAAAATAGTTATAAGCTTTTAACCGTTGCATAGACACGTTCTTTTACGTTTTAAAGACATGGAGTCTTTGCAAGTAAATATATTTGATTGTTGAATGTTCCTATGGCCGCACGACCACGAAATCATCCGGCACTGAACTCATTATTCTATTTTAGTGTATAAATATAATACACTATTTTTAGCGCTGGTACACAAATATGATCCAATTTTAGCAAGTTTTACTTTGCAAGCACTTTGTTAGCAGAGCAAATATATTCCTAATTAAAGTAGAAAATACAACTTTTACTCATTATAAAAAAATAATAAATAATCTAAAAGAGATTTTAGAGCTACACTTTAATGATGCTACGATTGCAAAAGTATTTATTTATACTGCATTTCTAAAACCATATCAAAGAACATATCAAAAATGCAATCATACGCTACTCTTTTTTCAAATGATGTGCGTACTCTCTGTACTCTGTACAAAGGTGAAAAAACTAAATATAATAATAAAAATAAGATAGCATTAAATACTGATTTATTGCGTACAATGCAGATTTGACTTTAGAAAGTTAATTAAATTTACAATACCAATGAAAAAATTAACTGCATAAAACTTAGATAATCAGAATAAAATAAATGAACTAAATCCAGACCAGAGATATTTCTTCGCAGATAAATTATGACTAAGCTTTTGTATATCTGTCAACTGAAATCGAAAATATGCAAAGCTCGGTTTAATCAAAAAGTCATCAATCATGAGACTTTTCCCAAAATAATTAATTTTGTTAAACACTCAAGGAAGTAAACTTTTATTCTGCTTCGTTGAAAACAAAATTTTGAAAACAAATTTCAGAAATATGAAAAGTAGAGCATAAATCATAGCATTATTGTGTTTAAATGAAGTTAAAAAAACAAAAAACATCATAAGTATTTATCCTGAATTATGAAAATATTAACTTCATTATGGGCAAAAACTTTATTAACACCAACAAGTTGTGGTATTTCTATTTTCGTTTTGAAAAGTTCATTTAATCCTAAAAACTTATTATAAAAGTTACAAAACCATTTGCAGAAAAAATTAATATTACTAAAAATTTTTCATTAGGAATAACTTTTCATAACATTTAATAGTTTCTATAACTTAAGTTGAATACTTAAAATACGCTAGAACCCACACATTCGCTACATAATAAAGAAAATATACCTCAAAATCTCTTTGTGGAAAAATTTCTAACTTTAAAGTTATAAATTTACAATACACCCTGAAATTCATTACGAATATATGTATAATGTAGTGTAGTAATATTCACTGCAGAATATTTACAAAATTACTTACCTATAGTTCTATACTAAGCTATTAAGAGTACAGAGTTATATGCTTGAAATTATTCATGTTTTTGGATTAATGGTAGCATCATATATGTTAGTATTTACCGTAATTTAACTTTATGGCCATGAAGTAGTTTAAATTAAGTGAAATCGGTACACCATGCAACTTCATTTGGTTTACCTGGAGTAGTACTAGTTAACTGAGTGTGAATTATTAATAAAATTAAATTTCTCAATAATTATAGAAAAATATTACAAAAAGTACAGATATTATTAATTTAGTAAGAAACCGAAAATTATTATTATTTCTTGAAGTTGATTAACAACTGTTGGAAAAATCACAAAAGAAAAATTAAAAGCTTAAGCACATTGGTCAATAAGTCCTAATGTTGGAAATGTTGGATGATAATCCTAAGTTTTCCGGTGATTTTTTCATTTAACCCTAATGCGTTCTTCATTAAATATTGCAATAAATACTCTAGTAGCTTAAAACACTGCTCCGAATTAATATCATGTAAGGTCCGATCGAGGACTCGGTCTCGGCCAGATGTAATCAACCACAGGATTTACTCTAATGCTAGCGTGTGGAGACGACTTAGCACAGTAAAAATGGAGAGGTTTTTTTATATACCAGTGGAGTGGAACATCAGTGGAGACTAATGGACTCATTAGCATTTAGCACTCAATTTTGTACCGCTAAGCGCTAGTGAGTCCCAGGAATAAGACTAACTTTCTGAGTGAAAAATTTTGATGCATTTCACAATTGAATTTTTAAATATTTTATTTTGCTGGCATAATTTTAAAACAAGAATATCTCTATCAGAGAAGGTTCTTGTAATATTTTTTGTATAAATGTTTATGTATATGTACTGTTCAGTGTGGAACTCATAACGTTGCTTTTAACTTGGTATCCACATTACCGTTTTCCACTGGGTTTTTATAGGAGTTTTTGGGGCAAGCTTATATTTAATAGTATATTGATTGCACTACAAGTCTTTTCGAAAGATATAATTTTTACCTTTCAACTAATTTATAATGCATTATTATTTACGTTAAGTCAACTTAACATAGTAAAACTAGAGAGCATAAATTGTATATTTTCAATTAAAATGTCATATAGATATTGCAGTCAATATATTTCCGAGTGTAATTTTGCCTCAAAACTCTTATAAAAGCGCTGTCGAAAACGCTAATCTAGACACAATAACCTAACATGGTAGGCACAAAGGGCTCTTATACAATATTATTTATTGCAATAAAGTGTATCTTTTATTACAATATTTTTTGGTTGGCACACAGAGAACACAATATATTATTAACAAGCTGTCATGCTAAATCAGCTGGTTTCATTTTGTACATTATACATTAAATAAGGTGTAAGTGTGATAAAGTATAACATTTTGAGATTTTTATTATATTTTGACAATGAATCGCGAAATATAAAGTGTTGCATTTAATTATTTTTACTCACATGCAATGTCAAACCTCTATTATAAAAAGGCTACGTTTGTGTATAATAAGTAAAATATTGTATAAGAGTGAAAATATTACATTTAAGAATCTAATATTATTTCATAACGTAAAAACTTCAGAGTATATGTAAGTATATAAAAGTTTTTTATGCACATACACACTTCGTAATTAAAATTTATTATAATATTTTTCTGTGTATCTACCGTGTAAATAACAGAAGTGTAATGTCAAAAATATCAGTGACATCGAAAACTATATATACCCATATCTTTACACTATTTACGACTTGCAAATATTTTTTGCATAATTAAGAAGTTATTTATTTGTAAAGAAATGGAAAAATTAACCATACAAAAGTTTTTTTATATCTTCTGCGTCACAGAATTAGTTTTCGGGTATAAACCTGTGATATTGTTGCATGGAATACTTTCTGGTGCTGAAAATATGAAACATCTTCAAGACGAAATTGAAACAGTTATAAATTAGAATAAATATTGCGTAATAAAACTATTAAAAATTTAACTTTTTTAATAGTTTCATGTAGGAACAAAAGTCTACAACAGTGATAAATATGCTGGTTGGTATAGTCTAGAATATTCTTGGAAGCAAGTTATGGAAATTGGAAATGATGTAATGAAGATATGTGAATTGCATCCGGAAGGAGTACATTTATTAGGTAATATATCAAAAGTATAAAAATTAAGTATTTAAAGTAATATAAATAAAAAAAAAATACCTGCAGGCTATTCTCAAGGTGGATTACTAGGTAGAGCTATATTACAAGCTTTTCCAAATCATAATATTAAGCACTTCATTTCGCTTTCATCTCCACAAGCTGGGCAATACGGAAGTAACCAGAGAAAATAAAATGTTTAATCATTTTACACAATTACTAAATGTTTACAGGTGCATTCCTGCACTTAATATTTCCTGATTTGGTAGCTAAATCTGCATATGAATTGTTCTATTCACATGCCGGACAATATACATCAGTGGGAAATTATTGGAATGATCCAAATAAACAAAAGCTATATTATAAATATAGTGTCTTCCTTCCTTTTATTAATAATGAAATAAAATCATCGAATTCAACAATTTTTAAAAATGGTTTGCTTAAATTAGACAAAATGATACTTATTGGGGGACCAAACGATGAAGTTATTACCCCTTGGCAATCGAGGTATAAAACTTAAACTAAGAATAAGAATATTAAAATATTTCTATATATTATTACAGTCATTTTGGCTTCTTCAATGAAAGCTTAGATGTAATACCATTTAGCGAGAGACCTATTTATAAATCAGATTTAATTGGGCTTAAAACTTTAAATGATAGTGGAAAATTAAAAATTATAACAAAACCAGGTGTACATCATTTACGTTGGCATCAAAATTCGAAAGTTATACATGAAGTAATACTTCCCCATTTAGATTAAAAATAAAATTTAAATAAACGAATTTGGTTTTATATAATCTCCAAAAAATTATTTTAATATTATAAAATTTAGATAAAATTCTTACTCATGGAATTCTGTTTAGACTTGTACTTAAGAATGTTCATCCAAGGAATAGTCCCTTCATAAAATATTAATTGAACCGATCAATACAAATAAAATTTGAAAAATAGGATATCACTAGGTTGGAGAACCAATGAATACTTTCAGATTATTTTTAAAACACGAAAATGTGAGCTCCTTTAAATTTTGAGTTAAAGATTAACACGGCCAAAAAAGTTATTATCTTTTTTTGTAGAGTCCAAACTCGGTATAAAAGCTAATTATGTTTGAATTTAATGTTTAAACATGTTTAAAAATTGAAAATAAAATATTTTGTAACCATTAAAATAATTTTCTTAAAATTTTGATGTTTTGATATCTCAAAATTACTCTTCATACTACCATGAGTCGCACTCAGTCACCAGACAAATTTTTCTTAAATTTCATTAAGTATACTTAAAAGTCAAAGATAATTTAATGTGATGTTTTTTACTTTCTGTAGTCATTATGTCAACATTACCGTGTAAACGTAATCACATATGCCTTAGAAAGAGCTTTTGTCTACTAAAAAGTGCGGATACTGTAGGAGACATTTTGCAAATAAAAATTTGAATGCATAAAATTTAATGCATTGTTAAAGAAATTTTCTGGGTCAACGATACAGTGCAAGGTAACATAAGAACCTAAAAGAGTCATTCGTTTCTTAAAGAAATATGGGAGAACAAAATTTTTCTAATTAATTTTTCATTTCACCAATTATGAAGATTCAAAAAAAAAATTACGAAAGTAGAAAATTTATTATCTGCAATCCTTAACTGTATGGTTCGAGGACTGCAAATTCAATTTGAAAGTACATATACAGCTGTTCAAAATTATTGCCCAATCCAATGGCTCTCAGGAACAAAATGATATTATTTTAATGATGGCAACCAATCATCAGGATCAAATACATTGGGTCTCAAATATAATTGAAAAAGCATTTGAAGAAAGAAATATTGCTCAGCAGTATTCTTAGATGTCTCACAAGCTTTCGACCGTCTCTGGCTTGACGGGCTCGAGTATAAAATGAGACTCCAGCTACCAGGCAACTTTTGCAAACTGCTCGGATCATATATAACCAATCGTACTTATAGTGTAAAATACGACGAAGCTAAATCCAATATCTATACAACGAAAGCAAACATACCACAGGGTAGCACACTGGGCTCGCTGTTATATCTACTTTACACGGCAGATATCCCAACATCGGAAGGTACATTCATCGGAACTTTTGCAGGTGACAAGGTAATACTATCCACTAACAAAACCCAAGCTAAAACAAATGAATTTCTTCAACAATCATTAAATATAATATATTGATTATAAATTAAACTGGAAGCACCACGTATGACAAAAATCTTTACGAATTAGGCAACAAACACATAAACTGTACTGGTTAATCCGGAAACACTCTCCTCTGGACCTGAGGAGTAAAAGATTAATCTACATAACTATCAAAAAACCTATATGGACATACGGTATCCAGCTATGGGGTTGTACTTGTAAATCTAATAGAGCTATCATTCAAACCAGTGTTGTGATGCAGATTCCAACATCTGTAAGGAGTCTGCATCAAGCATTAATACAGTAACAATCATTGATACAGTAATAATTGCAATCATTAAGAAAGTAAGTCAATATTGCTTAATGACTGTTGTTGTTGCAATACATATTGCTCAATTATTATAATTTTAATTTTAAGGGAATTTGCTGATTGACGAAAAGCAAACATAGTTTCGACCTTCGCAATCAGCAGATTCATTTTTGTTGTGAAAATTAGGTTACAAATATTATATGTAACATCGTAACCTAGTTCGCGTAACAAAAAGAATATGCAGAGTAAGAAAAAACTGCATATAAATAGATAAGTTTAAAAATTAAGACTTTTTTGAAAACTTTGTCTTAAGCTTTGTACAGACCAAAGCGAATTTTATTCGCTATACGCCTAAGGTCATAAAACGGGTGATGCATTTCCCTTAGCCATAGCTAGAAGAAACAATTTTCTTTCATGACCCTCATAATTTTGGTTGTATTTTATGTTAAAGGGATAGGAAATAATGATTTGATTACTACACCAAAAATTTTTAAGGCCACAAAATGCTTCCCTAAAAGTAATAAAATCATTATTTCCTATCACTTTTAATATAAATACAACAAAAATTTAAAGCAAAACAAAAATTTTGAGGGCCATAAAGTGTCCCTTTAGTGTCATAAATGATCCTCATGAAAGAAAATTGTTTTTTCTAGCTATGGCTATAGAAAATGCATCACCCGTTTTATGACCTTAGGCGTATAACGAATAAAATTCGCCTTGATTCTTACAAGGCTTTAGAGTGAATTAGTGATACTGAGTCTGTGGAAATTAGTGTCTGAGGAAAGTCTTAGCATATAGTAGATTGTTTAGTAATAAACCAAGTATTACAAATAAAACAACACAAATTAAAATTGTTTGAAATATTTGTTTTAATGTTTTCAAGATTTCTTAAAATAAAATAATCAATAGAAATAGTGAAATAAATGAAAATAAACTAAATAACAGAAAAGATTTTAAAGAAGATATATAACACCAGTAAAAATCAAGTACTACGACTGTTATCTAACGCCTAGCGTTACGTAACAAATAAGGAACTGTGCAATGGTCTAAAAATCAATTGGGTGGACGAGGTTATTCCTATATATGCCAAAAGACATGAAAATGACTTCAATATCACACCAATTTGGAAGTAATCCAACTATTAGACATAACAGATTAACTAAGAAGACTTCAAAGAATTAAGCCAAACGAGTTAATATAACTACTGGGTGCAGTTTATGGCCTGGCAACCCTCACAAGTCTTCACCTAATGGTGCGAATCATCACTGCTAATAAATTAATAATATGATATTAAGATTGTAACATATGTACATAACTATAAAAAGTATATCAGCTTTTTTTTTAAATAAAATACTTGAAATTGAGCACGAAATTGAAATAAAGAGCACGCGTTTGAAAATAACTTTCGTTTAAACACCAAACAATTTTGACTAAATATTTAAACGCGTTTTCGAAAGGGAGAATTTATGTAGGATTCTACAAAATTTAAGCATTATTTTTTAATAATTCATATTTAGAAATACACTTTCGTGAGACAGTAACGGACAAAAATTTTTTATTTGAATATTTTCTAAAACCCGTAAAAGAACTTCTGTTGATGCACATCTCCTGCTATTATTGTATTTTGTATAAAGCTTTCTTTGAATGAAATTAACACAAGCCAAACATTTTTTAGATATAAATTTACTCCTTTTTTTACTTGTTTTTAAATATGTACACATTTTTAGTGAATTGATTTTCAAGTATTCTAAAAATATATTTACACTATAAACCACTTTTTTTGTTTTGAACTTAATTCTAAAATCACTTATTTATTCCTTATATAAAAACTAAAGAATTATATTATGAGCATAATATACCGTTATATGACTATTTATTAAACATATATAATTTTTCTTAAAGAGATGTAAAATGTGCTTAAAATTACCTTAAGCTTAAATGCAAAAACAAGAAATTTGCAATTTTTATTCTATAACGAAGAAAATATAAAACAAATGGAAACTGTTTAAAATTATTTTTTTGTTAATTTACATAAAACTATACATGACTTTTTAATATATATAAATTAATATATATATATATTTGTTATAATAAATTAATATATATATATATATATATATATTTGTTTTTAATAAATGATGTCTACCTATGAACTTGGATGGGATGTTTGCCGTCTATCATAATCCCCCCTTCGATAATCAGGGTATTCTACTCCCCTTTCTCGACTCCATTCGCCTGAAAAAGGATATCTTTCACGATAAGGGTGAGGAGGTGGAGCTCCATTTGGCATATAATAATTTGGTGGCATTGGATAGTGATTATTGTATGCTAATTGCGGTTGAGGATATCTTCAATTAAAACGAACAGCATAAAAATAATTTTTATTTACTTTAATTATTAAAATAATTATTTACCTTCTTTTCTCTAGCCTCCTGTCCCTATCTCGATCTCTTTCTCTATGATCTCGATGATATCCATGTATATGATTCCTATTGTAATTTTCATATCTTTCAGGGCGCTTATATTCATTGTATCTAGATAACAAATTAAATTTTATTAAATGTACCAATCACTACATGATATATAGTTACCTTTCTCTTGAGTTCCATCTTTCTGTCTGTTCTACATACTGTGGTGCCGTTAGTCTTCCTTCCGGGTACATTTGTGGCAATCTTTGATTTAAATTAGGTACTGTTCGTACTGATGTAATTGCAATCGGTGGAGCAACTCTTCGGTTTCTATCGTTAGTATGGTCAATATTATTTGAATAAAATTCTTCACCCCATTTTTTACGTTCGTCTATTTCACCCCTCATATCTCTATGCCTTTAAGGAAAAGATAGCATTAATGATATATATTTATATATTTAATGAGAAAAAACAAACCTTGAATCACAATGAAGACGTTTAGATTCTTTTATTTCAGCTTCGTGTTCATCGATTTTTCTTTTTGTGCCCTCATTATCACGCTTACTACTATCTATTGAATCTTCACAATTTACTTTAAACTTCTTATCTTTTTTTTCTTTACTTTCTTTTTCATTGTTTATACTATTCTTCTTTTTATTTGATGTTCTAGCTTCCGGAGAATTTCTTGCAATTGAATGTTTTTCTTCATTTCGTTTTAGTGCATGCTTGTATAATTTGAAAAGTTTTTTCGCATCAAATTCCGTAAATTTAGATACAAAATACCATAAATTACTTCGCCATTCTTTAATTCTCTCGGGATCTTTATATTCTGCTAAGCATATATCTATTTGCTTACCTATATTCAAAAGGCAAGCTCTGGTATGATTTACTTGTTCTTGATTTGTTAATGTTAAATCTGGATTGTCTAAGGCTTTCAAGGCTTTCTTAACTGGTCGCATTTTTTCTTTGCATTCATTAAACACAGTTGGATCTAATCCACCTAATACATCTAAAGCTCGTGGTTCATTGTTTGCAGTAAAATGCATTGGTTTGTTGGAATTTTTTCTTTTATTTTTCAAATTTTCTTTGTTATTTTTTTTCGTTTTTGGTTTCTTTTCTATCTCAGCCGAATTTGAATTTTGACTTTCTGCTATATGGTCTTCTAATTCAGATTTAGGTTTATCTTTGTTTCTAGTATTTCTTTTTTCTTCGTTTGAAGGCATTTCTTCTAAAATACTTTCCGCCTGTTTTTTTAATTCTGATTTTCCATCTTTTAATTTACGTGCTTTTTTTTGCTTCATTACACCCTTTTTAAGTTCAACATTTTTCTTAATAATTTTTAATAAATATTCGGCTCTTGATTGCAAATGTTTTGCTTGTGGTTTTTTGGTATCATTTAATAAAATTTTTTCGGATATCCCAAATGAGGGATCCATTTTAATTGCTTCCCAAGAACCTATTCCATATTGATATATACCACATAGTAATTTGGAATCATCTTCAATTGTCCAGTCTACATCAAAATTTGCTGGTCTTGTAAGGAGATCTAATGTCCATTTTAAACGATCTTCAGCATTAGCTGGCAAAATTTCATTTAACGGATTTAATTCCTCTTCACATGCTAGCAATGTCTTAGCATTAAAAGATACACCCCCGAATTTTAGTGAATATGCGGCCCTATTACCACGTTTTTTATCTGTGCTAGTTGTTTCCATTTCTTTATGTTCTCCTAAAAATTGAACACATCTATGATGTAACATTTCACCAATTCTTTTTAATTCTGTCATGGGTTTTTCTTGTAATTCAGCATCACATGCAATTGCTTCTAATCTATTTAATGGAACAGGAAATTTCTTATAGCTTTTAATGAAACGTCTTAGTTCTGCGTCAGTAAAACCTTGAATTTTTTCTTTCGCTGGTGGCCTGCCACGTTTTTTTGGTCTATCTTCACCACTAGCTTCACTTCCTTCTTCAGTTTCAGATGATGGCTTCTTTCGTCGTCCATCTTTATGAATATCATTTTTATCATCGATTTGTTGCATTGTTTTCCTACGTGGTGGCAAATATAAATCTTCCATTTCTTTACTTTTTTCTTCATTTTCAACAACTTTACGAAAATTTTCAGGTATAATATCATCCCAATCTTTAGTATCATCATTAATATGATCACCACCATTTTCACGATTAACTGGTGATAATTGCTTCTCTTCATCGAAAGCCGCAAAACTGGCTACTTTAAATGCTGATAGTAAATCATCTCCGACAGTTTCAGGATCTTCGTTTCTTGTTTCAGCTCTTCGAAGAATTTCATCAATATCGCAAACCAAATCATCATCATTTTCCTGTTCATCTTTAAATAGTTCTTCAGCACCAAACTTAAGAATTGCTGATAAATCATCTTTATTAAATGGTGTTGAATTATTTGCTGAACCTTTCTTTTCAAGTACTGTCCTTCCTGTAGTATCCATCCTTTGTATAACTAAATGATCAAGAACCATTTTTTGTTTTGCTCTCTCAACAATTTCTTCTTCAACAGAACGTGCTGTTACAAGTCTGTAAATATTAACTTGATTTTTTTGTCCGATCCTATGGGCTCTAGCTTGAGCTTGTAAATCATTTTGTGGATTCCAATCCGAATCAAATATGATTACAGTATCTGCTGTTGCTAAATTTATACCTAGACCCCCAGCTCTTGTTGATAAAAGGAAACAAAAATCAGCACTATTTTCTGCATTAAAATGATCTAATGCCTGTTTACGTATTTCACCTTTTATACTCCCGTCTAATCTTTGAAATGGGAAATGTCGTTTTTGTAAATATTCAGCAAGTATATCTAACATTCGTACCATTTGTGAAAATATTAGTACTCTATGCCCAGTTTCTCTTAATCTACATAGTAATTTGTCTAATAGTACAAGTTTTCCGGAACCTCGTAATATTTGTTGCAAGGCATCATCTTGCGACAAACGTGATGCTTCATATTCAATTGGACGAATAAGTGCTGCATGATTACAGCATTTTTTCAATTCTATAACAATATTTAAAAATGTACTAGTTGAACCCCTAACACCCTTCCGTAATGCATTAAAATTTTTTGTTAATATCCATTTATAATATTGTTTTTGGATTGATGTCATTTCAACACGTAAAATTTGTTCAACTTTAGCAGGTAAACTTTTTTCTACATCTTTTTTAACACGCCGTAAAATGTAGGGCTCTAACTTCTTATGTAATTTTGTATAACCCTTATCAGCAGCATTTCCATGATCAGCTTCAAACTCCTCCCATGTTGGAAATTTTTCAGGCATTATAAAATGTAATAAAGCCCAAAGTTCTTTTAAAGAATTTTGTAAAGGTGTACCAGTAATTAAAAGCCGATGATTAGTATCAAACTCTTTTAGTGTCTTATATAAAAGTGAATCATCATTTTTCAGTCTATGTGCTTCATCAACTAATAAGGCAGCCCATGTTATACACCCTAGGAATGCTTTGTCTTTTAATAATATCTCATATGTAGTTAGAATTGTATTAAATTTTAATCGTTTTGATCCTTCAAAACACCATTCATATTGGCGTAGAATTTCTCTTGATTGCACATCACCTAAATACGTTACTATATTCATTTCAGGACCCCAAAGTGAAAATTCACGTTGCCATGCTGTCATTGTACTAAGTGGTACAACACATAAAAATGGCCCATAAAGACTCTGTGTTTGGAATAAATGATATAAAAAACAAATTGTTTGAATTGTCTTCCCTAAACCCATTTCATCAGCTAATATAACTGAATTATCCTTACACCATGCATGTATTAACCAATTTAATCCATCCATTTGATAATCACGTAATATTAGACCTTCACTTAAATATTCTGGTTGTATTTTGATTTGATGAAATTTTGGACGATATTTTAAAACTTTACAATGTCTTGATGGTGAATTTTTTGATTGTTCCCTTTCATTAAATTCTTCAATTTTTTTGGACCATTTCTTTTGTAAAAGAAATGAATCTTCCCATGTTGCTTCTGAATAAGGAAGTGATTCCCATTTACATAGATAGTCAACTGTATCATCAGTTTTAATATTTTTTGCTATAATCCTATCCACATTGTAATAACTTTTAAGAAGTTCAGTTTGAAGTTCTTCTTGACATTCAAAATAATCCATTTCTTCGGGTCCAGCTGAACGTTTAAAATATTCAATTTCTTGATCTTTTTTAATGAAATTATCAAGTTTCTTCATTCCTTTGACTTTTTGTTCCTTTAAAGATTCCTCTGATTCCCATGTATTATGAATATATGACCAACCTTTCCATTTAATTAAATATTGTATCTCAGTATTTTTGTTATCCTCCTCATCGACTCCTTTATTAGGATCACCGTTCTCTTCAACAGCATACACGGTTGTTTGATTACCTGTAACTCCCTTTTTTCCAATACGTTTGGCAACAATTCTTTCAATAGTTTCACATTTTTCTTGTTCATTTTCTGCTGCCTCCTCGACCTGGTCAACTTCTAAAATATCTTCTGAATCGGTTTTTTCGTCTTCACTAGCTTCTTTATAACTAACCGCTGCAGCAGCTGTTCTTCTTGAAGCTCCGCTGTTTATAAATTTTATAATGAGTATTTGACAGAAAAAAAAGTAAAGAAAACTATATAAAGATTGAGTTTCGTGTCATTCATTTAAAAAAAATCTAAAATGCTTGGTTATGTCAAGGAACACGATTTGTTTTTATATTTGATATTAATGATAAACTGAAATAATTTAAACATAGTCAGACAGCGTCAGCCCCTTTTCGTGGTAAACACATAAGCAACCTCAGTAAAATGGAGAACAAAGAAATAAAAACCACGAAAATATTGTTATACAAAGGAAACATGAGACTTGTAACCAGAAAATATAGTACATTAAATGACATATTTTCTGAAAAGCACAAACTTTTATATTAATAGTATTAAAAATTATAGCCAGGAATAAGTCTGTTCTTATGAAAAACAACAACCTGAATGTTTGTCTTAATTGTGGTGATAAAAATCGGTATCATTTAAATAAAGTTTTCTAAAAAAATTAATTAGGTTTGGGTACAAGAAGCAATTGCCGCTACGATGCTCCTTGAATGTTCGAACAAAAAGGATAGTAAATCTTTGGGTTTTGAAGTTTCACAAGTTTTACAGCTCTTCTGTTCTTTAAAATCAAAGTTTGCAGCCGTTCAGGTAAGAAAACCTATTAAACCACAAAGATCAAAACAGATTTTAAAAAATGGATTGCTATATAATTTAATAGGTACCGACTTTAAAGAACAACATCAATAGATTAGCTATTTAAAATTTTTAAAATAAAATATACAATTTAAACGCTTCCCAAAAACCAATTAAATTCTGTCCCATATTATATTTTTTTGCACTAAAGAAATAATCAATTAAAAGAAACTGCTAGCAAATAGCGAGAACTATGACCGCTCTGCATTACTTTACTGGTGTAACTCAGACACATGGTAAGAAATACAATAAAAGTTTCGACAATAAATAAGTTCGGGAAAATTTCACATCCAAAATCCTATTTTAATCTAAAAATTTCAATAACATTTTTAAAGTTTTATTATTTCACTTTCGTTTGTTTCACACTGATTTGTATTAACACGGGAATTAATGAAATAAAAAAAAAAACACAAATTATTTAATTATATTACTTTGAGATTAGTTCTACTAATATTTCACAAAATTTCCAAATAGCACTTACCGCCGTTTCTCATCTTCGCTATCAAAATCATCATCAGAAGTATAATTGGTAGCTTTCCTAACCCTTCTTTTTGTAGCTACCGCTCGCCTGTTATGAATTGAATTATCTTCACTATCACTAACACTTTCTGAAGTTTCAGAATGCCAACTTAAAATAATTGAAACAATTATATTAAAAATTCGTATTAATTTAAAAAACAATAAAAAGTAATACTTTTTTCGTTTCTTTTTCACTCTTTTAGTTACAGGTGGTCTTTTCACGAAACGCGTTGATCGCTTGGGTTCATATGCATTATCTTCTTCCTTTAAATTAAGTTAAGTTCAATAAAAAAAACAAATTCAAATAATATATTAGTTACTTACACTCGAAGAACTCTGTTCTGAAGGAGAATCATCTTCATTATTTGTGTTACCATCAGATTCACTACTCGAGGATACATTTGTTGTTTTGTTATCATTAATTTCGGTCTCGTTATTGGATAAAATCTTCTTAGAGCTATCGGAATTATTACTAGAGCCTGAGCTTGATGAGCAATCTGAGTCACTACTAATTATAATATTTTAAGAAATTTTAACATTAATTTAATATAATTTTTAAACCTCTCTGATTCTGATGAACCACTATTACTATCAGATCCATTGCTATCATCTTTAGTTTCATCATTGTCAGACAAATCAGTGCCCTCATTAGTATCATCTTTTTCCTTTAAACAAAAACAAAGATTAGCCTCTGTTTTGGTATCCGTTAGTTGATTGTTAAGTTCCCCATGGTTTAAAAGTCCTGTAAAACCATAAAAATCTACTACAAAGTATTGGAATCGTTGAACGTTACGTAACGCGTATAGGGTGTTTTAAAAGTGAAAAATATAGTTTTATTGTAATAAACTAAAGGAAATTTGCTTAGCGGTTAGCGTAGAGGTGATATTTTAAGGTAAATTTGCTAAAATGGGTCCCCAAAAGAAATTAAAATTTTTACCTTAATTGGTATTTGGAGAGTATTAAGAACGCTTAGAACTAATAAAATAGTTGAAACACTTTATAGTTTTAGCACAATTCCCTTTTATTTTTGTAAATATAGCAAGAGAGATTGGATATTTTATAATTTTTGGTACGTAAAATACGGCCACGCCCATTAAAAGAACATTTTTATTTACCATAATTTGTATTGAAAACTTTGATTATTTTCTTATTATAGTATAAATCATTTAAATTATTATATATTTTACCTGGTTCATGTTACATATGAAAAACTTCCAATATATTCAAATCGATACATATAGAATTTTTTTTTTAAATTATAATCCGAATTGAAATATTTGTATTAGAAATCAAATATATTCATCGTTTATTCATATAAATAATTAATTCTATTATAAGAAATTTCATTTTTTCTCCTGACGCGTTTTCAAAATTTGTACGCCATTTTGAACTACCTTGATATCCGCAATGGAATAGTATTCATTTCTAACACATTTAATTTATTAAAAGTTTACCAAAATTTCTATTTTCTTTAATATATACAAAATTCCAAAATGACAATTAATTGAACACAACACACAAGTAAAACAAACCAATAATAAAAAAAAAAAAAATTTAGTCACTTGGAATGAAGTAACACTTCTTCCATTTTAACATTGGCTTGATTCAGTGATTTGTTCATGCCATCAAGTTCATGTAGGCTAGTAGCTGCTAGACCTAAAACACTAATCTTTTCGGGCAACTACACGAAAATTATTGCAGTTCATGCATTTTAATCATAGGCATATTTTAGTTTTACTTGTAAACATAATTGATTGCATTTTATTATTTTTCTAATCAAAATTTTAATTAATGATAATCAATTAAAAAAATTTGATCTATGAATATGTAAGATATAATTTTTGTTGGAAATATATGTTTTTAATAAATATTTTCTAATTAATTATTAAAAAATTATTTAAGCAAATAAAAAAAATCGAATATATATGTGATAGATAATTATTTACCATTATATACATCCTCTTATTGATATATTCCAATTATTTGATATAGATGTATAAGTAAATGAGTGCTATGATTATTTTATTTAACTACAAACATTGCTAAAATTTAATGGAAATCTTTTTGATTATAGCTTTTACAATCTCAACAGGCAGTCAAATTAGAATTTAAAATTAGAAAAGATTTGGGTTTTTAAAGATATCCTCCATTTGCAACAATATGAAGTTATTTGCATTACGATGCACATCATCGCTAAAATTCTGCTGGAAAATATTAAGGGTAGTAGCTATTGGCTAGTTTTCAATTGAAGCTAGTATACTATAAAACTTATTTTAACTTTAATACTTTAACAGTATAATAAGTGTAGATTAAAAAAAAAAACACAAGAGCATAGAAAAACATTCAGCCAGATAATAAGAAATATCTTTCCTTTATTTAAACTCAAGCAAAAATTTGTAATGGCAAATTGTAAAATATTCTAATTTTATAATAACTGCAGATGGGAGATATTTACACGAAAATATAAGCAAAAAAAGAAAAGATTTTTCAATAAAAGTAGACTCCTTAACTTGGGAAAAACTAGAAAAAAATTTTGAGTGAAATAAAAAAGATTTTAAAAGGAGAACGATTTTTAATAAGAAAGCAAGGGCTAATAAATTTTAAAAGCACTATAAATTTGAAACGGTTTAGCTCGAAAAAAATAGAATTTGCATTTAACACTGCATTACTAGTATAAAATGCTCTAACAGGGAAAATAAACAGGCACAAGGAATATAGTACAAAGACAAAAGAGAAAAACCTTGGTAGACTTTAGGACCTCAAATACGAACCAAATTTATAGAAACTAATTAAAATTCAAAAAGGAGCAAAAAACACCCTCATTATTACATTCCCCAAATCTTCCCCAAAAAGTCTTAAAGCTTGCAGAAAAGAAAACAAAAAAACGGATCCCTCCTATGTAGGAATGTAGGAATGCGAATGTTCGCAGTATTCAATTTTATACATAATACTCAGCGGATTGTTTTCATACATTTTACAAAAAGCCAGACCAATCCTAAGAGCTAAACATTTCTAGATAATAATGTCACCCATTCACTTTTTATAGCAAGTACGGCCAAATAGATTTAGGGATAATGTCATTTTAACGTCAAATTATTTTTTCAGACCACAGTGATTCCGAAATCTATTCGGCTACTATGATATATTCACAGAGAAATGCTGGCATTTGACCAATATCTGACATTTTAATCAATAACAGTAACGTCATTTATTTAACCTGCCGAAAACCATTATCACATGATGATTAAAGTACATTTAGTTTTAGTCATTAGTCATTCATCTTTAGCAGTGGCGGATTTACCAGCAGGCTGTGTAGGCTCGAGCCTAAGGCAGCAAATTTGGGGACCAATTTTTTTTTACTGTCTTACAAAAATCAGAAAAATTTCTATTATACGATTTCATTTTTTCTTGCAGAAAGAAATCTACAAGATACATTTTCGATGGCTTTCTCCTTTTTCTTTTCATTGCACATTGAATACCAGGTTGAATATTATGTTTCCTACTAAACATTTCAGACCATCATATATTCTATTATATGCGATAATTACCAATAAGAACTTACGATCAAAAATTTCAAATATTTGAAGGGTTTACTGAAGGGGAACTAAGAAGTTTCGGAGCCTTGATTACTGTAGCTGATCATTATGAATCTCTTCGCAAGTTTTTCGTAGATCAACGAGAAAATTTCAAATACTTCGAAAAAAAAGTGTTTACTTTCAGGGTGAACACATTTCTCGCTGTCATTTATACTCGTATCCGAATTGGAACAATTTATCGCTTTAGCTCTTTTATACATACAGTCGGAATTAATTAAAAAAAATTAATTACATCGATGAATTTGCTAAAAATCACAAAAAAGGATTGTAACTGAATTGAATTTCATATTTTTTAACTGTTTGTATGCAAATAAATTTTTGTTTTTACGTTTGCCGAGTGTACATCATTGTGTAAATATTATATTACCCCACCTCTATATATAGAAAATAATCTAGGAACTGACAACTGTAAAGGTAAGAGCGGCAAAAATTCAATAGCCTACACTTGGAAAATGAATAAATCCGCGCCTAAACTTTAGCTATCTTCCATTCACTTAAACCATTCAATTTCTTATTTCTTTATTTTCTTTATCTTCCCACATAATCCCCCCCCCCTTTCTTTAGCTCACTGTCAGGAGCAAGCAATGTTTTCTCAAGCTTTTTACTTATTCTACTTCACCCTGTCGGGTACTTTCCACATTGAATGGCTTATACACCTTACGAGCCAGATTATACTTTTGTCTTCCTTAGAAATAAGGCATTATTATAAACTTTTTACATCAAGATTTAAAAAAAATTTTTTGTATGTATGTATTCAACTTGAGCTACACACAGCAGTTATGTATGTTTTGTATACTATCTCGGGAGGGGTACCAAAATTTTAAATAAAACAAAACCAAAAATTCAAAGACTAGTTTTCTTTTTTGTAAATATTTTTGGATAAATAACATTTCATATAATGTTCTTGTTTTTGTTTTTTATCATTTCATATGTGCTTCTCAATTATGCTTATATTAATATAATTGATTAACCCTATCAATTCTCAAAAACTTTCTTAATTAACTAAAATTACGTGATTTTTTTGCAACAAATATTTGCTAAGCAAATACTTGAAGTTCGTTTCATTAACTTAAAAAGATATAAAAAAGTTTTAGCTTAATATTCATTTTTCTACTATTATTGATAATTTATATATAAAAAATAATTTAAAAAAAAAACTTTAAAAATACAACTTTTTTTCAAAAGAATTCTCAAACAATATATTTTAGAAACTTTCATAATTTCACTTTTGTCTAATTTTTTAAAATTTGATTTATATAACAACAAGGTCTGTCTCGAGAACTTTAGCTTTACTTTATTAATTTTTGTATATAAAACAAACGAAAAATAGTCTTTTAGTTCTTTTTTTAATTTTTAATTTTTTTTTGTATTATATTTTTCTTTATTCAAAAAGATTTTCTTTTGTTTTTTCATGTACAAATTAATCGTCAATGTGACGAAACGACGTCTGCCGGTAAATAAAAATCGTCAACAGACTTCATTAGATGTACCATATTTATAAGTTTTTGTTTAAATATTTATTTAAAATTAATTTCGTAGTAAATTCATTTCATTTATTTATTTATTCATATTTATTAAAAAGATTTATTCTGCTTTTTTGTTTATAAAAATTTCTATTATTTTATCCCTTTTATTCAAAAGGGACAATTACTAGCTTTAATTCTAATAACAATTACAAACTTATTAATTTTTAAAATTATTTGTTTTTTTTTGATTAATTCTGTACATTTTAAAGATTAATTACTCAATTCAGAGCTTTTGAGCATTTTAACATTAACTTTATTTTTCCAACGTTTTATGTTTTATTTAATTTTCAGGAGAGATTAAAATTTTTATTTTTGGACTAACAACCTTTAAGTTTAGTATTTATGTTCTCAAGAAAAATCCTATTAACACAATATAAAAATATCAAAAAAATCTTTAATTCTTAAATAATACTAACAAAATTAAGAAGGTTTTAATTAAGTGAAAGTTTTATTAACGGCTGATTTATATGAAAACGCACAACATTCTTATTTTTATTGTTATTCAAATCATTATTTTTAATATCTAAAACTATAGAAACAAATTTAAATAAATCTTATAAATAGTTCTGAGTCTTCAATACATTTTTATAGTTATTTATTTTAAAATTTAGAATTAAAGAAAATATGAATTCAACCTAAAAATATATCAGACACACCTTTAACTTTTATCCATGAATCTATTGAGTAAAAGTGTTTTTATTAGTAAAAAAGTTAATATTTAAAAAAAATATAACTGCTAATATGTACATAGATCATAGTATACAAATTTTTCCCAGGTCATCACGCATTAATAAAAACATACACCTTATGATATATTTGATATATAGGACATAGCGACATAGAAAAGGCATAATTTGGATTAAAGTGTATGGATTTTGGACACTGGGAATTATCAGGGCCACAAAATATCTCACTCAGTGATACTTGCGAAGCATTTGTAGTATTTTAAAATATCAGGTTAAAATTTTTTGTTACATTCTGTATCTAATAAATCTTTTATATTTAATTTAATTAAATTTTTATAAAAACCTTTAACGTAGTTATGTGGCTCCTGACAATTTCTAACATTATTATTAGAGGCATTAAACAAATTTGATAAATACTAGAAAATATGATGAAAACCAAATTTTGTATGGAAGAGAAAAGAAAAAACATCTTTAGTATGATGTTGTTGTTCTTTTTAAGCAAAGGAGAAACTATTTTTATATTCCAAATGAAAAATGAGTTTTACAACTCTCAGGAAGTAGTTTTTCTTTCCTAAGAATTCAAACCATTTCTTGCTTACGAAAAATCTGTACATCTGTTGACTATATAAAAGTACCAAGGCGAAGATTTTTTGTAGACATCAACTAAAAGAATTTAAAAATGAGACTGATTTTACTTTTAGTAATTTGCTCCTTTGATAAAATTTCTTACTCTGGTTAAATTATTTAAGGGAATTTATTTTTAGTAACTTTTGTAAAATGAAATTTTGCTACATGCTACGCTAAGCAGCAATGAAATCACTAGGGCTTTAACCTACTTTTGTCATTTATATTTCGTGGTACAGTACATGAATTAATAAACTTGCTTTCATGTATATACATAAGTTCCATATTTGTGGGGTTTAAGCCTTTGTCGACTAAGAATTTTGGGAACCCTACATTGTAAAAACTCAGAATTTTCCACAAAATTTACAAA
This sequence comes from Acrocera orbiculus, assembly GCA_947359355.1. NCBI lineage: Eukaryota > Metazoa > Arthropoda > Insecta > Diptera > Acroceridae > Acrocera > Acrocera orbiculus. The sequence continues at coordinate 15,064,669 of OX375757.1, forward strand.
TTAGTAATTGTCTTCTTTTGTGATTTTAGATACCGAATTTGAACGTTTTGCTCAGAATTTTTATTTATGCAAGCAATTTAAATTTGCATAAGCAGAAGAATTGATCTTTTTATACACTTTTATAACTCTAATAGTAGAAGTTTTTTTTTTAAACTTAATTAAAATAGTTCAATACTAAAAAATATGCAAAATATAGTCAAAATTGTCTAAAATAATAAATATCACCAGGTGATGATTAAGCTAGTTTTGGACTTAAATAATATGATTAAAATTCAATCAATTTTGACAAAAAAACTTAAACTGTATCTGTTTTCTTAAATATTATAAAAGGTTCTAAATTTAAAATTTTTAAGAAAAAGTAATATTTGAATAATAATTGTCTAAACTTACTATGATATTATTACAAATTAGCTGTCACTATTCACAGTTTAATGAATTGAGTTTTTGGTTTTATTATCGACATTCAAAACTTTTATTTAGTTCAATTAAAAATTATTTGTTTTGAACTACATCACGTCACCTACTCCGTTATCTATGGTAATTTGTTTAGCAATAAATAAATTCATATAATTAAAACAATATATTTTTGTGATTTTCAATTATTCATTCTGAAAATTTTTAGTGTTTTCCTTTTCACAGGGACGAGATAGAATATATTTTTTTTGAAAACAGCATAATTATTGCTTTTTATAGTCTTCAAATTAAATATTGATTGTTTTGTAAAACTTTTTAGTTTTTTTAAACATTTTTAATTAATTTGTCAAAAAAAATATCGATTGTTGTGCATTTTCTATTAATTTTACATAAAATCAATTCCATATATGTTACATATAGTTTTTGCTTTATTTTTTATTTTAAAGAAAAAATATAATTGCTGTTTAATTAAGATTTTTCTCAAATCTGTTTCATATATTAATATCCATTAAATTTGATTCTGAAAATTTTTTATTAATATATATGGAAATTTAAAATTTTTTATTGGATTTCTTCTTACATATTTTATTTAACTGTTGAAAAGATTTATAATCTTTCTAGCTATAAATTTTGTTTTACAAAAAAAAAAAAGTTCTCTTTAAAGAAAAAAAATATCTATGTAACTTACTCGCTTTTTTTCATTAAAAGCGAACATTTTTGTCTACAGATACAAAAAGAAACAAAGTTTTAACTTAATTATAATTATTAATGAACGACAGGAAAATTTTTAGTCAAAAATAAAATTATCGGAATATGAAAATTTGAAAAAAATTTTTTTCTTTAAAGATTTTTAGTGACTTTTTATATTTTTTGTGCATTAAATTTTATTATGAGAAAAATTAATTATTGGTTATGAGCAACAAATAATTATTAGCTTTAAAATTTTTATAATATCATTTTTAATAAATTTTGGTGTGATTTTGATGTTTGTTAGATATAGTAATCAGAAATGCTAACAAATATCGCACTTACATGGCCCCTTAATCATTTGTAGTGCATTTTTTTTTTTTCAATAAAAAAGCAAATTTTTTTATCAATTTAAAGTAACTAAAGTTCATTATTTTAAGTATGCATATAAAATGCGCATTGAACTCTTGCTTTTAAACCTCTTAGAAATCAAGATTTTAGTGTATTGGAGTTTCAAATTTATAAAACTAAGAAGCCAAATAAAATTATATAAATAATGTTGAAATTGAAATTAATTAGAAATTTTATTAAGGCAATCTGCTGAAAAATTCTTTAATATTTCACAAATAAAGTAGGCTATGGTGTAAATCTTTAGATAACAAAATTTAACTGGTAAGAAAAGATGCTTAGAATATTTTCAGATAAATAAAACTCTGCGATATTTGATTATGAGTTTTAATTCAAAGTAATTGCCGCATTTTTGTTATATATAACCACAAATATGAGCATTTCAATATTCGATTAGAGTTCAACCGCATTCAAAATAACTATAAAAAATAATAACGCATTCAAAATATTCTTAAAATTGTAAGCATCCATAAATAGGTTCCTCTAATTTAGTATTAATTAATATGGGTTGGACTGTATTTAATGGCTGGAAGGATTCATATTAGTTTGATACCAATTCTATACTAGCTAAGAGTAATTTACCATATTTTCTATTTGGTATAATTGGGCCGGTATCATTTGCCGTTAGTATTTGAGAAATGGCTTCTGATATTTGCCTCAAACTGTCATTTAGTTAGTATTATTTGCCACTTCCTGCAAGGAAGATAGCTAGCTTAATCCAGTTTGGATTTTAAAATAGATATAAACTGGACATTAACCGGATTTCTTTTATTGGGTATCATTTTCCTTTAAAAATTTTTAGTTTTTCTGAATGGCAGATAACATAATTTTTAATGAAGCTAAAAAATTTTAAATCCATTTATTAACCTTTTTAGAATTAAAAGTCGATATTTAAAATATGTAATAAGAAAAGTAGAATTCTGAGTATAAAAACAATAATTAGTAAAGTGGAAAAGTACAAAACTGAAATTATTTTTTGGCTTAAATGTTATTTAGCAAAAGGAAAAGTTTTTTGTTTATTATAAAATTATATAATCAAAAAAAAGGTTACTTTAAACTTTCAATACAAATGACGTATGGAAAAAGGAAAAAAAACTTGGATGGTTCAAACTATATATGAAAAAATTACTTTATTTAAAGTTTCACCTTTTCTCTAAAGCCAAAAATGTGTTAAGACTGTAATTAAATTAGTATAGGACCCTTATATTAAATCTTTAAAGCTATAGAAAGCATACCTTATTCATTTAAATATAAAGGAAAAGTAATTTAAAAATGACCTAAAAATACAAAAATATAGTAGAACCGTGTGGCAGTGAATTTCTTGTGAGTTAAGTGAAATAACTAAATAAATAGAAATAAATATTACTAAATTTAAATATAGCAAAAAATGACAAAGGGGCAGCATGTATTACACTTATTATAAATTTACATAATATAAGGTATCGTTTTTTTTTAATATTTATTTTTTTTATGTGCGCTGTTTGAAACATTAAAAATTTACCGTATATTTTAAACATATACGTTTGATTTTCGAGGCTTATTTGATTCATATCCATCTACATATAGATGATTAAAGGAGAGTGTGTAAATAATGCATATATATATATATATATTTATACATATATACATATATATATATATATATATTTAATTATTCAATTTTATCTTTTATCTGTGCTTAAAATATATTTATATGAATGATTGTGATATTAATCCATATGAAAACTTTATTTATTTTTTTCAAACAAGAACCATAAAAATATAAATTTATTTTTCTTTATGTTTTATTTCATTTTAGGAACGATCAATGTATTCATTTAAAAAAATAATTATACTAAAATTGAAAAGGTAACTAAAATTCATTACAAGTTTGATTTAAAGTTTTTCTTATTTTTCACACTCTATATATGTATTTTTTTTTTTTTTTTGAATTAAATAAAATTATATTTTAATATATATATATATATATATATATATAGATAAACGGCAGTTTTAGATAATCTTTTAATCATAGTTATCCTACATTATAATATTTTTATCACCGGCATACATCCCTTAGCGATTCCTTAAACGAATCTCTCTCATAATTGGATTAATTTATTGTTTCCTGTTTTATTGCACTATTATATGAGGAGCTGATAGTAAAACAGCAACCGTTGCAATTATAGTAAAAAGGGTGAAAACTATTAAGCAAAATCTGAAAATTTTAGTTAAAAATTTATTTTACACAAGTAAATCTTTAAATTAATTAATTAGAATAAACGAGCGCAATACTTATTTGTTGTATAGTGTAATGAAATAAGAGCTCAAAATCATGGCACTCATTATGCTAATATTGTAATTTGCTCAAATTTCAATCAATATTTCTATTTTAAATACTAATCTTAATAAAACAATATATGCTAAAATAAACTTAGAACAATTGATTCTCAATAAGTTTTTATATTTATAAATTTTATTAAATCTCTTATTGACTCCTTTAAAAGTGCTTGATATAAGTATTGAATCGTTTCTTATCAATTTATCAGATTTATTGATTATGTTGCACATTTGCTTACTACTTAAGAGTTTGCTAATAATACTTAACTTTTCAAATGATTTTTCAATACAAAAAGACTAACAATAAGTACAATTAGATAAAAAACTGAAGGAAAATGAGTACTTGAAAACGAAATTTTGTTCTTGTTTGTCTTTCTAGTACTCGTAATTATGCGGAAATTGTTTTAGATTTCATGAATTGAGAGACTTCAAAGTACTGATGGATTAAATTATTTACAAAAGTCTGGGTGAATGTGAAAGATAAATTGTATTTTGACATTATGATACTTCTAATTTCTTTTACGTTGAAAGTGCCATGGCATTTAAAAGATCGAGTCTTTAATACTTTTTCGTCTTCGCTAAGAAAGTTTTATATATATTTTCTCCCATATTTTTATAGTAAATTAGTTCGGAAGTATTAATAGTTCTTTAAATAAAAAAGCCATTCTAAAATAAAATACATGAAAGTAAGAATGTGAAATCAATAATATTAACCTAAACTTATGAAGTTTAAAGGTTGAAAATGATAATTGTTGCTCTTTTAGAGGGATTTCAAGTATTTTGACTATTTTTTGTAAATTTCGTCTTACAGATACTTTGTGTCATTATTGAATGATAACTAAGTAAATCGGATCACTTTCAGTTTATTAAAACAAGCATTTTAAGACACATTTATCTACGAGTATTATTTATTAACGTTGAAATAATGTTTTCAGATCCAGTGATTAGGATTATATATAAATTTTGATATTAAGTATTTTGTAGTTTAGTTAGATTTTTTTAGATTTAGTAGTCAAATTGCTAAGTGCTAAATAAAGTTTTTTTTTGGATTTTAGCTCATTGGGTACCTAAACAAATGTCTCTGTTGTAAGAAGTGTATTAGGTAAGCAGTTTACTAGTAACCCAGTATTAGATTATTTTAAATTTAAAATGAAGAAATATAGAAATAATTTAATACTAATTAATTGATTAATTAGTTTTGAGAATAACTTGCCTATCCACAACCATAGCAGCAAATTTCCAATCACTAATTAATTCAGCCTCCTCATCAGCTTTTCTCATTCTTGCTGTAATAAATTGTAATTCTTTAAGTATTAAATGCAAATCTTTATGATTGCATCCTATTGAATTATGGTGTTCTTCGACTGTAGTCGCTCTACCAAAACTTCTAAAAAAATTAAATATTTTTCTTACAAAATAATCATATTCTTAAAAAAATATTTTTTTATTTACGCAGAAGATCCAATAGCTGTTTGTGAACCTGATATTGGATGCCGAAAATCATCATCAATATCCAAAACATTAGCAAGTAAAGATTTTGAGGAACGCTCCTTAAGCTCTAATTCTTTCATACGATTACTTAATAATATGGTTTTCCTAGTAATTTTTTTACCTGGCCGGCCCATTCTTAGCATCCAGGGTAGCCATTGAAGAAAAACACATTTAATCTGTAATTTTAAAAATATTATAATTATTTTGTTTATTTTAATTTAAAATTAATAATATTATCAATATATATTTAGATTTATACCCATGGTGGCATTTCATGAATATCGGCTGTCCGATGATGATAGTTAAGAACAACTACAGTCAATACAACAGATGAGGCCACCATAAACATTATACAATTAAAATATGTGCCTGGATTAGTCAAAAAATTAGAAAAAATAAATGTTAGTATTGTGCCATTTTAACATGTATTTTGGGAAAATTTATATAAATTTTACTTATAAAGCTCAAAATTTACTCCACCATTTAAACAATCATTACATTTAAAGCGTATTTAAATATATTCATGCTAAACCATTGATTAATAACAAAAAAAATCTACACATTCGCAGCTCAATTTGATACATTTTCGCCAATTTTGTGGTTAATAAATCAGTTTTTGTTTGCGAAACTAACATTACTGCTATTGTAATATCAACACTATATACATACATATATATAGATGTATATAGAAAAATAATTTAAAAAAATGTATATATGCATATATATATATATATATATATATATATATTTATGAAAATGTGACTTATATGAAAGTTCAATTAATTTTCACAAAATATTCTTACTGGATAAGGAAATGTGATTTTCGCATTTGCTTAAAATTAAATCAAAACTGAGAAATCAAAATATAATTATATACGTATTTAATTGAATAGAACATTAAGAAAATGTAACATAAGTTTTAAAATTAAATGTGAAAACTAATAGTTTTTTAAAGTCTTGTTTTCATTATTTCAAATAACTTGTTAATGTAAATATTCTGAAATTTTTATTTATTATTTTACAAAGCTGAACAAAATTGAAACTTAATTTTTGATAAAATTAAAAAAAAACTAAATTAAAATTTTAGTTTCACATTTACCAATACACTTAGAAGAGGCACATCCAATCCAAAACTGGGAGGCATACAACATAACACATTCCAATATTATATAAGTAGTAGTTGACTTTTAATCATTATTTATTATTTTTAGTTATTTAATTATTTATTTATATTGATGTCATATAATATATTATTAGTTAAAAAATATTTTTATTTATTTGTTTTATTATTTAAATACTATTTTAAGAGGTGTGGCAAATAATATTTAATAGCATTTGAAGACAACATTCCTTTATAAAAAATATAAAAAAGAAAAATAAGAAATTCTTATTACTATGCAAATTTCTGATATTATATAATCAGTTTTTGATGTTAGAATTTTATATTTGGAAACACTAATTAAAACATGTTTAATATATCTAAGAAACTTTTTATCTATTTTTTTACATGCATTTTGCTTTTTTAAATTTTTGTGTTTAATTTTTGAGCAAGCATTTTAATTTTTTATTTTTTGTGTTTGAAACTCATATTTAAAACCAAAATAAAAAATATATTCATTTGATTAAAATTTTTGGTATTGCATACAGGATTAGGTGAAGCTTGTATTTAGAAAAATAATTACTATAGAATTGGATTTTAAATATTTCTAAAATTATTAATGATTTTTATTTTTTTATATTAAAAATTGATCCATCAAAATTAAATAATACATAATTCTGTTAAAAGACTCGTAGAAAAAAATTGCACTACAGTTTTGAGAGCTGATGCTTTATTTGGATTTAATATTTTTCGGCGCTTTTTTTCGATTATATTTTAAATTGCAGCTTTTGCAGAAAAATGTCTAAATTAAAATGAACCTAATTTTAATTTCGTTATATTCAAGGTCCTTGTTAATGTTTTAGGTATTTAATTTATACCAAATTTATGTTTTTTTTCACCCAAGCTGATTTTAAATAGTTAAGTACATCAATTATGAAATAAAGTTGAGAGGTGTTCAGAAAAAGGCATAGTGTTTGTGGGTTTTTTTGGGACATGGTTAAAACAATCTAAAACCTAAATCTTTTTATTTGTTTGGAGTTTGATTTTACATGAGCATCACTATTTCAATTTTTTCATGTCCATCTTTAAGAAAATTATGTAAAGAAGACCACTGTTGTATGTCTACATAATTGGATATTGGATATCAAATTTGGAATTACAATTTAAATCCATAATTATAAAGTTGAAAAGGGATGGGTCTAAGATGAAGTAAAATAGTAGAAAGTAAAATAACTCTGCAAAAATTAACTAAATACTGTGTTAGCCAAGTCATGAAAGATTGTTTTAAATTATTGATGAAGAAGCTATATTCTTCTTACTAATGTAAATATTTGAATGCATTGTCAAATTTTCAAATTAATAACATTTTTTTTTCAATTACAAATAAATTTTTCACAAAGTTTCTTTTGTTCTTTTGTTGTAATTTTAAGGGCTTATTTGCTTGATAAATAAGTTTAATCGGCAATTCTATACAAAACATAAATGTTTGTTATGTGACCATTTTTTTCACAGGCGGGAAAGAAACGCTATTAGCATTGCACTTGGTAATTTCAAGTCAAAAAATTGGATTAGATCGATTAAAAATTCAGGATGCAGCAAAAAGAAACAGAAACATTAAGAACTCATGAAATGGTTTTAGTACAATATCATTAAATGTTTAGGCTTTGATATTAGTTAAAGCTAAGACGAAGTGTCAGAATAAATTCAAAATATGCCAACAGATATTTGCTTCAAAGAAAATGTTGTATTTTTTAACAAGGTAAAAGTTTTGTATAGTGTTATATATGTTAATTAAAATAACAAGAAAAAACTTTCTTGGAAACATATTACCAAAATTAAATTACAAATAATTTAATCTTATTGTAAATTAAATAAATTTCCCCCTTTAAAGTGCAGGTAAAGCTTATAAATTTTATCGCGTATTTGACTTATATTTGTCAAAAATTTATCGCATTTTTATTTGAAATTGTTATAATTTTCTTAATAGTGTATGTAAGTCTTTTAATTTTTCTTAATGGATAGGAAATAGTTTAAAAATAATAACCTTTTATTTATACATTAATTAATAAAAATTAAATTTAACAAAAATGGAAAAATAAAATGTAAAAGAAAAGAATTTTGAAACTAAAACGACATTCTTATAAATTCGATTATGGTACTTTATTTTATTATAAGCTACTAAAAGCAAGGTGTAATTTATCACACTTAAACCTCAAGAAAGTATGAGTTTTTTGCGTTTTTTGGCTGTTTGAAAGTGTAAAATATTACAAAAGAGAAAATTAATTTAATTACATCTAATTTTAGCAAGTATATTAGAAAAACACAAATAAATACAATATGATGAGGATTATGATAAAATCAATGTAATATTTATCGAAATAAACTACTTGTGTAGCTTGACTGTAAAGAGCCTAAGAAATGGACTTAAAAACTTAAGGTAAATAATAAGAGAGCATAAATTAAGAAGAATTAACGTATGGAAAACGATTGATGGTATATGAAAATTAAAAACTTAAAGAAAAACAAACTATGGATCCTAAGGTAAAATACCCAAAGCCGTTGTGCAATTTTTTTTATCAATTTTTAGCTATAACGAGTGAATTGGTAGTAATTAATTTTTGGAAACTTTGTAATTATTTTTATACATAAAATTTAAGTAAAAATTAATAAAAAACATTTTAATCGGTTAATTAACTTTTAATTTAAAAAAAAGGATATTAGACTCAGTCTATTGATTATAATTTTAATATATTTGTTTAAATATAATAGCTTTTAAATTTTTAATATTATTATTTCATATACAGCTTGTGTATAGACGACCTTTGATACTTGGAAAGAGGAATTTATATCAAATTATGGATGTAATGTATTTGAGTTAAAAAAGAACAAAAATTAAAAATTATTTTATAAATATTGAAATGAGTATTGTATGTTTATGATGTACTTAGCTTAAACATTTAAAAAATAATTTAATTTTAGTTTTTTTAATTTTTTTAAAAATATTATTAAAATTAAACAGATAATACTAGCTTTGTGCTAGAATCTATCTGAATAACCTTAATAAGCTTATAATATTTTAAAATTTTTTGCTTTTTATTATTAGATTTATTTTTAGCAAAATAAATGTAGTAATAGCATGTAGATAAATAAATTTTATATTGAATTAATGTAAACTTAACGGATTATGGCATTATATAAAGTAAAGTTTATGGTGACAATTATCAAAATAAAAAATAACTTAGCTTTAAAAGCAGCACAAACCTCTTATTTTTAAATTAAAAAGTGAAAAATAAAAAATTTTGTAAGTTCATGCTGTAAAATTTATGATTATTTGATTATTAGGCTTCTAGTTTTTAATCTAATTTCTTTTAGTTTTTTCAAATGTTAGTTTTAAGATGTAAGCAAAGAAAAGGCTGCCTATTGAAATTCTTTTAAGGAGAATTTGAGTAAAATAATTTAGTAAAATAGGTTAATTAATGCTAAATCATATAGAAAAGAGCCAAATATACAATTGGTTGAATAAAAAGTGCTTGAACTATTGTTTATGGTCATATCAGTAATGTTTGTGTTCTATAGAAGAAAAATTATTTGAATCAAAGATATCTGACATGCAGAACTCTTTGAAAGAACCTCTGTAGCTTATTTTTAGTTTTATTTCTCTTTTATTTGTTTTCAGAAGATAGATGAGAGCTTTATCATGCTTTGAATTTTTATTTTTAACTAGATTAAGATAGGAGTATTATTACCAAAAATCTTTGTTATTATAATTTTTTCTGATTAGTTGAAAAATCAACTAAATTTTTGTTTCTTTCTTTTACATTGATAAAATACCTAAAAGTGGAATAGCTTCACTTGTCTTTGTTACAACACGAGCCACCATTAGTGAAAAAACAGTTTGGGACAGAAGAATTGTGATACCTGAAAAAGAAAGCCTAATATGGAATTTAGGTTATGTAGAAAAGTGTTGATTTCATCCAAATTAAATTACTTTTTTATATTTTTTAGGGTTCTGTTTAAATATATCATAATTTAAAAATCTTAAATGTTATATGAACCTAAAAAAAGTATTCAAAAAATATAAATATAATCATAATTTTTTTCTTCATTAAATAAACGTTTGTGCTACTTTTTTTATTGGTTAAGAATTTTTTTTATTTTGTATAAGCAAAAATTATAATTAAAAGTTCAAAATTTTTAATTATTTATTAAGTCATCTTGGTTCACCCGCAAGAATTTACTAATTTAGAATCATTTTTATTTATTTTTAAAAAGCAGGCAAGACTCAAATACGAAAATCACTATAATAATACAATAATAAAAAAGCTCACCACAGCAAAATTATGAAACGCCAAAATTTAATAAATATAGATAAAAAATAAACATTTTTTAATAATCACAACATTTATACAAATTTTTTGTGTTATAAAATTTGACCCATTTCATTGTTATAATTTTGTCGATAAAATGATAATTAATTTAGTCTAAATTTCAATTTGTGTCAGTCCTTCAAGTTGTTCTTAAAATAAAATTACTATGTACATTATCGTTCCTAAAATACTTTAAATAAATAAAATTTATTTTTAGTGAATATAAAAAAATCCTAAATTTATTTGCAATCTTCTTTGATTTTATTAAAACTAAAAAAAATGTACGATTATATTATGAAACCAATCTTAGAAGTTTAATTATATATTTATTTAGAAGAAAAATAAATAATTAACTTAAAATAAATATTTTGAAATAGGTCAAAGCTTATTTTAAAAACAAATTTTCTCTTAAGCTTTTGAAGATATTATAATTTTATAAAGTTTAAAGTAAAAAAATCAAAAACGACTCGATTTAGTACACGTTTTTAAAATTTGTTAAAAAAAAAACTTTAATTTAAATCATTTAATTTTTCATCCAAAATATTATTTTTTGATTATGTAAAACATCATTTTTGACACAACAAGACATTAGCTGAAAAGATTTTTAAGCATATTTCTACCTAACAAGGGTATTGCATCGGATACTTGGGGTAATGTCTCAGCTACTAGATTCAGAAACACAGTTAGCGATAGAAGAATTGTAACTCCTGCAATAGAAAATGAAAGTTTCATAATAGTTATTTATAGAAAAATAAGCATGCTGACCTTATAGCAACTAAACAAAAAAATTTTAATAATTGTATTGAAAAAAATGTACAAAAAATATAATTTTTAAAAAAGTATAAGTTAAAATAGGATATATAAATAGAGTAGGATTAACTTTTTCTATTTTGATTCAAGAAAACATTTTTCAAACCAATTGAAAACTGTAGGTTTTTAAAGAAACTTTAAGATAGTTGGAATAGCTTAATGTTTAATGTTTGTTCTTATTCTAACAGTATACCTATTTCATATTTTTAGTACACATTAGATATATTCATTTTATATAAAATATTAAAAGTTCAAAAAATATTGTATACATCACTAGAACATATTTTATAATTATGCTGGGGACCTCTTTCTATAAGCAAAACCCTCAAAAAAATTAATTTTTTAAAATTTGATTTTGCTCAAAAATTTTATAAGAAATTTTAGTGCTTAAATCTGGCACTTTATTCTTTTAAATATGGAAGGAATACTTTTATGCAGTACGGTAAAACATATTCAATAACATAAAAAATATTTGAATGAATTCTGAAACAGAAAAAAATAAATTTCTTCTACTCCAGTAAATAATATGAATATGGTTTGGTGTAATATAGATGTAAGACGATGGTAATTAAATCCCACAACTTATATCTAGAGGTCCCAATTTTTTTCTCATCTACTATCTTAAAAATCGAAAAACCATTAATAACAACTATTAAATTTGATTGGTGTAATCAAACAAAAAATGCTCGTAAGCAACCTCATATATAAGAAAAGGGCTTATCAGTATAATAAAGCAAGAGGTTTATCAAAAGTAAATGCACTTCACTCGGCAAGAAGATTAATTTAATAAAGAAACCAGAATTTTACTAAAACATTTTATTCCCATGTGTCAGTCTCGAGATTTTTGATTGGTGGTTTTGCTGAAAACTTTTGTTGTTATTATAAAATTTTAATTTAACACTTTTAAGTGTAGTTTTATGAATTAAATATTTCATTCACGTACTGCGTTACGTGAATGGCTACAGGAATGTGCTTTGCTCAATTTTTCTTAATAGTAATAATGTTAATGTAATTAGCTACTAAAAGGGACCATCTAGTTTGGTATAATCCAAGACCAAATCAGAGCTCCAGATGGCTACTACACTTCATATTATGTCCATCTACATAAAGCAAGCTTAAATTGTGAAGTTCTTAATTTAAAAAATAGCAAACTTAAGGACATCAAAGAGTGAGACAGGGCAAAAAATTCGTAGGTTTTTGAAAAATCAACTTGTGAATTATAACGGGATACATAAAAAGTGTGGCTGGTAAAAAACGGAAGTCTCAAGAAGCATCAATAAATACTTATATACATATAACTGAAATTTTTCTTGTTTTTGTCACTGATAAATTACGAAACTTTATGCAGAAGGTAATAAAAGATTCTGTTGAGCAATTTTATTTGCGTAAAGGAAGCTTATTACATGTAATAAACATCATAAATATTATAAGCAAAAAGCAAAAAACTTTACAATTTGAAGTTGACTTAATTTTATTTATACCAGATTTTTTTTTTAATTTAATTTGAATTGTAAAGTGCCAACCAACAAATTTTGGTAAACTACTTTTAATAGTAATATATTTATTATGCTGAAAAATTCAATCTAAGGCAAACTGAATTTGAGTAAATTTAATTGTTGTGTCATTAAAAAGCACACTAAAGTACAACGCCTAATTTCATAACTCAAGCTTTGTTCCTAAAGACACATTTCATTTACAACGAAGAAAATTTATTAGAGTTTTGGGGCTGTTTTTCTTTAAAACTCCCAAAATTAAAGCTGTTTTGGCTATTATTATTACTATTATTATTATTCTCTTAATATCAATAATGAAGTGGATTATTAAGCATTCAATTATTTCAAAGGATTCCGAAAACATAGATAAAGGTATATGACATAAAGCTGCTAACAATCAAATGGTAAAAGTTGCCATTGCAAAACTCTTTTTTATTTTATATTTAGAAATTTTAAAAATTATTTTAATCACCTCTCAGCCTTGTCCTTATATTTTCTTTGTAAAGTTTTCTAAAACTTACTAAAAATTAAAATAATGAGATATTACTTTTTTTTTCTTACTTCAATGCTTCATCAAAAAGTATTGGCAAAAGTATGATGTAAAAACCCAAAAAAGCAGTTCTAATTGATAGCTTTATCCTTATTGCATTATATCACTAAGACAAGTACCAAAAAAGGCTAAACTACAAAACTTCGATTAGGAGTCAATTCATTGTCTTTCATACTTATGGAATCTTGGAAAAATGCCTTTCGAAGAATTCATTGACTGACGTTTACCTAACTTTATACCAACAACCTGAATAGCCTTCCACTTAAAACAAAAAAATATAAAATGAAATTATAATTTTATAAATAGAACAGTGCTTAATATTTTGAAGTTATCAACAAACTTCACATTTCTTTTTAAAATATTAACACAATACGTATTCTTAATTTAAATGAGATTTGTGAATGATTGATGAAAATGTATACCATTTTGTCGAATACAATTGAAAACAAAAAAAAACAAATTTCCTCATGAGACCAAGTATCAAATTTTGTAAAAAAAAATAACCAATTTTGGACACTAGATTCATAATAATTACAAAATTTTTTTTATATAATTATCAAAAAAGTTTTAAAAAAAATAAAAATCAAAAATTAATATCCTTCAAGTTTTTGTTTTCTTCAATCCTAACATCAGTTTTTCATGTTATAAATAATCTAAAAGAAACAAATTTTGCCTCTTTATAGATTTTTTCTTCTTTGTACAAAAAAATATACAAAATCTTTGCACCAAGCATTCTCATATTCACAAAAACACAATGAACTAAAAAATAAAATTCTCTAATTTGGCATACATTTTTTCTAGGTTTTTTTTTGTTTTTCTTTGTTAGAATAATGAAAATGTCTCACAACCAAACAATATCACATTGTCTTCATTGATTGTGAAAATTTTTCAAATTTTCTTATTATGTTTTTTTTTTTGAATTTTTAAGAAAACACTTGATATTTCTTAAATTTTGTTTTTAGCATAAAAACATTTTTTTCTACATATCCCTTTTCAATTGTGTATATGTGTGTACCTATAAGAGGAACAGCATCCGACGTTGTCGGCATTGATTCAGCAACAAGGTTAAGAAAAACTGTTAATGATAGAAGGATAGTAACTCCTGAAAAATATAAAAAATCGGTCATATATCCAACAAAATAAATTAAATTAAGATAATAAAGAAAATCCTCACCCTGAAATTTGGCAAAAAATTAAAATTGAAAATAAAATAATTGAAAACAACTAAAACAATTGTTTTTCGTGACATTTTTGTAAAATTTTTGAAGTTCGTTTGTACTATAAAGTACTTCTTATAATAATTCTGAAAATATTGTATTTTATTCTACATAAGTTTATTTGATTCAGTTACTTACATATTTAATAATTGAAATATATTAAATTAAAATAATAATATTTAGTTTTACTAAATATAATTATATTATATTTTCTGTAAAAAATTTTATTATCTTATAATTATAAACTTCTTAAGTATAATAAAAATTAAATTTTATACATACCTAGTGTTAATTTTTCGCCTGAATCTGGAGGAAGTGTAAATCCTAGTAGTGCCATTGATGAAATCAAAACGCATGGCACAATTAAATTGAAAAAATAATAAAGTGTTCTTCGTCGTATTTGAATAGTAAATGTAATGTCAACATAAGGTTCTGGACAGCATTGGTAGACTAAGGTGTTTTTTTGTCCAGGCATACCTGTTTTTTTTCAAAAATTTTTAAAATATGAAAAATAAAAATAACCAAAAAATAAAAAGAAGGAAATAAAATTTTTTATTAGTATTTCAAATTTAAATATTTTATGTAATTGAATAAAGGAAAAACTATTGATATAGAAACATACACATTGACAAGCACAACACTGATAGTAAAAAGATGTTTTTACTAACCAATCAGGTACCATTCGCCATTTGTAATAAAATCGGAAAGATCACCTCCTTCTTCTGAGTCTAGAACCAGATCCAGCTGTTATATACATATATTTTATTTTTGTTTTAACCAATTTTCAAAAGAACAATTTTTTTCTTTTTAAATTTAAATATAAATATATTTATATATATATACACATATATATATATATATATATACATATATATATATATATGTATAATATAACCGCACTTTCTGATATTATATACAATTGGATTTCATAATCTTTAAATAACGAATATTTAGTAAAAATTGTGTATTTTAGTTTGTCATTAATGTAAATAAACATATAAATGTTATTTTTTGATTATGAAATAATATTTTGACCCTATTAGTTAGCTTTAGAATTGATTAAAATAAGAAAATTTTTATGATAAAATGAGAATATTTAACATTAAATAACTACAAAAAGCAATCAAATATTCTTATTTCAAAAAGTATAATTTTAAAAGAAATATATTTTCCTTAAAAGTATTTATAAAATAAAGAGTTTTTACTAAGCAATAAGTGGTTGTAGGCGTCCATGCAAAATAGTCCTTTACGTTTTTCACATGGTTCCAAGCTATTTTATGCACTAGAAATGTTTACGAAGCAAGAATCCAATTTGAATATATGTATCCAATGTTTTTATTTAAAAATAAAAATAGCTAGTTCAAAACTAGCCACTAATGTAATAAAAAATTAAAGACTTTATCCTACCCTTAATTATTAATCTTCATTTAGCATTATTGCCGGTTCACACCGGACTGTTTTCTTTTCGTAACAGCAATTTTTAACTTCTAAATATGTGCCTAAAAATTATATGCATTTAAAAACATACCGATTTGAAAGGAAATCATTATAAGCGTAGTGGTTATATATATATTTAAGATAGATTTTGCTTTTTTCTAGTTCTTCCTAGTTCTAAGCAAAAGTTGTTTTACTCATCAAAACATTAAAATTTTTGGTTAATGTATCAAAAGAACAGTTATAATTTGTGCTAATGTTAATTTAATTACCAATTAGAGATACCTAGAAAAATTTTTTTATTGTGACTTAAGTGAAAATTAGTCGTCTTTTCGACTATGGTTATTTGAACAGCCTTAGCTCAATTTATTTACATTAACAAAATCATAAAACTTTACTGGTCATTTAAAATGTATTTCTCACTTAGTAATTTTTTATAAATAAGACCCTTTAAGAATTCTTTGGCATGACACATGTTAATTTTTTTAATTATTTTAATAACTTTCTCTCAAAAAGTTAGAAATTAACATTTATGAATTAGAATTGTATATATGTATATTAATTTAAAGTAAATAGTAAACTTTTGTTCATTAGTCATAAGAGAAACTATAAAATTCATTAATTGTTTAATAATTTTCCTTGAATTCTATTATACCTATAAATCCTAAAATTTTTCTTGAAAAAATCTAGTTTAAATTTTGGATGTATTATTTAAGGACATTATCCTACATATATCATTTTTATAACAAATACCAATAACAGCAAATTAACTATTTGTCTTTTAATGATTTTGAGCAAAACGATTTATCTCTAAGCAAATTCCTATATATTCAGAATAAAAATAGAAATTAAAACCAAAAACTACCCCTTAGTTAAAACTTAATTAAAAAAAGTAGAAATCGCAAATTTTTTCGACCTATTAATTAGTTGCACTTAATTTTCTACGCATTTTTAAAAGCGTATGTGCTTAACATATTTTTCTAGTATATAATAAATTACAACAAAACAATCCTCCTGTTTTAAGGAAATAAAAGTTAAAGTCACTGCTACAAAAAATCACTCTGGTGTGAGCAGGTCTATATGCATTTTAAAAACAAAGATTTGTGTATTTTCAACTAACTAAAAAAGTGTCATCTCATTGACTTACTCCGTTCATCAGTGTAACGCAAGCGTCATAAAAGTTTTATAAATCTATCTAATCATTTATAGCAAAATGCTTTTGTTTCTTAAGCTGTAGCTAAACTTTTTTTTCTTTTTTTTTTCTCAAAAAAAAAAAAAAAAAAAAAGTTGTCATACCTGATTTCCATCATATGTCCAACTACCAAATTTCATCTCACAGTGCTGATCATCAAATGGGAACCACGTGATGTCTATCTTGCATGTGCTCTTGAAGATACCAGGGGGCACGTACAAACAACTGCCGTTATGTTTGACCACAATATTTGTGTGGTACGTGCCATCGAATCCCTCATCCGCACTAAATTATTATTTCACATTTTCAAATTTTGAATAAATAATTTTTAACCTACTTTCTATAAGGAAATATATTCAAAATTTACCTAGTAGATTTTATTCAAATGAAAAAGGTGATTTCATATCATATCAAATTTCGACCTCTTTTGCAAAATAATAATAATTATATTGGAATTTAGTTTTGACAAAAAAAAAAACACGCTAAATTGTCCACAAAGTTTGTCTTCTTTTTCTTTTTAAATTTGAATTTGATAGAGGTTAAACTGATGCAAATTACTTTGCCTAAATAAGTTTACTAAAATTGTTTTTGTTCTTAGAGCGCTAAATAGCCTTAAAATATCGATCGAGTTGTAATTCTTTTAAAATTTAATTATAAAGTAATATTACTCTTTCAAAATTTTAAATCCAATAAGTTCTTACTTTTTGGTAGGAGTTTAAAAAATAAAGAAAAGTTTTATATTTATTGAAGGTATAATTTTGATGAAAAAGAAAATTAGTTATTTTACCAAGAAAAGAAGTATAAGCTAATATTTTAAGAAACACCCAAATAAGTTTTTGAGTTTAGCATTAGAAACTATATATCCATATGTGCTGAGCAAGAATATAAATTGCGTTGATGAAGTGCTTTAATTTAAATTATTTTCAGTAGTATATAAAATATACTAAGCCACATAAAGCTGATGAAAATAATAAAACACATTGTCGCCTCAGAAGGATCAGAGTATTCTCCTTGTTCAAGTATTACCTTCGACGTTGTTATTAAAAACCATAACAACTCAAATATATATGAGCATATACTATATAGAAAATTTTTTTGGCTATTTTACTATGTCAAATATATGAAAAATTAATAATTAAAAATAAATAATATATTGTATCAGCTGAATTTTTGTTTAGTAAATTGACCTTTTGTTTTAGACATCATGAAATATAAATTTGTAATCAGGCTATAAATGAATTATGTATTAAGCTGTATTAAAACGAAAGAAAAATTTAATTCTATCAAAATTGAATAAAATACGAGTATTTAATAAAAGGAAATTTTATACAAAAACGGTTTGGGTTATGCGACTGGGATTTTAATTAGTTTATAAAATGGTTTTCTTTTCTCTATAAATATTGAACATAAGTAATATTCATACACAAAGAGTATTTAAAGTTTTTGATTTTCAATGTTTTTACAATTTATAATAGGCTAAGGAACTAAAAAATAAATTGGGGTAACAATATTTTAAGAATTTATCTGAGGAATAAAATAACATTTTTAAATCAAATGTTACATATCTCGAGGGCTTTCTACTAATATTTCAATATACTTATGAGTTTCATAAAGTCCAATAGTTTTAATTTCGCAGTTCATAACTGTCTAATAAAGAACAAAAAGGCATGTCGGAGGCAGGCACTCTAATGTACATATGCTTGGAAAAATATGCATAAGCTCAAAGCTAGGAAGGGTAAATCTGTCAATTTTACATTAAATTAAACATCAAAAAGTTTATTAAAGACCCCAAAATAAAATTTATAAGATTTTGTAATTTTGATGTTAAGTCAAAAAATTCTGGTAAAGACGAGGGGAGCAGCGAATATCAGTAATCCAGTGTATCCATATTCATAAAAATATGATCTATTAAGTCTTAAAAGAATTAACAGACAAATGACAGCCCAATATAAACAAATTTATTGGATTCAAATAAGATTCTGAATGAAATTTCACTATTATTTGTTTATGTTTCATCCTTTCTTTTGATATCTTCAGCTTTGTCTTTTATAATATCACAAATATTTTCCTAGACTAAAATGTTATGAAGACTATTAACTAAAATATCAAATATTTTGTAGTATCGGCGAGAAATATATAAAATATGTAAAACTAAATAGAGAATATTAAAATGACCTGACCTAGATATAGCAATTGAATATTTATTGTTTAATAATAACAAAAAATTTCAATATATAAAAAAATAATGAAAAATATTTACATAAAATTTTCAGAACAATATTTAAAGGGTGTTCTCTGATACTATTGGTACTTAAAACTCATATAAAACTTTTTTTTGTTATTTAATAAATTTCAATTGAAGGCATATCCTTCTACTTGGAAAATGTTGATGATTATAGTTATTTGTGGGATTAACGTATATAAATTATATGGAAAGTTGTTCCTTAAGTAGGATTTTTTAGGAAAATGTAACTTTTCAATTGATGTTAAAAAACAGGCAACAATTTTGTTAGAAATGTTTTAGTCTTAGCAAGCAAATTAAGTTTGATAACTAGAAAAATAATGAAAACAATTGCAATAAATTTATTCAGTAATAAGAAAATAAAATACTATTGAATTAAAAGATGAAATAAATTTTGTTAAACCAAATAGAAGTATAACTCTTTGCTCATTCCACTGAAAGTTGCATAAAGCACTAAGGTTTGGTTGCGGTATTTTGAAGTAGCTGGATTTATTGCTTAAAGCAAGTAATAAAAAGATTAGACAGAAAAAAGCAATAATGCATGTCGAACATGGTTTGCAAAATTATTTTTTCAAATACATTTTGCTGAAAACCAGGTTCCCATTTTGCTTTGAAGTTATCAATAGATGTAATATCCTTTAAAAATTTTTAAACAGATAGTAGATAATGTAGTCAAATCTTGACGAAAATGTACATGTATTGAAGATAATTCATCTGATTGACGTTTGAATACTACAATAGTACAAAAAAAAGTACAAAATAATTTGGTATTGCTCTTTATAATGTAGTGCATATGTAGCTTTGACTATTTCTGTTTTAGAGGAATGAATTTACTTCCATTAGGGTATTTTTTAAATAATTTTGTTTTTTCAACCATTGAAGTGAGAGTTTCACAATTTATTTTCAGGTTTCTGATTTTTTTAATTGAAATCTTTTTTTCTCTACGTAAAGTTAGTTTATCAACCAATACGTACTACCCATACCGAAAATCTTCTTGATATGTAATTTTCGAGTTTTTCTCAAACGATCTCATTTATCAGCAATATGTAAATCTGCTATTCCTATTAAGAAAAGTGCCTACATAAAGCAAATAGTGTACCAAGGAAAAAAGTTGACCACATGAAATCTTAATAAGCTTTGGTGCAAAAACTGAAAGCCATAAAAAAATTAAGATAAAAGCTTCAAGCTACATTTTTGAGACGAGAGTTGATATTTCAGTGGTACTGGTAGGGGTTCCTATAAGTGCACAAAGTTTTACCCTTGTATCAAGGCTTGAGCCTTGACTCATGTCAAGCATTTTCCACCTCAAATCTGCAAAAGATCCACAAGAAAATTCATAAGGGAAAGCTGTCTAACTTAAGTCGATTTTTTAGTCAATTTTTATGTAAATTTCTATGTTCGCAGGATTTTTACAAATACTTTGTATTCAAAATCATTTACTTTAGCAAAAAAAACTCTGTCAAATTCTGTTTTGACATTTTTCTCTGCATATTTATAAGCTTTTGCTGAGATGTGTGAAAAACTTTTTATATACTTGGCAATCAACTTACAAATTTTTGTTTCTTTTCAGATGAATATAAAAAATTGCTTTTTTTCAAAAACATGGTATTGGATAAGTTTTTATTTGTTGACTAGGCACAGTAGAGGACAAAAATTTTGTTAGCAACAAAATTGAAATCAATCATCCTACGAATAGTCTTGCCTAGGCCGCTTATTAAGTAGCCAAAATTTTGCTATTGGTTATATTAAATATTCTTTTATTAACGCTGTTCAGTTCAGTGTTTAGAATCACTTTTAGGTTTGTTGTATACAAAAAATTACACGTTAATTTATTTTTGTTTTCATAGCAATTTTATAAAATTGCTTAAGAACACTTTTTAACTATTGTAACTTTCAAATACTCTAAAATGTTGTAATAAATGACGCATATTCCTTATTTTTAATTCGTATATGTTCTTTAAAGATTAACCAAATAAATTATTAGCTCGTTGATAAATTTTATAAAAAATTTATAAAGTTCAGTTCGAAATTTGATATAATAAAAAAAAAGTTTAAATTTCAGTGTTAAAATTTTATATTTTTTAAAATTCACGAGAAAAATTTCAAAAAAAAATATTGCAAATAGTTCTTATTAGAATTAAAGTTTCAAGAAAATATTTTTTTTATATTCTTAAACTTTTCAAAATATTTTGCTAATTAAATTTTATTAAATAAATCTTTACAGTTACAATGAAATCACCTTTTCATAGAAATGAATCTTTTTGATAAGTAAACGTTCCTTTATTATTGCCCATATTTGATTTAACAATGACAACAACGATTTTAATTATTTAATAAAACCAAAAAAGCTATTTTAGAAGCAAAACTAAATAAATAAATTGTATTTTTATTTTATGTTTTTTATAGATTTATTAACCATTTTTTAAATTTTAAATTAAATCATAATTTATAAGTTTTTAATTAAGCTTTATTTGATTTAATTTATATTATATTTTTAAATTATACTATCAATATTTTAGACCAATTTTTTTAAATTTGATTTTTTAGGTGAGGGATTTGATTTAACAGTTTAACAAATATTTATTTTTTTTAACAAGAAACCAAACTACCAACTCTGTTAAGCTATTTTTTTTTTGCAAAGTTAGTAATTTGCTTTCTCATTAAAATTTTTTTAATATATTTTTATTAATATTTGCAATGTTGTGTGACTAACAATAACGGCAAGCTGACAGTGTACTTTCCCGCTAGCCCACAGCGCGTAAATTACTCTTTAAACAAAATCTTACTTAAATATTAAATCAGAAATTCATAGTATTTAAATTTTTTTTTATTAATTAAATATGAATTTCAATATCAAATTTTTACTAAAGCATTTTTTAAAATTAATTTTAAGTATTTATATATAACAACTTATTGCTGAAGCTTTAATTAATAACTGGAGCGTCAAAATTAAATTTTAAACATTTAAAATGAGTGCAATACTATCAGATCTAACAAAAGCAAAATATGCAAACATGTGGCTAAAATATAATGGCCAATTCATGTATTCCACTTTAAATTAATCAACAACGTTCACTGCATTACACGACTATATGCAATGTTAAAATTTTAATAGAAAGAGCAATATTTATACTAAAAACAACAGTATGATGAGGGTTTTGTACAATAGTCCTTAAATTTATTTCAGTAGTCCATTGTAATGAAGTTTAATAAAACTAAAACACACGCTCCCTAAAGTATTAGAAAGAATAATTTGAATATTATTCAACAAAAATGTTCAGATTTATTAATATTTTTTTAAAGTACATTCAACTTATAACTATATTTATATATATCTTTGTGGGTGGGACATTCATGATAACCTCTAATGTAAGAAGTTAGATTGTTTGCTGTACATGAGTATTTGGCTCTGTTAGACCCGTAAAAAATTGAAGAATTTTATATGTTAATCAAATCAAAATTCAACTTAAAAGAAAAAACTTTAAAACTATCTTGAAAAGAAGGAAGTTTTAGGCAAATATAAATTCTCAATCAAAAGCAGCGGGTGAAGTCAATGGCATGCATGTAAATTGTCTAACTTAAGCCAAAAAAATAAAAAGTAACAATTGAAATTATCTACATATATTCATAAGGGGAGGAGAGTGTGTAGATCATATGTAAAATAATAGTACAACTTAAATATTTTCGCTTTTACAGTCGAAAGTCAAGGATAGAGTGCAGGTGGATCTGATCCTATGATGGATATAAATGTGATATCAAAGGATGATTTGCTTAATTCAAGAAGATTATATTTTTCATATATAACATAAATCTGATGGTGTTTGTGTGATTTTTCGTTATATCTTAAGTAATAAAAACTCGTGGTTCACACATCACTGCTTCAGAAGGAAAGTTTGCGTATTTTGAGATAATTTCGGGCTGATGTACACATTATCTTAAGTCTTTGACAAATATTTTCAGAAAATATTTTATAAACAACAAAATGGGACGATATATTGAACTTTTCTACATGAAAAATGTATTTTTAGAGTTTTACAGTACATAGTCAAATTTTCCCAAATTTTTTTCTTGCAATTTTTAACAATTTAATGCAAATTATTTAAGAAAACTATTTTTTATTTACGCCTATTTGACTTTATTACATCAAGAAATGATTGCTTTAATTACCAAGTGGCCAAGTGGGTTAACTAAATGCTGTAACACGTTTGCGTAAAACTGTCAAAATCTGCTTTGTCTTACTTTTTTCTTAGTTTAATACAACCAAGAAAAAAAGAAAGCAAAAACAAATTCATACAAGATGTTCTTAAAAGGAACTGGAGGAACTGGAAGATGACATATTGAAGTTTTTGTTGAAAGCAATTGAAGTATCAATCCAACTCAATTGCTCTATTTATTTTAAAATAGTGCTTAGAACAAACCAAGTATTGACATTTATAACGATAGTTTTTCAAAATTTCAGTAAAAATAATAGAAACCTATTGACTGCAGTAAATTTGGAATACAATTATTGTGAAATTTTTGAATAAAATATAGTAAGTACATCTACTTACATTCAGCTTTCATTTTACTTCTGCCAAAATTAGCTTCATATAAACTAATTCACAAAAAAATTAAAGGAAACTAGCCCAAAATCAGTTGCCTAATTTTAGACAAATTTTTAAATTAAAAAATTTTTTCTTTCGAATAGCAACAAAAGTATTCAGTGTGTTAGTCTAAAAAGAAAGCAACTTAAAAATTTGTTCTGCACTACTTAAATTTTACACCAAAGCACTCTTTCTTATATTATAATTGTTGTCACAGGGAGATAAATTAAAAAGTCAACAGTGTATAAGCCTCAAAAAACTGATTTTACTTATAGCATAACATATTATGAAAATTACCATACTAGAGCATAGAAGATATTCCACCAGCTGCCTACTCAAAAGGCACAAATTAAAAAATAAATTTCATGTATATGTATATATGAATATATAACTTGTAATTTTTAAATTAAAAATATTCATGGTTCTTGATATACTCAAACGGGTAATCAACTACATGAAAGTTTCTATGAATAGCAATTATTTGCATAGGATTTCAGCATGGAGTTTAGCCAAGAAAAAAATCAACATATCAAAACTTTACAACTAACAAATATGACACTTTGTTGAAAGTAGTAATATTAATTTTGTTTGTTACAAAATAATCATTTCGCAGATTTTTTCATTGCATTAAGGGAAATGATTAATGAAAACTGAATATTAGAAATAACTTCATTGTGGAACTTTTGCGTTATTGTTTCCTAGAATGAAAAATTTACACTTGAAATCAAAAACTAAAGAGATACAAAGAATGATAAAGCATAAAATAATTCATGAAATTTTTGATTCGATGAATATAGGGTGTCCGAACTTTTTATGGAATTGCCGATTCACACTGAAGCGTTTTTTTTGCGTGTTCCCACTGTTAATTTCTTGAGGCAAAGTTCTTTCTTTTTATGAATAATAATAAAAGTATTTAAGTCAAATGCTTGTTTCTAAAAGAGCTTATTCAAGGAATAAGTATTTTGTAAAAGTTTTATTAAAAAGAAAATACAATTAAGCTGTTGACAGCAATTTGTGGTGAATCAAATTCTGGAAAATCATGCAACTTGCATTAGATGATAAAATTTTTAAATGAACATTGCAATTTTATATTTTATATATTTTTATATTATTATCAATTTATCAATTATTTAATAATTGTCATTCTTCACCAAGATCAGTAATTTTAGTTTCAAAAAATTATTTATAGTGATAACAAAATTAAATCATTGAACTCGTTATCCTATTATAGAAATATAAAAAGTTGGGCAAAATTTTAAGAGGATCATTGGAGTGGATTTAGAGTTACAGTGGTCATCAACTTTGAAAAAAATAAGTCCCAAAAAAGCACGTGCGATTTATTGCCATACTCACATATATAGCTTATAGACATGATGCACAATCAGCTACGATGTCTAAACAATTATATTAGTACTAAAATTAGAGTAAAAGCCGAAATTGAAGCAAAATGAACAACTGCTCGACAGAACGTATGCCTGGAATCTGAACTATATACCACAGGGGTAGAGAATTGAAATTCTCAATATCGTAATAAACTTTGCTCTAATTAACTTAAAAATTCAACTAAAAAAGGATATATATATATAAAAGAAATAAAGTAAACTACTTCCTTAATAGAGTAGGAAAAGAGTAGAAGGTAAAATTAGTTCTGAGAATCAGTCAATCCATATTGATGGAAAATTTTGTCTAAAAATTCTATTTTAATTCCCAACTAAAGAATTCTTAGTATGATTTGCATACCTACTCATTAATCATTGTTAAGATTGGGTCTTATACAACATTAACCCAAAAATGTTTTCTACTAAATATTCACAAACAAAGATGGAATTTTCTGTAAGAAGGGTCAATAATTTTCCAACAAACACATCCCAATGTTAACTTTTATAAAGAAAAACATAAATATTTGTGATAAATCCATTTTGGGTATTTGATATATGATTTTATTTAGATAAATGGAATACCTTTTAAGTGAATATTATTTTAGATTTTGAAACTTTTTTTTACATTTTTGTAGTATATGTATTGTGATTTTGTGTCTTAATTTGTGATTTGACCAAGAAGAAAAATTTGTCTATTGCAATTCATAAAAAGCTATCAAGCCAAAGTAAAAACAATGCATATAAAATTTAAAAATTATAAAATTTATGATATGTAGCTTAATATTTTGACGCAAAGTAAGGTTTTGAAAATGGAAAAGAAATTAGGTGTATTCCGTTTATGTTTAAGACTAGCAAATGTTAAGCTAAGAATGTTTTTGGTATATTTATATGATCTAGGAGAATCTTCAGAACATTTAAAGTAATTCAAGTAGCTTTCTGTTTCTTTGAATAGTAAAGGGCCCTCTATATTGTTGAAAGTAATATAAATCATAATCAACTCAATAGCATTGAACATCGATTGTGATACTAATTATATGGAATTTTAATACTTTAACATTTGTCTTACGTTAGATTAAAATATTATTTAATAAGCCGTATATACAATTTCAGTTTATAAAACCTTAAAAGATCGAAAAATGTAATGAAACTTTAGAATTAATAGTATTTTATTTATTAAGTTTCTCAATTTGCTCATTCATAGGGAAGAGTGCACTTCATAGACTTCATACGGAAACATTTAGTTCATTTACTCTGACAAAAAATAGCTAAAAATAGCTAAAGAAGTTTAATTTAAATTTCAAAACCAAAATGTCTAAACTCAGATAAACAAAAATTTCCTTTCATCATCAGAAAGAAAATAATAACACAAAGTAAACTTTAATTTATAATCTAGTACTCAAAGCTGAAAAAACCAACGGGTTTTGTAGAGAGCCAGGACCTTTTTGTAGCAAAATGAAATGAAAAATCTTAGTGGCGAAAGACTAAAAGACATAAAGTTGATACCAAGGGATAAGAATAATCCTTTTATTTCAAATTTTTCCCTAAGATAAGGCTGAGTAATAATTATAAACTGAATAGAAGCAGCTGTGTCTAAAAAGGAAGCAGGTTATCTTCTAGATCTCAAAAATACAAAGACGTAATATTGATTTTCAATGTGAATATTTCAAAGCAAAAAAAGATATTTGCATTGATTACACTATAAAAAATAAAAGAAATTATATTCAGTTACTAAGTTGGCATTTTATATTTTGAACTATAGCTCAACCTTACGTTTAGCTATATTAAAAAAGTTTCATCTAAGAGTTTCTTGAAAATATACTTTAATTTTTTATTCAAAAATATTTTATAAAAATAGATTCAATTACTTTTGGATAAATTTTAAACTCAAAGTGCATACAGAACAATTATAGTAACGAGATGAAAATATTACATCGGATAATAACGCTTAGCCTCTTACTTATAATTTTCATTCAAAGTAGTCAAATTCAGTGAGAAACCTTACACTTGTGCTTCTTCTCTAAATTTTACCTTACGTAGAAAAAGTCTATAAATTTGAATAAAATAATATTGTTTATTTTTAAAATTTTAAAAAATACCTAAAAGTCATTGTATGGTACTCTATAATCAATTTTTTTGCTTCATTTTTCTGTGTTATATATAAATACTTAGTTTTAAATTCAATTTGCAAAATAAAAAGGTCAAGCTGAGAAGGTTAATGTATAAATTTCTTACCTTACAAAGTGTTATTAAATTTTAATAAACTAAAACCATTTGTTGAAGCGTATGCCTTATTATTATAATTTCATTAATAATACTGTTTATTTTTATTTCCAATAAATTTGAACAATTCCATACTTAGCTCTTTAGTTAATGTTTCTCACCTGTTATACATTAAGACGTCTGGTTTCCAAAGTTTATTAGGTGTTATACGAAGGTCTTTTATTCCACCATATTCAGAATCATTCCATCGAAGACTATAGTCATTCCATTGCTACAGTTAAGAAATTATATTATTAATATTTAATTTCATATTTTTAAAGTATTTTCTATAATTTCCAGTTAGGCATGAGCATGCTGTTTAAGATGATATTTGCTGTTTTAAAAGAATGCACATTCAGAAGGTTCTTTTATGTTTGATTTTTATTTAATTAAAGAATAATTTTCATTTTGATAGTTTTACTGAATATACATATATACATATATTTTTACTTATTTTCAAAATTAGGTGTGAATATTTAATATGACATTAAATTTTAACACTTAATCATCTGAATGCAAGAACTAAAGAGAATCGTAAATGGCTTGGTATTAAATTTTAAAACGAATGCAAATAACAGGTGATTAAGACGGACGTCAAGGCAAGTATTAATGTTAAAATAGCTGCTTACATGAATTTTCAAAACTCGTAAAGGCTTAAGCACACTATTGTGCTGTACATGTCGTCACTCATGCATTATCTGACTATCGTGTTAATTCTTATACATGTATTATACAAAAAGATTAAGTGAATAAAACAGTAATTATATAAATGACATGAATATAACCAACATAGTGCCTTCAATAATTTTCTACAAGCCATTTTGGCAAGTTTCTGAACAGGTATTATTACTCAACTTATAAGTTACGTGATCCAAACTGTATATGAAACAAACTTTCAATGCTCTAAAATATTAAGAAAGTCAAGTGTAATTATTATAATTTATAACTTTTGGAAAAAATACAGAAAAAAATATACAAAAGCTAGGGAGACAATTGTTTTTCAAAAATTTCAGAAAAATGAATTTTAAAAATATTAAAAGTTTTATTCAGATTAAAAAATGCCTTTATTGAACCAGTAAATTGTTAGAGCATCTTGGATGGATTTTCGCTTAATTTTTCTATGTTACCTTTTTGGAATAAGAAAAATATCTACGCAAGTTTTGTATTAATTATAATTTGCCAGTTCTGAGAAACTCATTGCTTGTTATATTTATTTTTTAGACAGCTCTCATAAACATTTATCTTAAAAAATCTACTTTAGGCATTTTTAAATTTTGAAATGTTTCTGTATCTCAAATGAAAAGTGACTTTTACTTTGTAATCAATTTTTTTTTTTGAATCGGCACTTTATCAAAACACTTATGGCATCCGAAGTAGGAAACATTTAAAAAAGTAATTTTAAAACAAATAAAAAAAACTTTAAGAGTTTTTCCATTCAAACTTCATTATATACAAGGGTAAATTTATTATATTTGATAAGTTGGGAAAAAATAGCCTAGGGGAAAAATTGGAAGATTTTTAGTGAAATAAGATTATTTATCAGTAAGGCTTTGGAAGTAATATACGACAAAAAATTAAAATACGTTCCAAAAATTTTGGAAATTTCAATTTCAAGCAAGAATGGAATTAAACAATTGAAATATAGATTGTTTAAAATATAAGAATGAACAAGAAAAAATATTCAAATAATTTTCATATTTGACCAAAATGTCCAATGGTTTAGGAATGCATTGATGACTTACTTAGTGTATTTTGGTAACATGTTCATATAAAGATTTTTTTGCTTTATTATTTGAAAAAGATGGAATAAATAAGTTAAATCTGAAGGATTTAATGTAAAATAAGACTGGTGCAGCTGCTAAATATTTATTTATTCAAATAGTAATCAAAACAGAATTGTTAAGCTGATAAAAATCCTTAAATTACTGTAAACTTCTTAAAATCAAATTTTGTGGCATTTCGGTTAATAAATTATTTTTATAAAGCTACCTATTGGGAATAGCATCAAGTAATCAAGCTCCAATAAATATCTTCTTTCTTAGTTTCATCAAAATTTAACCCCAAAAATCCGCAGTTTTTAGCTAAATGAAGTAAGAAAATTTTATTATAAGTACCCAAACATTGCGCTAAAAACGGTATATATCTTGAGAAATTATTTATGGAACTCAAATCTTATATATTATTCCAGATGTTCATTTTATTTCTTAAATAAACAGCTGAAACAATAATTAAAATGCCAATTAAATTTCAAATCAGTTGAATTATTACAAATAAAAGTATTTTTAAGTGCAAGATAGGTGATGTTAAAGATAGAGGTAGTCTGGATAAAAAGTTATTATTCATTAAAAATGTAATGTATCTGATATTATGGGTTATATTCCTTGAAAAACTTCATAAATATTTACTAAAAAAAATTTAGTAGTTGATAAGTAAGGATTTTGTCAACAGCTGAAGAGAAAAGCAAGCCCACCACTCAAAGGAGCTTGAGTGAAGTCAAAAGTAGAAAAAGCATTTCTTTTTATACTGGGTATCAATTTATTCCTTAGAATATTATAATAAATTCTAATTCACTTGAAATAGGACAGAGCTCCGAGAATGTACTTAACAAAAAATAGGTAGGAAAAAAAGTTGGCTAATATTTTAACATTTCGAAGACATTTATTTATAATTTTATATTTTAGATATAATTTTAAAAATAAAAATCAAACATATTTCCTGTAAGAATGGTATTAAAGGCATGCAAACATTCATTACACACATTTATTTTTTGTTAAAACCAAAATATTTTTGCCAATTTAAACAATTATAAGTATTAAGGAAGCGGAAGTGAGATGGAATTTTTAAAAATAAATGATTTGTTTAAGGGACTAAGTTTTTCTGTCTGTTTTAAGGGAATGAAATGCTTTATTTAGATTATATATATTGTTTTTATCTATTTAAAAAATTAAATTTTTAATTTTAAATTTTTATAAAATTTAAAGCGTGACTGTAGCAATAAAATAATTTCTACGTAAACAAAAAATAAAATTATAATAATAAAATTGTTTAAAAAATATTAAAATATCTTCCATAATTTTGTCTAACATTGAAATTATGCATAAAATTATATCTTTGAAAATGAAATAATCATAAATATATCTATTTTAAATAAAAATATAGGAAAACATGTCACGCTGCTAAGCAAAATAAAATTTTTATTTTAAATTTTAGTTTTTACTTTCATCACACACGGGCATTTTTCTAAGGAAATTATATTCAAATTGTTTAATCAATAAGCCATTCTTCTATTTGTACAGAAAATGCTTTTCAAACACATTTATTGAAAGAAGAAACTATTATTTTAAAAATTTATTTAGATGCAATCAAATAAATTCATTTATTTCCCTACGTTTATTGAAAATGTATATGGGATAGGTTACATATCAGTGTGAAAGCTGAGACATATTCTTATAGATAACTGTTTTTTTAAATAAATTTTTAAATGAAATATGTATAATATAATAGAAGAGTTACATATTAGTTGATTCTGATTTATGTACAGGCCTTTTCCAACCATGGTTCACTTTGAATTTTTAAAGTCTGAAAAAACATCATTTCAAATTGGCTTTCATTTATTACTCGATCAAATTAATTATTCAAGCTACAACCAATTTGCTTCATTATTACTTGATAGAAACATATTCATAAGCAATAAAGAACAGTGATTTTCATCACAATTAGATATAAACCGTTGACTTTTATACGGTGCAATATTTTCTATTTTACTTCATCGGACAGCACCTTGTACAAAGTGTTGTTTGGCAAAAAATTAAAAGTTGATTTTAATAGAACAAGGTATTTTTAACCACATAAAATATTCGTATGTGTACCACTTGTAGTACACGCCGTCCTCAACTTGTTAAATTACAAACAGCATGAGAAATATAACAATTACTACAATAATATTCTACATAAGTATATGTAAAACCCCTCGAAAAACTAAAATTTGATTCAAAGCTAATGATAGGGATGCCCTTGACAGTCTTCATTAGATGGCTAAGAAAAGTTATTCGGACTAATGATATTGAAATCTTACACAATTATTTGTTAATATATGAATTCTTCTTAAAATTAAATTTTTTATTCTTTTTACTAATACTCGTACTACTGAGCCTTTCCTAAAATTTTGAGAGTCGAATATTTAAAATTCGTAGAATTTTTACTTTGTTTGCTTAGGGTTACATTTTTTATTCTTTTAACTGTCGTATTACTGAGCTTTTCTAAAAATTTTGAGAGTTGAATATTAAAAATTCGTAGAACTTTTACTTTGTTCAAATCTTTTTATACCTAGTTTTCACCTTTGATTTAAAAAACAAAAAAGAAAAAGGTTTCTAAATAAACCAACCAACTGAGAGTTTTCTTAATTTATTTTAAAAAGAATTCTTTACAAGAATATACTTGAATGCTTTGGAAAATGAGGATATATTTCAAGGAATTTCCTAATACTTATTGACTTTTTTTACTTTACTGTAACAAGCATTTTGTCATACACGTGTAGTTTTTATTTTTTGTTTACAGCGTATGATCTTTATTTATACTTCAAAGTGAAATAAACAAATTTTTTTAGAAAATATTAAAGTTTCTTAGAAAATAAATTGTTATTTTGTCATTATATTTCGGAAAAAAATCTTTCAGGATAAATAAAATTACCAAAAAGTGTTTTATTATATTTTAAGGATTTAAGATTACAAACTATTTAAAATTCGCTCTTCATACATTTATTTGCATTATTAATAATTTTTTAAAATCATTTGTTTGTGTTTATTTTCATATTTTTAATATTTCAATGAAACTAATTTTTGATTGGCTTTAGAGAATCAACAAAATGCAAATCAAATGTTGAACTTTCTTTGTTCTATCTTTTTTGAGAGTGTGTATAACGCCTTCTAAGCAGCTTCTGGCACGTTTTTGCAAAAAGATTTGAAAAATTTTAAGTAAAAGAACGATGTTTTTTTATAAAAAAAAGTACAAACAAGCTGGGATTTAGAACATATACGTTATTAAGTCAGAAAAAGATGCTAGCACTACTGTTTCTGATCGAATTTAAAGATTTTGAGCAACCATCTCATCAGATGTTATATGTCATTGCTATTTTCACGTGTGCTTATTTTTTATGGTAAAACAATAGACGACACTCATCGAAACAAATATTATTTGATTTCAAATGTTGATTAAATCGAATGCTTTAGTCGTTTTTGTTTAACATGAACTTTGTTATTGAAGTGTCAAAAAAAACCTTTCTATGCTCCTGATATCCACAGGATCAAAGTGTTTTAAGAGATTTACGCCGTCTAAAAACAGCATATTTCCCCTAATTTTTTCTCACTATAATAAATGAAATATTTTATTGAAACTATTTAGAATAGCAAAGAAAAGTATTTAACAAATGTTTTGTAAAATTTTTATTTCAAAATTTTCTAAATCCAGCATTTTTGAACCACATTTCCTATGACCACTCAAAATTGGTTTTGGCATGCTAAATCATGAATAATTCATCCGAATTTAAATTATTTCTTTAACAGTAGTCAATTTTATGTTGAAAAGTGTGTAAGATTTAATGATTTTTAATAAACCGGGTCAGCCGATTTCAGAAATGGACTTTCGACAAAAATGCGATCAAAAATTTTAGGCACCAGGCGAAATCCAAAAATTTTATTCTAATGGACTTGAAAATCAATAACAAATTTTTTTAAGATTCTGAAACCCATGTAAGTCCTTAAGCAATGTTTTATTCAATGTAAAAGAATATAATTTTATTTTTAAAATATAATCAAATTGCTTTTGAATGTTACATTGGTGTTGCATGACTTTTCACTATTTTTTCATCATAATTTTTATATAAGTATTTCAAAAATTAATTATTTGATTGGCAGCCATTTACATCATATTTTGCACATTATAATTAATCATAATTGAATCTTTTTATCCGTTGATTAAATAAAAATCAACATATAAATGCTGTAACTATCTGTACCAATTATATCAAATTGAAGCTGAGAGCCTACATTCAGTTATGTTTCGTTACTGACTGAAAAAGAACTAACTGCCAAAAGTCGCTTAAACTTTTCTAAATTAAATGCTTTGTTCTTTTAAGCTAAAACATGACAAATTGTTCACTTAGCATCATTTATTTGTTTCAATTACTTTTCTCATTTTTATTAATAGCTTCTTTAAAAATTAATGATCTTAAAGACGAGCTTAAAAGTTTTAGTGTTATTGTACTAAGGAGTAAATTTCTTAATATATTAAGTTAAAAGCATTTTGAACAAGATAATTTTCATTGTTATAATTTCTTGTTAGATTTTTGTAGAATATCGTTGTAGTTTCGATTTTTAAAACAATAAAATTTGTGCCTAAATTTTCCTATTTAGTTATTAAATTGAAAATGTCCTCGAAACAAGGAATATTAAGTTCGTAATGAATATGATGGACATGACAAATATGGAAAGATTTATTAAGAGAAAAAGTTACTTACAATTAGTTACAACTAAAAAAATAAAATAATTTGTTTCTGGAAAACTAAGCTGATATCTGTTTAGTTATTTACTTCTGATTGAAACTAGAGGATAATAGAAAATAAAAGATCTCTTCTAATATTTATCTTTAATTGATTATTTTTTTAACACGTTGAAGACGAGATATATTACCTGTGGTACATACGCGAATGTTTCATCTGGCAGTGTGTAGTACAGATGGTACACATCGGCTATAATTTTGAAGCGAAAATTTTTTATGTGATTAAAAATAATTATTTTATTAAAATAACCTTTTAAATTTTTGCTAAACAAAATTTTGTTCAAAAGTCAATAAGTCCAAAATCTGACCGAGATGACTCCATTGCATACATATGTATAAAGTCCTATCTTGGTAAATTAGTCGCAAAATTGAGACAATTTTGTATAACTTACCATCCTATACACTAAAAATTTCTATTGCATTGTGTTTTTGGATGGCTTGAACCAACAAATCACAAAAAATTCCCCTCATATGTAGAAAGAGAAGTACTGCCTTACATTATCTCAAAAAAAAATTGAAAACTATATCTAAATTACATTTATTTGGGATGCAATCTATTTACCAGCTGTCTCCCGATTTTCCAAATAAACACCAGTGAACGATTTTTAGGTTAAATTTTATTGAAGTGAAGCATACTTTATGGCCAGTATAAGAAATCTAAAGAAACATTAGAATGAAAGCATCAAATTCAACAGAAATTATATTGAAGTGAAATTTTATAATACTGTTGACAGAATTATGTGCGTTTGCTTTACTGAATATTATTATTTATTTTGTAAGCATGTTTGATTTTGGCTGCAAATATAGCACAGCCAATGGTGATTTTCTTGAGTGATTTGAAGTTTACGAAAGACCAACCAACTTTTCTCTTCATCCATTTAAGCTACTAAAACTATAAAAAGTGCCACTTGAAGAACTTATATTAAAATTTCCAAAAATCACCCTTTTCTTATTTCTATTCAAAAAAACCCACTACAAATTTTTGTTTTAAATTTGACAATTGTTTGAAATTTTTCATTGCAGTTTGCTGTTTGAAGATTTATTTATCTTTTCAGGAAAAATGCAAAATCGGAATTTCAGATAAACTATTTCATATACAAAAGATATTCTAAAAGTTTGAGCTCCATCAACCCACTATTTTTCAAGTTTGGCAACACAAACGTAAGTAGGCTGAATTTATATTAATATATGGATCTATTATGTTTTATTGAGTTTCATCAAAATTTATTTATATTTGAGTGGTGTTGAATTCAACGTGTTTTTCAGTTTCTTACAAAAAATTTTTAAATTTTTAACAAATTTGGGAATAATATTTTTCACAATAAAACGGAGTTTTGGAAAGAGTTAAATATAAATATATTTACAATTTAGTAATAAAATATTATGACTATCAAAAAGTTAATTAAATTATTTTTTTTCTAAAGCATTCCATTTAATATTTAAACAAATTTTATATTCTAAAATGAAATAACAGAAGGTAAGAATAATGCCGTGTGTGCATGATTTTAATTTAAATAATATTTTATTTTTTGTTTTTAAACTAAGTTTTCATATTATCAAAACTTACCAAGGAAAGCCAAAGATTTGTTATTAGGAGTTGATTCTTCTCGTCCTACAACACAATCGAAACAAATAAGGAAAGACAACA
Source organism: Acrocera orbiculus (assembly GCA_947359355.1). Classification (NCBI taxonomy): domain Eukaryota; kingdom Metazoa; phylum Arthropoda; class Insecta; order Diptera; family Acroceridae; genus Acrocera; species Acrocera orbiculus. Next base: position 15,100,816 of record OX375757.1, read on the forward strand.
TTTGACACTTACATAATTAATATAAACATAAACAATATTAGCATTTATTTTATTTTTAATGAAATCACTTTAATTATTATTTTTTTAATGCAATGTGCATTGCTTGAAAAAATATTATTCTGTTTTTTTGCTTTGTTTCAATTTGTTTTATAATTTTCCTTGTTTAGTTAAAATAAAAATATTTCTTGTTTTTTTATTAATTTTTATTTTATATATGTTAATTAAAAAGCTAATTTATTATTAATTTATAATTACAAAAAAGCTATTGGAAATTACAAACATGCAATTGTTGAGGATACTGGATGACATGTACCCAATTAGCGACATTGATTAAAATTCAGGCAGCTCTAGAAGCGTGTGCAGCAAATTTAGCCAAGAGCTAGTTTTACCAATATTTAATTTATTTTTAATTTTGATTTATTTAAATAATTCCTTTTATTTTGTTTTAGATTTAATAAAAGCCAATGTAATTTACTTAATTATTAAAAATTGATTTTTTTAATCATTGTATAATGACTTGAGAAGATCTTAATTAATCAATTTGAGAAGTGGAGATCCATTTCTTAATGTGGAAATTAATTTTATCAACCAAAGACTGAAACTGATTTCAGAAACAGAAAAAGCCTTGCCTACAATGTAAGATTTTTGTAAAGTTATATTCCATAACCATTTAATTTAACATCTAATTAAGTGTAAATTTCAGATTTTTTTTAATTAAGCATTTATTTGTTGATAATTTAAAAGCTTCAAATAAATTTTATAATCTTTCATAACAGCCATTTGTGAAACGGAAGTTTTTAGTAGAAATAGAAATGCCCTTTAGTACAATTCAAGTTGTTTTCAGATCTAGTTAAATGACTCAGATAAATCCAAAATCTTTGTTTCTGCTGTGCTCTTCTTTCATAAATAAGTTATCATTTATAATTACAAGCAATATAGGAACTTTATTATTATCAATGACAAATTTTCTTCGCGAGCTGATAAGCCCTAGTAAAGATCTCAGGCCAATCTAAGGCAAAGATTAAAAATTCAGCATTACGGCCATACTGGTGCATTTTTTTGAATAGGTTTTAGTTTTTTTTTTTGATTATGCTGAGTTCAAAAAGAAAAGTAGTCGTCGTAGTATGAAGAAGAAAAGATAAAACTCAATTTTTGAGATTAGAATATTAAATTCTGATAATTATGAATGCCTTGAACACACTTGTGCAAAGAATGCACTGAGAGCTTACATAGAAAATGATGAATTATTTTTAAATTTGTTGTTTCAAAAAATGAAGGTAAATAGTTTTAAAATTATTTCTTATTACTAACACTTGTTGTGTCAAGCGTATCCCGTGAGGCCATAATGCCAGTATCACTCCCAGGAAATCTAATCCTATGAAAAACACTTTTCGCATTAACAGGAGATTAATTATTTGAAACATAACTAAAAATTAGCTAATATTCTTTTCTGGTGACGATTTCCACGTGCATGGAAGAAGGAAAAGATTAATTTTTAAAAAAAGAGAAGCAAAATACTTTATTTATAAATCCTTTATATCCTTTTTGGAGCTGATAGAATCACTTGATTTCAATAATAAATAAAATTTTCTCTTAAATATCGCATTTTCTTCACAGATTTCACAATTAATCTAATCCTTATGACTAATCCAAATTAAACCCTTGCAGTCTTTTTGTATGAAAAAAAGCTCAAAACTAATTTAATTGAATGTACATTGCTTTACCATTTCTATCTAATAAAATTCACCCAAGCAAAATTTTATATTTCATGGTTTTTACAGGCAAAAGTAGTTGAAGCATTATTAGTTACTAATGCTTCAGTTGTATCTTGCGGCTTGCAGCCATAAACTCTTCTCTTAAAGTCAGCAAACCAATTCAAATACATATTAAGATCCTGATACTAATAGATAAGAGCTGTATTCATTGCTGCTATTTAAACATACAATATATAGTTTGCATTTCTAGAGCTGGAAAAGTTCAATTAAAAACTCATGGAATAAAGGTTACAAATACATAAAAAAATTTTATTTAAAAGTTATCCTCTTCCCACAACTAATTTATTATTCAGATATCTATTTCAAGTTTTGCAGACGTTTCAATTAGATTCAAAGTTTTGATTCTGATAGAACTGTCTACCAAATGAGTTTTTTCTTTATGAAATTATAGTTCAGTTATACTCAAACTACTCTGAGAAAAAGAACCTGATTTAATTAACTTTGGTAATAAAATTTCAAAATAGATAAAATTTTAATCAGCCAATACATTTTTTAAGAAACGAAAAACAAAGAGAAAAAAATGTTTCAAATATTTTCTTAAAGTTTTCTAGAGCTCTGAAACAACAATAACAATATTGTTAAACAAATAAAGACTTATTTAATACATTCGGTGAGTACTCTGAAGAAAAACTAAATAAAAAAAATTTATCAACAACATTTTTTTGTTAAGTATATTGCTTCTAAAAAGAAAAGTTTGTGTACTTGTTATGAGCTCAAAGAAAACAATCACTCATATTGAAAATTGTGATAAATTATTTTTTGGGAAACAGTTGCAAGAATTGTGACCCATGTTAATATGGTAACACCAGAAACAATAATAATAAAAAATGTTTTAATTAAGAATACTTAGGGTTGTCAGGTTTCTTTGGGCTAGTCCTATGCGGTTTAGTAATCCCAAAAATAATACATGAATACATCATGTATGCCAGTAAAAAAGTTTAATTTAACATAACAAAAAAGATTTGCACATAAATTACATTCTATGTGGAAATCATTTAAATTTTTCAAAATAATGGAACAATTATTTCCTTAAAAGGATATCAGTTTAATTTTTATATTTAAAACACAAAAAAAAAACAATTTGTAAAAATATTTGAAAAAAGTATTAGCCTCATTCAAAGGCAAAGATATTTACAATAAATTCGAAATTTTTTAATAATATTTATATAAAACCCTTAGAGTTTTAAGGGAAAAATTTCTTAATACATTTTCTTTTCTGGCAAAAAAAAACTATCGATAATATAAATTACGAAGAAGTTAAAAGAATTTTTTACAAAGAAATGTAAATTTGATTTTAACAATTTAATATAACCTTTTGATAATTCCTCTACCAAATGTACCATAGTTTATATTTGCTTAATAGCAAAAAGATATTTGGATCATCCTCAAACAAGAAGGAGTCAAGAGATAAATATTAAGCTTAGTTATTAATGAATGCATGAGTTCCAATTCTTGTGATGTTACTGTTTATTTTTAATTAAACTGAAAAGGGATTTTGATGTTAGTAATAGCATACAATAATTTTTTTTGGCTAGTGCAAACATAACAGAAATTAAATTTATAACTGAATTATTCTATTTTCTGGAAACTCAAATAATTCATAAAAATTAAAAAGATAAAAATTGTAAGATTTTGTTAGGAGTTATATTTATACATATACAAGTATTAAAAATTCAAAAGTGAACAGCAAAGCCTCTTAGATCTTCACCCAAATGATCACTGTTTGAAATCTATAATTTTCTTAATTTTGTTCTTCAGTTTGCAACTATTTCTGATAATTTTATTTGCATAAATATCTTAAAAATCAACCTTACTTTTTATTTTAAATACCAAACTATCTCAGCTATCATTGATTATTTTAAGAAAGAATAAACTACTTCAATGATAACCAAATCGCGTTATGAGAGATTTTAATCTAAGAAATCAATTACTTTTGGCTAAAAATATTATAATTAGCTTTATCAAAATCAATAGGAAAGTAAAAAAGATTGTCAAAAGATTATGTGCATCTTTTCCTCAAGTTATTACTAACACTGCTAATGTATTAAAGAATTTTTGTGCAGATAATTATCAGATAATCATAATTCATGCAGCATAAAGTTATATTTTAAAGCCCTTTAAGGATATGATAGTAAATTTCAAAAAAATCTTCGTGTAGATAGTGTTGAATGTATGTATTCTCAAACAAATTAACTCTTATGCCCTAAAAATCTATCAAATATAATTCTCTCCAAACCTTTTACTATTTTGGTAACTTTGTTAAAGACTGAAACAATCAAAGGATTTCTTTATTTGAATTGCTCGTAATAATAATTCATTGCAAAAATCAATGCTCACATTTTCCAATTTGAACAAGTTTTTATAGTCCTTTTACGTCATATTTATTTTGTTTGTCGCTTAAAAAGTGTAATAAAACTTTCAGTAAACAAAAGAGAGAAAATAAACTGTCAAAGAAAATATTTATTTTTGGATCATTTATTGAAAGCATTTGCTTACAAAAGAAAAATTTTCAAGCAGATTGAAGGATTGAATTTCATCATTGAAATCAGATTTTTTATTTAAAATTGAGTTTTTTTCCTTCAGTATGAAAACAAAAATAAACTCGAAAGCATAAATTGATTGTTATACATTAGAATAAAGTTGATATCATAAAATTCATTCAAAAGCATTGAAATCTAATTAAAAGTTCTGATTAACCTAATAAAAAACCAGTTATTCAAAAAATTTGGCTTTGTTAATTGAATATTTTAATTAACAAAAATAAAATTAAATGAAAATACCCCATTTTATGGTATTTATCTTTTATAGAAATTGGCCCGAGATTTTTTGAATTACAACAGTTTGAAACATTTAAAATTAAATTGTAATTAAATACATACATTGGAAGTTGTATTCGATACACTTACTCAAATTTTCTCCTTACTTTAGTTTTTCTTTTTACACAATTTAAAATAAAAGCTTACTTAAACAAATTATATTAAAATGAATAGATGTACTCGTAGCATTAGTTTTGAGTGTGAATACGCAGTTTTTTTCGGCCCGCCGTTATAATATCACTACCAAATCAGAATTTCCTAGGCTGCATTAATTGGGGCAAAGCTAAGCATTAAAATACCTTCAGCGAAAAATGCTGAAGGTCTATGCTCATTAATATTACTAACTTATATTTAACTTTTTTCTTAAAAAGTTTAACTTATTCCAATTAATATATATCTTCACCTAAAGTACAGTATCAGTTAAGCGATGTGGGTGTTCTTAAATTTGTAAGAAAACTATTGATATTCTAAGCTTTGACTAGACTATTGTTAACATTTGGGAGAGTAATTTTAAAGGAAAAAAACTGTGAGTTGATTTCTGAGATGGCAAAAAATTACTTATTAGAATGCATGAAATATTTTTCGAACTACACCAGTTTTAAAGAAAGTCTCATATTTGAATCCATCTCAAAAAAATTGAAAACACTTGACATATAAAAATAACAAAAAATAGATAAAATTTAGCTATATAAAAAAAAAAAATAACCTCTCTATAGGAATGTACAATTTTAAGTTTTCTTCGAGAAATTAATTCTAATAGAATGTAAAAAAGCATAGATCGCGAAATATTAGAAGAAAGCACGTTAGCTATCATAGATTCCCTGTACTGTTAACCATAACTTGGGTTTCATTCACTCATGATAGATATTATCAAGCATGTTCATCGAAGTGAAAACATATTTGGGCACACTTAGTATTTTTTCTGGCAAGTAAATTGATCAGAGCCATTACACTCAGATGCGTCATGCTGAAATGGAAATATTCAGCCATAATCGAATCCCGCGGTTAAAATCGGCTTTATGGGATATGGTATATATATGTATATATATATACATACCTGTATATTGGCTTCTAAAAAGTGCTGTAGGAATCGAACCAAATACTATTACAAAATTCATCACATGCTCCTGCGGCTTGCTTTGTAGGCTTAGATTCAATGTATTGCTATATCTTCGATACTACTGATCCAATGCTTTCAAAAGATATACGAAGTGAAAGGGTCTGAGTATTCCAATTTTACCATTTTAGAAAAGTAAATTATAATTTTGACCTAATAACTTTTTAACAGTAGGTTGAAATTAAAAATTGTCATATCTTCTAAGCCACTGCAGTCCATTGGTCAAATTATATTAGAAAATATATGTACCAAGGAAAGGGAAAATATACCAAAACACTTTTATTTTTGATTTTTAACGTTTAATAAAAGCAATTTACAATTTTTACTAACTGGCCCTTAAATATCAAAGTTCGCTTTATGTTTTGAGTCTTACGTCCATTTTCCTTAAATATGTATATAACAAATAAACGTTGAAAAAGAGTTCTATTCTCTGAAATTATTACCCTGGAAAAGAGTCATGTCAATTGCTTTTACTGATTAGGCTAAAAGTGGTTTTTTACGGCTAATCAATTAGCCCTTAAAATATTCTTTGAAATATTAATCATTCTCCTGCCAACAACTAAGCATATTTTCAATTCTGAACCCTTTTAGCTGATTGTTTTGCGGTCTAATATATATCATATTTATTGCAAAATTCTTGCATTTTTTCTACTTTTGTTCTGAGCTGATACTCTAAAAGATGTTTAAAAAGTTTTCAATTAGGACTAAGAGTCCGAGAAACTGACTTTTCACTCTTACTATATGCAAGAAAATAAAACAAATTTCTGCTTTCAGAGGTAATTAGCTAGTATAATAGCTTGTGTTAGTATTGTTAAATGAGATTATATAATCCATGAGAAAATTTTATTTCCACTTACGAATTAGATTTACTTATACATAGAAAATTGATTTATTTTTGTCTTTAAGGCACATTTTGACTGTTGAAATTGATTGAAATTGACTTTTAATTAAAAAGAATTATATTTTAAGCAAAGTTCTAATTGTAAAATATATTTCAAGTTATTTGAAAGAAATATACTATCTTATTTGAAATGAATATATATAAAACATTTTTAATTGAATTAAAAGAAAAACGAAAACTCTCCAAACAAATTTTTTATTCTTGCAAATTCATTGATCAAAATAAAAATTTTTTCCATAAAATTACGGACAAAAGGCCTTCGAAGAAACAAGGGATACAGATGAAAACCTTTAAAGCGTTAAAAAATAGACAAAAGGCAGAAATTACTGTTAAGTAATAAATAAAATTTTATTAAGAACTTATAGTTTGTTTTAGTAAAATTGAGACTTAGATTTGATCACAAAGGTTTTCTCATGCAAGGAAACTGAGTAGTAACATCGTTTCCCAAGGCAGCTATAATGAATCGAAAAAAGTGGTGACAATTAAAATTTATTAATGTTATCCTAGATAAAATAACAATAAATTAAAATTGTGAAATCTATATAAGGTAGACTCTTAAATTACCCAATATTTTTATAACTCAAACGAAGTTCCAGATTTCTAGATTGTGATCAAAACAACTGAACAACCAATTCTTATATAATATTTTAAATATTAACGTTAAAATTATTTAAGTTGTATTTACAAATTTAGTTTTTTATATTTATTAAAATGCATTTTGTTTTATATTTAATTCCAACTGAAAATTATAAAAAAGTTAGCTAAACATTTAAATGCTGACATACTTATTTTTTTCATAAATGTAAAAACAAAAAAATTCAAAATTATAATTAATAAAAAACATATAGTAATAAAATATTGTTATTTAGAAAGCAGACGACAAATCAACACTTTTGTTATAGTTTTACTTTGGAAAAAAGGTCGCCGATATTCGGGTACATGTCACTTACCAAATTTAACCACGCGTTTGTGGTCAGAATCTGATTCTTTTCATCCTATAAAAATATACACGATATTATTTATATTTGATTAATAAAAAATATAATTATTTTGTTGCTATTGGACTTAACTAAAATAATCTCTCAATTTCATTTATAATTATTATCAGGAATCTTTTTGTATAGATATTGAAAATTGTTGTTTTCTATTACATATTTCAAAAAATATTTTTTTTTTTAAATTTTTTTCTGTCTGAACTTAAAACTATATATTTAAAAGCTAATTTTATTTTATTACATACCACGTCAATTATTTGTTGTAGTGTTAAACCAAATTTCACCTCAAGCGGCTCAGATTCATTAGATACGGGTCGTTCAAGTGTATTGTAGTTAACAAGAAGATTATGAAGGAGTCGTCTTTCGTATGGGCCTTGTATACTTTCTGAAATATTTCACAATTTTTTTCAATGATTACAAATGATAAAATCAATACGTTTAAAAAAATCATACGAATTATATAGTTATCATTTTATTAAAGTTTATTCCTGAACTGGATTGTCATAACAAGAATTTTCGGATTAGTTCTTTAATCGAGACTGATCTAGTCTAGCCTTAATCTGGTCTGGAATGCCTTTAGGATTGCCTTAAATAGCTTTTAGTGGGATAGATTAAGAAAGTTTTGTTTTCCTCAATAATAATGTCAATAAGCAGATGATGTAGATATTTTTTTCAAAAAAATCAAACTTTTACAATTCTAGGAACTAACATGGTGGAATGTTGGAAGTGAGTTCTTAACTGCTATAAATTGAATATTTTAATTTTAATTTTAATTGAAATATTTTAATTTTAATTTGAAAACTGCGATCAACCTTTGAACTACTTTGCAAACTGTAATTGATTTTAAATATTATAAACATACTCCTTAAGGAAAAAGAACTGAAAAAACTTTTACTTTAGTAAATGTGGTAAGCTTGCTGAAAAAATATCTATAATTTTTTGGTTTTTAATTTCATGCGAACATAATTTTAACTTATGAAAGTTTTATTTTCTATATCTTGAAAAATTTTATCTAAGAAATTAACAAATTAAACTTTTACTTTAAATCATACTTTAAGTCTTTTTTTAAATGACTCTTAATACATTCAGCTCACATAGCTGTGTTAAGATCTTCCCTCAAAGCTAACAAATTTAATTTTAATTAGCTTTTTGTTGTCATTCCATTAAGATTTTTAACTAGTCCCTGAACTATGACAAACAGTAATACCCTAAAAGACATCATGCTCTAAATATGTAGTATGTGTTTTCACGCGAATACTTTTAAAGCTTGGTTACTTCAAAGTTTTGCTTTTGTTAGAAATTAAGCTTTAAGCTATGCTTATAAAAACTATTAACTCTCTAAAAAAATGGTTCATGGTAATTAATTACACTTCGAAGCTATATGTCTTTTTGTTTTTAGCATTTCCGATGTTCTACATTTTTTTATGCTTTCAGTTTTGTATGAAAATTGTTTCTATTTCTTATTATTTTTTGGAATATGTCTAACACAATATTTCTTTTAAATTAATTAAAAAAACAATTCTCCAGCAGCGATTAATATCTCTTAAGTAACGTATTCGTGCTTTTAATATAGAATATATCAATAAAAACATATTTTTCTTTTTACCAACCTTTTATTTATATGAAATATGATAAGATTTACATCAAACAAAATTATACATATTTGAAATAAGATCTGTTGAGGATCTGTTAAATAATTTTTATACAATTTGTTAAAAAAATTTCAATTTGTTTTTTTTCTATAACCTAAAAACATTGCACGGGAAATTGCTTTGTATTTTTGTGACATATCTTTGAATATATTACATATGTGTGGGTTTGTATCTATCTTACAGTTAAGTGATAAAAAATGTATGTACTCCGAAAGTGCTTAAGATTTTCTCTAAACATATTTTATTCTAATTTCATCGCAATATTAAAAGTCTTTAATGTTGAGAAGGTGAGACTTTTAACATTTATGCATGCCAACATACAAGAACAAGAATAAAAGTAAATGTGAATTACCATGATTTACTTAGTATTATTTTTGAAATACTAAACAAAAATAATAATTTTAAGATAAGTATTCTAAAATCTCAAACAAAGATTGAAACCTTAGTATTTTAATATAATTATTTTGTCCAGTGTAAATACTTCCCAGATATGCTGTAATATTTTTAAGATATGAATATCTTTCTTTTGAGTAATTCAAAACAAAAAAGAAGTATTGGCATATACGATTCCGTTTTGCAAATAGTCTTAAATTTAGAATCATTTTTTAATGTTAATATTGATTAAATATCCATTGAATTCATTTGATTAAAAGCTATGGGGAATCTATTTTGAAAAATGAGCTAAAATATGTTAAATAATTCAGCTAAGCTGATTAATTCAATTAATTATTGTTAATTCCGTTTTCATCATCAAAGATTTATAATGAAATATAGTAGATATTTATTATGTAGGCCATTTTTATTCCTTTATTACAATCAGTGACCACCATGTTCCGAATATTATTACATTTAGCTATGTAGCAAATTACCCTCATCAATAACACATTTAACAAAAAGAATTGTCTTTCTTAGATAGTTTTCTATACTCAGCATATGGAGGTATAATTAGTACTTGCTAATTATATTAAGAATTGTGAAAATACAAAAAATTTACTATGGAAGTTTTCAAAATGATTTCTGTTAACGAGTAAGGAGTAGAGCTGAAGCTTTATAATACTTTGGTTTATCTTGCTGTATCTGTTTGTGCCATTCCAATCTATTTCTTGGTGCACATAGTGACCTTTAACACTTCTCAAATTTTGCAACTAAACTAAACTAAAAGTACCAAAAAACAAATTTGTTTTAGTTTTGCTAAAATATATAGCGAAATAATTAGATTAAAGAGTTCTGGCCTTGTCCATCAAATCATAAAACTCCAATATTTCAATATTTAATTAAAAATATTTACGATCTATCTGTTTTGGGAAATTGATTAAGAAAGTAAAAATATGAAAAAAAATCTTCGAATTGAATTTCCTAGTGAAATATAGCACAAATGACAATTCAAAAATTTTATTATTTATGAAATCAAGAAATTGATATCTTCAACGCAGGAATAATAACTTATTTTGATTCCAAAATTTTTGGTTTTTCAGCTTTAAACAATCAACTTGCTTGATAAGATGCCAATTGATGTCTTGCCCTGAGAGTTTTTTACTCAGCAGAATATTGATTTCATTTCGGAATGTAATGGTTAGTTTATATTTTATTTATTATCCCATACCGATTAATATTGAGTTTAAACTTAAACTCTGACTCATCAATAAGTCATTGTAGTTTTTGGTTAACTACAAGCAAACGCACTCCGTACATTAAAACATTGCAGGTTTTCTTTTGATAAAATTGGAAAAGTATTTTGTAAATATAGTTGGATATATCTATTTAAAAATAAAAGCATATTGCTTTAATTATAATGAAAAATGAGAATAAAAATTGTATTTGTCTCCAAATTCCAAGTATGTAATGTGAAAGAGTGTATTAACACGAGGTATTGAGAGTTTACTGTAAATTATATCTAATAAAAAAAGAGAAGTATGCAAAAATATTTATTTGCAGAATAAAATTCATCGGAGTTTTCATTCTGATAACATCCATCTAGCTTTGGGAGAAAGTAATAAATATATACTTCATCTACGTAATAACTAAACCATTTTTGTTATGAATAATTTTTCCTATATACAATAAACTGAACTAATATAATATTCTCTTTGCGTCGAAACTATCATTCGCCTGAAAAAATGGAGCAGTCCACTTTTTGCCCCTTTTAGGGTTTTAACTATGTGCAAAGAAGTTAAGTAGTTGTAAGCAGTGCGGACTCAAATGACTCGGCCATATATTTTATATGGGAAGTGAAAGCTGAATCATTTGATTCTGCAACATAGTGAAGTTTCAAGACCTGGAGAATCATTTGAAATCATTTTTAGAGTGATGTCTGTCTGTGTGTGCGTATGGGTGTATCTGATTTTTTGTGAGATCCATTTTCTCAAAAACTACTGGACCAAATTACGTTTTTGACCATATCAATCAATACGCCATGTCATGACTTAGATTTGTAAAGAGTCTGAGCAACATCGGCGCAGCGGTTTGTTTTTTATGAATAAAAAACTAACGTTCTCAAGCATGCAACCAAAATTTTTATTTAACCATCATATTCTAAGTATCGAAGGATACATGGGGGTTTTCGAAGGTGCTGATTTTGAATCTTTTATGATGTTTTTTAAATTCAAGATGGCGGACCCTATATGAGGTCATTTTTTTTTGTAAAAATTCTGCAAATTGGATGAAATTTAGTTTTGACCGGGGTTTCAGGTAGATGATTATAAATTATTGTGTAAAGTTGAAAAGTTTTTTTTTTTTCAGTTTTGAGCGTCGTTTCAAAGTTATTATAATTGGCCCGAAAATCGAAATAGTTAATTTTTTGTAATTTCCTTACGTTTCAAGACCTGGACCATCATTTGCAACCAATTTTAGAGTAATGTATGTCTGCGTGGGAGCGTAATTATGTACTTAAGGGGAGGTGGGGGTTTTCGAGGGTGTTGATTTCGATTCAAGTGTAGGAAAGGAAATGGACAAGTCATAGAATGCATGTAGCACACATGATACACATTTAACCGTAACTATCCAGTAAAAGTTTTATGATCCCATCCTGTAGTTTCAATAAAAATTCAGGAATATGCCAAATATATCGATTGAGGTTTGATTTTCAATGAAACTGTGCGAGATAAAATATATATATATATATTCGATACACTTACACATGAAGTACCCGTTAAGTGGTGGATATGATGGATGACCACGTGTTTACAACAACCAAGTGTCTCACCTTGAGTCGGAACAATATGACAAGCAAGAGAAGTTGCTGCTGCCGGACGTATTTTTTATATGTATATTGGTTTGAAAAATTGTTATACAAATATGTGTTATATAAATTTTCAAAAATTCATATTCGTTTACAAAGTATTCAAAAAATGCTTAATTAACTAAAGGGTGAACCCATTTACCATATATACTCGTACATGCTACCCTGAAAATAAAAACGAGATTTCATATTTATGGAATATCGTCTGGGACGCTCTTATTTTTCAATAACTTTGGAAAAAAGCAACAAATATCCAAAAACATCAGATTGTGTCTATATCCGTTGAAATATATCCCTTATTGTTAGTATCCATGTTTACGTATATAAATAAAAATCCTAATGAATTTGATAAATTCCTTTTTCAAAACACTTAAAATATAATACTCTTAATTTTTGAAAAAGTTTAGTCAAAAAGAAAATTGATTTTTGTAAATTTCAAACTAAGCCTCTGAAGTCTTTTTGAAGGCTATTTTTATGTGCTCTCAAGTGTTGTTTTTTATAATTTACAAAATTCTTCTAAAGTTTTTTTAATACAAAAATAACATCATCCTAATGATTTATAAACATTCAATTCAGTTCTAACTTTACTTTTATTTTTATTTAACTTTCCGGTCAAGGTAAAACTGTTATGATCAATACTAACATTTTATAATTGTTTAAATAGCAATTCTATAAAATACACAGCTAAGCACTTTCATTTCAAATAAATAAAAGCACACATCTTCAAAATAAGCCATGAAAATGAAATATAGAAGCCTTTTGCATTAAATGAGGATAAACAAAAGTGAAGGGTCTAATTTAGCTAGCTCCCTACTTGTATAAATCATAGTAGTTATATCTATATCTTTTTTTTTTTTTTAATGTTGAACTTTCTATACAATATTTAAGCCCCTTTAATTTTGTCTAGAATCAGAATATACATATATTTAGGCTCATAAATTTACCATTTAAAGAGAAAATTATGAATTTATTTTAACAAATTGTTATACTACAAGTATACACTTATATAATTATCCTAAATATTAGGATTCTTCAAGAATATGTTAGCTATAAATGTTATTGGCTTAAGGACAATCATATATTGCACATATCTTTAATAAGGAAATTAGCATCTGTTTGAATGGATATGGAAATAGGGAATTATATTGCTAACATTTTCCCAATTTTGTTTATTAATTTGGAAGGTATATAAAAGTAATAAAACTTATATAATACATGAAGCTTGAAGTGATAATTAAGTTAAAGCAATTTTAACATGCAATTGAAATTGTAAGCTAAAAGTAAAAATTCAAACTATAATTGGCTTGAAATATACGAGAAAAGTGTTGATAAAGTTTTAGAAAATTGATAGCATATGTTTGAGAAAAAAACGCAGTGATTAATAATTATAATTAATTATTGTCATGTATGATTTTCTTTTTCCCTCATACTCATGTATTAATTTAAAGGGATCTTCTGGTTTAGAAATTCGAAAAAATCAATTCTTTTTTTAATATTTAAGTTTTTTACTAATTGTTTTAGTTTTTAAAAAAATTCCGAAAGGCGGAAAAAAACATAACTTTTTCTTCAAATCGCCACCATTTTGTAAAAAAAAATTCTTCGTAGTGTCATAACCACATTCTTCTTGTTGAATAATTAGGAAATATTTTTATATTCAGATTATTGGAAAGGCTGGAATCGTGCACACCAAGACACAAACTTTTTTCAAGAGCTCCAAATTTGCCGGCCTGTAGTATTTTCAATTTTAATTTTTTATTTAATATTATTAATTTTTTATATTCTCAACACATCAATAAACAAAAACCAAAAAACTTTTTGCTTGATTATGTGAAGTAAATTTACATTATTTAAATTTCTAATGATTTTTGAAAACTGCTTAGAAAAGCTTAAATACATATGTAACTTCTGATATTAAACTGCAGCTGCTTGAAATATGTATATATCAAGCAATCAATAAAATTTTACTAATATGCTAAAGATAGAATTTTTAAGGCAGTAGAAATTAAATACTAAGAAAGTTTAAAAACGAAGTCCGCCAGAATTTCAATAATTCTCCTGAAAAGGCTTTTTTAATGTGTGGTAATAAATTTTTGCAGTGACTTCTACTCCTAATATGTTAATAGGTTTATATATAACTATATTTAGCTATATAGATAATTATGTCTATATCTATATCATTCAATGAGAGCAATACCAGATGGCGCACCTAATTAACTAATTGTAGGAATACACCAAAGCTTGAAGATTCTTATCAACCACTTTATGTCCTCAGCTTTTGAAGCATATATGCACCTAATTTGTGGACTTATCGTTATAATATAAGTGTAATATAGACACACTTAAAACAAATCGATTTCATATTATATCATTACATATATATTAATTCAATTGGGTAATGAGTCGGTGCATATGTTCCACAATATTAAGGTAAAATTTGAATCAAATTATATACCGAGTGCTTGGTAAAAATATATGTATGTGAGATACACCTTGACCTAAAGTTCATTTTGTTTATACAACACGAATTTTTAATGAAACTAGAGTTATTTTAAAATTATTTCATAGAATTTACTGTTGAAGTGGATTGAAGTAATTTACTTTGAATTCAAAAGATGTAAAATTTTTAAGAAATGTAGAAGAGCTGCAATTTTCATGTTGAATCTTTTTAAGTTTAAGCTTCAGAATGTAAGTTTGCTTTCAGTTTCACATGCACAACAGTTATATGTCTATGATTAATTAAAATTACTTGCAAAGAGCTAAAAAGTGGTTTAAATGATTACGAGGAAACAAAAACTATTCCTTTTATGGCAATTTAACAAACTTAAAAATTAAGTGAGTGTATTAAATAGTATTTAATATATATTGAAGGGCTCAATTTACCCATTTTCTCAAGATATAGAATAGAATTTTGACTTTGAATATGATTTTCATGTATGTTAAGTTTAGCAAAAATCGAATTGCTATGGAATTTCATTATTTGATTTCTCATTTTCGGAATTTCAGATTTTGAAATTGAGTTTTAATATGATCAAATAGTTCCTAAACTTGGCTTTAGTAGTGGAATTTAGGCCCTGCTTTGCGAAAAAATTCAAATAATGGTGATTTCTGTAGGTTAAATAAAATTGTTTCACTAGAAAAAACTCAAAAAGCCAAAAAAAAATATTTTTTGACAAATATAAAAGAAGCCAAAACAGATAATTCATTTTTACCGAATGACTTAAAGTTTATTAACAATTTTATATGAAAATATCAATTAAAAAACTGATCTAAAATTTGGTAATAATTTTGCTAATTGTTAACCAATTTTTAGATTTTTGGAGCAGTTTTTAATGCTTTTTATGCGAAAAAAAAATTATTTTTTGCCTCGGTATGTAAAATTAATAAAACAGTAAACCACAATTACTGAAGTTCAGGAACGTCAGGAATTTTTGAGGCGAAAGTAAACTATGAAGAAATAGAAATATTAGGGGATCATCGCAATGTGTGTAGTCATGTTGAGTGGGAAATTTGATTTTTGTCAAAGAATTGTACTTTTATGTGTCTGTCGGGTAGCTTGTTTTTAATAGTACGTAAGATTTATGATTTATCAAGCGAAAAAAAATTTTCTAACTAGGTTGTGAAGTACAATTATTTTAATGAAAGTCTTCTTTTTTTTAGATTTTTTGTCTGATTTCTTTTCCTGAAGTTTTCTGGTCTTTACTTGAAGCTATTCAAAAAACTTTTTGATATCTTAAATTTATAGTATTTTACTAGTTAATATAAAATACAATACAAGTACAAATAAAAAGGAAAAAAAAGCAGGGAGGTGCCACTTAAAACAGAAAAAATAAGAAAAAGACTTGTTTTGCTTTTAAAAAAATTAAAATACTCTAAAAGTTTTATGTACTTTCTCACTTTTTTTTGTGTATAAAACCAATGGAACTGCTTTAAGACATGGAAGTAGGCAATCTAATTGCAAGGCAAAGTGTAAGCAAGATATGCAAAAGGCTAACAATTTGTAGTGAAGACTTGAAAATCACATACAAAGTAATTTGAAGAAAATATAAAAGGCTTCTAAGCTTAAACTGAAGTAGAAAACGGCTGCGTAAATAAAGTAAAATAATTTTTGCATTGGTAAATTTATCTAAGGATGCATCATTATTTAAATTAAATTATGAAATAATTAAATCATTTTAATTTGTTTTAAATATTTCAAAGTAATTAATAGTGACTGAGTTACCAAATGCCCACATAACATATAACATAAAGTTACATTGGTGTTTGTGGCCCTAAAGGAAAAATAAGTCAAGCAAATTTTCATAAATTAAAGAAAATAATGGGACTGAAAGAAAATATCTCTCAACTTATTTAACAAGTACTAAGTGAAAAACACTTTTGTAGTTTTTGACTTTGATATAGTGGATGTTTTTTTGCTTAACAGAGACTAAGTTTTTATATATTCATAACAACTGAGCACCTTTTAAAGTAATCAATTCTGGCATCCCTAAATTTTTGAAAACCAATAAAAAATTTTTTGTACTCGCCAGAGAGAACAATAGGAATACTAAAATTAATTAATCTCATCGGTAAAACAAAGCCATTATTTTATTTTACATTAAAAAAAAAAGACTTTGTAATGAAATCAATTTGGTATGAATAATATATTTGATCAATTTGTTATGAATAACAAAAATTTATGTAAGATTTGTCCTAATTTCTTTTCAGCACAGTTCTAAAAACTGATAATTGAATTTAGAAAATCTGAATAAACATTCTTATTTCATTATATTGCTGAAATAATTGCTTTGATTTATTCATCTTTGATAATTTTCTTTCTAATTAATATTAGCACAAAAGTTTAAATAATATTTTTGTTTAAAAAATTAAAAGTTTCAATTATGGATGAAAAATAAGATAATTTTGACGGCATTTTATTGTTTTAAGAGAAAGAAAAGCTAATCTTGTGGATTAAACAAGCTTAGACTGATGTATTAAGGATAGTGTTAATTTGTGTGCGTGTTGGATAAATATACATAGAAAAGTTATCGTGCAAAATTGAAATAATTTAGAATGAAATAGTGAATTTAACTTAGTGCCAGAAACGAACCAGGCTAAGACAGGTAAATGTTAATTTTAATAATTTTTTTTTAACTAAATAAATCCAAAGGAATATACTCCTCGTGTGATTCGTTGTTCAAGGATTGTAACTATTGTATTACTAAGCTCATATGAATTTAGAATACAGAACGAAATTGCAACCATTAAAAAATTTATGTAATTTATTATTTATTTATGTAAGTTTATGTATTTTTTAGTGTCGTAAATCACTCTTATATTTGTTAATTTCACCACAGCTTGTGACCTTTCAGATATTGAGACAATCATTTATTAAAAAAATAAGCTTTATGACAAATTTGAAAAATTCATATCTATCTTTTGAATCTCTATTTTTCAAAAATAATATTTCAAAAATTATTCTCTTACTCTGATTAAAATGAATACAAAACAATGATTTTCAAATTAAAAATCTTTCAATGCTCAATCTATTGTAGTAAAGTCCTTCAGAAATCATTTAGTACAATTTCAATTACAAATTAGATTCTGATAATTACTGAAGTGAAATATTGCCCTCAATTTGACACATTTCAAAGGACAAAATAAACTTAACAAATACAATTAATCAAAAAACAGTAAAAGGAAAATATTCTTATTCAGGACAATGTAACACCAAATAATACTTTTCAAATCAAACAGACTCCACTCAAATTTGGCATGCTTTTATTAATCCGTCATCCTTTCATTCCCTATTATATAAAAAAAAGAAAAAAATATCAATTGTAAAAGTCTGAAAATATTGTAATTAGCTTAATCCTTTCGTTATATACTTTATTATACCTCAATACCTACTCTGTAATGCTAAAGCTTATGAACTTGACATTGATAAATTACCAACCCCATAAATAATTATTTCATTGAATAAATTGACCAACCTTTAAGTGATTTTTAGGATAAATAGTTGAATATCGTTTTTGGTTATGTCGATTTTTTCTACATGGCTTCTATTAGCTTATTAAGCTATGTATACGATATTTACAAGTACAGAGATTTTATTTTTTAATAACAACAGATAGACAATACTTTAAATATTTGTTAAAAAGGTCAAAATATTCCTCAACAAGATAATTTTATAAATAATTAATAAAAACGAATGTCAGGCAATTCAAGTAAATAAGCTAAATAAAAAAGACATCTGTTTTATGTACATTCTAAGGATTTTTACGAAACTAAAAATAAATTTTTATATTACATCAAGCACGTGTCTTATGTAATTTTGGAAAAAAATGTTAATCCATACAATAATGGATTTTCTTAGAGCTCTTCAGCAAAAGTATAAACATCAATAAGCGACAATAAAATAAATATTTCTCTTTTTGTATAGACCTCTGCCGTTTTTCTTTCTAAGGATAACAAATTTATGTCTTTTAATTCAAGGCTGTGATGCCAAGAGTATATAAAAGATAAGGACTCTTGCCAAATCAGAAATTTTACTTGCATTTTTACTGTGTTTATAGAAAATCTTAGAATAAAAAATTCAATGATTAAATTACCAGCAATTATAGTTAGTAATAATTTTTTCATGTCATTTCAATGCTCATAGTACACATCGATGTATTTTTACTTATCTTTCATTTTTATTTTCAGCAAAGGATTATTTTTCAATTACTAATCAGGTAAATTTCAGAAACAATTTTATGCTTGCAAGTGTATATACAAAAAACAGATGAAAAAACTAAAAAAAAAGTCAATGTGCAAAATAAAATAAGAAAATAGCATATAACATATAAAACTATACGCATATGAAACTGTCGTCCCGTAATTCCTATAAGACAAGACTATAAGTAACATATTTAAAGCCTTAATTTTAGTGCAATCAAATAATACAGTAATAGAAAAATATATGTTATATAGGAAACTTGTATTTCTTTTGCATACTGTGTACTAAATAACCAAATTTCAATTAAAATCTATTCTTTGTGAATGAAAATTAAATAAAATTTTACATGATTTTCAACTTAAATCTAAGATATTTCAATTATACTTTTTGCAAGGTACCCTGAACTCATTTTCAATATAATTAAAAGCATAATAGTGCATACTTACATCGTTTAAACAATGAATAGAGTGTCAAAGAAAACATATTTCAATTTGAGTACCCCTCAAGCAAGTGTATTCCATTGATACAAAGTAGAAGCACAATATTGTGTTGATTCTTCCTGTTTATACAACTCACTCAAATTTTTAAAAAATCTGTATGTATACATCAATAGTCACATAAACGGAAAATTACATATATAGTCTATATGTATATAACAAATAAATTCAGATGCTTTGTTCAAATACTGAATACCTTCCGTTGTACTGCTGTTGTTTTGCTTCAGTCATTTTTTCCGTTGAGAATAGAGAAAACAAGAGTTTCCTAGTTGCCCTTAGGAATAAAATGATAAAAACAAAAACAATGTGGTTTTCTTCTAACAATAGTATTGCGATGTCATAGTGTCTCTTGTGAAAACTTGTCTTGAAATTACTTTTTGGGATCCTGACAGTTTTATAAGGTGCTTCTAATGTACTAAAGCAATTGTTTTTCACTTGAGAGGTTAAGCATATTGTTAAAGGAATAAAGGCTATGCTAAGCCAATTGTATTAACATTCGTTATAAAAAATGATATATTATTTATTTTTATTATGTATGCCCAATTTTAATGTTTTTATCTTTTATTTGATGGGAATTTATTAGAGCCTTATCTAAGGATCATTTCAAATTTGAAGTTATAGGACAAAATATAAAGTGAAATAAATTAGACAAAAACAGCAGCTTCATATTTTATTTATCTTAAAATTTTTAAAACATTTTAAAGGAGGTTTCTTGTGTACATATATAATTATATATATATATGAGTAATATACATATATTGGGCCTCCTTTCAGCGTCTGGAGCCTCACAAATGCAAATTTTCGTTAACCTCCTCAGCTTCTTG
The DNA here is from genome assembly GCA_947359355.1 of Acrocera orbiculus. Classification (NCBI taxonomy): domain Eukaryota; kingdom Metazoa; phylum Arthropoda; class Insecta; order Diptera; family Acroceridae; genus Acrocera; species Acrocera orbiculus. The sequence continues at coordinate 15,121,325 of OX375757.1, forward strand.
GGACTGAATTGAGACTTATGTCAAAATTTCCACTCAGGTAACTATCAGCCTTAACGTACAGGGGTATAATCAAAGAACATATTTTTTTGACAGTTTTCATTGTTTGGACTCATAAAAATTTGTGGCTAAAATCATTTTTGGGGGCAAGAATGATTTTTTTTATTTTGAAATTTATCACAAAAAGCCAAATAAATTGTAGTACTTTTAAACTTAAGAATTTAAATTTAGTTTATTTTTTTCCAGTATCACATAAGATTGTTAAATATTTAATGCGCAAAATACTTTTAACTTCCGTCATATTAGAAGAGATGTAGTTTTTTTCCCAAAATTACAAAAATCAGACATTTAAAATTATTTGTAATTAGTATTATATATGGAAAAGTAATAAGCAGTATAAAGATTGTTTCCGTTAAATACTAACTTAAAACGACTACTTTTGAAAAATCTAAATCTACTGAATTCTGGGCATTTTTAGAAAAATGAGTATAAATTCCTTTTTTGATTTTTATTACTCAGGCTTTTAAAATTAGGGGAATATTTTTATATGAGGTGAATATCACATCCTTCTATGAATGTTAGAAAAGGAAATGAAGTCGTGTATGTTATTATAGTCCAATCAAAATATGAGGAACAAAGCAAAGCCTTTCGCTTTCAATTATGAAATTACAGGAATGATTTAACATAAATTTTTAAAAACATTTACAATACTACTCAACTCAACTGAAGGAAACTAAAACTTAAACTACCATAGACCATGTCCTATTGGCGTTTTATTTATACCCTTTCTCTGACAGATTAGCCTACTTGATTTCATTCTCAGGCTTCATGATTTAATGTTCGTTATGTTAGCTTAAAATAGAAAAAAAATCTAAAATTTTGCAATTGTAAATCCAATTTCTCCTTAAAATGTCTTCCTAAAGTAAATGGCAAAGAGCAGTGGAAAAAATTTATAGCATTACAGTGTTTTAAAGTAAATAAAATCAGATAGATTAAAATCGAAATCCATCCCGGATACATGCTTTAAAATGTAATAAAATGAAACAAAACCTTTTTGTCTTTAAAATTTATTAAACTTTTGTTTGGGAATGCATTTCTGGAAATTTTAATTAAGTACCCAACAGTTAATGCCCCTTAAGAGAGGTCCAAATGGAAATAAAGAAACACTAAAGGGACAAAGGAAATATTTTCTAAGCCCATATGAATTTTGACCCACTAAATAACTACTGAAATATAAGCTAATAAGATATTAAATAAATCAAAAAATTCATGGAAGAGAATTCGAGTGCAATCTTATCACTATTATTTTTAACAGCTTTTCTTAAAAAATTTGAATTAAGCTTTTAATTAATTTTTGGGGCAAATTGATCAACCAAGCTACGTACTCACTATGTTTTCTCTTTAAGGATTAATTTATGTTAAATACATACGTTTAAGAGCAAAGCGTTTTGACGGCATTAAAACAATGAAATAGAAGTCAACTGCAGTAAAAGTCAGCTTGATCTGTATATTTTATTGAAAATGGTCTCTAAAAATCAATGTTAATTTATGATCCAAATAATTTATAAATACGTTCTAACTTGTTTCATTAAATCAAGAAAAATAACACTACAACAGGAATGTATAGGGTTCTTGTAAAAGGAATTAGAGTAACTTCTTTTCCATCAATTGGTGTCAGTAAAAGAGGAAAATATTAAACTTTGAAAGCTGTGCGAATTACAAATCGTGTTTTGATTGATTTATTCTCCTTCAAATCCCCTCTGTCAGAGACCCCAATATATTGAAAGGTTTCGGTACATTTTTGATTTCGAATACATTTAGAAAAAATAATTAACCTTAAAGATTCTTGGCTCGGAAACTTTTTTATTTATGTACTAAGCGAGATCACTGAAAACTAAGGGCTATCAACATATTTTATTATTTGTCAAGTATTACTTAGGGAAGGGGCTTAAAAGATAATAAAAACTCCTCTACTTTAAAATATCGACATAGAAAATTTTGAAAATTTTCAAAAAAAGAAAAAATAAATAAATAAATCTTTTTCAACCAGTAAAATAAATAACAAAATATCCTTAATACAATGAAATTACCAACATTCAAAAGTAATTGAAAGAGTTTGAAGAAGCTTTTAAAATTTAAAATGTTCAACTAGAAATATGTCACGATATTTGACTAAATTCTATTCCTTTACTACTTTTTCTGTATTTATGCTTTTTTCAAAACACGATTGCTATTGGATCCTTAAGTATGCTGGCCTATTAAAGTCTTTATATTTTATGTCAAATTGGGTAATTTTCGATAGTCGTAAATTTCATATAATTAATAGTTGTACAGAATTATCCATTTACTTTGTTTAGTTGTATTTTAAGCTATATTTTATTATAAAAAAGAAAACAAAACAAAATAAAACTGGGTAATGTAATGCCAAAAGATAGCTTTAACATACGAATAAACTTAAACAATAAGCATTCCTACTTTCAAAAATTTATTGTTGAATTTTATTATTGGAATTATGGCAATTCTTCAGTTCACTACATTGAAATTATACAAATGATTTTAACGTTAGTATTTATAGCGGAGTTTTTTTATGTGATTTTTTTGAAAATGAATTGTAATTTTAGGATTTATTTTGTATCAAATTCCTTTATACAATTATAAATGCTTTGCATGTTGTGAATATCTTTTGAATAAATATTGAATCAGAAACTATACAGCTTCTAACTAGATGGGATAAGAATTTTATTTGGAGTGTTTTTCTCTTGTTATCTTATTTATCAGTTAATTATATAGCTGTTGAGCTATAACTTTCTGAGCTTTAGTTTGTCTCAAATTTTGAAATATAATCTTCCTTGACATGATGTTATCCAAATTTTACCATCCAAAATTTAGGGCTTTTGATTTATCTATTAATCTATGTAATATTATAATATCTTAAATTACTTAGAGTTCTACTGGAATTAAAACTGCTTCGAATTTATCAGAAAACATCTTCAATTTAAGTCAAAATATATAAAAATGTCATTAGAATCCTCTGATATAAAAGTTATTAGGTATTAATATCGAATTATTGTAATTATGTACATAGAATTTTCAATAACTTAGAAGCTATAACATGAAATCACAAAAATATTGTCACATTAAAGAGATATTTGTCTCGTGCCTGGATCTCACTTACACTTGGAAGCCTAAACTTTGCCTCTAAATGTTTACCAGCAATTCCTTCAATTTTGAGGAAAGTCTTGTAAAAGTGGATTTTTTCATCTTCTTGGATAAAAAAAACTGGTTTAGCGTCAAATACACCTTCTTTAAAATATATTTTGTTAATTTTTTGTACGGTTGATTTCCTTAACTCAAGAAATATAATGAATAATGTTCACTTTATTGCGATGATAAAGCTCTAATAATCGAAGTTTCATATCTTGGCTCTCATTTATTTCAGAAATTTTAAAAGGCAAAACAATTAATAAATTAAATTGCCACTACATTGACAAATTATGATTGCAAAACAAATGAACTAATCTTTAATTTAAAAATTTCAATTAATTCTTAACTGAGAAGTCGCTTTTGTGCATAACTATAATGTAAGACTGCACGACAAAAGGAGAAGCAAGAAAAATTAATGAATTTTCGAGTACTCAGTTAATGGATTTTTATTCATTGTATTTACTAGAGCATTTTACTTATAATAATAGGAAAAAACTAAAAATTTGGATGTTATGCAAAGTGGTGTCTCCAAATATTTTGTTCAAAAGCTCAAACTTAACCTTTTGAAATGAATACAAAAAGTGACATTATTATTCAGATCTTTAAATTATTATTACTTCAGTTTCTCTCTTTTCTTATAGTACTTTCTTATTAACACCTGGTTTTCGTTCAATTTAAAATCTTTTAGCAAAAAAAATCAATAGCACTAACATGTTTAATAAAAAATCTTTTTGGCATCATCAAGTTGCTTACGAAATCCTTTCTTTTTTGATTTGCTCTATTTCACTAGTCTACACGAAAAATGATCCTCAAAATAAAATAGTTTTTTAGGGTAAATTTGGGTCGCTGAATTCGAAAATGATAGTTGTTTTTTTTTTTAAAGAAGCGTTTTCGAGATATTTCCAAAAAACGTGTTTCTTGGGTGTATTCTCTTTTATTGGTCTATATGTCAGGAAATAATTTTCTGAATGAATAAAAATGGCTTACTTCACTTAGTGATCTAAAAATCTTTGTTTTAAAGATTTTTATAACAAATTTATCTTTTATCTAAAGTCTTAAAAACTTTAGTAAACAATTTTTTTGAACCAAGAAAAAGCAAACAAAAATGGGTCTTTTTCAAAAAAGGTGAACAAAATCACTTTTTTTTTAATTTGATTTCCCGTAACTTTGTTAAATATTAATTGATTTGAACGTTTTATATATCAAATGATGGAAAAATATATTAACTTTTCAAAACAAGCCATTTTTAATCAATCAAAAAAATTTTTCCTGAGATATAGACCAATAAAAGAAAATACCCCCAAAAAACACGTTTTGTGGAAATATCTCGAAAACGCTTCTTTGACAAAAAAAAACGATTATCACCTTCGAATTCAGCGACCCAAATTTAACTTAAAAAACAACTTTATTTTAAGGTGCATAAAATTAGCCCAAAATTTGTAGACTAGTGTTTTCAACAACCTACATTAATTACTCCCAGAGAAAATCATAGATAGTCTGATTTGAAGTTCTCTATTCACAAAATTAATTTCATTATTCTGAATCAATGGCGTAAATGTGTTTTGTAATTTTCAATCTGATCAATGGAAATTATTCACAAATATAAATTGAACTGGTATATGCCATATAATACTCGATTTGATATTCGTAATTTGTTATCTCTCTGATTTAAGCAAATTTATTGAGACGCACTCCAGTCAATGTACCTGTCCTGATTTAAATTGATTTCTGTCCATATTAAGTGAGATATAGTTTTGTAAAGAAACTTCTTTTTTTTTTGTTAAAGTAAAATAAATTCACTTAAAGGCTAGTTTTGCAGACTAAAAAACTTTTTCTTTATTATAGTTCTTTTTCGTATTTTACTCCTTATTTTGTAGACGACTATGATAAATTTTTAAAGTACTTTTTGATCAGTTATTTGCTTCAAATATTAGTGTCATAAGCTGCCAAATAACAATTTAGTACAATTGAAAATAATTTGAAAAAAAAATTAACTTTTTCACAGATCTAGCCACAAATGTAGACGAATTATGCAGATGAACTTAGAAGTACTTTGAGATCAGCTATTAATATTTAAATTGTGAAACGTCAACTGTTTGAGTGACAGGTGTAAAGGAACTTCAATCAAAAATTAAAGCAAATCTTGCAACAATTCTCTAAATCTGATCAAATCTATTTACAGGGTATATGAAAAAAATTGGGCCAGCTACTTTTTATTATTAATTACCTTTTAAATAAACATAAGCACCAAATTATACAAGTTGAAAGCAAAAAAAATAGATTTGAAAGTGTAAAACAAATATTGCAATGGTACGTGCAGAGAAGCTTACCCAAACTTTGTTCACATATGAGAAACTTTTCAGTGTCCAACATGCATATAATAGCAAAAAAATTGTGTTTTCTTATCTGAAAGGTCCGCTGATATAAAAGTCACTTTTCAACAGGATTGAATCAGTTTATAAAGTGAAGGAAAGTTAACAGGATTTAAACCCCCTTGCCTTTTGTATTTGGAATTATTTAAAGGCCTAAGTATGCTCTAAAAAATATAAAATTTTTAAGGTTCTAAAAAAATTCATTGAAAGAATGGAATTGAATTTTTCAATATGGCGAGTGAGAAGATGCTTTGCTCGTCTTGAAATCCATCTGCCCCACAGTCAAACAGCAGTAATAGATGACTTATTTAGAATAGTTTTTTGGCTTTATTCCAAGTATTGATTCTGGAAAGACGGAAGAAGCACAAAGTTAATTATCGTCAATTTTATTAAAATTAACCAAAAATATTTAGAAGTTAACTTCACCTCACTTTACCATTGAGACCATTTTTTGTTCAATTCTCAGGTTGTATTTGAAAATGATATAGAGGTATCATAAAAAAAATCTAATATAAAATATTACTTTTGCCATTATTCATATTTCTTTTAATCTTTAATCTTCAAAGGTATTGGGGTATTTATCCACTGGATAGGAAACTAATTCAAAAATATATTCCCTTCTGGTTTTAATTCACCACATTAGATGTAACTTTCAGAAGAAAATATTAATATTGATATTTCCGCTTAAAGTAAAACACTTGAAGATACCAAAATCAGAAAGAAATATGAATAAAAATATTGTTAATTATTTATGAGATCATTTGATTTATAGAAATAAAATAATTCGAAAGAAAAAGGAGACAATAAAAAATTTTGTACTCGTCATATAAAATTCAGGCTATATAAATACACCTTACCCCAATATGATAAAAAATGTATTATTTTACTAACAATAAAATGTAAAACCCTGAGTATATTATTTATTTATTTATATTTTCATTAAGTATTTCCTTTTTACTGCTGTAGTAATAAAATAAACACTTTATGACACATTCACATGCTACAAAAGACTTAACGAAATTGCTAATGTTCACCAAAACCCAAATTAAATGGACAACAAAGTTAACATTTTGACATTATATTATGTGTTGTTTAAATAATTAAGTATTACAGTCTTACAAAATAAAAATGTTAATTCTTTTATAGGAAAATTTAGTCATTATTTTTATTTAATTTTTCAAAAGTATAAAAAGATATAATAATAGATTTCAAAGTTAAGCATAAAAAAACGAGAACAATAAAAAAAATTTTAAATGCCTTTTTAGTTATTTTCAGTGAAAGTGAATGACACTAAAGAAATAACGTTTAAAATTGATTTGAATGATATATTTCCTTTCTAAAAGGAAGCTCAACTCTGCAGTGGAGCTTTCTGAATATGACAGTGGAAATGCCCTAAAAGCTCTGTACAAATATATCGGATGCTACGAATTTACTAATTTTTAACATGATTACTCAGATCAGCGTATGGACTCACATTAAAGTTTTATACCAAACCGATTACACTAAAAGCAAGTCTTATAGCACTAATTGTGATTTGGTAAAAATTTAGAAAATCAAATAAATCAGTTCTAGCCCTTTATTGTATTACTTAAGGCAATATATGCCTAACTTTGCCAAATATCATTTTTTTGTTTAAATAAACAAAAATGAAATTAGTGTTCTACAACTTCTTCGCCCACTTTTTCCGTGGCTTTATTTATATTTAAAGGGATACTAAACGTTAGGACAGTCTCATCAGTATACATGCATAGAATACAATTTTTGAAAAAATTACAAAAGTCCTACATGTTCATTATATAATTCAAATTTAGGGAACAAAGAAGACATTTCTTCCAGATTATTTTGATAGCAGAATACAATAGTACAAATTAATAAAGTTAGATTTTTTTAACAACTGACACCCAGCTTCGTGTCTTCGTGTTTGTGTCGCACAAATTTTAACCTATGGAATATTTTGTAAAGATCAGCAAGCCGACAATACGAAAGTACAATGAAAACAAAAATATCATAAGTTTATGACATTCCCTCTAAGAAATTTCTTAATTTTGGTTATGTTCACATATTTTTATCAATAAAAACACTCATTTATAGTATTAATAAAAATTGTTGCTTTTAATTGATGGCAGTAATTAAATAGGAATCATTAAAAGAATTTATTACTTGTGTTTCGTGTAGCATTATATTCTTTTTAAAAGGATACTATGTTATGTCAAATACATGCATAATGCTCTAGAAATTATGAAATTCAACAGTTATTTACTTGAGACAAAATCTTGTATCTACTTTTCTTTTGATATAAATATAAAAATTGGTTTAAAAAATGTTAAAGCTTTATAAAAACTAAAAGAAAAATTACTGAAGATATTCGAACAATAGATTTTAAAAACAGCCAAAAAATCAATTTTTAATCCTTCTTGTAAATTCTTGTCTTCAATTGACAATAACAACATTTTTGACTAAGCAAGATATGAAAAAAAACTTATGAAAGCTTCTTATTATATGGTTGGATATCCTTCTATTGTCTGCACAATTTCTAAGAGTATCTGTGTTGAATTCCTTTTAAAATTGTAACATTTACTAAAATATCTCTTAAATAAAAATCAATAGAAATGGTTAAAGTGGCAAGAAATAAAGGAATGTGGGAATTAGGGATGAAAAGATGTATACATTCAACACAGCATCCTTCTTATATACGGCATTCTATAATAATCCTAGGTCATGTACGCTCTTTCACCGATATAAAATTGAAGGTGTACACAAATATAAAAGACATGCGCAAATATGAAGCTAAAAAGCGTTTAATAGCTTATAGAAAATGAGAATATAAGGAATCAATGAAATTCATGTAATCAACACCTCAAAAGTTATCATTGTGATTGTGAGGTTTAACTTTAATAAAAGGATTATTATATTAAATTTTCTACTTTTCATTTATGTCTTTCTAAAAATTAAATGACATTTTCTTAAATAAACAATGAAATGGTACAAATTTAATATCTTACTTGTTTTCTTTTCACCCATATTTCTATGGTATATCCTTTATATATTGTCATTTATTTCTATACTAGTCGCTTTAAAATTTTCATCTATGCTCCTCTATTTCCATAGCTTCTAGCATATATGAATATTTACTTTGCTCTGATTCCAGCTAAATCCCGGGGAGCCCACGAGAACAAGGACAGTCACAAGGACTTTTTATGACTGTGACATTCTATTTTCTTTTCTTTTTTAATGAACTTTAACTACTTTACCAAGTGTAAGAAAATAAATGTGAATTTTTCATTCGATACGTTTATTTTTCAAATAGCTTTAAAAAAAATAAATACAAAAAAATCTCTATGCGATTAAAAAACTTACTTAATTGGCCGTTAATCAAACAACTTGAACATCAGTAGGTCGACACGTGTCAAGGATTCTCCTTAGCATAAAAAAAGCTTAAGTTGTTCTAAAAGTTAATACGTACAAGGTTAGAGGGTTGACAGCTACTCTTAAATTATTGAACTTTGTGTCAGCCTTAAACATTTTATCTTATGATGCTTTTTAAATTTTTATGAATATTAATGTTTAAAATTTTAAGAGAAAAGAAGATTAATGGGAGTAGAATTATAAAAAGGGGGTAACAAACTTCTCAAAATTACCTTTGTAGACCTTAAAACCCAAACACAGATTATAGTAAACCTACTTTTAAAAAGCAGTTGCTCAAGAAATGTTTTAATTTTACAGAAAAGCTGCAAAAATACCAGGCTCCTTTTATTTAAAGATGAACCACGTGCACTACTCAACTAAATTGAAATAGTTGAAAATATTTACTTTCATATAGTTTTATTAGTTTAGTAATACTAAATTCTTTATTCAGCTAATAAGGAAAGTTTGCATCTTTTTTTGTCAGAATAACTTCCGCATTGCTGAAAAAATGTAGAAGTATAAAACTGAATTTTTCTTTCAGTAAGAAAAATAGATTTAACTCATGCTTTGGTATTGCATAAACAATTTACCCTACTATTTTTTTAAATTCAGTCAGGTATAAGTATTGGATAAGTATTTGTAAGTCTTTTGGTTTTCCTTTAGAATTTTATTTCCTGATTAATTTAGAATGAATATTCTAATAATGTAATTTGCGTTGAATAATGGAATATTTAAGGAACAAAAGTTATAATTTCTTAGATTTGCTATGATTCCCTTTTAAATTGCAACAAAAATCTACCAAAGTAGTTGAATAACCAGAAATATGAACTAATAAGGTATTATAGTGAGACCTAGTTTTCTTAAATGGCTGATTAAATCTAAAAAAGGAAATTTTGAACACAATTGATACTGTAAAATCTTCAGAACTCAGCTAGATTCCTTTAAAGCCACATTTAAAAGTAGGAATTGTCAGAAAAGGCATAAATTTGCTTCAAAAATTACATTTCACTGCATTTACGAAGAAATTTTTAGTTTTACAAAACAGAATTAGCCAGAAACTTTGAATCAGAAATAAGCAAATAACTCGTTTTTGGCTTTAGCTAACATTTCACCAGATATCAATTTACACATGAAGGTAAACAACAACTCTGGGACAATACATACGTGGGATAAAAAATAGTGCTTTTTCTTCAATAAAAAACACAGAAAAAAGTGGATGACCCAAAACCTTTGCTAAAGGTAAAACTTTACACAGAATAGACAAAAATCTGTTTTTTTCCAAGTAAAATAAATAAATGGAAAAGCAATATTTTGGTCTCAGGCATGTATAGTAATGTGTTTTTCCCTCGATATAAATAAATTGAAATTTTTTTAGAGATCAGGCGTCTGTCATATATTTCAATTAATGTACGAAATTCAAGCTACCTTTTTATTTTTATCAGCTACGATTCCTTTACTTTTTTCAAAGTTATTGTGCTCAATAGTATTTTACTTCGCTCAATACCTTCCAATCCTTTTAATCTTAACAGATTTTTAATTTCAATTAAATTTCTCAACCAATTTTATATATTATAAATAAAAAATTAAGTAATGACTTTACCAAATCCTTTCAAATTCATAAAAACTTTTTCTTTTTTTTCATATAAATAATGAATCTAAGTTTTCTTACATTAGAGTCCTCCCCTTTAAAGGAAATTTTGATTAACTTCTGTTTATCTAAAATGTTGTTGGTTCCTTAATTCAAAAGAATTATATTTTCATTGTATTATCTAAATTTATAAATTAAAACATATGTGTTGAATGTAAGTTAAAGATTAAAACAATCACAGAATAAAACAAGAAAACTTTTCTCTCATTAAGGGAATTGAAAATAAATCCTAAACACGAAATCACCAAGGATCCAATAAATTATTCTTCACTCATTTTGCTTCTTTTCTTTCTTTTGTAGTGCTTAGCCAAATAACGAGATTTCCCTTTATTTGAAAACAAAGTTTTATAAACTTAGTGAAATTAAGAAAAAACTGGGTCTGGTTTTTGTACTAAATAAGATAATGAGGTCTCTTATGAATTATTTAGCTTTAAATATTTTAACAACAAAATATATCCTATAACTTTATCGAAAAGTCATACATATAAAAAAACTTTATCTTTCATATTTTTTGCTTGGTTATACTTTATTAAAAAGTAATCAATAAGAACATCAAAAAGAAATTTCTTTTTTATGTTTTTTTTTTGTCTTTTAGTTAGTTGGCCTATATAAACAAAAATTGCTATAAAATTACAACTAAGGATTGAAAAAGAAGATGTTAAATTCATACACAAAGATGAAGATAATTTTATTAATTTTTGTGTTAAAGGTCTCAGTTTTCTTACATATATCAAAATTATTTATCTGTTTCTTTCTATTAGAGCTGCTAGGAAACACAAGTTTAACCCTAAGCTGTTCACAATGATTTTTCGATTTAGTGCTCTGAAACTGCAAATGCACTTAAAATTGAAGGTAAGCCACTAAAGTATAACAATAGTTCTTCGTTTAGTTGGTTGTTAAAGTTGAATTGTTCATAACAAGTCTTTTATTAGCCTTTTGAATAGAGAATCAGGACTGAATTTTACAAAGATTTATGTTTTTGAAAACTTTGTGCTCTGCAACATTAGTTTGTTGTATTTGCTGAAGTAAATATTTTACTTTTAGCTCTATTTTTATGCAATAATAAAGGTTCAAAGTTCTTTAAAGTACTTACAATTAGTACTCAAATTATGTATTGCAATGTTTTTCTTTTGAATGCGCTCAAAACAATTAATTTTACCAAAATGTAATGAGCTCTGCTTTGTAACATAGTTAGTAAGAGGAATATAAATCCTTAATATTAACTTGTAATATTATGCAAAACACGATTAAAAGAAAAAGATATTATTTATTTGTACATTTACTGTTTATTTTCAGTAAAAGTTTTGGAAAAAGTTTACTAGATGGTTTTCGAAAAATGAAATTAACTAGAAAATAAGGTAAAAAAAAAATAAAAACAAGGAAACATGTTTTCCATTTATACAAAGCTTTTTATTTTTGGCTCTGTTACTGAAAAAAGAGCTTCCTGTAAATACAAGCTTATTTGGTGGGTTCTTGGCTTCCGTAATTTCAGTTGGTATTTTTTGTGTCAGTTCTCAGTCTTAGTACCACAAGTTACTCTCATACGAAATTTCATTTAAATGTAAGTACAAATTAAGTTTGGTTTGATATAATTTGCCTTGCACGACTTGTTTTTTCATTACTTCAGTTTTATTTTATAGAAGTATTAAAATATTCTTTTAAACTTTTAAAATAATTCCATAGATTAAATGACTCATTGTAAAATAAAAATAGCTTTATTGAAAAACAAAATAAATAAAATAATATAATAATTAAGTTGAAAATCAAAGAAAACGATAAATTCTATTCCTACTAAGATTGTTCAATTTCACTTACTGAGAATCCTTAAAAATTTGTGCTTAGGGTATTTACAAGGTTGTCACGTAAAATTTATGCGTGCATTAAATTTTAAACTCAATTTTCAATTTGCAAAAAATTTAAAATAGGGAAATATTACAGAATCTCAACAAAAAAATGACTCAGGTACATAATATTCAAACTTAGAGCTATCATTTTATTTTTCTTTTATGATATGACGATGTTTAAGATACAAAAAGTAGAAAAAATTCTTTAGATACTATAACCAAATAATTTTCAAATCAAAATAGTATCTATCTTTCATTAGCCAGCTAAGCGGTAAAAATATTTAACTTAAAAATAGAAAATGAATTCCGTGTTCTGAATTACATATTTTTTAGATTTCTCGTTTTCTTTCTTTTTTAATTTAGTATACATTATACATGTGTTCTTTTCTTTATAGTTCCACAAAAAAGCTAGCATTCTACATAAATCATCATGACGACCAATTCCCTCCAGCCAAATTGAAATTTACTTAAGTATGGTAAAGCTTAAAAAATAATATATTCTAAAGGATGTCCTTTTTACTGAATAAATAACTATGAGAACAGGCACAAAAAAACTTATGAAATTCACTGGGTATAAGATATTTTTTCTTTTATGAAAATTGCAGTTTTTCATGTCAGTGGGATTAGTAATTGAAAAAAAAATTTCAATTTGCTATCAGGATATCTAGATATGACAATTTGAAAATTGAACGTTCAATTAAATGGTGCAATTCTCAACAAAGAGAATGAAAAATATTTAATAACTATTGAGATTGAAAAATAGTGAAACTTTTTCATTTTTAAACATATTTTCCACTATGTTTCACTAAGATTTTTCAAAAAACGAGCTACTAAAAGTTATTTTTTTGTGTTTTACTTTTTTAAGGAGGTGGGCATGATATCTTAAAATTAAATTAACTAATGTCAACTAAATTGCTAGTTGCATTACATATTTTTAATATTATCTTCTGTTGAATAATGTAAAACTTTTTTAACTTCAAAATTCGAGAATTTTTGTTATTTCAAAACGCTCTTAGCTTTTCAAAAAAAAATAAAATAAAAAAAATTTTAACAACAAGACTTTTGTTTAGGATCACTTCATAAAATTAATGAAACAAAAAAGAAAAAAGATTTTTATTCCGTTCAATAGAAACAAAGGGATAAATAATCTTTGTTACAGTATTCATTAGCATTATTCATCACTAAAGACTTAGGGAATCAAAAATCAAGAAATTATAGTTCCTAAATCGCTAATTAAATACAATCGAATTATTTTAACTAAACATTTTGACAGATGATAACTGATAAATTAGTAATTATTATATTCACAGCAGAAATTTGTTATAATTGTGAACGACACCCTACAATTTAATTCAAATCTTAATAGCTAATTACGAAGTAATTTAGGATCTGGTCACTAGATAAAACTGCATCCATGAATAAAACTAGTTAGGTAAAACTTCAATTTTTGCAGAAGTTTTTTAATCAAATACCTTAAATCTGACTCTTTGATAAGCTCCGTAAATATAAGATGTTGAACGAGAGGCAGCGAAATTTTTCCTAAAAGCAATTATACAATAGCTCCTTTATTTATTTTTTAGTTTATTATGGAAAATATATCAAAACAAAAGGCTTGTTGTTAAGTAGATTAATCTAAGGCGTGGTGTGGCGAGCAGAAAAGCTGAATTGTCTAAAACAAAGTAATTGGCGAAAAAATTAATCCAAAAAGTCTATGATTGTATTAAATAACTTAAACTGTAGACATTATAATTGGGTCACCATCTTGAGAGGTCTTGTTGGAAACACAGAAAAAAAACCCTTAAAAAGGCTACTCAAAGTTTATTAAGGAATTTTAGATTTTTATTATTTACACTCGTATTTTGGTTCAAAATTTCTTAACTTTTTTAATTTATGCATGAAACATTCAGTTATTTGAACAAATGTAGCATGAATGCTCAAATCCAAAACTTTTAAAGATAAATAAAAACTTTGGCTCTTAGCACATGAGCTTCTTCCATTTTGAGTGAATGCCTACCGAACATAGGCTATTTAGTAAGTTTTTTTCTTAAGATGTTTGTTTTTAATAACCAGTTATTTCAAAAATAAATGAAAAGCATAAATAGGATGAGCATACAGTTCAGTATTAGAACATTTCAGCGGTAACAAAAATATTGTAACCTACTACCACAAACTATCACAAGAAAATTTTAGAAAGAATTTTAGTAACACCCACAGGGAATATTTGAAATCCTTCCACGCTTATATTTGGTTCAGTAAGACAAAATAATTAAATTTATTTTGTTTTAAGAATTTTTGTTTGAAGAATTTGATTATTTGTTTATTTGAAGTAACAATAATAGCTTCGTAGGACTTTATTGTTTAGTTTACTTTGATTTATTTGAATTTTTAGGATTTATTTATTGGTTTGTAGTATTAGCTATCTAATCTATATTCTTTAAAAAAAGAAAACATAAACTACAGTATTGGCTTAAATGTCCTTCTGTTAATTTTACAAGGATCACTTTTTAGATAATAAAATATAATTATATGCTTACTGTTTTCAATATGGATCATCAGTAATATGATGTGGGACTGCTTTTCTATAAATATTTTAAGCAAACATTAAAAAAGTGAATTCAGGCAAGCAAGTCTTTTAAAGTCAGTTATTCAATAATAGACCTACATCTCACTTAGGTGAAGATAAGTTTTTGGTAAAGATTATGGTATCAGAGTCATCCTGAAAATGAATCAAAGAATTTTGATGTAATCTTGGAAATTCAAATTAATTGAATAATTACGCTAATTATACTTCATGGCTTTATAGCCCTGGAAGTTAGAAACTTATGCTGCCATTTTAAATGTTTCATTATATTTTTTGTTGCTTTTATTCTTACTAGTTTTTGTTAAACATTGTTTTTAATTATTGATAGCTGTTCTTATTGTTTTTAGTTTTCCTTTTTACTATCGCTACAATTAGGCAAACGAACATTTAAAAATTAAATAAACTTGGCATTATAAATATACTATTTCAACGTAAATATCCTTAAAAATTAAAAGCGATTCCCTGCGGCTACTCTTAACCAGTAATTAAGTATTTCCTGCAGAAAAACCTTCGAATGCTAAGCTTAAAGGTTTGTTAACGTAAGAAGCTTTTTGCTTACTCTTAAAACTTTCCTATTTTGCATCTTATTTTCAAAATTAGATATACTTTTTCTTCTGTTTTGTTCTCTTTCTATACGATTTTTAGAAAAAAAAAAATTTTTTTATGACTCAATTAAGAAATTTGTGTTAAAAATCATTTACAAACAACATGACAGCTACTCTTCCAGCTAATTTTCTATGATCTAGTATAGATTAAAAAATATTCTAATGCTTTGATTTTATATTCAATTATTCAACTGAAGTTCATGTAAAATTACATAAACAAGGGACTTAATTTTTTGAATTTTTGCACTAGAATAGTAAAGAACTCCAATATTTACAATCAATAGCGAATGCAAAAATATTTACTCAATTGGTATTTACATAAACACTCATACCCCACAAAGTTAGGCTCATTCGAAAAAACATTTATGGTTCATCTTTTTCAACTGTTGTTATTTATGTATGTTTTTGCTAGTTAATCAATATTTACCCAGGAATTTTTTTTTTATTCTAAACCAAACACATTTTAATACTTGATTGAAGACATACCCGAAACCTGCACTTTTGCATATTCTCCTCACTGGTACAACTTTTGCACCTTTCACCTCACTTTCCTTATATTTTGTGGTGAATGGATTTTGGCATTCTAATTATATTAAAATCAAAAGGTTAGTACAGCTAAATTTACAAAAATATGATGAGAAACCAACCACTTACAAAAGTGTTAATATAAATTTTTCAATATAATTTCAGCTGTACTCAATGATTTCTAACGACAGAAATCGAATTTTCTTGTGGTAAAATTGATTTTTCCTCATCTAAAAAAACATTTTTGTGTCAGTTTTTGAGAGACATAGGATTATTTCATAGTTTTTGTCTTTTCATGCAACTGATTTAACAATAAAAATAATCCTAACGTATTTTCGTTAAATAATACATCTTCGTTTGCTACTTTGAAACCTACATTCAACATAATTTTATTGTTTTCTTTTTGTAAATATTCATAAATTGTATCTTTAAAAAAAAAGGCTATGAAAAGACGATGAAAAAGGCGAAGCTTTTTTATAATTCAGTGTCTCTATAGATATATTTTCTTTGCTCTTCTCTTTGCCACCTGTGACTAATGGAGTAGGATTTACAATTCACTGCTCTACTTTTTTCATCCGGAAACAATAAATTAATCTTGCATATCATTTGGAATAAAATAAAGTGTTTGGCAAGGGTATTAAATAATGTGGTTACAAAATGCTTTCTTTGTTTTTGGAAAGGATTTTTATAATTACAATAATATGTCAATATTTGGTGACGGAACTAGAGCTTAAAGTATTTGTAAAGAAGTATTTTATTAATTCCTAATTACGTAAGTTCAAGAGTGGTTATTTATAGGAATCTAAAAACTCAACAAATTAATTCGATCTTGTTGAATAGACCCTATAAAATTTTCAAGTTTCACATACTGAAATGTATATTGAACACATCTTGAGCCTATTGATGCTTCAAAAATTTCTTTAGATTTTATTTTATATTAACCACTTTGAATACTTCGATGAATGAAATCATCTTTTGGACCTATGTCCTTTAAAAAAACCCATGTCGAAAGCAAAAGAAGGACATGTTATTATTGAAGAAAAAATATTTTTTGTATTGAAGAATTTTCAGTGACCATCAAATACAAGAATTGATACTAGTATTTGGATGTAACATATTACTCTCTAGACAATGGTAAATTCTACAATATCACCAATACAAAAGTTTTACAAAAAATTTGTAAAACTTTTGTATTGGTGACATTATTCAAAGGACAATTTCATTTTTTCCCAATTGATTTTTTAAATGAAAATAATTCGAGCATAAAATTAAACTGATAGACAACAAAAAAATAATAGTTTTATTAATAGTTATTAAGGAATTAATTAATTATTATGGTTCAAAAGCAATTATTTGAACATTGATATTATTCTGATTATAATTTTAAGGAAATAGATTGAACTTCAAATTTTATTTACACCCAAAATCTTTGTTTACCAAATGCATATTCCCGCGATTGATGTTAAATCATATTTTAAAAATGTACTCCAGAGAAAAAGACTTGGTTTAAATGTAAAAATTATCAATAACAAAAACGAGCTAACAACAAAAAATAAAAAAATAATGTTACAAACAAGAATGAAAAGCCAAAAAACTCAAGAAAATGAAAATAAATATAAAAAACAATAATAAGAATAATTAATTACATTTTATTTAATAGGTTTTGTTTTATTCCCTTTTTAAGAAAAACCCATAATGCCAATAATACACAAATATCACATGCATCATCACAAAGCTGGAATTATTAATACATGTATAAGTAATTTAAAATAACCATATGAGATAAAGGGCTGGTACTTTGAATATAAATGAAATGAGTTTTTTCACCAAAAATCTCCCATTCCTATGAATTCCGCTTTCAGCCGCACTATTAAGGAGGTTTAAGATATATTCCGCCAACAGTTGTAATATTTCAAGCAGTAAGGTAACAAGCAGGAGTAAAACTTGAAATATATAAAACCACATCGAATTTATCGTTAATACCAATGTTCAGAAAATATTTCTTGACATCTGATGATGTGAAAGTGATTGAATTTATTCAAATGCATATTTTTAGAAAAAACCAATAATCATGATACTGTTTAAGTATTATAGTTAAAATAATTTTTTGAATATATTAAATGTCAATTGTATAAAACTAAGAAATTCATTTCTATAGCTTTACAAAGGATCCCTTTTCCTAGTGTCGAAAATATTTTTTAAAAAATTTAACCAATGGTTTGTGTTTTAATGGAAACAAGCTTATTGAGCTTATTTATAAGGGAATAAATTATCCCTAAGGGGTTTAAATTAATAGGAGAAAAAGACATGAAGCTCCATTTCGCTTTACACCTTAAATGCTACAATTTTGAAAACTTCAAAAGTGCCCCGGAGTGAATTACTCCTTATATAAACAGCACTGATTTTGTTTTTATTTCTCTTTTTTGAAATTTTTCCGAAGCTGAATCTAATATCACTACTGAGTATCAATCATGTAGATTTGGTTACTTTAAATCAATTTTTAATGTACACCAGAATAGACGCATTATAAATATAAAATCACTGGTACATAAAAATATATTCAAGCTACAAATACACCCAAAATTAGCTATACCTAAAATTTATTTAAATCAATATTTGATTATTTTTATTAATATGAAAAAAGTGTAAAAAGAGAATAAACAACACTGTCAAAATTTTCTGTTTGCAAAGTTGTTTGTAAATAAATATTTTACTGTCTTAAGAAGTACATGTTCAATTTATGTGTTTCTGTTGAAGTTTAACCCAACTTTTTGTTGATAAATTCTGAAAAAATAGATTATAACACATCTTTTATTCTTACATAACCAAAAACAAAAGTAACAAAAGAAAAAAACCTTATAATAACATGTCTCATAACATATGACACCTGTCAGACTATAAAACAAGTCTTAGCGTTAGATTTTTTTAAGAAGCTAACAACTTTTGATTTTTCTTCGAAATTGGAGAATTTTAAATTTCATGTTTCATTGTTTTTTAAAAAGAAGACACATCATTGATACAAAAAATACCTAGATATATGTATGTATCTGTACATTTGTCGATTATAATGAATATTATTTATTTAAATCATTAAATGAAAACAGAAAATACGACCACATTTTCCAAAAGACCTAATAAACCTAAGAAAAACAAACTTTAAAAAAAAATCATTTTAGTAGTTGATCATTGGAAATGAAAAAGGAGATGATTTGAAAGGATATAGAATTTCTTAGCACTTATATATATTGTTTAGTATCTTTTGAACTGTAAAATCACTTTTTTTTGAACAATAGTAAATTATTACTTAAAAAGCTCTGCTTAAACATAATCCAATCGAACGAATTCTGTAAAGCTTAGTACAACAATTTAAATACAAAACCCTTAGATTTAAGTTTAATACTAAAGTTTATGGTATTTTTGAAAAATTACTAAATGAGAATTGTGGCAAGTTGCATTAAAGTAATGAATAAAAAACTATTTTTTATTTACATTGTTCATCTTATATACTCTAACATATAGTAGCTAGATATTAATTGTACCATTTTCCCATACAGTGTGCATGTAAAGTTTATTAGAGCTTCAGTTTAGTTTCCTGTCACATTCCATAAACTAATTATAGTGAATTATGCAATATTTTTGATTTAAACTTAGATTGTCCCGTTACACTATTCAAGTGACATAGTTTTCTACTTGCCATACAAGAAACCGCATTTCAACAACAACTACAAAGTTTTCGGATAAAGATAAATAATTGAAAGAGATTACAATGTAAAACTTTTAGCATGGGATTCAAGAGTTATTATATATGTATAACCTTGAAAAAGAAATGATATAATAGAATATCTTACGATACATCGATTGAAAGCATTGATTTTTCAGTATATCATATGTAAATTTTATTTCACCAGTCTCTAAAGAAAATACAAAGAGGGAAGTAG
Organism: Acrocera orbiculus; assembly: GCA_947359355.1. Classification (NCBI taxonomy): domain Eukaryota; kingdom Metazoa; phylum Arthropoda; class Insecta; order Diptera; family Acroceridae; genus Acrocera; species Acrocera orbiculus. The sequence goes on from OX375757.1 coordinate 15,141,444, forward strand.
AATTATTTCAGATTATATAAGTTAAACTACAAGTATTAAGCTTTATTTTTTTATTAAATTTAATACATCCAAATAACTTTTATCCAAGCCGTACGAATACGTAGTTTTATAAATTTTTTTCGCTTGCAATTTACTTGTTTGCTGGGTTAATTTTTGAAAAATGTCTTTCAGATGGCACCGAACTTACAAACTAACTATGTTTTCTAGCTCTTTGTTATCTTTGCTGTACAATTTTGATAACTATACTTAATAAACTTCAAAGGGTGCAACTGCACAGCCGGATTGGTCTTGGAGCAAATTTAATGCAGCTGAATATCAGTTTTCATCAACTAATCTGAGGTACTAACTACCCACTTATCTACACATCAGCAATACTTACAATTAGTTAATTTCTTTTTAAATAGATTTCCCAATTTTTGCTTGAAGAATATGCAAAAAATTATTGTAAATTAACTTATCAAGTGTGAAATCAAACTAATTACAATGGGCACATAAAATTTTTTTCCTGAATACCTCAAAATTTATGCTATAAATATCTTCATACAACATCATATCAATCAATATATTAAGCAACATGCAAAGCAATAAACCAAACGATAAAATTCAGATATATAGACAATAGAAATGTATTACATTACATTTATAAAATAAATAAAGGCTAATGTGAAGAAAGCAAACAGGCGTAGCATAAAAAATAGACGAGTAGTCTATTAGTCTTATTAACTATTTAATCCGATTATGCTATATCCTTTTAGAAACACTCGCAAATCGCTTTCTAGCTAAAAATATATGGAGTACTGCTTAAATCGTCATGGAAGGCTGATGGCTGATTAATAAACTTTTGAGATTCATCAATGAATATTAATGAATTTGTTTTATTGTTAGAGTATATGATTATTAAAAAGTTAACATTTTATTTTGTAGTAGCTAAACAAAAGAATATAACAAAATAACAATAACAGAATAACATATCTTATGTTATTATTGCATGTGTTTGTATAATATCTTAATAAAAGCGTATGGAAATGTATTGCCAATAAAAGAAGAATGAAGCCTAAAAAAGTTTTCAGTTTCCAAAAGTTTCCTATTGATGGCATTTTAACATCAAAATAGAAGAAAATAATGTTTTTATTCTGCTACTTAAAAAACGTATCGTATAAACGTAACGTATAAAATATTCAAAATTAGGAGTTAATTTGGGAAACCAATGATAAAATATTCAAAATATTACATTGAAAAATGTTAACAAGAAAAATCACTTTATTTCAATAAAGAACGGACCGGAAAATGACAAAAAAAAATTTTAAAAATAGAAAACCAGGTTTGTGAAGAAAATTACAATATCTACTGAATATTAAAGAATAGATCCATGGACAATTTTTTCAATTGATACCATTTTTTATGATAATGTTATAGCACACATGTATCCATAATTCTAAAAAATAGTACCCTAAAGCTATTTTTACTAGAGTAATCTCTAGACAGTATTAAAAAACCTAAGAAAATGAGAAGAATAATGAAGAAAATGAGAAAAATAAAAGAAATGATTGATTATTTATTAATTAATCAGCCTTCTTTATAAAATGAAGATTTATACAAAACTTATACACAAATTATTTTAGGATTTGATTATAAATGTATAGGGTTTAAGATATTTTTAAATCTTTGGATATTTTGGAAGACTCTAAAATTCTGCAAATTGGTTATAATCTGGTAAAAAGTAAGAAGTTTTTAATATAGACTTGGAGCATAAAAGATAGGACAAAGTGAGCTAAAAAATATTAAATCGACTCCGTGGTATAAGTTTGATATATAATCCCTTCTTTTTTCCTCAAAGTTTTCCAATATATCTTTCAAATCACCGGGAAAGCTTGTTTAGTATTTAAGAGTAAAAAAAACTATTTTCATTATAGAATTGAGTTTTAGCCACACCCCTAAAACATATCCCTCAAGTAATGGTGTGGAAATTTATGACTTATAAATTTTCTACATTAATTTTTTCGTTTGCTCTTTGTTAAAATGAAATTGATAAATAATATTTGTTTATATTTACTTTATATTATATATTTATCTGAGCAGAATAAAAAAGGAACATTGGAATAAAATTTTGAAGTGTCTAAAATCACTTTGAATACAAGTCGGGGAATCGAACAGGTGATGAACACAAAAAGTAAAAGCATGGGAATACTTTGAATGTAATATGTTTGCCAGATCGGTATCAAACTTAAGAAAATATGTACTAAAGTCTGTGAAGGTTAAGCTAAAAACAGCCACATCTTGTCCCTTGAAATTAAACTTGATCTTTCACGTTAAAAACAATAATTAGTTGATGGTTTGTTAAATCCACTGGGATTGTAATTTACAAAAAGTTTTGAAAGTTTTGGTCACTAAATTCATACATTTAAATGAGACTTCCCTTAAATTACTTTCATTGATTGTAAAATGAAGGTACATGAAAAAACCGACATCTTCCAAATATAAACTGAAAATGTTTCTTACAGTTTAAGAAAACTTCTTGGCATAAAAACAATTAACTTAAAAGGAGTTCTGTATTTGTTTACGATAGACCTAAAAAACAAGGAAAATATTGATTATTCAAGCACTGTTTGAAGCTGCTAAAAGGAATAGAAGGTATGTTTTGCACAGCTATGTCTTGATTAACTAATTAAATATACATCCATTACTGTAAATTCAAATTCACAATTTCTTGCAAAAACGAAATCTAGGGAAAGCTAAGAAATTCAAGGATATTCGATTATAATTAAAAGAGAAAGAACGTCAACAGATTTAAAACTACATTTAATCACTGAAATTAGAAAAAAACAGTAACGTTTGAAAATCATGCGGTTTGATAGTTAAGTTGAAGGACTTTAAAGTTTAAATTAGTTTTTTACACATTATATTTTTCAAATCTACCCTTCAAAGAAAAACTCAAATCTAAAAATATATGCGTAGAAAAAAATCTTTGTCGAATGAGGAGATCATTGAACAGCTTAAACGCAAAAATAAATTCTTCTATTAAACAAAATATAATGCTAGAATAATCATATTTTTATTGAAAAATAAATTCTGTTTTCGTAAAAAAAAATTTCTTGTCTGTTAAGTTAAGGAGTTTTAAGACTAAGTGTTACATTATTAATATTTTTAACGGAAATAACTTCAAGAACTTTTGAATAGATTCAAAAATATGATATTTTGTTTTTTTAAAATATACTATGTTTAATTTTTTTACATTTTTATATATTTTAGTGTAAATACCTTTGGTAATTTATATCAAGATTGATTGCACAAATTGAGTACAAACATTAATATTTTTATATAAGCTCAACAAACAAAAGCTTAAATAAAAACAAAACATTATTTATCATGTTCGACTACATAAAGGCACTTCAATATAACATTTTTGATTATATTAACCAGAAAGACCAGGTTATAGAAATACTTTTCCGCTGGTGTTTATAGTTGCTACAACATAAATATACTTTTAGCTAGTTTACAATATTATAAATCCAATTTATTTTACCAGACCAACAAAAAAAACATTATAAGAGAGAATTTTCAAGTATAGCCATTAAAAGAATTTGTCCATTCAAAAATTCAATTACTGAAGGCATTTCAGGGCTTACAGCATTTAGATAAAGGGAAAAACTACTTTTGCACAAAAACTAAAATAATTTTGTAGATGATGATTTTTATCATTTTATTTTCGCAAATAATTTAATTAGAGGATGAGAAATTGTAAAAATTTCTTACTATTCAACCAAGTAGTCAAAAATTTTACTTGAAGCATTATCACAGCCGTAATTCTTAATCCTCACCCTTTGAGAACCAGTGTAGATTTTTCATACTTGAGTTAATTAGACAAAAACTAAAAATAAAAGTAAAATTATACATTATATAGAAAATTATTCTCCATAGATATGAAAAATGATTTTTTAAATAAATTTTCTATATTTTATTCCCCTTTTCATACAAACATTTATTATAAAATATTAATCATATACAGATGATGTATGTTTTTCTCCTTTTTTATTCATCCAACAAAATAGCCAAAAAAAAATTCAAAAATTCGACACTATAAATACAAAATGAGGATGGTATGTAAACATGGCAATTCCTTTCAGTTTTATCATTAAGTTATTCATAATAAAAGGACATAATATTATACTGAAATTGACAACAAACTAATAATATTGGAATGAGCTTGACAAAAATGTCAGTCATTGCACATTTTACGTTTGTTTATTAAACTTTAGCTTGAATTTTATTATAAAATTAAGGATATTAAGATACAAAAAAATTTAAGAAAAGAAAAACTTTGAAAGTTTTCTTATACTTGTAATTTTGTTTGTTTTTGCATATCAAAACTTTTGAGAAAACATCAAAAATATAATTAACAACTTTTCCATTCCTCATCCGTTTGTAGTTAAAACCAATTTAAAAGAATGCCTATAATTACAAATAACTATGCCTAAATATTCGCTTAGTAAAATAATTTGAATTATTTAATCCTAATTTTAATTAAATAAAGTCCAATATTTTAGAATATTTTAAATTTTACTTAAATTGCAATAGAAAACATTAGGCTCTAACTCAAATGAAATTTTGAAGCATGCTAAAATTCATCAACTGAGACTTATATAATTATTGTAAAAAAATGACAAAATTATCTTAAGTTTTAGGACCAAACATACATTTCAAAATGCTCAAAACCGAAGTAAAAAAATTAAATTTGTCATCTCATAAATCCTACATTTACAATTTAAAAATGTATTCATATAATTTTGTTACTATGCAATGATTACCATGCTGGACCAATTTTCATATCGACCTCATGGTCCGAAAGACTAAAATTTAAAGCTCGTAAGATATTTTTAATGCTTAAATTAACCTGAAATCACTGAAGGTACAAAAAGAGATTTTATTAAGCTGTTGAACATATATAACTTAAACGAAAACAATTTTTTGACAGTTTCAAATGAAAAATTTCATCTAACAATAATTTATTCTTTGCACTACTTTTAAGTGAGCTTTGTATTAGTTGGCTATGATAAAAATGGGCAATTAAATTTGAACAAAAATATTTGCAAAGGATAATGAAAAAAGGCGATTAAATCTCAATAAACCCTACAAAGTTTCTAAAAATTGATAACGCCAATAGAAGTTTGCACGCCAAACAGATTCTTAAAACTTTTTAAATAAAAATTCCAGTGCTTACGATAAAGTATCGATACGTCATTTATATACAAAAGTTGTATTAAATTTTATGAAAAAATGAAAGAGTCAAAAACTTAAAAGTTAAAAAATAATATAAATAGCTTTACTATGATCCATTTTTTAAGTTTTAGTTATACTATATTTGCATTAAAAATTGAGGAATTAATTAGTTACCCAAAATTTTGGATATTTGATGAATTAAGTCAAGCATGTTTATTAAACAAATTTTAAATTTCTTATAAAAATCTTAACTTTATGCACATCATAAAACCATTGTGTATTATTTCATCGTTTCTCGCATTTTATACGATGTTTTATTTTTCTCAAAATCATTTTTATGCTATGAGAAGTATTCATTCCTACATTGCAACTTTTTCTGAAAAATATGTTTCATATCAAATATACATAGCACTCCAAATATAAATAGATGCATGGTATGTAATTAAATTACTTCAAGTAATTTAATTAAGCATTTAAGAAAATAAATTGGTTAGTACAACAACAAATTAGTTATTCAGTGTCAAAAAATAACTATTCTGTGTAGAAAAATTAAAAAGACATTAAACAAAATGTATATTGATATTGCTGGAGACGATATGGAAGAAAAAAGTCACTTATTTATTATTAATTAGTTACGTTAAATTTTCTACCCAGTTTTTTGATAAACATTGCTTTATTCATTTTATTCATATCATAAAATCAAAAAAATTCCAAATTTTAAGTTATTCCCCCCATTTTTGTTACTGTAAACAATGAGACAATATAATTTTATTGAAATTTTTATAAAAATTATTTAACATAAAAAGATAATTTATCAATATTTCGAAAAAAAAAAAAAACATTTGTTAAACATATTTTAAAATTTATAATTATATTTACCTTTAACTGCAAGAAAAAACACTAACAAAGCTGTAAGGTAAGTGCCCATTTCCAGTTATGTGCGGCGTGTAAATTTCGCCAGTTTGATAAATATTTCTTCAACAGCAACGTTTAAATATTTCCTGTGATTAAGTGAATATTATATTCAATATAAATATATATACATATATATAGTTCAGCATAGTTTATGCTAATTGCTTTTACCCGATATTATTGAAATCCTACGCTGAGTTTTTAGTTTACTCACACCATAAAAGACACTCGTTTCAATTCCATTTATCAATTCCTGGTTTCATTAAAAACTAAAGTAAAACATAGCTTTACTAATTTCAATTCTACCGAAATTTTTATCTCGTTACATTTAATCTATTTTTTGTTTACTTTCTTTTACTTTCATTTCTATGTTTTAATGTTCTCTATTTCTATACTGTTTTTATTTTCACTATACCATGACTACTATGAGTTGTTCATATTTATACACCAAATCTTTTTTAATTGAAATTGAAAAGAATAACAATATAATATTAATAATTTTCTTATTATAATCTTGTATATGATTACGTTGAGTTTATTTCAAAACAAAAAAAAAGATGAACTAGAATTTAAAATTTTTCAATAACGTAAAATTTTAAAATTCTGTATTGCTAACAAAAAATATATTCACATGAATTAAAGTCTTGCGCACTAGATAATTTCAGTGAGAATTTTCAACCTTTGACTTAGCATCAAGTGTATTAAAATGGTAGCCCTTAAGACGATTAACATTGACCCAGAGGTAAAAACCTTTAGGGTGTGGAAAATAAATCCAATAAAGATAAAAGGATTTTTTTCAATAATAAAAATATGAGTTATCATGAAAGTGAACTCCTGAGGATAAAATTAAAACTTTTAAAAGCTTCATAAGTAGTTAAAGGTATATTTAATATTCAGAATATTTCTCTAAGAAATTCTAATGAAAAAACTACAGTTTATTTTTGCTTTATTAGTTAAATATTAAATATGTTTAAATAACGCTTTTCACTTTTAAAAAAAACTCTAATGACCTCTAAATACACGTGTTGTGCTGTTCATTTCTGCTACATAAATACATATCAGTTAATAAAAAATCTTATTTCCTCTAAAAGAAAAACTGACTACTACTTAGAGCAGCATACAGATGAAATCAAATACACAAAAGTAAATAAAATTATGTATAGAAAAGAAAAGAAAAGTGGAATATCTGCGCCTACGCAACAAAATAAAGTGAAAGCAAAATTTTTTATCCAAAAAAGGAATTATATCTGCAAAAGGTAAATATGTATAATATTATTATGGCCAGCAATATAATTTCAAGAGAAAAATTAAAGAGAAAACATTATACAGAAAACCTAATTGAGTGTATTAATACCAAAACACGAAAGGAAACAACTAAAAAAATGCAGAACCAAAAATAAAAACACATTAACCAGAAAACTATAAAAATTAATTTTTAGAATTTTATATTTAAAATTATTTTAAATATATTATTTTTTTAAAATTAATTTATTTTAAAATTTTGTTTTTAATTCAAGTAAAAAACTACCATTTGCTTCAGATAACATTTTCCATCCAATTTAACTTTTAGATAATTTACTTGAGCAATTTTTCCCATAATTACACGTAATGATTATTTTTTTGTTTTATTTTTATAAATTATAATTTAATTTTAAGAATTTTTTTTTATATCGGTAGTTTATTATTTTAGCCCATTTAAAGATAATTTCCTAATAGCTTTTAATTTAATTCGGAAAATTTTGATTTAAAAAACTTTTAAATTTTTGATTAAATAAACTACTTTTTAATTATAGATTTTTAAAACATATGAAAATAGTTTTAGTTAAATAATAAACTAAAAATAAAAAATATAAAACAACAAAAACACCAGAGGGATAATTTAATTAAAACTTTTTAAAAAATTTAGCTAAATTTCTTGTTTAAATATACACATTTCTTTAAAGTTTAAGAATTTCATTATATATTTTTCTTTTATTCAGCAAATCCTTCAAGAAAAATAGCATACACAAACATATTTTAGTATAATGCTTAGTTATTTTTTCATCCGATTACTTATAAACAACACTTAACAATGAAAATATTAACAAGAAAGTAGAATTCTTTAAAAATATTTTCTAATTAAAATTAGCTACTTAATTAAAGGAAAATAACAAGACCAACAATAGCAAGAGTTTTGTTCAAAGACAAAGCAATATTTGACTAAATTTAATCGATTAAAATTAATTAATGCTTCCTCTTTATATATATATATATTTTAAAATTCACTTCAACAAACGAATTTTAGGTATGCTAATATTAATTTTTGTCATATAACAATTTAAGTAACAATGAAGCTGGATGTCTATTTATTTTTTAAAAACAATTTCCACTAAACACCTTTTTAATAACACACTTCTCTACACTATATATCCTTGAGAATAAACATTTTTTTTTAAACTTAATCGGTTGAAACTTTTTTTTTAGTTTTGGTGTTGTTACTATTTAACAGCAACAACAATTTTATAAATAAATTTCTATTACAAAAAAAAAATTTGTTTGTTTGTTTTGTTTAAATTAATAATTTAATTAGAATTTCGAAAAAAAAAAACAATTTATATTTTTTACATAAAAGAAATAAATAAAAAATTTTTTTATTTTGAATTTTGCTTGGAACAGTTAAAATAACAGTCTGTTCTCTAGCCGTTTAGAAAACTTATTGAGCCATCTATAGCTTTCTTGGACCAGGCAGCATCCAAGAAATGGTATCTACTACAAACATAAAATATCCACGCTTGCGCTATATATGTATATATATACTACACATATAAAGGGAAGTATAATATATCATATTATATATTTTATAAATTTACTTGTAAGCTTCTCTCAAAATTTCTAAACGCCTATTTTATATGTATGTATATCTATATATACATTCAACAAGAAATTTTCTCTACATTAAAGTATAAATTTGCCTTCAGGGTTAAAGCAAAATAATCATTTAATAAAAGCTAGCATTTGTAATTTCATTTTTTTATATAAACTTTCTATATTTCTAATAGCATTTTATAAATCATAAAAAACTATAAATATGTTTTCCTTTCTCTAAAGTAACTTTAAAATCCTTTTGACCTTCCTCAACCCATATATGTATTTACATTAATCCAAGAGTATGTTATAAGCTTAAATTTACGACAACTCAAATTTCAAATCACTCATCCCTAAGGATTCTGTGCAGTTTTGAAAGTTTCAAAAGCTATATACCTTATAAATTTAATACATAGAAGATCTTGTCTTGAATCATTTATGTGCTTTTTTTTTTTCATATATTATCCTGCTTTTTTTTCTTATATTTTGTTATATAGTTGTTGTTCTTGACACCTGATAACAATATGAAATTCTAATGATTTACGTTATTTTTTTAAATAAAATGAATCTTAAGAATTAAATTAAAGCTTTGCGCATATGTATATATAACTAGATGAAATAATATCACAATTATTGTTACGTCTAATTAACATTGTATAAGTATCAAAATTGGTTAAACCTTTTACTATAATTGGTTAAAATGAAATACGTATAATGTTACTATAAAAAGTTAACAGATAATAAATTTAATTCATCTTATAGATAAATTAAAACCAAGAAAAAATGCAAAGTATTTCAGAATACCATACTCACTAAATATGACTTCTTAATAATTTTAAAAACAATAATTTTATATAGATTTTAAATAAAACAAACATTAGTTGCCAGATAAAGACCAGACCGAAATGAAATAATAATGTGAAAAAGGATTCATATCGATATTATTGACGTTTTACATCAGGAAATTAAGGACTTAACATTTTTTTAAACATTTTGTAGGTTGTATGTTTAATTCCTACACTAAAAATATTTTTATTTTAATTTAATTGATTATTTTTTACATTCAAGCTTAATTTTCAAAAACTTACATTACAAAATATAAAAATAAAATAAAATGTTTATACAACGACCTTAATTAATTAATAAAAACAATCATCTTTTTACAAAAACATGACTTCCACCAAATTTGAAGTAGGAATACTTCTTATACTTCTTTTGTACATCTTTTTAATTGTAAGCTTAAATAAGCCTTTGACATTTTGTAAACTTTCTTATAGTATTATAAAGAATTGTAAAATTTACATTTCTTATGATCATTTTACAATCATTTAAGAATTATTAAATTAAAGTTAAAATCAATCAAACTACATTTTTTAAATAAAAACGGGACAACTATTGCAGAATAAGTGTTTGTTAAGTAACATTCAATAAGTCTAAAGTAATAAAGACGTAATTTTAATTAGCCTTAGTAGTAAAGAAAAAACAAAAATTAAGCAACACTGGTAACATACATTTTTTTTAATTGGCGTTTTAAGCTTAAAATGTGTTAGAGAATTTGCCACCCCCATACTGACAAGAGATGACTTTTAAGCTTAGAACACCTGACTCTTAAGCAGTTTGTTTCTTCCACTTCTTGGCAAAGATCTAATGCATCATACTTGTTCAAAATCATCATTGCTGTAAAATATCCCATAAATTGATTATTACGTATATTAACATTTTACGAGTGTCATCGTTACATAGCATAGCTTGTGAATATCTGCATTTCTAAATCTGACATCTTAGCAATGAATTGTGGAGTTTCTTATTGACTGTTTATTTCTTTCTCTCGCAGCAAATGTATAACATAAAGTAATGAAATAAAAGCTTTTAAAATTGTAGTTATAATATTCCTTAAGGCTGTTTTGAGACTAGGTTGAATTTAGCACATTTTCTCCCTCTTCATTATGTATTTTTAATTTTTTATTTTCTTAGCTTCACTTTTTTTCAATTGCTCCTTGTTTTATAAAATCTCACTAAAGTCAACTCATTTCCGCACAAACTCTATCAATATCCTACTAATCATTATTATTATTTTTGTATCCTTCATACTATACATCACTTTCACTTTGATCTAACACGGCATATCATGATTTTTCTCCATTCCCTTACATCTTAAGACAGTACAAAAAGTTTAATACTTAATGGTTTGAGCAAACTCAGACAATTTTACAAAAAGAGAAAAAATTCTGTTTTTAAGTAATTTCCTTCATTGGGTTTCTTTTTATCTAGCTTTATTTAAAAAAAATTTTTCTACTTTTCAGTTAAATAAATTACAACCTTAATAACCTCAATTGCACGCCAAGCCCCAAATTACTTGCTACGAAGCAACGATAATGGAGAAAGTTATTTTTACAATAAATTAATTTAACTGACTATTATTCAATTTAACTTCCAACAAAATATATTTGGCTTCCAGGTTTTTAATTTTATTCGGTCTAGAAGCCAAAGTAAGAAGAAACTCATAATCTGGTCCAAGTATTTTTCCAAATGAGTTCAAAAAGTTTTCAAAAGGTGTTGTAAGCGTATTCCAGTTATATGCTTAAGGTAACAGTGGACCTACCAGCGAAAGTTTTCCTGGTAACATTCAGGCAAGATCTGCATTACGACCATAAATTTCATTTAGGTGAACAAAATCAATTCTCTGAATCTAAGGGTGTAAATTGTTTATTACGTGCAGAGAACTGCAATTGGTTCACTTCGAATTAATTTATTTAAATCGATTATTGCAATTTCATTTCAATAGATTTGCAAAAAAGTTTTTCGATTTTATTATTTAACAAAGGATTCATAAAACTTTATTATAAAAGTTTTATGTTGATAATTTTTTCCATGTTATTTCGTCGCCATATTGTTTTTTTAATACAAATTTTATGTGTTTAACATGAACGGATAGAAATAATTTTTTAATACTATATTCTGAATAAAAACTACCGTAAAACAGATTTAATTAAAATTTTATATTTAAAGGTAATAAATATTTATGTGCTTTTTAAGCTTTTATAAATACAAAATTTAAAAAATGAATAATCATACAAAAAAGAGGATTCATTGATGCTTTCCTTTCAATATTTTTCAATAAAATTATCTTTTTGCTTTGGCTAGAGTTTTTTATTTCACTTCCGGATTATGTAAGATTAAAGGTTTTCCCGAACACAAGAGATATAAAAATAAATTTAACTACAGCTTTTTTCTTCTTCTTTTTTTGTTGTTAAAGTGTGAACAGTGAATATAAACGACCACAGCTTAAGTTTTAATTACAGTTAGTTGTAGCACTCTTGATAAACCCTACAAAATTACGGTATTTTTGATGGTTGAAATATCAAAAGTTTAAGCGGCTTTTACTCCATATAAATGGACTTAATGATTCACTCTCTTTGCTTTTAAAATTTTTAATTTTTATTACAAAAAGTGAAATCCTTTGAACTTTTTCATGAAAATAAGAGGTTTATCTTAAAGAAAAGGACCTTATTCAACAATCTAACTTTTTTTCATTTACTTAATGCAACACTCGATCAATAGGTACTGGAGCTGACATTGAGATGCATTTGGTGTTTTGTTAGCCTACTTACTTAAAGAAAAAAAAAAATCATCAAAAGAAATAATTTTGTTATTGATGCATCGAAAAAGTGCTGTTTCATCAAACAATGAATCGTATAAAAAGTCCTTGAAGATAATAATCGGATAACATAAATTGAAATTGATAATGCTTTTGTATCCATCACTATTCTCTGATCTTAAAAAGATGCGCCAGGGAAGGAAATTGAACTGAAATGAAGATATACCACAGCGAAATGTAGCACCCTTGAAGAATCCTTCTTGTGGGAGTTATTAACATTGACAGCACAAGAGAATTTGATAACTGAAGAATTATGTTTAAATGACAAATAGTATAAAATAGACGAGGCTTTCAGTTCATCAGCTCTAGACTCCAAGCTGGGTCACAACAACGAAAGAGTTTTAATGTTTCATTCTTTTTTCCCCAGGGGTTGCAAGAAGTTACTCTTAAAAAAGCTGGCAAAACATTGAGTTTTTGTTTATTCCTAAAATATGATCTTTAATAATGTTTTGTTTAGAATTTGTTGTGGTTTAATGACGCTACATTTGTTATTTTGAAAACTATTTGTTTAAATTAAATTTTTGTGTTAATTTATGATTTCTTTTTGATGAGAAAAAATAGCGTCACAGTAAAAGTATTGATTGTAAACGATTGTAATTTGATGACTTTGAAAGACACCTTTAAAACCAATGACGCCAAATATTTTGGACACCTAAATTAAGTAGTCACAATTTATAACGTAAAAAAATAAAATAGATAATTAAATATTTATAAATAGAAACGCAGCTCTCAAAGCACAAAAAATTATATTGTTCTACACGACCAACATAACAAAATTAGAGAAATATTGGAACGAAGGAATTTGAAGGATAAATTAAGTCGAATTTTGTCAAAGCTGAAGTTCTATGTGTCAGGATCGGGACTTAGTGACCGATGTTTTCTCTGTATATAAAGACAACACTTATTGTTAGTGTTTTCTAGAATGTAAATAGACTGTGATAACAAACTAATACTGAACATGAATTCAATTAACTGTCGGTTGGCCAGAGAGATACCAAGCAAGGGTTAAACTTGGAACATGTGGAATAAAAAAGCACACCGCAAATATCTGATTGAACAAAAATATAAAAAAAATATTTTTTGATGATCATCTGGCTCAATGTTTAACTATTTTTTAGTTTTTTGGTGTTCAAGTAATAAGTTTTATTAAAATATAAATTTTCTAATTAAGAACCATAATTATTGTAAGGTAATATATCCAAATGAGTTTTTGAATATATTAAATTTCAATTGGGGAGATTAAATATTCTTTTGCAAATATATGTAAATATTCTTTGTTATTATTTTGGGCTGAGTAAATATTTATATTTATTTATTTTATATACTTTTTAAAATGTATATTTTGTAATAAACAATAATATAATTATTATAATAACTGATAAAGTCAAAATAAGCTTTTTGATATAATAAGTTTAAATTTACAAGATTAATTCATTATTTTTTAAATAAAAATTCTCAAATATATTAATTTTTGTTTTTATTTAATATAAATATACATTTTAAATTTTATCCTACACATAATTACTATTCAGTTGTGTTACGTATCAAAATTTCTATATATAATTTCCATATGTAAATTCGTGATTTCTTTTGTGAAGTATTACCTTAAAGGGCAAAATGGATATCGAAATGAAACTCTGTTTTGAATAAATTTTCTCAGAATCGCGTAATATTTGAAACAAGAAACAAAAACAACACTAATAAAATCAAGGCTTAAAGTATATGAATTTGAAAGCAAATGAGATTAGGAAAATCATGCCGAATGTGACGGTTGTTCATAGTAAAAAAAATATATAAACTTTACAATCACGATTTCAGGTTGTAATTCTTGGTCGAGCTTTGATTAATCCCAAAAAGTAAGTAAAATTTAGCAAAATTATGATGTCCTGAATTGTCAAAACTAACAAAATAATTTATATTGCTATAGGTATACAAAGCTATTCTGAAAATATTTTTGGACAGTTCATGGCGTGCTCTCCCCTAAATATCAACAGGCCCAATAAGAGGTTGCACATGGGTATTTCTTGCATTCTAAACTCTTCGGTAGTTTGTTTACTTTCACACAAATATATATGAGTCTAATTTCATGTAATATAGAGCCAATAAAGTTTACGCTTTGCTTTTTTTGGACAAAACATCCCCTTAGTTTTTTTGACTAACAAATTTTTGACATTGCAGAATCAAGGTACAAAAATATGTTCTATCTGAAGGCTTTGAAGCCTAAGAATATGGCAAATTAATGGAGGACGCTGAAATCTGTCTCACAATAGCAGTTTTTTGGTAAACAATAAAAAATTTTTCTATTAATTTAACACTAATTTAGAAAATGTCCACATTTCACTGTTATGGAAACAGGTTTTTATTTCAGATTACTACAAAAAAACAGTTTTGTCGTTTGGTAAAAATATAATCTGAAAAAAATGTAAAGAAGTTCACCAGGATACCAATTCCATAAAGTTTCTATGTCTGATATCTTTTGAAATTAATCATAATTTTCATTTAGTTTTTGCAATTTGTACAAACCGATCTCTGCCAAAAATATCTTTAAAAACCCGATTTAAGTACAATGTATTTTCATAATGATTTTTAATTAATTCCTGTATATACTTAGGATGTGATGAGTCTACTTCTAACCAAAGCCAGCAATTTTTATTCAAATATTTAAATGCTATATCACAAATGATTCTTATAACATCCAATCCATCTTTACCACCATCCAATGCTCTTAAGTCTTCGTATCTAAAAACAAATATTTTATTAAATATTCTAGATATATGAAGCAACAAACAATTTGATTTCATCAGATAATTTTCTTAGCTCTGCAGTCTTAATGTACGGAGGATTGCTTACAATTATATCAAAAGTCCCTTGTATACATTCAGGTAAATTTGATTGCTTTAAATTATAATTAAATACATTTATTCTATTCAGAACGTTGTTTAATTGTGAATTTTCCAAAGTTGCTTGACAAGCTATTTTACTTCGATCGATTGCAAAACATTCGGCTTTAGGTAACTCCTTAAGAAGAGATATACTTATTGCTCCACTCCCACTTCCAATTTCCAATATTCTTAGAGGTTTTTTAATATCAATGTACTTTAAAATTATATCTACTAAACCTTCTGTTTCTGGTCGTGGAATAAAAACTGGTGGAATCATTTTTAGTTTTAATTCCCGAAAATCCCAATTTCCTAGCACATATTGTAAAGGCATTCCGGCTAATCGGCACTCACAGAGTCTATCAAATTCTAACTTTTGGTCTATTGTAAAATCAATTTCTTTGTATTCACATAGTTTATTCTAAAAAAACTAATAAAAATTAAATTATTATGTAATTATTAAAATGATTCTTACAAACTCAATGTTCAGAACTCTTGCTGTGATACATTTCAAAGAAAAGTCAATATCTTTAACATTTCCACCTATAAATTTATTTTTCCAATTCTGAATATGAGGCTTTGCGAATAAATGAACGAATTCACAATAATATCGACAATGTCGTTTTGGAATATTTAAAAATGTTCTATAGAGTTCTAACATTATTGCTAAGTTTTTGAGGTTATGATTTTTTGACTCTTTTGTTAATATTTTGATATCTTTCTGCGCGCTTGGTTTTTCGAAATATAAAGCTAGTGCCCACCGAAGCACATTTTAATAGTGAGGCAGATAGTACAAGACGGAGCTTCGAAATTTTGCATATAGGTCTAGCATACACCAAACCAATAACTTATTGATCCACCTGAAAGAAATTAACTTCTCTTCTTTTTTTATATATACACCTATAAATCTTTTTTGCCCATTTTTATCAAAATGTTCGTAAAATATAGCAAATAGTACAAAGAAAAAGGCTTAGTTAATATTTTATATTAAAGCTTAGTTTCCTCTGATATTTTTCTTATTATAAATTTAAAATTCTATAACTACTACTTACCTTATAACAAAAGTATTTATTTTCTCAAGTGTTCCAATGATAGAAACAAAATAAAACGTTGTCAAAGAGAAGACAAAATATTGAAATTATGCTTTTGTATTTAAAATAAAGAAAACTTATTTAAGTCCCGCTCTTTTTTTCCTTAAAATATTGCATAACATTTTCTTCCTTATTATCAAACTATTGTTTTGTTTCACCAACAAAAATTAAATTTTCTTGTTGTTCCATAGAAATGTTTTTGAGTCTGGATTTTGGTGTATAATTTAGTTTTTAGTTTTATGAGCTACATATGCAATTTAACGGTACACCTATTCACATGATTACGTTTTGACAAAACTTGTATGCACATTATAATTGTAATTAGATAATTAATTTAAAACTTTGCTTGATAAAGCAATTGGGAAAAAAAAACTAAAATAATAATTTCACTTTTAGTACCAATATCACTAATGGCTATTAAACTCTCAAAATTAATTAAAAATAGCAAACATCTCTATAAAAAAATAAAGCCCCATTAGATGGGAGCTGGGCTAGTTTGTCCCGTTATTTACTTTAAAAAACAAGTGAACCTGGTGACAGTATTGCCAGATTTAGTTATGGTTAGAAGAATACCTCTAACGAAAAACAAAAACAAAGCAAAAAGAATTTTTTTCTCTAAATTTTTCTCTTTTCGTTTCCTTTACAGGTATCCATAGCAAATTAGAACTTAAAATTGAATAATTTATGTAATTATATTTTTATAGAGCTAGACATCAAAAATTTTCTACGTGCAACAAAAAAATCTATAATAAGAATGCAATAGATAAACAGAATTAATTTAATCTTCATACATATCAACTTTTACACACTTCATTCTTACAAAAGAATTACTTGATACTATTTACAAAAATTTATCCCTAGATAAAGAACAATAATTGGTGACTTTGTTATACAGTATTAATTTTCCTTTTTAAATCTTCTAAATTTTTTTTAATATTTATCATTTGCATCATATTCACTTTTAAATGTGGATCTTTAGCTAATGATTCTAATAGAGTATCTTTTTCTTTTGAAAATAAAAATAAAACAGGAATTATAACATCATTTTTACCATCTCCAGACATGGCGAAAAATTTTAGATTGTCAGAAGATGAATCAGGTACATTATCACAGACAATCAAGGCGATAGCACCAGCCTTTTGTGCTCTACGTGCCTTTTCAATAAACATACAATCACCTCTTTCAACAAGAGCAATTTTTCCTTTAATTTCATCATTATTTTCTGGATCTGAGCATAAATTATATGGTCGTACAATAATTATTTCACCTTCAATTGAATCATCACCAGTTAAAAATCGTCCAAAATTACTAGGACCAGCTGATAATAGTGTTACACTATTATCTGAATTTGTATAATATACAGCCTAAAATATTTTAATTTTGATTAAATAAAAAAAAAAATACAACTAAAACAAATTTTTTACCTGAAGCTCAGATAAATTACTTAAACTATTTGAATTAGTCAATTCTAAGAGTTCTTGCATAAATACCATTCCTAGTTCACCATCTTCCGTAGTTTTTGCCTGAAATATATAATTAGAATAATATAATATTAGTTTTTATGTAATTAAAAATTGCATACATTATGAAAACTATGAAATAGTCGAACCTTTCCTTCGCCTAATGTAACCATTGTTATACCCATATCATAAACTGCTCGTAAATGTTCTGGATTAGTAGCTATAAATTCGAGAGCACTAAGTTTTTTTCTAGGTGACAATTTTGGACATGAGCCTTTGACTAAGCCACTCATTGATTTTCTAACTTTTTCTGGAAATAATTTACTAACACTGGGACAAGTCCTCATAAAATCTAATGCATGATGTTCATCATTATGACTAAATTCTATTAAATAGAAATTAAATAGAACTTTTGTATGTATTAAAGCATAAATTAAATTATTACCAAAACTATTATTTCCTAAATGGCCTAAAGTTAAAGGTAATAAATGAGCTTCTGTTGTAAAAATGAACTCATCTAAATCGATTGCTATATCTGCTGGTTCAGTAAACAATAAATATAAATATTTAATAGTTTCGGAAAGGACAAATGAATCCATTCGATCTTCATGTTTTCCTGTTCGTACATCATTAACAGCAGCATAGCCACAGGGTACTTTTGCATGCTTTTCTAGTGCTTTAAGAGCCTTTTTACCAACCTAAAAATTATTTTTTTGTTTAAATAACATTTCATATTGTTTTTAAATGAATTTAATTTTATTTACTTGCAGATAATACGGATCTTTAGTCGCTTTATATAAAAAATATGTTGATTCAATAAATTCAGGTCGCAGATGATATTGGCCCCAGTGTACTTGAAAATCAACTGTAAATGCCTCTGGAATAAATGTATGCATTTGCATAACTTGATATAACATTTCATGTGTTTGTACAGCTGGTTTTAGATCACCAGATAAAACTTGAAGTCCTGGCCAAAATGCTAATAATGAATCCATAAAATTTCTTGATTTTGCATGTGGTCTATGCATAAGTACATCTAATAATAGAGGTCCTTCGCTAACATATTTCATAACGGCATTATAATGTCGATTAAATCTAGCTAAATATCTATCATCTCTTAGTAGTACATAAGATTTAAATAAGTATTCATAATATGAATCAATTCCAGCACCAACACCTGAATCTCGTCTAACCCAATCACCAGAATGTACATTAAGTACAGTTCCCATTAAATCTGAGCCACGATTACGCATTTTCCATAATGCATCCATTGCTGCATGGGCCTTATATTCAAAAATTGGTTCACCAGTTAATCTTGAAAGAGCAGCAAATTCTAAAAGTATTGTACCAGCACATGCTGTACAAGTTTCACGTAAATTTTTTAATCTTTCATCTTTAAAACCATTTTGTAAATTAATACGTGCGTACGGTATACCAGTTGTTGTATTAAATGCTGGTAATAATCTATAACCTAAATCTTTTGCCATTTCTAATAATTCACCACGATACCATAATATTAAATTTTCTGTTTCTTGTATATATTCAGCTAAAATATGAGCTGATAATAATCCTCCAATTACACGTATATTTGTTTCAAACACAGATACAATTATATCATGATCAAAACTAACTTCTGTTATAACTAATTTTATTGCTCTTTCAAATTCTTCAAAATCTCCTAAAATAACTAAGGTATCGAGTGTATCGATTAATGTCATTGAAAAACTACAAAAAAAAATCAAAAGCAATTTCAATACTTTCCTCAAAATATAAAATTCATTGTTGATATTTACTTTCCAATAATATCGTCTAAGTCTCCTCTCGACGGTGTTATACCACGAAATCTTCCCTTACATGATAATGGCATTAGCTCATCAGCTGGATAAGCATTTTCCATATAAGCCTTATAGGCATGATAAAACATTTTACGCGCTTCTTCTCTAAAATTACATACTTCTAAAGGCCATTTAAACATTTTTTTTTTTAATAAACATCAAACCTCAGTTCTTCGCGTTCTGCCTTGGACATATTTTGTGTTGGAATTGTATCGCCAATAGCCCAATTATTTAAAATCATTAAAAAGCTATACAAAAACATTAATTTTCTACTCATAGTAAATAGTGCCTAGGAAAATCAACAAAAGTAAATACGTGTACTATTTTGGTAACATTTACGTAAAAGATAAATGTAAATAAAATATCCAAAATTGACAGATAGTCATGTTAGACAACCTAACAGTATAAAGCAATTGTTTGGCATTTATTTTTGGATTTTGCATAAAATACTTTAAAAAATTATATTTAATGGCTTGCATTCAATTAATCATACTTATATTAAACATAAAATATTTTAAATCAAAATAAATTATTAACGTTTGTTCAATTTTTACTTGTTGTCTAGATTAGCGTTTTTCAACAGCAGTATACCTCGACAGCAGTTTTATAAGCAATCTGAGGTGCGGTTATACTCAGAAGTATATGGACTGCAATAATTACACTACAAATCTTTTACAAAGGAATAATGTTACTTTTCAACTAATTTTATTGCATTTATAATGCATTATTATTTACGGTAAGTCAATTAAATACAATAAAATTAGTTAAAAAGCGTAATGTCAAACTTAAACAAAACTATATTTAAGGTGACCAACCGTCCTCCTTTTGGAAGGACAATCCTCCTTTTCTAAGCTTTGTCCTCCTTTGAAAAAGTGTCCTCCCAAATGTCCTCCCTTGAAAAATGTGCTCCCAAATATCCTCCTTTTCGATATTATTGCATTTTCTTCATAATCAAGCTTCTATTTTTCACCAAACTACTCAAAAAATTGAAGGTGATCACATTTCAGCTACAGAAGTAAGTCTTATTTCGAATGACGTTATCCTTCAATATAAATCTTGTTTTGAAAAAAAATTTTTGCCTTTAATTGTAAAAAGAAAACTGACAAATTTGGAGGAATCAAATCCAGGCATAACGAAAAAGTTTATCAAAGAAGCCCAAAATTTTTACCAGACATACTTTCAGTATATTGAAGAATGGTTAGAAACAAACTTTACTAGTAACAACAGTTTTAAATGGTGTTTTTAACTTCATCGTTAGTTCATTGGGCAGATATTGAATCTTGTGTTGAGTTTTTATCTAACGAAATGCAAAACATTAAAATAGATGTCAATTGCCTCTTTGAAGAAATTTGAAAACTAAATTTCGAAAAAATATTACTATGGGAAAATAATCACGTTGAAATTTATCGAAGATGGGTCGAAATATTCAGCCATTACAAAAATGAACATATTCCATGTAAAAATTTATTTATTCTAATACAATTTACGTTGTGCTGCCCTGGAGCAATTGAAAGAATCTTTTCAATTGCTAATGATTTTTGAACTTCTGAAAAATCGAGATTATATGTAGAAACTCTAGCTGCAGCCCGTACGATAAAATTTAATCTGAAACATATGTCTTGTTCAGATATTTCTAATATGTTGTTAGAAAACGAAACCATGAAAAGAACTATTCATAGCATAGAAATGTACCAATTTAAATAAAAATTTAATGATCACATATAAATATATTGTCTCATTGTTAGTATCACCTCCCAATAAAACTTTTGAAACAATTTTTTTTATTCAATTTATTTTTGTCCTCCTTTTCACTGGAAAAAAGTTGGTCACCTTACTATATTGAATATAACCGTGCCTCAAAACTCTTATAAAATCTTCTAGAATACCGGTAATGTGTAGAAGAAAGTATCCCTACGGGAAATTTGGTTGCGTTTACTCAAGAAGCGCATTATAATCGTACGCAAACTACAAACTGTCAGCAGCAGGTGTATTTATACGCATGCGCACTAATTTTCCACAGCTTTTTATTTGCTTATAGTATAAAAACACTGCTCCTTAGTAGACAGTTTATTAGATTATATTTCTTGTATAGAGACACTACTTTTTATTAACTAATTTATTATGTTTTCTTCCTTGATATATTTAGTATTAATTTTCAGCATGCTGTCATTCATCCACGTCTATCTCTTCTGATAGGCTTCCTCTTAATGGCGTCCTATCCGGTGTCTACTACAGCGCCCCGTGGCCAGCCCTTGTACCAGAACTGCTGTTTTTGGTAATGCCTCATGTGTGTCACTTTGTCCCTTACAGCTCGGCCACGCTGCCTTAGTCTCGTCCTCGAGACTGATCCCATGCTCTTCCCTCTGGTTGTCGTCGGAGCAACTTTGACTGGACGAACCACTTTGATTTGTTACGTAAGACCGCATTCGGTCGGCTGCCTGTACTCCCTCATATTGTCGTTTGGACCTCGTTGATCCAGGGATATCTTTGACCACGTATCGATCATTATTCAGCCTCTTAGTGACCACGTATGGCCCATCATACTTTGGTAGTAGCTTTCTACTATTACCCTCATTGGACCTCGTTGGCCTCTTAATCAGGACACTTTGCCCGACTTCGAACTGACGCGCGTTGCATCTCTTTTTATCGAAGCCTTCCTTCTGCAACTTTTGCATTCTGAGGGTTCTCTGTGACGCTTGAGCTCGTAGCTCGAGCACGTCTTTGCGCTCCTCGTCACACACTTCATTCGCCAGAAAAGCATCCGTTGTGCTATGCGGCTTATAGCCCAATAACATTTCAAACGGGGATATGCCCGTGGTTGCGTTTGCTGTTGTGTTTAGACCCCATCGTATGGAGCTAATGTTTTCGTCCCAGCGTTCCTCGTCTGTACTTGATGCAGCCATTGCACTGAGTATCGTTCGATTATACCTTTCAACTTGACCATTTGCTCTTGGTGTCGCCGTAGCATTCAACACCCGTTTTACTCCTAGCTTTTTACAGTACTGTTCAAATGCCTTGCTCGTAAAGCAACTCCCCTTATCGCAAATGATCCTAGTCGGCACCCCAAATACATCCATTATTCCATCCAGCATTTTCATGACAGGTAGCGATTTTGTATTTGGTACCGCTTTTGCAAATATGAATTTCGTAAAAGCATCTATCATTACTAACACATAGGTGTTTCCTTTCTTGCTCTTCACGAACGGTCCTATATGATCGGCATGTATCGTGTGCATCGGGACGCTAATCTTACTAATGGGGTGTAGGTGTCCACTTAACTTGCCTCCCGGGTTCTTGTTGTACATACACTGCAGACATTTGTTTACATAACATTGCACGTACTTTTTCATTGACCCAAACCAATATTTTTGTGCTATATAATCAGTTGTTTTGCGTGCTGCAAAGTGACCCGCTAAGTCATGATGATATCTTACGACTTCTGCTCGATGTCTTTTTGGAACCATCCATCTCATCCCGTCTTCTGTTCTTCTGAACACCCTATTATTCTTCAATGCATAGTTTTTGTGTACCTCTCGTTCATAATGGTCTTCAGGTTTTCTTGACAATATTGCTAATATCTCTCTGCACTGCTCATCTTGTAGCTGGGCAGCCAATATCCAATCATCACTTGTGATGTTCACCACTAATACCTTCGTTCCGATTTCCACCTCGCCCTTACTTCCTGGGTTTCGACTAAGTGCGTCAGCGTGCATCATTTTTGTTCCTGCTCTGTACTCAATGGTGAAGTCATACTCTTGCGCTGCTAACCACCATCTAGCTATGCGTGGTATCATGTCTCGCTTCGCCCAGGCAGCCCGTATGGCGCTGCAGTCTGTTACTACTTTGAACTCTATCCCTATTAGGAAAGGCCGGAAATGTTTTAGTGAAGAGACCACTGCTAGCGTTTCTAGCTCATAAGAATGGTATTTCTGTTCCTCAATGGTCGTCATCTTGCTATAGTAAGCGATCGGCTTAAGTTCGTTTCTTGGTTGCCACTGCAACAGGACTCCTGCTATTCCGACTTTTGAAGCGTCGGTGTGTAATTCAGTTTTTCGATTATGATCGAAAAGTGCTAATACTGGCCTCTTGCTCAAATTGTCTTTTAGATTCATAAATGCATTTTCTTGTTCTTCGTTCCAGCTAAACCTGGTGTCCTTCTTCAGTAGAGAACTTAATGGCTTTGCTATCGTTGCGAAGTTCAGCATGAATTTTCGAAAATAGCTGGCTAATCCTAAAAATTGACGGACCTGCCGTACCTGCATAGGCCTTGGGAAATTCTTTACTGCTTCTATTTTATTGTTGCTTGGTCGTACTCCTTCCGAATTAATCTCATATCCCAAATATTCTACTCTGTTTCTTAAGAAGAAACATTTCCTCAGTTGTAATGTCAGATTTGCATCTGATATCTTCTTCAACACTTCTTCTAAAGCTTTCAGTGATTCTTGAACGTTTCTCGCTGGCAACAATACGTCATCCATGTATGCTACTGCTACTGTAAACCTCAGGTTTCCCAATATCGAGCTAAGGGCTCTCTGGAAAACTGCCGGAGCGTTAACAAGCCCAAACGGCATCCTCAGATATTCATAGTGTCCATCAGGAGTGATAAACGCTGTCTTTTCTATTGATCTTTCTTCAATCGGGATCTGATGATACCCGCTTGCTAAGTCCAGACTCGTGAATATTGTTGAACCGCTCAGTCGATGGATTTGATCATCAATTCGTGGCACGGGATAATGATCTTTTATTGTTTTTGAGTTTAGTTTCCTGTAGTCCACACATAGACGGTGTTTCCCTGTTTTCTTTCGTACCAATACGATTGGACTGCTGTAGGGTGATGTAGATTCCCTTACGATCTTATCTTCTATTAGTTCATCGATGATATCCCTCACCACTTCCCGTTCGTGAGCTGACATTCTATAGGCTTTATACATGACTGGTGTCTCATCCATGAGACGTATTTCCATTGGTGCGGTCTTTGCTTCTCTCAATTGTCTTGCTCCGTTCGTAAAACAGTGACGGTATTTGTTAATTATGTTCAATAGCTGCTCCGTCGTTTCGCTGTCTAGACTACTATCTATTTGCTGTCTAATATCGTCTTCTGTGAATAGATCTGTTCCTCTTACTGACATACAAATACTTGTGGCGGTCTTGTTTTGCTGTTCTTCCTCACATTGTACCCCTCGAGCGATTATCTGCTTCTT
Organism: Acrocera orbiculus; assembly: GCA_947359355.1. NCBI lineage: Eukaryota > Metazoa > Arthropoda > Insecta > Diptera > Acroceridae > Acrocera > Acrocera orbiculus. The sequence continues at coordinate 15,166,541 of OX375757.1, forward strand.
TCTGAACTGAATAGGCATTTTAGATGTGTTCATTATCGATATCTGGCCTTGTTTACACTTTGTAATGCACCTTGAGATCCAATACTCTGAATTCGGGACTGGTCTATGTTGCCTTTCTATGTATACGTCCCCATCATTGTCACTATCTACCTGTATGAAGCCTATACTTCCAGGTGGGATAATTTTTGCTTCTCGTGCCCATAGTGGTATCTTCGTTGGTGGTAGGATGTCGATTTGAGGTAACGTTTCCTCGTCCGCATTACACACCCTCATCTTTCCTTCCTTTATTATCGTACATACTCCTTTTTTATTTAAGAATGGCTGTCCGATCAGTATTGGGATGTTTTGTGTCTCGTCTGGCACTATCAAGGCTCTCACAATTGTCTGTGCTAGATCTACCTGTAGATGTATTTCGGCTTCCCCGATAACTTTAACTTTTGCCCCGCCGTATCCAGTAATGACCAGTGCACATGGTCTTGTTCGTAGTTCTAATTTTGTTGCTTCACTTGTTTTGATAAGGACTGCGCAGCATCCTGTATCTACGTAGCCATGCAGATTTCTACCATTTACCTTACACTCTACGAAGTAGCAGTCATTATTTTCTGTAGTGTTGTTCCTATTAACCTCTGTTGTGGCGGCTAGTTTTACTCTGGCTTTGCATTCGTTTGCTAGATGTCCTAATCTTTTGCAGTTCCTGCATTCAACTCTTGATTTGGTGCACTTCGCAGCAATGTGCCCCTTTTCTCCACAGTTGAAACACCTAAGTATTCTTGATAAATCTTTTCTCTTGTACGTCGTGTTTTCTCGATTGTGACTTCTGTCATCGGTTATTCGTAGTCTCTTTCTATCACGCCATTGCCCTTCATCTGCCCTTTCCTTTTTTGTCGTTATAACTGTTGCTAAAAACTCACCCAATAATTGTTCAGGGGATTCATATCTTCCAGCTCTCGCTCCGAGTTGTATAACAGGATCTTTTATCCCGTCTATTAGGCAGGATACCGCATCTCTTCCATTAATTTTGCATGCTCTTATAAGATTTGTCTTATCAAAATAATACTCAATCATCGACTCGTTATTTTGCTTCTCTCGGTTTATCATTTTACGTAGCAGAGTGGCGAAATCAGTATAGTCTGGAAATGATTGTTTTAGTAGTCTTTTCCATTCCTCCCACGAATCGCTGTATGATTCCAAATTTTCGTACCACTCTCTGGCTAGGCCCATTAAGCGTTTCTGCATATTGTAAATTGTTGTCTTTTCGCTCCAGTTACTCATCGTTGCCAACTGGTCTACCTTCTGCAGCCATTTCTCAATGGTTAGGTGTGGTTTACCGGGCTGAAACTCCGGAATACAATCTTCTCTTGTTTGATATTGGACTTCTTCTTTTGCTTTAGAATTTTCTTTTATTACTGATTCCAGTAGGTATTCCATCCGGCTCAGACGCTCGTTAGTTCCGGTATCGTTCTTTTCTTCTCTCTCTTTGGTTCTCTTCTTGCGGTGTTCATCCTTTTTCCTATATTTCTTTTCGCTTGACATTTTATTTTTGTCGGTTCCACTTATTTCAACAATATATTCCACTTATTTATATTTGCTAACTTCTTTTTAAAGTCTATCTGCGTGTCTTTACATCTTTGCTTCCCATATTGAATCCGGCTGCAATCGTATTCAAAGCGCTTAAATCAACTTAATATTATTTGAATTTTATTATTGATAAAGTCAATCGACCATTACAACCTTATTTAATTTATTTAACAAATCCAAAGTTTTATTTTATTAATTGTATTTAAAAGTCAAATTTTAATTTTTTTTTTTTTTTTTTTTTAGCACGTGAACTATTAATTATATGGATCTATCCCACTTCTGAGTTATAAAAACACTGCTCCTTAGTAGACAGTTTATTAGATTATATTTCTTGTATAGAGACACTACTTTTTATTAACTAATTTATTATGTTTTCTTCCTTGATATATTTAGTATTAATTTTCAGCATGCTGTCATTCATCCACGTCTATCTCTTCTGATAGGCTTCCTCTTAATGGCGTCCTATCCGGTGTCTACTACAGCGCCCCGTGGCCAGCCCTTGTACCAGAACTGCTGTTTTTGGTAATGCCTCATGTGTGTCACTTTGTCCCTTACAATAGGTCTCATGCATAGGGGTAATATACCTTTGATAATGTTTGCAATGCTAACAAGTGCGGACATATCAATGTTATTGTCTACAAGGATTGGAGTTGAACGGGGGCGCTACTTTGTGTATATGTACACCAAGCCAAAGCGCAATGTCTGCATAATTTTTCCCGTAGGGATACTTTGGCTACGATGATATGACGCTCGGGTTACAGCATGCTTGTCTAAAGTGCGGCCCACGGGCCGCATGCGGCACAAGAACCTTTAAAATGCGGCCCAAACCCAAATTATGAAAATATTTAAATTTACACATTTTTATTAAAAAAATAATGTAGTATCATGGGCACTGAATTTGCAGATGTTATTTATTATACAGAAGTAAGATAGCTGAGTAAGGGGAAAGTTCTCAAAAGATTTTACGATTTAAAAACTGAAATAAAAATATTTATGGAATCAAAAGGGAAACCTGTGACTGAATTTGAAGACGAAGATTGGGTTTCAGATTTAGCTTTTTTAGTAGACTTAACAGAGCATTTGAATGATTTATATTTGAGACTTCAAGGAAAAAATCAATTTATTAATAGCATGTTCCAAACAATAACAGCGTTTGAAAGAAATTTGAAATTTTGGCATAATCAAACAAAAGTAAAAGATTTGACGCTTTTCAGTACTTTGGCTGCACATAAACCTGTGAGTTGCACAAAATATGCTGCATTAATTTTTGATTTAATTCAAGAGTTTGAAAGTAGATTTCAAGATTTTCGAAAAAATCAAGAGTATTTCAACATATTTTCTATTCCATTTTCACTAGAAATAAATAAATTACCTTCAAATCTTCAAATGGAATGCATTGAACTGCAAAGTGACATTCAACTGAAAGAAAAATTTGGAAATGTTTCTTTACTGGAGTTTTATAAAAATCACCTGCCCCGCGATAAATATCCTAATTTTCATAATCATGCTTTATTAATGTCTTCAGCTTTTGGTAGTACCTATATTTGTGAACAATTATTTTCAAGAATGAAGCATACAAAAAACAAAAATGGGACAAAGATTACCGACAAACATCTTAAAAATGCATTAAGAATTGCAACCTCGTCTATTGAACCCGATCTCGATTCGCTTGTTCGACAAAAGCAAATTTATCTATCTCATTAATTTGATTATTTTTTCCATCTTTATGAAATCCAAACTAAATGAAACGAAACTTTTACAAATTTAAAATGAATATGTGCCTATACATATCAAATTAAGAATAAAAAAATTATAATAAAAAGAAGTTAATTTATTTTAATAAAACTACATAGAGTTAATTTTTATTTCAATTTTGTGAAAAAATATTGTATGTGCGGCCCAGCAAAATTTTTTTTTTGCCATGCGGCCCACGAACGCTCATAGTTTAGACACCCATGGGTTACAGCAATCAAAATTTCTCGTAGGCAAAAAAAAATTTTCACGTCGATATAGGTTTATTTTAAATTCTTTTGTTGTGTATAAAAATTAAAATTGTTTTCACTTTAAAAATGAAATTTATGTCAAAGTTCTTATTTTCTTCATAATGTACCAGTAGCCTCGTCCAATTTACAGTTATCACGGTATGAATCGTCAATTATATCTTTAATCTTGGATAAGAGCTGCCGAAAATTTATCATTGAGCTTATATAAACTTTACAAATAAAGTAAGCTTGTGAAAGTAATTTACATATGACAAAATAAAGCTAACAAAATTTTATTCTAGACTCAAAAGAAGAAACTTTACAGAGACGGTCACAGACTCCCTCTAAAAAATGATACATACTTTTTCCATTATTTGTACTGTCGTCATTTAAGAAACCAAATTGTTTTTAAAAAATAGGGGTTGTTTGCGTTGTCTCCTGGATTTATTACTGCTTCAGGAAGAAAATCCAGCTTCATATAAAAAAAAAGAAATTTTTGAGAATATTGCAGAAAAATTGCATAGCATCCGCGGACGGAAATTTAATAGAGTAGATCACAATAATTGTACGGGTAATAATTCCCAGCATTGAGAATTATATCAGAAAGTGGAAAATATATTAGATCGTCACTTTGAAATAATCCCTCAAGCAACTTGCTCAACAGATTCAAGTATTGTAAAAATTCACTTACCAGAATTCATAAATACAAATATAATGATATTATAAAGGAACTGCGGATAAGAGCAGTCCGAAAGTAAAAAATTTTGTAAAAATAAGTCCCAGTACATATTCAATCCCCAGATTATTACAAATAATTAAAAACAATTTTAATTAATACAAAATATAAAATAAACCATAGAATCATAACTTAACTTAATTTTTTATTTTTCTCTTATGTCAGATTTAATTTTTTCTACATTTTCATTTTTATTAGATTCATTTATTTGAGAACGATGATGAAAAACAAATGAAACACATTTACTAGCGCTCCATGCCTGGGAGAGTACTATATCTGGAAGTCCTTTATTATTTGCACAATGGAACCATTGTGAAAGGGGTGATGTACAGTCTGTGTTACTAGGAGGTGGCTTAACTTGAATATTATTTAAGCATCTTTTACACTTAAATCTTGGAAGAAGAAAAACTATATTATAAAAAAAACCAATATTGATTCAAAATTTCATACTTGTCATGTGTATCTGAAATAGTATCCTTTTCATAGCGGAAAAGGTCCTTAAGATCATCACGTGTAAAATGTCGTTCACAGTCTTCATTATTATCAACTACAGCACTAGATAAGGATTTTTTATGAGTCTGACGTTGGAAAATTTTCTCTTCAATAGTTCCAGTCTGAAAAATAAAAATAAAAATTAAAAATTTTTTTATAAAATTGTATGTCTTTTGTTTTAATACAGCTAATAATCTGTAAATATAACATGTTTTCTTTTGCCCATCACGCCAGACACGAGCCATTGCTTGATCATCATTTGCCGGATTCCAGTCTGGATCAAACATAAAAAGACGATTGGCACCAATCAAATTTAAACCACAACCACCAGCTTTAGAACTTAACATAAATATAAATTGATTTGATTCAGGATTATTGAATTGATCAACAACTTTACTGCGTTTTTTTATTGTCATTGTTCCATCTAAGCGTACATAATTATATTTTCTGAAATTTTGTTATTGTTCAATACCAATAAAACCCAAAAGATAATTTTGTATACCTTTTTCGACATAGTTTCTCAAATAAATCTAAAGTTTGTGTATAATTAGAAACTAATACAACTTTATCATCAGTGTTAGTTTTAATTGAAGCTAGCATAAAATCTAGTAACATAATTTTGCCACTAATTTCTGGATTAAGTTCTCTATGATCAAAATATTTTTCAAATAAAAGATTAATAGTTTAAAAAATTTTCAGCATATACTTTTGATTATAATTTGATGGTAATAAATTGAGTGCATTTTCAAAACCATTTTCTTTTCCTATTATTTTATCGTATACTAAATCTGGATGATTGCATAACTTTTTCAGGGATGTTATATCAGCTAATGCTGTAAGTGTTGGCTTTGTTCCATCATTTTCTAAAAATTTTAAATTTTTTTTCCAATAAACCAAAAAAAGAATGTGCTAAGTATTTTACCCAATACAGTACGACGAATTTTATCTGATTTAACAAAATTTGTATATAAATTTAGCTGTGATGATGACATATTAACACATATAACCATTTCAAATTTAACTGGAAGATATTTGGTTAAAATTTGATTTGTTCGTCTAATTAGACAACGATTAACAATGCTAATTAATTCTTGTGTTCTTTCATTGGCTTTTTCTCGTTCTTTATCTGTTGAATCAGAATTTTGACCACGAGAAATTGGATGTTCATAGTGTCTTTTAAATTCATTTGATGACCCTAACATATTTGGATTTACAAAATTTACAAGGCTATAGTATTCTGTTAGATCATTTTGAATAGGCGTTCCTGATAATAATACTCTTCGTTGTGTTTTAAGACCCATTAAAGCTTGATAAGTGAGATTATCGTTATTTTTTAGACGATGACCCTAAAATAAAATTATAAACATTAAAGGGTGATTTTTAGGTTTAGGCTTAAATAAACTATTACGTAATTAAAATTTTTAATATTATTATTTATGCAACCTTTATTCTTAGTGATGCAAACAGCCAACATTGTTCTAGGAAAATGACGTAATTTAAAAAAATAAATATGTTTTGTTCATTTTTTTACAAAATCAGGTAAGACTCTAGATTCTTGAATAAAATCTTCGTTAGGCTTGCGGATTGTAGTGTTCTGCTTTTTTTGGACGTATCATAGATGTTAGATAAAGTATAAAATAATAAGTTGTTGAATAAAACACAAAATGCTTGCAAAACAATATGCTCACTTAATTTAATGCTAACTTGAAAAGAGATTATTTAGAATTAAACAGAAAAATGGATATTTGAAACTGTTTCAAATTAGAATGCCTCAACCACCGCTAAATATTATTCCCTCCTCTTGTATACAAATCACATGCCAGAAAGAAAGAAATTAAGACTTATACATAATTTAAAACTTAAAAAAAATTAAAGCCAAAATCATAACAAAGTTAATATTTAATAATCAAGCTACAAGCATCACAAATGATAAAATAAATAAGGATAATATAAAATATACATTTCTAATTTGAAAAGAATTACCTCATCACAAATAACAATACCGACTTCGGAATTATTTAAAATATTAGAATAAATACGAAAAGTTTCATAGCTTATTATCAATATTGGTGCTCCACAGCGCTGACTTTTGTTAGCCATATACTGTTCTAAATTACGAATAGTTTCCTCTTTTGAACCATTTTCAATAACAAGACAACCAATACGTCCTAGAAGCCATTTATCAAATTCCTTTTGCCAATTTTTTACCAATGAACTAGGTGATACAATAATTGATTTACTAATTAGTGGCTTGCATTCTGGACTTTGTCGTAATAGAGTCCAAACTAATGTTACACATTGTAGTGTCTTACCTAAACTGTAAGTATAAACTAAAAATGTTAATTGCTTATAAATTTAATTTATATAAAAATACCCCATTTCATCAGCCATTATACAACCATAGAAATCACCACGAGCTCCTGTAACACAATCATACATAAATTTGACTCCCTCCCGCTGATGTGGTCTCAAAATATTACTTAATATAGGATCAACAACAACATGTACTAAAATTTTTGAATTATCAATTGATATACGTTCATGTTCCGTATATTTTGGTGGTTCATAAAGTATTAGTGCATTACAAGCATAAGGATCATGTAATGAACGTCTAAAGGTTGTTCTTTTTATACCCAAACAACGATTACTATTATAATCAGGAATATAATTAGGTATTGGAACCTTAAACTTTTTACTTAAAATTTTTGCTATAGCGGTCTCATAGTCACTTAGTGATAATTTAGTTGGAATATTAATGATATGTGATTGATTCTCTTGACATTTTCTTAGCCGCTTGTTTTGAAAGGGTACAACAAAACTATTTGCTGGCCTTTTTTGAAATTGACTTGGAGCTAAGCTTCTTCTCTAAAATTATTAAAAGTTAATATTGTCATTGTATGAAAAAAAGAAGAAAAGTGTTATACCATTTAAAATATTTTCAAAAATCCATTACTGTACCACAAATTTTAAAATAACAACATGAGTTTGGAGGTTATGTACGCAGACAGCTGTCACATATTTGAGTTGTCAAATGAATGAATTATAAGTCTGGAGTCAGTTTAATAAAAATATTTTCTATATAAATTCACAACAATTCCAAATATGACAAATAATTACTGTTAGAAAAATTACTAAATGTTATGTGGAATATAGAAAAAATTTTCCCAATGAGCTTAGAGGCACATTCAAATTCATCAGAAACTTTAATTAATGCCAAATGCCCAAAGACTGGAAGATAGTTGAAATTCTTTCTGGAGTTGCAAAAAGAATATATACTGCTGTAGGATGTGCACTAATAACTTGTCTTATATTTTATATATATTTTGGTGTTTTTATTGCTTTTTTAATGTTCTTGCTGTTGACATTAGGTAATATTTGTTGACACTAAAATATTTAAACATTCAATTTTTAAATTTAAATACTTTCTTAAAGGTGTTCTATATCATGCTCAAGATAATATGTTATTTCATCCAAATTTACCTCCTAATTCAAGGACATACATTCCACTGCCAACAATGCATAACCTTCCCTATGAAAATGTTAACCTTCATTTAGGACAAAATATAACATTGCATGGATTTTTAATTAAACAGCCAGGAGAAAAATGTAAAGAATCTCCAACAGTTGTCTATTATCATGGCAACGCCGGTAATATTGGTCATCGTTTACAAAATGCATGGGGAATATTTTATAATTTGCATTGCAATATATTTATGATTGAATATCGAGGATATGGTTTATCAACAGGAAGTCCATCTGAAAAAGGTATCGTTCAAGACGGAAAAGCAGCTATTGATTATTTACATACGCGGACTGATTTAGATCTTCGTAAAATTGTTGTTTTTGGCAGATCATTAGGTGGTGCTGTAGCAATAAATATCGCATCAGATATTTCATATTTTGATAAAATTATGTGTATTATTGTTGAGAATACATTCACTAGTATACCAGATATGGCAGTGGAATTAATTCATCCAGGGATACGTTTTTTACCAACATGGTTTTTTAAAAATAAGGTTTGAAATCATTATTTCTTAATTCATATATTAATATATCAAAATTAAAATTACAGTTTGAGTCAATTAAAAGAGTATCATCAATATCTGTGCCATGTCTACTAATATCAGGATTAGCCGATAATCTTGTACCATCTAAAATGATGCGAATGTTATATATAAACTGCGGAAGCCAAAATAAGAAATTACTTGAATTGCCAGGAGGTTCTCATAACGATACATGGATTGTTGATGGGTATTTTTCTATATTAAATTAATATTTAAATTATCCTTATATTATTTATATTTTTCTGAAAAGATATTATCAAGGAATTTTGACATTTTTAAATGACTGCTTTGATGAAAAACCATTACTGATTGCACCAAAAAAAATTAATTTATGGAGAGAAATACAAGAGGTTTAAAATACTCCTATTTTGATATTAACGACTCAATACAAATAAGTTCTAAAAATATTTTATAAAATTTTTAATTATTAATAATGTAAAGTGCAGATGATTACACCAAAAAAGATAGAAATATAATTAACATTATATAAAAAATAAACTTTCTAAACGAAAGAGAATTGTCTGTCAAGACTTTTTCTTATAGTTTTATTGAAAATTAAAAAACAGGAAGATTGCTTACGCTAAAAGTATGTGTATTGTTGTTTTAATGAAATAACTGGCAATAACACTTACAATTAGTAAAATTTCTCTTTGGTTTTGTTCAAGTTTTTAGACATACATATAACAAATTTCATTGAGCAAAAGCGCAAAAAGGTTAAAAACCCAAAAATTAATTGAAAATAAGAAAACAAAACAAAAATGTTCTTTTATTACAGGAGATTAAAAGTTTACTAATTGTTAGTATACCTTACCTGAAATTCAATACACACTTATAAATGTAATAAGTAGATGACTTGACTTGATTGATTTTTTTTTTGATTATTCTAAATTAGCGACAAAAACTGTAACACCTTATGCGCTGCTTGCTTTCTTAACAGAGCTTTAGCTTCTTTTCGAGCTTATTTACTTATGACTTTCTTGGGAAGGTTTTCTTTATATTCCAAATCTGATTTTTTTAATCATGCTAATCTTCGTAAAATATTTTTGAAACCACCAGTAGAAATCTGCCACCGTAGTTCCATATTTTGTAAATGTTCGAACTCTGGCTCTTTCGTGGTAAAGGCGTTTGTCATGCCGACCATTAACTGAGTACACGTATTCGTTAAAAAATCAGTGGAATTTTGTAAAATGAATTTTAAACTACTTATGATTTAATTTTTTCATGGAAATCTAGTAGCAAGTAGCTACGTTAATAGATCAAAAGCGGCATTCAGGTAACGTGTATTTACTTTTTCTATTGTGGCTAAATCGAATATTCTCAGCTATTCAAATATAATTTGTATTCTAAAAGAATTGAAATGCTTTTGGTTTTATAAAGAAAAAATAAGTCTTTTCGAGTAATTACTTCGAGGAAACACTCTCAATTGTTTGTGTTGTTTTGGGCATTAAGTAGGAATCTGTCTAGGTTTCAAGTTGTTAATTTTAGTATTCAAATACACCTGTCCCCCGATTTACACGATAGATCGGTTCCCTAAAATATCGTGTAAATCGAAATCATATTTTTTGTACTAAAAACCGTGTAAATCGAAAAGAAACCTATATTAAGCATAGTTTAGTCAGGTTTTTAAAAATTTAATTCATTTATTTTAACGTGAAATAAGAATAAAATAAAATTGAAAAACAAAAAACATTAAATACGAAGTTAATGAAAATTAATACAATAGTTCAATCGCTATCGTCACTATTATAAGCAATTAATCTTTTCTTCCTCACCTTCCTGATGAAATATACATACATCACACAAAGGAGGATTGTCGGCCCTTTTTTGTTGCGGAATTTTTGACTGTCGCCAGTAACCATATTTTTTTTTACCCTTTTTAATTTTGCCTTTACACTTCAAGTCGTGTAAAAGTAAAAATTACCGTGCAAATCGGAGGATAAGACTATAAAAAAAACCGTGTTAAAGCGAAATCGTGTAAAAAAAGTACCGTGTAAATCGGGGGATAGGTGTAGTTTGTTTCCTTAAAACTATTTGTTCGGTAATTAAGCAAAACTTTTATTAAAGATATCAAAAGCTAGAGTATTTGGAGTATTTAAAGGTCCTGCTTAAGAAGCATGTAAACAAAGTTATACCCTGGAATGAAAGAAGACGGTTGTAGCAGCTTTTAGTAGTATAGCAGTAAGGACTACAAGAGCTTTTTAGAACAATATAATATATGCAGTTTATTTAAACTTGATTTATAATAAAAAAATGTCCAAAAAGTAAAACAACGCTGTCAAATATTATACTTATAATAATTTTTCCGAAAGATAACCAGAATATTTTAGGAAAAACAAGGAAATTTGTGATCCATCAATTTTTAGGACGTTATTTTTCCTTTGCTTTCCATTTTATGTTGTTTTTTTGAATTTTCGTTATATTTTTTTATTGTAGTATTCTGGAAGAAAAAGGACTTTTGTCTTTTAATTCTTTTTGCAGAATTACTTTTGGCAAATGGCAGCCAGAAAAATACACTTCAAACATTTATAAAACGTTTACCTAAAAGCGGTTCGAGAATCGATTCAAATAAAATGCAACCAAACAAATTCCAACAAGTTTTGTCTATATAACTTCATCATGTGGAAAAGAAAGAGGCGCACACATACATTAACACATGTTTAACTCCCACTTAATAAAGCAAAAATCACTAATGCACTTGTGCGATTGACTTTACATTCTGTTTTGAATTTTTGTATTGTATTTGATCCACCCAATTCTTTTTCAAGGTTAACGAAAATTATACTGTTGAAAAATATAAAAGTGTTGAATGTTTACGGTATATATATAATATATAAATATATACAAAGGTAGATAACTCAGAATAGGATAAAACTATATTCTGACGCTTTTTAGAGAATATATACTAATGAAACATTTTGCAAGAATCAAGTATTGAAAACAGTTTTGTCTCTTTTATTCTTATGCAAAATTATGTGGTTTTATTTTTGATACTTTTGAAAGTTACTGCGGTTGAGTATATAGTCAACCATTTTTAATAGATACGCGGAATAGTATTGTTTAATTAAAAATTTCCTTATTTTAAGTGTTTTATTTAAGTAGTGTTTTAGTGCATTTTTTGTGAATTCAAGTTTTCATGAAATTATTAAACTGTTTGTGTAGCAGGTTAAAAAATTTCTAGTTAAAAAATTGCGGGTGAGTACAATTATTAAATATTTTTATATGATATCAAAATTTGACACAAGCAAAAGTTTTTTTTTTGAAGATTCACATCTACATACAGATGTAATTTTTATGATGAAAGTTGTGTAACAAATTTGTGTAAATATTTAAGTAATTTTTTTTTTTTTACTTACGATCCTTTACTATTGATTGTTGTCAAAATGCTTCATTTTAAGGTCATTTGGTAACACCAGTAATTATTATTTGAATAATATTTTATTTACCAAATTTCACTTTGATGAGTTTTTAAAAGTATTTCAAATGTAGTTTTCTGTGATCTTTTGACAGTTTTGAGCAGTTTCAGGACTGACATTTTGAAATTTTTCTTTATAATAACATTTGATTTCCTGAAAATAATTTTTTTTTCTTTTGTGAATTGTTAATTGATTGAATCACGTTAGCATTTTCTGGCAAAAAAAAAAAAGATTTAATTCTTAATTTTAAACAATAATAAAATAGAGTTTCTAAATATTAGAACAAAAGTACCCATTTTTCTTCGTAGTTACAACTCGACTCTCAACTAAAATTAACATGTGAAAGCTTTTGTATATTCATGTAACACCAATCACGCAAATTTTTTAACCATCAGAACTGATTTTCTAGTTCTAAAGGGAGCGTTTGATGGGCTTATTTGTTGACTAGACACGGGTACAAAAAAAAAAAAAACAAAAAGATGAACAATTTTAAAAAACATATGAAATATTAAACCAAAAAAATGAGTCCATTACAAATAACTGATATAAATTTTAACGATATCGAGCCTACCAAGACGTTCGTTAGGGAAAAATCACTAATTTTTATAAATCCTAAAACAATTACTGCTCAATATTTTCAACAAAGTTTATATTTAAAAGATATAATTATAATAAAATAAATAGTAAATTGAAAAGGATATAAAAATTTTTTGTAGCATACCCATGACTTTATCCCTTTCCAATACATAATTCATCAAGGCAGGAAATTAAGTTTATCTAGCTTAGATATAACAAAAATCACAAGAGAAATAAATGACAGTAATAAAACGCGAAATGATGACATATCGACCCATTCTATATCCATCTGCACGATTAAAATACTTCGAAAAGAAAGCCATTGGTAATACTCTATTAGCTAGGGATGCTAGAATAACATCATAGCTATGAAATCAGCGATAATATTTTTCATTTAGAAAAAGATATTACATTACATTTTCCTTTGCGCTGCTAGTTGCCCTTTTTAGATAACGTAAATGTTATTACTATTCCCGTCTCTAACTTAGGCTCGTAACTTTTCAGGACATTGTTAAATATTTTTATCAGAATGAATACCTGAATAAACTGCTTATGTAAACCCATTTTCAGAGCATAAATTATTTACGAAAGCATTATAAGAAATCATGATTTTAGGGGCTTTAGAAATATTTTGGTGATTGGTTTTTTTTTTACTTTAATTTTTAAAGTTAATTTTTCAAATAATATCAAATTGTTGAAATTAAAATTACTTTTTATGAGTAGTGAAATTAAAAGAAAAGAAATTTTGAATATAATGCCTAAATGAGTCAAATATTGAATTATTTCTTAGCTAATGAGTAATTTTTTCAAACTACAGAAAAAAGGAAAAATTTAAAAACATTAGTAATACTTTTCGTATTTATTATGACGGTTTTCTTTGTAGTAATAATTTTCTTTAGCAACTGGGAAATCTATGACGATTTAGCTTTTGTTAGAAAGATCAGATTATTTGATTTTTCCAAATATACTGGATTAATTTAAATTCAAAATTCCTAAAAAGTAGTCTAATAGCTTAATTTTTTGAGACTTTAAAGTATTTTTATATTTAGTTAGAAGGGTTTTCTAGGCAAAATATTCTAAAATTATGTCTATTATATCCAGACAGATTATACAATAATTGTTACCAAAAACAGCTTTTAAATGTCGATGAATCTCTGTAGGATTCACTTTTTCAGCTGGAATGCTTCTGAAGATCATTTGGTTTGTGTTCTACAAGTATGTGTCTATCTTCGAATTTTAAATAATATAAATAATAAAAAATTAGTTTTTTGCTATCAATATATTGTGAATGACAAACGATGAAATTTTTTCCTTTTTACAACCTTAAGTGAATTACTACTTAAAAAAAAAGGATTTAATGATTTGTATTAGAAAACATTTTCATAATATTTATTAAATTCTTGAATCGATTATGGTTCGGAGAATTTCATTCGAAAGCAAATATAAAGTTAATGTTGGAATTTACTTAACCCGATGCTCAATATAGAGCAGATGTTTTCAATATCCAATAATACAAATGACCACATTAGGTATGAGTGTAGGTATGCCAGTATGAATTCCTACAAGCTACAAGCTACTATATACAAATGAAAACTAACTGACATTGCTATCCAAAATACAATAGTCGAGGTCTTGCTTAAAACATTATTTCCGTTAATTAAAATTTCAAGCCTCTTTAATCGTAGATTTTAGTTCTAGAAACTTGCTCCTAATGTTCATTTTATACTTAGTTAGCAATATCGTTGCAATTTCTGCTTATTTATAAATATTCAATATCCTGTAAGTACATTTTACTTTATTTTCTTTAATAGCTTTTATTGTTTGTTTTTATTATTCCATTTAGATTTTTGTTAGTTAAAAAATTTACAAAAAATTCCATAATTTTTTTGTTCATAAAATACTTATATAAGCAGCGAGTTCAATGGTATGATTATATTTGCTACTTTTATGCAATTCTATGTTTCATTTTTACGCTCTTAAATATGATGATGAAGTTTTGTGTGGACAAAAAAATCGATAGACATAATTTATCACTCTTCTACAAGGATGATTCTTAATCTCTTACTCTAGACATAAAAAGTGAATATTTAAAGTTTCCGCTAGTCGGTCTGATGAATGCTGAAATTGAACAGGGTAGTAAAAGAAGGTGCAGAATTGAAGACATGAATTGGTAACTTTTGGCAATTTTCCACGCCCTTTAAGTTATCCTTTGGAAGGTTTATTAATGTCTAAAAATTTGTATAGAAGCTAGAGTTTGGCTATCATTTGTAAAAGCTGACTGCTGCATTGCTTTCTCAGACATTAATGTTTATGGTGGATTGGTTTTAAATCAAGTATTTGCATGCTATTTTAAACATAGAATTGGCTATTGGTAATAACTTTTTTTGTACGATTTTTTTCATTTTTAAATGAGTGGTTGAGAAATTAATTTGAGAAGTAATTATGCAAATATTAATTCTAAATGGAACAATATAAAATGTTTGCCTTTGTTTAGTTTTCAGGTTATCTTAGCCTACAACTAGGCTGAATTTTAAATTCTTCCCAGGCATTTTTCAACAAACTTCAATAAATTTAATTAATGTTAAAAGACTATAACAACAATTCTCAACTTTACAATTTCATCTAATGGATTCTTTGGACCTAGGATTTAGGCTCTGCTAGGAATGAAGGCTATGTGAAAATCTGAATAATGTTTACTACTAATAAAATGGCAATAGATCATAGAGACACAGTAAATTTCATTTACTAACTTTTTTGGATATTAAGATCTTTTGGTAATAACAAAGTAATGTTTTTATCCCTAGAAACTAGAATAGGAAGCTAGTTCGGGTACAGTAACTTTTGATTTGATATCGGCTTTGGTTACAGAGACTGCTTTAAGGAAGTTTTTTGTAATTAATTCTTTAAACAACGACCTTTTGAAATTCAATAGTAATCGACAGATGAATTTTTTGTTTTGTTTAGTTAGTTAGTTAGTAAGGTTTCCTGCAAAATGCCGGCTTACAGCTGAGTTGACGCCAACGATGGTACCTAGAAATATCTACAATGTTTACAGGACTAATAACAAAAAATATTGGACTAAGTCATAAGAGTAAATTTTTGCTTACTTCACATGATTCTTCACTGGACATAATTTTTTGTTACATTATTTTAAAGCAGCCATTGTCCATCAAACTATTACCACTATTGCTACTTATAGATAGACATTTTTCCCCTATTATCCTCTTTTATTTTTCTGGTGTCAAATCTTCTATTTTGAAACATATTTCACAAAGCCATTGAGAAAATAATATCCACGATATTTTCTATGAATGCAGACATTTCTTGTTATTCAGCGAAATTGTTGACCAGCCTCTCAGGCATTATTCACAGTAGTTCATTGGTTTTTAAATTAATTTACATTAAATCAGGCAAAAAAGTGCAGTAATTTTTTATCGATTTAAAAGGAAATATATGATGCTAATTTTGATAACTCACAAAAATTTGCCCGAAAAAACGAAAGATTTCGTAAAATTTTATTCAGATAAAATGCTGTATAAGACAGCACTAAGAAGTAATGCTATTTATACCAAGGACCAAAGGAGCAATTCTATTGTATCTAAATGTACAACTTTAGTGTCATTTTATCTAAGTATATACTTATCGGATCCATTTGCAAGAATAAAGTAATCTTAGTTCTCATCAAAATCCTATACAAAATCAAACTAGTACCATCAAAAGAGTAAATGAGCGCGATTAAACTCCAGTTTCGTATGGGCTATTAAATACTCAAATTTTCTTCCATCCCTTGACTTATGCGATGTAGATTAAATAGGATAATAGTTCAGTTTAATTAAATGCCAAAAAGCATAAAGAGAAGTTAATTAGGCGCTGGTAATTTAATGTAGCATTGTAACTTATGCAAAATATAAAATTTAAGTCGAATCTTGAATTATTGCAATGTTATCGTAAAATGGAGCTAAATAAAAGCTTTTTTTTGCTGAAAAATGATATACTTAATTGCAAGTAATTGATTTTAAATAACAAAACTCTTAGCTTATAACTTAATGTGTGAGTGAGTGATGGAGAAATTGGATTAAAGAGGATAAAATACCTAGTCAATTAATGTATATTGTTTAAATGATTATAGCTCTCTAAGTATAATTAGAGTAGATAATTAACTATTCTTAAAAAACAGTAGAAAACAATATACCAATTTCAGAAGCAGACTGTATTCAGTTAGTCATCAATAACTTAGAACAACTTCTTAATTAAATATTTTTAAGGAAAATATTCTAGGAACTGGTTAATGTTCCGCATAATCGATATAAGTCAGAAATAAGGAATAATTCCTTAGTAAATTTACCAGCTGAGTAGTAAAATAATGGCAGGACCATTAATCATAGACTAACCTACAATCTATTTTGTTTGCTAACGATGCAAAACTCTTTTATATATGGTCGTCAACTGGGTTCAGTTGTTTTTCTATTCTTTTTGCAAAATAAGCCTCGATGGAGTGTTTTATGGAAAAACTTTCATTCAAAAAAAAGAACAAAAATAAAAAAAAGGAAAGACTTTATTCCTAAAGCTTAATTTTAACGTTTCAGAACAATATCAGAATGTGATACATATTGGCAAGGGAAGTAAAATGAAAGTATTAAAGTTTGCTACTTAAAAGTACTACCGAACAATTTCTTGGTATTAAATAAAAGGTGAAAAATCGGGTCAAAAAGTTAGTCTTTTTTTACTAGCAGACTAAGAAGTCAAATTTTTTGTGATAGGAAAATAAATTTTGATTTGTATTTAATATTTCAGGAAATATATGAAAATTAGATGTTGTTTTGGGTTTCCTATATAAAACGTTGAGTTTTAAAATGTCTATAGTGTTAAAACATAAATCTAAATATAGGATCAATGATTTAATTGTGACACATACATATATTGTAGTTGGAGCTGCATATTTTAATAAGTTCCGAGATTAGTATTATAGATAGAGGTTATTTATAACCTTAAAAATCCTTTAAGCTACTAATACTACAAAGTATTTTATGGTTATCAGAATAATAATAGAAAGCTTTTAGATATGAAATAAAATATGTTTATAGACACAAATTTCCAATACATTGTTATCTCTTGTTCTGTTGAATAACATTGACATAATACATTATTAATAATAAATTAGGTGGAATTCATAGATATATATATTTTTATTAATATTAGCTATAAAATGTAAAGATAACTAAGGGAATATTAACTTAACTATTTTATATAGAGTTCAGAGATGTTTTTCTTGACTTTATCCTCAGTAATTTATGCAATAAACTTTCTTATTGTTTTGTGAGGTTTTATTTCCTAGTAAATATAAATTGACATGTATTAAATAAGATAAAGTAAAAGAGCTATTGAAAACTTGCACAATAGAAAGGTTTAGGTGCACTGAAGGCTCAGTTGGACTGTATGACCTGACTATCTTAAAAAAACAATTAGAAGCCTTGTTAGACACTTGGACTACGCACTAACGAACATGTTTTTGAGGCATTCTAGAAGAATGGAGATACATTGAAATCAAATCCACAAGCAGTATATTTTGCTTAAAAACTCGCCCAGGATCAATTTACAGAACTTATAGTAGAACTGGAGAGAATAAGAGAATGGTGGTGCTCAAATGGTTTATTTAAAAATTAAAGCAAACCAGGTTTAAACTGCTCAGAGTGAAAGCAAGTTGGGTTGCTGTTGAGATATCAAATGTTTTTTGAATTTTATGTTTTGCCTGAAAATAAATTGAAAATATGCTATAAATAAACAAAAACATTATTGAAGCTTATTTTTAAATGTATTTGGTATTTTTTTTATCAAACGTAAGGAATTCAGATTAACTCGAAGTATTGGAACTGCACCTAGCTTTTTTCTACAGCTCTGGTTATCATGATAATTCAGATTATTCTTGCTAGAATAAGTTTAATGTACTTTCTATCCTATTTCGCTCTTTGCTTTTATCATTATTGACTTATTGAACAGGCTAAATACAGCAACATCGCTTATAAAAATGGGACTTGGATTGATTCACTCAAGAGTAATCTCTATTTTGATGTTGCTTTTCTTTATTTGCTAAAGTCATATTTGTGTTTTATTGTTTTGAGTATATCTTCGTTTGAATATTTGGCGAACTTTTTTCAATATGTTTAATCAAGTTTTGTCTGCAAAAGTTGCCCCTATGAATCATATCACATTAACAAGGTAAAGTGGCTTCTTGGTAAAAATCCACTCTAGTATATTTTTTAATATGTTGGCTTATCCGTAGCTTTCTCTCAATGCATTTTTGTAATCACTATTTCATAATTCATTCAATGTAATTATGTACAAAATTATATTTTCTGTAGAAGAAAAGTTGATTTGTTTATTTTTCTGCAAAAATATTTTACTATAGCCAATGAAATATAATCACAGCTAGCAATTTAAGTAATTTTTATACAAGTTTTGGTGTTATTATCTTTTCAAAAAAGAAAAAAGAAAAATAGTTTATTTTAATCATAATCCGTGTGAATACTTTTATCAAATGCTTGCCATTAATATGTACTTTATTATGAAAATACCCGATCAACATAATGTAAAATGGCATATTATCATCTATCTCTTGTGGTAAATCTTATTTGATCCTGTAACTAATGATAAGTATTAAAAAAAAGATTATAACAAATGATGTTACTTTGATGCCTAGACAAGTATTCCTATTACAAATTTCAAGACTCCTAAAATGAATGTATTTCAATATCCTGTTTAAATTTTGTGCTATATATATTCATTAAAATTTCCATTAACCATGCATTAAGATATAATAACAATTTCAATTAAGACCACCATATAATACTGGCCTCTATAATATCTTTAGTATTCTTAATACAGCAGCCAACTAAATGAAAAAATATCTTAGGTATTGTTACTAAAAGTATTTTAAATGAAAAAAAATGTTCTAGGTGTCATTATTGCAATGAGGTAGCTTAGGGTGTTGTCAGAAATTTTATTGCTTTAATTAATTATTCGACATCAACCGCCTGACGCCCATCTTATATCATCATTTAATTGTAGATTTTGTCTCTTTATTTCAACAATACTACTGAACTTTTACAAATGGGTTTGGGCTTTTGGCTTTAGTACTTATGCTATAAATCCTTGAGTTCTGTTTTGTCTACAAAGATGCTACTTCTCAAGTTTTCGTATTCAGACTATGGTAGCATATTTTACTTGTATAATACCCGGAAACACTTTGTACACCTGCTCAGGTTAATGAAATATCATTGGAGAAGCTGATAAAGACCTAACTTAAAACGAAAGTCTATCTTCCAAATACAGTGACCCTATGTAGTGGTTTATTTTTATATTAAGTATTTTAGCAATGCTTTAAGAATTGAAGAACTTTTTTAAGCTGCTTTTTCTTTCTTAGTATAATAAAAATTTTTAAAACTGTGTAACAAAATTTGTTGACATTATTTGCATATTTCCTTTAAAAACTTTTTAAATAGCAAATACTCGATTGAGGTCCCTTTTTGGATAGAAATAAACTTCAAAATATAAAAAATAAAAAAAATCATCTTATAATTTAGCTTTTGCATTTACACAAGACTACAGAGAGAAGTGCTTAAATTAGATGCAAAATTATTCCTTTTCAGTTGGCAGCTAGACATTATTTTCATTTCCTGGCATTTTTGATTCGACTATATTCAATTTTATTTTTACTTTATTTTAAAGAAATTTATGCAAAAAAGTTCCATAAAAAGGTGCAAGAATCGAACAAATGATTGTAGTACTTGAACTAGTATATTTAATACTCTGTTCATTAGAAAAGCCACTTGGAACCTTTAGGCAATGTAAGCAATCAAAAATGAAAAAATTTTCTTGTCTGTAGCCATTTTTCATCAAAAATTCTAACTTAATTAGAATAAAGGACAAACAATTCTTTTATAGAGTAAATTAAGCTTTTGAATGTTAAGTAAACAAAAGCTTGTCTTATTTTCGAATATTTAATAAGGATCTTCGGTATATGCCTAATGAGAAGGAAAAGTAAGCTATAGATTTTTGAGTTTAATGAAATTGAAATTATTTTCTGTATAGGTAAATTATGTCTTGATACAAATAAATATGCGCTTAATAAACTATATTAAATTAGAAAGTTTAAACTTTTTATTATTAGATTAGTGTTTTAGTACTTACTTTTCATGTAAAATAAATAAAATTGAAATAATGAGTTCAAAGATTAAAGATTATTAAAGTTTTTATTAAATCCGAAAGTCAACAAATAATAAAGCTTAACTCGTTTTATTTTTCTCTTTTGTTCTTCTGGATATCTCCTTCAGAAATGTTTTCTTTCACAGATAATGAAATCTATTTTAAATATCTTAAACTCATTATCCTTATTAGTATGTGAAGCATTTTTAAAATCTTGAGATTTTTTATAACAACTTGGTCTTTTTTTGTATTATAATAATAAGAGTTATTATTATTACTAATCACAAATTGTCACTGTTATTATCTCCATTTACAAAATATTATTTAGAAATAGGATGTACCTCAGATAAACCACACTTTAAAATAAAATCTTCTTTTATGCAAATAATAAAATTAAAGAAAATTTATAAATCGCATAATAAAGTAAAACAATTTAAAGACTGTGAAGTGTAAACATTTTTCTATAAATCCATATATCATTTGAGCCTTGTGACATTTTAACTCTTCATTTCCTTATATTCCGTTTGTCACCTCTTATTATTTATTTTTCAGCGTAAAAACAGAAAAGTAAACTTTTTAAGTATTAAATGAATATTTTTATTACCATTTGATGGGTAGTATAAAAATTTGTCGATTTAAACATAAACTAAAACAAAAACAATATTTTTTTAAATCTTTTCAATCAAGTTAAAAATATTAAAATGTTAATAAAAGAAAATTTGCAGTAAGCCCATAATATTGAAGGCTTTTATTGTTATAAAAAATTACGATTATAATAATCATGTAAAAATTGTTTATTAAAAAACATTAATAAATTTTTAAAATATTTTTACTATTACGAAAAATAAAATAAGTATACAACATATCGTAATGAAAACCATTTCTATTGAAAATTTCACAGCTATAGCGAGAGAAATTGGGTTAAAAGTATAAATGCATTTTTATTTTCCTTGTTGTCCAATTTTTCTGATTTGAAAAAAAAACTCTCTTTATATTTCCGTAAACCAAATAAAAAACCATTAACTACATCCAGAATTGATTCGTACTAGCTTTTATAACATTTTCCAAGTCCATCGTTATATAGCGTAATCTAAATGAGCATTTCTAATAGTCCTTAATGTCTCCATTATAGAAACAAATTTTCCGGCCAGCTGGTTAGCTGTCTTCTTGTTAAAAGTGTATTTTTTTTGTGAATTCATATACAGCAAAAAAAATCATGAAAACTTTCTTCCTCATAAAAGGTTAACAAAACTTGCAGAAAAAGCTTAATAGGCGACCATGTTGAAAGACCTTCTAGCCCGTGTCTGTACTGCAAGTTATTTTTTTTTAAAATATTTTTGGTAAATAAATACTGCTAAAAGGACTTCTGTAAAATTTCGTGAAAAATTTTATAATGGACCAAAGACTTACCAACCTTAACTTCAGATATATTATTAAAGAACTTTTTCTTTGTTATTTTTGTCAAGTCTCCATACAACTAGCATGTTTTTCTTTGCACTAACTGTGAGCAAAGTGAGAAATAATTTTAATTGAATTCTTCTTACAAAAGAATTTTTTATAACAGGTCGACATGTTATGAAGAATAAAAATTCAAGTAAATTAAAAAAAATACTTTGCTAGTTATAATGTTAAAGGATTCTTCTGTCTGGTATGGTATTCAATCAGTTTAGTGTGGTTTTATAAAAACCTGGAATTTAAGTGGTTTGTGATTTCATTATTTTTTTTTGTATTTGAGTATTCTTTGTATATTTGCTTCCGTGTTTAGCAACCCAACAAAAATTTTGGCGATAAATTATTTAAGTGATAAATAGGCCATCGTTTTGCAATGGTAGTGTTGAATTTAGTTTTTGTGTATATTTTTGCTTGAAAGTTTATTGAATTTTTTTGCAAATGAGTAATTTTCTGTGGAAGTTTTAAGCTCCATTTCTAAAATAAATGAATAATAAAATAGTCAGAAAAACTATCCTGTTGTTCTCTTCAGGAGAGAAAATTTTAGTTTTCTAACTGTTAGCAGTAAGTAAATATTCATCAACACAAATATTATTTGCGAAAGCAAAAGCACTCTTTTGGAAGGTCAGATGAAAATTTTTTTAGGAACAAATAATCATTTTAGAACTAGACCTATTTGATTTGCTGTCAACTTATATTTTGAATATCGCTTCAACGGAAGTATGAAAGTTAGTGTTACTTTATTTTGTAAAGTAAGATCAAAATTTCATCTATTGACTGTAATTTAAAATAAAAAAAAATGTAGGTCTTATTTCGAAGAGTTTCGTCCTAGTTAAAGGGAATTTTTATTTGAATTTTTTGTTTCAAGCATACAGTGTGTCCCACATTTATAGGGGCACCCTATCTTTTTATTATATCTCTTTTTCTATTCCAGCAAACTCCACCAAATTTTTTGAGATTATTATAAAGATGAATTTACGATTTTTCTCAAAATTTAGAGACTCTACTTCAATTCGGTCTTTAGTTATAATAGTTTTTCTGAAAAAAGTGGTGTCCCACATTTATAGAGGCGCTTTACGAAAATTAAGTTTTATCAATACAAAATTTCTTTATTCAAGTAAATAAGCTATGTCGACAAGGATCAATAGTTAATCGAATTTCCATTGTTTTTAGATACCATTTTAATGCGCTTCTACATGGAATCATTAAGATTTTCGAGGTTTTTCATGCTGACGTTGTCCCACGCTGACTTGATCGCATCTTTAAGCTCAGCGACAGTCGCAAACTGCTTGGCATTGCCATAAACATCGCGAACCATCATGCCCCAAACGTTTTCCACCTAGAAGAAGTCATTTCTTTTTCAGGGGATTAGACAGACAGTTTAATATTTTTGCCTGAAAGTATGCAATAGTAATTCTTATATTTCTGGTCATTTTGGCTAAAATTTAGATTCACATGAAATCTGATTGTTTAGCATTTTACTTAGAATGATCAGTCTTTTATTTTATGTTGAATGTAGGACTGTAGGACTGTAGGAATGTAGGAATGTAGTTCAAAGGACTTTTCAAGAAGTTTTAATTGGCTATTTGAAGCCCTAATCAGCCCTTTTTAGTTTCAACAGCCATTCAAAAAAAAAAAAAAACGTTTTGATCATTAAACATCAGTTTTATTTTACATCAATTTTAGCACTACTCTTCTGATTCCTTTAAGTTTTTATATTAAAAATTAAAACTTTTTTCTTTTTTAGTGTCTATTTAAGGTTCTTAGAAGCCCGATTGCATAGTTAATTTTATCTAGCTATCCGATAATCCGCAAAGAGCAGACAAAATTTCAGGCAAGCAAATATTTCTTATCTTCTTGAAAATACTTTCCCTAACTCACATTTAATGATTTCTTACTGTAAAACGTTTTACACTCAACCCATTTTAGGCCTAAGCAAAAAAACCCGTATATCATTTATCAAACCTTTTGGTGACTGAAATTTTTAGCTCTTTACAAAACGCCCACACAACATGTACTAAGCGTAAAATTAAACTTTTGAGCTTTAAGGTAAACACTGTGACAGCGTCTACCATATAACTATGGGAGTTTAGTCCTTCCAAGGACAACGTGTTGCATGATTAATACTTCTAAGGGTATACAATTTAAATATCAACTGTATAAAGGACTTTTCTATCTTATTGGAAGATCATGAATAGTATATCCTTGAATTTGGTATTTTCTTTGAAAATAGTCAATAGGTTTTCCCATTTGAAATTTATTGTGTGCACATTTTAATATTCGTGGCACGCTTTTAGTTGAAGACACAAGAGAGCAAGAATCAATTTAGAGAGTGATTCGATGGAATAATGTAGGAATTGAAATTCTGTCACAATTAGCCACGAGCATGCTACATAAGACGTCCAGAGAATGTTTTGTTGTAAAATGATATTACGTGCTTGGTAAGTCTAATTTCTTTAAAGGACTTGCATGTGGTCAATGGTACTACATGAATTCAAACATTTGGAGTATTTCCATTTAAATTTTAGTCAAATTAGAACTATTTATTGAACTAATGTTGGCTTTTGTTGGCTATTTTTTATTTAAAAATATTTTGTTCAATATCCTTTTGAGATTGAAAATGTTAACTTCAAAACTTATGTAGTTATTTAAAGTTAATTGTTATGAAAAAATTTGTGATTTAGATAGGATTGAATGAAAAATGTAATTAATAATTTTCGAATAATAATTCATAGAAGAGTTTGAACATGCGGAGATTATAAAAAGTAATATAGTTGAAATGGTAAGGGGATGCATTTAGGCGTTAATTAAACTAAGAAGGTTGCCAAAATTAAAAGCGAAAATAAACTTAATTATCCAATTAATGAGCTGAATGGAAAGAAATATTTTTTACAAAGGTTACATTAGTAGTAACAAAAGAATGAAGATTTCTTTCTACAAAATTCATTAAAAACAAATATGTGCCTCACACACATAAATTGGTATTTATAGTTAAATACTACATTTTATACAGTAACTATATTTTTCATTATATTTAATTTTCAATGAATCTTTTAAAAAGTCTATTTTTTATAAATTCCTTTTATTTTATGTTTTTTAGTTATTCATTAATTTTTATTTTTAATATTCATTTTACAGTAAATTACGTATGTTAATGCAAAAATTAAAAGCCCCCTTTTCTCACCAAAAAAACTATCTATCTTGCCCATTAAGTCGTATCTCTGATCCACTTTTAAAGTTAAATTTATTTTAAGTAATGTATAATTAAATCAAGTTTATAATTTCCATATTTTAATAGCTTTTCATACAATACAATTTTCTAATTCCATGAAAAAGTTTGTTCATATCCAGAATACATTTTTATCACTGATATCCCTTGCACCAAAGAAAAGTATTTTATTTATTTTAATCTTATGGTATTTATTTTCTTTTCAATGCAATACTTTTATCAAAGAGAATAGCTGAATGTGTTTTTTTAATCTAAGTAATTAGAGATCGAAACTCTAAGTATAACTATATAACTGGCTACCTGAAATTCATTTCAGAAGATAGTCCAGGTTTTTATGATGCTTAGGTAAGTACAAGAAATTTTCCTTAAGAGCTTCTTATAGAATTTCTATAGTTTAAGTAAAATGAAAAATTTTAAAAGAAAAAGCAGCAAATCTACAAAGATTTATTTGAAAATTGCCCAAAGGATATATAATACCTTTATAGTGATTGTAAAGAAAATACATAGCTATTTTCTTAGCAGCTTTATTTGAACTCTAGACTCTAGACCCAATGCACTTACTGTTTGACGCTTTTCCTTATATCTTAGCTGAATTCTCTCATTTCTTGAAAATGAAAAACAATTTTTTTTTTTGAAACCGTTAGTTGATTTTTGAAGTCTGATTTCTCTGTACTTATATATAACATACATATGTTTATATATTTTGAGTATATCCTTGACAACTTACGAAATCTTTTCAATTAGAAAATGAGCAAGGATAAATCTCTTCACTAAAAGGTAAAAATATCTCTAATTATACCTATATTTTATTGAAAATTATTGTCCAAAAACGACCTTGCTTTCGTTTCAGTGTTATTATTTTCGGCCTTTAATTAAAATTGAAAAAATGTTTTTTTTTTCTGTTTTCCCCAAATATTTTTACTTGCCATGAAATAAATAAAAGAAACTGCTTGTGTAGCTGGTTTATTTTAAATGTAATTTTTTATTTTTTATTTTTTTCCTCATGTGCTTCCGGTCATTACCTTTTTAATGATAATAAGAAAAAAAAAAAACGAAATTGAAAACATTAACATGGCCCAGCTTTTGAACAACTAATTGGTCTAGTTTTAAAGTTTTTAACTTGTTTTTTTTTTTTTTTTGTTTACTTAAAAGCGTAATCGAATGAGCTTCAGTAATTATTTAAGAAATTTATTTAGTGATTTTGAATTCAAAAACGTTTTTCATAACTTTTGTTTTGAAAATTATTTTCATCATAAAAAACCAGTTCTTATCACTGGATTGTTATTATTAATCGAAATTGCGATTCTATAAAAATTATATTCTTAAAAAGATTAAATATTAAAAAAAAATTTTGTTAATCATATGGAAACAATGTCACGTTGTTATGTACCAAGATCTAAGATTTATTCAACTCAAAATATATTTGACTCATTTATTTTATGTTTCTAGTATATCTTGTAAATATGTCTCATACACTGTTTTATTTTTAATGGCTAGTATCGTGAGGATAGATATAGGCTTTCATTTTTTTTAGTTTGCTTAAACTTTTCTAACATTTTACAGATATTTTGAGTTATGACAAGTGAGTATAGCACAAACTAACATCAGAAAACCCTTCTAGCATGTCATGTTTGTACAGGCGTTGTAAAATAAAAATAAACATTAATTAACAAAAAAATGAAACAACTAAACATTCGTTTTTGTCCTTAAAACTCAAACAATCTAACAGGTATTCAAAACCAGTATTAGTTTTCACGCTCAACTTCTTTTAAAATTTTCCAATAAATGAAATTTTCTAAATATTTACTTAATTTGTTTAACTGAATTTTACAAATTCTAGCACCTATTTCTGAGATGTCAGAAAAGTATTCTGTAGAATTCATCGGCATACAAAAACTTCAAAAGTTGGGAATTCAATTAAAAGTTTTCTTTTACCCTAAAAAATCATTGAAAAAGTTTTGCAACCTTTGAAATTTGTAGCCTAAGCTAACAGATTTCATGTGTCTGTAGCAAAAATGCATTTTTGTTAGCGTTGTTTAATATAAAAAAGTTTTATTGTTATTAAATAAAAAATATACAACTAGAAATAAGGTTGTGATATTCTTAGTTATAACGGGTGAGAAAGTTTGTATTCTTTTACCGCCTATTTGTTGCTGATACACAAAAATTAATAGGAACTTTCATTTAACTTTTTACTATTTTCTTTTTAAAATAAAGGCATTGATTTTAGTTTTTATTTAAATTTTATCCAGAATTTATAAAATACATTTAGGTTTTCTCGTGACTACCTGTTGAAATATATGAAAAAGTTGTGTGCAAAATTTCAAAACAATCGGTTTAGTAGATTTTGAGTTTTCGTGCGCACCGACTACGAAAATAATAAGCTTCAGAAAAACGTTTTACTCATTAACTCCTGGCTGTAGAGCAAATGACGCTCAAATGCTCATTACTTTGGTATTTTAAATTTCAGGCACAATATTTTTAAGATGTTGTACATCAATTAAATAAAAAAAAATGGGGACAAATTTTTTTTATACCGAACTTAGAATCACAGGAACCTTCTGTCAAAGCTGTGTTTGAAATTACCACATCCCTGAAGAAGTTCAACTAATTTCTACTTATAAAAATTGAAACGAAAATGATATTGTGCATTTAAATTATTTAGAGCCAAAGCTTTAAACTGTATTTTAAAAAGAAAACTAAAGTTCGTATGAAGTAAAATATTAATTACCTCACATGCATAATTATATTTTTTCGTACTGATTGTTAATTGTTTTCTTGTAAAATGTGAGGAATTGCAGACTGCTTAAGAGTAGTTGTGAGTACCTTTGATTCATTTTAACCCCCTTATTGAGCCACTTGCGTTAGACTTATCTGGAATTGCTTTAAAAAAAACTATTGGCAGAAATAAAAAAAAAATGGCTTAAGATTTCACCTATACAAAAAAATGGTTAACTTTTCATGCCTTTAAATTTGGTTTCATTATAAAAACATTCTTGAAATTGAATCAAGGATCCGTTATTTCCCAGGAGAAATTATATTACCAGTCTGTCTGGAAAGTATTTGAACTATAACCAGAGAATTGTAAAGAAAAGCTTTTGAATATGATTGTAACCTGCAAGTATCAGCTCTAAAATACAATAAAAAGAAATTTAATTTATTTTATTATTTCATTTATAGTTTTGAATTTAATTTTAAAATTTTGAAATATTTTTGGGTACTTCACTTTCCGGGTTTTTAAGTGCAATTTAGAAATATATTAATTAAGTGAAAAACTTTTTTCTCTTCATTTTTCTTGAAAATAAATCAACCAAATTTTTTTGTTTTTCTTCTCTAACAGTGAGAGAAATCAAATTAAATGTTTTATTAGATACTTTTAATAGATACTTTTAGAAGCGTCACGAATTTCAACAAAAATAACACATTACAAAAAATTTTATAGAGGAAAATCGATAAAGTATTACTAATTTTCCTTTTTGTCATTATAGATAGTTTTAATAATACTAAAATCATGCATAGTAATTAGGGTAATTAGTATTTCATATAATGATTTGTTTATGGAAAAGTACTTTGCTGGAATGTATTGATGAGAAATTATTTTTTTCTTTACATTGAAAAATAAAAATAAAATGAAAAACAAACCACTCCAATATGATATTTAAAAAAACTGTCAAAAGTCGAAGTAATTAATTAGAAATGTTTTGATCGGGAATGTTTTAAATAATTGAGGTGTAAGGTTTTTGTTACGGGTTTCAAAGTAACATCAGGTGTTTATCGAAAAAGTAAAAAACTTTATTATATTATTCTTGTAGTATATAGGAAATTGCGTTTAGGGAATAAATCTATCAGAGATTTTTGAGAAATCAAATAGCTTTGTGGCACTCGTTCAAAGTATAAACTCTTAGAAATATTATACAAAAATTTTGGACTTATGTGAAAGAAAACATACTTATACCTTTATTGTGGTAAGAGCAGAGAAGCATTCCGGAGAAAATACTCAGTAAAGAAAAAGAAATCGAAGATAATGGCAAATTTTTAATGCAATAAATTGTTTAGTACTAAAAGATTTATAGTCCTTTTACTATGAACTACATTAAAATTTGCATTGCGAAAACAAAGATTGTTTTCACCACATTTCCTACAGTTTATATATAAACTTGTCAAAAAGCGGAAAATTTTAACTATAAATCTAATCTGAAGAGACAAATAATTTAATTATGAAAACGTGTCCTTTTTCGAGAGCTACCATCAGCTTAAATTTATTTTTTTATTTTATATTTTACTTTCATCTTGAGGATGAGTGACTTAACAGTAATGAGTGATTTGTACAATCTTTGTGATTATTCGGCAGCAAAGCACGAGGTAAATTGTCATATCCATATATGAGTTCATTTTCTAGTCTACTCAAATCTATTTGCTAAGTCAACAGTAACAGTGAGTAACAAGGACAAAAATTTCAGTTGTAATTTATGGTCGGAATGAATTGCCTTGGTACTCTCAAGTAGAGCATAAAAGATATTGGTTGGAACATCTTTAGAACATATTGAAGGCAGCAATCGATAGATGTGTACCTCTTTAGGAGGTTGAAGAAATACCTAACTACCTGTTTTTTGATTGCGTGGGGTTGTTGTCGAAAAGAATAAAGTACAATAAAAATGCGGGTGGCTAGTAAATATATTTGATTGTTGATTTTACTAATTTACTTGAATTTACTAGAATTAAGTATTTAAATAATTGATGCAAGGATTATTTTCTTGATTCAAGTACATCGAAAATCAAGTAAATACATTTACTTGAAAATCAAACTTTTTCTCAAGTGCTACTGAAGTAACTCTAAAGTCAGTTTTTGAGGTTGGACACCATGCTTATTGATTTCAAAACAAAGAATTTAAAAGAGTTTTATTAATTCCTTTTGAATAGGTGGAATTTCCACAAACGTTTCTTTTGGATGACTATTTTATTTTAAAAAACTTTTTAGATATTTAAAAATTTATTATTATTATTTAAAACTGATGATATCTGAGATTAAACATTACTAACCACACCAACAAAATAAAAAAAACTTAGGCCGTGTTCATACTCGCGGCTGGTTGCTGGCTGGTACTTGTTGCCAACATTTTAATGTCACGAACTTGTAGCGGGGCTGGTTTGTAAACATTAATTTGTGTATAGCAACCTATTAAATGTCAATTCATTTCTCAATGGAAAGAAGAAGAAGGATGACAGCCATTTTATTATTTTTGTGTTTCAATTTAATTAATAAATAATTTAATTTAGCTTGAAATTATTGATTATAAATAATAATTTTTATATTCATAAGTAAAATAATTACTATATCAGCTGATAAAATTGTAATTATTATCTTTCCCCTTTTTTCTCAAGACATTTAATAGGTTGCTATACACAAATTAATGTTTACAAACTAGCCCCGCTACAAGTTCGTGACATTAAAATGTTGGCAACAAGTACCAGCCAGCAACCAGCCGCGAGTATGAACACGGCCTTAGACTATATTGTTTTTATTTTTCAGTTTTATAAAACAAAAATATATATAAATAATTTTTATAATTTATATTTTTATTAAAGTGATAATAATAAACAATATTTGATCCATAGCCAAGACCTGAAAAGTGTTCAAATGAATACATAAGATTTAAATTTTTAAAAATTTTTCACAAAAACTCCCTGCTTTCAAGCTAAAACATACCCTAGGGAAACTTTAATTGAATATGACATTATTGATGAAAAATAGCATTTAAATACTGGAAGTATGCGATTAAGAGCAAGGACACTGCAGAGTAATACTGCAAAATACAGTCAAAATAAAAGCTTCTATGATAATATATAAACGTAGAAAATATCCATAAAATTAGTATATTGCTTTAGCAAATGTGATGTTTAATAAATTCTCTTTTTAATTATGGCTCCTTTTTGTATATTAATTACAAGTTTTTAAGCTTTTAATATGTTAAAACCACAAGTTATACCTATTAAAGTGCTGTTATTATCCACAATTCATTAAAATAAAACTTAATTAAAGTTTTAATTTAGTTTCGTTTTTTGTGCGCTTCAGCATATTTATATTTTTTTAAATATTGTTATTTAGTCTTTTAATATTTTCTCTAAATAATAACAAGAAAATCAATGACGTTTTCAGTACAAAATTTATAGTGAGATATATTACATTAATGCTTTTAAAAAATTGTGGATGTAGTCTTCATAAAGCGTTTCAAACTGTAACTTTTATTAGTAGAGATTATAATGAAAGTTTTTAGCGTTATTTTATGCTAGAATCAGGATTTTTATGCTAGTTATTCTACATCTTCTTGTGTGTCTGCTTGCTTAACTGCCACATTCGCTTATTCAGACTCATTTTGGCCTATTATATATGTATAAATACAATGTAAGTTTTTATATAAAGTCCTAATCAATCTTTGCTTTCTGGGTGTTTTTTAAAATATTATGAATATAAATTTGTTAATGATTCAATAACAATTGGTAATCATTAAATTGGATTATAACGGGAAACTTTCATTAGAAAAGCTTTAAGAATAAGCCCCAATTTATTTTATTTATTAAAGAAGAGATTTAAAAGGTTGAAAATAAGGTAAAAAAGCTTTGAAATTCTGTTAACCTGTTCAGGGGCAGAATGTAGTGCTCCTAACTTAAAAGCGCGAATATCTTACAAAAGCCTTAGATTTAATAAGCATCTGAAGGTAAGCAATGATCGAGAAATGGATTATTTAGCTGCAGGGGTACAGCTGAAAGAGCTCCATGCACTGAAATGTCTTAAAAGGAACTAAAATGGTTAATGGTAGCTAAAGGCTGCGTTTCGCTTACGGTGATTTTAGTCACCACCAAACTGTTCCTTCTGCTTATAAAAAGATGTAGCATTGGAGCCTTTAGCATAGCATTACTGCATTTGTTAATAAATGTTAAATCAAAGTAGGTTGTTTATTAATTTATTTCAGCCGGAGAAATCTTCCCATATGTATTATAGGCAATTTCATAAGCAAATAAGTGGACGCTAAGCATAAGCATAAGCAAAAAATTGTAAATTTTTAATATAATTTTTTAACCAAGTTTCCTAAGCATTTTTCCATCATCAAAATTGAAATCTTAAAACACTTTACCATAAATCTAACCATTAATCATCTTTATTCTTAATACAACACTAAATTTGCAAGTAGGTTGGAATCATAACAAGAATTGCATGTTGAAATTGATTTTTGATTTGGAAATATATTGATTTGCAGCCCTTTATTTAAACTATAATAAGTATAAATTTATAAATCTTCATGGGCTTATTCAAGCCAAACAATATTTAATTTATGCATTTCGGATCTGACTTCTTATTTATTTTTTGCCTAGCATTATTCTAAAATAGATCTTATATAATATTTTTCTGCCGCTTAAGTAAATAATTAACCTAACTAGCTACGTCAGTGAAAAATTCAAACTCAGCCCTTGGTTTAATACATAGGAGTTTGCTACATTTAATCCATTCTGCTGATTACTAAATGAAGTAACCAGAGGTTTTCCAAAATCTAAATTCGTACAAAATTTATGGTTAAGTAGGCAGACTCCTTTAATTTACTAAATAAATTCCAGCCTCTTAAAAGTAAAAACAAACTACAGATTTGAGTATGGCTATGTGATTTTATCATTTGACTTTTTGCTCATCAACCAATAGGAAGTGACAAGAAAATTTGAAAAAAGCAACTAAAGTAATTATCTGATGATTTCATTGCTATATGGATTTAATTATATGAAATATTTTTTGACAGTTTAGAGTATAAAATAATATCTGACTTTCTCTGGTCGAAGTTAAACCTAAATTGTGATCAACTTTAACACTAAGATCTTAATATATAGATTAATGATAGATATACATATTTATGAATTGATAATGCTTGACATAAAGAATTAATGTACTCCTTTTTTTCTTGGCTTTCGCCTTCATTCGCATTGCAGTACTGCCTTACTTTTAAGTTCGAAAGAGATACTACTAATACTTGACAACTTTTACAGATTTTTGTAGTCCTGTATTACAAAATTTCCAGACGAAGAAAATTAAATTAATAAAATAAACAGTGCTGCAATAATCATATATTTCTATTTAGCAAATAATTTGCTTAACTTTTGTATTTTCTTTTTAGGTCGACTGACCAGAAAATATTCACATATGAGTATACTTCTCTTTCACAACTTTCCGGGGTCTCGGTCATGTGTGCATGGGTCTATTTTCAAGTTTGTACGTTAATCTGTTCAATTGTTAATTAAGCCAAAGGTTTGGTTATTTTAATTAAGCTATCTGTAAATCCAGTTCAATATTGTATTCTCTTTACATATTCTCTGCTTTTATACTTTTCTCCCGTAATTTTCAAAAAGCTGATACTACATTTTTATTGCTTAGCTCAAAGGTTTTCCAACAATTATCTAAAAGTAATTAGCTTCAACACAATGCATTAGATTGTAATAGATTAATTAAATGTTTGTCTTCATTTGGAATCCATCCATAAAATCGTCCCTAAGAATTTTGTTTTTCAAATTACAAATTCAAAGTAATGATATAAAATTTTTGAGTGTCTAAAGAATCTTATTTTCTTTATTGAAAATTTTTCGCTATAAAGCTCAAAATGAGGCACAAATTAGATTTGATAAATTCAAAAAAACAAAAAAAAGAAAACAACTATAAAAAATCTAATGTTTCTGAAGTCTTCAATTTTAATGATCAACGCTAATTAAATTTCACATAAAAACCATAGAGCGATACTTTTAAATATATTCTGGCGCCTGAATGCAGTTTGCGGTTACAATTTGAAGTGCGTTGGATTGCAATATGGAAGCATTTTGTCTTCTCTTTCATATGAAAGGGGACAAAATAAGATAAGCCGTATTCACTTAAGTGGCGGCGTCAACCTTCAAATGGATCTGTTGACTTAATTATACACACATTTATAGATACAAATGAGTAAATATATGAAAAATAACAAGATAATAGTAAATAACATAACGCTAGCAATAGTCAGGACAAATTTTTACGATAATATGACGACATATCGTAAATTTTTATGATTTGCCAAAGCAAAGTCTCGCTCCGCTTATCGTATTTCTGAAAGACATTAAATTTTTCCCTCATTGCAATACCAAGGAGTCATATTTCGTATTATACTTCCCTAAAATTTACTTTGAGTTAGAGCTAGAGCTAAATTCGCTAAGAACTTGAAATATTTGATACAAATAGTAAGTTTTTTGCTGAAAAGTATTTACAACTTTTAGAAATTTTTGATTAATGTATATTAATGCAAATATTTTGTATAATTTACTTGTAAATATTCCGAAGAACAAATAGAGGAAGAGAACTTTTCTTAATATCCATAGAAGACATAAAAGAAAACTCACCTTTTAAACCCAGTTATAAATTTCTGTTTAAACTTTGGTAATAATTCAAATCAATGTTTCATCATCTGAAAGAATTTTCATTTCATATCTGAAGTTTATTGAAAGTAGATCCAGAGATAGTTTGAACTCTATACAAGTAGATCAACTTGAAAATATTTTTCCCGTTGATGATTAGGAAATAATCCTCAGGGATTTAAAACACTGTCATTGGAGATTACAAAAAAGTATTAAAAAGATATAGAATAAAGCTGATAGGTTACGGTTGCATGAATTTGAACATAGTTAAAAGGATATTGCATCTAATGGGAAGTTTTATAAGTGTGATGAACTGTCTAAGGATGAAAGTTTAATATGCTTTTAGTTTACAATATCACATTGGTTTCAGATTATTCAGGATTATCGTCAACTTTTATTAATCTCAACAAAAGCTTGTACATCAGTATTAGTATACATTTTCTCATGCAAAAAAAAACAAAAATTAAAGTTTTTTTAATCAATCAGAAGTTTGCCTGTAGTGCATTATAAACTAAATAAAAAGAGTTCAAAAAATCAATATATAAGTTGATTTGTATTAAAAATAAACCATGAGATTTGTGTTATTGTTTCTCATGAGTAAAAAATCATTAAGTAAGTGCTCAAGAGTTCAACAACGGCTTTCAGATTTATAGCACTACAAAGTAGTGAAAACATTTTATAATTTTTTTTGTTAAATCTGAGAAACTTAAAAGCGTTCGACAAAAAATTTCAAATCACTTTTACTAAATATTTTTCTCAATTGTAAAAAGAAAAATTAAAATGTGTATTTCAAGTACAGTCAACTAAGTAAAATTTTAAGCTTGAAGTAGCTTTAGTTTTATTTAAATACTATAATTTATAATTTTATATTGTGATAGTTACTATTAATCTTACAAAATCTTTGAAATCTGGACAAAATATTTGAAATCTTAGCCAGGTATTATGAAATTTGTGCACTAGAATAAATTTAGTTATCCTTGGATTTAAAAGTCAGAACACATAGGTAAATAAACACCAAATTTGACAAATTTTTCAAAAGGTACTAACTAGAAAAACTTTATAAAAACATGATATTTGATTTAAGAGCTACAATGACTTTAGTTATTGTACGATTATTATTTTCAAAACAATGTATTTAAGGCAATTTGAGCTTCTAATTGTTTTAGCATTTAGCGCATTTTCCAGATCTAATTTTTACCAACTATTATGTGATAAAAATAATGAAATAAGATAATCGTTTTCTAACGAAGAGTAAACTAAAATAATCTATTCTATAAACAATGCTCCACTTTCACTTAAAAGCTAAATATGTGCCTTACATGAAGCTAAAACGTATACGCCGTGACCAGACAGGTAGCTAGGTTAACAGATTCACTTCATTTCTATGTTAGAAACGGACTCAAAAATCCACTTTAATCTAACAATGGTAGGTATTCTTAGTGGCAAGGAGTATTGTGAAATGATTTGAGCATAAAATTGCACTTAAAGAAAAGTTAAGCGGATGGAAACTTACTTAAGTCCCTTAGAATTCATTTATATTACGTAATCTTTATGGCGTGTAAATCTATGTATATATGTAGTTTTTTTTCTGAAAGCCCATCATTTTATGAGAAATTTATCCTTACACCACTATAATACCATTTAGTAAGTTTTTCAGTAAACACATAATAATGCTTAATGCACTTTAGTAAGATCTTAAATTTACTTTGGTATAAACTTTTTATTCCTTTTATCACCTGAATGCATAGCATTAAAGAAGTTGCAAATAAAAACAAAATATATACATTAAAAATAAAAGGAAACCTTAAGCACTTTTCTTATTGTAATATCAGGATTTCTAAATTGTTTTGCATAATCAGCTTTCTTTCTTTCATTACGTGTAAATTTTCTTTATGGATCTTATGAGTAAAAGTTAAATACTCTCCCAAGAGTCGAGCATTGCACTTTATGATAATAATCGTTCATTGCTGGATAGTAAAATTACTACTCCAAGTAATCAATTTTATTATTCGAGCCAATAGAAAAAAATTACAATTCAAAATCTTTATTTTGACTGTTCAAACTATAATTTCTCTTTACATCAGTACTGACGTAGTTACATTTCAATTTTACAAACAAAAAGTTCATTTTTGAACAAAAGTGTGGAGAATTAAAGGATCAAAATATATAAATTGATAATTATTGCAAACTACGTTTCATTTGCGTGATATCAATTTTAAAATAAATTCTATAATTAACATATTTTGTCCTTCTGCTCCCTTTCAACGTTAGAAAAAGCAATTATTCTACTTATCATTCATTGATTATATGAAATAATCATAAATCTACTTTTAAAAAGTCAAATTGCAATATTTTAAAATTTCGAAAGTAATTAGAAGCTCAGTCCCTAGTTTTGTTTGCATTCGTGACTAGCACTAGGAATAGTTTGATGTTTTAATGAAAATTTCACATTTCAATGCCATTCACGCAAATAATAATTTCTAAATTCAAATTTCAATACCTAATCCCAAATTAGCTAAATATTCAGTAGTAAGATTTCACTGCATCCAAGAAAAGAATTGAGGATGAGCTAAAATTTTTGGCAAAAATTTTTTAGCAACATTGCATTGTCATCCAAGCAGATAAGATATCCAAATTTTTGATTTTAGAAGATCATTTCAGAATAGCTGAAAATTTCCTGAAATTCTCTCTTGCATACATGGCTAGAACTGAGATGGATTTAATTTTTTTTAATCATATTAGATTTCCATATGAGTATTTTTTACTACCAAAATTTGATGGTAATATGAACTAAATTATAAGTAAATGTAAAATTTTTAATATATTTGCAATAAAGTAAATTGCAAAGTCTTGCCTGAAAGTTATGAGTGTTTCGAATTTTAAAACTTCTTAAACATAATTAAAATCTGCTATCAATTTCAATTTGTTTAAGAAGATGGGGAAAGCATTACTTCTTCAAGGAAAAAGTTTCAAATTAAGTGATTATTTTCTCTGATTTGATGTCTATAAACCATGAAAAATATTATATTCATATTTACAAATGAAGATATAGATGTAAAATTAATATTTTTACTAGGCAAAAAAAATTAACAAGCCTGTAAAATGTTTTAAAATATCATTCAATTAATATAAATAACTAAAGGAATTTGTAGTTTTGCTAAAGCAAAAATATTTTTAAGTCACTGCTTTTGTTAAGTGAAATAACGTGTTTACAATGAATTAAATAATTCAAGTTGAACTTTCTAAGAAATTGATAAAAGATACTTCTTTAGTAGCCAAAAGTTCTGTTTTGTGTTTTTCTGATGGCTATGTATCCTTGATATTTTAAACTAATTGGCTGAGAGATGAATTTCCCAATACAATCATGTATAAACTTGAAGTAAAACTTAAAGGATTTTATCCATCTACATTTAAATCCTCTGTAACTGGCATTAAATCGATAAAAAAATTCCATTTTCTATTGTGCTCCTCCATCAACTTTCTGTTATGAGTTTTTACTTTTTGAAGTTTAGTCAGTATTTATTTATTTAAAGTGATTTTATTAAAGAATTTCGTAAGAAGAGAGTTGTTAAGGTAAAATTTATTTTTTCAAAAGACAGTAAAAGAACAAATAATTTCAAGGGATATATTATTTCCAATTTTTTTTTTTGCAAAAAGGCAAATTGTACTTGAAATATGTAAACTAGTTTTTTTGTTAAAATTTTTAAATTTACATCTCCTACAAATTTTTAGGATTTACTGATCGTAAAATATTATTTTAACTTCTTTAGAAAATTGATCATGATTAAAACTTTTTTTCCATTTTGATTTAAGAGCTTGGTATTCAATTTGAATTGCAATAACTTAAATTGAAAAAGTTTTCGTACAATAACTAAACTAAAAAGGCCATAGATTTGTTTTTTCAATAAACCACAAGAAAAATTTTACCAGATTTTTCAAGTTGTAAAAATTTCGAGAAGTAATAAATTTTCTAGAAATGTTATTTTGCTATTTAGTTTTATTTTTACAAAATCAAAAAAAAAAAAACATGTCATGCTCTAAAATTTAATCTTGCTACAGTGTCTATAGACTGTTTTCTGGATTTAGTGCTCTACTTAAGGAACGCATGCTGTGTAGCTATAAGCTCACGAACGAACAAAGAGCTCATAAGGCAAATTTTAATCGGACAGTCATGATCATTATTAGCCTTTTCACAATTAATATGAGCTTGTGTTGTTATGGTTTCAAGGAAAATTTGGGTATCCTAATAATTTGATTTTGATCAGCTACAGTACAGAAACATTTTGTAGTCCTCACGGTAACCGATTTACATTTTGTAGCCAGAATTTCTTTAGATTTTCAATGTTTTTCATTTCACATATATATATCGTAATATTGTGTAATATTTCGTTAGCCTTTCTTCTTTTTAGGCAAACCTCTAAATTCTAAAACTTAAGACCCGAACTTTTAAGAGATCGTGCTAAAAACTTTTGTTTGTTTTTGACCATTTGACTTTTTTCTCACATGGTTTTTGTAGAGTACTCACTGTGGAATTAAAAGTGCATAATATTCGTTGTATTATTCACAGTTATATTTTCATTTTAAAAAAAATATTTTTATGCATATGGATAAGGTACAAAATGGCTTCAAGAGCACTTATTTTTTATTGCCAAAAACTTAAAATATATATTGCCCAAGATGGGATTCAATTAACTTGGAACATTTTGTTGGCAAAATTTTTGTGGAGATTTTTCGTCGTTTTTTCATGTCATGTTTTTTAAAACACTTACACCCTAAATAAAAACAATAGAATTGACCACTTTTTTTGGCTATTCCACAATTATATTTGTCATTCGATATATTTCATTCAAAGCGCTATGAGTCTGACCTCAACTAAAAGAACTTCCTTTCGTAATTGTTGCTAATGTTTCAGTAGTAATTTTTAAAAAAAACTTAGACAACATTTGGGGTGTTTTGTTTTTTAAGTTGTATGAATTTTAATCACCTATGAAAATTAGGCAGGAATGTTATAAAAAAGTTACATTAACGAGGTAAGTCCAAAATCTTATTCTAAAGAAATCCAATAAATCTCTGAGTTCTAAGCTCATAGTATTTTGATTTTATTTAGTAAATTGCTGCCATATAACCAGTGTAATTTTGTTTATTTTGATCGGAAAAGAATTTTTACTTATTCAAAAGGATTTCTTCTTAATTTTTCTCCTTTCAAGACTAAAACATTTTCATTATACTTGTCTGAAAGAACCATGTATGACTCCCAATTTGACTTTTTTTAATAAAAAACAGCAATTTTGAAAAATTGAATATATTTTTAAAAATTTACCAAAGATAGTCTCATCAAAATTCAGGGATTAGTTGTAAACTTTAAGTTTTTGAAACAATAACTTTCAGGAATTTTTCTCCTAAATTCATGAAAACTATGGGCAAAATTTTAGGATTTTGAGACTTATTTTTGACTTATAGGTACACTTTTTTTTAAATTAGGAACTTTTATTCCAGGAAAAAGAAGATAAAATTGCATAATAGCAGTTAATCATCATCTACTTTTGTGATAATATTTATCAGCATTATATAACATTAATAATATAACCAGAAAAAAAGTACTGAAGACATCCTTCAAACTGATACACTGAGAATTAATGATAAGGTAGAAATTTTCTAGTATTTTTATTGTTGTCTTTTACTGTTGCCTAGCAAAAAGAGAAAACAACTTTTATTAAATTTCAACTTACAAAATCAATTATGCTAATATTTATCATAATGCTATATACACGAAATTTTTCTTCCCTTTAATATACATTTCAATTTATTTATTTTTTTTTCTGTCTAACCACAATCTGATGAGGTTGTTTGAGGCATACTAAGGAATTTAATACTCTACCCCAATAATTTATCATTTTAATCCAATTCAGTGTCTCTTCAATTCTCAAAGGACTATAATACAAATCTCATTGCCACCTGTTACACACAAATTCAACCTTTAGCTAACAACCAATGTACGCGACTTTACGCAAAAATACATATAGTAAACATTTTCTACGATTAAATGAAAATCAGAGGGGAGATATTCACTGGAAAATAAAAAAGAATTTTTTGTTTGTTTGTAGCGCAAAATAAATTTTCTAGAAATCTGTAAGCTTTTCTTAGATTATATGGTTTGAATGTAGGCTGTAGACCTTATCATTCATTTTCATTGTTTTTTTGCGTTTTTTTTGGTTTTCTATTTAGTAAAAGAGAAAAAGACTCCCATAAAACAAAGTAAGTTATTTTCCTTAATCTTTCGTGTAGTTATACAAATTTGGATTTTTTTGGTTGCACATCTAGTTACATTGTTACTTTATGCCTTAACTTTTCATTAAAAATTGTTTAGTTTGATTGGATACATAATTTTATAGCTGTATCAAGTCTTAATTATTGATCTATTTGTAATACTTTTTCTTCACTCAAATGTCCATTATGTGTCTTATTTGGCATGTTTTGGTTCGTAAAACGCCATCAAATAGCTTATTTCTCTATCAAACTAAGAAGATTTAAGATTGAAGATGACACTAATCCTTATTGGAAAATGTTAACAAAAGCTTTAGATCATTCATTCAGTTTACCTGAAGAAGATTTTATAAGATTAAATTTGATGTTAAAGTGACAGAAATTTTCAGCTTAGTTTCACAAAAAGAAAAAAAGTTCTTTGTTTTTGGAAATAATTTAAGTTTTTCGTAAGGGATCAGTTTTAATTTGTTTGCAGAGTTAACTAAATGATATTTTTTGGAATGTTTTATTTATTTTTTGTGTTTTACAAATTAACAAAGAAATATTAGTATGTACTTATATTGTAGTAAAAGAGTCGAAATTTTTATTATACCATTTAATTCTTATTTTTTGTGTATTTCTCAATTCAATAATATTTAAGTTTATCTGTTTATGTCAATGTACTAGTAAAATATTACTAATATTAATATAAAATATGAGTAGTTATATTTGAGGACCTATACGCATTGTAAATATTTTTAAAAATTCATTTCTAGATTTTTAGCCAAAGCTTGGATATTATTCAAGTTCGCCAACGTTCCTCAACCACTGTACTTGTTTAAAGTAAAAGTCTTCTGCATTCAATAAGTTAATTATTAGGCATTACTTTAACCTAATGAAGAAATCAACATCTTGGCCCGTTTGGTTTTATTATTCTGTGGTGCTACTTTTTAAAAGGAACAGACTCCATGATGATGAAGCAAGCAACACCCACACCAAGATTCTTCTAATTGAAGAATGACATGTAATATGTTAAGTCAGCACTTTTGGACTAGTAATTCAAAACTGTCTGACTGTACCTGTAGAATAGGAGAAGCTTGGTTGTAAGCTTACACTTAGCTGTCTTCAATATCCTCATGACCCTCATGAGCCTGCCCTCATTTTATTTATTATTAAATTAATTAAGTTAAAAGCTTAGCCCGAAATGATAAATGCAAATATCATTTATTCAAAGTTTAAATTCACATACATATGTTGTTATATATTATATATAATAAGTCTAACAAAATCTAATTGAGCTGAAAACAAGTAAACAAGTTCTTATCAATATCCCGCTAACTTGCTTTCAGCCTCGATTAGATTTTATATAGAAAAGAGCAGTATATAAAAGTCTC
Source organism: Acrocera orbiculus (assembly GCA_947359355.1). Classification (NCBI taxonomy): domain Eukaryota; kingdom Metazoa; phylum Arthropoda; class Insecta; order Diptera; family Acroceridae; genus Acrocera; species Acrocera orbiculus. Next base: position 15,209,319 of record OX375757.1, read on the forward strand.
GAATAGTGTTAAGATGTTACGAACGTTAATAAGAATTGAAATCAGTAATTATTATTGATATAATTGGAATAAAAAAATAAATAAAAGGAAACTATTGTAATTATTAACTGGTGTAAAGAAATAAAGGCAATTTATATATATATATATATATATAAACGTATATACATATATACAAAACTGTTATACTCCCAATATAGAAACGAGCTTAAATGTTCTTTGACTTGCATTTTCTCAAAGAGATGCTCTCTGTGAATGTAGAATAAATAGAAATAAGAGAAGAGAAAACATAAATATAATTGTAATTAGATGGTAAAATTTGGTACGGGAGCTAGCAAAAACACTTAAATAAATAGCTCAAAAAAGACGATGAGTTTATGTAGGTATATATGTATACCAAGCAAACTTGAAGGTAGATAAAATTTTTCTAAAAAAAAGGAAGATATTTTTATTTTCCATTTACTCTGAAAAGTGAAGGATAAAGGGTGGCTGGAATATCAAACAATGTGTACTAAACAAAATATGAATGTTTTATTCCAATTTTTCATATTCTGCAGGGAAGTTTTTTGCAAGTTAACGTTTACTCAAAAAATATATGTGGTGTTTTGCGATTTTTACAAAAGGTGAATTTTATGGATATTACTGTCAAATGGTTAGATTTATTAAATGTGTTCTCATCAATTTGAAGTTTTCAAGTTAGATTGAAACATTTTTTGAAATCATTTCACTTTACGTTCAGATGTTTAGATAACAGGATTTTAAACACTTTAAAACTTTGACAATTTTAAAAACAAATGCAAAGATAAAATTTTCTTATGCAAAAAAAATTTCAAACCATCAACCAACATTTTTTAATATTAAGATAAAATTTTAAGTTATGTGTAACAATATTAAATTTTGTTATATTATTCTTCTTAAATTCAGAAGATCTTTTAGATGCAAAATAAGAGTAACATTATGAAATATATAATCCATCATTGAAGTAAGCTTTGAGAACGCCTACACTTCTTGCAATTATGATAAAAACCATTACCTTAACAACATAGATTGACTCATTCGGTTTACTCTGGTAATTAATAATGAATGATGGGTCTTGAGTTCAGGTGCCATTCAGAGAAGGATTCTTCTGTCAACACGCTAGCTCGTTAGTGTAAAATTTATTTTTTTTTTGTGCTTGAAACAAAGAAAAAATATTAAAAATTGCAGTACCGTCTTCCCATGTGCGTGATTATAGGAAAAAAAAAGTTAAATGAAGTTTAAAATTAACTATATCTATATAGATATGCTTAAATGGTTATGCCTGCTTGCTTGATAGCTACTAAATATTTTGGTATCATTATTAAAAGGTAGATGATGATGATTCAGGGCTTTGTGTTTTACAACAAACTTATGTTAGCGGATTTTCAAATATCAGAGCGTTTAATTAACTTTTAGTATGTCTTTCAGGCCCTTAGGACCGTCCAGGTTGCAAATATTCATATAAAAAAGAAAAGGTTTTTATATAGTACCAAAAAATGTACCAGATGGTTTTTCTTGGTTGTTTAATTAAAAATAAATATCAATATAAAATACTCATACTTAAGAGCTTCAGATATGTAAGTAGTTTTTATATAAATTAATATAAATGATTAATACTTACTAAGTGTCGAAATTTGTATTATTTTTAGTAATGGTTTTTGATTGTTCATGAATCAAATCTTACAGGATTTTACACAAACCTTTTGCAAAGGAAAATGAAATTTTTTTTTTTACAAACTCAAAGAGTTTTACAATTATATACACTATAAAAGATACAAAATTTGATTAAGAACAATGCAGCACATTGCTATCGTTGGTTTAGGTCTTCCTTCCAGAAAAAGAAAGAAGGAAGGATGAAGACCAATTGATAAAGGAGGAGTTGGAAAAGCCATATATATGATCCAACAAATATATATCAATCCAAAATAGCTTACAATCATTATTCCGAAAATCTAAAAAATGTCAAAGAAACCATTTTTGAAAATGATCTTTAACAAATCAATATAGTTTTTACATTAATTTTTCTATTTTTTATTGATATGAATATTAGTATGAAAAACATTCCTAAACATTTTTATTACACTTTAAACTTAAATAATTTGAAAAAAAAAAACATCAAAATAAATTTTCATATGCACACTGTAAATTTTGTTATATTGTGAAATGTCTTGTCCAAACAACAATGAAAGAGAAAACTTACCAAAAAAATTTATAATAAAAAGTGTTCATGTTTATTTTAAAACGAATATGTAGTCTGCCCTCACGCTCCTGACTTTATGTCTTTTGATTTACCAAAGGAAAAAGTATAAAGCATTTTCAATTTTAAGTTTACAATATTTTTACTAAATTAGAAAAGAATAATTTTTAAAATATAATTACGAAAATAGGAGAAAAAATTGTACATAAGACCTCCGTACTTTTTGAGATCTTCTACTTTTATCACAAAAGAAAGAGAAGAAATGTAGGTCTTATTTTATTTCTAAAAAGTTCAAGGTTAGTTCTTTAAAATATTTTTTATGTAATAATTTAGTTACTTTAGTAATTCATTCTTCTTTAATTGTATAATTTCTAAGTAATAAAAAGTGAACTTATTTCGCAAATGCTGGAAATTTATAAAAAGTAGAAATTTGTTCACAGAAATAAATTTCTACGAAATTGATTTACTGATACCTAAAAAATAGGTGTAAAAATTGTAGAGATATATCAAAGATGTTTTCCCTAAACTGGGCAATGCCAGGGAAAAAATTTTTTTTCAAAATTCATTGGCAAAATTTTCCTACATCCCTTTAAGTTCAGGTGAATTTTTCTAAAAAAAAAACTGTCTATGATATTGCATTTTTTTTATAGACAGTTTGCGTTTTGTAAGTTTTAATTTCAATATCTTTTCGCAAAAGTAACATTTGAGCCAATAATCTACAAACAATTGTTTTTCGCTGCATTCGATCTGATTTGCCTACACACTCTCTCAAATTTAATACACTGATTCCAACGTGTTTTTTTTAAATTTTCTTGTTTTAGTTCCATATAAGCTATTACTGCCTTATTTTAGCTTAATCGGTTTATGGAGCATATTTCAAGATTTGCAAACATCTAGTAATGGCTACGTGCCAGATAGTGTAAACACGGAGCTTTAAAAAGTATTTCAGCAAATAATTAATATTTTTTTTATCATTAAAGAAAGTTAGAAAGTTTCAGTTTCTCAATTGAATTTAAAAAATATTATCATTTGACAAGTAAGATTTCATTTTTAAAATTTCTTTCATGTAACCAAATTTAATTTAAATTTTCCTTCCAGCTTAAAGTCTTGTTCATAATGTTAGAAAACTCAGAAAACATCTGACATACTTTTTAATTTGTTATTATTATTTAATATTAAGATATTTCATAAGGCTGTTTTCATATGGCATACAATATGTTGCAAATAGTCACGTGCGATGTACATTTTGGTAAAAATCAAATAAATTTCTAGAATTTCAGGAATCCTTTTGTAAATTGATGTCATTGTAGACTTGTAAAAGTTACCTTAATTGGGACTTTTATATGATTTTAAGTAAAAAATTCATGTAAAAGTGATAAAAGGTAAAACTTCAGATCAAAGTACAGAGCATACTTATGAACAAAATAATAAATGAAAGAATTAGTCAAATTTAAAAAAAAAAAAAACAAAATATTTATCATTTTTCATAAATTTTGATTTAGAAAAAAAATAATACTTTGAATTGCATGTAAAAACTTAGAATTTTATTTTGTAATCAGGCTTTCAATATTTGCATAAGAGAAAAATAGAAAAACCTTTCAACATAATGCTACCCATCTTATATTGCAAAAATAAAAGACAACCCCGGAATGGTAATAATTGCAATTCAGTATTGTTCTGTTATATCACTCAAAAGTTTGCTCTTTTATATCCCTTAGCTTGTATGAGTTCTATGCACATATATGATGTGAAAGTAATTGTCTCCGTCGGTGTTTTAGTTGAAGCTTGAAGTATTGTTTTGTTGCTTGAAGCTCTTTTGAATTGAATAAACGTTTGTTATCTGTCTGGATCCTTTGTAATTTTAACCAGAGACTTTTCCGTTCTATCTAGACCAACTTGGTTAATTATATTTTCTTTTTTTGAAACAATGTTTTTCTACAATTTTTCCAGCAGCTTGAATTATGCATATTTATTTATTGAGTTGTAATTTTGATATTAATTAAAGTTTGACAACAAAAAAATACAATTTTCAATCCAACCAATGCTTTATAATTTAGAATCAGATGAATAATCAGTTTGATAGCTTTTATTAAGCATTTTAATTAATTTTAAACCTAAACTTTAAAGCAAATGTATTACTTATAGATTTGGAAAGTCAGGAGCACCAGAACTTCTGTTAAATGAAATTGTTCAAATGAATCTAATTCGAAATCAAGCTGTCATGGTTTTAAAAAAACTTTAAATGCCATTCACTCAGGCTAATCCTCTATGTTAATCTCTTTATTGTTCTATAGGGTTGAAAATAGAATATACATATATAAATTAGTTCTTGAAAAAAAGGGAGTTAGAGGAGTTATTTTTCACCAACAACTAAGTGCATCCTTTAGTTAATGCCATAATACTAACAATAAGTGGGAGAATGCAATCATTGGATTTAACAATTGTTTCCAATGACTTTGAATTGCTTTAGTACAGCTGCATTTGCTAATTTCTAGTTAGGTTCATTCGATCCAATGTGTACAGCAATCTTAAGGGCTAAATTGAGATTTTTATTGGCTCATTTAAATCGAAACTAGCCAAAAGGAATTTGAAATAATAATTGATTACATATTAGAGCAGAGTTTTAAAGAGTAAATGTTGTTTAGATTTTGTTCTTGTTCTGTTTGATTATAAAATAACAAAAATAAAGCGGCGTTAGATTTTTTTATTGATTTATATCAAAATAAAATGTCATTTAAAAGGCACTTTTAAACTGATAGTGAAATAAGTCCTGAAAAAGTGCGTTATACACATTAACTATCATTTTAAAGTTTTTTTGTTTGCAGAAATTTTTTTTATAAGAATTTTTTTAGCTTTTTTGGTTGTAATAATATCTTTTTATGGTTTGATTACTTAATAAAATCAAGTTAAATTTTTGATTCTTTACCCATCCCTTCTGTTATCGAATTTCACGCCTTGCTATATTTAGTTGTCACTTTTTGCTTACTATAAGTAAGAGTTTAGTCTTTTGATTCATTTTAGAGTATATTTTTTTTTTAATTAAATATGAATTGTATTTATTAAATAAATAAAAGTGTTGTTTGATGCTATATATTCTACGTACATAGGAAACTAAACAGAGACAGGGAGAAGATTAGAAAAACTATAAGTAATAGGTTCTTTCGGCAGTAGTAAATATAATTTACAATATACTGTGGAATATCCAAATATTGAAATTATTGCTGATTCTTTGATTCCTACATAAAAGTTAGTGATTTTCTTATCGATATTTTAGAGTAAATTGCAGTTGAATATTAATGATGCATATTAACGGAATATTTGATCACTTATGACTTTTAATGGAAATATTTTAACTTTTTCACTCAAGTAGTAAGCTTTTTTTTAGGATCAATAGATTAATTACTGAAGTTTATATAATTTTTATAGCGTTGTTATAGTTAATCTAAGTTGAGTTAGCTTATTAAAGCTTTTTTTAAAAATAGCTTTTTTTTAAACATAAATAAAAAGGTAACGCTGTCGAGTTATCTCATTTTTAATAATTAATAATAAATTCTTTAACAACAAAATGTAGAATTTTGTTTGTCAAGAAGAAATGATTTGGTTTCAAAGTGTTCTATAAAATCGAAAAAAAACTCGGCAGCATTAAAGTTGGATCTAATTGCATTTATGATTTCAGATAATCCAGAGATGAATTTTTCCATAATCGCTGGGCAAGTTTGACCCTGAACGGTTGCACAGTTATAAATATTTTTCAATGCAATTTGGATAAAATAAAATTCCATTGCATAATACATTAACTAAATAAATAAAATTATATTATTGAATTGTCAAAAAAAATTCGCCAAAATATACTTCATTTCAAGTGAATTATCTAGCACCGATTTATCGAGGGTTAATCTCTTAAAAAATTTTATTTCTTAGATATCCTTTCACCCAGCTATTGAAAGTGCTCAGAGAATAATATTTAAAGATTTTTGAAGTAAATAATATAAAATATTTACGATACATTAAAAATGAGGAATTTCACTTCGATAAGCTTCAAAAGTGTCTTTCTCCTTAGAATAAACATTTGATAGTGGAATGTGAGAGCTCTTACTGTCTTGTTTATAGTTATTAAGCATTTGTGACAGTCATCAAGAAAGTCTAATAAAACTAACATTTAATTAAACTACTCAAGATTTAATTTACTGTAACAAGGTAAGCTCAGACATGCAATGGCATTAGTTAGTACTATACAGAAATAAATGCATAAATTACTATCTTACTTTAATTTTTTGTTTGTATTTGATAGCTTAGTATTTTAACCTGATTTATTTGAAAAATTCTTAAATCATTGACACAAGGGTTCAAGAAATTTTTATCTGCTTTTCTGTTACATATAAAAAGTAAAAAGTGTGCATCAATGTAAACAACCCCTATTTCCGCACATACATTTTTGCAGTGTTCGCTCTGATTTGTACTTTTTCCAGACCATTAAAACTTTTATGAAAATAGGAGTTCTAAAGTGTCGTAAGTTCACCGTTCATCTTGAAGTACATATAACAATTTCACATAGGATTAGGGTGCATTCAGCATTTAATCCCTTAGTAGTATATAAAACTCATTCTATAGTGCTGTAAAATGTAAAGCAATCAACCACTTGAACGATCAGAGACACATTTCTCTTCTTTATGGTTAAATCTTGTAAGGTGGAAAGTATATTTAATCGTTATCTCACCAATATTATTTAGTTTTTACCCTTATTAATAAAGTACTTAGAAACTGGATTATGTTGACTGGAAGTGACAAAAATTGTAACGCAAAAGATGTACATTTAAAATTACCCTCAAATGCTTGCAGGATACAGCCAATGATAGAAGTTGTGGATGACATATGCTTGAAATTTTGTTAATGGTTGTTGAAGTGTCACATTTCGATATCCGATTATATAAGAACAGTTTTCATTTCTCACATAAATGTCATTTCATTACATATGTCAAAGATATGTAGACATCAAAAAGGGTGTACTTACCAGAGTTTGAGAATATAAAGGATGAATACAACAAATGAGCTGTTTGTATGTGTGTAATGTTTTCAAAAATTAAAGACAATAAAAACAATATTTTATTTTGTCTAAAATTCATTTTGATATATTTCACATATTTAATGGGAATAAGCTCAAACCCAAATATATATATATATATAAATATATAGGAAAACGCCTGCATTTCAAATGGCTTGTCATCATCAAATTTAAATAGCTCAGCTAAATTTTTGATGAACAAAAATATAAAAATATGCCTTTTTGCTTTTAATCCTTTATTTACCATATCCAAGTAGATAGTACAGCACCAAGTAAAATATGAATTTATCTCCTATTTGCGGTTTAAGTAACAAATAACTGCAAAGTATTCCTTTTTGAATTTCAATGGCACCAACTGTTTTTAATCCTATCTTTATAATTATTAAGTAAAAGACAATATGCTTTGAAGTTTGATTGTAAAACAGCCTAAGACTTGCATAAGATGGGAAAAGAAGTACATAACAATGACGGAGAAGGAGCTTTGATGAATTCTCTGCTCCCTTAAAACAAATGCAATTGTTTTTAATATATCTTTGATTTTTAATGAGAGCTTTAGAAAAATATATTTTATTTTAAAATTTGGAAAATATATTTTAGCAAATATTTTGACATTGCTTGGAATTATATTTTAAAAATTGTCAAAAAGGTAAGGTTTATTTGAAAATGTTTGAGTAAAATTTGAATACAGATTACTCCTTTAATACTTTCACTCCTAACAATAGAACTCCTCTCCTTTTTCATAATATCATAAGCAATTGAAGATATATACATATATATACCCAGTAGAGAAATTACTCATCAACGAGTATCTCATTCATGAATTTATTTATTAATACTTCCGTTAAAAATGTTATTAATAGTTATTAATAGTTATTAATAAATTTTTTTTTTTTTTATTGCGAAAAATAATTTAAATCAAAGGAAATTATTAACTTGCATACTCTAAATAAATATAATTCTAGTAATCTTTCTCACAAACTTCAGAAATTTAATGTAGTTTTAGAAAGAAATACTTATGTTACTTCAATAAAATATTGAATACACCTCACTTGTAAGAGAATACTTCTTTCAAATATATTAAAAGAAAAACTTCAGACTTTTTTTTCATTGAAATATTATTCAAAACACAAATAAACTATTACACAACAGCACTTTAGTATACATTCAGCATTCAGATCGATAATTTTATTTCGCTAATGATCCTTTAAATAGAATCTTGAAATTCATGTTAGCTGAAATTAATCATGTATATCTCTTGCAATTACTTTTTTCGTATTCCGTTATTATATATTTATTTTGTTATATATATATCTATATCTATAAGTTATTTCTATGTGGCAATTGTATTCTTTTTTGAGTGAAGTGCAGTTGCAATTCTATATTTGCTTTCGTCAGAGCCAAAGGACATATAGATTTCTGTAAAGGATATAAATGATTTTACTTTTTGGATAGTGTATTCGATTCAATATGCTATATATGGTTTCCTTTAGGTGGAAATATAACATGGCAACACATATGTAACTGAATTCATTTATATTTATAGGAATACCGGAGATGAAATTTCCTCCCCCAAAAGTCACCTCATATCATACTCTTGTTATCCACAAAGCCTCGTTCTATTCAAAGGATATATATGTATATCAATATCAATGTATATAAATATGTGTATATGTATATCTATATATGGTATTACATGTAGCCAAACCACATGACAGGATAGGTACTAATAATTAATAATTGAAAAGCTTTCGTAGATTGTTAAGTCCTTTGGGAAATGATAACTTTTTCATGATAGTATAATTCTAAAACAGATATAATTTATTTAATGCATTAAGGTTTACACATATATGAATATGTATCTATGCATGCAAACATATACATAAAAGAAAGACTTGATTTTAGTCTATAATACTCACCAGAATATTTTGTTATATTGAAAAATTGAAATGAAAATCCATTGTTAGTTAATCAAAATTCAGTTTTTGAAATTAGAAAAGTATTTTAGGATCAAAAATATTTTTAACTATAGCTCAACAACAAAAAATCAAAAAGATAAATTGTACCCAATTTGTAGTAAATCAAATACTTTTGACAGCAACTTTCAATTATGTATTTACTATAACTGACTTTAATTGTTTATTAATTCAATTAATATCTTGCTTTTACTTATTTAAAGTCATTAACTCAAACAATACAAAACTCATATCATAGGTAGATAAATGAGCTCCCCTCAATACAAATAATCATTTTTGGTGTCTGTAGCGTGATTGATTATATGATCAAATGGTAAAATGCCAACAACCATATAGAAAATTGGGGATGAACAGAAAAATTACTAGAAAACTTCATTTGCATTATTTCATTACTTTCCTATATTCTCATGCTTATATATATATGATATAATACCAGGGAGGGGCTAAAGGCAGCATCTGTACTTACGGATTGATGACAATACTTTCAATATTGAAATTGAGTGATTGTCAATCACGTAATGACAAATTGAATGAAAATTTGATGAAAATAATCATTCAAATTCTAGTCATGTGGAAATTTACTTTAACGATATTAACTGAGGGTTGGTGTTAAAAACAACAAAAGGATCTAGATGTGATAAAAATGGTAAACGAATTTCTATGTATAATTTAAATGAAGATAATTTGTAAACAAAAATAAAATTTTACCAAATACTATATACACTTTGGTTATGACAAATTGTGATTTCATTTAATGCTGTTAAAAAACTTATATTAGGAATAAAAAATGTATATTAATTGCGTAAGTTATTTTTCGAAGTGAAAGAATTAGCATTATACTTTTAAGTGTTTCAGCAGAATTGATATTCAATATATTTCCTTTTTCTTAAAATATTAAAAAACTATATTTTATAAGTTTGTTTTATTCGCTATAAATAATTAAGACTTAAAATATATTTTATACTGTTCCAACCAAGTTGACTGAACATCGTTCAATTTCATTTTACAAATTCACAGCAACACTCCAAACATTCTAATTTCTATTCACGCTCATCTGCCATCTTAAGAAAAATACTTTTATAGCCTTTTGAAATAGCCTTAGTAAATTGAAATGGTTGAACGAAGTTCCTTACTTTTAGTGTTATTTATTTTTTTGCTGTTGTCGACTACTTCACATCCAAAGCTCCTATAAAAAAATACGAAGTCCTTCCATAAGTATAAGAATCCAAAAAGCTCAAAGATTATATAAAATTTATAAATTTGGTCGAAATGAATGAGTCTTCTAGTCACTTTTATACCTTAACATAAGAAAATGGCACAAACTTATTTTTTTGATGGTATGAAATGACTTGAATTATTGAGTAAGGTATCAATCAGGCGCGGATTAAAATATACTTTTTTTTTTATATAAAAACAAAAAATCTATAGGGTAATCTTGGGAGTGTTTTCTTAGAAAAAGTTTACATAAAATTTTTTTTAAAGTATTCTTTAATCTTTAGTAGAATTGGAATCTTGCAAGAATGAATTTAGTATGAAACTTTGCAGGTTTTTTAAAGACCTAAATATTGTATATTCTTAGTTTATGTTTTTACTTGCTTTTTGAATTAAAAAAATTCATAAAATCATTTGCATAGTTGTTTCGTAGCTGAATATTATACTTTTTGTTGGTTTAAAAAAAATTAATATTATCAAATAATTGGATTATTTGTAAATGATTTTTACTTCTTGAACCTAATCAATCAAAGTGAAAATATAATAACATTTAACCATTCAGATACGAAAGCTACCCTGCGGTAAAAATTCACTCTTTTCATGCTTTTGTAAAGAAAAATTACATGCAGGAATAATCAGTATAACGTATAAAAATTTGAATACAATGAAAATTAAAAGTTTGTTAGTTGAAAATGCACTAAAGACGCTTACTAAAAAATATTTACCTAAAATATTATGTTTGTATTTTTTTGAAAAATATAATTAAAATGCTTAAAGTAATCAAAAATAAGAAGTAATTCAGGAAGACTCTATCTTGGCCAAGGATACAAAATCTAAAAACAATAGTAAATTGACAAAGTAGTCACGCTATTATTTAGAGACAAAGCATTATTTTTTTTCACTATAACACTTTTGTATAGTACTGATAACATTTTTTGGCAGAATTTAATCTGTGGTGTGCATTGTAATGTAAGCAGGCTCATTCTTATTAAGGACAAACAATTCTTAACAATAAAATATTGTTAGCTATTTTTAGTATAACTTTACAACAAAAAAAAACCCTTTTAGAGCAACCATGAAATTATTTTGTAAGACGCCTACGAAAAAACTCTACATGATTAACGTTAAAATTTAATAAAACACAGCAATAAATAAAATGTTTTCAAGCAAAAAAAAGCAAACATTATAAACACTTTATTGCTTTGAAAATGCAAAAAAGTTTTTTATGTAACAAAAATAAAAAAAATGACAACACAAATAAATCTCTTGAAAATCACTTATGAACATTTTAAGATAAAAACCTAAAAAATTTGTAACAGAATTTTATAATTAAAACTTTTTCTATCTTAAAAAATCTTACAAAGAAATTTCAATCTAAAAACTTTGTTTTTTCTTTAAACTTTTTGTTTAAACTTTTTTGTGAAGATAAGCGGAAAAATCCTTAAGGTAATTCTAGTTACATAACAAAAATTTATCGCTAGGAGTGATTGTGGTCGATTAGCCTTATTTTCCAGAAAAACTTTTATTTATTTCAATTTTTTTTCATAGAAATTGATTAGGTCTAGAGGAAGACCATTTATTATTCAAAGCACTGAAATAACGATTCAGTTCACGTTTGTGAAGAATTAAAATTATGGATGGTTCCTATATTTTCTAAATGTTTCTTTTTTTTTGTAATAATGGGAAGAAAAAAATAATATAGTTGCGTTTTTGATCGCGATTGTTTATTTATAGTTTTGAAGAGTATAAAAGTTTCGTACAATGCTTTTAGAACATTAACACTTATAAGACATTTTTCGTAAATATTATAAATATATTACATATTTTATTTTAAACGATTATGAAAATAATTTGGCAAAAAATTTTCAGTTGGTAGCAAGGTTTTGTAGGTACAGAATTTATTCTAGAATAATTCAATAGTCAAAGATATGGTACCTGATTCAAAAAATTTGTATGAATTTTATATTATATAAGGCTATTGAACCAATGAAATTTATTTCAGCAGTATCTGCCTTTAAAACCTTTTAATTACATTTATGAAAAATGCAAAATAAATACTTAATGAAATCAGTTTATTATTGGTATGAGAATTGTATTGAATGATTGAAAAAATAAATCTTAAAACTAGAACTTTCTTACGACACTTAAAAAACGGAGGTTTATTAATATTGCAATATTGAAAATTGTGAAATTATTCATAGGAATATCATATTTACGGGCAAAGTAAAGGAACATAAAAAAGTGTATATGAATTTTATATCACTAAAAAACGGCAATATTTCCAGAGACTTATTATTCCGTTTTCATTCTTTACCCATCCCTTTTGTTATCGAATTGCACGCCTTGCTTTATTTAGTTGTTACTTTTTGCTTACTATTAATAAGAGTTTAGTCTTTTGACTCATCTTAGAGTATATGTTTTTTTTAATTAAATATGAATTGTATTTACTAAATAAATAAAAGTGTTGTTTGCTGCTATATATTCTACGTACATAGGAAACTAAACAGAGACAGGGAGAAGATTCGAAAAACTATAAGTAATAGGTTCTTTCGGCAGTAGTAAATATAATTTACAATATACTGTGGAATATCCAAATATTGAAATTATTGCTTATTCTTTGATTCCTACATAAAAGTTAGTGATTTTCTTATCGATACTTTAGAGTAAATTGCAGTTGAATATTAATCATGCATATTAACGGAATATTTGATCACTTATGACTTTTAATGGAAATATTTTAACTTTTTCACTCAAGTAGTGTGCTTTTTTAGAATCAATAGATTAATTACTGAAGTTTATATAATTTTTATAGTGTTGTTATAGTTAATCTAAGTTGAGTTAGCTTATTAAAGCTTTTTTTAAAAATAATATTTTATTTTAACTGTGAATTAATGAAATAGTTAATGAAAATTTTAACAGAGAATTAAACCCCAAAAAACTTTTTAGTGAACAATCTGCTCCTTTTTTTAGCAAAACAAATATTTTTTTAACAACTAAAAACTTAAGCCTGCGTAAATTTCGAGTTGAAGTTATAATTATACTCTGACCTTACACTGACTTATAGCAAAGATATTTGAAAAATTTGTTTTAAATAAAACCAGAAAAATTCGAAAAAGAACAGAAATCAAAAAATTTTTATTAGTAGTAGATTTCAGCATTTGCTTCAGTTTTCAAACTAAATTGATATTTGGGATAATAAATTTTTTTTTGGTTGAAAATTCGGTCATTTTATGACCCTTTTTATGTAAATTATGTCTTTCTCGTACTTTTGGTTTCAACCAATTCCTACTCTCTGGATGTAGAGAATATGGTATTTTATGACATTCTTTTCTTTTTGTTAATATCAGACTGAAGCACAAGTTTTAAGTATCTCCAATATTTTTATTAATTCAGCAAAATAAAATTTGAGCTAAGACTACTTTAGTGAGCTTAAACTTGTTAATTTTAGTACTTTGTCCTTGCTTTAACTTTGTCAGCTAACTGCTAGTTTTGTAATCATTTTGGACGATATTTAAGAGCTGATCTTCATTCAGATAACTGTCATTTTGATTTGGGAGTATAACGAAAGATAATTGTTCACATCAAACTCAGAAGCCTTCAAAATTGCCTAAGGTTCTTCGAATTTGCTAGAAGTATTTAATCCTCATAATACTATCTAGTGTTATGTAACTGCAGTTTATGTGAATTTCTCTATTTAAAAGATAGTTAAATTACATAGTGATGAAATTTTACTTTTTTATAGCTATACATAACCACATGAAGCTGTTGAAACTTAATCAAAAACTAGAAATTTTAAGATACTCTAAATAAATAGGAGCATTTCATCTTATGTCTGTAATAAATGTAATGAAATTTATTATGGTTTGTTAGTTATAATTTCAGCCGCCAACATCAATCAATTTCTTTAATGTATCTACATAGTAATCAAAGTGCTTTTAATTAAATTGATAGGTATAATCGCAACATTTATTGATTTATAATTTCACATAAATAGTCTCCAAACATCTGGTTAAGTTTTTCTTCTATTTAATTTTAACCACAAGTTTAAAGGCTAGAATTAAAACTCTAGACGTCAGGGCTCTATATTTTCATGAAAATAATTAACCAATAACATTATATTTGTGCACATATTATCTAAATTTATTTTTATTTGAGAGAATTTATTAATAAATTTATTGAAAGCACTTTGCAATTGATTGGTAAATAGTTCATAGTCTCCGGTAGTTCCATTTTACATTAAATGGATTTTTAATTATAAAAGTTTTCTACATTTGGTTGTGATGATGGAGGCTTTTAACTTCACGTAAAATCACAATTTTTAAGTATTCCGTGAATGTTCAAATGTAGAACACATTTAAATTGTGTAATATGAATGAATATTTTATCTCTTTAAACAAATTCTAGCTCAACAGTTTTTTTTTTCCAATTTCAAACAATAATCTGCAGAATTTGCGTTTGTAGTAAATAAAGAATAAAATATTTTAACCTAGAAATTGTACATTTGTTTGCTTGAAAAATTTATTCTTCTGCCAATATGAAATAAAATAAGAAAATCTCTTGGATCTACAATGGATCTTTACTAAGTAAATATAAACACAACTTCTGGAATAAAAAACTGAAAACATTTAAATGCTGAAGTCGCTAAAAATTTTTTTTTGTAAAATAAGCGACTTAAACTTTGTGTGACATATATAGTAAGTATAACAATAGAAATCAATTTCAACATCGGTGGAGTAATATAAAAACATGCACCATATAACGCAATCGGAAATTTTTTTAAATTAAGTAAATAACCATAAATGATAGAAATATTGTAATCTGAAAAAGGCTTATTATTTCCACATGTGAACATGTAGTTTTTAAATAAAAAAAAACTATTTTGGTGTTTGTTAAAAAGTTGATTCGATTAAACCAAATTTTGCTATACTTTGTACAGAGCACTGAATATTTAGTGGAGTTTGGGATAATACTACAATATTTGCAGAATAAAATAATTTGCAATCTATTACTAATAATGGTGGTTCAATAACCACATAGGATAATATTACAGCTTTTCGTTTTTTTTAAAGTTCTTCAAATAGATTTTATATATATAATATAGGAAGCTTTGGTTTCTATTTTAAGACATTCAGAAGTAAGAGACATTACTATGGAATGTAATTCCTAGAGAGAGCTTGTAGTGTGTATGAAACACTTTTTAAGTATTACATAAACTTTGTGTAGGTTTTATTGTTACTTTCAATAAATCCATACAAAACTAACATATATCCTTATCGTAGGGTAAAAAAATGTCAATTAGCCATCCAGTATATAAATGGGATTAGTGCTTAAGCTAATATTGGGGTTAAGTTTTTAGACGAAAAACAGGACGATTTTCTTGTTGCACTAGTTCGTGGATCAGAATGAATCTTATTCCTGTTGCTGCTACTTATTGCACAAGTACTGTGAAAGAAAGTCATAAAACTGAGAACATAGAGCTAACTGTATCTATAATTTAAAAGAAATATATATTTATAATTGTTCTAAATTTAATTTAACTATCTAAAATATCTGAGCTTTAGAAATTGAACTCCAAAAGGAAACAAATATAGTTTAGCTTTTCAAACTAACTCATAGTCATTACTGCATTTATTGATACTTTTATGAGGTTACTGATTTCTCTGAGTTACTGACCAAATATCAATCATTCACTCATCTGATAGATACATCTGTTACAGTCCTCTTAACTTAACGAAAATTTTTCATTTTAGCACAGCTTTAATTTTTGGAAAGTGTTAAAATGTGAACAAACATAAAGTTTTTTTTCCAGAACCCCCAAACTTTGATCAAAATCATTGCATTTTCCAGATAAAAAAGAAAACCACTGGTTCATTTTTTTAGGAATATCGCTTTGCAAATTTCGTTAAATTGTGTTACATTTTGAACAAGTACCTTGTGAAATTCTTCGCACTCTTAATGAGTCTATTTGTCTGTTTTTGGGATCAAAGAATGTCCTAAGCATGTATTTTTGTTTCGGAATTCTCATAATACTTGTTAACCATCTTAAAAAATTTTCTTGTAGAGCTTTTGCGAAATTGAATTTCGGCTGCTTATTCATTTAATTATTTTTAACAAAAAAGAAAAATACTATCAAAACAATTTAGCAGTTCTGCTGATGAATTTATGAATCTCTTATAAAAAATTTATGCCTTCACTTAAAAAAGGAAATCAAATACAGCATTATGAATTTATAATCGGAATAATGGTTTCTCGTTTAAAATGAGAACTCCCAAGAGGTTTGTTTGTTTCGGAACAGTAGAAAATAAATCTCAATAAAATATAGTTTGTCCCAAACAATAAAAAAAAGGATAAAGAGATATATAGAGTTTTGGTAAATTTTGTTTTACTTCTCGGCAACTTTTTGCAAAGTACTTTTAAAAAAGGATCTATTGTCATAGTACTCATATTTTATAAGTTGGAAAACTTCAATAACTTCCCCATTTTTTTATTCTTGTTTTTCATAATTTCTTGTTATTTTAGTTTCAAAAATTTTCAATGTATTCATCGAATTTTTCTTGAAAAATGGAGCATACCTCTACTGCAGGGATATCCAATAGGAAAGCCCATTAGAGCTTTTTTTTTGTGGAATAACATGCATGACTCTCTGCATACTCAGGATATTAATATATATTTACAAATATATGTATATATACACAGTTTTTATAAAGGGCACACACAATGTTCCCTGTCAACGATGAAAGTTTGGACAAGCTGATGGTATTGTTGTCTCTTTGTGTAATTTTGAAACTTCATATCAAGTAACAGCGAATGCAGGTAGATAGGAATGAGATATACAAACTGAAGGACACAACTTGAAATGGGATATACCCAAGGCCACAATATTGATCCATAAAGTCCAACTGGCTGTCTGAATACGATAATTCATTTGTATTAACCAAAATGAAAAGGGACATTTTGAGTTTTGTTAGTATACTAAATTAATTCGCTTTTATAGTGAATGGAGTGAAATAATTTTGGTAAATGTTCATTTGCTTCAATATATAATGGGAATATAGGTAGGAAAAAATTTTTTTGTATTAATTTTTAATTTATTATTTTTTTGTTTATATATATCCACCCGAACTATAAACAAAGACTTTATTTTCTTTTATGTTATGAAATATATAAAACTTCAGGTAAGTGAAATTTTTTAAAGGCAAGTGTTATATTAATATCATTAAATATGACAACATTTGTCGTAATTTGCCTTCATTTTCATAATCTTTCATGTAGAAATATCATTCTCAGCTATAAAAACTTGTTGCAGAAGGCAAAACAAATGTAGGATATATAAGAGATGAGGGTTATTCAGTACGGATCAATGGGGCTAAAAGACATCTTCTCAAATATTTATGTCCTTAGCTTGATTTATGATCAAATCTTGTACATTTTTTTATATTATATATTTTTGTTCTCTCATATTACATATATACTAATAAAAGAATGTCATTATGATTTATATTTGTGACACAAGTCAGCTTGAGATTTTATTATACTATTCTCATGACTATTGCTTATGATATAACTGTATACAAGATGGTTATGAGGTATGTATACCAGACAAAAGCTTTACACCTGCACTAATTTTTGAATAGTGCCAAATAAATTTAGTTTTGTTTAGCCTATCTTTGCTCAGAACTAAAAGTATTTCTACGATTTACTTAACTTCAAACATTTAAGGAACGTTTTAATATTTTAACTGTAATTTTTTTATTATCTAATTTCAAATATGTTTATATTCTAACGACTATTTAGAAGATCATCATTTCATTTCGAATATTTCCTCTAAATTTTTATTTTTGGCACTTTTTTACGAGAATGATTGCTTTTGACTTTTGCATGAAATAGCAGAAGGCTTTGTGCTAGAATTTATATATTAGTGTCAAATATATCCCAGTAGTGAATTTCCTATTATACGGGAATGAGTGACAAATGTCAGGTTTTGACATCTATAACAAGAATAGCGTTTCATCACGAAAATTTTTCAAGCTTTAAAGAATTGAAAAAAAAATGTTTTAGACTTTTAGTGATTTTGATTTTCTCCTGGTCATGAATGATTGGATTTAATAGGGGTTGAGTTGTGGTGAATTTTGTTAATGTTTATAATTGAAATATATAAAACAAAAGAACTATATATATATTTTTATAAAGAAATACGATTTTCTTTTAACTTTTTATATCTCTATTTCATTTACTTAATATTCATTTTCAGCATACAACAGAGAAAAACCAATCTATTCCGGCATGGCAGCACTATATCCCTGTGCTGAAAATTCACATTTTGCATGTTTTTTATATCAAAATCGTTAATAAATGTAATAAATATATCTTCCCAACATGCGTGATATTTAACATTGGGATCAGATTAGAAAATGCATTCATAGAGAGAATTTTAAGCGTTCTTAGGGTACATAAATTGAGAGCATTTGCTTAGGAGATTTTTCCTTTCTTTTTCTATTTCTTGCGTTTCTATTTAGTTTTAGTTTTATATATTAATGATCTGTGTTTTAGGTGTAATTTTATAAATTCTAGAAGTATACAGTGCAGCCTTGATCTAAATTGTTACAATTAGGAAAGGTTTATAAACCAAAACATCAAAAGAAGAATAGCATTGCTATAAAAACCTGCTGTTTTTAGCCCGGAGAAAATAAGTCACTTTATCAATAAAATTCCTGGAATGGGAAAAACCTATAGAAAGCTTGATCCTAGTTTACTGAAATCAATCGGCATATTCAACCATTCAATTAATCAGTGAGCTTAGAACTTTTTTTTGTTAGCTAAGACAAGGCAAGTAGGAGACTGTTGAACTCTTTGATAATATTGTATTACAACGATATAGAATATTGAAATTAATTTTCTATTGTAAACACGTTCCTTGCAGTACAAGCTGCAATTCATATACGATCCGTTGATTATACAATGCAAGAAAAGAACAAATGTAAATAAACCAAAATAAAATTAAAAAATTCAATATGTAACAAATGGTTTTAGGGATTGAGAATTTTTTCAAAGAAAATGGGATGCAGAAGGATTTTGTATTTTTTGCAACTTGTCTTTTTTTTTTGTAATAAACTTGGAGACCAATTTTAGGACATTCTTTTAATTTGATAAAAAAAAATTTAGAACACATTTCTTGCAAGCAAATTGGTTTAACGCTAGTTATGTGTCGTTTTGATTTATTTTAGCAATGACAATTTTTTCATCAGCAAAATTTGAAAAAAATTTCTATTTTGGTTGTATTTTTGGCTTATAACATTAAACATGCGCATTATAAGACACGATGCCTATTTGATAAATGAAAAATTCACAGTAATAGATGTGAATTATTTCTATAAACCTTGCCATTTCAAAACCTTGAAAGGAATAAAAGATGAAAAACAAAGTCTTGCTGGCTAACTGATTCGCAATTTTTAAAAATTAAAATTTAATTAATTTATAGCGCAAATTTAAAGGTTAATTGATTCTGACAACGCATAATTTCTTTTAGAGAATTAAATGGTTCGTTTTCTTCCATAACAGCGTTGAAGGACATGTATGCCACTGCTTCTCACTTTGAATTTTAGATTGAACAATATTGTCATATTCTTTGTCTGCCAAGAATATTGATTCACTCAACTAAATCTTATGATTGGCATAGCACTTCCATGGCCTCTTACATTACTGGCATCCTAAATTTTTAATTTTAAATTTATGTCAATGTATTCATATATATATATGTCATTTTAAAATACGTCTATGTCCATGATAACATTGCACTATAAATAAGCGGTGCTGAATTTGAATAGCTCATAAGGTTTAATTTGCTACTTTTTGAATTAAGTGACAGTTTGAAAGAGCTATAGCTATACATATTGCAATTTTATTTGAAACTCATTCTTTGTAGAGTTTTTTAAAATGAATCTTCCATGGCAAAAAAACCGTTTAAAATTCCATCAAATAATTCGACATTGCAAACCAATGACATTTTTTTAAATATTTGATTGTTTTATATTTTTTTCAGAGATCAACACGGTTCAAAGTGTCTTCATAAATGGTTCTAATTACAAACGAATTTGTCTGTAACGATATTTTTTCAAAAAGAGCACACACGTGGCTCATTTTTAGTGTTTGTGTTTAAGTTCAACTATAAATAATTAATTATTTTGCTACTAACAAATTAAGAAGCATAAAAGAACTAGTTTAGTGTATGATTAAATTTGGTAGTAAAAATATTCAAAAGGTCTCAAGGAAGCTCTATGACAAATTTATTTTAAAGTCTAAAGGGATTTTTTTTAAAAAGTTCCCTTCTAAAACTATTGTAAATAGGATCACATTAATAATACTTTTTTCTATTAAATAATAATTCCTTTAGATAATTATAAAAGAAAATTTCGCAAAAGTAATACTGCTTAAGTACTACCACAAGTAAAAACGTTTTCAGTTTTGTGTAAAAATAATAGCCAAACCATAAATATTCTGGAAGGAAAATAATTTTATTTTGTCTTTTCGATGATATTATTTAACTATCTGAATTGAAGATATAAATCCATTGCAATTCTATCCTTCAATTTTTGAGTTGGCTTTTAGGTTTATACAAGGAAGATATTTTTTGAATTAATCAATTAATCATCTAATCAATTAATCTATTGAGCAATATTATTCTTAAAAAATATTTGATAGATAATGAAGTTCAATTAATTATCAGATAAAACCCTTTTTTGATAGAATAAATATTGACTTTTAAATATTAATCCGTGTTGATGAAAACATTAATAGCTGCAACATAATATTATTTTTATATATACCGAACAAAAATGAGGGTTCCATAACTTGTAAAAAATACATTTCTTGAAATTTTATTGAACATTTTTACTATCACCTTCAAAATAATCATTATTACAAGCAGGAAAGGTTTACCAGGTGTCATTTTTAGGTGGCACAGTAAACTGGGTATTCGCAGCTATTATGGTAAAGTCGAAAGTGTAATTTGTGTAGTGGACGGTAGTGATTTTCTCGCTATCACATAGAAAAAGTAAAATCAAGAACTTAGCTCAAAAATAAAGAAGTTGAGGCCATTTGTCAAAGGGAAATTTTACCAAAAAACTTGAGCCACCTTTTATCCTTCTGGATGTTAAGGTATAGAACTCTTTAAAATCTATACCAATCGCTAAGTACTAAGAAATAGTCAGTTCGTTTATAACAAAACTTGCCCATTAGTAATTGCTCAAAATTCAAACAGCTGAAAGCTTTTCGAAACTTGCTTTTTATATAAGTGATCAAAAGTTCTTAATATTTCTTATATGAGTATGGAAAATCATCAAAATTGTAAATATTTAAATTAAATTTTGTTTTTTTTTTTTTAATTATAAAATCTTTTAAATCGATGTGTGGTGAATTATGGTTAAACTTTAGTTTGGCTGCTAGAGAAATCAAAAATTTACCTTAGTATATTACCAACTGGTAATTTTAAGTTAGGAGTTAGTATTTGTTGCTTCGTTGAACCAAGATTCTAGTGGAGGTGATTGAAATCGACTGATACTGTCCAAAACTTTAATTATCTATCATTCACTGTCTTTCGCTTTGTCACCAAGTTTTGTTTTCCTTTTTCCTACACTAGAAATAGAAAAATGGATTTTATCAACTAAAATAAAATTCAACAATTGAAGCACGTATTTGCTTGAGGACATGTAAAACGAAAATCAATTTCCTGAATGATCTGAAAAAACTCCGTAAATAAAAAGAGGACAAAAAGGAACTGTTAGGACAATTAGACTCTAGTGCAATATGATTCGCCAAAAACGTATTATTGCAAAATGATTGTACGTGTTCTGTAACTCAATTTCAAATTTATTCTGTTATATATTTTGCTTTTTTAAGATGTTTTGTTCTTATTGTCAATATGAACATATTTGATGAAGATGTTATATAAAGGATCAGAACGTGAAGATGATTTTTGTTTTGTATCCTAAAGGGTGGGAAGTGAAAATTTCTGGGAAAATGTTAATAGCATTGTTTGCAAGGAAATGCATGTTTTGTAACATTAGTAGTAGTTTACTTAATTAAAATTAAAGGTTTTATCTCACTGCCTGGAAGTAATACTTTTCACATTTGAAATTATGTTCGAATTTAAATCATTAAAAGAAAAACCTATAATTTTTATCCCTAAATTCTTAACTAATTTCTATTTTTGAAGATTATCTGCTCATTTTTAATTTATAAATATTTAAGTTACAACAAAAGAACTGTTAACTTAATGTACGAATTTAAGTTTTTTGTCATACATGTAAAAAACAAATTATAATATTAATCAACTAAAAGTTTCAGTTCGTTTTGTAATTGTTCTATCCTTTATTTATTTATTTATTTAGAAAATAATTTTGAGAACTACCACCTGTAGTAACTATTTAAAAGTGTTTTTACCATAATACAATTTACTAATACCAAAATGTTACACAAATTGGAAGGATCATCAATCAAATAAAATCCAATAAAATATTCATCGAGCATTCAATACTTCTAGCACCCTTTCTGATTTAACATAAATAAGTGTTTGGGTCTTTGATCAATAAAGTAGAATTTGATCCCTTTTTGGCACTACAAATTTTTACCCTAACTTAAAGCGGTGACCTCTTTTATTGAGGTCTCTCTAGGGAAGTTAATCTTTCAAGTCAAAATTTGTTGCCATTTATTTCAACTCCTTTGAGAAAACGTCACCTGCAGTATTAAATAAATTGTTTAATCGTCCAAATAATTTTAAATGTGTCTTAATATTAGGATATCATTACAGGCTAATTATTTGTAGACTATGGATATCAGGACTAAAAATCATGTTGAATTATTTTAAAAAATTTAGAAGTTTTACATAAGCTCTTTAAAATTCACTGAGAAAATCTACACTGAAAGTAATAGGATGCTCTGAATATATTCTCTTGAACTTTATTTTTGATGATTTGGTTAAAAGTTTTTAGAAAACCAGTTTTTCTTCATTTTTTTAGCGATGACTACTCTAAGTTTTTCTATTTATTTAACTTTGTTGATCAATAATTTCATATTTTTTTAGTATAGTAAATATATTATGAATACCTATAAATACCCCCATACAATTATGTAAAACTCTTTGGCTGTAACAGCTATTAATCCTCATAAATTCCGATTGTCCGCATCTGCTTTAGCCTTTGTGCAAGATTAAACTGAATTTTGTTATTTTTAGAAATAAATCAGAAACTGGAGATGAGCCAAAGTCCCGCAGGACAGCCACACTAAAAAGTTTCTCATTTCCTGTCGCTGTTCATTTATTGCCATTGATAGGGATTCTTTCAATGGACAACTGAGATGGCTATTGGCGAATTTCCAATAATTCTTTTTGATATAATTTTACAATAACATTCGAAACAAATACGAAAGATCAAAAGTTATAGCAAAGTTCATATAAAGTAGCTGCAGTGTATAGTTTTAATAGTATCTATCTATAATATCTGTCTATCGGAAATATCATAGAAGTCAATGATGATATTTATACAGGAATTACAAAAGAGATTAAAAAACTGAAACTTGGCAACAACATTTTTAGGCAACAGCTAATGATACTTGTATAGAAGTGAAAGTAAATTATTTCAAACTGTAGGAAACTTGTTTACAATTTTCACTATAAATATTTTTTTGTGTATACATATCCGAGTAGTTTCTTGGCATCGAATTCCATTTTTGTGTGTTAAAGTTTTCTCGTTACCCTTGCATATATCCTTGGCATTGAATTTGAATATATCTATGAAAAGATAAAGTTAAGATTAGTGGTTTTTGCTTTCCTTAAGGAAATGTTTTTATATTTAGCAGAAATTTCAAATGGTTATACGACAAAAAAACTAATTTGTTGCCAAAGCAAAACCTTTTTTAAATTCCAAATAAAGTAAAGGTTATTAAATCTAAGATGAATTCTTGCTTTTTAATTTTAAAAATTACTTAATTTAAATATATTGATATAGTGATTGATTTGATAACTAATTTGGTTCTTTTGAGTTCGAAAACTGTAACATAAATCCATAATAAGTCTTAAGTTACAAAGAACAAGCTATAATAATCGGCTTTTGAGTATAATGGACCTTCAAAGGAAAGAAAAAACAAAAGTTTCGAACAACAAAGTTTCAAAATTAGCATTTTTTTTCATTTCCTTATATACTTATCAACATTTCAAAATATTTAAGATCCAAAGTAGTTATTTACTCTTATTTTTCACTGTCTGACGATGAAATTTTTCAACCAATCCCAATGTCAAAAAATAAAATTTTTGGCATATTACAAATCCTTGCAGCCTGATTTTTGGTGTGAAACAGTATTCAGTAAGGGTTGGTTGCCAACATCAGAAAATTTTTGTTATAAATAGTTTGCTAATCAAAGCAGTTAGATCAAAAGCATAGAAAAATCGTAAGGTAAGAAATAAAATACCTAACCCCTGGAGTTAAAGAAAATTCAACTGCTTTCACGTTTTTAGTATTAATTTTTAAATATGCATTGTGTCAAAAGTGACTTCTATCATTTCTTATAAAATGAAAAATGATATCCTAGCCACCATTAAACATAAAAATAAATAAAACAAGATGACCACAGTACAAGCTAATTATGGAGACAAACTGAATAAAGCTATTAGAAAAATAAAACAAAGCATTTTTTTCAAAGGACACTAATAATAGCATCCATTATTTAACCTAAATATTATATAATAAACTTTCCCATATCAAGCATATT
Source organism: Acrocera orbiculus (assembly GCA_947359355.1). Classification (NCBI taxonomy): domain Eukaryota; kingdom Metazoa; phylum Arthropoda; class Insecta; order Diptera; family Acroceridae; genus Acrocera; species Acrocera orbiculus. Next base: position 15,234,538 of record OX375757.1, read on the forward strand.
GCAATGTTTGCTTCTTTGCCGATATGTAAGGTTACAAAGGATGCATTTAGATTACAATCTATAAGGAATGAATTTTACAGAAAATTTTAAAGAGCAATGATGTGCAGGCTATGATTTGATAAAACAACTCCTTTATGATTTTAGGAAGCAGTAAAATGAAAATTTCTGTTAAATAAGTGCAAATATTTATTTTTCATTTTGAAAAAGGATGACTGATTGATTTTGAGTTTACGAAAAGATGAGTGCTTAAAGTAGTTTTCAAAATAACAAAACATTTATGTACTCGTAGAGTGAATTAATTAACTAAGAATCTAATATATGTAATTTCAATATTAGTAAAATAAAAAACCAATTGTATTGAATGAAAAAAGATTATATGTTGAAAAAATTTAGGAAGATTAAAATTAAATAAAACTATTCTTAGAAAAACAGGTGATTATTGTTTTTTTTATATTTTTTTTGAATGGAATTTTGAGCTCGAAAACAACAAAGTACTTCATTTTATTACTACACCACAGCAATTCAATTCATTCAAAAAATTCAAATAAATATGCAAAGTGTTTTACATAATTTATATCTTCATTTATTCTCCCATTTCTATGTATAACAGCCCCCCTGGTATAATAATAGTCCTATCATTTGCTACAAATTTGCGTGCATGTCGTTATTGAATGAATTTTATGGTACTTTGACGAACAACTATCATGAATTCAAAAAATAAAAGAAGAACATAAGCTCACATTCACCTTTTATAAAGCATAGAATTTATGCAGATATGAATGTTCGCATATAGGTAACAGTGCCTGATGTCACCATACTAAAATAGTATTATATGGCTCCCTCGCGTGATATATTCAGGAAATTTATATCCTTTTAGGTAAATATTTCAACTTATGAGCCCATGTTTCATTTTAGTAGAAATTTTGCTAAAAGTTTGTCGTTACTCTTTTCTGTTTTCTTTTTTTTTTTCGTTTTTGTATAGAAATTCACATCGTTGTTTATATTTTATGATCTCTAGAGACCAACAAGTCTTTATTTTGTTCCTGCATTATAAATGCACTTTAGCTAATACGAAACCATTTTATCCACAAATTGAAAAAGAACTACAAATGAAGTCTCACTGATAATATAGTAAATTATTCTTTCGTATAAAATTTTACGCAGATTTGTCAGTTTTGTAAATGCCAAAAACTATTTTTTGCTAAAAGCTACAAGTCTTCCAATTTAAGGAGCTTTCCCCGCAACTAACTAAAATTAAAAGTACGTAAGGGTTAAATGATGAATAAAAGCATCGTTGATTGTATAGGTATAAATACATTGCTTAGTGCCAGTCAGTACTATTTCAATAACTTTTGAATAAAGATTTAATAACCTCAGCTTTTTATTTATTGGATTTATTGGATTGTCATAAAAATTTTTTCAAAAAATAGTTGGCGTCTTCTCTTTCAATTTGTTTATAATGTCATGAAATATTCATTTTATTAATATACTATACGTAATAAATTACAAAAAATCAAGAAATTTTAAACAATCAACTTGTCAGTGTAAGATTGCATTTGAAAGAAGTAAAAACTTGGAACATTACAAATTATTGAGATATATATACGTCAAAACTCATACCATTTAAGATTAATAAATGATGGGTTTGTTCATTTATTTAGGCAAAGTCTTCCAAAGTCTTCTTGATTTAGCATCTAGAGCATTTCAAAGTAAAAGAGTTCATTCAGGTCATAGAAACTCGGAACAAAATACTTATTGTTGAAATTAAATAGAAAATATAAGTAAAATATTTGAAATACAACACAGTACCCAAAATAAAAACTTAGATATCAATTCTAAATCTCTGCCCAACTTCATGAAATATGAAACTGAAAACGTCCTGATCACTGATTTTTTGATCAACAATAAATGAAAAACAAATTTTAGTTAAATTTTCTTTTGTAAAAAAATTATTTGGTATTATTTTACCCTCTTTTCCAAACATGACATCTAAAAACCCTTAGTAATTATTCTAATTTCTAATTTTCTTAGAACAGAAAAACAATTTAATAACTTAAATTAAGTACTGCAGAGGTCAATGATTACTAGCTATTGGCTTAAAGTTAACCTTTCAAATATTGGTCAGTCATTGTATTAGAAGTGAGATGAGCTCAGGTGGGTGTCAATCACTTTTATGGTTTACTTTTCCATCATAAGTAAAAACCATAAAATTCTTTTGCGTAAGCACTTTTAGATTTTAATTCTAATAAATTTCACTTTTAGTAGCTTTATTCTAAAATTGTTCCCACCCTCAAAGGTCAAAGCTAACTACCAATTGGAGTATCGATTTTAGTTTAAATTTTTTACTGTATACAGTAAATATACAAGCAAAAAATAAACTTCTGAATATAAAATTTAGGTAAAGTAAATATTAGGTTGTAAAAGTTTATAGGCACGTGTTAGTTAAAGTCCTTTAAAGAATACTCTAGGAAAATTTTTAATAAATTAACTTTTGAGACTATTGAAAATAAAAAAGTTAAAAGTTTTATTTTATACTTTAATTTTTTCTTGAGCGTATTTATGACAGACATGAAAAATTAATGCTTAAGTAAGAAAAAATATTGATTTTTTAACTATTAGCTTTACATTGGATGTTTTGGAATTTTTCATTTCAATATATTTTTGGTAAATATTGGAGTAATTGGAAAAAAATTAAATACTAATGCTATAATATCAGCCTTGTAGTTAAAGAAATTAACTCCCTATTAATTAATTATTTTCATATTTTACTGTTACTATTCTCATTGATGAGCATATGATGCTCCTCACGCGCTAATGGTGAACATCTCAAGTGTTTTGTGTAGATTTTATCTTTGTAAATCTCAATGAGGAATAAGTAACTCTTTCAGCGTTTAATTGGCCGTTTTACTTAAAAATACAACAAAAAAAATTAGAATTATTATAAATAAATGAGCCATTCTTATCTTAAAATGTTCTTGGTATGACTTCAAAATATAAATCACAAGAAAATATTAAGTTTAGCGAAATAATTTTTACATTTTAATGAGGGAGCCTCATAGTTAGTTCCTAGAAAATGAAGCTTTTGGGATAGTTGTAAAAGGGGAAAAAATTTTTAAATGAAACGTGGTTAGAATTAGCCAAAGTTTGACTAAACTTGGATTTGAATTTGAAGCAGGTAAAAATGGAACAGTATGTTCTATTGAGGTTGGGATAGATATTTTTCTAATTTTATTTCATATAGTTAAATCTTGTTAAAGATATACTCCTGAATACTAAATTATAAAATGTATACGTAGATGACAGTCAGTAAGCTTGAAAGCTTTGGAGATGAATAATAAACTTTTGTGGCGGAGTGTTAAATTAGTTTTTTTTCTGTATTTCAACTAAAACTTTCTGAATTACATTAAAAAATTTAATTTTTAATAATTTCAAGTTTGCTAATACAATTTAAGTATTAATTTTTCTCTGTCTATTCGTTTGATATGTAACTGCAATTAAGTCAAGTCTTTTTTATGTGTCAGTTGGTATCAGCTTTTATAAGTTTCAAATTTATTGACTTATATTAATATCAAAAATTTAACATAGCCACAAACAGTTAGCCATAATTTAACTTTTATATGTTTCGTTTCCATAAAAGCGTCAAGTACATTTTTGAATAAAAATAAGCTTTTTCAATTCACAGAAAACTCGAAACTAACAAATTATAAACGAAATGAACACAATTTAAAAGTGAATATCACACTAAAATTAATCTTTGGGGCTGATAATTGACCAAAAACATCTTTATACAAGCATTTTTTTTCGATTTTTTACGTAAAACAATGTTGTCATAATCTTTTAAAGTTAACTTTAAGTTGTACCTATAAATTTTTAAAATAAATACCGAAAATGATCCGATGTCTCCATGAAAAATATCTTCTTTTGCGAATTCACGATAATATCTCTAAAAAAATTTAAAAGTTACATTTTTTTAATATTCGAATAACAAAAATTTACTAATCCCATGACAGTTTAATTTCCGTAAGATATTTTAAATAAATATTTATATATTTTTCTAGGACTGATATTAGCAAGAAGAGAACAGTATGAATATTGAAATGAACATAAATTAATGGGTTACTCAAGGTATAAAGCTAGTCACTCAATAGCTTAGCCTTATGAATAATGAATATAAGTTTGTAAAAAGGACAAGCAATTTAAAAAATTACCCAATATGCTGCATGCGAATGGTGCAAAGATATCATTTTTATGGAAAGAAAATGAGAAAGAAATACAAAAGCAAAATAAGAATTTTAATCCACATTTATGGTAGTGGATTGAAAATTCAAAATTAAGGAATAAATTGTGACAGAACCAGGATGTTTACTTACATAAAATATGTCACAATTTCCGAAAATAGCAGCTAAAAGCGAAAAAAGGTTTGTATAGTACTTAAATTTTAATTAGTTAAGTATAATTTTTTTTTTAACTTATGGGCGGCAAAAAGCTACCTTAGACATTCTGCATTAAGTGCAGTGTTTTAACTATTGCTTTTATTCTTTATTATGTACTTAGAATTGCTCCTTAATATTGTTCTTTTATAGAATAACTTCACAGTTTATACATAATATTTGCTTTTGTTATGCAGTATTTATTTTTAACGCTTCATAAGAGATTGCTAACTCAATTTGGGCCAGATAAATTAGATATCAATTCCATAACTGAAATTTTGTTCTTCTCTAAATTATTATTTAATTATATCCTTATAGTTTTTGGCCTGCATTGATTTTTTATCTCTTGATTTAGAGAAGAATTTATATATAGGTATCTAATGAAAATGGAAGTAATTTTGACAGTATATTGTTAAATTGAATTTTCATGATGTAAAATTTACCTAATAATAAATTAAAATTGTAAAAGAGAAGATTGTGCTTGTTTAAAATTTAGGAGCCCTGAATTTTGTGGTATCGGTTTTATTCATTAAAATAGATAAAAATTTTGAAATCAACAAAGAATATGTTAAGCCTTAAAGAAAGCATTGAAAGCATTTTTTTTGCGAAAAAGAATTACAAACCATACTGATTTTGAAGAAAGTTTCATATATTTTTGATTAAAATTTTTCTGTCCTTGATGCTAGAAAAAATTAATTAAACTACTAAGTCGGTAGAAGTTTTTAATAATATTACCTTTGATATCAAAATTATGTCATATATGCTTTCAGTTGTTCTCTTGTCTTTTGATAACCTGAATTTACTTGGCAGCACCAAATGCTAATGAGTTCACTAGTCTTTATTTTATTGGTATTATAACCCGAGAATTTTCAGCTAGTTTTTTCTATCTTATCGCTTTTTCAAGACCTTATGTAAGTGATGGTGACAATTGTGAATATTATTACATAAAATACAATTTTGTGATGAACTTATTTCAATTTACTTTGTATTATTTTATCAACGTCAGCACTTGAAAAATTTCTCATTGGCTAAAACTCCATGAACAAAAATATTTTAAAGTAAATTTTTCAAACCACGAAAATATGAGTAAATTTTCAAATTGATTCTTAATGTACTCGATGTAAAATAAATCCATTATACAATATCCTAGAATGGAATACAAGCTGCAACTTGATGTTGTCGTTTTACTGATAAATGACTTTTTGCTAAAAAGAAAGCAATTTTTAGTAGCTGGTAACTATACACATATATAAGACAGTAATGTCCATAGTCCAAAATTCAGATCCAATAAATCTGCAAACAAACCATAAAGTACATGATTTATCCCTAAAAATAGATTGATAGTCTCTATTCAAAAATAATATGGCATTTCGAATTATCCCGGCCTAGAGCTTGTAGCAAGCTTTGCTGTAGACTGCTTTGCATTTATTTCATTAGATTAAAAGTCTTCGTCCAACTTATCTAGGAGGCTAATATTTTGTGTAAACTTTGGTTAAAACGTAATAGTGCGACTAATTTATTAATTTCAATTCACTTTTCCAGTAGAGCTATGGACTGGCAGCTTTTAAAGTTAGTCAATATTAAGGCAATGAAATTAGTGTTTTGTTATTTATATTTCTATGAATATCCTTAAAAATATTTAAAATCATTTAACTAATTAAATTCAACAAGAATATAGAAACGATATAAAAGTTGAAACAACAAAATTGTGGCATAAAAGTGTTTTATTGTTGGAACTAAAATAATTTACCTTTTTAAATTATTAATTTTAATAATCAATTAATCGGTCAATAATTCCTAATATGGGCAGCACCACTTTTGACCAATTCATATGATATTTAAAATGTACTGTCTTAAAGAAAACTTGTAGGGTCAAAGATATCTGTTTCATTGTTTCTAGGCAAAAACTAGCATCCTAGTATGATTGCTGGTTTCAAGATTAGCACGTTTTTTTTGAAAAAACACAATGTTTGATTTTCTTCATCAAAAACAACAAGAATGAAAAGCAGTGGCACAACAAGCGGGAAATAAAAACCCTGTTTGCGAGCACTAAAAAAATTCACATATTGCCAAAGAATTCACTACACATTATACTAATATACCGAACTCAACACAGAATGAATTAAATAAGGAGGAAGAAGTTTTTTTGTTAATTTAAAAGTAGATTCAAAAAATCATGCTTCATTCATTATTATTTTCTTTCTTGTACTATATTTCACCAAAAGTAATGGTAAAAAGTTTCCTTTTTTACAGTTAACTTTGAATGTGGCCGTGCAAGCAAAAATAATTTTGAATGTTCTAATCGACCACATGAGGATGTTACACTAAAAATTATTTAAAAATTATCCAGAATGCTTATAAGAATGCTGATTTATAAGAAAATTACAAGAGATAGCAGATTCAATACCGTTTTCAAAATAAACATAGGCGTGGTTTCTCAGATGTCAATAGGGTTGAGCATCATAGTGAGCTCGATATGTGTGGCTGTTGGGTTATAATTAAGGTTTTTGCCACTAAAACATTGATTTACACTTGAAACTTATATCGGAATAATTAACAGTGCATTATGCTCTCAAATAAAAGAGGTCTAAGGCAGGATATTTTCAAAGGAGATAAGCTCCATGAAGCAGCTAGGCTGGCTAAATACTTTGATTAAGGTATATCAATAAGGAAAATTTTATTTGTGTGATCAAACATTACAACAATTCTTTATGTATAAATATGTATGAGCCCAAAATTATATTTGTATAAAACCGGAAACAATCTAATTAGATTTACATAGAAAAACTAAGAAAAAATATAATAATAAAAAAAACGAATAATAGGACTACTACCAAAAATTCAATTTTCTTCTCAGTTTTGTTGGACCCAGTTGTCTAGTTCACGTGTATATAGGATACATAAAAAAAGATTCGGTTTCCTCCTCTTATTTGGAAAGAAAAACTTAAATTGAATTTAATGCTACGAACCTATAAAAATCTTATAATTCAAGCATATAATTAATATTTACTAGAATACTACGTGAAGCTTTTGACAACTTTATATTTTTCTAACAAAATTTCTACTATCATTTTACGAATCTGTAGATTATAGGAATTAATGGGTCTACTCCGGCTGAGTATTGAAAAGTTAAAGAAATGCTTAAATAAAATTATTTAACTTCAAGCAGATTAAATTGATGAATAAAGTTAAATTTTGCCCAAGGATTGTACTTATAATATATCAGATCAGGCTTTTATGGCCAATATGCAGATATTTCTTGGAAAAATTTTATGAATTACAAGCAGATATTTATAGTATAACTTCTTAAAATCTCTGATTATTTTCAAAATGTGAAACTGCGAAGAAATATTTTGACAATTATTTACACTTTTACTCCACTTGAAACATAAAAGTAATTATTTTTTTTTGTTAATTTCATTAATTTATATTAAACAATGCCAAGTAAAATTAAATGTTTCAAAAGTTATTTTTTAACTTATTTTTAGTTTTTATGGATTGGGTTTCTATTTAATTTTTCCAAATAACTTCATTTATATATGTCAATTTAAATAATTTATACAGTCAGTTATAGATTGAATATAATTTCTAATGAAATTATTATTTTACTGTTCCCTACTTATATGGAATTATTATTTGCAACTGTTAGTTACACCCTTTGCTATGCAATCATAATTTTGACGGTTATTCCCTTTTGCCAAATAATTCTGTCAAACAATTAGCTCAACAAAGGGAAAATATTGTTCACAAAACCATCATAATTATTGAGATATATTTTTGTTTGACTAGAATTTCACTAACTTTTTGGCTTCACAATTAAAAGTTTCAAAGATTTTTCAAAAATTAAAACTCTAAAATTTTAAAATTTATGATTCTTAATTCAGTTAATACTCTAATTAGTTGGCATACTTTTAAATTTTACGCCTTAATACTTTCAGCTTCAACAAATTCTCTTGAATTCCGGTCCATGCGGATTTATTCTAACCCTAATTATGAAATAAAAAAACAAAGAAAGTTTTCTTAATACCACACCAGCTGTAGCAAATTTTATGAACAGTCTATCTGAAAAACAAGCATTGTACGATAAGAAAACATGCAAGTCAATTTTTCTTGAAGTTTTCTCCAGATTTTACAGACGGTGGTGATATCATGCCTTGAATGCATACATGAGACAAAGTTAATCACTTCACTCATTCTTTACCCTTTCGAATACTTAAAATGACATCTAAAGTGACATGTTTTTAATTAGATAGTAGTCACGTTACCGATTTAATTTTCTTTCTTTTTTGAGTATTTCCTTTCATGTTTTCTTTATATATGTTTTGAATGCTTTAATCAGAAGAAGATGTGCAACTTTTTCGCTAGGTACTTTGAATTATGCTGAAAAAGGGACATAAATTTGCGATGATTTGTTTTTAGTGTAAAAAAACAGCACAATTTCATAAGCCACTACTTTAGCAGGATTAGTCATTCCCTTTTATTAGATTATATTTAGATAAATTATTTTTGGTTCTTCTTTTTCATATTTATACTAAATTTTTATCTTACAAGGTAATCAATATTGTTTTTTTAAGAAGTATAAAAGAATGAAGTACAAAAAAACAAAGATTTTTATTCTTAAGATTAAATAAAATTATTTAACAGCCTACCGGAAATTCAGCAATTTCACCTTCATTTGAAAAATAATCACTAGTTGACTATGACTAATGAGTGGCCAACTATTCCAAAGGACCAAAGATATAAATGATCCTTAATTGTCGACATTCCAAAAGGGTAGCTTCAGTTCAAATAAAGGTCTACCATTTGTTGTTTCCAGCTATCCCTCGAGTCTAAATTCTATACGACTAATGTCAAATAATTTTTCTTCCAAATGAGCTTAAATTTATCTTCTGTCAGGAGTCTTTTTCCGCATCTAAGCTCATAAATTCCAAGGTACACCATAAGTCATCGCAATATGATGAACCATTGAAATCAATAACTGATCAAGCTTATTATAATTATGAATTTTTTTATTTCATAAATTTTAGGTGCAATATGTTGTCTGACATAAAACTAAGTTATCGGCTCACAATTGATTCCATTGATTTTTTTCGTAACTTGGCCAGTAAAAAAGAAGAAGAATATATATGTTTGTCAGAAAATATTTTATTCGTTTTTTTATTTTTTACACAATCAAATATTTCTGAAGCAAATTATTGGATTACAATAACACCTGAAGTATAGTGTAGCTGAAGAAAAACTCCATTTTTGATGATCTGTGCTAAGAGCAGAGATCTCATGAAAATTTTTCACATCTTAGAGTAATTTGTAGATTAAACTGGAGCTTTCATCAAAGCTCTTTAGCAATTCGTGTTAATTAAAGATTTTTTAATTAGAGTTTATTAGGAGTAGGTGAATATCTCAAAATATTGTGAAATTAGCATTCAAATCGTTGTTTTATAAATAAGACAAATAGGAAAACATTTTTTATGCTATGTTTTTCAGTTTTCAGTTCAAGTTTTACTAACTATTTCGTTAAAATTTGTATTATCCAATGTTTTAGCACTAAATTGTAGGTACTGAAATCTGAACACTTCCTTCTTTTCGTGCTATTGAATGTTTCAATGAAAAATGAATTTTTTTGTGTTTTATGAATTTTTTTGTTTTTTTGAATTTTATCTGAAATGGGATATGAACTGATGTTAAATTACTATTTATTTATTAGTGAATTAAGAATATAATATCAGGGTTAAGGTTTATGATAGTTTTTGCAAATATTTTATAAGCAAAGGAGTTAGTGAAAACAGTTTTCGTGAGAATTCCTAAGAACTCAGTCTTCTTTATTTAGTTCCGATTTGAAAATCCATTAGCGGAAAAGCCAATATAATGTGTCAAAAGGACACCTTAACCTTTTCCTATAACTTTTTTGGATTACAGCAAACTGTAGCAATTTTGTAAAATTTGTTATTATGCTGAATGAGCAATATCTTTTTTAAATTTCAAAGCTTTATGTAATTTCTTCTTAGCTTTAGATATTTTTTATAAAAAATTGGTGTCATTATTACAAGCTCTAGAAAAAATTAATTTTGTGAAAAAAGCCGATTAAGGATTAATATTAATATTAAACAATGTATTTTTTATGATAAATTAAAGATTCTCATGAATTGAGGAGCATATTGGACCATGTTTGTAGGTCTGCAATAAATTTTATTTAATAGATTCTACTTTGCTCGATAAGATTATTTAATTGCTACTTTTTTTGTAAAAATTAATTCTTGAATTTAAAATCATTGCAACTTCGATTTACAAAAAGGCCAAAAGCATCCCAGTGTACATTTAAGAAGTTAGAAATTTTCATATCAATACAAATTTCAAAGTATTCAAAAATATTCAATCAAATTCGATGTCACGTCTAAAAAAAAGTTTAAATGAATGAGTTAATGCCTTTCGATTAAACTCTCAACTAAAGTAAATTAGGAGCCTTCTTTACCGTTATTAATTTTGCATATTACACGTAACTAATAAATTTTTAATTATGTAAAAGGAATTGGTAATCTCAATAATTAAGATACTATGGTAGTAAATAGCATATGCTTCCCGAAATAATAATAACTGTCATCATCCACACTCCAGCATTAAAATACACACAGTTATACAATTTTTAGAGATAATTCAGGATAATATGTATCTTTATATATTTGAAGATAAACTTTATATGAAAAATTTAATGGAAAAATAAAGTATGTGGATGTGGTTAAAAGTAATTGTGATTGAATTGTTCACAATTAAAAGTTTATTCAGCCTTTGGGTATACGCCTGATCGTTCTTATAATGCGTGTTAACATTGAAGTACATCCTTGTGTACGAATAATTGGTTTACTAATTATTCAACACACATTCTGGTATCTAATTCTCAATGTAGAGATGTTTGGTTCTATATTTATCGGAAAATTGAAAATTTGTTCATCAAGTAACAAAATATAAATGAAAATTTCACTCTAACTTTGATGCAATGAATAATAAAATCAAAACCAACAACCATCATGTTAGATATTTTATCTTTAGATCATTTGAAAATAGCTAAATTCCCCTTTTTCATTGTATATAATTAATACAAAAGAAAAAATGTAATTTATAGAAAAATATGTCAAGGATTTGATATAGATTAATTAATTTGAAGAGGGTTTGATAATTACACGAAAACATTATGAGGGTTTAATTATTAAATAATTCATGAAAAAATAGGGAGAATGATTTTTTTTTAATTTGTAGATTCCAGAAAATCAAAATCCAATAAAAAAATATTATAAATATTTTTTATTAAACAAAAATTTAAGTAAATCAAAATTCAAATAAAAATCAATAAAATGGAAGATTTTATCTAAAATCTGTTTACACTGACAATCTAAAATTTTTTTAAAGTCAAACATTTTGATCAAACAAAAATTTTATAAATTTTCCAGTTTTATAACAAAATAATGCTGAATTTTACTAAAGAAAAATGACATTACAATAAACGTTTTCTTTATTTCAACTTTAAATTGTTCACACATTTCTTTTTCAAACCAAAATGTAAAATTTTTACATCATTACTTGTCCTATTTTCAAAGATTTGAATATATACATACATGTATAATATAATTTTTCGACTTAGAGAATACAATTCACACTATTTGTCCTTTTCTATAATTTAAGTCAGGGCATTGGTAATGAAATGTCGTCTAAGGCCTTAAGGCAAGTAATGTGCCATAAAACACTTTTCATGTCAGACAATGAATAAAGCTTCACAATATTTTCATAGAAAATCGAGAAAAATAAAGAACACAATTTTGGCTTTTAGTAAAGTACTAAAGGTTTTAAAGTTTATTCAATTTGTTTAGTTTTCTTGTTGTTGTTTTTTTTTTTTTTGGTGGATTTAAGAAGGTGTGAAAGTTGAATTTAATATAAGTTATGGATAGCTTTTAAGAATGGTTTGGGAACTAAATGGATTGCATTGTAATGGATGCTTGAAAAGCTTAAGAGTATCTTAGGGAAAATTGAAAAGTGGTTCTGATGCTATTTAGCTTACTTAAAAATGGATGAAATAGGAATCTTTGGATATTTGTAATTTTTTTATTATGTTTATTTTTATATTTTTAAAATATGAATTATTTCAAATAAAGCTATTATTTTGGTATTTTATTTAGACATGCATCTTAACGCTCTTAAGGTTTATTTGTTAATTTTATTTCAGGCTTGTTTCCAAATAAAATTTTCTTCTCCATTTTAATTTAGCCTATCTTAATTTATATTTTCCAAATATCTTACCTGAAAAAGCTCCCTTAATATTGGTAAAATGTTTATTTATAATATACGTCGGGCTAATAGATAGGCGGTGTAAAAGATTCTACTCGGGTGACTTTGAGAAGCACTTGTCTATATAAAGAAGTGTGTGACTTTTCAATAGCGACTGCAGTTTATTGAATTTCATCAGGTCAGAAAATTAATAAATCATTCTTTCCCGCATAAAATTTTTGATTTTAGGTAGGTTGCGACTAATTTTAACACCACTTAGGATACATGGTAGGACTTACAAATATTTATTCTCAATATAAAGGTTAAATTGCAAATTCAATGCTATTTAGGGTATTAAAAACTAAAATATTAATATTAATAAGATCTGAATCTAAAAAATTAATTAGTTAAATAGTAGTTAAAAATCCTTGAAATGAAGTTCTTATTCAGTCATATAAAATTAAAGTAATATGAAAATTGGAACTGGTGGTTGAAATCGTAGTAAATCAACGAGCAAACCCAAAATATTTATAATCCAATAAATTCAAAAACACCTATAATGATGCATTCTCATTCTACAAATTTTACATAAAGTAGGAAGGCGTGTTTTTAATACAAGATTTTCATTTTACCCAAAATTAACAAATAATCCACACATGAAGAGAAAAGAGAAGAGAAGAGGCAATAAAATAATTGCAAAGTTGATGTTAATTGATCTTCTTCTCATTTTCATTATAATCTTCTTTTTATATTTTTAAATATTTCAACTAAAATCCTTCAATTTTACTCATTAAATATCAATCTTGATAGCTCCAGCTTCCTAAAGAAAAAAAAAGTTGGCCTAGACAATTCAAGTTTATCAACGTAATTTAAATCAATGAATTAAAAAAATACAACACCCTCCTTTTAAAATTTCTTTCTTCATTTACGACAATTACTAAAATCAAATTAAATTAAATTCTAAGATTTTTCGATAAAAACTCTGAATATAAATTTTAGGTATAAGGACTTTTAATATAAGGTTAATAAATTCAAAAAAAAAAGAAAAAAAAAAAAACACAATAAAATAATTGAAAAGCAAATTCTGAAGTGAAAATGTTCACAAAGGATTATAGTCAGGGATAAAATAAGGAAAATATTTTTATTTCAATGGAATATAATTCTGGATAACCCTTTTTATATCAAGTTGGAGATAAGTAGCAAAAAGGGTCACCAAATGCAAAAGTTGTAGTCCTTAACTTTCTTATCCTTTAAGTGCCTTTAGCTAAAATTTGATTTTGATCTTTTCTTTTCAAAATTTTTATTCCTTTAAATGTTTAATAACAACAACAAAAATTTTATAATCATATCTCATAAGTTAAATAAAAATTTTAGTTTTAGTTAAGTTTAGTTTTCAATTTAAACATTTTAAATGCATTTGTAGCCTTTAAAACATTTTTGCTTAGCTCTTTAAGCTCATAAGATTTTTTGTATTGTTTGCTATCATTTAAAAACTTCTGCAAAAAAATGATTATTTTCTTTCTTTTCATCTTCAAAATACTATAACATTTATAAGTCAACTACATTATAGTAACATCATTAATACAGCCGGATAACGCAGTGTTACAGAAAGTTGCAATAACATCAAAATTTTTTTTATTAAAATCAACTTTTAGTTTTTTGTTAAATAACATTTTGTGCAAGGTGCCGCTAGATAGAGTAAAGCACGTTTTTTCTTGCTGCCTGATGAAGCGAAATAGAAAAACTGCACCGTCCTTAACGTGTTAATACATTGATTTTTGAGTTCAAAACTAATATTTTAAATACAGATATTATTAAACTAGTTTGAATGGAAAATGATAGAAAAAATGATTTCCTCTTGAATAATAGCATTTGAGTGGGGCTGGTGAAAAGAATGGTAGATTTTGGTATTAATTATTTACTTTTATCCATGCTGTGTGTTACTTTTTTAGATTAACCATTATTAAAGCCTTTAAAAACCAAGCAAAATTTAATATTAGTGTAGAATGGATTCTTTAAATAGTTTTTAAACTTTATCAAACTTGGGTACCCTTTTTTGACTTTAAATTTGTTTGCAGTTCATTTAAGCTTAAATACAAATAATCATAAAACATACATAACACTGAGGCATCTGTATTTATTTATACCCATGTATATGTTAGTTGTTTCATATTGATTATTGAAAAAATAGGTAAAAGGACAAATCTCCAAGCATTTATCATATGGTGGTATCAAAATTCAGGATCAACTTATCTTTGTTTATTTAATAGACATATTTTTGCTATTATTATTTTCAATTCTATTACTTTTAATCTATCAAACTCAACTTTTAGTCTTTGTATTTTTTTTACATGAATGAGCTTAGATACTAAGTAAGTCACTTGTGTTGAATTTTTTTTTGAATCTTGCAAGCTTATAATGCCTTTCATTCCAAAAGTATTTATCAGACAGATAATTAGTAAGAAGGAAACAAATAATTTAATTATTCTAAGAGAAATCATGTTCATCTCTAGATAAGAAATATTGCAATATTAAAATACAATAGATTCCATCAAAGAAATTTACTTAAAAATTCTTATACACACCGATTTTTCCTTGAAACGTATTTTTTTATTTTTACAAACAACTTTTGTGTGATTTCAGTATTTCTGCTCAATGTCAATCAAAGCCAAACTTTTTCAAAACTTAAAATATTTTTAATTGAAATCTTTCTCAAGAAATTTTCACAAAACAATTTTCTTAAAATTATAATTTTTTATTTCTTGTAAGCTTTGAGACAAAATAAAATATTGCTCGATTTTCCTTGATTTTTGTAATTGCAGTACATCCTATTTTATAGAAAATATTTAATTAGTGAGCCTCAAACCTTTTCTTTTACTATCACTTTCAATGCTACAAAACTTTTTCCATTCACTGTTGCATTGTTTATTTTGCATTTGTATCAGTTTTATGTATAGAAAGGTACGAGAAGGGGTGTCAAAAAAGTTAAAACTAAAATCCCTAACCAAATGGTTTCTTATACTTTCAGTTGCATTCACAGGCTATGAAACTTCATCTGTTGCTTTGATGCTGAAAAGCTAGTCAAATTTTTTCTGCAAACGCTTGCGCTATTAAAGTCTTTACCCCACATAAAATTTACAGGAAAAATATATCAAAAGTATTGCGACTGGAGAAAGTTCTGCACTTAGTTCAGGAGAAGAAAATTTATTAAATTACAGTATAAAAGGCGCCTGTGCTAAGGTGTAAGACCCTGCAACTTGGTCACATATACACTCCCATTCTAGCAACTGTAAGGGCAAACGTGAAATATGACGTCTGCCTCAAGTAGGAAGCATGAAACTAATTCAAAGTGAATCGGCACACTAGAGACAGTCGAAGTCGAACTAGCTTCGAGTGCACATCGCGTTACGTGAATAGTTCTAAATGCGTTAATTTTCTCTAAACATATTTAGCTCATCCCCAGGTGTAAAGTGGTGTGCTATAGTCCAAACTAGTTACTTTGTGGAAGAAACCAGTACCCCTAATGTAATCTAAAAAATTTTTAAATTTCTAATCGGATGCTGTGCAGTGGTAGTTGATAGTTTTTCGCGAAAATTAAACCTTAAATTGCGGGAATTGTTGCAAGTGAATTCATAGTACATTTAGTGTATAGAATACATTTTTGATATTTGTGTTAAAATGGTAATGTAGGATGTAAAATTTAAATTTTTCCCTATTACATATTAAAATAAATTAGTGGGCTAAATTTTAATGATTTTAAACGTAAATATTAAAAGTTCGGTTTAATTGTATTTTTTATTTTCGAAAAAATATTAAAAAGTGTGAAATCTAAATTGATTTGAATTTTTTAAAGTTAGGTGAATTTGTTTGTTAGTTTTAGTGAAATTGTGATTAATTTTTCACAGAGTAAGTTTGTTAGCTAAGTAATACATAAAGACAAAAGAAGTTGTTTAGATATTTGTAACTTTCTTTCTTTGGAGGATTTTGAGAGGATTTAAAAATTTTATGGAATTTGTGGCATTTCTATCTAAGGTCACATGTAAGTAAAGTTTTTGTGTATTTAATAAAATTCAAACCTAAAAAACATAAATTGGCCAAAATAAAAATGAAAATGTTTTGAGTAGTGTTTTTGGCTGCATTGACTTGAAATTTTCTACAACAAAGAAAAACCTGTTTACCTTTTTTTCGGAAAATCTAATAAAATTCAAAACTATGAAGGCGTTAAATGAAAAAATTAAAATTTTTTCTTAAAATTTAAAGTTAAATGTCAAGAAACAAAAACCATTCTGTTTAGTGAACCATTAATGTTATGCTTGTACCTAAAAAAAATGGAAAAAAAATTCTACCAGAAATTTGTTTGCAATAAGACGAAACAACAAAACCATATAACCAAAAGCTAAAATAGTTCTATCTTGGATGGCTCAGGTCATGATCCTTATGCAAGCGACTACAAAATACCTTTGGTCATGTGACAAATCAATGTCATATATTTGAGTGACAAATACTAAGCAGTGTTGTGAAATTAGAAAAATCGCTAATCACTTGAAATCCTAAAAATGTTTGATGACGCTGAATATCGTTTGCCTAAAGACAACTGTCTAAATTTTTTAACGATCTAACTTTGTAGCTAATTGTTTGAAGGATGAACTAAAAGTTGAAACTGTTCTTATTATTTTGGAAAATATAAGAATACCTTACTGGGAATATTATTTATATTATGATTGATTATAAGCAAAAATTCTATAAAAGTTAGAAAAACGCTTTAATTATTATCGGAAACAGAGAGACACAATATATAGTAGCCAGTAGTCTACAAGATGAATTTTCATTTTACCTAAGCCTAAAAAAATAGGTTTTAAAACAGAAGTTTTCATTTTGGTTTCTAAATAACTATGTTAATAGTTTTCTAACCCAGACTGGGGGAAATTTGAAATCAGATTTGAGAAGAAGTACAAAAAAAAACAACAATTCCTTTGAGGGACAATCAGATCTGTTAGGATAATAAAAAAACTCAAAAAATAAGAAAATGAAAAAACTTAATCTGTGGTCTAGTCTATAAAAAAATCTTTTTTATATTAAAGTACTTTTTTAATGCTGTAGAACACAAATCTTTAATAAAAAAGAAATAATCATATTTAAAAACAATTTTTTTTTGCATCTTCAAATCAAAATGCATGGCTATACCGAAATTGCATTTCTAGCTGTCTATTGTTGTACATATATATACACACTTTGTATTCTATATTAAAAGGACATTAGGCCTGCATTAAGAGCAAGAAATAAAGTCTGGTAAAAGTACTTTAAACATTTTTACGCTAAGAGCAATGTAAACTTTTTTAAGTAGAGTTGTAAATATACAGGACTTAGGGTATAATATTTTGTTGTACTTAAATATAAGCTCCTTTGTAATTTCTAATCTCTTTTCTTATTCTGTTGAAAATCTATATGAATTTTAGACAGCATAAATGTATGGGTATAATTATATTTATTTGTATTGTTTACAAATGCAGCAACAAAAAGTATACACATTATCAATGAAAATCTTTTAATAAAATATGTGAAAAAAATGTTATATTGCTGTGACGTTACTTTATCTCTTTTTACCATCCCCTAGTTTTGATTTTGTAATGGATTAGGGGTTCCATTATTCAGAAACTATGTGTAGCAATTGTTATACCTATATTTAATAGTGCATAGGGTACTTTCCAACCCTAAATTTGAATTACTCTGTGCTAATTTAATGAATTAGAAGTAAGATATAACATTTTCTGTTACACGGTTGTTATAGTTGCCCTAGGTTTAAATAGAGCAGAACTTTACCTTTAATTCAATTGATACATTAAAGTAGAACCAAATTGTTTTATTTTTTCGCCATTATGATCCTGTGTCAAATTTTTTATCTGTTTCTTTTTTCTCTTTCACTGTTTTCTTTTTTGTTGTTCGCTTTTGAAGTATACGCTTATACTACCTGAATATTTTTGTTGGCCTTTTTTCGTTACGGATGATAAAGTTGAACGGCAAAATGACAAATTTATGAAAATTTGTTAAAAATATTATCATTCCATAAGTATTTTATACAACGATAAATATTTGTTTTACTGTCGGGGTATAGAATATGCATTATGAAACGAATCTACGGAAAAAATTCTAATCTAAGGTAAAAAGGTAATTTTTTAAAATTATTTTGACCATATGGCAATAGTTGAAAAGTAATCCTGATCAAATATATTAATAGCTGAAATAAGCTGAAATAATAATCACCCTAAACATTAAATTTATTCGGCCTTTTGGACAAACTTTTTCTTAAAACGATCAATTGAATTAAGTTTTGTTCACCTTAAAGCGCCTAAGTCATTAATTTTGTTCTACTCACTGATGATACGATACGACTATGATGATAATTTAGTTTAAAGATCTCTTATAACTAGAACTTCTTGTGATAAATTCCATAATATTCTTATTTTTTGGTGCTAGCAAATAAAGAACGAGAAAATTTTATCTTTGAAATAACAGCAAACTTACAACTGTGTCAATTCTATAACAATCCTATCGAATCTATTTAATTCTTTATTTAGCTTGATTCTTTACTGATCAGAAGCCTATAGTGTCATTATGAATCAGTATGTAAGTTCTTGTTTGTATAGTTTTAATAAAGATAAATAAATTTCGATATCGTCCCCTGGTACAACTTGCTAAAAATTTAATTAAAAAAACGAACTTTTTTTTCTATGGCAAAATAAATGGGAACATAAAATAAATTAACTTTTTAATACCATCAGAGCAAACAAACAAATTATCTGATTTTTTGATAGTTCTTTCTTTATTTATAGACAAGGTTTGAGAGATTTTTAAGGAGCTGGTGTTGGTTTATAATCAACTTTGTTAATTGTAAACAAATATTAATTTAAGACTTGATTGAAAATCAACAAAAACTTAGTGGTGCGAAAACATTAATACTCTTGGATATATGAAGTGAAAGAGTTGTTAAGTCACTTTGTCATTCAGGTCGCAAAACTAGTTGCTTTATATATTATTCAAGAAAATTTAACATTATTTTGATGATTTCAATAACAATTAACTTTAAGTTGAGCTTTATACACTAAAGAGCTGATAGATTAATTTAGAGTTTTAATTATAGTTGAAGCTCGTAGTAACAAATTTGTTCTTTCCATTTTTGTTTCAGAAAATTTCTCAGCTATCGCAGCTAGACTTATCATAGGGGATAAAACCACTGCTCAAAGTCTCTTTATATCGCTGATATACACCAAAATTATTTGATACTAAACTCTAAGGAGGTTTTATGAAAACTGCTTTTATGCCAAAAAAACATACTCTTTGTCTAAAAAAGTTATAACTGCACTTTTCATTAACCTCTAAAGGTATAATCATAGAGAGTATGTTTAAAATTAATTTTATGTTTTAAAATGCATTGAGGCTCTTTCTGTTTAAACGAAATTTAAAAAATACTATCCAAAACGCTACTATAGACACCAAGTAATGGCCGGATTGCTTACTTGGGGTGTTTTCTGTTATTAAACATGAAATTGTAACAAATTTCGCAGTTTCGAGACAAAGCTTTCTAACAATGAAAAGTAATGTAATTGTGTGTAGCATAATAAGTTTTTGTTCAAAATGTGTAAAGTTTTATATACGATACAGGCTGACTTCAAATTAACATTTTATTAGAAGAGTAAAAATTTTTAAATTGGTTTTTTTCAAAAACCATTCTAAATAAGAAACGTATACTAAAAATAATTACTCTTTAAAAATTTTCGTTATTTCAAACCCTATATTAATACAATTTTTACTGTGTACAATGAAACTTGTAATAAGCAGAAGTAAACTTAAAACTTTTAAAAATTTTGCTTTTTTTATTAAGTAAAAAAAAATGGATTAAAAGAAAAACTATTATCATAAAAGTATATTCCTCAAAACTTCTTAACAATATTAAGCACAAAATTTTGTTTAATAATAACAAAACCTTTCTCATCGCTTTTATTCTCGGAAATTTTCAAAATAGCAGTTCATGTCACAGAAAACTTTATTTTTGTTTTTTAAATAAAAGTTTTATTTAAAAGTTTAAGACTTTCAAAGTAATATTCAGAAAATAAAAAACAAAAGAAAAAAAATAGTGTCTTCGGTATAAAAACAAAATATAAAAATTTCATTCCCTAAAGCTTATTCGAAATTCATATGAATATCCATTAAATTCATTTAGAAAGAATAGCCAGGGGAGATATCGAAGAATACAATAGCTTCTTAATATTAAATTTAATAAAAAAGAACAAACAAAAAATCAATACCAATGCACTCGATAATTTATAGATCGCATGTTTTATACACATTAAGCGTGTGAATAATAAGTTCGTCCTTGCCCAATAATCAATAAGTTTCTGACATTGAAGAAGCATAAAACTTTTATTTTTTGATATGCTAAAAACGTGCTATTTTAAAAACTATTCAAAAGTTTTTTTAACATAGAGTTTTGATATTATTTGGCCATTAATGCAAAATGATTCATTTTAAAAGTTATGGTGACAATACATATCTTTATTAATTTTTTTAATAAAAAATAATAATAATAATAATAAATAAAAAGTTTAGTTTCTTACTTCTTTCAATTATTATCTAATTAATTTCTTTTGGGTTACATTATATTTATTTTTGTGGCTGTTTTACTACACATAAAGAATTATCTCTGCCGAAAACTAAAATTTTCAAAAGTTTCCTCAAACTCTAGGTAGATATTACTTTTCCCAAAGGTATATATCCCTGCAAAATATTTCTCTCTATTTTTTGCAGAGCAAATTACCAGGTTTCATCCTTCCAGACTACAGTTAATCACTTAAATCCCAAACCATTTTTTCTTTAATATAAGAATTGTCATATACCTATAAGTACTTTCTTTTTTTTTCAAAAGATTTTTTGTGCCTAATTTTTGATTTTTGGCTTTTTTTGAAGGGGAACAAATCTTTTCAGACAATGAGTAACAAAAGAATTTAAAAAAATCTTAAAAGGGAATAAGGCTACCTTTTCAAATAAGTCATGCTATTGCTATTGATACTGAAAAAAAATATATACATACATACATGTGTATATATATGTATATACATATGTACTATATAAATGTGACATATATAATCGGGATAGATACAAAATAGATTAATTCTAAAGGAAAATTGAATCCGCCTATTATACCGCCCTAGAAAACTCGCCTGTGCGGAACAATTCATAAACCTTTTAATGATATTATCGTAGATTAAGAATTCAATGCCCGATTGTAGTTTAGTAAAGTAACAAAAGGCAGTTAACAAATTTCGTATCCTTTTATGTCACGATTTAATTTTATTGAACATATTTCATCATATTGGTTGGTATTAGTAAAAAAAGACATAAAATATATGCGTGTGTGACCTTAGAAAATATGTTATTAGGCAGGCCGGCTGTGTGTCCGATGACCTAGTAGAAAAGTAAATAAAAGATGAAAATCGACTTAACGCACCAACAAGGGGAATGGCACGTGTTAATGAAAAGACTTGTGGTCTAATCATTCCATTTTCAAAGTGGATGGATTCTTGTTTGCATATCAATTTGTTGTCTCATGTTGAAGTCATTATGTGTTCTTAAGTATCACATGCACTTCCTTTACTTTGGATGTTTAACAAGAATAAAAATAAATTATTTTTTTTTATAATAATTATTGAAACAAAATATCTACCGCCGTTTTTTGCATTAATGAGAATTATTTAAATTATACAAAGTTATTGTAATTATATAAAATATTATAGTGTTTAATATAATACAAATAATCACATCAATTCATAAAGTGAGGATCAAGTTCATAGAAACATAAATAAATCTACCAAAAAAATTGTACTTGAATCACCTTTATAATTGAGCATCTGGTAATATAACTATTGTAAATTATTTAATGAACTTAAATGCGAGTGAGAGAACAATTAACTTAACAAACAAAATTGTTCTGAAAGAAAAATTAAGTAACTAATGATGTGAAAGTGAGTCGTCTTGTCCCATGATGAAAATAATTCTTGAAGTTTCAAGAAACTATTAACATAAGAACAATATATACAAATTAGACAAATCAACACCTGTAAAAAAGGTGAATTATTATTATTATTATAAATGTATTCAATATAATAATGGGCAATAGAGTTTTCCTAGGTAACAGCATTAAACGCAAGTTAAATAAGTTTTTAAGTTCTCATTTCTCAAATTTTTTTAGTTTGTTAATTTTAAACAAAACCAAAGTTTTGACCAATACAGATTTATTTAAGTTATTATAGGAATAAAAATAAATAAATAATATGATCAATTATGATCTTAGAATATTGCTTTATAAATGATTATATACGGCCAGAACGCTACAAAAAGTTCCATGTGCTTGAATTCAGTCAGAGCGCAATGTGTCTAATTTTATCTGCTTTTACAAGCTATTTTGGAAAAAATTAAAATTTTATTTTTTATTTTTTAAGGCACTCAAAAGCATTTCTTTAATCATTTTAATTTATATTTATATTTTCCACTTTTCAGTTTTTAGTCATTTTATATGAACATATTTTTGGCATTAATTGATGAAATAAAATCATCAGCTTACCTCTAATTCGATGGATCAAAATCAAACCAATTAGTTCCTATAACCCTTTAATTCCTTATGCTAGTGAAACAAATCTAATGTTTGGCCTTGTGAATTTATCATTGAATGCATGGTGGCTAGTAATAAATTCAGAGAAAAGGGCCTAACCAATGATAAAACATATATTGGTCAATATGTTCAAAGAGATGAATTAGAATGACAAAGAGAAAAGCACTAAATCCGACAAATCATTACTTTATTGGCGCGATTGAAGGTTAAAATCGCAAGGTACTCAATATTGTGCTAAATTTTGAGCTGCTTTTTATCAATCCACTTGACTTGCATGCCTCTTTTTGAAAAATTTTTGGAAAGATAAAAATTTAAAGTAACTTAACAGTGTAAGGATTTCTAAATTCAAATTTTAATTTATCTATGAAAATTTCTGATGAAACTGTAAAGTTGTATTTCCAAATTCTCGTTCGTTCTGACTCCATTTTAGCCTTAGAACTGTTTAGATGTCTAAACAAACAAAAATTAAGAAATCATCGCACTAACCATTATTGTGGTAGAAGTAGTTTCTAAAGAAAACAAACATACAGATATTTATATGTTATGGAATCATAAATTTCAAAAGGATTTTAAATATAATTACGTGAAGCTTAAAAAAAATTACATAAAATAAATCCAGCATAACAGCAACAATCAAAATTTGAAAATAAACATTCTTTTATTGTCCTGCTGTTATGTTTCATATGTAAGAATGAACCAAAAAACATTTTCTAAAGGATATCTCTATAATTATTGCTATTTAAAAGAAAGCTGAATGTAAATTTTAGAAGCTTATATCTTTGAGTGTGGATTTAAAATATATCCCTTTTATGAACGCATATGTTTCTCTTGTATACAAAGCTTAGGAAAATATTATTGGAAATATGAAAAGAAGGATTAATTTTATTTCATGCAAATTTACATTACTATTTTGTTGACCTCTGCTAAATTTTATGGAAAAACGAGGACTTAATATTTTAGAAAACATTGGGAAAGAATATTTTCCAATTAAGAGAGCTCATTTAATACAAATCGGTGTTAAAAATAGAAACTTGTAAAGAAGCATTAGAACATAGCTCTATCAAAAAAGTATTTATGACATGATTTATTTTGTTGATTGAAGAATTTTAAACAGTCTCACGTGGTTTTCTAGTTGTCATTGAACGTATGAAAATACCTCTAGGAGATACAGAAAATATTGGCAGATAGTAAAATGCTTATAACGTGGTTGGTGAAGACCTTCTTTTTTTATCAGCTACCAATAAATAAACATTTCTGCAAGAAATAAGGGCCTTTACTTGTCCCTTATTGGAATGTAATTTCTGTCCAAAAATTACGAAAAGATCAATCAATATGCATGGGAAGGATTGAAACATGTACTTCAACTTGTCCTAAAGGTGAGTTATATGATAATTGGGAAGATTGGGGCAATCAAATGGCATCAGGGGGTGGTTTTGCATCTTATAATTAGACACGTCTATTTAAAAGCTTGACAGTTGAGACATTTATGGGTATAAAAAATTCCTGTTAAGTTTATCTGCGGTGTTAAATAATTAATCAATGCAAAATCACCTATATATAAAATATTCTGCAAAAAAGTGACCGAAACCTGGAATCATTTTAATTTTAGTTCAAATGATGATCAAATATAACAAATTAATAATACTAATAATATCTCTTTGCTCCTTTTAATTGTCTTAACATCGTGGAAATACCACCATAAATTTCTGTTGCCAGAGTTTTCAGTTTCCCCTAACCGCTACAAGGCTATTAATTTTTTAATTTATTTCAGCTCATGCCTCAAATTAAAACAATGTCCGGGATTTTCAAGATAATATTTTAAATGCATTTAGAAATAATGGTCAAGAGATTTGGGAAAAGATACAACTAATTTGAAAATAAAAAATTAAATAATAATTTGTTGTTTACTATCGCCTTTTATTTGGGTTTTGGGGCAGAGCAATTTTAATTTCAACCCTAGTTTATATTTTTTGTCTGATTACTTTTATTTTATAGCCTAAAATTTATTGAAAAATGGTTGTAAATATTAATCAAATAAAACTTAGGGTCTTTGGTCAAAAAAATGGTTTTGGATTTAAAGTGACAATAATTTGATTGTTTCAAAAGAATGTTGGTAATTCTGTTTTTAGCCTGTAATAAGTTCATATGGGAGATAATATTTAATATACAGTTTTCATTGTATTTTCTTTTAGTAATTACTTCTTGAGTTTTAGAAATAATATAAAATTTATAACAATATAATAATATAAAGTTTATAACCTTTAATTTAACCAGTATGGAGCTAAAATCAAGCGACGACGAGTAAACACGTCTAACGCACCGTAATAGAGATTTGGTTTGACGTGTATACACGATAAACGCGCTTAACTGGTTAAATATGGTATCAAACATAAGCTTTCAAAATATTAAATAAGAAAGGAATTTTTTTTTGTCTAAAATTTTGTAAGTTATTGTAGATTCTAGTTAATTTTTTCAGTACTCAAACTTAATATCTCAGTTATCTCAGATTTGTATATTTTCGAGTAGTGTAAACTATTTAAGCTT
Organism: Acrocera orbiculus; assembly: GCA_947359355.1. NCBI lineage: Eukaryota > Metazoa > Arthropoda > Insecta > Diptera > Acroceridae > Acrocera > Acrocera orbiculus. The sequence goes on from OX375757.1 coordinate 15,260,428, forward strand.
AAGAAGAATAAAAAGCTTTCAAAATTAAGAGTTTTTGCATTTTATATGGTTCCCTTGAAATATCTCAATAAATCTGCTATAAGTAAGATTTCAAAGACTAAATTGAGCATTTATTGGCTAATGAAACGTTTCCAACCAAAATCAGACAATTTTACTGCTATCCCGAGGAGTATGCTCATATTGTATACACCTCACTCTGTAATTAGTAATAAAACTTTCGTTGAAAAGTCCACAATTGGATACATCCTTCTGAAAAAGAAAAATCAAGCAAGATTTCTGTCCTGACCTCTAAGGCACGAATCTGAACAATTCAAGAAATTAAGCAATTACACATAAATTTGATGGGAGTAGAGTGAAAGCATTAAAAGAATACAGCAAAAAACTCTCAATTAAAAATTTTATGCCTGTTTTGAGCACAATTTCTAATTTTTATTAAAATTTAAGCTTGAGAAATTAAAAATTTTACATTCTTTTAACTTTAATTGAATTTTAGTAAAAAATATTCACAATAATTTGAATAGATATTTTAATTATTCTAATTTATTTGAACAGTTGCTTTTAAATTTAAAATTTAAATTATTATTATATAATAGTTCTTTAATATTTTTCATTTATTTAAAATTAGAAATCTCATAATTTAGACATTAATTTTTGAAGAGAAAAACTGCAAAATTCATTAATAAATTTTCTTTGAAATGACTTAAAAATATTTTAATAATATGCTTAGACAAGACATGTGTGTGTCAAACAGATTTTCTAATGAAGGCGTTTTATTTTTTTTGTTTTTTTTTTGAAAAATAAAAAAAGTAAAAACTTGATGACATATAGCAACATAATTTTTTATAACTACCGAATATATTTTAAAAGTTCAAAAGTTTTTTTATTTTAATCGTATTTTAATTGGCTAAAATAGAAAGGGGCGTACCAAATGTGCGTTTCATCTTAATGAGCTATAAATAATCCAATGAAAAGAGTTTCTATAAATATTCATTTTTTTAATGAATTTAAAAACTCGTAACAGGTACCAGCTTCCAGCTGGGACTTTTGATTGATCAATTTAATAGAAAATTTCGGCGCCATTACCTTATTAACTTCTTAATATCATTCAATGTCTAGCATTTTATATTTTATTTTAAAATATAAAGAACTAAAAGTATCAAAGTAGTTACATTAATTAAATTGACTTAAGCATTTCAAAATATTTAATATTTATTACTGTTTTCCATATGCAGATAATATCATTAACAATTTACGAAATTGATGAGACTATCAGATTTTTTTCTAATATTAGTCTGTCCCGGAAATATATCTTCGAAAGCTTTGACTAACAAAACAAGAAATACTTAATTAAAATTGTTTTCCTAGCTTTAATATACCATTTAAAGATGTCGTATATCACTATTTTTCGTTTTTTTAAAATATATTTTAGCTTTATTCATTCCGTTAGACTTTGTTAAAGTGTATAAACGTAAAATAAAACCGACAATAATCAAAAATGTTCATCAAATTGCAAAATTGGTGCCTTCTAAAAGTTGTTAAACCAGTCGGTAATCTGTATTCAAATGTCAAGCTTCACAATGTACAAGTTTTCAGGATTTCATAGATGAAACGTTTAATAAATTAGCAAATAAATATATTTTCTCATGTAATACTTATCAGATTTTATTCACATGGTTAGCTAGGATGACCCTAGAAAAAAGAACAAAACTAAATTTAAACGTTGAAATATTTATCAGCATTGAAATCTTTTTAAAGTTCTTTTTATTATTTGGAAAAAAAGAAAAAATAAAAACTGATTTCTTTCAAAGTTTTGCTTTTAATTATTTTGCTTACAAACAGAAAAAAATGGAGTCAAACAGTGCTAGACTTGAACTCTATAATAAATAGAATTAATTTTTTAGTTTTTTTTTATTTAATTTTTTGGATCATTATTCGTATCTGTTTTAGATTTTATTATATATATAACGTGTAGCAGAATTGAACAGAGAGTTGCAGTCCCTATCTTACAATTAAAATGCAAACATTAATTTAATTATCTTTTTATTTATTTTCCAGTTACTAAACTACCTTTAGGTTTCTTGGCATAATGGCCACCTATAAAACTTGTTTCTAAAATTAGCAATTTTCGATTACCAGTAATTGCTACTTTCAAATACGATTTTCTGTTGGAGTCAATTTTAGTAGAAATTTTGTTGTTGTTTAGTTTTGATATGCCTTTCAAATTTCAGCTTTCTGAAATGTTTGAAAAACACGAAAGCATTGTTCTCAAAATTCTTTCACAAATGTGTTTTAGTCAAAAGGAAATTTCCAATTTCTTCTCTATTAATACTTTAGCCTTTTCTTTTTTCCTATTGTTAAGTTGTTAGTTTTTTAGATTGGAAACCATTCATATAACGAAATTCAATTACTTTAGTTTCGATTATTAAATTTCTTGAAACTTCTATCTTTGCTGGCTTTTGTAAATTGAAAAAATTGTAAACAATATAGTTGTATATTGTATGGCTCTTGTATATCTACCCAAAGTTACTGTTATATTACTTTGATTGCAAGCTGGCTACCAAAATCAGGGAGCACACTTAAAGATTTAAAAAAAATATTAATATTAAAAATCAAGTTGAAATTTTTAAGTGGGAAAATCGTTTATTGTTGTGTTTAGTGGTATAAAATTCTCACGTCACGTGGATGATCTTTTTTTGGAAAGTTTTGAGATAAGCCGTTTAAGTAAATATTGTAATGAATTTTCATCAAAGAGCCATGGTATGAGCTTAAGGAAGCTTAAGCCATTAGGAAAAAAGTATGAATAAACAACCGATAAGAAATTTATTTGTTTAGTTCTACTTCACTTAAACTCAGAGTTTAGAAAAAATTAATTGTATTTCTATAAAATTCCAGATTTTAATTTCGATTCTTATTCGAATAATTCTGATAAAACTGATCGCTTACTTATTCCAAAATTAAATTTGATTATCTTATTTTTCCTCTTTGGTTAAATTTAATCGTTCAAGAAATTATATTCTAAGAATTACGAACTATTGATATACAGCAAAATAACTCAAGCACGCCAAAAACTAAGAAATCTATGTACCCGGTCAGTTTTATATTTTCTTAACCCTGAAATCAGGATCCTTTTACGGTATGTTATGGCTACATTAATTTTTTTCAAATAAAAAAATTTTCACAATATTCTGTTCATCATGGAAAATTTTATTAAATTGTTATCAGCATTATTGAAAATTTTGATATGTGATCTAAGTATAATTTTTATTATAATCAAAGTACTATAGATAAATTAATTCAATTCTCAAATTTATTCATCATTTCGTGGCTAACTGATTCCTTTTGACATTACTAATCTAAAAGAATTTTATGAACTTCAAAGAACACAAAACAAATTACAAAACAAACTTTGAAGTTATGTGAAATAAACAACAGTTGCTGAAGACATATCCTTCAAGATTTGTGATTGCGCCTGTCAACAGCAATCGTTTTAGCGAAATCGAATTGTTACATTAAAAATGTCGGATAAGTTTATTCAAACTGTCATCATAAGTGACAATCCTATGCAAAAGACAGTTTTTATTCTCTTGTGTTATTCATTGGAATTGTTTAAACCAAGAAGATCTTGAGTATTTTTCTTATAAAATTTTTAAAATTTTATAATATTCTTAGTGTTGACTGTCAAATTTTGATTTCTGATGATAAAAGTAAACAATAATTTTGTATTAGGGAAGGAATGACAAAAAATAAAAATTAATAATGAAAACTCATAGAAATGAAAAAGTTTTTATTTCATTCAATTCATGGGATGAATATTATGAAAAATATGAATTTAATAAAGGAAAGTTTCTTTGTAGTCTTCATTTTTAAATTGAATGAAAAATTAAGGTAAGAGTGTAAATTTGCATTTCAAAATATTTTTCATCCCTGTATTCTATAGCCCACCTCTAGTTTATTGTGTACCACACAAATATAAAATTTGTTATACATAGCAGGACGTCTGGACAGCCCTATTCAAAATGATGCAAAACATAGTATGGGGGTTGGGTGTTTCAGTGTTTATTATAATGGAGTTCAACTGAATTTTCTGCGACAGATTTCCAAGCTAATAAATATTTTTATTTTTTCGTGTCTTTTAAAGTGAATATTTTTGTTCACTGCTGGAAGGCAATTTGATATTTATTTATATAAATATATACATATATATATATATGACGGTAAGAAGAGAAGAAATCATATTAAATTTATTGAAATGAGATCTAGAAAAATAATTTTATTATTATTAGGGGCCTAAGTTGTAAGAATAGAATACATTTCCATCACAGTAATCCGATTTTTTATGCAATGTAAATTTATGTAAAACAAATTAAACACCACTGTTGTTATTCACGTCTCAAGGCTTTTTTGTTTACAAAAAGAAAAAATTTCGTAGAAAACTTTACTAGCAGGTCAAATAGTCTTTGTAGAAAATTGTTGAAAAGGGTTGAATAACCTTAATAATTTTAATTAACATTTTCATCCTTTAAAATTTTTCCTCATAAATTTTTCTTCCTGTGGCGAAAAGCTTTTAAATTATGGTGACAAGCCTACTTTATATTTATTAATCTAAAAATTTGCTTTTGTTAATCAATTTTAATAACTATAGCATTTAACCACGAATATGATTTTAATATTTGTAATAAAAAAAGTTATAAAGAGTTTTTTGTTTCGATATTATTAATGTTAATTTTGGATAAAATTAGCACATCGCTAGGCTGCAGGGGGGTTTTATTTCATTTTAGATGGATTTTTCCAACTAAAATTCTAAGAAAAAGCTAGATTCATCATATATTAGTGATATTAAGCACATTTTAAGTGGATTTTATTATTAGAACTCCTGTGGATAGTTTTGACCTGGCAGCTATTCTATTTAAATTGATAATAAATTCAAAAATTAATGTTTATTAACAATTGATTTATTATTTCTTCAGTGTCGGGTTAGGATATATAGAAAAAGCATACCAAATACTCACTTTTTGTGGATCCAAAGATTGCTTTAAGATTTTTCTGGTCCAAATGTGACAATTATTCTTTTTGAAAGTCCAATTCATTGTTAAATGGGTCTTGTGTCTGGAAATAATTTAAATTGAAAAAGCCAGATCGATGCAACAATGTTTATTTGTTGGTGTATCAATACATAATAGCGTAAGTTGGTCTCCCAAAGCCTTTATTCCTATGATTGGTGTGTGACTAATAGTTTTCAAGACTACTTAAAACCCTAACTGACAACAACAATATATGTATTATGGTGTCCGTTGACTTTTTCATCTGCCACTCTTTGCCAAATCTCTCACAAAACTAATGATCTCAAATTTGTGCACCAAACTATAAAAGTGGAATGATTTGTAAGTATGTAACAACCGAAATAATTAAAAACGTATTTTTGAATTCTTCATCATTTTTATAATGTTTTTTGTAATTTAAATTTGTCTTCGTTCAAATATGACATAATAACGATAAATTTTCTCTTATGAAAAATCTATAATGATCAGAAATCTAATTATTAGCTATTATTTGAGTAAGAATTACAGTCCTTGCCCGTCTTACAACACATCATACTCTTACAAGAATTCTTTAAAAGGATTTTAAGTTTAATCCAAAAAAATTTCATTCAGGAAAATTTTTCTTGTGTAAATTTGTCAAGCATATTTTTTCATGTTCTATCAACTGCAAATCTCCCTATGCCTAGAATAAGCCATGTCATGTACTATTATCTTTTTAAAATCAAAAGGAAGTTTTTTTTTTGCTGTATAACACACAACTATTAAAGACCCCTTTTTAGTCAGCAATTAGATTTTCAATTATCCTTTTTTGTGACCCTCTCTTATGTATTATTAGATGTTAGTAAACCAAAGAGACACGTGCTTAGCACATTCAGTGGGAACAATTTCTTATGGCATATGACATTCCTTAAGTATGGGGTGTAACAATAGATTAGATAAAATCTCGTTTGAATGCTACTAAAAGGTTGACGACATTAACCTCAAAGTACTTTTCATAGAGGCATTTAGCATCTTAGTCCTGTCTCCCTTAGAAAAATCTTAAAGGCACAAAGGAAGTATATATATATATATATATATATATATACATTTATATTTCTTGTTTTGTGACAGAGTAAGCTCTTCAAGAATAATTTACCTACCCTGTAGAAAACTGGGAAAGTTGACTATGCCAAGTTTCGGGAAAAAGATGCTAAATGGCGAGCAGAAATAGAACAATACAAGCATATAACGACCTTAAAGACAGGAAACGGTTATTGTAGATTGGCGTCAAGAATACTTGTTGCAAGAAAACAACAAAATTTTATCTTTTGGGTGGACTAGAAGGAAATATTGCAGCCAACTCTGCCCTTTATCCACCCATTTTTTTTTTGTTGGGAAACATAATTTTTTTCTAGTTTATTATTCAAATATCCCTCTTAAATTTTTGTTTGTTATGTTCATATTTTATAGGTTTGTAATTTGGTTTTTCTACAATATTTTATGATAATGAAGACAATCTTTTTTGCATTAGCATTTCATGGGTCCAACTTTTATTTTCCTATTGTTTTTTCTGGTAATTTAAGATATGAAATTTTTGTTGTCACCTAGAAGTTTTTTTTATATTCAATAATTTAATAAATAAAAGGTATTGATTTTAAATTAATTATTTTCTTTTTAATGGTATGATCATAGACACTTGTGTTGCTGCAAGATAAAAGTCTAAAATAAGGATAAAAGAGAAGTTTGAAATAATAACTTGAGAAAAATTCATAATTTTGTTAGTATAATTTGTCTTAAGTGGAAATTTGAACGATAGAATAATCTGTTTATTGGCATATTTAATATTTTTTCCTGGTTAAGTAGTATAATAGATGAAATTTTCTTTCAGATTTGTGGTTTTATTTGAAAATTATTTAAAAATAGCCAACGAAGAATATTATTTATGATAACAATACTGAATGAAATTGAAATCCAGAACTCTTCTTGTAATTATAATTTTTTGATTTTTCTACTCTTGTTTCCTAAAATTAGTTTTTTCTTTAAGTCTTCCAAATAAAGAAAGCTAAAACGAAGTGCTTCTGTGCTTTTAGCAACATTACCGAACGGATTTAAGAATAATATCACGTTTGTCAAACGCAGCGGGGGGTATCAGAGCTAAGATACGGCTTTTGTTATTAAACTTTCTCTTTGCTGCTGTTCCACTTTTCATTTTTTGTTATTGTGTTTGCTCTCATCAAATTCAACAAGAACAACAATTTTAGAATAAATTGTGTATCAACAAAACTTTGAGCAATGACAGTTTTCAATTTTTTATATAAAATGTGCTTCATTTACTTTTTGCTCATTTTAAATTCTGCATCTCAGCACTTGTCAATTAGTCAACAGAATTTAAGTTTTTTTATAACATAAGATGCCAAAAATGTAAAGCTGATAAGTCATATCCAAAATTGTTGTTTATTTTTATAAAAAATAATTTTCACGTCTAAGGACTTTTGTGAATACCTTTATTTCCTGTAACAATACGTTAATTTCAAAAAACTAATGTTAATGTAGACAAGAATGAATATCCTAATTCAAAGTAAAAAGACTTCATTTAATTCTAGAGAAAAATTATCAACTCTAATATTCCCTTAAGATTTATAAAGGACTGCAGTTTACTGTTTATATTTAAGATAGCATCCAAAATGTAATTTCTGGATTGCTACATCTTTTCAGTTCTCACAATTTACACTTGATTGTTATTTAAGTTTCGTTATTTAATTCTATTCTCTACGCCAATGACAATATCTTGTTTCATACTTACGTATATGTGTTATTAAGGATAACTAAGGCTTGATATAGTTTTGTTCAACTCTATTATCTTGATTTCATGACAAGGGGATTACATCATCTGTAAATTGTAGACAATTTTGTGGAGAATAATAGCTTTTTGCTTTCAACGTTGCTTAAGTAGAATGTGCGAAACTTCCTTTTTTATTAAGATAAATGATATGCTTCAAGATATATAGATTCAATTTTCAGAAATTTCAGGAATTTACTCTGAAGCAATTCGTTGAAAATCTATCTTATGGAATATATCGTTAAAGATACTTGGTGACTCATTCAATTTAAACTATCTCTCGTTTTTGAAAAGATAATCCAAATAAAAATATTAATGATAGTTAACATCTTTTTTTACTAGGTAAAATTAAAAATTTTCAGGCTACGTGGATATGTTCAACTTTGCTATATTTTGGTGAGAGTTATGTTTACTTATGTCTTTTCTGTTAAACTTTTTATTTGCTTTATATAATATACGTAATACTTATAGTAATCAAAAGTTTTTCAGCAAACGTTCAAAATAAATCCTTTAATGGACTCTACTCTAAATTCTTGTTATGTGATTGCTTTGCCATAATGTTTATACACTTAACATATAAAGCCATCGCTGGCATCCCAGATACCATCTTTCCATGCAAATTTTATAATGACATCCGCGAACAACTAAAATTTACTGCAGGAGACGTACTTCCTGATTTTTTCGTTTGCAGGATTTATTTACCATTGCTTCCATACTATGAAAAAAAAGTTAAATATCCTTTTATTTGCTTTATTTTTTTAATTTTGACACTAATCCGATTCCGAGACGATGGTAGTGGTATTTTCTGCTTGTCTTACTGCAGTAAAATAGGTTTTCTAAATAACCCACATTCTAAATTCGGCTATGTGCATCTTTATCTTTTCTATTGCATTCTGGTTATATACACTCAGTTTGTTTCATATCTACTCTATTCAGTAGGAAAGAATTTGTGCTATTTTGGCTCCAAATAAGGAGCAGGGTTGTATTGATAACAATTTTTTTAATTGAGTGGTTCCAGGTTTAGTCTAGAACTTTTAAAGACAGATTTCTCAGAGACTGGGACTCTGAAATCAGTGAAGCTTTTGAAAAAAAGAAATGCGAAGAAGGAGAATATAACCGAAGAGTTCTCAAAAGGTAAAAAATTTTTTAGCGATAAAGCAAAAGATTTTTATAAAGAGAGGAAAAATTTAATTAGAGGCATAATAATGCTTTAATTTAAAAGAAAATGTAATAAAATAGGTATGAAGCAAAGTTAAAACAATCTATTCATCTTTTTGTTAAATTACTTTTACACGAATGATAAAGATTTTATATTTTCATAAATGAACAAACACACACGCTACTTTAAAAATGAATCATATGCCATGGATAAAACTGCTTGCCATTTTAAATTGTGACTTTGGATCAAAATATTTTTAGAAGCTGGCATTAAGCTTTTGCGGTACTTAATTGGAGAATTGACGATATTAAGACGAATAAAGCATCACGAAGTGTAAATAATTGTGTTAACAGGATAGAACGCTTAAAAGTTTTACAAAGATATTTTAAAGCAATGAAAACAGAAATCAAAAACCAAAATTGCTTATAAAAAAAATACTACGTATATGCTAAGATATAAACAGGCAAGTATTAACAGACATTCATATTAACTAGCAGAGCTTTTCTTTTTTGAAACTTATTAATGTAAACCAGATTTTTGGATTTCTTTTGGTTTGAAAGAAGCTTTATAGGAAAATGCTGTACCCTGCTAACCTCTCAAAGTACTTAAAGCTCACACTTTCTTTTTTAATTAAAATTTAATTTAATTAAAGTTTTAAATGACCATTCAAAAAACATCAAAAATAGTTTTTAAAAATTTTTTTTAAAGGTTTCATTAAAAAAACATTAAGTTTAATTATTTTTGTATAATAATAATTATTCATAAATTATTCATAAATAAAGAAACCTTCTTAAGTCAGAAATAACAAAAAATTAAGCCATTATTCACAGTCAAAAATCCATTAAGATAGTATTGCTAAATAGCTTGGCAATAATTAAGAAGTGACTATAGAGAAAAAAAAACTAGATTTTTACTATGATTGGGGGAAAAAGTATACACGTTCAGTTCTCAATTAACATTCACATTCCCATCTCTAGTTATCACTAATATCGTTTGACTAGACTTATTAGACTAGAACGTTCTTAAATAACTATCATTACTCTCTACAGAATTGTTTCATATATCTTCCATATACCCCAGAAATATACATTTATACAAGGGCATACGTATAGTTACAAGAAATAGAGTGGTAGAGTATCTACCACAAAAAATACTATAGCTCCTATTTTAAGTTAGCATATGGATCGATAGCTTTACCCTCAGTACTATAGAACTGCTAACTAACAGTCTTCTTTTTTCTCATCCCTGTCTAAGAGCAAATATGTACACAAAGTTACACGTTGTTTGATCCTGGGGTTGTGGATGAGGGATGTTGGTAGCTAGAAAATATAAGTGAAGCAAAGGTAGAACAAATTGGTTAAGGGTAGAATAGATATATGCGCGATTTTCTGTGTTACATATGAGAAATTTTATATAGTAAAATATAAAACATATATATATATATATGTATATAAATTCTTATGTATGTAGAACTACACAATAACTGAACGGATACCTTTGTCCCTCTTTGAACGTCTCTAAAATGGGTCTACTGAAAGGGTGGATCCTTATAGCATTTTGCAATAAATTATAGAAGGAAAATTTTGGGGCTGTTTGTAAAGGTAAATCGGCCGTAAAGGTGAACTTCTATTCCTTTACGGTAATATGCCAAGAATGGAATCACAAATGATTTTCTATTTTTCTTTTTTGCTTCATTTTTTATGCTTTATGACATAAAAAGTCTTTAGTAGTAGGATACCAAAAAATAGAAAAATAAAATAAAGAAAACAAGTTAACAGAAAAAGCTAAGATTTAATTGAATATTTCGTAAATATTTTTGTATGCTTGGGTGTATGTAAGGATGAATATATATATATACATGAATCCAATCATTTGTTAGAATTTTGTGGATTTTCTTCTAGAATAATTTTGATTTATGGTTTTAATGATAAATGTATTACTGGTTATTTTCTTTCCTTTGTATCCTTATAGCAGTTTTTTGAATTTTAAAAGAAATTTATGTGCTAACAGAATTTTATATAGAAATACATAAAAATTAGATGAATTAGATGAACTGTTAATATTCTATAAAAATTAAATATTTCCAAAGAAAAATAACTTTAAACAGCGATATTAAACTTCGACCGCTTTATCAAGAATAGCTACCATGAATTATAGAAAATTTTATTATATTAAAATCAGTAGCAAAAAATTTATTCTTTGAAACAAGTTCAAAAATATGGAGAGTGGAATTATACAAAATAAAATTACTTTCTGAAAAAGAGAAAAAAACAGCATTGAATAACTCCACTTGTAAAAAAATTAACAGAATTTTATTAATTTGGCTACAAAATAATTTTGAAATTTTCACTGAATTTTGATATGAAGATAAAAATTAAAGTGAAAGTTAATAAGTTTTTTCGAAAAAATCCAATTATTTATTTTCTATAGATATACTCCCATTGATTTAAAATTAAAGGATCTAAATAGGACCTTAATTAGTGGATGCTACATTTACCTAGAAAAATTTTTCTTGTTTGTTGCTTTGTAATTAAAAATTAGTCCAATAATTACGATAATTTTGCTTCCCTCAACAGTCTGAAGAAATCAGATATTTTTACTACCCTGATTTTAGAATAACAGTAAAAGCAAAAACAAGAAGATGAATACACAAAAAAAGCAACAAAATAGACATCCCCTTTAGAAAATTTAGATAGTAATATAAAAATATTCTTAAATGAGATGTGGGCTAACATTTTCTCATAATTGACAACATTTGTCGGGCCGGCTAGTTAAATTTTATCTTTTTGTGGCTATATACAACAAAATTTAATCTGAAAAATAAATTTCAACAATATGTTGCCCGACATTTAGTACTACGTAGCTCTTATTATCCACCCTCGTTATGGTACGTTATGGTAGTTAGTTTACTTATGCATCTAAGGGGATGTGGTGAATTATGCTACTTCAAAGACTATTTTAGGTCTTTGACCGATTAAGAGTGCAATTTTCGTGTGCAGCATCTGTTCATTTTATGTTTTTATTATATACTTTCAACTTATTTTCTTTCGCTATGTTTCTCAAAAATTGCGTTTTTAATTTTACCAATATTAAGTATGAATTTTTTAATTGATTACTATTTACTTGGACCACATTCTTTTTTTAATTACAAAGTAGTTTAGAAATCAGAATACAAAGAAAATTTATGATATTTTTCTCACATTCCTTAAATAATTTTATGCTGTTGTTCTTAGAGGCATTAGAGTAAAAGTAAGAAAACCATAAAAGTAAGAAAAGCCTAATTTTTCAACAATTTCAATTACTATGGAAGCACCTGCTTTCCTCTTGCATAAAATTTCAGTTAAGTCATTTTATTATATCGCTCAATAAGAAATATCGGAAACTTTATTTTATGTACTTTATCTTCATGTAGAAGATTAAAAGAAGAATGATAAACGACTTAAAAGCTTTGATTGCAAATTATTTGCCATTACGAACTTATCTGATGATATGCTTCAAAAAGCTCAGAAAGACTTGATTTAGTAGTATTTTATAAAAGTAGGTTAAGCTGGATAAAATAATCATTAAATTAAGTTTAATATCTTATTTATTATAGTCAATTAAATAATAAAGAACCATGATATGATTGCAAAAAGCCAAACGGGCAGCACTTTTTTTTAAATTTTAAATAAATAATTTAAAATAAATTTTAATTTTATATAATATAGTGGGAAAGAGTAGTAATAAATTTAGAAGTTTCACTGGCATGAGTGGCACCTGATAAATTTAAATATAATATAAATATAATAATTATGGGTTTTAACTAAGCCACCCAAAAATTTCTAAATTAATTTTATTAATTTTTTGCAAAGTATTTCAAATTCTTATTCATTATTACTTTTAACAAAATAAAATAATTTATTTCTACCCTTAGTAACGAATAAAAACATGATCAAGTTTTGCCTGGAAGTTTTAATTGGTCAGAGGTAATTTTACTTTGTTTTAAAGTGTTTGTTATGTGAAGAAGAGGTAATGCAACACGGCTGAGTTTGTCTAGAAAATGACGTAAATATCTTTCTAGCTACATGTGCTACAAAGTCAAGGTTCACAGCTTTAAAACTTTAATTTCTTACTACCAATTTTTGTTGCACTGAAATTAATAGATTTTTATGCTTAGTTTTAAAATTATGAACTACACTTGTCACTCTCTACCGCTCCGCCTTCCCTTCGTTGGAGCTTAAATTCATGTGAAATTTTAAAGTTTCTATTTCGAAATTATCTCTCACAAATAATTTTGTTATTTGAAGGATTAAACTAAATATCATAAAATAATCGTCTATAGTTTTAATCAATTTAAATACCATGAAATTTATATATGAAATCCGATTCCTAAGTACAATTATCACACCACTTAAATTATTTTAAAATTCAAATATATTATAATAATATATTATTAAATGGTTTTTTTTTTTTTTTGGTTTACAATACCAATTTGTATACTTTTCTAGATGAGTAAACCATTGGGTACCTTGAGTTGTAATTTCTAAAACTTAAAAATGCAGTTTAATATTCAAAAATCAAATTTTAAAGCAATGAATTTATGCGTAATTTACAGAGAGTATCCCTTATTAATATCAAATTGAACATTCCAATAGCTTTGTATAAGAAATGGTGTATCATTACCTAAACATTTTTAAATAGTTTTGAAGAAATTGCTGTAAATGTTTCAAAAACAGACATTAAAAGTTTTAAGATCTAATTTTCATCACTGATGTAAATTTTAATGTTGGTTCCACAGACAGTTATATATTTAATTGAAAAGCCAACTTTAAACAAGTTTACTCTTCCTTCCCGTTAAATTTGATCTAATAAATTATACCCAAAACATTAACCTTAAGTCTAGAGCAAAATTTTGTGAATTTAATATCACTTTAAGTTCTTTTTTTCAAAATTCTAGGTTTCATTTTGTATTAACTAATTAAACCCTTTTATCCTTTTCAAAGAAAAACCATGACATTGATTTTCAAAAAGTAAAAATATTGAATTAGATATTCAGCATTAAATATAAATTTCACTCTAATGTAAAATCATACATTAACTTAAATTTAATCTTATGGTTTATGTCAAAATTTTAATATAAAATGAATTTCCGGTCAGAGAATATATGAACCCTTTTATGTATATAAATGTCAAAAACAGTAAATCCTTATCACTATGTGCAAAACAAGTCAGTCAAATTAAAGCAATTCTCTTCCAGCTTCTAAGATTTTCCTTCTTTTTTTTTCTATAACTCAATCATGCTACCACAGGATAATAATATCCTATAAGCCCTTTGTGGTAGCGCGAGCGTAGGAAGCTCATTGAAAAAATATCCCACTGGAAAAGTATTTGCTGTCAAATAAATTGAAATCTAGGTTTATGTTTTTGACATTAGTTAGGATTTCTATTTAAAATTCATTTTTATTGGCATTATAAATAAATGTACAAACAAAAAGAGCATAAAAGCAGAGATATTTTACAACAATAAAGTTATTCACCTGATAGAATTGAATATATTATTTATAATATTTATCGAAACCTTTTGCTTATATTCTATGAAAAGTACTTGAATCTTGTATATAATCAGTGAACATTAAATTAAGCCCTTGAAGTGAACATTGTATTCCCTTTTCCTTTTGCCTTTATTCAATTTTAATCTGGAAGCTTACAGCACGTGATTTTCTTTAATATCCTGCCTGGTTGACGTAACCAAAACTGGGAAAGAAGCATTTATTGCCTTGCTTAAATTCATCCATCATTTACTTTCTAAAAACATTATCAAATATTCTGATCGCGTTTTTTTTTTTATTATGAATATACATATAGTATACATGTGGGTTTATACATTGGTATATAAATAAGCACATCATCGTTTATCTCTAAATAGGCAACATTTTGATATAAAGGAAAATATAGTCTTCTGCCGGAACTAAAGCTGACAAACTTCATCGAATTCAATTTCCTATGATGAAAATGAGGTACAATAAGCATTTACCGTCCCAAAATTAAGCTAAAAAATACCTTGCGGCTGCTAATGATATAACTATACATTGCCAGCCCTCTTTACCAATCCCCCCATCTGATTATCTTTTCAGCTATGTATATATTTTTCCCTTTTTATAAATTTTATATTCTTATCCTAAAGGAAGAGATTTCAACAATGTCTCTGATTCGAGGGCTGAAAACATACAGATCAAAAAAGAAAAACATCAGTAACAAAGATTATATCATGCAAAGGTGGAAGGCACTAGTATATGACAAAGTCTTTAGCAAGAGAACGATTTATATTGTGTTTTTTTTTTTTTTTTTTGTCTTTTTTCTGGTAGAAACTTGATAGCCTTAAGGTATATCAGACCATTAAACTTGCTGAAAAAAAGAAAAAATAGAAAGTTCTATTAGATATTCTTCTCATTGAAAAAATAATAAATAAAACTTCTGAAAAATATCATAATCATTTCATTATTATCTTTTTTTTAGCTTTCATTTAAAAAAAGAAAATAATATTAAGAGATTTTTCTTGTTTTATTTCAGAAAATTTTGCTTAGATATAAGCATTATAAAGGACATCATAGCATGTAATTGCCCCAAAGACTTATCATTTTCAAAACCAATTTGAAGAAAACTAATTCTGTAATGGAATCTTAACTAAGCTCAGCATATCTGAAAAAATATTTTTATTTCAAAATGTAAGTAAATTTTATTTATTGAATATCATGAGTAAGAAAACTTAAAATTGAAAATCATTGCTTTATTTAAATAAGTATGATTAAAATATAGTTAAAAGGTATCCTTTATATGTCATAAAAGAATTATTGGCTATAAAATTATGCTTCTTTCATTAAAGAAGAGAATGATTAAATAGATAAAAGATAGAACCATAAGTTTAAAATTATTACTCCTGTAAGTGTTAAGATAAGAAGGTATTCCTTTAAACATCATTTCAATTTAATTAAAGTAATATATAGTGAAATTTATTTGTTAAAAAGCTTTAATACCACTTTTATCACTATTGCTCATTTTACATGAAAGAAATATTTTTTCAATAATTGTGTAATTCGAACATGAACTTTGTTATGTAAAACCTTGAAAATCAAAAGAGAAATAATATATTTGAAATTATTTATTATTCTATAAAAATAAGGTAATATTCTCAAAATACTACAGTATTGCAATATTAGAATACATACTACAATCATTCGCTTAGTTCTGCCAAGTTTTTACTGCATAAGAATAAATAACTAAAAATGACTAAACTCTGCTTATTTATCAATGTGCTCTTATTTTGTATAAGATTAAGGGCCAGTTTGTTGAATGATTTTTGCAGCTCTATTTCATGTGTCCCAAACAAATTAGTAAAAGAAAATGCTAAGTACTAAAGTAAGCTGTATGGATATGCTCCTCTAGTGTAAGCAACTCTTGTAAGTGGAAAGTGCTTTCGTGTAAGCAAAAGGGACAATACATTTTTTTCATATTTGATTTAATATTGGTGATATACTCGTACAAATACTTTACTCGAATACAATTGTTTTATTGGGTTTATTTTTAGTTTGATTGTTTACTGCGAACGATTTTTCAATTTATTAAAATTTGAAAATTATAAATTTTTCAGTATACACTTTTACTATTCTAAAGGTGGACATCTCCACATCTCCGCGGGTAAATTTTTTGACGTCATAAAATCACGCTAAGTTGTTGATCCTGTTCCCCCTCAAATCTGGATATTTCGCTATTTATATTTAGTTGTTGTTGTAAAACTTTGCTTTGATTTCGGCAAAACAGACAGGCAAGGGCATTTTTGTTTTTTTCTCCAGAGATTCCCACGGAACCGCACTAACTGAATTGTGAAATTTTTGTCATTTTTGACGTCATGAATGTTACCCGCGGAGATATGCGCACTAAGCCCACCTTAAGAAGCATAAAGAATTAGGAAAATATATTTAATGCTCACCCAAATGATTCGTCATTTTTTTCAATTATTATGTACTCTACGCAATCTTTACACCATGCCAAAAAGATTTGAAAAGTTATACTTTTAAAATAATTCATTTGAATGGATTTCTTAATCCTAAAAGCTTAATTTGAAAATACTGATTTTAAAAATTGCTTTGGATTTCTTTGGTCGGTCAAACCGGACTTTATCAATTTGATATAGAATATCAACTTGTTTGCAGAAGTTTAAAAATAATTGCTTTGGCATTGGAAAAGCCAATTTTTTTGAAATTCATAATGTAAGGTAACTTTAATTTCAAGATTTGATAAAGTAACATTTTTTATAAAATTCCCCTTAAAAAATACACAAATTGTGTTTGACTGGTTAGTCATGTTTTCACTCTAAAAAATAATGCTCAAGAAATAACAAAGTGCGTAATGAAGATTTAATTAAATTAATTGATTTAGCTTTGACCATGGCTGTACGGTTTATAGTGGAGAGAAACATACAGCAAGAAAATTTGATCTTTTGAAACATACACAATAAATTTGTTAATTAGATGAAGAAAACTGGATCTGAAGATCCAGATGAAGATTTGATTTGAAAGAAGGTATGAAGTCTTTTGTATTGCTGCCATTTTCGTATGTTTATTGGAGCAGCAGGCGATATCCTATCCTTAAAAAAATGGCTTTACGGCATCTGAATAAATATATAGATCAACACGGTAACTTGCTTGGTTAAAAATTAGAAAACTTTTTTTTTTTTGCATACAATACAAATTTTTCAATTCCAAAGACCAAAATTTATAATCGAAAAGTATCCATTTTTGCTATGTTTGAAAGACGTTGAATTGTTGATTGCTACGGTTACAGTTTCAATTCCAGGTAAAACTGAGATGAAGGTTTTGATTAAAATCCTTTTTTGCTCAGACACTAAATACAATTAATCTATAAATCTCAAAAGAAGACAACAAGTTTATTTTGGAATTAATCTAAAAGTTTCAATTTCCAAAAAAAAGGTTGATAACAGAATAAAAGGAGGAAGCTAAAATTTTAGTTAAATATCGGAAAACCCTTATGTAGCCAAAAAACATAGCACGTAAAGATTTATCAATATAGTCTTAGGCCTTAAGCGATTGTCTAAAAGCTAAGGAAATTAATTTATCATAAATCGAATTTAACTCTAATTTCACTAATATTTACTGTTTCCAAAATTTAAAATTCAACCTCAATTCTATTTTTTGTCTGAAACGATTTCTAAGAGAACCTTGTATTAAATTAAGCTTGAAACTTAAATAAAATTCCTGCTGTCTTCAAATTGATGAAAACATTTTGTTAAATAATCTTTGTAGGAAAATGGTTAATGGTTTAACTAATTTGATATTAGTAAAAAAAAGTATATATACACTTTATTAAATAGACAGACATATTTTGCTTATAAATTAAAATTTATTAAATATTTATAAAAAAAAACAGTAAAACATTTAAAACCCAAGCCAGCATCAATTTAAATACTTTTAAACATTTAAGTGTTGAAAGATATTCTTTTGAAAAGGGCTAAATAGTATTTCCTTGTTTATTTTTTATTTAATATAATTACTTTTTTTTTCAATTAAATTTCTAATACACTACAAAGTCTAATAAAAAAAAACTAAGCACATTTTTTGTGTATTTATTAGGTTTACTTGAAAATAAAGGATTAATATTTAATTTAAGTTGTTAAGTCACTGTTAAGCTTTATTCACAAAGACTCAGTTTTACTAATACTTACTCACATAATTGATTTTCTTATGTCTTCTTTAATTACTTTTAGGTATTATTTTGTTTTCATTTTCAAGAGAAGAACTTTTTATGAACAAAATAAGGGAATATAAAAGCTTAGTAAATTTGTTTCAATATTCTCAAAAACAGAAGCAATCAAATTATATATTTATTTGATCCTTTTGCCGAGTAATGGAACCATGAATTTTTAATATAATTCAAGTTGAGAATATACAACACGCCAAGGTGTAACTGGATTTCTAATTCAGGTGCATTATTTATTTCAATTCGACTTACTAAAACTAGATGGAAATGAAAATATTGTGCTGAATAAATTTTTTATTGTTTTTTTTTTCTTTGCAATAATTGAATTTCGATTATTTTATAAAGCTTAAATTTCGATCTACTATAGGCTATCATTGTAGATTGACTAGAATATTGCTTAAAATTACAAAAAGTCAAGTTATTGGATTTTTAATTTGTTTTGCCCACAAGGAAAGTCTCAGACTTAATGGAACCATGAGGCACTTTTAGTTGATTCCATGAACATGATATCTCGTTACGTATATATACGTACGTATGCTTATACGATGAGTTCGACCTGAAGCAAGTTTTCAAGTGTGTAATTAAGAATTAAATTACAAACATTTAGCGTGGACGCTTTATTAAACCTTCATAGTAAATAGTTGCCATTAGTTTTAAATGCTTTAAAAGTTCATTTATTATTGGATTTTATAAAATTCTAGGCTTACGATAAAGTTAAATTATAGATTAGAGCTTGTTCTTTACAAGAGAATATCTTTGATACATAAAAACTTAAATTCTAAAAACTTGTGACCCCCTTCTGTATGGCTTCAAAGCAAGAAAACTTTTGGTAAGAAAAATTTTTTCACTAAATAAAAGTATACTTTTCTTGATATTATAAGAAATTGTGGAAATAAATTATAAAAATATTGTTACCAAAAAATTTTTCTGAAAGTGAGGGGCAAATTATTTTAAAAATTGGGCCGAGTATTTCTCTTTTAATGTAGTCAGCAAAAATGATTTCGATTTTTTAGAAAAAAACAAAATACCATCTGAGGTTGCAAAAATTTCTGTTAACAACCCAAAATATCTAGAATAATTCTTTGAATAAAAAATATTATGTATCAAAAAATTCTTTCATTTTAATAATGGTAAGCGTAATCCTTAATGAGTTATCGACTTTAAAAATAGGATTAAATTTTTAAGAGGTAATAGCTGATTAAAGATCAAGCTGTGGGGTTTGAAAAAATTATTTTTTGATATAATGACATCAAATTATTGAATCTAAATCTTTCATTTAAAAGAGGAGTGCTTAGTTGCTTAAGTATTAATTTAACAAAAACCAGAAGAAATAGATATTGATTTGATTGAGAAAAATTTTAAGGAATTTCGATCTAAGCCTAGCGAAAGTGTATAATTCAAGGTATTTTTCCTTAGTTTTTTCGGTGGACTAAATATTAGGCATTTGTATTCTTTAATTTAAACATATTGATGTAAACTATTCCACATTAATCTGCGATCCTAATGCTTTAATAAATTAAAAAAATACATTTTTGATAAACAAAAATGGATCAAAAATTAATTTTCATATTTCTTCCTATGAGAAAAAAATTAAATTTAACTTATATGAATTTGGAAAAAATATAACAATTATTGAAATTGTTGAAAAACTATTCGGCTTGATTATTAAATTTGAGAAAACATAAATCATAGGTAGTCCTAACATATTTCCCTTGAACGATTAAATGTCATTCACTTTTGGTCTAAATTTTAAATTATGTTAAATAAATTTATATTAAGTTATTGAAAACAATCAGTGAGCTAATTATAAAAACAAACTTCAGATGGGGATATTTACTCTTTATTAATAAACTCACATAAAATTTTTAATGAAGAGTATTTCCTTTTTCTGAGTTGGGAACAACTAATGCTTTGAAAATGTTTTAAATCTTGGAATAAATCAGTTATAGCCTAATGCCTGGGACTCACTAGCGCTTAGCGTGTGGAGACGACTTAGCACAGTAAAAATGGAGAGTTTTTTTTATATACCAGTGGAGTGGAACATCAGTGGAGACTAATGGACTCATTAGCATTTAGCCCTAAATTTTGTGTCGCTAAGCGCTAGTGAGTCCCAGGCATAACAAGCTGATCAAAAATGTAATTGGAATCATTAATAAAATTAAAAAAGACCTGACCATAGTTTCTGTAAACAGTTCTACACATTTTGTTGAAAATAACTTTGAATTTTTTTTTATAGATTTTCATCTGAGCAGAGTGTATTAAATATATAATTTAACATTCAACACCCCGAAACATAAATTTTACAAAAATGCCAGTCTCTAAAGAGTATTAAGGGAGAATATGAAAAACAAAACATAAAAGGTCTAACAGAAAAGCGCTAAGGTTATGAATAAATAATTTCACAAGGCTTAAAAATTTTTAGTGATAATATTGGTAAAGGAAGTAAAATATATACAAAAACAAAAAGAAATAAAGAAATTCACTTACCCTGGAGAAAAAAAAAATAAAAAGTTAATAGCTACAGGAATATGAAAAAAATATCTTTAATTATAAATCTTGTGTAGGTGTGCGCTGTCCTCTTTTATCACCATTTCAATATATTTTTCTTTTACCTCAAAAAAAAAAAAAAAAATTTATCATGCCATTATTATTATAGAATTATGACATTTAATCTGTTATATGAAGAATATGTGAAATGAACACCTACATACCAAGTTAAGCCCTTCGAACAGTCTATGCTTGTAAAACGCTCTAATCTTTCATTGCTTGACCATAACTCTATTTTGAGTTTTATTACGAGATTAAAGTTTTTCCAAAAAGTCAAAGAAACTTTGTCAAGCAACTAGAACACGTATTAAAGTCTTCAAACATCATATAAGCTTTTAATATTTTATTAAAATATTTTAGATAACAGCCTATTCTAAAGTAGTTTTAAAGTAAAATGCTTTTTTATTTCTATTTAAATAAGAGTGAATTATATCTTTGTTGTTATCATACTAGTTCTTTGAAGAGTAAATTTAAAAAACTTGTTGAGTACTCTTAATTGACTTCATTAATTTGATTTTAGTTTTCTAGGTGCAGAAATATCGTAGTGATATTTGTAATGGTAGAATATTTATTATAACTAAACAATGATTTCTACGGAAGCCAAATTTTAAATTAATTTTTAGTTTAGTAGAATTTGAAAAATTAAAAATGAATTAGCCTCGAAAAAACTTACATAGTAATTTTAATATTACTCTTTTTTTGAAAAGCTTTTGGCGCAGAAATATGCAATGTGACCTGTGGCCCAAGGAAGCATGGTTCATTACAAAATCTTGTACTATTGCAAATATTTATCTTCCATTCTCGTGCAGGTTTTAGAAAAGTAAGTGCCTTAATTTTTCTTAGACTGATTTTAATGATGATTTATTCCTATCTCTTCAAAATATTAAATAAAGTAATAAGAAACAAATTTTAAAACTCTTTAAATGGTTTATTAAAACTTGAATTTGAATTTGAAAAACATATTTACTGATTGAACTTAGGTCTATAACATATTAAAAGCTACATAAATACTAGAGAAAACCTTATAATATAACTTAATAACTAACTCCTCAAATTAAAAACAAAAATGGTTTATTAGAAATCTTTGAGTGTGTGTACTAATTTATGTACTAATTTTCTCTGTATTTTTACGGGTAATATAATTTCAAAATCATTCAAAGTGTAATACTATGTAATTAGCTTTCCATATTGGTTGTGTGTAATTATTATTAAAAGTAAAAATATTTCATATAAGCTTAGTTTCTGATATTTGAAAATTTTAACATAGCAAATACAATAGAAATCAAAATAATCCGTTTAAAAGCTTACATAAACATAATAGACTCACAATTCTAATGAAATCACTGACTATTGGTAACGAAACATATAATCATCAGAATGTTGTTACATTGGGAAATACTTCAAAGCAGATTTATATCCTAAGAGCTCAAAGCAACATAAAATCAAAGAAAAGATGAATAGATTTATTTTACAATATTGAACCATATCAACATCACAAATCAAAGATTTCTCTTTAGAAATAAATTAGTTTTATAAAAAATAAATGTACATAAGGAAATTTGTGTTAACCTTATAAAATTTATCTGGAAATTTAGTACTTTTAACAACGGTTTAAATTTTAGAAAAGGCTCATTTAACCTGCGTCTAAATACCTAGAGAATTTTTTTTACTTTTTTCTTTAAATAAATCACTATGAATACACTCTGGGTAGTAGCAAAAAAGAAAAAAACAGTCTGGGATGCACAATGCAAAAAACTTGTAAATTTTTCAATATTAAAAACTTGAAAAATCCACATTATATCCAAAAAAACTGCATTAAAAACTGAAAAGTTGTGAGATGTTGGAAAATTTAATTAGAATTTGTTGTATTGAGCTTTTTTTCTTTTTTTTAAAAAAAAAAACAACTTTAAGCATTTAATTGCTCTCCTTTCATTTTATTTTACGCCATTATCACTTAAGTTGGGAAAATTTCCCATGAATTTTTTTATTAGTGAGACACAAGGAACAGAGTTTTATTCAAATAATTAAAGTAATCAGCACAAATTTTTTTCTATTGTTGAAAAATTGTTACTGCCAACCATATCTTTCGTAATAAAATAAAAAGTACTCACTTTCTTCATTTATAATAAAAATAAAATCAAATTGTCATATAGGATCTGTTGACAGCTGTAACGCTTAGTGCCTATGAAATTTTATTTCTTTCCAGCATTTCATAAAAATTTTTATCCCATTAACCAATTTTATATGTTGCATATCATAAAAGTACATTAAGGATGAGGAGTAAAAAGCTGCTCTTCAATGTAATTTTTAGGCTTTATGTGACAGCTGTTTTGAAGTGATTAAGGAAATCTTTTTCTTCTTTTTACGTTGGAATCTGTAATTATATTTTTAATATATGTTTATACTTTTTTCTATTTAATCCTTTTGGATAGTTTAAAATAAACCATGAAAACTTTTAATGATACCCCACACATTTATCATTTTAAGCAAAATTATCTTTTTTGTTTAAGTGTTTCTAACTAATTTATTATAACACATTATTATTCAGTTAGTAATTCATTCAAAGTAAAAGTCTTGCTGTTGTAGTCAAGGTCTCTTTTTTATATAGTTTGACAAAATTTGTAAAAATTTCTATTTTAGTAACAATTGATAATTTTTTGAGCTTAAATACTATCTCTCGTTTATTTTTACATTTTCTTTTGCAATTTCAATTGATATACAAATGTTTTGATTATTGAATGAAACTTATTTTTATACATAATAAAAATATTTTTATATATTATCCATTTCTATATAAAAATTTTTGATATTTTTTGTCAATTTTTTAAATACAGTCTGCATTGAGGCAGTTTTTAAAAGAATTTGTACATTTGTCTCTTTTCTTGAAAATATAGTTTTAGTTTTTTGGTTATAATGCAAAGTTTTAATGAAGCAGCCTTAATTTTTATCTATTTTAACAATTATTGGTAGCATTCCATATTTTATGTCTACTTCGAAGATATATAGTGACGTAAAACTGAATTTAATATTTGGGTATAATTAATTGATCAATAACAAAATCAAATCTTCGATGCGTAAAAGGAGATTGTACACATACATTTTGTATGTTATAATTGTACCAGTTACTTGGCAACTAAACAGTTTTTTACTTGCTTAGATCTTCGAGGCATTTATTATTAATCCTTTGGCAATACTTATTTTTTGTTTTTTGCGTATTAATTTTATAGTTTTTTGAACTTCTTGTGTTGACTAACTGAAATAAACCTAATAAATATTTTGTTACCTTGATGTGGTTTTCTTCCTCGTATCTCACATTAAGCTCTTTCTGAGCCCCTTACAATATCTTTTCCGTAATGTAAGCATTTAATCTATTTATGTATATGCTTATATCTCTATTTCTTCAATAGAATAATTGAAAACTCTAATCACAACACGTTCATCACATTAGAAATCTCTAAGATGGTGTCTAGCTCTTGTAAGCCGTGTAACATTTTGGCATGATAGTTTATATGGTATCAACCAAAATATGAAGAAAAGGAATTCAATAGAGTTTGTATTGGAATTTGAAAATTTTCATTAGTAATCCAGCTGCTGATATTGTTTTCTGAACAAGAAATAAAACAAATAAGTTTTAATTTTAATGACAGAAATGAATAAAACTTAAGTGATTAGAAGAGATCTAATTGAATTATAAATTGAAATTCATTACAAATTTTTCATAAGCAAAAATATTAAATACTAAGTTTTATATCATTTCGTATATTATTCCTCAAAATTGATCAATTATGACTTTAGTAGACTAACTTTTCTAACTAATGACATAAATACCTTGATATAAAGTTTAAGTAATAAATCGAATGACTAAGAAAGCTCTAGTATGGAGTACTTTTCTTACTAAAACACATTCAAACTCTTGTATACACTTTTATCCAAGATAATCAGAAGTATTGTGAAGAATATTTCGAAATGTAATAGAAATTTCATAAAAAAATAGAATATATATTCAAATAACAAATAAGAGGACAAGAATATTCTATAAAGAGGCAGTGAGTTTAGAAAAATTGTCTATAATATTTGATTATACGCACCCATTATGCTAACAACTATAGGCCCAAATATCACGTCCATATCATTGTTTCAGCATAAAAAATCCTGACAAAGTGAGTGAACTAGAACCTGCAAGTCTGTTTGTTTTTTGATTTATGATTAATATGACTTTAGCTGCAATAAAGAAAGAGTTCTTATCTAATTTTCTGCAAAAGTTTTTTAGCATTTAGGGCTTAGGGTAAAGCCTTTTCTAAAAACTAAGTTTTTTTGATACAAAAAATATTCCAATTGGCTCATTTGCATGCTGCAAGTAAATTGAACGTTTTGTTATGATAAAATATCGAAACAAACCGTTCATTCCTATGTTAAGTGTTTTTAATTCAAAAGATCCCACTAATAGGAGCTAGCAATGAAAGATTCATTTGACTGTTATCTTTTCCCTTCATTTTATTGCATAAAATGATCTTGATTGCTAGGCTAATTTACAAATATAGAATACTGCCCAATTTTAATTCTGCTATCAAAAATAGGTTAACAACAACTTCATGAAATTATCAATCAAGGGACCCAGAACTGTTTTAAGTTCTGGGTATTTGTTAATTGACTCGAAGAACCAATTAAGCTAATTTCTTATTGCCACTACCTACAAGTCATGTTCCTCCTTATCTTTCGTGACAGCTAATAATAACTTAAAAGAAACAAAATTCATTCCTAAAAATTTAACAAAAGTAAATGCTCTTTTTTTCTGCAGAATCTGCAGTTAGTTAATAATCACTGGCAATGATTTTTTTAATTTATTAGATTCCTCACTTAATCATCAATAATTTTGCAGGGTTATTATACCCAATTTGGTCACTAATTAAACGACTCTTTGTTTCAGGCTATCCACTATAATTTCTTTGATAAAATATCTCAATAAATACTTGAATACTGGATAAGAAGTCTGCTTATTGATGTTGAATGGCCCAAAAGTAATTTGGTTCCAGTTTCCTAAACTGTTTTTTTTTCATTTCCTTACAGCTAAAAGGGATGTAGATTTCAACATTCGCCTTCTGTTGAAGATTTATGGAAAGCAAAAGGCATTCACTTTAATTGTTAGCAGATGAGATTTTTCCCAAAAATTATTTCACAACATTTTTGCGCAAATATTTTGTTTTCTTATTTTTGGGGGAAAAAATTAATATTATTGATCCTGAAAATTTGTCGTACATAAATAAAACAGAATTGAAATAAAACCGTAACCATAATGAATAAAGAAAAATATCCTTTCAGTATTTTGTTAAATATTTTCAAGAAGATTTTAATAAAAGGATACTTACAAGTTATTCTGGTTGAGCACTTCCTTTGGGAATCAGTGAATCATATTACAAATGAGATAAACATCT
This sequence comes from Acrocera orbiculus, assembly GCA_947359355.1. Lineage (NCBI taxonomy): Eukaryota > Metazoa > Arthropoda > Insecta > Diptera > Acroceridae > Acrocera > Acrocera orbiculus. The sequence continues at coordinate 15,287,176 of OX375757.1, forward strand.
GCTGACTTGCATCTTTAAGTTTTACAATATATGTATTTAAGTAGTCATTTCCCTAGTGTATAAATCTGAAAGGATATTGTAATAAATTTTGGCTTGAGTACTTTAGATCCTAATATAAAGAAATTTAAGGGGACGAAGCCAAATTAACTCATATTTAAAATAGGAAACCGTTAATTTTATAGAAATACTAAATAACTTTAGAGCAAGTTTTAGTCATACTGTCAACTGTTTTCAGTATTGCTTAAGAAATACTTACTAACAACACCCTTAAAAAAGCATTATAATACTTATGAATAGAAATATAAAAAAAAAAATAAGACAACACCCTAAGGTCAATAAGAAATTTTTCTAACTTACTTGAATTACAAAATCTTTTAGCTGTTTGTTACTAAGGGAATAAACTATATAACGCTATTTCAAATTCTACAAAATTTTAGCTTTCTATAAAAATTTTTATTTGCAGAAAATATTTAAAGGACAATAAATAAATCTTTGAAGAATTGAGCTAATATTCTAGAACTTATTGTTCTTTAGTTAAAATATTTATACGACCTTGATTTAAAAACATTCAATTGTCAATACTTCTTTTCAGTTTTTTTTATGCATGCTGTGAACAAAAAACTCATATTAGCGTCTATGATGAACTTTTTTTTCTAAATTTCCTATTATTACCTCTTTGGAACCAAATTAATGCAAAACTCATTATTTCTAAAGATAAAGTAATAACTAAAAACACTTTTCATTATTTATTCGGTGGACTATTTATCTTTAGGAAAGTTATCTAAATGGTCGCCTTAAAGATGATATTGTTTTTGACTTTTGCTGAAGATAGGAACCATTTTTGTGCAATTTAGGATAAAAATAACATTTTCAAATTTATAAATTAAAGCGCACTGTTAACAGTTTTTATGTATATTCTAATAATTTAAATAGTCAAAATGAACGCATTTATAAACTTGATTATTTCCGGATGAAGTCTTCTAGAAGATCTAATATTTACAGTGAGCTTAAGTTGAAATTAATTTACAAAAAGAGATATGATAAAACAACAGAAATATTTAATAAAATTCGAAAGTAAATTTTTTGATCGTATCGTTAATACTAATTATTCGCCATGATTCCTTGCTGTTGATACACTAACTTTGCAACAAAAGTTAAAATCCAAATTATTCTGAACATTTAATAATGGTGTCATGAAATACAATAGTTATTATTATTCTACTAGCTGCCAATATAATGTTTCTCCTTAATGGAGTTCCTATAGTTCATTATTTAAAGGATCTCAAGATACTAAATACCAGCTTCCTTTTTTTTGTCAAATAAAAAAAAGTTCAGTGCTAGAAAATGTTAACAGGTTAAAAAACTAAATGAATTTTCAATCTTTTTTATCTTTAACTATGCATAATGTCAGTTGCAGGTATTTGTCAGCTCTTAGCTACTTTGACGATAGTATAAGCCAATATTTAACTCAAAATATTCATCTGTAAACTATTTAACACCTGCTAGAGTTTATGATACCGCTATAATCTTACCCAAGACGTGTTACAAATGATTAGTATATATTTGTAATGCTAGCATTAAAATTATACATTTAGGTGTAATATAGTCGACCCTTTATAAAATCCAGCCCGGCAACATCTAAAGTAAACTGAACATTCTTAATATTTATCTTATGCTTTAACATAATATCTAAAGAAAATTGTGGCTAGGGAATGTTATTTAGCATTAAAACTCCCTCATTAAATATTTACTCTATCTCATATGCGGCATTTCATATTGGCGTAAATAACCCAATTAATATTTATGACACACCAAGAGTCTGAGCATTCAAATATAAGTTTATTACTGTTGAGGCTGTTTACTTAAATTATTAGCCCTTCACACTTCGTCTTTATATTTTACCCGCGGGGTCAAATATATAAAATCTGTCGCTATATAACAAGGCTAATTTCATTTCAGTATGTTACTGCAATCAGAAAATTCATTGTCCGCTTAATGGTTGTGTAGAATAGTTTCAAGTAGAATATATACCCCAATATATTTAAGAAGCATTCTTAGAATATTAGATAATTTTATTTAATTAGTAACCAAGTTTTTTAACCTTTAACATAAACATAATATTTATCGAGCTATAAAAAAGGATCCAACATGTATCAAACTAAGTTTGTGAGGTTATTCCAACTAAATAATTTTTTTGATTAATTTAGGCTAACCAAATTGAAACTCAATTTCAATGAATTCTTCCAATGAAGAATTCAATAAATCAAAATGAATTAATATGAATAAATGCAATTTGACTGTTGATTTTTATTTTTTTTTATATTTGGTAAAAGTTCAACAACCAATAAAAGTGCTTTACTTAAATATACCGACATCAGTAGTGACCTTATATAATCTTAAAGGTTTGCTGTGCTCTTTTTCAAATCTGACTTATTTGCTTTAGTTTATATTTATAATTTAGATTTACTATATCCAATATTTTTATACATTAAATTTTTCCAATACAAAATTTGGCAATTTTTTTTGGCTAGATACTTTGGGACCAAAGTGCTTCGGATACGAATCCTACTTTATTATAGCTCTCAATCATTTATAAGAATCATGAAAATAATTAGAATTTTCTTACTCTGGGCTAGAGTTTTAATTTTTTTTTTTTTTTTAAATAAAAAAGTGTAAGTTCAAGAATAAGAAAAATTATATGTCAGATATTCGGTGGATATATGTTTGTGAATAAACTGATTTTTCTATCGTCCTCAGTTTTAAAATACAGATGATTACAGACTTAATGTTTTATATTCATTCTGAAATATTTATTTTTAGTATTCATTTTTTTAAAAAAAGTTCATTAAAAGTTTTAAATTTTATAAAACTTCTACGAAATCAACTTAGGTAAAAAAGGATTTCGTGGTTTCCAACACCTCATCATCAACAACTCAAATACATTTATATGAAACCACAACAAAAGGATATCTTATGTTTAAATTTAGTTAAATTTTCAACCCTCATCAAGTTAAACCACAGTTTACACTCCTCACGTAATCAAACACAAAATAATCCTTTATAATATTACTAACAAAAATATAAAACCAAAAAGCCCCTTTTTGGACTAGTTTCAAAAGATCCAAACTGCTTTATATTTAAGCTTTAAGCAACTTATATAACCTTTTTACATTTCAACAAAATTTCTGAAATTTTATCTCAACTCGAAATTCTATAATTTCATAGATTCACCCCCGGGGCTAAAGGAAAATCCTTCAAAGAAACCATACAAAATAAATATGTCTACTGTAAATATTTAAACCTAAAATCTGAATGCGTTTCAAACAACAAATGGAAATTAAAAAATATTGTGGGAAAAGAAAAAGGGAATTTTGAAAAAGAACAAAGCTTCAAATCTAATTAAACACAACCAAATGTAACAAATACCTCAACTATTTGGTTTCAAAAGTAAATTAATAAAATACCTTTTATCCCTGGTAATAATTTTTGATCTAAGCGAAAGTGAAATTTCAAACTCTTCTGTGCTAGAGTGAGTAGAATTAAAACCTTTATCTATTAAATGAAGAAAAAACACCCGTTCTACTTGATATCTTGTATGTAAAATAATAGGTTCTATGTAATTATGCCATATTACAAAGCTACGGGAGTTCCCCATTCATTATTCAGCGAAAATTGGACAATAGACTAAATTATATACCCTCCACTTCTTGGATCCCAAACATCAATAACCCTCAGTTGAGCTGATTCGTCAACGAACAATAATTACAATACAATATCATACGATGGTTAGCGATATATTGACCCTATTGAACAAGGATTTTTACATTAAATATACCCCACGTCTACATGCTTTACACACAAAGTGCTAATGCTTTTGTGTTTTTTATCCTTCATACGCACGTTTCTCTAACCACTATGTATAGAAGCCATTTATCCTTGACAAAAAGTACTGTATACGAAACCTTTTTAATGAAGTCTTTTGATTCATGTGGTATAGGATCAAATATCCTTGTTCCTATTTAATTTTACTTAAGGTAGTGAAGAATGGCTGCATTTGAACAACTTGAAAACATTATCAGCATAAAAAACAAGCAGACACTGTTACTATACTCTTTAAGTACATTTTCAAGGAGTTTGAATTCACATCTATTGTTTTCAGTTCTTCAATGAAACCAGATTTATCTTTAGAATTTTTAATTCGGTTAGCTAGACAAATCCTGTTGAACGTTCAATTAATTAACTAACAATATTGTCTGAAGAAAATTTCTAGAATGATGAATACTTATATGTTCTTCTTTGAATTTGCAAACTTTGTTCAAATTTTAAGTATGTTTACCAAGAATTTTATGAAAAGTAGGATTTCAAAAGAAAGGATAAAAATTTAAAGGAAAATTTCTAATAAAGCACTTTTTCTTTTTTAATATGAATTTAAAAGTATAATATAACAAAACTAGGCCAAACATTTCTCACCAAAGACCCTTATCCTAACTTAAAGGGTACATTTTTAAAAATTTTTCTTGTTTTACTTTTTTTTAGCTAGTTTCACTTTTGATAGCAGGATTTTTTGTAAATAAAACGACAAAGTATGTAGACTTTAAGGACTTTATATATTTTTTGCAAATATTTTAGCTCACTTTTACACTAAGTAAATACTTAAGCACGTTTATAGAAAGGATAGTACTAAAAACTTCCTAGTTTTTGCATTGAATTTTCACATATCTGCTTTAAGCAGTGTTAAAAATTATACATAATGATAAAAAATTTATATTCCGCTCTCTTCAAAACATTTTTACGAAGCAATTTTATTGTTTTTATCTTTTCATTTATATTTATTTTAAACTTTTTCAATTGTCTTCTAAATAATTACAAAATACACAACGTCCTGCTATAAAATCAATTGGCAATTACTTTAATAGCATAGCCCGAATGTCCTATTCTTCATTTGATAACTTTTTTTTCTTTTTTTGTTTCTTTTTGTGAAGTCAATCCCATTTCTACAAGTCATTTAACCGAGATATAATTTTTCCAGTTGAGGTTAATATGTAATTTAAATGACCAACAATAGCCGGCACCAATTGTAATTACTTCTCAATGCTTAGTTTGTTGGTTAAAACCTTATATACAGGCAAATCATAGACTCCATTTTTGTGGGGTGCATTATAATCTACTTTGTAGCTTACTACCCTATATGTAGAATAAAATTGGAGCAATATCTTATGTTTCGTGACAATTTCTAATGAAAAGGTATCTACACGCACTCACTTTATCACAATAGAATTCCTAAATAGAATTTAATATTGAATTAAGGGACAAAATTGTGTAGAAAAACGATAGACTTATTAAGTAAAATTTTTATGACTGTAAGAATTAAAGAAATGTAAAATGGAAATTTCTTGATGTTCAAAAATATCCTTTGATAATAGGTTTGATTATATGTGATTGTATATATTAATAATGTATGAAACCTGATAAGCTTTTGAGAATATTTTTCATTTATTTATATTTTATCGTTGAATTTATGGCCACTACCGTCGTCAGCAAGTAATATAAAAACTTTTTCTTTGTTTTTTCATCAAAAACAAAATATTTTGAAGAATGTTTTTGTTTTATAGTAATGAAAAGTTATATGAATATGTAATCAGCCTAAAAACACACCTTAAGACATAACTAAATTAAAAACTAACTTAGATTAAATACAAAATTTTAATGTTTTGTCAATATTTGTAACATTCACAATGTAAGTCTTAAAATCAAATCTGAGAATAATTCTATTTTATTATTACTAATAGTGACATATTATCAAGTGGTTACTTTTTATTTTTCTCAAATTGATTACTGAAACTAATACAAAGGTTGCTCATCAATTATCCTAAATAGACATTTTTCTTTACTGAAAAAGTGCATTTTGGATTTTTTTACTTACCAAAATAATTATTTGTGAGATTATACATTTACAAGAATTTAGAAAACTACAGAATATTTAAAATTTTAATAAAATTAACTGATATTAAAAAAGTTATGAAGTTTCATATTTTACTAATACAAATCAAAGATTAATTACACATAAAACTTAGCTAAACTTTTTTGTATTTTAAAAAAGGCACACATTCATGTCATGTTAAGTTTAAATATCAACTAATAATAATGTTATTAATAACGCATAATTTAGTTAAGATTAATATTTATATAAAATAATTCAAATAGTGAGAGGTTAATATTTTATTTATTTTAAATATTCAATTTATGCCAAAAATAAAGCAAATCTAAATAATTACGTGCAAGATCTCTACCTTCAACTTCTAATTCTTACTTTAGCCACCTTAGCACAAAACGGAAAATAAAAATACTTAAAGATAATGAGAAAACTATTCTCCGGAGGACACTTGTTGCTTAAGTCAGAATAAGTAAAGCTTTCAAAAGCACTAAAAAATCTTCACTCAAAGCTTTGCTACCAGGATTGCATGAAAACTAATCACATGATTCGGAAAAGAATTAAAAATAATTTTCAGTTATCTCAAGTTTCATTAAAAATTTCATATATCAAATTTTTCAGCAGCTTATACAAAGTTCAGGAAAAAAAATTCTTACAGGTCCCCATAGTTTTGTTCTTCCTTCTAAAACAACAATTGAGTTTAACTTTTAGTAAAAAAAAAATGAAATTAAATCTTTTTACGTAGCCCGGCTATTAACTGTAACATATGGATAACAAGTAAAAGTAATTAGGACAAGGTTGGATTGTATTTGAGCCAGTTTTAACATGATTCTAACAAATTTACAAAATTAATTACAACTGTCTCCAGCAGGAATTCTCGTAAGTCAGTCAACTTGATTGATGACATTCTTCAGTGTTCATTTGTTTATGACTTTTATCCCTAATTTAAAGGATAAGTAAACAATGATATTAAGAACATTTAGTTTTCTTAAATTTTGATTTCAAGTGATTTTGTATATCTTTAAAGTTGTATTCAGGTATATTTTAAGGAACAATCTCTAAATGTTAATTGAAGATTTCAAACATTTAAACTCAATCTTATTATAATTATTTCCCAGAAAATCTCTTATTAAAGATCAAGTTCAATAGATGTATAAAATTTTTATAAAGAAATATTTTATCAAAAGTGTCACTCAATCAAAACTTGAAACTGTTGAGTCTTATTATATTGTTTACTAATGATTATTTATCATCAATTCTCCAAAATGAAATAAAAAGCATTTTAGGGTAAGAGTTTAATTTTTCTAATAATTCTGACACTTTGAACAAAATAAAAATAAACATAAAATGTTTCTTTAGAAATTAGTTACCTTTTATGTCAATATATCAAATAATTCAATCAAAGTAATAAATACTATAAAAGTCATATCAAAAATTTATGATGGAAAATTTGTTGAAGCAATATTAGTTAGTCTTATACGGCAGGAAGGGAATTACCTTCAAGTTTTTTGCTTAGATATAAATTATTCAATGAAATTATCTTTTTATTTATTTCTTTTTATTTCTCAATTGAAAAATTCTTAAAAATACTAAAAGAAGCTTGCCACAATACAGTCAAGTGCTTTCCAAAAAAAATAGAAACTTATTTCAATAAGGACGTCATCGTTTTTGATTGAGACTGATTAAAGAAAAACTTCTGCCACATCTGCAGAAATGAAAATATTAATATTTCTTTTTTTTTGCTTTCATTTTATGAAACTTACAAATAGAAAAAATAAAATAAAAATTTAATAAATTCAAAAGTGTCTTATTTAACTTTGCGATTACAAAATTTGAGTCTAACGAAATTTTAACAAGAGTGATGAGGAATTTTAGGGACGATAAGAGTCAGCAACAAATCAAAATAAAAGAAAAAATTTAAAATAAAAAAAGAAAAACACAAGGAACAGCCATTTTGATTTATTACAGCTGACATTTATCGGAATTCTGACATGACATTTTAAGAAATAAGGAGCTTGGGTCAAAAACAGGAATTTTTTGTATCTCATCTAATTTGCCCATAGCCTTGTTATATATAAAATTTTTTAAGAAATGAGGAAGAATTATACCATCGTGGGAATCCCAAGTATATTTTAAACAGTTTTCGTAGGGGACTTAGAGTAGATTATATTTTTGTTTTTAATTAGAATAACATGGGACAAATTACTTCTTCGAAATTCAAACCAATTATGGGTTTTCTAACATACCTTGTAAGAAGTAAAGTTTTTATGATCCAATTTAATAAATTTTGGGGTACTTAAAGTGACATTAAACTTATGTAATTAACTTGTAGAAAATTTTCTTTCGGCTGAAAATTTGTTATCCTTATTGTGGTAGAAAGTATTTTAATTTAAACCACAAGATTTTACCTAATGTTTTTTTTTATTAACTTTTAATAAAATAAGTTTTATGCCCTTAAATTATCAAAATTAAAGAATAATTGGCAATAGCCATTATCAATCTTAAGATATTATTTATATTAAATTAAGAATTATTACAATTTATACGGCTTGTTTGATAAAGAAAACCTTAAAACCAAAATTATAACCTACACAATCACAACCGAATCACTTCTTTCAAAAATCTTTCAAATAATTGGCTTATGATATTTTTGCAAGAACTTTTAATAAAAAGTCTCCAGGTAGCATAATAGGCACACCAATGTACTAGTATAGCTCCAAATCTTTCTTATAAGACTTTTTAATTCCTCGTTAAATAAAAAAAAAGAGTAACTTTTAATTAAAAACCCCAGTAAAAGTTTACAAGGCAGCCTTGAACTTTCTATGCCAATTAAGATAATTAATTATGTAATTAAGATTCAAAATAAATATCTTAATTAATTCTTTAAACAAATCAACTACTGGTATTTATTTGTTCAAGAATATTGAAATTAACTTTCATTCATTTTCTGTATAAGATTTCAGCAAGCTTTTAGGTTGAGCACTCAGATAGCGAAACAGTTTTAGATCATTAAGTATATATGTCGATAATTGTTAGAAGAAATTTTCAAATATAGGACTATATTTTAACTAATATCCAATCAAAGCTGCACAATGCTGAGTCTCTACGTAACTAACAGTGTCTACTCTTTATTTCCTTAAACAATATGAAAATAATTGAATTATTTTTTTTTAAATCTAAAATTTTTAAATTTTTTTTCAAGTGCAATATTTCAGAACAGGATTAAATACATAGGCTATTGGTAAGCTATCTGAATTCCTAGTGCAAGTCAGGTCTTTGTTTGTATAAAATGCCCTTTAAAGATGCAGATAAATGTCTCACTGTTCAAAATGAAAGCTCACCAAAGTAAAACCTTTTTCTCAGTGATGTGCTCATAATAAAGGATGTGTTTTAGTTGTATTTTTTATCAAATAAATTCTTTGAAATGCTAAGTTTTTAAAGAAAGCATCTTTGCGATGGATTTCTATAAACATTTTTTGTTTATTTTAACAAGAAGTTTGGTAGGATTGTAAGTAAATACATATCCAAAGGTAAAATATCTGTTCAGTTATTAACGTCTTAATGCTCCTAATATATTTTAGTCCCCGTTAGAATCTTTGGAAAATCAATAGTATCTGAAATTAATTGTTCAAAAAATGTAATAAAAGTACATTAAATTGATAGGTGTTTCTTGATCGCTAAATTTGAGTCACAATTTAATTAAATCAACATTATCTATTATTTTCATTAAATTCAAAATCTCAAAAAATAGAAAATATTTTTCACTTATTTATTCTTGTTCCAGCTTTAATATCTAAAATTTGAATACTATTTTTTGTCTACATCGTTTTTATTCTGAATTAAATTAAAACTTCCCTACTTGGGTTTAGTTTTATTTTTTGGGGAATTTAAGATAACATACAATAAAAAGAATAATGCTTACATTAGACACGCCCTCACATTGGAAATTGTAAATGTTTTTGGTAGCAAAAATTTCAATAAAAATTTTAGGTGCATTAAATATATTTATGATCTAAAAACTTTACTGAAATATTGAGAATGCAAAAATATCACATAAACGTTTACGATTTTCATACCTATAAACCCATAAGGATTATATTGTTTCAGCAATACAAACACTAATCAATGTTTTTGAACCCGATAGTGAACAACTGTAACGAACACCCATAAGTCTTTATTAGCGATCAAAGTGTTCAAAAATATTGGCAAAAACCTTTAGTTTTTTTTTCTATTTTAATTAAACTAGCTTCAAAATTAATAAAATAATAAAATTACAACTAGTAGAAGTAACATAAGTAAGTAAACTTTTCTTACACTTAACAAACTTAAAATCTTTATTTCTTTGGTATCGCCTGAAATTAATCCTTAGTACTTTACTGCCGACATATAATTGACAATTATTTCTATTATATCAACCAGTATCTTAATATCAAGTTCACTTTGTAAACTGAGATAAAATAATGATACATTTTGTGTAATATGATCAAATAAAAACTTATTTTCAAAATAAGAAATTTTATTGGTGGTGGCCTTCATTCCGATATCGCTAAAATAAACTAATTTGATAACTCAGCCAAAAACGCTTTCCTATAGAACACATACCAAAACCAATGTTAAATATGAAATTTTAACTTCATTTCTTGCTCAAGAGCTGTGATTAGTCAAGGAGGTTTTCATAAAATAATAAAATTGATCACGAAAAATTGATCTCAATTAATGTAGCAGGCTTTTATACCACAATCAATTGAACGCTTGTGTATCTGGCAGAAAAGTAGCATAGTAAAGCATATTTTCTCTCAATATACAATTCTTTGGCGGAGTTTTTTTTTGTTTTTATTTGTATTAACTTGGTTTATAGTTTTTACCTATCACATTTAATTGATTATGGTCGAAAGACTACAGCTAATAACAACAAAAATTATAATGAAGTCATAAAATTAAAATAATGAAAAAATATTTCTTTTTATAGTAAACTCGTGAAAAAAACTAATTATTTCATCTTGGAAAGAAATTTGCCTTACATTTCCTTAAAGAAAATGAATTCAATTAAATTAGGCTATTAAAAATTATTTAAATAGGATATGACATCATGCCATGTTGTTTATTGCTATAAATTACAGCTTATTCTTATTTTTTATATTGTTTTATGTTTTGGTCGTTAAAAAATTTCATCATATAACAAAGTTTTACTAAATAAACAAATATATATCCTTACAAATAAAATATGGCTCATCAAAAACTCGACATTGGGGTAAAATAGGAAGATTGAAATAAAGGATATATCAGGATATTCGTTAACGTGTCAAGAGATAGCTTTCATGTTCAAAAAAAGAAATTTTAAAAAATCGATCAGTTGAAATAGAGGTATTCGTTTTGTTTTTGACAATTATTTAAGTTATTCAAGTTACTTCAATAAATCTTCAGTAATCAAAATCATCAATCAAAATATTTTATGAATACAGCCAAAAGCAGTACTTGAGACCAAATTGTTAAGTTTTAATTATGAGCTAAATTTTATCCTGGAAAACTCGGTCCAATAAAAATTGAAATATCGTTTGGGACAAACAAAAAATTGATTCTTAGCTAAGAGAATGCTTGAGAACATGGTAAGTACATTTTGATTGATTTTCGACCCCACTTATTGTTGCAATATAGTAAAAGAAATATTTACAACTCTCTTTTTCTTAAGTATAAGACACAGAAGTATATATATGTTCTTTGTATATGTAGGTATATATTTTCTAAACTTTTGTCATTATTAAATGTCATAATTAAAAGAGGAGTAAAGTAAAAAACTATTCATAAAGTTTTGAATATTCTAAAAATTTAGATTTCAATTTAAGCTAAAACAAACCAAAATTTTATTCAAATATTTTAACCTAATTTCTTTGTTAAGTTAAATTATTTTCCAATTACAGACATGGTTTTTTTTAATCTTCTAATTTAACGTGAAATTTTGTATTCACAAAGCTCCTTTTCGTTTAGCTACCGTCACTAATTATTGCTCGCACCGGATGTAATTTTCAACTTGAATCAAATTAAAAGTCATCGTACAGACAGTTCAAGATGAATCTTCTGCATCTCCTTTACCGCCGCTAAATATAGTAATTTATAGCAAGAGTGATAATTTGTGGACATAACTGATGGGTACCCTCAATTCTTTAAGGCAAAAAAACAGAATATATATATATATATATATATATATACATAATCTCGAAATTAATTGCAAAATTTCAGCATCATTTTAATGTCAAGCATGATATATGGTTCTCTTTGGGGTGCTAAATGTTAGGCAGCTCTAATTAAGTAGGACGAAAGCAATATTAACTTATGTTTTATTGGAATTTATATATACATATATATATGAATATGGGAGTATTATCCTGGCCTATTCTTTTCCTTGTTCTATAGCTGAAATTTTCTGAAATTTTTCAAATCAAGTAAATGAATAGTTAATTACTATTCATTTAATAGTGTTGACTTTTGACTGATTGAATAGCTAAATTAAAGAGCACTAAATCTTTTAGTTTTTTATTTTGCCATATTTTATATATATTAAATTACAAAATTCTATCAATTTATCTATTGAACTTGAAAAATATAAATTGGCAATGATTTCTATCATTTTTTTGTTATTCTTACAAAAACTTAATTGAAATTGATCAAGAATTTCTTTTTATTTCTTTCAGAAAAGTAATCTAAACTAGATTTAATGGTGGACAGTATTTGAAGCAATATTTAAGATGCCTTTATGCTTACTTACGGTATCCATTAAAGGAATTAATTTACTTCATTGAAAGAAATGGTTATAGAAGGCCATTAATTTGTAAATAAAGAAATGGCTACCACTATATTTAAAATAAAATATTTTATACAATGGTTTCATTGCTATGTAGCTATTGTTGTTCTTGTATCATCAATAAAAGCCTTCGAACTGGGTAAGTTATTTTAATTATTTATTTTAATTGTTATAATTGCAAGAAAGCAAAAGAACTTTTTAATTTCATTTCAAATTTACTCAGTTGAGTAAGAGTAAATTGCTTTTCCAGAATTGCATTAAATTTTCAGGTAATTTACTCAGATCTAGCTAAATTTATTGGATTTTCTAATTAAATATTTATGGAATTTCACAAAAAGACACAAATATATGTATATCTCTTAACCCTTTTTAATTATCAGGTTTTGGATGTTATTAAATATTTATAAATCAAAATTGGTTTGGAAATACTATAAATAAAAAAATATCTGTCATGCTATATTATCGAAGTTTTATTATAATCGATCTTTTATTAACAAAAAGTCTAAAATCCATTGGAGATTCTATCTGTTCTAGTGTAAATCCAAACACAAAGGTATATATGTATATATTGATAAAATTTCCTCCTAAATAATTGACTCAATTTCAATTTTATTAGTTACAAAAGTGTTGATATGCTCTCCTGATTGGACAATAGAAGGCTTGTGAAGTGAATAAGCTGATATGAGACACAATATTTAGTCTATTCCCTTAAAATTCACGTTACTCCCTCTCTTTAATGCAAATATCTGTTCATTTAGAGGCATTCATATGAGGAGCTACAGTTTTGAACGCTTGCCAAATCATCCTCACTGCATTGATATAATAGATAACTAAAGCCTAGTCACATAAAATTTTATGACATATTATTCACAGAAACTTTTTCAATTTAATTTTAAAATATTTATTAAATTATGCATATGAAAGATTTATTTATATTGATTAAACACCTATTTATTTGCAATGGAAAATATTTCAATGACATATTCTACTAAATTTGTAATTAAAGGTAAGATCTTAATTTGATTGCGAAATGAATTAGTTTTTTAAACATATTATTTATTTAGAATTCATATTCAAACAATTTTATTTACTTAAAATGGAGGAAATATAATTCAAAGTTTCAGTTAGAATAAATGAATTAATGAGTTTGACGTGTAGAGAAAGAGATTTCATAAAGTTTGCAATGTCATATAGTTACATGCTCTGAAAAAAGAATGGAAACCTGATCAATAGCAAGAAACAAATGAAAATTGAAAGTTTAATTAATTTCCTTGAAATATGGAATAATTTATTTTTATATAAAATGTTCGTAAATTTTTTTATTTATATATACTCTTCTATAGAATTTAATTCATATATACTCTTCTATATATACTCTTATATATACTCTTCTATATACATATATACTCTTCTATGGAATTTAATTTATTAACATATTCATTTCATACTTACTAAACATTTTATTGGAATGTTTTTTCATGGATCAGTTAAAGAAATTTCTAAAGTAATCCTTTCAATAATATTCTTCGTTAACTTAAATCAGCGAAATTCTATTAAATTAAATGCTATACAAAAAATAATTCAAGTTTATTATACAGAAAGAATTTTTTCTAGGAAAATTTTAAACATTTTTCTATTTATCAACTTATAAAGAATTTCAGACATTTTTCAAATTCAAAATACTTCCACTCAAATAAAAATGCTTCAATTATGTATTAAATAACAAACATAAATTAATTAATTTATATTTTCTGCTACGACATTTTTATTTTATTTTCAAATAACAAAGCAAAACTCCAAATGTATTTTTAAATAATAGGTTAAAAGTTTATAGTAATATATTAGAAATATAGAGATATATATATTAGTATATTTTTGAATATTAAAAACAGTCAACAATGCTTAAGTGATGTTTTTAAATTCATTTTTCCACAAATTAAGAGAAGGATAAATTTTATATACTTGAATTCCTTCCTAATAACTTAATCCACAATTTTAGTCATCTTTAATCATTCAAGTTTTATTCGACCAAAAAAAAGCAGACCAAAATACAAAAAATGTTTTTAAATGGCACGTTTTATGGATGTTTGTCACAAAAAGTATCTTTTACTGTCGCTAAAGATATTTCACACATAATTCCTTGAAAAACTTTATTAATTGGCAGCCAGTGCGTTTTTATAACACTTCAACTAGCCCCAAAAAATTTAACAATTTGACGGAAATATTGAAACAACTTGTTTGTTAGTTTTTTTGTTTTTTTTTTAATTAAGTCAAATATTCTCTTAGGACTAGCGTAGCACGTCAGTTTTATATCTTTTTTAACTACCTATAAAACATGACCGGGGGCGTAGTTAAAAACATCTGTCCATTGCCACAAACAAGATACCCAGAGGTGTAAAACACTTTAGTGTCAATTCGCTTCTAATCTTTTGTTTGACATAAATTTGAAACTGAAACTTAAAAAAGACCTGAAGATTTGATATTTTAGCCACAGAAGCTGATGATAAACAGGAGATGGATTTTTTTGTTGGTTCTTTTTTTTTGTTGGTTTTTTGTAGAGCGCGTTTACATACTCAAATGAGGATGCTATAAATAGTTGCCTTCCGGTGACTCTATGTTAATGATTTTTACCCATTGGCATATTTTTACCTTATGTCTCTTTTCATGTTGCTTTATTTGTTGGTGTTTTGATAGTTTTTGAACCCCTTCACTAAACCTTTGATGGATGGGAAAAGAACAAATAAAACTACAATTACGGATAAAATAAATATTCAGATAGAACAAGAAAAAAATTCTGTCAAATGAGGTAGAAAATTTTTGTATCATTAGTCATGCATATCAAAATTTTTTAGCTAAACTCTTTATCGTCTTCAAGGACTGCACCTTTTTTACGTAAACAAAGAGTCAAAAGTAGTTTGATTATTGTTGTCCATCCAACTTAATTTTTCGTTTGAAACGTTTTTTTTTCTTCTTTATTATAGCTGGCGAGCAAAAGCTAAAACCATTAAAGAAAAAAAGGCTATATAAAGTGTCAAGATGGATTTTTCCTTTCATTTCAAACAGTATTTTATTCGACGTGATATGTAGCAGTTTTTTTAAATGATTCCTTCTACAATTACGAACAATTGCATATTCTCATTATAATATTATGTTATCAATATATTTTAAAGTAAATATTTGTTTAATTTGATTACTATTATTATTTTACAAAGGAATAATTCTTAAACTTGATAGACAATTGAGACAACATAATAGACTGATTTTAAAATCTTAAGTCGAATCTAAGGTACTATTTATTGGGAAATGATGAAGATGAAGTAACAAAAAATTACAATAGGGTCTCTGACAAAACCTTGATTTTTGCCTTACTGTCTTCCCTATTTTGTTGAAATTTTTCAATATAAAATAATGTAAAACACGGAATAATTCAAACTGATATGTGTTAACTCTTTTAATCCTAGTGAAATAAGTGGAGCATAAAACTTGGCTATAGCGGCTGGAAAATCCTCGTAGTCCTATAATTTTCTCTGTAGCAGCTGGTAGCTACACTAATATATTAATATCAAGTGTACTCACTTGGTTAGGGTGTCAGCACTACTTACCTAAAGGTGACATTCTTAGTATTATACGCATGAACTAACCACTTAACAAAACGTCAACTTCGTAATAATAATAAATTGTTAGGTTATCTTCCAGCCACTGTACCCTTTATACACGCAAAAGGACATTTAAGATGTTTCCTTTTACGGAATCTATATTTAGATTAAGTGTAATGTTTACGAAAGTTGAGTTATCCATTTAGTCCTTCGCTCAAAATTTTGAATACTCAAATATAAAGCGAATCTAAAAGTACAATATTCCAAAAGTATCCATACCAAATTCAATTATAATTGAACATCATTTAAACTTTAAAGGTGTTTTCTTCACAACGACATTTACAAAGTCAGTGATCAAGGTATCCTTAATAAATTATTGTGAATATAATTCTGTTTTTAAAGGAAGAAGATTTACTCCTGACAGGTAGTTATTTTTTATAGCGATAAATATAAGCAAACCATTGAGTGAAAAAAAATACACAATTTTTTTAAAAAAGGTTACTTTTAACCCTCAGAAATATAACATTCAAAATTTGCTTACGGTGACTTGCTAACAATCTTTCTTAAATTTATTGATTTCAGATGACCGTGTGCTAAATATTTGTTTTTTTGTATGTACTTATTGAACTGGTTGTATCACGTCACGTGTGTTTATTATTATTTAGCAATAAAAAAAAAAGAATATAATATTACTACAAAAAGAAAACGAAAATTGATGTTTTTTGACCTCAGAAATGTATCTCACCTCTTTAAAATTTTAAAGCATCAACAATGCTTGCTTTTGCTCATGTGAACTGTCTTTTATGATTAATAAATTATATGAATAAATGTCAATTGTTATAAAAGTATTGAAAAATGGTGCATTTCGTTTAATGAATGAAATAAATCTAAAATAAATGAACTTAATTGATATTGGACGGGTTCTATTTAGTAATTAACTGATTTAATTTTTTATTGTCATTTTTAAATTGTAACTGGTAATATTTTTTCTCGTTGAAATTAATTATATAAAAGAGATCATATTCGAATAATCTCCAATTACAAACATTTTCTGTAATTACAAATTCAATAATCAAACATTTGCCAAAAGCACTTTACAATTCACATTTCCCTAAAGTATGCGAAAATCTATTGTAAATCCATTGACGCTAATTATGTTTTTTATTTTCAAAAAATAAATTGAGAAAATTTGTATTGCTTATTTTTTATTCTTTTTTTACATAAGAATAGCACCACACCATATAAGGAAAAAGAGCTGTTTTACCAAGACTGTGACAGAATTATATAAATTCTAATTTAAGCATCTCTTAATCGACCGCGATCACCAGATCTAGCCCTCAGTGAATATTGATTGAATGGAAATTTACAAAAAATGTTCCTAAAAAGGAACAAGGTAGAAATAAACCGATGTAATCATTTAGTGCAGAATATTCAAAAAAGCGTTAAAATTATTTATTAATAATGAAGTTATTTTTGGTGATGAATCAAGTCAACCTTAACCTACATGTAAACTTGTAATTTAATATGTTAGCCTCAAGCTTTATGGACTGATGTGTCATAAGAAAATGCATTTTGATTGTTTTTGTTCTAAAAAGCTGTATCTACCCCAGTACATTTCTAAGCGACTTTTAATGGACTTGCCCAAAATGCCATTCCAGTTTTTCTTGTTTATTTTAAAAGATTTGACAAATAATACTTGGTAGGTTTGATGCAGCAAATTTTTTAAAATCAAAAGCGATACGCTAATGTTTTTTCAAAAAAAAACACTTCATTTTGGTTTTCCATATGCTCTTTCCCAAGATTTTGAGAAAGTAATACAATTACTCTAGTAATAGAAAATGAACAATATCTTTTTTTAATATTAAAACATTAATAATCATAATCAATTTCAAATACAATTGATTACATGTAAACCAAATCTAACAAAAAAAAAAAAACAAATAATTTTATGAAATGTTTCCCTTTACTAGAATTACCCTAGCATTTTATGGATTTTTCTTTGTTAGATGACAAATAGAGGTAAATAAATCCATTCGGCTGTAAATGTTTTGTATTATTATTTTATTCAAGAATGCCACTTAGAGAAAACCCCCTCAGTTGTTAGGTAAATACTATTACAGTAATGGGACCAAGGGTATATAATATGCGTATTTGAACAGTGTACATACTTTTTTCTATTACAGTAAGGAAAAATTAGACAAAACATCACCACTGCTAGAAAACATTATTTGAAATAAAAGGAAATAATTATATGTTTTCAGATGGTATTTTATTGCCCTGTGTCTAGACACTCTTTGAACGCCCAAATGAAACATACGTAATTGACTTTTTCTAAATATAATTTTATAAGAGTGTTTTATTGATCAAAGAATGATCAAAATATGACCCTATATTCGTATCATTTTTGATGTAACTCAAAGTACAAAAATAACTTTTAAGGATCTTGATTATTCCCTAAAATTAATGTCAATTGAATTTTTCTAATTTCTAATATTTCAAGAAAGGGCTCTCACAACCAATGTAAAAATTAAATCTTTAACATTAATTAATACCACGAAATACACGATAAAAAATTAGGAAAGAATATTTTAAACTGGACAATTTTATAATTGAGTTTTAATTTGATGAAAATCATAAAAAAATGATCTATTTGTATCCCATAAATAATGATCTTAAAAATTGAATGAAGTAATAAACATTTCAGATCCTTATTTTTGCGTTAGCATACTTAAAGCTGCAATAGGATAAAGCGTCTGTGCTAACTGTCCTGGTTTAAAAAACAGGCTTAGGAGATTGAGTGGCTATTGTTTAGAATTAGCATAAAAGTTTTGATTTATTTTTGGGTAGAACTGTAATTCTTTAATGTTTGAGACAAGCTTACAGAGAGTATATGTGATAATGATAGTAATATCAGAACCAAGATGCTCTGTGATCCCTGATTTATGTACTACATTCTTTTACAATAAAAATATGTATAACTTTATTTGGGTTTTTTAAACTTTCTTTGTTGTAATATTTTAGGCAGAAATCTGTAGACTGCTCCAAGAAGTTTTCCAATTCATAGACATATTGGATAAAAATACTTTGTTACGTCTTTCAATATAATTTCAATGCTATTATATTTACCATCCAGGACAACCCTTTGCCTTGGTGGCCAATGATAACTTTGATTTAATAAAATAACTACCATCAGAAAACTTTTAATTTTTTTTCTAAAGTTAAAGCGTAGTTGGAACCAAACCATTATCCTTATAACTCAGGACAAGACTTCTGGGAAGCGATGAAAACAACAAATTTTTTATTATTTACAGCTTCTATTTTATTTCTTTAGAATTGAAGAAATAACATACTGGCCCTTTGGAGTAGCATTTTAAAAGCTTAAAAAAGCTGAAATTATATTTTTTATTTTAAATAAATCCTTTATTGGGATACACTGCATTAAAATTTTTTAAATTTAAAAGAAATGAAAGGAAAAGTTCTTTGATAAAACAAATTGAAGCTTCCATGATTTAAACTTTCGAAAAAATAAGCTGTCTTCTACAGAATAGAGACACACGTAATTTTTTATGTAAAGGTGTTCATGATTAAAAAGATAGACTGAAATTACTCTTTAGAACAATAAATTTTATATGAGAAATGAAACCTTTGAGCAAAAATTTTACTTATGACAGAAAAGTAATTACAATTCAGACAAAACAGTATTATTGATAGTTCTATATAAAAACAACTCATAACAATAAACGATAGAAATGAAAAACGAAAAATTTCATGACATTCGAAATAGGGAAAAATAGACTGCGGATAAAATGTCCTACAATAAAAGTACATTGCTGACCTATATACATTTATGATATTGCTTTGTACATAAAATCTACTTCAAAAGACTAAGAAATTGATTTTTTTAGGGTTTTTAAATGTTTGCAATCAGGACTAGTTAATTAAAAGAGAATAAAGTGAAACTGCCCAATAAAACTATTTTTGATGATATTCCACTGGAAGTAGTTTTGCTAAATGAAAGCTTTTGACACTCGCAAGCTTTTGAGCAGTTTGAAATAATAAAAACAAGTATACTAATAAAATAAATTTTACTTATAATGACAATTTTATATTGCATCTATACTTTTCATTATGATTTTTTTAATTTTGCTGCTGTCAGGAAAAATCTTTAAAAACCTTAATGGAGTTTACCAATCAGGAGATCACAAAAAAAGATTTTATTTATAGCTGAAATCAATATTCAAGAATATGTACATAAAGTTTCAAAGGACAGTTATGGATATTTGTGCTTATACTAAAGCACTGATATTTCGAATGACTGTCAAACAACTTGAAAACTTTGAAGCACTTTTTACGGTTTTCCGCAATTGGCGACCGTAATTGAAAAAAAACTAATTAACTGATTGGTTTGAACTAAAAATTTTTGAATTTCATATTGTAGAATAGAATAAATTTGAAGTAAATTAGTGTTAAAAATTTATATTGTTTAGAAATTTTAATCATAATTTAAAGCCTTCACATAATATCTCAGTATATTTTTGAAAATTAAAATTTCATACAGCAGAGTGAAAAGTTTTATTTTAAACATAAAAGTATTCAAGTTATCGTGAAATTAAACAAAAACAAAGTTATAAAATTCACTACTTATCCTAAAATATCTCAAACATTTTTTGATCGAATTTATTAAGAAACAAATATTTATAAATATAGTTAAGAAGATTTTGAGTTATGATGTTCACGGACTCCAAAAATGTTGTTTGTGAGAAAATCGATTTGAAGTTTTTTATACCAGGTTTTTTATATGAGGAGCGGAAACGCTGTCATTACTTTTACTCTGATGTATTTGAACTTTTGACTCAATATTTTCGACATGTCAAACATTCAGGAAAAAATTTTAAAAAAAAGTTTTAAAACCCTACCATCCCCTTATACCCATTCTCCACTGAAGCTTATACTCATTATTACAATACAACGACGGAAATTTTATATGGAGAATCCATCGTAATCCAGAGTATATGCTTCGGTGGAGAATGGGTATTAAATGCGCTTCATTTTATTAATAAATACAAAAATTTTTACTGCTAAAGAGATATGTCCTTTCTCTTAAAATTCAACTTTTAAAAATTTTTAAAATTTTAATTTTTCGAAATATCTTCTTTGATCTAATCAATAAATTGGATTCTTGATTTTCCATATATCAAGTTTTCTGACCCCAAAATATATAAATTTTATTCTAAGTGTAACGAATTATCTTTGTGCATGTGGAAGCCATTATATTACAAACTCACGAAAATTTTGAATCGATTAGTTGAACTTATTTTAATAATTCGTATACATGGCATTAAATACTTTTTTATAATTAAAATTCTGAGAAAAAAGCATTTTGAGATTAAAATTTTAATGGAAGAGTCTTTGAGATAGCGCACGTGAATATATTTGTTCAAGTGGTAAGATTTGCATTTAGTCTCAGCAGAAGGTTCTTAATTTTCTAAGAAAATAAACAAATTACTAAATATATCCTCCTAAAATAATTTTATGATAGATTTCATATTTCAAGTTCAAATCTATTTGAGTTAATCAAAATTTTTTCGATTGTGTTGCATAGCTTGATATTTAAAATCTTTCCTGATTTAAGTACATTTTATAAAAAGGGGAGTCATCTCAGCCAAATATTAACTCATCTTTGGGATTACACAGCATGCAACATCTGAGTAAGTTACATGTGCAAGAAAATTTCAAGAAATGGTTTATTTTTATTGTACTATTGAATAGTAATATATTATGTCTTGAATTTTCTTCTAAAATTTTAAGTCAACCAGTTCTTTGTAGTTCAAATATTTTTTTTTTTTAAATAACATCCCTAATCGGATATGCCCAGTACGATCTTAACATAGTTAAATATGGATTTTCTTGAGTTTATAAGTTTTTATTATGAACCGATATTTTTATTAATTATTTTTTAAAATTCTTTGATCCGAGTAGAAATTTTCATCCAGGTCGAATCAGGCTTGCTTAAAATTTTACCTGTTTTTAATATATGAAAACGGAGCTTTAAGCTGTTAAGGCAAAACAAAGATATACCCTTACCGAACCTACATATTTATCAATACCTAAAAGTTTTTTGAAACAAATACGCTTATTAAAGCTGGATTAATTTAAATGTGATTTGCACAGTTATACTTTTGATCAAGTAATCCACAAGCGAACCTGATCAGTAATTCTTTGATGTGTCTTCACTCATCAGCGCCTAAAAAGAAGAAACAATCATTTTATCCTAAAACTGCGGAGAGCAATATAACATCTTTTACTAGGACGTCTGCTCAAAAAAATCAGAAGTCAATAAAAGAAGAAAAAATATGTTCCAGGGAACATTACCCTGTAATATACAACAAAAAACTTTGTTTTAGTTTTTTCAACACCTTCTAGCTTTGTGAAGTGCTCTAATATTTCAAATGGAAAAGGAAAAACTAAAGTGTGTAATGAAAAATTTGAATCTAAACAAAGCCTCAGTTTTAAAATCCTGGTGGAACCTAGATACATTTGCTTAAATAAATCCCTGTTTCATTTTGGTTGTACGAATGAAATACCCGATGTAAGAAATTCTGTGGTTTGCTGACTCAACGTTGTTCTTTTTTAAATTAATCAAATTTCTTGTGCCAATTAAATACCTGATTGCTTCAAGATCGATTTAGTAATTTAGTAATTTTTAACTATTAAAGAATGCCAGAAAAACTGTGTTATGTATGGATAAGAATTGAAAAATTGGCAACATGCTATTTTATTCTATTGTATTTTACTTCAAGCAAACTTTTTTAGTCACATTGAAAGTTCTATTATAAGAATTGGTTAAAATATAAAAAATTACTGGCTACTAGGAAGTATTTGTTTCTGAAATGAGTTTTTGTCACCTCAAATTTCTTACTAAGCACAATTTTTAAGAGTTTTTTTTACTTTTCCAATAATCTAGTAAGCTTACGCTAGCTTTATCAGGAAAACTTTGCTTTTTCTGTATTCTGTAGCACTATTCTTTTAAAAATTTAGAAGTGTCTCATAGGATGACTTTAGTAGTTTTATACTTTATTTTTTTTTTATGCTCAAAAACTTTGCTAGCAAAAACTAACAATAAATCTCTTTTTGACTTGTTTAATCTAGCTTTTCATTTTGATTTTTGACTGACCATATCCGAATAGACTAAAATTTAAATAGTTTAATGAAAATCAAACTTTTGCATTCAAAAAGCATCCTTTGAAAAAGTTTTGCATCCATATTAAAATCAAACTAATATTCTATTTCAAAGTGCTTTCATAGGTGAAATTTCTATTTATGTAAAGTATTCATTATGTTTTCCAGTGACAACTTAATGATGTACTTAAAGGAAATATTTTCTTATCGTCTACAATTTATCCTTCATGTACATCACCTCAGTCTATTTTAGTATTTTGCAACAAAAAAGTCAGTGTTTTTGCTATTACTCCTGAAAAACTTTTGATAACTGGAAACATCTTGAGTTGTTGAGATGGTTTTCATCATTTTTTAGAATATAACTCAAATATTCTCATACCAAGATATTATATTGAACGAGAAATTCTACAGTTGGTTGACTTAATACAAAGAAAATCTCTTAAATAAAGTTCACTGGTTGAGTAAGAAAAGATGGCAGACAGCTTTTATTTTATTACTTTTTTTCTTTGTTTTATTTCTTTAATTTTCACAAAAGGAAATACGAGAAAAAACAAAAGAAACGCAAGTAAATAATATTTCTTAAAGGGAGCTCTTTCTTTAGATATGTTTTGTATCCTTATTCTATCATCTGCTAAAGATTTTCCTTTGGTTAGCTATTTTATTGAGCAGATATATTTCTTAGAAACTTCATAATTTATGAGCAGACACAATCATGTATTTAGAAGAAAAATTAAACTGAAAGACAAAAGATTGGTAAAACTGAAAAGAAAATTTGGATGACGTGCAACTGACATTCAGATAATTAGTTGATTATAGTATAATTATAGGGATAATCGTGGATAGTAGTCAAAACAATCTTTCTTGGATTTAAATTTTAAATATTGAATAAAATACGTAATTTTCATAAATATTAGAGTGATTTTCAAAAAAGGGATTTGAATTAAAATGAAAACAGGGATATCATTTTTATCAACCATAATTTTTGATTTATATTTATATCAATTATAGTGAATTTTGAACTTTAATTTCTTACCAAATAACTTTTTAGTGAAAAATTTTACATATTGTAGTTCAAAAAAGCTCAGCTCAAAGCTGGTCTTTGGGGAGAGAAAAACCCTATTTCTTTTGCATAGAAATAAAATTCTTAAATGAACTTCTCACAACTGTAGAAAGCCATAGAGAAAATTAAGTTACTCATTTTTAATATTGCTAGATGAAAAAATAAATCGCATGCCATAATATGAAATCTTAGGGTTTATAAAATAAATTTTCGATGACAGTACGAAATATGACAGTTCAAAAATTTAGTTTATGTAACTTTCGTGTTAAGCAAACTGGACTTTTGTTAAAAATCTTTCTTGAATGAAATTAAATAAACTTTAATTTTTTTTTGATAAAATCATAAGCACAAAATGAAGTTATATTGATTTTAAAAAATAATTTTCATACTTTCAGGTACCTGCAATCATGCTCTTGGTATGGAATCAGGTGCTATTGCCGATTTTCAAATAACAGCAAGCTCAGCTCATGACGTTGGTAACGTCGGACCACAACATGCACGGTAATTATTTTCCAAAAAATAGCGAGTTTGCCGTATTTTAGTCGTAAAAGCATTATGTTTAAAGTTTTTTCCTACTTCTATATTAAAGCATGATTCTTGTAGTAATTGTTTATCAAAAACAAAAATTCACTTTAAATATTTTGGGTAGGTTTTTTATGTGATTAAAAAATTACTATTACATCTAACCATGACACTAGCTATTTGTTTTGAAATATTAGTTAATAAATATTTCCAGTGGACGCTAAATCCTTTTTATGAAAAATTTGGTAAATTTATTGCAGTTAAGGCATGTATTTACGATTAGCAGGACATTCTAGAGCTATGAAAATTATTAATAAGCATTAGAGTTCTATATCAGCTAAACATTTTTACTAGCTGCCAAAATATTTCGGTATTTTTTTGGTTATTAAGGAAACTTTCTAAGGGATTTTGTTAATAATATTGAATCCCTATCGTGCTAAAGAAAAACAAGAGCCTAAAAGTAATTAACTGGCAAAGTATTGGAGGTACTATAATTTCAACATACTTCAGTTTAATAAAGTCACTCGCGTGGTACTAATTAGCCCAATTTTGTTGTAATCAAGAACCAACCATACAATTCCCACAGTTCATTTAAAGTTTATTAGCATTTCTTTGGTAACATGTTT
Organism: Acrocera orbiculus; assembly: GCA_947359355.1. Taxonomy (NCBI): domain Eukaryota; kingdom Metazoa; phylum Arthropoda; class Insecta; order Diptera; family Acroceridae; genus Acrocera; species Acrocera orbiculus. Next base: position 15,312,890 of record OX375757.1, read on the forward strand.
TTAATATACCACGCACATTAAATTTTTTTTATCAAAAAAAATTGATATACACAATAGAAAATAATTTTTCTTTGAATTAAATGATTCAGCCATCAAACCTAAGAAAGTTAATTTTATTGTTGAATAAAAATAGCATGTCAGTGTTTTCTATACTGTTACGCTTAAGGCATAAAGTGGATTCTATCAGTTTTTACCAATCTCATAGCAAAAAAACAAAAAAAATAACTCCTTTTAAATCGATTCTTAGGAAATCAACCACAAAAGATAAAAATAGAAGCCATTAACAAGGTAAGAGGTGAAATGGGGGTGTTAGCTTAAGAGCTTCAACCCTAAATTCCAAGTCAGTCATATCGATTTGTATTAAAGTATAAGGGAGTTTTGATAAATAAGTCAACCAATACTTTTAAACATTCACTACCTAAAAAATTTCAATAGGACAAGTACCTAACAAGAAGCTCTATAAAATTCATTGTTAAAGTACTCCACACGTATAAGGGCTACAAAAAGTATCAAAGAGATATTTTTGAGCTCGTCATGAATAATTCCTTATGATGTTTAAGTGAAATTTTACAACACATAATAAGATGAATATTTAAATTCTTGACTCTGATTGTTGTTAGCATTAAGGAGGAGAACAGGTTAAAATAATAATGGAAATAGATTTAACCAATTTTAGGTATGATTCTTTTGATTTCATTAGGAGATAAATGATATAAATTGAAATAAAGACAAAAGGTGTACTTTTTGAAAAAGATAATTATCTTGTTAGTTTTATTTAACTATCAATATCTAAATAAGCAGCTAGATACTTACAATTAGTTGTATCATTAATTAGAAAATTAACAACATAGAATTTTGATTAAAATATAACCCTAATTTAATAAGAGTGTTAATATAAAATTTGTTACTAGGTAAAATATGGAATGACAAGCAAACAGGAGTAATGTCATGTATGTAACTAATATTAACGAGCAGTAGATGATATTTGATAAATGAATTCTTTGTTTATTAAGTGAATGGATGATGAATATGATGTGTATTTTTGTTTAAATATTTAGTAAATTAGGAGTATTCTTCTATTTTATTCTTTTGTTTGCAGAAAATGAGAGAAATATATTTTTCATTTAAAATAGGGATAATTTAATAACCAAATCGCTTAAAACAGTACCCAAAAAAGATAAATAGTAAAAAAGAGCTATAAGCATTTTTTATTTAAAAATTCGTTACCATTCTGTTTGTTAATATTTACCATTTAGTCACATCTTATAATAGACGACCAGCACCTGCTAAACTTCTAAAATTTATTACCGAATTTTGAAGTTAGCAGTCACAGCTTTATATTTTTGAACCTGTTATTATATAAAACAGCTTCATAAATGCTATAAAGGAAATATGCTCAATAGTATTTTTTAAAACGTAAAATCATCAAATATAAGTATAAGGACACACATAAATTGGTGCGGGTCATTTCTTTTATTAATCACACCCCTTCTGAATATCATTTCAAAAGGTAGACGTAAAGCCTATTTAAATCAATAAACATTTGACCTATATAAACACTAAATGAGCTCCAGGAAGCAATAAAACAGAATAATTGGTCTACGTATTATCCTTTTCTTGTTTTTTATTGGTATTTTTTTATTTCCAAAATTTACCATAATAAGTTATGAACTTTTTTTTTTTTCTTTACCAATCCTAAAGTTTTCCTAGAAACCTACACCGAGCTATAAAAATTTTTATGATATTTTTTCTAAAAAAAATGGGTCTACCAATTTCAAATGGTTGCTATCATAAATGCAAATTTTTATTTTATTTTGTTATTTGGTAAGGCTTAGAAAAAAAAGAATATGGTTTTGTTTTTATCAAATAAGTCTACAGAATATTTGCGCTAAAATACAAAAATAAACTTATAGATGAAATGAAAAACACATAAGAAATATGAAAAATAGTGTTTGACATTTAAGGTATGTTTTTAAGGATTGTTTGCTACAAAAAAATACAAACTTTATTACAAAAAATTATAACTTTATGGTTGCAAAAATAATGAAATAAGTGTGTTGTTTTTTGAAAAGGATCAGTTTGACTTATTAGAACAATTAATAATTAAATGTCTTATTATTATACAAGATTGGTAAACTGATTATTAAATTTAAGTAAGGCTCTAATTGAATAAACTGTGCTCAAAACGTTTGAACATATCTTTGGGGAAGCATTAAATTTAAGCTACTAAAAAATTGTTTCTTAAGTTACACAAAGTTGTCAAATAAACAAAATGCTTTATTTAATATTAGGAGATTCTGACTGCCATAAAAAGGAAAACATTAAATTTAGTTAGTACTAAATCTTGTAAAAATTTTCTAGCCTAATTTGACTGTCTATTGAATTTTATTACTCTCGACAGTTTTTACCAGCTACTATCCAATAAGTTGACTGCTTATTTGATTTAAAGATTTCGTGTTAGTTCTATATAATATTTATAATATTGATTGTCACATATCGAATCAACAAATTCTTTTCATTACACTTAAATAGCTCAAAAAACTTCTCTGAATCATTGATGCAATATTATTTTTGTTCATCTATGTGAAAAAAAAAGATATCTACTTCGAGAAAGACTTTCTAATTGACAAATTTTATTTTAAAGTAGTAAATATTCTCCTTTTCTGTGGAATCTTGGGACGTAATGACCCATGTGCTTATTATGGGGATTTTATGTTTTGTAAAATAATCTTCAAATTTATATTTCTTTCGGTTTATATATATTTAGCTATTAATTTCATTCAAAAATTGCTAATTTTCTTTCTAATAACTTTAACAAAAAATTTGAATGAAAATTTCATTCCTGGCATAAAATTTTCTAAATATGACTATAATTTACCAAATTATGGAAAAAAACTATTAAATTGAATAAAATAAATTAATTTTATTTGTAATCTCGAAATGAATTTTCTTTCTTGTTAGAAGATGTATTTTTCGTTTGATTTTATTTACACGCTATTATTTTTTAATTTTTTTTTTTTTCCATAACTTCGCGCCAAAAAAATTGTAATTGGCCTCAAAAATGGTCTCGTGAAGGTTAAATTTTGGTTTAAACAGCAGTAGTACAAACATCGCACACGCCAAAAAAGTTATATCCTCTTTTATTTAACATCAGGCTTCTCGTGTAAACAATTATATAAAAAACTTATTATACATACAAATTTGCTGGTGGTATTTTAATTTTGTAGCTACAAATAAGATAATGTTCCTGAGAAAACTTGTTGGCGACTATTAATACCTATGTCATGTCTACGAGTATTTTATCCATTAGCACATGTGGATGTTTATTAAAAGTAATTTACGTAGAGGTTTTTTTTAACTTGAACATCATTGCTTTGCAACTAGTTTCTTATATTATTTATTAATATCTTAAATATAGAAAATACCTAGAAAGATATTTTGTTAAAACTTGCGGTTTAATGATTCTCACTTTGACATTTAACCTTAAAACAACTTTTGCCTGACTAAATAACATTTCTATGCATTATTGGAAACATTAAGAAATTATGTATGTATGTAGGTATGTATGTAACTAAATTGTAAGAAAATACCATTAACTGACATTAATCGTCTAATAAAATATTCAACTGAAAAAGGAAAATCTTAAGAAGCCATCTAATGTAAGCTTTTAAGCAAACATGTCAACCAGGTCGTACATATTGTTCACATTTGTTCAAGTAATTAAAAGTAGAAATGTGTCTCACTCCTCCTTCATATTACGTTTCTTCTAATTTGTTAATTCAACATAAGAAATTACTCCCTTTATGGAAATTCCCTTTTGTAATATATTTTATACTATGTTTGTTTTCTTTTTATTATAAACAGTGACAGAAAAAATTGTATTTTTAGCTATTTTTTTGTTTCTGAATTTATTATAAATGTTCTTAAAAGTTTAAAAATTCACAATAATATTTTTTTCTTTAGAATTTTAAATTAAATCATCTTTAAAACATAATGGTTTTAAGAAAGTGTGAAAAATTTAAACTTTTTGAAAAGTATTTAACTTGCTTTCCAAATAAAGGCTTGAAAAAAACTAATCAATATTTTCGTCGAACATATAAGACAGCTGTTTTACATGTGCGCGGATTAATTTCAACAATTTGATGCTAAATGTTTGATAATGAAAAGTTGGCTTGAATTAATAGGGGGAAATTTCAAAAAAGGTAGAAGTACCATAATAATTCTTCGTGTTTTTAAATTACTGTCAAAAACAAAATTTCATTTTTGGCTTTGTAAAAATTTTAGATTAAATCTATATGTGCTTATGGGGCTTAATAAGGCTGTGAGGTTAATTATTCCAATTACAACATTTCTTTTTCAATAAATTTTATCTCTTTAATCAATCAAATGAAAACAAATAATCAAATAATATTCTGAATAAATAAATAATATTTTGAATGATGTGGAATCTCATATTTATTTTCAAGGTCGCATGGATAATATAAACATACATATTTGAAAATTAATATTTAACCTATATAGATGGGTTCACCCTTTAGTCAACCAAGTATTTTTTGCATACTTTGTAAATAAATATTTAAAATTTGTATAAATAAAACAATTTTTGTATCAATAAATTAATCCGATTTGATTTTAGCAGTAGAGTTTATGGTTAGAATAAATGAGGTCCTCCGTTTAAATTTAGGAAGTGAAGTGGTTATTTTTCAAAGCCATACATTAATATAGTTATATATACATAAAATTAATTTTATATAGATACATATATTTCGATATATATTAATATATAACGATATAATAGGATAATAATACAAAAGGCATAAATATCTACTATATGTGTATATCTAATGCTTTCAAGCGTGACAAGAAATAGATAACGCTTTTAAGCGTGACAAAGAATGTATAACGCTTCTTAGCTTGACAAGAAAATGATAACGATTGATGTTGATTGATGTAAGATGTTTTCACATTAAAAATTATTTCTCGTGCAAAATGATTTCTGCTGGCCAAGCCAATAACTCACTAAGTCTAGTAATGCTCTCAGTATTAATATAAAAATACTCAAAATCTTTGTATTGAAAAGTGTGGGTAAAAATTAAATAGGTTTGACAGCTTATGAGCATTATACAAGCAGTGAATTGTTTTTTACTGATAAAAAAATATATTCCAATAGAAATAAAGAATAAAGTTCACAATTTACACTCCCACACAAGACGAATATCATAACAAAACCGAAAATTGTCAAAAAGAGTAGATAAAATTTCTTTATTTGGTGTTTACTTTAAAAGAGTTAGTTTTTAGGTCTAACCGGGCCCAGTTTTGTTAATACGGTTCTAGTTTAGCTAATGGTTGAAATTTCGTTTTGTGTTAGAAAAAGAAAATTTTGCTTATTTTCAGCCTTTCTCAATAAGTAATTCGTTGATGCATATAAAATTTAAAATAATTTAGATAAAATTTACTAATACAATAAATTCAATCCTATAGAATATTTATTTATAAAAGAAACCAATTGTTGAACACAGTATTCCTATACCATCCTTGTAAAAAATTTCAAGAAAGAGGAATCTTAACAACATTAATTCTTAGTTAAAGTTTCAAAGATTTATAAACTAATAAACTCTAGTAAGAATTTTGATTTGATTTTAAGTAAAACTCCTCAAAGTAAATAAAAAGGAAATAAAAATTAGAAATACGTGATAACAGGCATGAGATGAATTTAATACGTGGATTTCTTTTGGGCTAATTAAGTTTTGACATCATTAATTAAACTCATTAAGACATTTTCGGCCAATAAAAACAAATCACTAGAAATGGGTTAATAAATTTGGTTTTTAATGAAGGCCAAAGTTTTATTAAGAGAAATTTCTGAAATGCTGTCAATGTAAAAATGCCTGTTGAATTTAACATAACTTTAGTGTTTTTAAGTCTTTAACACATTTAATGAAGTTGAAAAACAAGTTACAAAAAAAAGGATATTTAAAATATTTCAATCATGCTGTGATATTTTTCACAACAAAAATAAAAAAAGTTGGGGGGAGAAAACGTGTGCAAAATTTGTTAAATGCTGGAATGGTGTTAAAAATAAAATAAGTTCCTTGGCAACAAAATTAAAAGCTAATAAAGCTTATATTTTGGCATGAGTACATTTTTTAGTAGAAAGTAACGCAAGTGACACGATGAGAGCAAAAAGTGACGTTTTATGATTTTACATTACTGAAAGTGGATATTCTCAATGTAAAATTCATCTTTTTTTATTGTTTTCGGACTTTTTTGTATCGGTTTTGGTCACTTTCTGGTAATGTCAAAATTTTTTTTTGGGGGTTTTTTTATTTTAATCACGATTTTATCATTTTGTTAGCTTTGAAATAGAGAAGAATGTTATTATGATGCTCTTCCTGTTTTTAAATGGTTTTATTTAACTATTTAGACCTGTTTGTCTGTCTGTATCAATCAAACTTAATTTCCATTCACCTAACAACTTTTAAAAAATCATAACCTTTACAAGGCTACTTGATAGACAAACATTCAAAAAACATTTCATTATACTATTAGCTTATAGGGTTATTTTTTAGTCTAAGAAATCTTCAAACTCCTTTTTGAGATCAATAAATGAATCCAAGAAACTTTAAAGTTTTATTCTTGTTTCTTGTTTTATAAGACAGATTCTAACATCTCGAAAGGTTCCCTATAACACATTCTTCAAATTATAACAATTTAATATTAGTAACCTAATTTAATATTAAAAAGTATTTTCTACTCACTGCAAAAATAAAGCTAAAATCTGAAAGTTGGAAATTGCTCTTATTGCAATTTCAATGTAACAATATTAAGAAGCAACCTATATAAGGGCAAAAGTTTCACTTGCCATACTGCAACAAATAAATTGGCTTCCTTAAAAATTTATTTTCCAAATACCTAATAATACATTATAGTTTCTACTCCTCAAATTTCTAAAATAACATATTTATAAATGTAATTAAGACGTTAATCGACTTGACTGCAAATATCTTACAGTGACACAAATTATATTTTTACATCAGCTCAACATAAATGTTGAAGCAATTTCAAAAACCCTAAGGCTGAAATAAAAATCTTTTTCCAGTAATAGTCGTGAGAGGAAGAGGAGCCTTAAACTTCTTAACAGCAATTCATTCAATCAAGAAGATGGTGGGTAGTTATCTTTCATATCTTGTATGGATAAAATTAAATTTCTTTCAAAAGCTCAACAAGGAACAAAAATAATAACTAAGAAAATCTTTGCTTTTGTTATGGTTTTATTAAATCTTAAGCAAACTTAAAGTGCATTGAAAATTTACTTCCTGTTGAATACTTTTACTACCAATACAAACCAGACTAAGTCTTTTATTAAACAGGAATATTTAAAGCACCACATATTTCAAAGGAAAACCAAAACCATTTAGTCAATGTTTTTCAAAAGGACAAAGTCTTCAAAGGAGCATTCATATCATCCGTCTTTTTACTGATATTTTAAAAAAACCAAGAGAATAAGGCTTTAAGGAAGGTTTAGAACAACGTTGTTTATATATACACATGCATAGATTATAAGCATATATAGCTCTAAATATGTTTTCATGATATAAGTCTTCATTTTTAAACAGTAAAAAAACTTTAAAATTACAAGATTATTCTTCTTTATAGGCATATAGTTAACTAGGAAAAATGGTAATGACACTGCAACAAAAGAGATTCTAATTATACAAATTTTGCAGCATTATAAAATTTATCGCATCAAATCAAAAGGTATTGCATGCAGGCCTTAGTTAGAAATTTTGAAATGTAAACCATTTTTGTTTTTATATAAAAAAGCTAAGTTTATTGTTTCTTATTTTCTTTACCTTTACTTGGAAAAAAGCAACAGCTTTTGTTGGTTTTATAGTTTTTGCTGGGCAAATATACGTCAATAAGGCAAACATTGGACATAAGCCCTATTTGCATAATGCAATCACCTGCTACATGGAAAATTCTTCTTTTTTCTATGGAAAAACAAACATCACAGGAAGTCTTTACGGTTAGACTAGGATAGATGGCGACAAAAAATGCTTTGGTAAGCTTTCACTGAAAGCCTTTCAGTATTTTTCCTCTGTTCATTTTTTTTCTCTATTTTGCTTACTGAAAATATCAAATATTCGCTACTTAAGTAGGCTATTGCTTTTCATAGTTGCTGAAAGATACTATTTTTAATGATGGTGTACTAAAAAGTAGATAATATCGTATGAAAAGACCATTATTTGTTGGATATGACCTATATAAACCAATTTATTTATTTAGAAATATGAATTTCGATGACCCTACTTTTACAGTTTTTATATTCATTGAATATTAATTAAATTATTAAGGCATAGTTCTTTAAAAGTAGCTTATTAAGTTATTAGTCAAAAAGGGTACACAGACGTTCAATGACTTCAAAATCAATGTCATACATTTATTTGATTTAGCGATTCATATTCAAGATAATTAGTCAGATGTCAGTAAACAGTTAAATATTTGCTTTAACAAATATTGAGATATTTGTCAAAGGCGTAATATTTGCCTGCTTGAGTTTAGTAAAATCCAAAGAAAAACGTCCGTCGGCAATAGTGCTAATAAAGTTATAACAATTTTACTATACTGACTTAAGGCTACAACTTTATCTGCTTATGTTATTTTTCATTTTTGTATAAATAATAACCTAATGGTATTTTTATATACAGGAATAAAAAATTCATTTAGATGAGCAGATAGCGGCATATCCATACTAAATAACGAATTTCATAGAATTTTCTGCGATTGAAGCCAAAATTTTAGTTTCAATATATAACAAAAGACTTAACCCCGATTCTGCTTTTCAGCTAGAGCATTTAATATATAAAATGTTGTCAATGAATTTAAAAGAAACTAATATTGCTTACAAAAGCTTTTGTTCATACTTTGAAAGCAGAAATAGCTAAATTTCTCCAACAGTTTCTGTTATTTACATACTGTTCTATAAGAAACTTTTGTATTAAAACAAGTTAACTTGGAATAGGAATAATATTTGACTATTTCAATCAAATATTTATCTTTTCAAACTGTTTTAATATTACTGTTGTAAGCTTTAATACATATTTCAAAGCCACTTTATATACTACAATTCAACAATAAATATATTAAAAATTTTGGCTATTTTGCAAAAGATTTATCCAATTAGTTCCAAGATTATCATAAAAACATACTAATGAATATTTCCTTAAGAGGTTTAAAAAATTATTTCCTCTTTATTATTATTTGTTTAGAATTTAGTATCAGTCAGCACAAAAGAAACCGCAAATAATCAAGGAATACTTTTCAAGATAAACGAGTGATATCTTAAGTGACGCAAAAGCTAACTTTATTTTTTATAGAATAAAAATTTATAATAAAACAAGTTAAATGTAGACAACTTTCACTTATAGTAACCTTTTAGCCTAATGCATTTGCCTCAGAGTCTGTTAAAGTTACTAAATCAGTTTTTAACTCTCTGAATGGTGATTAGATTTGTTTAGCTCTTTTAAAGCTTAACTTCTCTTGGTTTTTTAATAGTTTTGAAAGTATTCAACTATTTTTCAACACAAACTCATTTGCTAAGTTTTATCTTTAACTTTCACAAGTAAAACTCATTAAAACCAGCAAAATTAAGTTAACCACAAATTTAATTCGTTCACATTATCACAATTGGCCATACACAGCAGTTTTTTATTTTATTTTAAATGTAATTGTTAGTTTGTATATATTTTACAAAGTAATTTAAAGTTGGAGCAGTCATTAATGTCATCGTAAAAGCAAAAATTGTTGACACAGTTTATCACAGGAAATCGGTTAAAAAGTTTACTCGATATAACATCCTGATTTGTTTATTTTTTTTGTCTGCACCTTACAATTTAGTACTATTCGGCTACAAATGCTATCTCAGCGTGTTACATTTGCATAAATTTTAAACAGGAAAGAGATCAAGCAATATGGTCCTCAGTCGAAGGGTAAAACCACGCAAAAAGGATAATTATTATTCCGTAAGGGTACTCTAACTGTAGTTTTTAGTATAGTCACTCAATACAAGAATCAAATATCAGAAAGGATGTGCTGTAGAGTAGAAACAAAATGCAATTTACTGTTAGCTTTTCAGACAAGCTTTGTTCAGATTTTATTGAATTTCAATTTGCTCCTTGAAAAAGTTTATTGGAAATTGTTATTCAGTTGAATCGATAAATCTTCACCTGATGATTCCTGTAGCTGGTGCATCAATTGTTTAATTTTCTCGAGGTTGTATCCTACTTGCTTATTCAAATTATTTAACGCTTTCTAATTAATTATTCATAGGTTGCCATTTTAGTTTTCTGTACATAGGAGGTGATATATATATATATAATTTGTTTACCTAAATTGAATGATTGCAATTTGATTAATTTTTAATGTTACATCGTCCCTTAAAAAATATTTCATTTATATTTCAGCAGGAAATTTGATAACAAAATTTAAATAAAATTTCTTTAGTAATCAGATGACTTGAATATATTAAAATAAGGTTTTTTTGGTTATTTTAGTAAAAGGAAACTATAACGTGACAAAATATGTATTCCCGGGTTATGGGCCCATTTATTATTCACACACTAAAGGAGCCGTTGACAGTTGGATTTGTGTTTCGTGAATAGCTCAACAGGAGACCAACAACGAGCGTTTCTTTTTTTTTTTTTTCTAAAAAAAAAATACCGCCGTGAGATGTAGTTTGAAGATTTGGTTTGGTGATTAACTGCTATCTAGATGAGTTTTATAGCCTTAATGGGTCCTTATGGGATGAATGAACACGAAAACAGATACCCTGCTGAGCCATATTTCTTTTTAATTTGATATGATGGCCACTACTTATACTTTTTGGTCATACGAAACTTCCATGGACATTGAACGGAAACTACGAAAGTTGAACAATGCTCTGCCATTACAATTAACTTTGAGTTACATACAAAAAATTTGTCAAATAAATTTCTTTTTTATTCTTGTATTTCAAGAGTATTTGTTTTTTTTGTTGTAAATTTGTTTTTAATTTCATAAAAAATGTTTTCTACTATAAAAGGGAATTCAATCGACTTTATGAATGCAAGTTTAAGGATTGGTTTAAGTGTATTCAACTTATTCATATAGACATATAGATATTTGGTTTCTTTAAATTCAATTTGAATAATAATTTTATTTGTAAAATTTCCTTTCAAAGGGTAGTCAAAATCTTTTGAAATAAAAATTTTATTGGCATTGTTTGTTGGTTGTTAGTTTATCAATGGGATTGATTTAAATCCTTTGGCATATAGTTATAGTAATCCTTCATGAAATTTAACAAATACATATATTAAAATTTTGAAATAAAATAAATTCTTAGGATATATGCTTCTTTTTATAAATCAATAATAAAAGGAATAATTCCAGAGAGATTTAAGTAAAGTTAACAAATAACTTTAATATCGAGCCAAAAAGACGCTTTAACTGCATAGATTGCGAAGATTTTGTTTTTGTGTTTTTTTTTGTTTTTTTTTTTTGAAATGACTGCAGATATTCCATTTATCATTTTTTGCACATTTTGTGTATTTATCTCTAATAACAAAACGATATTTTTATGTTTGCTTATTTTTGGCGATTTGTTTAAAACATTTTCACGGAAAATGATATAAAATTGAAAATTACACTTTGGATTTTTGGTTTGTATATTTCTACTATAAAGAACTACAGCAGTAATTCTGCTAATAGATAAATGTAATATCCCTTTGAAATCTAATACTCTAATCTAGATAATAGTTAAATTATATTAGTTGGAATTTTTAGTTTAAATTTTTTAGGAGTGATTTTTATGTTACTCAATAAATATTAAAAATACTTCATTTCTGGCTTTTTGAGATTTAGCATATCTTAGGCTTACTTTTACTTTCGACTTATATCTTCTTCTCGACATATAGGATTTTCAAGTTGTGTTTCATACCCCTCAAAACTAGACTGTTTTTCTTTTATACTTATAAAATTTTTTCATATACTCCATTTAGATGATTTGCTGCAGCTTAAGCTTAGTTTTGAATAGAAAAGAATTTGAGTCTTTATTATGCCTCAGTTTTAGTTTGAAATGTCTAATTAGAGTCAAAACCGTAACCCGACTAGAAATTTAGTGAGGCATGCCACAAAATCTATTAGGCCCTAATTAGGCTCGCCTTACTAAGGCACGCCTCACTAGTACCTTATTAGGCCCACATTAGGCAGATGTATGGTAATGCCGTACTTGCGCTTTGTTTGAAATGCCTAAGTGCTTTGTACAACGGCATCCGAAGTAAAACCGAAGTTAGGCTTTCCTAAGTTGGACCTAATGAGGCGGTTGTGTGGCAATGCCGTACTTGCGCTTTGCTTGGAATGCCTAAGTGATTTTTACAACGCCATCCGAAGTAAACCCGAAGTTCAGCTTTCCAAAGTTGGGCCTAATGAGGCGGTTGTGTGGCAAACCGCTAAAAATTAAACTTCATATATAATTCGCACTTTTGCAAAAAAAGGAGGATATAAATACTTTTGAATTTTTTCAAAATCTTTAACCAATATCACGGACATAGGTTAAGGTGAGTTTATAAATTTTATGTATTTTATTTGTTTTAGGGATGACAGGTTAAGGTTAAAGAAAGGTAAGTGTATAAATCATCAAAATTAAAATTTAAATAAATAAATATTCTGTATAACAAAGTTTTTTGTTTGAACCAGTGTGGCTTCCAAACTACCATCTAATTAGGAAGCCTAATTTGGCGCAAGTTAACAACTGCGTTATTTTCGAGCCTTGGGCCTAGTATGGCTGCCTTATAAGGCACAAATTTGAAGTTCGGCATGCCTTATTCGGGCCTAATCACCGCCTCACAAAAATTTCTAGTTGTGAAGTTGTTCGATAAATTTTAAAAACTGGACATCTTGTCAAATGTGCTAATACTTTACGTGTTAAATAAATATCTATTTCCTGATATTGTCATTTACCTTTGTATACTTTTTTTCAAATGTAGTCAGCTCTGAATAAATAACACTAAAGGTAAGTTGTCAACAACAAAATTTCTGGGAAAAACTTAATTGTAATAAGAAAAAGTATCTTCATAAAACAAAAAGTTTATTAACTAAGCAAATCGTAATTTTTCGTTTGTTTGCCAAAATTTGAACTTGAACCACAAAATTTAAAAAATTTTTTTTGTTTTTTTTTTCTTTTTGGCTACAAAGAAAAATCAAAAACTAAGCTAATTCAAATGATGTGTGTGTGTGTGATTTTTTAACGCAATTATGACAACTATTTAAATCTTTTTTAACCACTTCATAAAATATGAATGTAATTAAAACTCAATGTTTAAAATTCCAAAATCTAATAACTCCTTTGCAACTCAGTAGTTTTTAAGTTTATAGTTTTACGAAATCAGAGGTTGCAATTCTTTGGTCTAAAATAAATCTAATTTTGTAAAAATAATACAAAAGTATTTTAGTTTGGTAGTTACAACATATTTCAGCGAGGTTAATTCATTCGAATAATTTTCGTACGCTTTTTTACAGCAATTTAAGTGTCTAATTTGACTAAAATTCCTTCAAATTAAAATATTTAATTGAAATTAAGAGAAAAATTTTTAGGAAATACACAATTTTCTAATGATACCGGTGTCATGAATTGTTGATTGTACTCAAAAATTTGAATAGAAACAAAACTTTCTATAAGCTTTAATTTGATGTTTGCGTCATTTTTTAATATAATGAAGAAATCATAAAAGATTTTAAAATTTTGATTTCTAATAATGGGGCAAGTTTAATGTGATACACTTACGGGTATATCACATAAATTACTGTTAATTATACAAAATTATATAATTTATATACAATCTATTAATATCTAATCTTCTTCTAATTGATCAAAATAATTCCAAGGAGTTTCTTTAGATAAATTACTATACAATTTTATTTGACGTGTGCATGCTCGATCTTAAGATGGCCTTTTTCACAGTTGGAAAACATTCAGAAGGCCATTAAAACTACGTTTAAGCTGTTGTCGCCATAACAAGTGGTAAAAAGAGAGAATCAATCAAAGACTTAATAGTCCTATAGCTTTAAGAATTACCTACATTGCCCACGCGGGCAAGAGCCTCATTCATTTCTTTTATCTAGCCGTCGTTGATTTTCCATTATATCTTTCATGATGCCTACCAGAAATGCTAATGATGGTTGTTTAGTCAGACATTAAATCTTCCGCTTTTTTTCTGATTTTCTATTATACATTGTCTTTTTTCTACTTTTCAATTTTATATATGTTTCTTTTTTTATATTTTTTGTAGATTGAAAATCGATAACAATGGTGGTGCTTGGTGCCCAAAGCACATGGTATCCCGTGCCCTCAAGGAATATTTACAAATCGACTTACTTAAGGTTCACGTCATCACAGCAATAAGAACACAAGGACGATTTGGTAAAGGACAGGGCCAGGAATATACTGAAGCATATGTAGTAGAATATTGGCGACCAGGATTTACAAAATGGCTACGATGGAAAAATATTCAGGGAAAAGAGGTGATTATAGGGAGTAATTTATGATATTGATTTTAGCTAACTAAAATATTTTTTTCTAATTTTGTTGTTCTCTTTATTTTCAGATTCTAACAGGAAATATAAATACTTATAGTGAGGTTGAAAATCTCATTCAGCCAATTATTTATGCATCAAAAATAAGAATATATCCCTATAGTCAATATGATAGGACGGTATGTTTGCGAGTTGAAGCTGTTGGCTGTGTTTGGGAAGGTAAGTTTATTTTTTACCAAAACAAATGGTATCATACTTGTAGTAAGCTCCCCTCAAGAAGTATAGTTATAGTCCTGGTAAAACATGGTAAAAAAAACTTTTAGCACTAAAAATATTTAGAAATGTCTATGGCAAAATGTTGCTTTAAACTTTTTCATATTCGGCAACTTTATATCCCATTGATCAGCATTAATTAAGATATTATTATGACATTTAGGATCCTATATTTATGACATGGAAACTCCAAAATAGCTTTGAATACAAATTTTTAATGTCTTAAAATCTGCTGACTAGATATATCAAAAGATATGGCCATAAAGAACAAACATAGTTTGGTAAGTCTTTTGACATGCTTAGCGATTATATTATAAATTATCTCTCAACAAGCGTTTTAAAATATCTATTTTGTTACTAACTAATCCTTTAAATGAGTTTTTTTCATTTTATAATAGGCATTCGATACATTTTTTATTGAACTTTCAATTTATGAATGAATAAAATGCTTAGCTTAGCTACTTTTTTTCTCTTCTATTCTTTGTGTTTAAATAAATCTATGCCTTTTTCATATATATTTTAGTGAATTAGTTGAATTTATTATGAGTTATTTTTAATTTTTTGACATAATCTAAAATTTGGAAGCTATATAGCTCAGAATAAATAATTTCTTTTGGGTTGGTCAAGACATTTATGATTGGCATTCTATTCCTTAATAAAAGATATTAAAGTAGAAATATTAATGGCATTTCGATATTTCAATAGAAAGTTGAGCAAGATTTAAATTAGCAAGGATAGGATTGTCAAAATTATCAGCTTTTTAGACATTCCCTTAATATCTCACTACTACACTTTTTTCTGTTGGAATGTAAGCTGCTTTAAAAAATTCTGAACCTTAAAGAATAACTGATCTTTTTTTTCAAAAATAAATTTGATTGAAAATAAAACGGTCTGAAGTTGAGAGCTTTTAAATCTTTACTTGGACCTACGATAACATTAGCCACTTGAAATATTAATAGGAGACTTAAATCTTTTGTTGCTATGGAGCAGAAAATATTGAATGCTTCATGAAGTCTTAGGGAGGTAACTTTTACCTTACAAAATATTGACAAAAATTTACAGTTCAATAACGAGGGTTGTTTGTAGAGCTTGACAAATTTCAAAGTATCTATGCATCATTGTTGGAGTTTAGTATTAGAAATTAAATATTATTTGATCCTTTAGGTCAATTTGGTACAATTGAAAACATAACTAGTAATATTTAATTATAAGAATTGGATCAATATTATAATTATCACATGTGATGCGCAATATAGATCTAATGCAACAATAGTAATCTTTGGTTTGATTGTCCTGTTTTGAAAAACGATAAAGTTAATACTCCTAACTAAATTAAGCTGAGGAAAGTAAATGTGATACATTTGTTTTTCACAAAACTTTATCATAGAAAAAAATTGTAACCAACTGAATTACGTGCTTTTAAAAATTAAAGAAAAACATGGAAAACCGGTTAAAAGATTAATTTAAATTTTATGGACACAGCTACATCATACACTATACAAATGATTGAATGACAAAACTACCTAAATATGAAGCATCTTCATCATTATCCTCAATGCTTTGAAGTTCTAGTCTCAACTGATTATCACGTTTTTCTGACCGGCCAAGGACTAATTTTCTCTCATCTGTGAAGATATTATATCAGCCTAATAATGAATAAAATTATTTCTGATATTTGTAAATTTCAACCACAATTTTCTTTTTCTTACAAACTTTATTTTTGACATTTTGATAAATAGAAAAGATTTCTAGAACTCAATTTTTATTATATTTTGTTAGGAATTAATTTTGCTAATAACTTCATAGCAACAAGTAACAAAAGTAATTTTTAAAGAAGTTTTACTAACTCTGGGATATACTTAAAGATTATCACTTATGAAATTTGGGATTTTTTTCATTGAATCATTAATATTAAGTGAAAAGGTTAAGGTATGCGATTCAAATTTTTACTAACAATAAGTTTTTCAACTTAAAGATTAAGACTTCGGAAGTAATTTTACATTCAATCTTCCATTCAAAAAAAAACTTAGTGTTTAGAATCCCCTCTAAGTTGGTAGTTGCTAGATCGTTAAAAATTCAACCACTTACACACTGTAAGAACACAAAAACTGATGTGCTTTGGCACAGCTAAAAATTTTGATGATTTTAATACCCATTTACTATGATGATTATTTAGTGGAAAGAGTTTGCTGTTTTATCAATATAAAACTCTGTGTTTTAATTGAGAAAAAACTGACATGTAAAGCTTTAATATTTACCTAAAATTAGAAGAAATAAATTTCTAAATTTTTATACCTTCTTAAATTTGAAAGGTTTTTAAACAGTCAATAACATAAACTCTATGTAGCAATATCAATACCTGCATTAGAAAAATTCTAAAAACGCTTTTCAGGGCTAAAAGCTTATAACATTATTTTAGTTTAACTATGGATATTTTCTTATATTCAAAATCGACTGTGTATAAAATAATGAGAATCTTTTTACCTTCTGTGCATTCTATTGCTTAACTTGAGAAGATTGCTGTCTGCAGTATTTCCAGTAATTTTTTGATTTATCTTTCTATAAGAAATTTATTTTTATTTTACGGATGTGGAAATATAGCTTTGATATATTCTTTAGTTTTCAATTACATAATTTCAAAATCAATCTATTTATTTATGAAAAGAAAATACATTCCATTTTTTTATCATTTACTTTTTCATAGAATTCATTATTTTTTCCAAAATCTAAAAGAACTTTTATTAAAAATGCTATACATTTTGCATATCAAAATCTACATCATAATTAAATTTTAAGTTATTGCAATGGGAAAACTTCAAAGTAGTGCAATCAATTTTAATAACACACTTTATCACAAAACAGAAAATTAAAAGAGACATTAGTTACTTTTCAAAATTTAACCATATAAAACAATCAATAATGTCCGATATCAATTATTTGCCTTAATATTATAGCCATAAAAATATTCCTGCAAATAAATATAAATCAAACCTAAGTAAGACAAAAATTAAACCCTACATTTCGGCAAACCGCAGCAAGTTATAGGCACCCCATGCACTTACAAGCACATTAAAAACACGCACGCTAACTGCGAATATTTTGTGTTTTCTTGTTGCGCTTCCCCCTTTATTTATGATTTCATTACTCGAGAGAATTGTTTTTCTGGTTAAAAAAAAACAAAAAAACCAAAGGAAAATCATAAATAACACTCCACAGGGGTTCCTTTTATGCAACTTCAATTCTTTCTATACTCACATACAAAATACTTGATATATATGAAACTTAGAAGACCAGGTAAACATGCAATCCAACTGTGAGTCGGTATAATTGTGGATAGAAGAAAAAGTGCTAGCAAATATACTATATACATATAATACAAAAATCTTAGAGCTATATTTTTGTACGGAAAGAATACAGGACCAAACAGAAGGATATCAAAAAGACTGTTTGAGATACATATGAGCATGCAATCTACAATTTAACATTGAAAACAAGATTGTTTATTACATCAAGGTACCATGAACTTCATTATTTCATTTTACTATAATCTTTGCATGACCAAAAAGATTCTTTTGAGTTAGCGTGTAAGCTGTTTTTTATAGGAAAAAACATAACATATATTTTTGCACAACAACAACAATAACAACAATCTTTTTATGATTTCTTTAAAAGCAAGCAAACCTTTTTCTTGTTCTTCTATTGAAATAAGAAGTTTTCCAGCTAAGCAAATAATAAGACAAAACAGAAGCACTCATTTGAAATTATGTAGTTTCCTTCCATTAAATAATTTAGATTATATATAGTCCCCTAATTTTTAAAATATATATTTTTCTGTTTTCTTTTTTTTTAAATTATTTTATGGTGTCAATTATATTAAAGTATTATAAACTTTTAAAGACCCCAACTAACATAAAACATCTACTTCTAACAATAGATGTACTGTAGCTTAATCCGATTTAATGTCAAGCAAGGTCCAAATCTCAAAATTTATTTCTCTAATTTCAATTGAATATAAATAAATACAGGAAAAAGTAGAAACAGTTGAACTCAGTCAGTATATTCATCTGTTCCTATTTTTTCTCAAAATTAAAGGCATACACCTTTCTTGTACTAATAATGACAAAAGGGGTATGAACTTCAATGATTTGAGTTAAGTCGAGAATAAGTAAAATAAACAACATTAACGAAAATATTGTATTACAGCAGGGATTTAACAGGATACCTCATATGTCAGACTTCATATCCAAAATGAAGCAAGCATATCTTATGTAGAGACAGGAGGGTTAAATAGCGAAAATAGCAAAGTTTATGACAGTAAAGAGCTCTAATGTAGTCACTACCAAAGCAATAATGTTAGTCCTAAGGTTTTACCAAAGTGAAAATATGACACTTCTATACTCTTGTTGTATTTCAAACTTTCTATAAGGGAGCGTAATACAAAGTGAATTATAGAAAATTGGTTTTAATATGTTTTTTGTAGCATTATTCTATCAAGTATATAAATATATATAGCTCCTAATTTTTCACATTTAGGTATAGGGTATATTTTAGAAAGTAAAACATATGAAGCCCTATGTAGTAAATTATTGCAATTTGTCTTTAAAATAATTAACAAAAATAGGGAGACCAATTTAAGAATTATTTACAATTCAATGATTACTGACTGTGTCATAATTCTGACTCATATGTTAACATATAAGGATTATTATAATCTAGATTTATTGAAATTATTCAAATAATGTAGTATTATCTACCTAATTAGTACTAAGGAAGTTTTTTTCATAACTTGAAGTTCTTTAAACACATGTTAGCCAGCAGGTTATAGATATAAATTTTGATCAACAAGTCCAAAAGATATCTACTTCGAGCATTTTAATTATATTTAAACTTTTTAGGAGTCCATAATGGGACTCCACACACGGCTGATACAACTTTTCTGCGCTAACACTATCAAACTATTGGCTGATTTCTTATTCAAACTAAAAAGTGCAACTTGTTATCGCTATAGAAACTAACAGGTCATCGGAATATCTAATGTATATAAAAATATTTTTTATTCGAACTACCAAAAACTTATTTTGTTCATATATGAACTGACTTTAATAGTTTGCTTATAGGAAATTTTTTACTATTAATATAATTAAATTAGTGCACAAGCTATGCTAAAGGCAATATCCCTACGTTTTCGTGTATTTACATTGTGGCAAAGGACCAACATGAAGCTAAAGGTTAAATTTGTAAATAATTTTCAGCCATTTTATATCTCGAAATATGGACTGTTGAAAGAAGGATTTTGATTGTTTTTATCATTTCCATTCCTCAAGAAAATATATTTTAGCATTGTAATTATTCTGCTGTCTGAAAACAAACATAGAAAATTAAAAGCTAAAATGATTTTCGATTATATCCGGGAAAAATGTAGAGATCAGAAATTCATATTTCAATTAACTTTTCAACAACTTTAAATTGGTATCAAAGGGAAACTGTTCGCTTGTGCTTTATATGATAAAAAACTTTCGCACTCATCAACTCATCTGATTTTTTACACACACAAAAAATATAACATATTAAGTTTTTTCAAAAATATATGCGTTTTCAGGCACACCTTTCAAAAAGTAAAATCCAAGGTCTTCAACCACAAGCATATTATTTGTCGGATTTTATACACGGAAAAATTTATTATTATGCTCATATGTACCCAATGCAGGGTATTATACTGTCTCTTCAGTTGCATGAATGAAATGATAAATCTGATTTAAAAGGATGTAAAAAATTTATTTAGTCTCAACGCAAAAACTTAATTTGAACCACTTCTATTTTATTTTAAATTGTAAATTTAACGAATTCTGATTCACATAGTGACAGTTATAGATCATAAAGCTAAAATTGATTTAAAAAAATTCTATTCAGGGATTACATTTAAACCGGGCACCTTTGCCTTGGATAGTATATACTATAAATATATATATATATGTATATATTGCTACAAAATCTCCTTCTTACTGAACTACGTAATTTGAATCTCTCCCCAAATATTTATAGATTTCACATAAAATACGGAAATAGGCAGGTGTTCTACGGAAATTTTCCGGGTAAGCCAAGTAGCCAAGGCTTGCCTTCATTGTAGTAAAAATGATCGAAAAGATTCAGGAATGACACCATGTTGATATAAAACTCTGTTCACTTTAGCAATCCACTTCATATTGAAATTACATGAAATATCCTTGAAACCCTTATAAATTTTTCAAGAGATTAGAGTTGTTTTTATCAAGATATTTGGATTTTGTTTTTCTTGCTAAATAGGTCTCTACTCTACTAAATTATAAAAATTAGCCTATTTGGGTAGGTGTAAGCAGACTCACTTTTATAAATAACCTTGAAATACTTATATACAATTTTTTTGAAATGAACGCTAAGTGAAATCAAATTTATGATTTCGTTTTTGACAAATTCTCTGAATACGGTTTCAATTTCATTAACAGACGGTGCTTCTAAATCATTGAATCATTATCAAAATCTTGTACTGAGCAAAATCAAAACAACTCAAACTTAAAAAATTTAATCATTTATAATAATAACTAATAAAACCACTTCACATTTAAAACTTTTATTTATTTTAGCTCATTGTATTGATGATATCTAAAATCTTTAGTAAAAAAAATTTATTCTAGTTTGCTTGAGTTTTTAAAGCTCATGAAATCTTGCAAACATAAAAGGAAATTTTCTTCTATTTTTGTGTAATATTTACTAACTAAACGAATTCCATAAATGTTCAATCTATACATATTTGTGTTTGTAGTCTTAAGCGACCCTTAAAAACAGATTTAAAATCTAAATTCTACATATTCTCCTAGTAATATTTTCTGAAAAAATAAAGTTCCTTTTTTTCTGCCTTATTTAGCAGGCTAAAGTCATGTAGTATAGAACACTTTTATAATGCAAAACCGTATTTAAGATTTATTTTTAGAAAAAAGGATTTTTTGTAGAACCCATTTATTTCATTAAATTCTTATATTCCATTTTTGATGTAAAATATCAGAGTCTAACGATTATGATCCATGCACAAATGCTTCTATTTAATTAAATGAACTTCATTTAATTGACTAATTTGATTAAAGATCAAAATTTACAAGTATATCAAATGTTGGCAACTATGTTCTTAATATGGCCGCAAACAGTTCATAGTTTTAAAAAACTATTTTTCAACTCCCATAAATTTTATAAATTTTTTTATTTTGTGTATAATTTTGTAACTATGCAAGTGCTCCCGTATTTGTTATAGCTTTAGTAAGAGTGATTTGTTGGCTTTGGTCTATCGCATCATTTGCAAAGGGAACATGAAAACATTTCCTGCTGGTAGATATCCTAATGCCATACTGTCGCATAAGAATTGATTTCTGGCGCCAAATAATGACAAATCCATATTCAGCAGGAAATAAAGTTTCTTAAAAGGAGCTTTGTACGATGATGCTATTTATTTTTGTTTTTCTCTGTCTTATTTTAGTAGCTAAAGTAAATACTATACAAGAGATTAAATCAAAATATATTCGATTGAATAACAAAAGAATAATTTTTAAAGGTTTCATTATAAAATAAAGAAAAAAACACGAGAAATATATTGAAAACAAAACTTTTTTAAAGAAATTTTTTGATTCAAATTGCAAAGCAATTCCTTTCAATTTCATTTTTTGTTAATTGCTCAATATTGAGTTTTTTATTTGGATACTTTACATGAAAATTTGGAAAATTATTATTTTATATGATGCCTTTCAACTTTAAATTTTATCGACCACCGGGGTTAAACCTTAAAGTGCAATATAATCAAAATTTAAATCTATTTAACGATGCAAAATATTTGGAAGTCATATTACAATGTTTACACATTATACAATATAAAACTGAGAGCCAGCAAAAGGATTTTGTAGTTAGCTTTCTATAAAATTTTCAATCACAACAACCTGAAAAGTAACCTAAGCTGTATAAAAAAATTATAGATTTAGCTCACTGTCTAAGCTAAGCTAAAGAGATTTTTGAAGAAATTGTCAAGGACTACTTCTCTGGATATTATTTTATATTGGATGTTAACAGCATAGATCTATCAACTTATCATAATCAGTAACAATACGCATAGCTGTCAAAAGAAATATACTCCGAGGTAACAAAATACAATTGGGTGTTACAAAATCCCAGAAAAAGCTGAGACCAGGCAGGCCAACAATCATCTTAATTAAATTTTCGAAGGAGGAAGTGCACTTACTCTGCTGTTTGCACTGAGAATTGCGGATAAACTGTTCTTTAATGTGTGAGTTATGTTGTATAATTATTACAGTTAAAAGCAGATTCAAGAATACATTATTTAAACGCAGGTGGCATAGCCAACACGTAACAGAAGTCTGTTGCTGTATTTGGGACCCAAATAAAATCATGTTCGTAAACTTTACAAAATAATAAAAACATATTAAGTAAAACAATAACTACAATACACAAGACTATATGATTATTTCAATAATATGGTATGTGAATTCCATATCAAAATTACTTAAAAACATATAGAAATTTTTAAAAAACACGGCCAAATTCCTCTTTTAAAAATATTTCCCCGGTATGGAATTAAAGTTTATAGTAAAGCCACCCAATTAATAAAACTTTAAATAATATTCCTGCATTTTATATTGTAAAAACTTTAACATAAAATATTTTGACCGCATAACCTTATAAAAAATAAAAAACTTAACAAAATAAAAATTAACTCTTGGCACATGTTTCTACCTATAATTCTACAGACTTAAATTTTCTTCAAATATTTCGTACAAATAAATTATTATATTACGACTAATTTTGCAATAATTTTGGCATATCCGACTCGTGTCAAACCATCAAGGAGCTAATTATGCGCTTTATATTCAAGTTGACTATCAAAAATGAGGGGATAAATGTTAACTAAAAATCATTAAAACACATGTTCATTGGATTTTCTCAGTAAAATTCTTGAAGAAAATCTTTGAAAATAGCGTCAACATAAGAGAAATGAGGGCGGTAAAAATGCAACAGTTTTAAGTTCACTTCGGAAGAACTATCTATCCAACATCCATACGACATGTTTTTAATTAAAGACTTTGACATGTTTTCCGTACAAGCAGCTAATTTTATTTAATTTAACTCTGTATGTTTTTTTTGTAGTATTTCATTAGAAATAAACTTCACAGATATATACAGTATACAAATATCTTTTTGAAAATATTACAAAAAAAAAAATAAACTTAGCTGACTTGTTCGTGAATTTTACTTCATAAATTTGAATTTAATTTTATTTTAAAATAATGTGAGTAGAACTAGGAATAATTTATTGTCTAATTAGTGGTTTTAGATAGAAACGACCCCCTTATTATTATTTTAGGTATCATCATAATACTAGCAAGGATAACCAATACTTCCCTTAGTGTAATTTGAGGGCACCTTTGTAGAGTAATTTGATACACCACAAAGTCGACAGTAATTTCATTTACTTATGTCACTTTGCGCTAAAACAATTTCACTTTATTGAGTTTGTCTCAGTTGAAAGGATCAAAAACTTTATGAAATAATACCTTTTTGTAATATTGGATCCTAAGAGAAAAAATTACTTAAATATATAAAATGGTAATCAATAAAGGATATAAAAGAATTTTTTTTCAAATATAAAGTATTGGGAAAGAAAGTTGAATAAAATCTGACAGAAACAATTGAAGCTCAATTTCATTTAATGCTTCCCTTTTGCATTTTAAAGGACTGTTTAGGTAAAATACAGAAGTAAAATATTTTTTAAAACTTTCAGAATTCCATTTGATTTTTATTTCCAAATTTATTAAAGACATTACCAAAAATTTAATCAGATCACTTTAATCAGAGTTAAAGTGAAATTAGTTCAATCAGTCATTAGTTCAAAAAGTTCTTGAAATCATATATGTATTAAGTAGAAACATGTATATTAAAGGAATTAACCACCTATGTACAATTTTTGATAAAAATTCTCCGTTAAATTCAATTTAAGCCGACTCAAGATAATTTTCCTGATTCGCATATTAAGTTCAATACTTTCATAAAAGACCAAATAAGTATCAAAAATAATTTGATCGTGGTACCCATTGCTACAAAGTTGAGTGAAAATACAAATATCCTCATAAGGAGAGGAATAATATAACTAAAGAACAACTTATGAGAAACAAGCGCCATGCAAACAATTTATCGCTTGTAATGAAACTAGAATTCTTGGAAAATAATAACAATATATTTAAAATTGTTTGAACTTTTTCATATTTGTAGATCTAAAAAAAAGTAGCTATTTGCGCGCCTTACCAACTTATTTAGAAGAGTGGAAGACTCTTTACTTAATTGACCCTTAACGGTCTCAAGATTCAAAATTAAATAAAATTATATTTAAAAAACATTATAACCATTTTTTGTCCCTGTTAATTTATAATCTCTGTCATCTTGCTAACGAAAATACTAAACGCTCATGAAATTAGTTACAACACATTTTGGAACATGTTCTAATAAAAGGAATCTCAGCTTGCAAATTACTTGCTTGGAATGAAACATGTCCACACTTATTTTCTGACAATCTTTTCAGTTTCTTTTCGATGAGAAAAAAAAACAAAAGAGATTAAAAAAACTCAACATAACTCATGTGGAAAATCATTCTGCAATCTAGCTCTAAGCGAAATTGAAACGCACCATTAATTAGTTTTACTTGATTGAACCCAAATGTTTCTTTGTTAGAAATTTTTAAAGCTAAGACAGGAACAAAATTTATTACACAGTGTTGAACAATTTAAATAAAAAGACCAATTTTCATGCATATGAATTTAAGTCTATACATTAACATTGCCAATGCATAACTTCTATTCAACTTAGGTGACAACGTTGTTAAAAAAATTCAAATCCAATGATGCCAAAATTGAAAAATATGGAGTTTTCAGGGATTAAATCTATCGTCAAACTATTAAATTCAGTTTTTCTAAGAAAAAGGCCATTTTAGAAAAAAAAAATTTATGCCGCTGTAGTGGCAAATTATTAAAATTTTATTTAAATTTTGTAACTATTAATTTTTTGTATAAACTGTAATAGTCTTAATGAAACATAAAGTATAACAAAATAGCTTTAAACTGTTTACTTGCTGGACATATTATTAGTTAATTAGTCAGTTCCCAAAAACAAAATATTTTCAAGTTGTCAAAACGTACAAAATATAATAATTTTTTTAAAAATTAATAATTAGATTTTGCTAAAAAGGATTGAATTAAAATATTAAAAAGGGAGTAAAATTTTTAAAATTAAAAAATTTATTGTCATTGGTATTTAATTTAAAACAAAAAATAAAATCTTCAACCCCGCTTTTAATCAACTTCCAGACAAATACAAAATGTTGCGCAGTTTTTAAGTTGCATCAATTTCTATTTTAATTTCCAAGCTCTAAATTCAAGAACATTTCAGAATTTTTTCTAAAATTTTAATATAAAAAAATATTAACCGAAAAATTGCATTCATTGAAAAGGAATTATATAATATGACAAAACCTCTAATGTCACATAATTGTAATGCTTCAAATGTGAATATTAAAAAAAGACTTTTATTCGAATATTAATTAGCTTTTCAAGCTTGTAGAGGGTGTGTTTTTCAAATCATTGTCAGTTTTTAAAATATTAAATAAATTTATTTTTTTTTTCCAAAGGAAAGAAAGCAATTTGATTTTAAGCCAACATTGGCAAAATATATTTAATAAGATTAAAATCTCAAAAATGATTGGAAATTTTAATCAAACAATTTTTCAAATGTAAATTCATTGCAGTTTATTATCCTGTCAAGTTAATACTCAGATTAACTTTATTATTAGTAATATATCCCTTTTTATGTGCTGGAAGTGAAATAAACACCACTATTCATTATCAAATTCAGCTTCTGGTTGTGTTTGCATGAAATGTTACGGGAAAGGCATTTAAAATAGCTAAAAAGAACTTTAATAAATTTTATGTGGCCTCCAGCACAGGATCTTTTTCTCAAAAAGAGTACTTTTTATCTACCCTAATTATATTTTTATAGAATAAAGCAACTGATATAGTACATACCTAAGCATTTTTTAAATACAAGGACAAAAATTCTATTTGAGACAACAAAATTGAATAGCTGTGCCTTTAAATTTTGACAAAGTCCCTTCAATAAATACCTGGATGAAAGCGAAAGATTAATAACAGAGAACCGATGATTCATCGATAAGGATGTAAAATTGTCTATTTATTATTATTTATCTCTCTTATTTATTTATCTCTTTAATTGATTACATTTCATGCTAGTTCAAAAATCAATACTATTATTACTCAGTTACCCGAATCGAAGTATAGTTAAACAATCTTGAAAAAAAAGAGTAAAAAGCCATAGAGAAACTTTAACTTCGACGCTAATTAGCTTTTCTCCAAACTAGAGAACGCTTAAGGAAATATTTTTTGAAATCTAACAAAACAAATACCACATCTAACCACGATTGGGAACTTCAAAATTTCTCCATAGTAACTAATTCACAAACTAAAATTTCTT
The DNA here is from genome assembly GCA_947359355.1 of Acrocera orbiculus. NCBI lineage: Eukaryota > Metazoa > Arthropoda > Insecta > Diptera > Acroceridae > Acrocera > Acrocera orbiculus. Next base: position 15,340,301 of record OX375757.1, read on the forward strand.
GAAACCCTACAACTCCTCCTAGTTTCACAATAGTCCAAAAAATCACAAACCGACGCATATTTTAATTTTCAAAAAGCTTAATTACCCTACTAAAATCTTAATCAAACATTTGTTGAATTAAATCCGTGTCTAATCTTTTTACCAACCAAAATCATTTCCTTTTTATATTCAAATGAATCCTTCTCATTGTAATTTTCTCGTTAATGCAATTAGCTTTTATAGTCCAAAATGAGGTCATCTAGACCAGATTCCTTATAATAGCAATCATAGGATATAGTCTGAAGGACTAAAAAGATATAATTTGTTAAATTAAAAAAAAAAGTCTGTTTGATTTATAAAATGTAAACATTACCTAATTGTTGGGAAAGCTTAAAAATGACTGAGATTCTTTAAAAAATAAAAAAAAATAAAAAATAATCATTTATCTTTCATGGACCAAGCATATATTATGATTATTTAGCATAATTTTTCTTTTAAATGAGTAGAAATTTGTTTAAGGCGTCGATTTTTGTATGCCACACCATCAATTTTAATGTTTACTATAAATCATAATGTTATGAGCAAGCAATGGTAGTCGGATGCTGCTAATCAGCCTTTACCAAACATCTTGTTAAATCTTTAAAATCTTAAATTAAATATAAAGGAAGAGGCTACAAGGGAACCAACTTCTAAGAGTGATTCTCGAAGTTCGTTCATTTAAAGCCTTTTAATTTTTCTGGTGTTCGTTTTTTTATGTTGATGTTCTTCTGTACTTCTTTTTTTTTGTCTTTTTTGTTGAATATTAAAAACTTTTAAGAGGGAAGTATGGCGGCCGGCAAAGGTATAAAAAGAAATTTTATAGACTTTTCGTCGATATTATGGACAGTCATCGTTAATCAAGTTGTTTACGACTAGGGGTTATAATTTTTTTTTTAAGTCAAAAAGAATACATTTTATTTTCACAGAAGCAAGATAGAAGGTTATTTTTTATGATAAAAGATCTAAAGTTTGTCTTCTGTTTATATATAATAAAAGGATGGGGAATGAGCAAATGTAATTTATACAAAAATAAATGCTACCTTGATGGTACATAAAATTAATTTTGTGAGAATCTAATACTCTTCGAGTTTCATAACATTTGAAATTGATGTTTACTATGAAAACATTTTAACAATAAACAAAATACTACTTGACTTTTAACTACTTGGTACTTAAATTCTATTAAATATTGAAATATTTATTATAGATTTCTAAGAGAAAAATAACTCTGGTTTATGGCGAAAAATATTCATATTATTTTCCTGTATTAAATGTACATGCTATTCGTCTTGTAAAGCTACTCACATGTAAAATAATTAACATTTTTTAATATTATTTTGTTGAAGGTATAACTTTGCTTTGTTCCTTTTTTAAGCAAATTTTTCAAAAAATATTTTAAAATTTTACAATTTAGGTTTCCATTTATTTTAGTAAAGTTTATAGCTTTCCTCCTTTTGTTTGCTTATAATTTCTATCCTCGGAAGAAAATCAAATTTTCCATTTAAAAATAATTTTTTAGTTTTGTTTATAGTGCATTTTTTTGTAGAGTCACTTTAATGATTGGGATAGTATCGAAGAGAGTATTTACCCTAATTATGTATTTAACATTCAACCAAGTTTGCTATCATCTAGAACTCTGGCAATGCTATCAAAAAATTCTAGTCTCTCCATTTATCCACTCCACTTATCATTTCTAATATTAAATTTTCAGGCTTTAATAAAGTATATTTTCTTTTTCAATAACTAATTTAATTTACTAAAGATATAATCAGGGAGAACCATAAAAAACCAAACAAATTATTGTATTCATTATTTTTCTTTTCTCAACAAAATAAATCTTGGCATTGTCCTTTTTTCCAAAACAAATTAATTCGTCCTATGAAAACATAATCTCTTAATGCTATGTCCGAAAATAAGATTAAACCCTATGAATATCTTTTACAAATCTTTTTATTTGATGAAAAAATATCTACATCCATTGGTAAACGTCTATGGAGCTTCACAAATGTCTATAAAACTTTTTCTACTATTTATTTTCAACATTCACAAGAATGAAGCCGGATGATGATAAATACACATACTTGTAAGTAAATGTGGTCTTTTACCTATTCAACTAGTTTTTTAAGCAAAGTATTATGCTTTGGTAGATTTTGAATATTTAAGGATTAAGTTAATCCTTTTCATAGCGTATTTCCCAAAATTTTGAGAAAAAATTATTGATAATAGAAGCTAGTAAATATTGTAACAGTTATAATATTGTAATGATTTAAATTCGGGGCATAAAGCATACACTTTAACATAAATTTTGAATTAAATAATTTTAAGAAAAGGGATAATCTTAGTTTTGGGAAAGATAAACAGGTTACCCGTCCGTTTTTGGGATTTTATTATGTAAAAATAGTTAGATTCAAATGTTTTTTGCAATGAAAATAATTGATAAAAATATTTTTGGTAATTTTTTAGAATTGAACTAGAATAAACTCTTTGAAATAGGAATTAATGAGATAATGAAGTTAATTCAGCAATTTTTTACTGAATCGAGCTTTATTGGAATCTCTAAAAAATCTTTACTACGCTCCTAAATTATAATATCATATCTAACGCACAACTTTTCATCCAATGTAAAGCAGAGTGCTAAATGTTGACATCCCTCTTATTCTCAGGTGAAAGAAGTCTAAAACGGAAAATAACTTGATTTGACTCGTTTTGAGATGCTTACCAAGTTTATATCCTCAATTCCTGGAGTTAAAACAGAATGGAACAGCTTACAACACTTATGAGTACGATTTATCAGTCTTAACGATGATTATGTTGAAACTTAGAAGTTGAAAATTGTACTTTAAAGTATATTTCATCCAATTTCACTCTTTGTCTTTGTTCTTCTAATACAATCGTATAAACTTATAGTCTTTAGTTACCGTTCTACCATCATCATTTAATTTTATTAAATCATTCTAAGTTCTTAAATTTGGTGATGTATTAGTACAATTTAATAGAATGCTCAAAAGCTATATAACAAATTTTTTTTTATTTTTACATCTATTTTTTTAGGTTATCAAGACAATATAACTTTTCAAAGATAGTCTTTCCAACAATATATGAAATAGTTATTGTTGTTTTGGTTTTTTTTTTTTGTTCAAGCCTAATGTGGCTTTTCTGAGATCAATAATATTTTATCTTCACCGGAAGTATATATATACATCTAACATCCGTAATAATTCAAGAGAAGTATCTACTTGCAGCTTGAAAGTTACTTAAGAACAAAATAAAAAGAATGTTTATATAAAAATAGTCAAAAGCAAAACTATATTACACTCGAAGGTGTGGAAGGAAATTAAAATCTTTTAACTGATATCTTACCAGATAAACAGCTATTCATGATGGATATTTTTCTGTTTAAAAAAAGTCAAAGAAATCATAACATATGTATTCATAACAAACATAAAATTTGGTGTGAAATTCAGAGTTTTAAGCCATCCATAACAAAAATTTGTTTAAGGTTGTACATTGTAAATAGCATGCTAGAGACGTTGCATAAATATTTGTTTCATAAATTTCTAAACAAGTTTGATAAAAAGAAGAAAAAAAATTTTCTTTATAAAAACAAGCCGCATATGATAGAAGCTGTATTTAAAATGAGTGGCATATGTATAAATTGAATTACTGTTTCGTATCTGAACATTTCGAATTTTACTTTTTGTATTTTCATAGAAAACACTTCAATTTTGTTTAAAAAAAATGCATGATCATTATCAGTAACAGTCAGTATATAATTTATAACCTTTAAACTAACACTTTATCATCCAGCTGAGTATTTATTTTGTTTGTCAAACCTAATCAATTTTTGTAAATATTTGTGGCTTATGTTTTACAATTCGTCTGTGTAGTATTGAAAAGTGCCCACTGAGTGTTTTCCCTAATTAAAAGTTAAACGAAACCTCCGTCAATCTGTTCTTAATTAGATTTTCCTGCTGTGTAACACAAAATTTCGTTTAGTTACCCTTCGTTTACTTTCATTTAAAGTACTTTCACTGTTGCCTATTAAAATAAAGGATATATGTACATAGTCTTATACATGAAAATAAATGTAACCTTGTAAGGATGTATGTAATAATAAAACTAGAACTAAGTAAATAACAAATTTTGTTTTTCATTCCATTTAAAAATTTCAAAAAATCAAAAAAAAAAACTCCCTTAACCGTTTTATAAGTACTCTTACCCTGTTTTTTTTCCGAAAGGAAATTTATTAATGCAATTAATGTCGCCAGTTCCGTTTGCTTTTAGATGCCTCGAGGATTTATTGTAAACATAAACAGAATCTTGTTTATACTTGACTCTTCGTGGCTTGAAAATAGGTACTTTGGCACCAGATTTTCACATCTGATGACGACGATGACTTAAATCAGTGTTTATCTAAACATAAAAACTTTTTTTGTGTTGTTGTTCTTTTTTTTTCATTTATTTCTCTTTTTCCAGAGGGTATCATCTCATATAGCATCCCCAAAGGAGTTCAACGTGGAATGGAAGTTGATCTATCTGATAAGACATTCGATGGGCATGAAGAAGGTGACAGGCTTGTTGGTGGCTTGGGCCAATTAGTCGATGGACAAAAAGGAAAAGACAATTTTCGGAATGATATCCATGGCTTTGGTAAAGGTAACTCAGTTTTAAGGTGATAATTTTTAGGTTTTTTTGCATTGAACTTAAAATATAAAAATAAGTATCAAGTAACAAAGCAAATTCGATTTGTCGATAATTGGATGAATATTTCTTATATTATCCACAATTCAGTTCATTAAATTAAAATTTATTAGGTTTATACAATCCTTGCTCAGAGGACAACCAAAAATAATTGAAATGTATTTGGTATAAAGGCAATTAAGTTTCGGAAAATCTTTACACAATGTAATATTCCATAAAGACTAAAATAATACTAGGTTAACTCTTTTGGAATTAAATCCTGTCAGACCAATGCACAATGAACAAATCTTATATAAAGCTAGTGTACAGTATGCATGACAAATAAGTTCATTGGAAAACAAAGACTGGCGTAAAATAATTTACAAAAAATAATTTCTAAACCATAACTTGCAATTTTGGATGAGATCATTTCGCTTTGCAATAAGCAAAATTTATTCCCCTTGTACTCACACATATTTCTCAATTGAATTGAGTTCTTTTATCCCTCCAGTATCAACTGCACTAATTTTTTATTCCAATTATACTTACTCTTTTAATATCTTCAATTATTAAAATGTAACCTAGAATTAAAATTATGACCCCCTTTCATGCCTCTCTTAGCATAGGCATAAAAGTTTGAAGTACAAAATATTCAAAACCAAATAGATTTTTTCATAGTTGCAAATTATTCTAACATGAATTATTTCAGACATGAATATGACGAGAGAATAGCTCTTTGATAATGATGCATGCTATTTAAAAAATATTGCTTTTTGAGCTTTTTTCAATTAATTCCATTTTAATAAGGCAACTATAATATTGCATCGCGTGTTCTACATGACAATGTTACTTTTTTTATTCTGGCATATTAAGCGTGTATGCATGCAAGGATTTAATTAACAAAACTACAAATTATAAAGCAATTTTCAAGAAATTACAGGCTTGACTAAACTAGAAATGTTAATTAAACGCAAAGATTTTGTGTGCTGTTTTCTTTTGTCCTTCTTGGTAAAATATGCTTACTACATTTTTAAGCAAATTCATTTCATTTTTAAAAATTCAAAAATTTCGAATATAAATTCCAATTTATGACATCGAAAATAAATTTAACCTATAAGTAGTTCATATTTGACATATATTGAGGAAAATTTATTTATAAAAGGGATTCAAACTCTTAAATAACAAAAACCCTTAACATACTTCAAAGTTTTGATATCCAATTTGTGAATATTAAATTTCTGTATATTTACTTGAAGCCCATAAACAAAAAATTGGGGATTCTATTCTACAAATTCCATTCAAAGGTTGAATAAGAGAAATTTTAATTTGATATTTAAACAAAAAAATACATAATTTTTCTTTTCGAATTTTTTTAAAAATAAATCAAAAATCAAAAAAATTGTAGAAAGTCAGTTTATTAAAAAGATTTAGTAATGAAATTTCTCGATTTTGAAATAATAAATTCAATAATTTAACAGAAACACCAGAATAAAAAAGAATGCTTACTGAGCCCAACAAGTTTTTTATTAATAACCTTCAAAAAAGGTTATAATATGAAACTTATAAACGTCATAATTGTTTACACAAAAATTTTGTTCTCCAATTGTGAATTCTTTAAATTACGATTAATTACGAAAAATTAGATTTTTATAGTTAATCTAACTTATTGGAAGAATAGAAAAAATCTATGCTGAATAATTTTCATCCAAATTTGAGAAAAAATTCTTAAGCCCTCGAAATGCAAATTAATAAAAATTAGCTTAAATTTATATTTTCAATGCAAGCTGAGTAAGTATCTATGTATCTTTATTAGCAACTGAAAGTCTACTTAACTTACTATAACCCTAGGAAATTTGAAAAATTGACCATAAAAGTTAGCGAATGCTAAACTAAAACTTTTAGTTTCAATTTTTTAGGAAACACAACACTCAGCTTTGGTTAAATTGTTCATTATTAGACTCATTACCTGCGTTGTGGTTTTATTGAAATAGTTATAAACTCCCTGTATCTGTACTTATAAAGCACCACAAAGAAACAAAAAATAGTTCAAGACAAAACATGAAATTATATAAAAATAAATCCTTTCCAGTTCGGTTGAAAATGATTCCAATGAGTTATACCTGGAATATCTCTTACTATATTTTATTTTTCATAAATATCCAGGGTCGTTTACTGTTGTAAATATTTTCATAAAACTAGGTAGGTCAAAAAGGACGAAAAAACTTTTTCATCCCAAAGAGTTTTCAAAAGGCAAAAGTTTTAGGAATTAATTAATATTTTATTATTCTGTTTTAAGAATGGAAAAAGGGAAGGAATACAAAAAGACTTTTTGATGAACTCGATAAAGCCATCAGGGTAATTAAGCCTAACAATATTTATATATATATTGATAGATATGTATATATGAGTATAAAGATATATCCTTCAATTTGCTGAATATTTTATTAAAGGCAAATCTATTATTCGTGTAGTTAATCTCGAGAGATTTCGAAAATAAAAGAACTTTGTTATACTCGACAGGTTTATATTGAATGCGAAACTATAATTTTTTTCTGTAGTAATCGGTAATTCGATAAATAATCAATCGATTGCCTTGCAATAATAAATGAAAATCGTAATTTCAATTAAGAGCACTTATCACTTGCCAAAAAATGCAGTTTTGATAAAAACTAGGTGGGAAACTTTAATACGAGGACGTCGTTTGGAGAAGGAATTTATTAAATATTACCCACTTACCTTTTTTGTAAATTTATTAATTAATAGACAGTTATAAATACGTAAAAAGCTGACCTCTCTTAGAGTTTTTTCTCTAAAAAGCTAATTTGTGGTATTTGTTTTTTTGTTTCGAAAAAGAAACTGAAGTTTTTATTGCTTTTGTCAGGTTTAGTTATTGTAAATTTGAATAAAATTCAAAACCAACTTACACAATAAAACAAAGCTAGTTAAGAAAAGTATCTCTTGGAAATTTTGTATGTATTATCTTTTGTGCATATCACTGAAGCTACATTGTAAAGTCTTTTACCCACGTTGATTTATTTTGTTGTCTCCTTCTGACATTCACTAAACGTCTTCAATAATGCTAGTAATCCATTTTCTTTGGTAAAGTCTTTCTATTACATTTTTAATTTAAAGTAGTTTCATCCTCCTACTCTTTACTGAATTTATCCCAATCATTTTTAAAAAAAATTAATTGTACATGAAATTTTAGCAAATAGACTTTAAGCGCATGTTGCATTTCAATCTCTAAAAATTTTCTAACAGGTTTGCCGCTAGTACCTTATAATCTGAACTTTTTTTACCTTGTTAAATAAACTTAAACTTCCTCTTTTAGTATTTATTTAAGTTCCAAAATTTCATTATAATGACTTTGCGTGTAAGATAAGAGAGACGGAAAAGTTCCTTTTTTTTCAAAATTTTTATTATTTTAAGCTTCGCGAATTTCTAATAAGTCAGTCCTTGCTTATCCAATTTAATTCCTTGTTTTGTTGTCTGAAAGTACACCGAAATATTATAGAAAAACTTCACAATTTACTATTAATAAATAACTATTTATAAATAAAGCTAGGTTTTTGGTAAAAAGCCGTATTTCTTTTAAACGACTTTGGAGCTTATAAACCGGTGCGCTAAACAAAAGGCTCTAGCCTGAATCCTAGAAACAACTATTTTTCAAACAAAAAAATTCACTAATAGAATGAACAACCTTTTAGATCTTAAATAATCACCACAAAAGTCAGGAAACTAAGATTCGAATCAGTATAACATTTACCTATTTACTAAATTATACACTCATCAATTCCTGGTATGTCCTACATCTCCAAAACTCATGCAAGGGAAACAAATTTCATGAGCATAGAAGTAATATAAGTAACCTATAGAAGCATTTTTTGACAGTCTTTCAAAATTTCACTTCGGAGATAGAAACCAATCATTTGAGAATAATATTAAACATATTTTAAACCAAAAAAATCATACATCCTTTTATATAATTTTTCATTTTATAAACAACTTAAATAATATAATTAATTATAAGTAGCTTGGTATTTGGATACCTTTTGCTTAGACTTTAAAAAACCTTACGTTATGGATATTTTTCCATTGATTTTGCGCTAATTAGTACCCTCAAGGCTATATAAAGTCATTATTCATTTTCAGACAATTTTATCCATACAAAACCTCCCTCCCCATACAATTTTTACTACAATTTAATATCAAAGCTATTCTCATTATTGAAAAAGCTAAACATACCACACTCTACTGTTATATATTTATATATAATAATAAAGTAGAATTTGTATACGAATATTACACATAATTTTAGCTTCAATCAATTTCACTTCACCTGGCACTTTATAACCTGACCCGTAATGGATTTCTGCGATTTCCACATCTCCCAAGTGATGAAATCTCTTACAATGTACACTCTAAATTGTCCATAAATCTTCATATTGGATTTGTATGTACACTTCATTGAAACTAGGGACTCTGAATTCATTTTACTTCTTAAGGGAAGTAGCTAAAATTTAGTCAAGTAAACTTTGAAGAAGGAACATAAGGACTCGGTTAAATTAAGTTTACATGTAACTGGTACCATAAAAAGACACGTACAGAATTTCTAATTTAGTTTACAAAACCAGCTAGTGAATTTTGAAATAGTTGTATTCAGTTTGTATTCAATGTCCCAAATGTACAGAATACCTTTATTTAACTTGACGTGCAAAATAGTTTTTTTTGTTTTTGGTTTACAAGATTAGAGAAAGCATCAGTGATTTCAATATAGTCGATTGGTTCCCTAATCGATTACATAATACATCACTTGTCAAGTCAAGTTGAAAGTACAAATTGAATAACCAATACGAAATATTTGTGCTATATAAGCCTTATAAAAAAAACAAAGAATAAAACTACAACAAAACTAGCAAAATTTAAAAAATAAATATATGTATATTATTTATGTGTTTTAGTAAATCGTATAATTCTGTGGGGTTTTATCGAATCAGTTCAGGTATAAACTTTTTTGTAAATTATATTCTACCCTATAAAAATAAATAACTGAGCGTTATACTATATATAAGACTATATAATGTACATAATAGAAAAAACAAGAAAAAAGAAATCAATGGAAAATGTTACAATATCTTGATTTGAAAACGTAAATTAGTAAATGAGGCCACTTGAGCTAGCAAATTCTTATATTTCCATCTGAAAGGGAAACTCGACAAACAAATAATTTTCAATTTCAATTATATGGTACAATACTCCTGAAATGTGATCCTAATTATTAATGAAAAAGATTTTTTAAGCTTTTTTTAAACAAAATAATAGAAGATCGAAACTTTCCGCAATGGGTTAGCATATCATGGTGTAAATTTCCTTGAAGTTAATTTCAGTATATTTTCTTAAATAAAATTCATCCTCTTAGCAGGTCGATAGACTATACAAGTATAACTAAATATTTTTCGTAAATTAAGTCAACATCTGTAAAAAATTCATTTTTTACCGTAATACTCCTAAAAGAACTTCCCAAGCTTTAAAAATCAATAATGAGTTGGCAGTTTTTGTTGTACTTACGTGTTTTCAAATTTGAACCACGTAAAATATATTTAATTAATTTTAAAGGAAACGTGAGCTATAGGTTAAAATAAAGGATAAACTAACTTCAGGGTTAGAAAAATTTGTAATTAATTAGAATAAAAATATTTCTAATTTTACTTTATTTATGCCTAAAACTAAGCTCTCTGGATTAAAATTAGAAACTATAGACCTCATAAAATTATTAAATTTAGAGAGGTTTTAAGAGGCATAATACACTGCCTTAAACCAGATTTGGTGGAAAAAAGGTCTCTTTGTTTTATATTAAGCTAAATCAGTTGGAATCATACTTTTTTACTTGGTTCTACTATATTTGGTGCCATTAGTTTGCTTTACTGACTTTTTTAAACTTCTCATTTTTAGTCTTATTAAGAATAATTATTTTAAATAATGTAGTAAACCATTACATCACTCTGTATGGTACGCCTTGGCAGTATATAAAAAATTAGAAGTATAAACCCTTTGCTATTAGAATTAAAAAATTATGAATTTCTAAGCTTATAAAAATTCTACTAAATATACGGCTACTAATAAAAACTTCAACATTAAATATACCAAATTCTTTGTTTATTGGAAACTCTAGCTCTATATTTAAACAAAAAATTACACAGATATCTATTTTTGGCCTTTAACTTGGCCATAGGATCAACATTTTTAATAAATTCAGTAAATTTACAACTCCTAAAAAGATATTTTCTTTAACTTCAACCCTAGTATGAGTCTAGATATTGAAAAGTTATATCAAACTGGATTAGTTACTACAATTACAATATATTGTTGTTTATCTTATTTGGGTTAATTGTATATATAAATATTTCCTCAATATCCTTAAATATATGCAAATATCAAGCCAAAATATACATATATTTTCATCATTTAATTAACTTAGTTTATTGGAATAGACAGTCAAATATTAAACCAATTGTGCAGCTTAAATCGACAATCCAATTCCAAATTTTACAAATATGGCAATTGTGGCCATCAGAATTTCCCTAAAAGAACTAAAACATTACTAAAAATCAAAAGCAAATATCATAAAATTCCTTTATATAGCTATCAAGTTTGTTTTTTATTTGTTTGCTTACTTTATTTACTTTTTTTAACTTTTTTGGATTGAACTATTTTATGTACACTATTTATGATGTTCAGAATATCAGTTTGACACAACCCAATAAAAATTGTGGCAAGGATTATTGAGTATAATATCTTTTAAAGCTTGTTTTTTTTTTTTTTCATTGAAAACTTCAATACCCCTAAAAGCACTTATTCAGCTAATTGCTACATGGGTCGGCAACAGGATATAATATATTGAAAATTGATGTAATTGAAATCTTATAAGAAATTTTCTTTGCTTTTTGTTGAGAAACAAATTTCCAATTTCCAATCGTTGTATGCGATTTCTTCAATTTTGAAATAAATTTAACCAATTCAGTGGCTATGAATTTGATTTTCCAATTCACCAAAATTTATTCATCTTTCTAAATAATTTAAATCAGTGTAGCATAGATATATGAATTTATAAAGCAACAGATGTTGAAACGATTTCAACAGCTTTGGTGTTGAGATTTCCTAAGCAAATTGAAATGAGAAATTTAAAGAACTTAGATTTGATCTTTTGACATTATTGGCTCTTGGTTTCAATGTTTCTATTTTAATGGTAGTCTTAGATAAAAATTAATTTATTCAGAATTTTATTCATCTTTTTTTATGAATGTGATGCAAATAAATACAATAATATTATAAATTAAGGAAATGAAGCTTAAAATATCCTCAATGTATAGCACAAGAACATTAAACAAGTCAATATTTGGAATTGCTAAAGACCTTAAAAGCTTTTCCTGAAAATTATTAGGGCAACAAGGTACATAACTCAAACTGACGATACTACAAATTATTTCGATAACTGTAATTTTTATAAATTTACCATATTTTAATTTAATAAGGCTTACATGAATAATATAGCTGGTTGTAGCTGCAGAAGTTTTTCTACTCCCTGGTGGCATGAGATATTATTTTTGATTTTAATGCTGCTCTTAAGAACTTCAAAATATAGCTATTACTTCTCAATAGAAGAAAGAGATATTGATTTGTTAAATTCTTTGTATAAAAATCTCTAAATCAAGAACGCTAAACCATAAAAATATCATAAATTGCATTTTATTCGAATAAAAAATAAACTGCTTTACTTTGGTATGTTTGGTATTTATTTTCGCATTGACACATTGATGCATTGATGATACAGACCATTACAGACCATATAGTACAAGGATAATAAGGATTTTTAAAAAACAATCCCGTAATATATAAGTTTCTGCTAGAAAAACATAAATTTTCTATAATAATTTACCCAAAAGTAGCACAAAAAATTTAGCAACAAACTAAAAACAACAATACCATTGTTTTCTAATATTTTTTAAAGAATACGGTAAGCTTTTTACAACATCGATATCCTTAAAATTTACAAAATAAAAAAAATATTCTTTGATTTCCCTTCATTGGATGTTTGCTTAGCTTATTTTGTTCGAACGAAAATTCTCTACACCATCAGTATATTTAAATACTAGGTAAAGAAACAAATGTGGCATAGCTTAATATTCTATTTCATACGACCCACTAAAGCAAAAGCTATGGTGAACAATTCGAGAAAATAATTTGACTTCATTCCTAACCTATTTCTTATTGTTAGTATTTGCAGTGAATGGGCATTTTTAGTTTTAGGCCTAAATTATAACTGTAATAATGAAAAACTAACAATAATTATATAAAACTGGCATAACACACTTTCCATAAAAGCTTTTATAAGCATTATTTTTGTACTCAACTCCAAACTCAATTAGGTTAAAACTAAGTATAGAAATAAATTATCCCCCAAATATTTGTAATTTGATTTTTTTAAACAATGCAAGAAACACAAATCTTTTATTAATAGGATACATGTGTTTTATTGTTAGAATTGAAAAATAAAGACAATAATTGCCTGTCAGATCATTAAAAAAATATCTCCAACTTGATTCGGTTCGTTTTTGATAAAAAACAGTGGTGGATAATAAAAAGAGCAATTATAACTATTTTTGTATATTTTTTTAAACTTTTCACTTTTGAAGTCAAGTAAACTTAATTTTATGAGATAAACTCTGCTCTGCTAAATTATTTTCTCGCTCCATATCTCAGCTACTTATTTTAGAATTTAGACAAAAATATAAAGATTTTTTAATGGACGCGTTTGATTCATTGACAAAGAATCTATGTGATCTATATGTGAATGAAAATTTTAAGATATTTTTACAATTATTTGATAGCAGATATTTATAACCTGCACAAACATAATTTTTCTTGAAAATTCTCATTATAAAATATGATTGTTGTAAAACATTAAAATAGACTGATATTAATAATTGAGTAGTTTACTTTTGAAACAAAGTGAAATTTATATCTTTTTCTGTCAGATTTTCTGCACTTTACTTATGTATCTACGATCTCCCTTAGTTAAAAATTAAATGTCCAATTTTCTTAAATTAACTTCCTTTTAAATGTTGCCAAATATTATAGTGCTCGCAAACCAAATATACTGCAGTTATAATTTCTTTCAGCTGGAGACAATGTGAACTTATTACTTTTTTGGCACTTTACCCGTAGCAAGCACAACAACAATATTTTGTAAGATTTATAGCTGATTAAAGTACTTAAGCACTCAAATGACATTGTGATATTCTTTCCTAACTATATTAATATTCAAAATTATTAGAGGGGAATGCAATAAATTTATCGCAGTTAAATAAAATTATCTATGTGTCTCTACTGTAAGCAACTCTCTAAAACCATGCATCCAAGATTTGTCACTTTTTCTGTATTTTTACCCGCTTTTGACTTTTATGAGAATATTAAAATAAAAAATGTATATAAAAAATTATTTCTTTTAGAAACTCAATAAAATTATACATTTTGACCACTGTTTTATTACTAGAGATTCACTCATTAAACGAGACCTATTTAAGTACGGATCACCTGCTAGTTATAAGTTTGATTATTTTTGTTAGGTTTGTTTTTTCTCCTTTATTTCATTTAGTAGTCCCGTGAGTTAAATCGTTCCTATGTTTAATAAGACCAGGTGAATGTAAAATAATTTGATCTCTTCATTCTGATACTTATTTTTGATCTGTTCTGTATGTAGTCTGATATGATGTTCGTACTGTAATGTGAACTCCAAATGAATTCCTAATCTGATTTTACCTAGATAACTTGAGTCTTATGAGCTGTAAAGAAAGGCTATTGCAACCAATGATACAGATCGCATATAAATATTTGAAATGATCCAGTCTAATTTTCAGGTCATTTTGCTTTTGAATAAATCTAGAAAAATTTCTATAAGACTTGCTTTTTATAAGCAATTTAAACAGGACTTCTTTTGCATACGATAAAAATTTATTTAAATGTGATGAATAATTTTAGTGTCGTATTGTTTTTGGGTAGAACTAGTTCCTTCTTTATATTTGAAGCCTGCCAGTATTCGTAGTTTTAGTGTAAATCATTTCAATTATTTTTGCCAAATTTTTCAAAAAACAACCGCGAATTATTAATGTTCAAATAGCACTGAAACTGTTTCGTTTCGTTGAACAAGATTATAACTCCATCTCTATGAAATGTTCTGCAACATATTTCTTATAAATATTTTTAACTTCAAATTCACTTTCCAAATAAAAGATTAAGTTTTTTATAAAAAACTGTACCAAATATTCACTGAACACCTGAAACAACAAATAATTAGCATATTTACACCTACTCTAAAAAACCACTATTCTTTTTTAAAATTGCAACATACCAAAAATAAATTCATTTGATTCCCTGAAGTATCTTTATAAAGCATATATAGTCCAGTTTAATTTCTATAAATATTTCTCCCCATTAAATAGCTAAAACACATTAGCCATGTCTATCCACTTCAGATTAGCAATGAAAAGTATTTTTCTTAAATCACTTTCTAGACATCTTAATCCAAACCCATACTCAATTTTATTCACAGCAAGAGTTTCATGTCCAGAAAAAGACCTAAAAAAACCTGAAATAAATAATGGAAAGATAAAGTGGCAAAAAGTACAAAAAATTACATTTTACTCTTTAGAACAAATTTTTTAGTTTGTAGAATGCTCCTTTAGAAAAGAAATTCCAAGGAAGGAAAGATTCATAGTTTACTGTGGAAAAGGATCAAAATGGACATGTTTGCTATATTTGATACAAAAAGTTTTCTCTTGTTATGGTGGTATAAAAATGAAAACAGAAAAATTTGTATAAAGGTAAAACTTTGGTATAAAAGATTTTCTAATATTATTACAGTATATAATAGAACCATACACTCACACAATAATAATTTTAACCCAAAAAATATAGAAATTTTCACATTATATAAAATTATCTCAAACAGCAAAAAGAAGCTCAAAAAACTTGTGAGGATGTTGAATGAAATCTCCTTTAAAGTTTTTGAATTATAAATTAAATTACAGTTTGTTACTTAAGAATTTCATGAAAGGACTACGTGCTTTTATAGACATAACCAACATCAAAACATAGACAAATTCTTTAAATAATAAATTGTTTAGTTTTTATTAGTGGATTTACAGCTATCAGTATTATGGACTGTATTTATTTGACAGCTGCTATGGTTATATCCTGCCTTAGTCTCCAATTAAAAAAGTGAAATATACATTTATATAAAATAAACCAAAAATGTCATTAATATCCTTAAGAAATAATACTATATAAAAATAATAAGAAAAGTTTTAAACTTTTTTCTTCTAGGATATGAATGGGTTGGCTGGAGGAATGATACACCCGGCATGAGTGGAAAACCAGTTGAAATTGTTTTTGAATTTGATACAGTACGGAATTTTAGTGCAGTTATATTACATACAAATAATATGTTCTCAAAGGATGTTCAGGTTGGTATTTTTAATAATGTTTAATATTATAAATCCTTTTTGGTTTGAATTTTTTCTCTTTTTGTTTTTATTTTCTTCACCATGTTAAATTGAAAGATTTTTGGAATAAATTCTAAAATTAAAGCTATTTGAGGTTTAAAACTTGGTAAAGTTTTCCAAACTCTCAGTATTGTCAATCTAAAGAAGTAGGTTGACCTCTCTAGGTGAAGAAAAAGATGTCCTGGGGTATTAAAGTACAACTTATCCAATATTTAGGTATTCACTTAGGAGCATAGCCTTTGAGTTAAATTGTGTACATGTACTAATTTAGTTAATAATGAAAAATTAAGTTAAAAGAAACTATAAAAGTCATTTTAATTCTATTTGAATAAATTTTTGACAGTTGTAGTAATAATTTGGGTCTTACGTATAAGTAGAAATATCACGATGATCAGTCTACTTCTATAGTAACAGTATCATGCGCTTTTTATTTCGCATAATAAACCAGATTATTCGAATTCCCTCTTAAGCGAATTCTCCCTGTCTTATTAATTATGAATACTCCGGGATTGACTTGTGATCTGTGTATGGAGGCCTATAGACTACAAAATGTACAACTATATTTTCTAGGCAAAAATATCTCTTGGAAAATTCGAAAAAACAGCTCATTTGAAAATTTAATAATTATTATCTTTCATACTTTTCTATCGTGATACTCAGGTGTAACCCATATTTCTGTAAAGCGCTGACGATGAAGTAGTCAGCATATATAAAGCTATATCAAATGTGTTATTAATCAATAAAATCTAGAATTAATTTTTATAAATCTAAGTTTTTTATCAAAATCACATCTTACGGAACTACTTTTAGCCTATATAAATTGAATCGCAACAATAAAATTATCATTTGTTTTATGAAACAAATTTCAGCACTTTAAAATTTGAAAAGAAAAACCCATCAATGACCAAATATTGATGTTAATGATAATACTAGATAGGAAACGTTTACTTTTTAAATTAAAATTTAATATTCAAACATTTTAATTAACTTTGAGTTAGTTTCTTAATTTTCTCTTTTTCTTATTTTCTTATAAGCGAGTAATGGATTAAACCCTTAACAATTTTAATCATATTTAATTTTCATTACAGGTTTTTGTACATGCGAAAGTTTTCTTTAGTATTGGAGGAAAACATTTTGCTGGTGAACCTGTACAATTTTCATATATGCCAGATACCATTTTAGATCATGCTCGAGATGTAACTATTAAACTTCATCATCGTATAGGACGTTATTTACAAATTCATCTTTATTTTGCTCTTAGATGGATAATGCTGAGTGAAATTACATTCATATCGGGTGAGTAGATCTAATACAAAAATTCCAGTTTGAATTCAATCTTATCATCATTTTTCTGCCTGAAGATGTTTACATATTTTCTTGAGCATACTCGTGTAAGGATAATGTGTAAACTTTATTTTCTATTTTATTCTCACTTCAATTTAATATTTTTATGATTTACACTTATCTTTCTGTATGCACATATATTCTATATATACATACATAAATTACATTGCAATGTAAATAGACTATCAATCATTCAATCTGTATACTTTTTTTCAAATATAGTGTTGTTTTTTAGCACCTTCTCCTTTAAACATAGGCTTCATATTTTATCTCCACTTCCAATTTTTTTATTTATAAGGCAGTCTTCTTTTCAGACAAGACCTAAGAATAATGTGATAAATAATTGCTTCGAACAAGTATTGCAAGAAAAGTTATAATTCAGTCTGAGGTAGTTAAGTCTACATTACTGATATTTTCCCTTCATATATAATTTTAAATGCCGATTTACTATATCGTTATAAAGTTGGATTTTTTTCTTTTCTTATACAGAAATTCAGTTTAATTTTTCAATATTGATTAAATTACCATCTCAGAGAATGTAATGTTATACCTTATTTAACTCTGTGGATGTTGCTTACTATAAAATTAAATGAAATAAAAAAAAAAACAAATATAATCTAAATTTTAATCAAAATCTTCACTTGAGTTCCAAGTTTAAGATGATACATGTCCTTTACCTTTTGAACTCTATTTCAAAAGAATCATGACCTCCCATCTTAGCTGCATTAAATTGTGCTAACTTTGTAGTACTCTAGGGAATGGTTTCAATTGAATTAACATCATTTTACTTATGTCTTTGATTATGGATTCAATTCTTCAATAATGGCGAGAGGAAGATAGCAATTTAATTTTTAAAAAAATGAAAAAATTTAAGTTTAATCCAGCATATTCTTTTCGTTTTACAAAAGCAGTGGGCCATCTAGAATTATATAATTAATTTTGACAATTCAAAATGCATGAATATTTTTAATATTTTTAAAATGGAATACAATTATATTTTAATAACTTCCACGGGCTTACAATTCGTTATCCTATCAACCCAATTTTTCTACACGTCTCCACAATATCGCACTTATCAATGCGTAACTTTCATCGTTAAGGATAAATACAAATACAACCTTTCTGCTAGAATACATTTTAAATTTAAGAAGTTTTTTACATTAACCTTAACATTTTCTTAGATGTGCTTATTTGAAATTGTTGCAAATTATGCATAATGCACAAGCAGGAATAGTCATAACTCGTTTCAATTTTTTTGGAACTTCATTTAATACATATTTTAATCTCTTTCATAAATTTCTTATAAAATTAAAATTTAGAATATAACCAATCCAAATTTTTTAGGTTATTTCTTGAAAAGCTTGTTTTTTACTCACTGCGCAGCGTGGTTTAGACCACTTTCAATTTGATATTTGCATGTTACTAGCATATTATCGTCAACGTATGACTTAATGGCACTATCATTATACCAGTAATACTAGCATTTTCATTGAGCCATTCATTTTATAAATGGAATCTACTTGTGTCGTGATTTACATTATCAAATCATAAAACTGTAACTACCATGCTCAATGGTCTTTAATGTGTAAGATTAATAAACTTACAAATACTAATTTTCATTGTAGTATTTCTATACCATTATCAAGAAGCTCTCTTTTAGGAAAAAAGAATTTAAAAGACTATTTTACAGCTAAATTATAAAGCGATACTGCTGGGTTAAATATAAGATACAAAATTTTAAAAAGACAAGACTGAATGTTTTATACAGCCGTTTTAATGTAAAAAACCAAAAATTTATGCATGATTTTATTTTTTTATTAAATTATGGAAAACAAAGTTATAAAAATGATTCAAGCTAACTGAAAGGTTTTCTTATTCTTTTGTTGATTAATAAATTCATCTGAATTCTCAGACATTAAAATTAAACGAATTAAATTTTATTTATATATATATATATATATATTTATACTTCTCTTATTTTATAAAGGTAAATAGTACCTCAGTATGGGTATATTTTTGTTAGAAAAACATTCAATTGTCCTGGAAAAACAGCAGCTGCAGTCAGAATCAACTAAAGACTAATGTTGAGAAATACAAAAGACCACGATTTAATTCGCTCCAGTTAGCATAATTCATAAGAGGATGAACTTGAAGATACCTTTATATTTCTATATTAATATATATACATATATATATATATATATATATATATATATATATATATATATATATATATATATATATATATATATATATATAATCAGAGCTTATTATATTTATATATATATGTAATACTGAAAAATTTCATAACGATAAAAGGATCTGCTTTAAGTACAAAAAATAATCATCATGGGACAAATAAAATGGTTTCCAATTCAAACTTTTTTTTCATTTGCTAGCTTTGTTTATGATCCCGAATAAGGTTTATCAATTCGCACAATCATAATAGGATCATTGGTTTGCAATGAATACCAACACTTTTATTATTAATTCAAAGAAAATTATTCTTGATGGGCACTTATGGTGAACACTTTAAAAGGATTTGAAAAAAAATTTAGACATATAAATACACGTTCTAACACATGATATGCTCTTATTTATTCACAAATGAATTAATGACACACATAGAGTACTTCATTTGTTTTACACTTCAGTTGAATGCATATTTATAATCCTTTATACAATTGATATGAAATGACATGTAAAAAATTTTCAAAATGAATCAGTAGGCATACCCAAAAATTTAATCAACAGTTGAACATTTTAAATGGAATCCTTAATCTGTCCTGTTTTATTTATTTGTTTTATTTTTATCCACTTAGAGAATTACTTGGCCATAATTCTAATTCAAACTGCATTAGGGGCTTTTTTTATATGACTAATACTTTGCTTGTTTTACTAATGGCTATTATCAATTTTTGTTTTATGAACTTGCAATAAACGTTATATACTATGCATTAGCGCTTAGAACTTTAAAAACGGATTAATAAAATTGTCCCTTTTAAGCTTTGACCAAAGAAATATTTTACAAAAAAACTATATTTTTATTTTCAGCCCCAATCATTGGTAATTTTACTGATGAAGAAATCTCTAGTGGAATATCATCTCAAGATAACTCAGAATATCCTTTTCAACGAGATGAAGTACAATCTAACCCGGCAAAAGGTGAACGTAATCATATACCACAAAGTAAGTTAAAAACATGCAAAAGTTTAAACAATGAATTTTAGAAATTCTACATAATTTTATAGTAATTTCACCAAAGCCAATAGATCAGGAACCAGAACAAAGTTTTGTTGGTCTTATAATTGCTGTACTAACCACAATAATTTTGCTGCTTGTTGCATTTATAATGTTTATAATTGCTAGACATAAACGTTCACATGGTAGCAATGTACTAGACGCATTACAACATAATTTTAATTCAGATGGCTTAAGCGTAGATAAACGTCTCAATAGTACAATGAAGGTTATTTTTTTATTTTATTTTTTTCAATTTAAAATATATATAAAAAAAATATTTTATAGCATTCATTAAAAGTAGCAATGGATGATAATGAATCAATTGATAAAAGTAGTCTCTATCACGAGCCTTTTAATGTTAATATGTACACAAGTGCCGCTAGTGGTTGTTCCTTAAATGATTTACAACGACATCATGTAACCCCAGATTATACAGGTAATTTATTGTATTAAAGTATTACTTATATTAATTATCGATGATAAGTTTTCAATGTTTTTCTTAGCAAAAACTTTACTTAAAACTTTTACTGTAAGGTTTTTGACTCATTCAGTTCTATTTTTGGTTTGGCATAAATCAAAATTAACTGAAATTAACATAAAAATTGAAAAATTATTTTTATTATTTTTGAATAAACTCAAATAGTTTTTTAAATTATAAGAACTTTATTTACTACACATAAATTTACTTAATTTAATCAAAACTACACAAATTCAATGCAATTAATACACAAATATTCATAACCAACAAATTACAATTAAATACATTCAAATCCTCAATCTTGAGGGTTTAACTTTTGCACACACTGTAAAACGCGCTTAGCAAATTGATCTAATTTAAAGTGACAAATAAAGCTGATCGACGTTTAAACTCGTATTTTTTGACCAAAAATCAAATAACATGGAAATTGAATCTTGAGAATTTTTGATCTTGATGGTCGGCATCTGTAATAACAGCAATAAATTTATAAGACCAAAATAATTTCTAAGCAAATTAAATGACTCATTGAAAAATGAAAAACCTGATTCATCTACTCGAATGGTTCTTACTTCGAAGTATATGTATATAGAAAAATTGCATTTAAACAGCCTTCTCTGTATAAGATACGAAAAAAAAGCATTTTGTTTAGAGAAGTAATTCAGATTTGTTAGCTCTAAACAAAACAGATCTTTTAAAAGAATATAGGATAGACTATATGGCCGTCTTATTGGTTTTTGTATTTTACATATTCTTCCAAAGAAAATCTCATATCCTAATAAAACCCTATTTCGATACGATAACGAAATATAAACATACTTTAGATAACTTCCTTTAGATTGAATTGCAAACGTGAAATGAATACTGCTTCCTTACATTTGGTATTATTTACTATGGTAAGAAGATTATATAGTTCTGTCTGTCACAGAATGAACAATTTTCGAATTTATATACAAGTACACAAACTGTTTGACTATTTATTAAAGACCCACAGCCCCGATTATCCCACATATTTACTACACAAACTATAAGTTTCAATAAAATATCTGAAGTTATTCACATACAATTAGAGCTTTTAATTATTCAAAGAAAAAACTTATTTAAAATTGTAAAATTCATTTATATTTGCCAAAAATCTAAAATTTACTTTAAAAGACAATAAAGTAGCTTAAAGAGTGAAACTAATAACATAAAATTACGTTTTTAAATTAAGTTTATCAAAAAAAAATAAAATTACCTACAAAAACTCAACTTATATTACGATTATTGGATGTAAAATTAAATTCTTATTTAAATTAGATTTCCCAGTTTGTTTGAATTTCTAAAAAATCTGTAACCACCTCTATAACAAGCTCACGATGCAAAAAAAAGTATTTAAGCTCATCAGAAATCTCTTAAGGCTAAATAATTTCATTCATAGTCTGTGAAAAATTAAGCAAAAAAGTCAAGGAATAATGGTAAAAAATAGGAAATTTTTAAATCGTTCCTCAGAGCTTATACCACAAGCAATTAAAAACTAAAATAATCGGATTCCATTTAATTAGGAAATTATAATTACAAATTTTTTTTAATAGATTAAAATTAACTTCCTAATAAAAGAAAATTTTAACAAAACATAAAAGGTCAAAAAAATATCACTAATACGGGTAAAAATATTACAGTTTTATCAATCTCTATATTTTAATAAAGTTTTGTACAAAACTAATTTTTGGATTTAGTGTTTTCTCAAATCAAAAGTTTTGAAAATTCAATAATAAAAAAATAACTTATAATGAAAATGTTTAATCTTACATACTTTTCAATCAAAACCTGCAGAAGATAAACAAAATAACCATACCACATTTTTATGTAAATACTACAAAAGTTTTTACACGCTTTTCACGCTAGGATACTCCCTTATCTGAGACACACTTTTTAGTTAATTCTGATTTAGGGGTATGTGTATCTCAGGGATTTAGGCAAACAATTTTACTTTTATCGATATTTTAATATAGTATAAATCTTCAAATATAAAAAAAAAAATAAAACAACGTTCTAGTTTAACAAAATTTAAAGTTAAAAAATCGTTTCGATGTGAATGGGCCTTAATAAGGGAATCTAAGAATTCTTTTTATTCTACTAAGTCCGGATAAAACCTTTTAATTTTAAATTCTTTAGGAATATATTCCTAAAATACTTTTACCCTCATTTCAAATAAAAAGAGTAAAAATATCAATAAAATGGGAGAATTTTTTTCAATCATCCAACTAGGTCTAACCTTTCAATCCTTAACCAGCAAGAAACTTTCATTTAAGTTATTATTTCATCTCCCATTCGATCCTTGAATATTTTCTAACTTTGATGATAATAGTATAAATAGAAAATATTTCGAAACTACTAAATTATTTTCATATACAAATATTTTAAATGTTCTAAATTTTTTAAATATTTCTAAATGAAAAATTACTTCATTCTCGTAAATTTTCAATACTATTGTATTAAAACGGTTTTCTTGTAAAAATAATATATATAGACAGCTGACAAACCATAATAGAAAAGTTTTAGGAAAAGCATGAAATCAATTTCACTTATTTTAAAATTAGATCCGTAAAATGTTCACGTATTCTTTTAAAAACGAGGGTTAATGCAGAAGGGCTGGGATTAAGATTTTTATAATGGGGTTACGTAAGGTACCAGTGTTAATCCATGGTATTTGACTAAAAAGGTTTACAATTGAAAATACGCTCGAATAGCTTAAGGCACTTAACAAATGAACGCTTCACCATGATCCGACACATTGCAGCTGGAACGTGCTTAGAATTTAAACAAAAAACAAAAAACAAAAGCTTACTTTTACCCTGAAGCGAGATATCCACTTGAGTTTTCCTGATGTTGTTTTCATTCTATCGCCTGTTCATTTTTTATTTAATTTTTTTGTTTTTTAAGCTGATCAGGAATTATTTTGTATTAGAAAAGAATGAATTACTGTATCCCTTAAGGAGAAAAATTTAAGGGAAATCATTGTACATATAAACTCTACAAATCAATACTCATACTTCATTGTATTAATATAAATTTTGTTGTTTTATCTATTGAGAAAATTTTACATCTATACAGTTAGAAATAATATAGGTTAACCTTTTCGAAGCATTTTTTATAAATAGTTTTTTTTTTCAATTATAGATGTTCCAGATATTGTTTGTCAGGAATATGCTGTACCACATATGCAAGATTTAATACCAAAAATTCCAGGGGGTTATGTTAGTGTTCGTATGACTCCATCACCTCTTAACAATATATTCCCAAAACCACCACCAGTGCCACCACCACCTTCTGAGAAATATTATGCAGCCACAGCAATTTGCAAAACGCCAACACCAACAACTTTATCTTCTAATCAGACGAATCCCTATAGTGATGTGGATACAATTTCAGCAGATGAGGACCTTCTACAATTACAGGAATTTCCGAGGCAATCTTTAGTTATTGTTGAGAAATTGGGCTGTGGTATATTTGGTGAATTACATTTATGCGAAACCAAAGGATTAAGGTAAGAGCTTAATTAAATATATTCGATAGTTTATTTCATTGTATATTTAATTTCATATGGTAACATATCCCATATCTTGTTACTATACTATACTATAAACCATGATTTATTTGCCTAATATAGATATATATAAATTACAGTTCAAACTTAGTTGCGGTTGCTACTTTACGTCCAGGAGCACCAGATCACATGAAAAAAGAATTTCGATCAAAAGCAAGGCATTTAGCACGCCTAAATGATCAAAATGTAGCCAAAATGTTGGGTGCATGCTTGAAAGATGAACCAATTTGTATTGTGTTAGATTATAGCAATTGTTTGGGTGATTTAAATCAATTTCTACAAGAACATATAGCTGAAACTGGACCAATTGGTGGTCAAAATAAATCATTAAGGTAAATACCATTTTTTTTTTTGCTATATTTTGATTAGAACCTTAGGATAGATGTAAATGGTATAATATCAATATTATTTTCATTAAAAAAAATAATATTTCATTTTCTAGTTATGGCTGCCTAGTTTATATAGCAACACAAATCGCTTCTGGTATGAAATATTTAGAACAAATGAATTTTGTACATCGGGATCTAGCTACAAGGTAAGTGAATTTTATTATTTTTCAAAGGTTTTTTTATATATTTCACACTATTCAAAAAACTATGTTGAAGCAAGATTAAAAATAACCTCATTAATGAGATACAAACTCTTATACTTGGTTTATTGCTAAATATCTTTATCTATAATAAAAGAAACTGTGCCCATTCATATAAACGCCTTGTAGATTCCTAAACCACTAATAAATTTTCAGAAAACTTTTGATATATGCCTGAAATAGTTTCTCTGAAGTTTATTTAAATCCAAACTAACTGTTTGCCCGCAGCTGCTGCTCAATAATAAGTTTAGTAAATTTTTAAACAGGAAATTGGGAAATTTTCAAATTCAAAAATAATTACTGCAAAAAAAATCATAAAATCTTTTTATTGAATCAATCGTTTCAACACTAATGAAAGATTGTGTAGCATTTAAATATGTATGTATATGTATGTATTAAATCTGCAATAATTCTAAGTTTAATATTACAAAGCAATTAATTTGTTCATTTCAAATCAACAACACTTATAAAAATAATACAAAGACTCCGAATAATTTAAGACTAACATTACAAAAAAGATTCAATAACATTTCCGTGAAAAATAAATATCAAAATAAAAGCATCATTCCTAGGATACTTCTAAATTCTTGGAAAATTTTTAGAAAATAAAAGTATCCCCATAGCCGTAAAATGGTATCTAAAACTGGAAATTTCTTTTCTGGGGCTCTTCTCAAATTTTGTTTTCATTTAATTAACTAAAAAAATGTTTTTCGTAGTTAATTAAGAGACAACCGAATTTGTTCAAGCAATCCACTTTCTATAAAACTTCTACAAGGGTAAAAACAAAAAATCCTATAACACATAAATACTTTTCCTGACCTTCATTTATGATGAAATAAAAGGGACAAAAAGGAACACACCAATCGAAAAAACATCTTTTCAATTCATTTAATCTTTTGTACGGAATGAATAGGTAACCCCATTTTTAAGTCGCTTGCAAAATTTGTTAAATACCAAACAAAAAAAAAAAAATAGAGACAAACTTTTTAAAAAAATTCTTCTTTGTCGAACATGTTTCAAGAGATATAATCAGCTTAAAAGTTGGTTTCCTTAACACAAAACCCCTTCCAATTAAAGTTACCACAAAAGAAGTTCTGTTTTTAGAAAATTAATTAAGCAACCTGTGACCCCTTCTTTTATCTGTCCCCTAAACAAAAATTTCTCTAAAAGATATTATCTAACTGTCAATTCAATATTCTCTGAGAAGATTATGTACGAAACAGAGAAAGAATAAAAAACGAAACACAATACCCTACAATGCTACTTAAAAAAAAACATCAAAAAGAGTTTTTAATACTTGAATAACAAGGAAGATAACTAAAGTTAAAATATTCATCTTAGGCATAAATCCTTTTTAAAGAAGTTAAAGTCGATTTTAATTAATAAATAATTTATTATTCTTATTAGTCTTTTCAGATATTTTGACTGAAAGTTATTTAAATTAATATTATTATTTTTTCTATTTTCTCAAAATAAAGTAAAGACCTCTAAAACAAATTTAAAGTATACCAAAAGCTTTATAGAAACAAAATTTTTCTTCAATTCAAAAAGGTCAATTAATACAGTTCAAAAGTAAGTTGACTGCCTTAGTTGTACTGATTTGTTGTCTTGGAGTGACATCTGACCTCTTTTGTTTTTAATTGAATTTAAAGGAGACTCATCAAACTTAATAAAAAGTTAGTTTTTGAACTGGTACGAGATGTGTTTGAAGTTATAAATTTTAATTTCTATTTTACCTTGATGATGATTCTTTTTAAACAGCCAAAATCGAATTCATAATTCATAGGACATAATATTAAGCTCTTATCATTTTTTAGATATTATTACTAGCTTTGAAGTTTTTTCAATAACCCTTTATTTTCATTTTTATGCTCACTATGTAATGTATTTTACTGCATTGGTATCTTGTATCTTACTGCATTGGTAAGAAATCTCCATAACGCTTTGCCGTGTTTTTTTTCTAAGAAAAAAATTTCATATTCACCTGTTCTTTATATAAACTTTTACTCCAATAACTGCCTTTAACACGAATTTTCATTCAAGTCAAATGTTTTGATAAATTTATTTTATTCACCTAGAAGCTAATTCCATGATTATTTGGAATAAAAGTTATGAGAATACATACTAACTAAGCATCTTTCATTTAAAAATTCATAAAAAATACGCTTGAAATATTAAATTAAACAATTTTACGATATCGGAAACTTAAAGCTAGTTTCGAAATAAAAAGTGATATTTTTAAAAAAATACTTATTGATGAATTCATTTTTATTATGAAATAATAAATTTTTATGTGTCCTCCATATAATATTTGATTTTTTATATATTCTACAGTAGTAGTCCTTCTTACAAATCTCATTATTATTTTCTTATTCATATTTTTATATTCAAATATATGCTTATATTATTCAAAGCTTCAAACAACGGTCACTTATTACTGGAATAATAATTATTAATTCTTATTTTCAAATTAACCTTTCAAGCAGGTCATATATTTCAAAGCTTGCTTTAAACATTTTTTTTTCTACCAAAAATTTCATTTAAATTCCTATTTCTTTTAATTAAAATAAATTTTTCCACCACACGACAAACAAAAGAAAATTCAATATTTAGATTTTAAAACACAAAACCTAAAATTAACCGCAGAAATGTCATTTTAGTTTTTTAAAATTGTGCTGGAGAAAGAGTTACTGGGAATGAAGTTATCTTACCCTAAATTTTTAGATGTTGATAGTTTCAATTTTGAATTTCAGCAAATTGCTTTAACTTATAACAAAATTTGTAAAACAAAAGCTGAATCATTAAAAATCCCACAGCTATTTTTGGAGATCGTTTACAAAGGCTGAAGAGAGACAGGAACATACAACAAACATGAAATAGGATTTTTAATTTAATGAAAACAAAGTAATTAAAATTGAATTCACATATTTTACAAATAAAAAGTAAATACTGTTAATTATTTTCTGCCAAATATCACTCTTTTCACATAATATGCATAATTAACCTTTATAAAATTTCTATTTGAAAAACATTAATTTTTATGTTACTTTGATAACACAAACAAAAAATCCCTCAAACTTTGTAGTGTTCCAATGCAGGCTCATATAAAACTCTAAAAAGGAATTTAAATTACCGAATAGTGTGGAATTAATTCTAAAACTGAATAAACAAAATGTTGGGGGTACAAAATGAATTTTCAAGCAAAAGTAAACAAGACCAACATAAAATATATTCCCTCAACGTAGTTAATTTTCACCGTAGCATATGTTTCTTTACACACAAAATTATATACCGTCATAAAGATTGAAAATTCAAATCCCTAATTAAGGTTTCAATGCAAAAGATATAAATGTATACATGTGTATGTATTTAAACGAATTCATATATGTTTACTTTAATAGATAATGAAAGAAAGTTTGCTTTATAAGTGAAATTTTAAAAGTAAATCCTTTTCGGCAAACATAAAAAGGTATGCAATATGAAGTGAATTTTAAACACTAGCAATGCCTATCAAAATTCATAGAGAAAATATTATAACTATCACGTTACCTTGCTCATACTTAAAGTAATACAGATGATATAATATTAGACTACAATCGTCTACTTTGAACACATATCAACTTCTAGCTTTGGTCCTTTGCACAGCATGTTTTTAGTCCTGCATAGTATAATAAGAAGATAAGCAAATAACATTGTATCCTTAGTCACGTTTCTGATATCCGCTAAAGAATACTCCATACTACTTTTGTTTATTTTATCCTCTTTTTTTCAAAGCAGAAAAAAAAAATGGAAGCTTCCCTCTATAAATTCTAGAAGTACTCTATGGTATCTTTAAGATTGAAAAGTATACAAAGATGACTGTTCTCTGTTCTCTGTTAAACTCACCACATTTAAATAATTTAGGATAGATTATTATTTTCTGTAGCCTTTGGCAATTGTTTTTTCGTATATTTAATATACCTGTTTTAAAAAGGAATCATTTGAGTTTATGATCAAATTTCTACTTTTTTAGCTTAATGATAATAACGATTGGGTGATGTTTGATTTTTGTGAGCATATTATAGGTCAAGTTTGAAGATTTCTTGTAGAGCATAAAGAACATGCTTTTTCTTATTATTAATTGGACATTTAATGAGGTATATTTTTCAAAAACAAAAAAAAATATACAAATCCGATGAGTTCGTCAACGAGAGCTATGCTCACATTTTCATAAGTTAAGTAAACAAAAATAAGGTCGGGTGTGATAAAAAAATTTTAATGAGACTGCTTTGCGCGTATTTAAATAACGAAAAAGTCAGCAAATTTTTTTCGCTAAAATATAGTTTATTGACAAAAAAAAATCCAACAAAAAAGCTGAGATGCGGCTGAAATAATTATTAAAACTTAGCACCTGTATAATTTTCCGTTTTTTTAGTTCGAAATCTTACTTTTACGAATTATGTATGACAAATCAATTAACAAATCTTAAGCAATGATACGTGAAAATATAATTTCTTGTTCACCAAAACTGATAAAAGACTCTTATTCAACACTTTTTTTTATTTTTTTCTATCAACAAACTATTTCGCAATAGCAAATTTTTTTAAATTTGTAAACAAGCTTCTGTTTGTCAAATCTAGTAAATTTCGTGAATTGTCATATAGAAACAACTTGAAGTTCAATTTGTGTCATATGGCCGTTATGATATGTGACCACATCTCAAAATATAGTTACATTTTTGGTGAATGCAGATATCTTTCCCTGACTGCTCCCAACTCAGTTTAAAAACAATTTTATCCGGAATGGATAATACCGGATAAATGGAATGGATACATGGATACATATTTTATTATAATTGGCCTCAAACAGCTCCAATTACTGCTCTGAAGTGTTGCAGTTTTAAGTCAACTGTGAAAAAACAAAAAAAAAACACTTTGAGAAAAGTTTTCTCATAGAAAAAAATTGTGAAAAACTGTGAAAGCCTGATTTTTGGTATTTTTAAGGAGTTAATTATTTTCTTTTATTTCATCTTAAAAAGCGCAATACTCATTTTATTGAGCGTTTTGTATTTCCTGTCAAGCAACGTCATTTGAAGCTTTTCGACCATGTTCAAAATCAGCCAATGGAATTTTTTGCTCCTTTTCAATGCCACAGTAAAATTTTATAAATTTCACTTGTTATTAGGTTCTACTTTAAAGTAATTTATATTTGTCAGAAGTAGTGACATCGGTTTAACAAACTAGGGTTGTGTAGGTTGTATTATTAAAGTAACATTTATAAAATAAATTAAACTATACTTTAAACCAATTAAATTTTTGAAGTAAACTGTAAATTACAAATATATTTTTGGGACGTTATTTACAATTTACCAAAAAGGAACACCCATTGCCATTTTGGCTGCAATTATTTAAAAATAATTAATCAGTAAAATTAAGACTCCGGAAAACTGCATCAAAATGTCAAATATATATAGAGATTTCTTCTTTTTTTTTGTATTTTTCATATAAATATAAATTTTGTGAAATTTTTTTCTCAAAAAATTAGCTTATTTATAAACTTTTACTATTTTCTGGCAGGTATTAGCTCTTGTTCACTATTAAATTGATATTTTTATACACTCTTCTTACGTATGTATTAAATTATTTACAAACTAATAAAAGATCAAAAACCAATGACACAACACGTTTTCATTAAAATTTATGGAATTTACAGAAATAATTGAAAAATTTTATAGAAAACTAAAACGATTGTTTTTATCGCCGTTAACTTTTTCAACTTTGAGCCAAAGTTCTTGGTAAACAACTTTATTGACCATTTTCTTAGCTTGCAGGATTAAAATTAAAGTTGAGAAAAAAGACGTTAAATTTTATTGAAATAAAATGTATCTTGTAAATGGTGGATAATATCTATTAAAGTTATAAATATAAAATACGCAAAAAAATATCTATAGCTTCAGCATAAACAAATTATTAATGCAATTGTTATGTATTAAACTCTCTCTCATCCTTAGATTTATATTTTGAAGAGAAACTGATGTTTACCAGCTCAATTTAAAAGTTTTGCATCCTTGCTCATATAATTTTAAATAAAATTCGCTTAAAAGAGCTAGGTCGTCCTTCTTTGTGTTATTTTATTAGCTGCTTACTGTAGGAAAATTATTGATTGTTTATCGTCTTAAAACTAATTTTATAAAAATTTTGTTAAGGGAATATGTTTTTTTTTTCTATTTCGCTTGATGATTTATGGCTAAAAATAAAGAAGTTTCTAACTAATTGTATGTTATTAGTATTGATCACAGGAGTTACTATTTTATATAATTTAAGTACTTAACTAGTAGGCTCAAATAAAATAATTTTTTTGTAGATTTTTGTTCGTCAAATTCTTTAAAAGATTGTTATTAATTATAACTGAAAATCTTGAAATAAATAAATTAAAAATTAATTGATAATCTCAACTCCTCTTTAGTCCTAGGATTTTACTTGTATTAGCGATACATGTTTCATTTAATACTTCTTGAAATCAAAATGAAAACTAAAGATTTCCGTTTCTAATCAAATCTTATCAGATTTAAAACTAAAGCAAGTATAATCATATAGTTTTGATTTTTATCAATTTATGTGCTAAAGAGTTATAAAAAAATCCAAAAGTTATTATTTTCGGGGCAATCACAAAATATAAAAAAATAAGCATTAAATTACTAGTATAATATGTTTTTTTATTATAAAAGTTAAGGTTTACTATAATAAAACTAAACCAAATATTTTTAAGCAAAAAGTAGTAAATAAAAAGAAATCTTTTTCTTACAAAATATACTTTAATTAACATTTATTCGTTTGACCAAATTCATCCTTTAAGATAATCGCCTCCAAAAGTAAAACTTTAATAATGTAGCAATACCTTATTCAGGCTTTTAACTAGCCTCTAATTTTTGTGATGAGACATCTTATCCTAAAGCGTCCTCTTTTTTATTGCAATGTTGCAATATTTTATCAATGCTTTTCCTTGAATGCCATCTGCATAGGAAAATACAGAGCGCATTGAGATTTGAGCAATAATACAGAATCTTGGAACTGCTTTTTCATGTAAGTCCTGTGTTATCGGAGAATAAAATAGATCTAAACATAGAATACTATCTTTAGATAACATCAAATTAAAATAAAGTAATAAAACAAAAAAAAAACAATTAAAGCATTCTATGATTACCATTATGAAATAATGGAATAAAAACTCATTCTCTACTCACAAAATGGATGAATAAAGAGATTGTTAGAAGTAAGATTTTTGTTTACATTTTTTTTTTTTATAAATTTTCAAGTTTTTGCCTGCTAATAGAATGTTCAGACAGGCCCTTAATAGCGTTTAAGGTTCTTTAAGCAAATAAAAATTTCCTTATATGCAAAACAATTGTAACTCTTGTCGTTACTTTTTTGACTAAATGTTTGCGTTTTTTTCTTTCTTGATACTTGTTTAAGCTAAATATTATGAACTGTTACTGTCTCGTGATTATATTTAAATAGCTCCAAAAATAGTAACCCATGAGAATATTATATAAATTAAAAATTTCATATACATAAACTTGTAATATTTATTTCTTTCTCATTAAACAAAAAAAATTTAAACACATATCCGAAAATAATAAATGCCCGAAACACAAAATTAATGTCGACAGGTACAACGTGTAAGTGAATATTTTTGTTTAGTGAACAAAAGTCCTTTTGACTCCATCTACTATTTACTTTCTACTTCAAAAACAAAAACAAAAAAAACGAAAAAATTTCTTTGTTATAACAAATTACTGGAATATTTCATTTCTCATTTCGCATTCCATTCGTCTCTAGAGATCAAACCAACAAAAATATCAAAAATTCATGGAAGTAAATTGTATACTGAAAAAAATAATGCCAAAGGGTTGTTTGTATGTATATTTATTTTTAAAAAAAATTAAATTCATATTAATGAAAAATGCTAAAAATTTAGAGAATTATAACAACAACAATGTTAACAAAAGTTTTATATTTGTTAAGTGAAATGCTATAGAAAAATAAAGACATTTTAAATAATTATTTTAGCTTAATATTTGAGACCTAAGTTATTTCAACAGTTTTTAACTATGTAGGATAGTTGCAATTTTTAAATTTACACTTTTCTTTACCACGATTAATACAAAAGAATAGTTTCAAGTTTGAAACAAAAGCCCATAGATAACTCAATGAACAATACACGTAAAAACGCATTCGGTAAATTTTTAGGACTAGAAGATTAAAATTTTTCCCGCATTCCGCTTACTGCTATATTATTTAATGCGTAGTGTAGAAATATATTACAATGGTTCATATAAATTTAGAAAACCACTATTAGAGCATTAGTACCAAGCGCTTGGTTTTTGTAAGTGTTATTACTATAATATACTGCAAATGCGCTTTGTGTGACGAGTTTCGAATGAAGATAGCTATTAAGGTGCTTTACTTAAAAAGCTTTACAAAAGAAACCATCAGCATTCTTATATAATTTTTTTAACTTGGGAAATATATTTACGAATTAAGATATATTCAAGTAAATATACTCACTACATAATATTTGGTGAAAAAATCATAAATTAACTTAAACGCAAATTTTTCGAATATCAGTTTAAAAATAAGTAAATTTGCTTTGGTAAATGTTTTTAAGTAAACCTAAAAGTTTAATGTTTTCCATTAAATGTATGTGTCATAAGCTAACTTTGTTGCTTTTAGAAACTCTGTTGACATGCTTTTAATTTCAAATCTATCAAAAATATAAAAGAATACTTAAAAGTAGCATTTACTTCAAAGCAGAATATCAAAATTTATAATATTCAATTTAATAATTGATAAGTACCAAAAATAATAATATGAAAAAGTTCCGGAGGTTTCCTTGGGAATTGGAATAATTAATTCAAAATAAAACGTATTCAATGCAAAAACGACTTAATTTTAGTTAAAGTACTATCACTAAATTGTAAAAGAACCTTATTTAATGCTTTGAATATTGCTGCTAATGAAATCAAAATCAACACAAGAGAATAGAAACGTTATAGTTAAAACTCATTAGGAAAATTTAATTAATTAAATTGAATAAGTATCTCTAATGATTTAAATCCTATTAGAGTTAATATATATTGGTTGTGCTATCAATCTAAATGAGATGCTTTCGAAAACAAAATCGATTTCAAGAGTAGTTGAAAATAAAAAAATGGGTAAATATTTGATTTTTTGAATCTGATAATTTTGTAATGATTAGAACAGAAGATTGTCTTCATTTTGTAATTTATTTAAAGTTCTTCATGATATTTTAATAAACTTTTCCAAAGTCTTAAAAATATTTTAATATGACTATTAAAGTGGAACTAAAGTATGCTCATTAAAACAATTTTGGCGGTGTTATAATTGTAAAATATTTGATGATTGCAAAAAATTACTCACTTAAGTTCACTTCAATTCATAGACTTCTTTTTTGACCCTAAAACGTTTATTAAAAAATCGGCCCACAGAAGCTTAAAAGATGATTACAAAATTGCATTTGTGCATTTGGATATAATTTAAACCATATTTTTCTTGTTTATGTTCTGGTTTGGTAATAGTTTCGTCAATTACCTGATATATCCGAGCTGGAATTATTATAGATGGATGGACTCATACCCTACATATAATGTCAATTGAAGAATGGATACAACAGAAACAATAAAAATCCATGGTTAGAACAACAATGAATTAAAAAAAAAAATTAGTCCTGCAAAATACAAACAGATACTTATTTACATTCTAAAAATGTCTTACTTAGTCCACCTGTCCCTATAGTGGTATTGTAATTCATTTTTCTAAATCAAATCTTAATCATTATCAACCGAAAAAAGATTTCTTTGGCTAGAGCATGCTTGTTGCAAATTGCTGCATCAGAAAATAATTACATTCACTAAAGGATATATCTAGTATATCCATAACTTTTTATAAGAATTATGATTCATATAAATTACAAAATATTAAAAGAAACAAATAATTCTGTACTAACACTCAGCTATTTCTAAGAAATTTTTTTATATTTAGCAAGGCTTTGATCGCACAGCAAAATATATGTGACAAGTACTTTAAGTTTTCTTAATTAAAGATTTAGAGTTTTTGTTTACTGATTGAAAGGATATGACAAGTTATCCATGAAGGCTAAACTGCCATAGTTTACTGATTTTAGTAACCTTATCAACTTCAGTTAGTCTTTTCAATTTAGGTTAGCCAAGAAAATAATTTTTTGACAAGAAAAACTATCTGAAACTGAATTTTATCCACTTTAATGAAGTTCTTAAGTTAGTAATTTTTGATATTTCGTTTTCGTTTTTTGCTTTCTCTGACTAACTAAAAAGTTTTAAAACTGTTTTAATTATAATTTTTGATTTTAAAAATATTTTCAAGTCGCTACACTCTAATACTTGTATCTCATTAGTGATTTTAATTTTTTTCTTTGGGTACTCTGAATTTTTTTTAATATAAAACGAAGTAATGAAGGACGAAGTACTTTTAAGAAGATAATATCAAAAAATTTAAAAAAGTACTTTTTTTTACTAAATGTACTCTGCCAAGTAGTATCAAGCAATAAGTGGTTACATATATAAGTTTCTTAATATTAATTACTTGTAACTTGAGCTTGTCTTCTATACCTCTAGTGATCTTAATTTAATAATATAATCCAAAATTTCACTTAAATATTATATTCAAATATTAAATATAATTAAATATTTTTATTCCACTTAACACTTATTATTTAAGTCCTTAGAACAGTATAAAGTTTCTCAGTTTTGCTTTACTTAATCAAAGAAATTGTTTTTAATTAATTATTGGTCAGTATGGCTTACAACTTTGTGCACTCCTTAATCTTCACTAAATATATTCTCATTCATTTGTAAAAATCTTTTCCTTTCAAATTTGTATAAATTTTCCTGAAATTTTTGACATAAACATTTTCTTTGCATAAAAATTTTAAACTTATACTTCACGAGTTTTTATATATATGCAAGGGACGACAATATTTTTCAACTTTTTTCCATCATTTCCATACATTTATTCTAGATTTGATCTTTAATGCATACCCAATCGACATAGACTCAAGCTTTTTAGCTAATTTCAAGTATCAGTTCACTGAAGGGCCCTTTTATCTAAAAATAAAGTTAAAAATCACATGTGGTGTTATAGTAGGTAGACCTCTTCCTCTATCAACTACCACCTGATTGATAAGAAACTGTAGACCTCAGGAAACTGTTGCGACTAAGACACAGAATCTTGTAATTCACTTCCTATCTAATGCCTGGGACTCACTAGCGCTTAGCGTATGGAGGCGATTTAGCACAGTAAAAATGGAGAGTTTTTCTTATATACCAGTGGAGACTAATGGACTCATTAGCATTTAGCACTAAATTTTGTGCCGCTAAGTGCTAGTGAGTCCAAGGCATAAGAGTGCAAAAAATTTAAAGACAACGATATTACGAGAATTTTTTGATAACTTTCATGTTTCATGTTTTAAATATATTCACTAAGTTATCTCAATAAACATCTAAACGTAGTTTCAAATGCTATTAATTTTTTTCATAACAAAAGACTTGTAAATAATAAAAATTTAAAAATGCTTACAAATAAATCTACAACTATAGGTCTTCATATCTAATTTATTGTTAAATAGACAATTTTAAAATATTGATAGAAAATTGTTCATCTTAAAGTGTCCTTGTCATTTATAAACCACATCTGCTCATCTAAATTGATAACATCAAATTCAAGGGAAATCATAAAGCTATATAAGCACCAAAAATATTATTTAAAGTCATCCTTCTCCTGGTTCAAGTTTTCGATTTCTTGGACATATTCTATACAAAATTTTGTAGATAATATTTTTCCCTCAAGGAACAATCCATCATAATATTGAACAGTTTTATACCACAGACTCGGCTTATCCTAAGCATAAATATATGAAGTTAAGTAAAGGAAATCCTTTATAGACACCCCCATAAAGTTTCCATAGCTATTGATGATAAAAATCTTGAAAAGCATTTAACTTCTTGCTTTATGTAAAGTTTATGTTATGTTAAAAGAGTCAAAAAGACCTTTCTTAGAACTTCTTATTGTTTTTGTTAAGGATGCATAGCAACAAAAATGATTTTATAAATATGTTTCAAGACAAAGTATTGTATTTTGGAATGAAATTTCATTTAACACTCTTAAACCACAAATTTATGTGCGTATCAGCTCAACTTTAGCATGATTATTGTTATATCCTTGAAATATTTCAAACTTCAACTTCTTAAATTTATTTTTTCAATTTTCTAAAATTCACATTCTCTATGGTAGTATATAACTTTTAAAGAAGTACTGAGTATGCACCCAATGAGTACATAAAAATAATTATGGAGTTAGACGCACTTCTAAAAACTATAGAGTACTCAATAAGAACAAGTTAGTAATTTACAGCTACTGACAATGACACATACATCTGTTGCCTATGAAGGAAAGAACTACTCATTATTGGAATAGAATGCTTTTGTTATAAGAGCTCAAGGATTCATTAAGTTGAGGAAACAACCCTAAGGTTTGGTACTACTTGACGACTATGTATACAACAAATCTATTGGAATTTTCTTAAAACTTGAAAGTCGTCTTGATAACCTAAATGGGTAAGAGGTAGACTTTTCACAGATGCATGACTTGAATTTTAATTAAAATCAAGACCAAGGCATTTTGAAAAGGGGAAAGAACTGACAACCAATAAAATATTTTGTTTTGGGACTTATGAAAAACAGCAGTGTTAAAATTGTTTCCAATTATTGTCCTCAGTATTTAACAGGTGTGACAGCACCAGAATAAAATATTTAAAGATAAATGATTTTAGTAGTGTGATAATCTAAAAAGTAGGTATATAGATGGCAAAAATTGCGTGACATGAAAAATAATGTCACTTAATCAATCAGGTGTAGCTATAGTCTCTATCCAAAGTAAGATAAGCAAAATTGGAATATAGATAGATGTAACCTAGATAACTTAAGGGCTGTTTTTTTTTTGCTATGCTGTTAGACTTGAAATTGGTTACAAAATTGCTATGCTAGCCATAAGACTTAATCAATCAAAGTCTCCCATATGTTAAGCTTCCTATTCAAAGTGTACTTGTGAAGATAGAGACTAATGGTTCTTTCATTAGTCAAAAAGTCTTAGAAATATATTGAGAAGTATGATACGAGCAGGGATACTGAATTCAATTATAACTATAGAAACATTTAAAAAAAATGAATGCATCGTAAAATTAAATATATTCAGAAAAAACTTATAAAATATACTCAAAATTTTCATGTCAAAGTTTTAGCTCTCATAAAAATTCAATAAATGAAATTAGTATTTCATCAATTTAAGAAATCATTTTTTTTCTTACATCGCTAAAAACGATTAAATGAAACTATTATGAAAATCTTACGAGACAAAACTCTCTGTTTTTAAAGAAAACTACTCAACTTGTATTTTCTTTGTTTTTCCTTTGTATATTTTTCAATAGGTGGTAAAGTTATTATTTATAATTTAATTAATGGTATAGTTCTACTCAGAAAGTTGAAAAATTAAACATGCTTAATAATTTTTTTCATGTCATTTTATAAATGTTTTTATAAGTTTTTATAACTGTTTAAATTATTCCTTGCAAAAATAAAGCTACTGGCCCTTAGATTTTGTTTCTTAAAAATTTTGTACGAAAAATTGAAAAAGTTTTCCTTGAACAAAACCAATTAGTGAACCAATGCATTACTTATTACTTTCAATC
Source organism: Acrocera orbiculus (assembly GCA_947359355.1). Taxonomy (NCBI): domain Eukaryota; kingdom Metazoa; phylum Arthropoda; class Insecta; order Diptera; family Acroceridae; genus Acrocera; species Acrocera orbiculus. The sequence goes on from OX375757.1 coordinate 15,379,579, forward strand.
ATACGTAATCAACTTAGCGTTTTGTTAGTATTATTACCTAAAATATTATAAAATACTTCAACAATTATTTTTCCAGTTTAGTGAATAAATCAACATTTTTATTTTATAATTCATGAACACAGTTTTTATATGCCATACCAATGATACCATAATTCATAATTCATATTTTAGTAAAATATACAAAATCTTTGTTAAGAATGCTTGATCTTCAAAAATTCTGATGTATGAAGTTAACAAAGTGCTGATGCTGACTTTTAAGAAAACAATTTAAATAAATTAAAATAGAACAAGAGCTATACATCCTATAAAACTTCTTTTGGAAAATTGAAATTTTAAAGGAACCCCAATAAAAAGAATTCTTAGATTTTCGTAATAACATTTGAATTATTCAAGAATAATAACGTCATATTTACTAGCATTTATAGGAGTTATTTTTTTGGTTTTGAAAGTGCTTTACCAATCTGAAATCATACATTGTTAACCAACGCACTGTTTTGTGTAGGTTTACTTGTAAGAATATTTTCTCCATATATACATATGTATATCAGCATGATTTGATTGTTAGAGGATTGAATTATTAAAGAAAATTTTAAAAAAATTTTAGATCTTGGAATTCGTGAAATTTGTAAAATATTTATTCTGAGTATTCAGCTATTAGCAATAAAATCCTAAATATAATATGATCTATAAAATAAAAGAAATTGTTTATTGTAGCAGGAAAAAGTAAAAAATTTATATCGAAGTCAAATCTAAATCAAATTTTTGTATAAAAAGAATGCCACAAGTTACAAGAATTTCAATAATCACCAATAATTCTTGTTTTCTCCATAAATCTAATGTTATAACCATTATATTTATCATTTAAAATACTAAAAGAGCTTTATCCAGCTTGTGAACTCATAAGCAAAACATAAAATCCAATAAGTTGAATACAGTGAGGAATCTTTTGAAAGTAATTAATAAAGACAGCGGTAGTCTGGAATTTTGTAATTAGTAAATGTTAGGATTATACAAAGAAATAAATCTGATGATACAATAAAAACATAAACAAAGGTTAACTTCCACAAAAACCAATTTAAAAGGGTAAAGAAACAAGAATAAAAGGATCTAAAAGTATAGAATTCATAACTAAAACCCTATATATTATTTTAACTTCTAATTAACGTTTGGTATCGTATTTTGAATAGAATTTTTGTGAAGCAGGTACATAAAAGTATACATAGAAGATGAAATATGTACAAACATTCAGCTTTCTATAACTTTAATATCATTATTCCACTACACATTTTTAATATTTACATTAAAATATTTTCAAAATTTTATGAGTTTTTCAATATCATCCAGAAACATATAGCCCGCCATAGAGTTCTATGAGAAAAATTGAAAACATTTTTAAAGAAAAAATCAAAACAGAGCTTTGATCATAATCATAATCAAAATATCTTTGATGACCATAGATCAAGCCATAAGACCACAAAATAAATCAAATGTCAATGTTGAATGATTTTTAGCATATACATAGTTATTTATTTTATAAGCAATTTCGATTCTTGCAGCTCCTTAAATCTTTAGCAATTATCATTTTTGAAATTAATTCATAAAACTTTAACTAATTCTTCGAAAATAGAAATTATAGGCATATTTCATTCTATTTTTTCATTATGATCCTTCATTACATTATTTAAATTTTTGCCGCTAGAGTAATCTTTTGTTAGCCTTTCAACTGAATTTTTCGATTAAGTATCAACCCTTTTTAATCTTTCCCTTTTAACATTATTTATTTAATTTAATTTCCGTTCTGTTATCATGAATATGTACCTAATGTATCTAATTAAAGGAAAAAGGGTGGCAAAAAAACAATCTCACAATTTGTCTATACGAACCAATAGGGATATTTGAAATAAAATACCCTTTATATAACAAAACGAAAAAATAATCTAATCGTAAATAAAAATGTAGATGAAGACTTACCAAGGTACACTATAAATGATGCTGATATATTTTACTTGTTGACCTATAGAAAATTGCTAATTTGAATGCTTAAGTTATATTTCATATATTTCACCCCATTTTTATATTACTTCCATTAATAATGTAGTTTTTATAAAACTCTAGATAATATTTGAGGTAGACACATGACATGTATAACCCTAGTTAAAAATCATCAGCATCAAAATCATCATTTGATGTAAATATCTAAATTGCGTTTTTAGCTTTTCAAAGAAACCTTAAAATGATATTTCTTATAAAAATCTGGTATACATTTTTCAAAAAAAAAAAATTTTTCCGGTCTTATTTTTTGCTATTCAATATTTTTAATTTAAATTGGCATAAATTTAAACATTTCTTAAATAAACCAAAATCAAAATATGAGCAGTATTTAGTTGATTGTTATAAACCTCATTAAAATTTTTGTAATATTTACAGGTCATTGGTAGTTTTTTTTTTCAAAATTTTTTTTTAATTTTTCATTAATCATTACCACTTTTCCGTATCCTATCATTACATAACTTAGCTTGCTAACTAAGCTTTTCCGAGGATGATAAGGAAATCATATTCAAAGGCGAGTAGATATTATAAGGAAAACCAATGCTACCATTTTATCCCCATCTACAAATAAAGTTTTTACTAAATACAATAAGTAACATTAACATTGTTTTGTTGTCAAAAACTTTTATCATATTCATAGCAAAGGTAATTAAGAACACAATGATTAATGTTTTTTTTTCCCAGCCCTAATAATTCAGGCACCCTTTTCTTCATAAAACTGATCATGCTCCTTAATTGCCAAATCCATAAATTTGCATTAAATTTTTATGCGTGGGGCTTGGGATGCTTGTGACATGAATCAAAAAAAATAACAAAAAAGGAACTTAAATAAAAAGTAGTCTGCAATGAGAAAAAAAGTCATCAATTTTGTATAGTGGTATTTGTTAATTTTTATTCTTGAATTTCAGCAACAGCCTTCCATATAGTAATTACTCTCATGAGAATTGTTTCAATTTTTTTCGTTATTTTTTAACATGTCCTTTTTTTCAGTTTTTTCTAAAACAAAAAATAAACTCGAATGCAAATTCAAAGATAAGTATGGTAAAGAATAGAAATAATGGATAGTACACAAGGATACGGCTATCTATGTTTGTTTAATAATGCATGCCAGCATAAACTGTGAATAATAAAACTCAATGCCTATAGTACAACTTCTATCTATGTTGCATAATTCTAAAGTAGCAAAATACAATATAAATAAAAAAGAACAATAGTAGCATTAGCGTTACATTTTTGGGAGTTGTTTACCATCTTGTTGACAGTATATGTACTCCTATCTAACCCCAAAATCTTATATTATTGTATGTGGCCTTTAGCTTTTCTGATTATAATAAATCCACAAGCAACATCCGGTAGCTTACCGTTGATGTGATTTGTTTCATATTTCAATTTTATTATATGAATGTTTCTAGTAAGGAGGCAATCTTTTAACTTTTGAGTCCCCTCATAGTAAATTCATGTGCGTATCCTTTCTTTGGAGCCTAAACTCAGGACAAAATGTTTCAGACAAAAAGAAAAATATATATTGTACATATGGTTTGAAATAAGGAAACCATTTTTCAAGATTTTATTTTATAAACTTGGGAGAGAGAAACTGCGTTTGACTTGTTTCAATAGTTTTTTTTTGGTTTTTGCATAGCTATTTAATTAATGTATACCTACTATAAAAACATTTATCCTTTCAAGTATTTTATATCTAAATTATTTTGATTATCACATTTTGCTTTTAAACCTAATTTTTAAAGTTTTAAAATAGCTTTAAACCCAAGCTTATTGTGATAATAGACAAATTTCTTCTAATAGACAAATTTCTCTAGTTACTTTGGCCAAGGTTTATTTCATGCTTTCAAATTTTACTCCATTCTTTTTCTTTCCATATAATATACAAGTCATACATGCTTACATATTTTTTTATACATATTTAATTTTTACTTTCTTTAAAAAAAGAAATTTTGTTCATTGAAGCTTTCTTCTTCATGTCTTCCTTGATCACAAAAATAAAAATTAAAAAAAATGACAGCAAAAACATGAAGCATGAACACAAGTACTTTTGTCTAGCTATGATGATATAAAAAAAACTGCCCCATCTCTAATTAGGCAATAAATATAGAAATTTCTAATACATGTTTGGCGAACTTCACATCATTTTAAAATGTGTTCGTCACTTTTTGCTATGGACGCTCATTAAATAGATGGTGAGCTCTTTATACATGCCATGATGACATAAAGATTTAATTATCCAAAATTTCAGCTTTTTCAAAGCAATTTTTTTCTGCAAAAAATGTAAAAATTTTACACATTATGTCTCATAAGTGCATTTCTGTAACTAGCACAGACGTTTGATTTATAATGCTACAATCAATAAACTTAAAAATTATAAATATATGGATTAAACCTTCAACTGGGTGAATGGAGAAGGACTATGAGCTTACAAAATTTTGGTGCTTATAAAGTTTTATTTAAAATGAATTGAAAACTTTGATGCATCAACGCAATCTTCACAGCTAAAAGTATTAATTAATGCATTTTATTAATTTGAAAAATTCAACAATTGATAAATTAATAATAAAAGAAACCAAACCTCAAAATTCAAGTAAATAATTTTATATAAAAAAAAAAAACAAATATATTTATCTTAATCTAGCACTTGTTCACAAGATAAAGGACTTTTGTATGGCTTTGACATGGTAAGCAATCTCCTGAGGGATGGAAAACAGATGGAATCCATTCATTTCATTTCCAACAACGGCCAATATATCTTATGATGAAATAAACATTGGTCGGATCATATTGAGTTCATTTAGCCACGTGTGCGTAACGAATCTCTATTTGCTATGCATGCAATTTCAGGGGGCTATATCCTAGTCTTTATGATACACGTTTGGTGTCAAGAGTATCCTGCCCAATGATTGCTTAATCCATTATGTCCCGCTATATAATGTTCTGCATCCCTGAATACAATACCCAACTTTTATACACTAGAGTTCGATATGAAAAAAAGGTATAAACTACTATTCTTTTTTTTTATTTAGGGTAGGAAAAATTTTAGTTTATGTCTTTTGTTTAGAACGCGTGTCAGTCATCCGTTTTCAACAAGTGAAAATCTTTCATCTTTTATTTAATTAAAAATTTGTATAGTGATGAAAGTATACAATACAAAGACAACATAACAAAATTATTTAGTTACTCATATAGGATGAAAATGGTCCAGAATATAAATAATGATGTACAGGAGCAAGAGTACAATCTAATATTCATTTTTTTACTTTTAAGTATTGAGTTGCACGTGCATTTTCCCGGGGTTATAGTGTTAAATAAATTTATGAACATTGGCCAAAATATTTCAAATTAAAGCTAGAAAAATTATATTGCTAGAATAATTACAATGATAGAGTAATAAAAATTTTGATATAAATCATATACAGTTATTGTATAGAATTTAAGGGAAGTTTTTGGAGGAGTGGTTTGATTAAAACCAGATGGAGTACTATTTATTATATTTTAATACCCTCATAGAATTACAAGCCGGCAGTGCTATATGATTAATGATAATTCTGAGCATTTAATCATAAATAGATCTTCTTTTAGTCTCCCACAATTACCATAATTCTATGGAACGTCACACCTGAAAAATAATTAGATAGCAAGAATTTTTCTGTCGTCTTGAATTACTCTCATTCAAGAATTTATCATAGATTATCTACATCGTATTTTGCTTTAACCTGAAGATTATTTTAAAATGTTATGTGATTTTTAAGACCATGAAAACGAGACATACAAGTAAAGCTTGTGAACCTGAATTCATCGATTTCCTTGAAACTCGTATATGTATGTATGTAAAATTTTATAAAATGCTAAGTGACCCGTATAATTTTATCGGCTTAACATCACTTCAAATAGGTAAAAAGTACATCAAAAGTTTACCCTCTAAAACTAACGTTTTTTACAACTTGAATTGTAATTAATATTTTCAACGAAATTAAAAACAAATTTATATTCAAAATTAAAAGTTTTTGTTGTAATTAGAGTTACATTTTTGGCTTGGTTTATTTCACTAAAATTTAAAAATATGCCTTACAAGAATGTTCAGTATGTATCACTCACATAACAAAGATAATAATTTGAATAAATATATTGTAAAGTGCTCATATAAATCTTAGTTCATTTTCTGAGTGTGGTTTATGCAAAAATCCAAAAGCTTATCCATTTTGTTATTTTATTAACTATGTAAAAATATTCTGAAGTTCACATTTATCCCATTTATCATAGCATCATAAAATCTTCTGCTTTCAAATAGTGACAAATGTGCGTCCTTATAAACCTTTCCATTTATAAATGTAGGCATAAAATATGGTTTTCAATTATTGTGGCGGAAATTATATTTTCGCGGAAAAATAGTTTCATTTCATGCTTGAAATTTCAAATTTATTTTAAAAATTAAATAAATTAATAATAATAAATATGGAAAACTATTTGATATTAAATAAAATAATTAAATACAAATTAAAAATTATTTAGATGATATGAAACGAAAAAACGAAATGTCGTCTCAACAAATAATTTACTGCAGATTAGAACTTCCAAATTACAATTTTCATTAAAATAACAATAATTTTCGTAGTTTTCCTAATTCTTTATAATAAAATCTCGAAAATTTTAGATTTTATGAAACCGACTATTAACTAAAAATTCCTCAAATACTATCATAAAGCCAATAAACCTTATCTGATATACTGTAAAACAAAAATTATGTATAAAATGTATCCTAATTGCCCAAAACATAGATAATAATGACTAAAGTCTAATATAGTTACGTAAATGATGCTCTTTTGAGTCTAAACTGGTACTTAAGTGTACAATATGTCGCTTTACTACACATAATTCTCAAAATAAACCTTTCGTAGCCACATTAGGACTTAAGTACTCAAAATGACATGATTTCCATTATCTTAAGTAAGAAAATTCATACAAAATGGGAAGGGTATTAAACTGCTAAAGGATTAATGCAGGCCCATTATACGATGCTACATAGTAGTCAATGTAAATCTTTACAGAAAACTACCTTCACTTAAAATAGACAGAAGACATTTCTTAATGTTCCTATCTAGACAGTAGGAAACAAAGCTAAAAAAGTTGAAATATTTAAATGCTCCTAGAGCACCTCTAGGTCCTTTTTCTCTGAATAAAGCCTAAACTAATCTGTTGAATTTTATCTAACTTAATTCGTATTAATGTTTAATATGTAAACATATTTTCTATTATACATAATTTACCAACACAAATTCTAATGTCCATCTTACCAAAAGTAATTAGTAATCTCTTTGATACACTTGGGAATGAATACGGGGCTATCATCAATGCTCAGGCACATATGTATAGTTCTTAAAATGTAATTAATTGTAAAAATATTAAATGACCATAGTGATAATATTAATAATATATTCTCCTTGTATTAAAATGGAGTACCAGAGAACATAATTTTAAATATTCTAACTGATGGGGTGATAGTTACCCTGTCTTTTAGGCATTTTAATATCTACAGCATCCTACTCATACAGTGGGTAGCTTTAATACATATATATATAATTTATATAATATTAGTGATTCCTAAGAGAATACATTTGTAGACCTCTTCTAAAATATCCATTGGTTACATTTTACTGATGAGAGAAATCTAGTTTTAATCAAATTGAGACAATAACCCCTAGAGAACTTCAACTATAATTTTATTATCAAAACTTTGTGGTATTTACAAATCATAATTTATGCATATTATGCATATATTATATATATATATATGTATATTAATATATAAACATAAGCATATGAAATCTAAAAGAGAAATTTTTTCTTAATTTTATATTATAGAAGTTGCATAATTGGACCACAATTGGAAATTAAGGTGTGCTCCATTGGAACTGTGATAAATCGTATCGCATATCCAGCGGATTATTGCCAACTGGAGGGTACTGGAAGACAATCACAACCAATGCCAATCCGATGGATGTCATGGGAAAGTGTCTTATTGGTAAGTATCCTTCTTCTTTCTTTTCGTGCTACTTAAGTTTACATATTGAAAATATTGTGTAAAAATTTCAAGATGATCCAAGTGAAACTCCTGAAGTTATGAGCCCTTGAGTGTTCTTTTCTTCAGAGCAGAAATTCCCAAATATTTCTATCTCACCACCCACTTTACAAGAGAACAAATTTTAGCTGATTCCCCCATAATAGTTACACCAAATATTAAAAACTTTTTTTACTTTATCTTTGTATCCAGAATTACTAGACTAGAAAAGAAAACTAGATTTAGAATGGTACATTTGTGAGAAATACTAGAGTTCCCATACAAAATTCTAAAATTTCAGAACACTCGACTAGTACTTTTTTTGCCAAAGAAATTGGTATTTTGGCTTCCAAAGGCTAGCAAAAATTAAAAAGTCGAAAAACAAAATTCACTTGTCATTACCCCGAAAAATATCTCATTTAATAAACAAATTTTGATTTTTTGGGTTTTGGATGATAATGTTGCGAATTAGGATGCCCACCGCAAAACAACTATTGTTCAAATGTTATATTATCATATAGAAATTAATTAAATACACTAGAACTTCCTATTTAACCTATATACCTTGCCAAAACAAAATTCTTAAGAACATACCTTTTTTTCAACGATTTAACCGAACCCCCCTTAAATAATTTATGCAAACTAGAACAAAATTTCTTAAGTTTAAAAAACTTTGCTTCAAATTCTTTAATTTATTTAAATATAACAAAATTCTTAGACAGATAAATTAACAGATAATCCTTCTTAGAAGACTTTTACTATTTAGCTAGCTGGGAATTAATGAATTTTCTGCAAGATATATAATTTAAGTAAGCTCATAAAAACTTTTTTTCTATTTTATTTATTTTTTATATTTTTACACAGTTCTTAAGACAAAATTTCTTTCCGTATATTAAAGTCTGTCTCACAGAAGCCTATTAGATACACCATAATTCTGAAAAAATATAGTTTACCTTATATCACGTAAGTTACTTATAATTCCATTTCTTTAGTTAAAAAATTTAATTGCTAAATTCTGAAATTACATTTTCACAACAAATTTAATAAAAATTTTGGTTATTAGGTTAATTGACTTCACTTCAATACGTCTGAAAAATTAAAGCAACGATAAAAATGTTTAGTTTTTGCCATGATATAAAAAAACTCTTCACCTGATAAAAAGTAAATTGAGTAAATAGAACTATTTGGGTCACAGAAGTTAGGCAGTCCTGAGAGTTTTAATTAGAATAAACATATGAGTATATATGTATATAAAAGCAAGAGAAAATTATAAATAAAAAACAGGGTGGTCATCTAAAAGACCTATGAAAATAATTTTACAAAATTCTATTACCAATTAAAATGTTCGCAATGTATCTATGGATAAATTTATACTTAACTTAAAAACAATAATGATTTCCTATAATAAGGCTAGTAATAGTAATTTTATTCATTCCTTAATCCTATGCATTACTATCCTGGAATTTCTGAATGTAAATTTTTCTTAAATTTTTAATTAAACATTTTTCAATATTTTTTCTTCAAATTCAGTAGAGTTTTGTAATTAAATGACATCGTCTCTTTTTTGAACGAATATATTTTAATTAACATATTTATACATACATAAATTTTAAAGTATGTGTAATATATTTTACTTATTTAATTTACTTCAAGAATATTATTACAATAAATTCAATTATGGACTAAATTAGAATAACATTAAAATAATTGAATTAGGTAGATGAGAACCCTTAAAGAGAAGATGACTTGATCAATTAGTTTAAACATGAACATAAATCAATTCCTTATATAGCCCAGACAAAACTAGGAATTCAATTCTAATTTCAGTATTACATTAAAGCTCTCTAATTTCTATTCAGTAATAATAAAATACTAACATTCAATAGCATATACCATCATTGTTCATCTCAAGGACCTGATCAGTAACCGAAAACCATCAATCAATTTTGAATTGAATAAAATATTTATGCGGATCTTCTTATAAAGAATTCCAATACCTTTGAAACTGATGACTGAATAAAGATTCAATTTAAAACTATTAGTGAACTAAAATTTCAGGTTATACCACTTTAAGAATATTGATTTAAATTTTATGTAAATAATTTAAGTATATAGATATATAAATGTATATATATAACTATTTTAATATGTTCAACAGGGAAAGTTTTCATCCAAGTCAGACGTGTGGTCATTTGCTGTAACCCTTTGGGAAATTTTGACCTTTGCTAGAGAACAGCCATTTGAGAATATGACCGATGAAAAAGTTATCGAAAACATTGGACACATTTATCAAGATGATAAGAAGCATGTAAGTTTTAAACAAAGTTTTCTATCAAAATATCTAACATTTAAAGTCAGCCACTCTCTTTTATAATTTCTAGTCATACTAAAGAAACTTTACCATACAACAAACTTACAGTTTAAATTATATAGTTGTAGATTGTTAGTTTGTTGTCGTATATGTAAAATCATAACAGAATCAAGTTTATCCTGGTGGTATGAATGCAAAATAGAAGATTGTAATAGTTAAAGGATCAAAAACTTTTAATTGAATGCATAATCTATCTAAAAAGGAATTGAAAGAAATGAACATAGATAACTAATTAAATTAAATCAGTATAAAAAGATTTCTATACATCAAGTAAAATATTAATGGTTTTGTTGTTAGGGTTAGAAAATTAGCTTTTAAGTTGGTGCGAATGTGTTTAGTGACTTTTACGTTAACGCTAAAAGATTTAACCAAAGATTTCTTAAAGGAGAATTGTTTTATCCAAAAGGTGGATAAACTTTGTACAAAATTTACATAACTCTAGCTAAAAGATTATTTAGAGCGTTCAAAATATCTTCTACGCTTTTAAGTACTTAAGTGCACTTTGGTTAATTTTAATTGGGTTATTTCAGTATAAATAAAAAATAATCTTATACCTTAATATAAGAACTTGTTGTTTTGTTATAATATCATTTTATTTATTTTTTATAGGTAATCTTGTTCTTTTTGTTTTTAGATATTTCATAGCTAAGAATTCGATTTGCTTTCAGTATAAAAAGGTCGTTTATATTTATATGTTATTGTTGCTCATTGTTTTCTTTGTCGTGTGGTAGAATCTAAATTTATTTTAAACAAACAGCGAATGAGAAGTTTTATATAAATGCTTCCTCTTACGGTGTACAAGAGACCAGATTTATAGAAGGATAGTTTTTGAATTTTGAACACCAATAGTGCACCTTCTAACAATACAAGTATAGTAGTCAAATACAAACTAAAACAATATATAGCTGAAATTCGAAAGGTCTTAAAAGATATGTTATATATTTTCTAAAAATTTATTTTTGTTTCTCGAAGACAGTTTGAAAACTCGAAAGTTATTTTTCATCTTGAGTGGTCGCCATCATATTTCCCCCATCGCAAAAAGCTATCTAGGCCACTGTTTTTATCAATTCCAGATATTTTTCAAGTTAAAACTAATTTAAGTGAACTACATTAGCTTAGAAAAATTTTTTTTTACCTTTGAAATGGAAAAATATAACTTTAGTTTTAGATATTAACACCGGAATATCCTTATTTTCAAGTAATAAAATAATTGATTGGGCTTGGTTTTTTCTAAAACTTATTCCACGTGTAAAAATAGATTTTTATGGACGGGTGTGTTACCATGCAGAAACAAAACCTTTTGCTTCACCGAATGACGTCGTTTTTTTTTGTACTTTTTCCGTCAAACGTTGAACTACCTCCTCTATGTAGTATTGATAAAATTGAGAATCAATGAAAATTATTCTTTTTGTTTCCCAAAAAAATAATTGCGATAAAATTTATTTTATCCACAGAACTTACAATTAGATATGGATATAAACCCAAATTAGTAAAAATTTTTTTTTATAAAAGCCATTTGGGATAAAAATTTTCTATAAATTTTCAAAAGGATTCTAAAATAATTTAAAAAAATTCTTTTTGCTATAATTATTTTATAACATACATTTTTTAACAACTTAAACTAATAACAATAATTAACTTTAATAATCTTACAGATTTTGCTACCAATGCCTGTTAATTGTCCACGTGAAATTTACGATTTAATGTGTGAATGCTGGCAACGTAATGATACAAACAGACCAAATTTTAGAGAAATTCATCTTTTTTTACAACGAAAAAATTTGGGATATAAGCCATCAATTTACTGATCACTAAAATAGTAACTTTTAGTCAACTTCATTTTTTAATTAATGAAGACAAACTTTTCAATTATTGTGTATACATGTTTATACTACTACTGAAAATCTAGAAAAAATAAACAAAACAAAAAATACATTCTGTGTATATTAGTAGTAAGAATAGTAAGAAAACAAAAAATTTACTAAATATAAAGAATAATAAAACTAAACAAAATTTTTCTAAAACAAAAAAAAAATTGTTAAAATTATGTTTTTTTTATTATAAATTAAATAAAAGCAAAGTTTAAACGTTCCCTACTAGAATTGACTGAACAAAAATCGAATGTTTATGATATCTTACAAAAAAAAACCATAAGCTGTAATATGATTTTCTAAAAAAAAAAGTAAATAATAAGAATAATAGATTTTATAGTTCTATAAGACAAATAAAAAATTATTTAGTTTTATTGAATTCAAAAAAAAGAAAAACAAAAAAATAAACTACAATCTATTAATTTATTAAATCAAAAAAATACTGGGACAGTGTGTAGAAATTATTGAGAGTGATGTATCTAGATTAAAACCCTATTTATGTAACTTCTGTGTATGATAGTAAACATTGAAATTAATATATGAAAAAGAAAAATATAAATAAATTAATTTTCAGAAAAATATAATAAAATTATGCTAGTAAAAAAAGATTTTTTTAAGAAAGGATGTTGTATATTTTAACTATAAGTTAAAAAAATATGTTAAATTTCTAGCTATTGAAAAAATTTTATCTTATTTTGATTTTCAAGTCAAATAAAGATATAATGTACAGATTTGTAACACGAAATTTACACGATACATGGGTACAACAAAAATATTTAATGGATTGAAATTATGCAATTCAAACTTCGTAATTCAAATTGGAAAATATACAGCTGTAAGAAATTCATGAAAAAACAGTGTTATTTAGCAGTTTTAAAACCAAAGCGTAAATTTTTCCCAATAAAAATACATTTACTGCACTACTTCACTCGAAGTGTGCTAGCATTCGTATTTATAAGTAATAATAATGCAAAATACTTATATCCTCCCAAGTTTGTTCTTTTAATAAACATTTTGTCTTAGAATTATTTTACTAACCTTTCTACAGAAGTGTTCGTCCTGACTGTATTGTCGTATTAATAAAAATATTTTCAATCATTTTTAAGTCATTTTAAAGTTAAATCGATTAAATCGAATCCCGTGTAAGTTGAGTGTACATATCTTACTATACTAAATAAAACCAAACTTTACTTTGATTTTTTAAATCAGTGTTCACTTCCTTTTTGTTGTTTTTTTGTTTTATGAAAAAACAAAAATCACTTAAATCAAGCAGATTTGTAAATATGATAAATTTTTAGTAAGCTAAATTTTCAACTTTTCCAAAAATTACACTGCGATGTTTTTAAATTTTTCAAAGAGTTGATATTTTTAATTTATTAGGTATTATTTATGTAGTAGATATCCTTTCAAATTTCTTTACTACAATTTCAAATGTAAATTAATTCTGAAGTAATGCCAGCTACTTAAACTGCTAAAGGATTATGGTTTTTTGCATTTTATTAAACTACGGATATAAAAATTTTCCTAGCAATGAGTTCTGTTCAAGTTTTGGTGACTTATTTTTTCAAAAGAAAAATTAAATACAATTTCGATTTTGCATTTGTAACTATCAATTTAAGTTCTTTGGTCAAAAATTTAAAATAATAAATATTAAAAACATTATTAACTAACTTTTCCTGATTTTAAAACTACCATCACAACATTGACCAATTAATTCGACACTAACTTTACAAACTAAAAACTTATTGTATTTTTATTTAATAATAATTTGACCCGAATTACGATTTTTCATGTATGTTAAACTCTCGGTAAACTATTTACCAAAAATCCCCTTCTCATGTGTTCTTTGAAAGAAGGCGCTTAAAAAGGAAATTTTTAAAAACTTACGCAAGTAAATTAAATAAATATTCTTTTACTACTAACAAAAAAAAACGACCTGACCTTCCTGACCGACCTTTTGTTTGGTTATTGAGAAGTAATTGCATTCCTCAAAATAAAATTGTATTCGAGATAAATTTTTTTCTTAACTTATGGGAATTTGCTAACTTTACCAATACTTTTGACAATAACTCTTAAAATTTATTCAAGTTATAGTTCTAATACTCTAGATATGTGTGTTTTTAACTTATTATGTAAGAAAAAATTATAGAATAAAAGTGCATCGCACCATAGTTGCTAGTCATGATAAATTAACAAAGAATAATAAACTTAATTAACATTTTTAGTTTTAACTATTGTTTTTCAAACTTGTTAATTTGGCAAATAAAAAAGTAGACTGATTATTGGCTATTAGTTTCGTAAAGTATGAAACTATTTCAAAAAGGCTAATATACTGAAAAAAAATTCTTCTTTTTAATACTGGGGTGTTATTATTAATAAAATCAAGTAATCACTTCCTTTAAATAAGACTTTAATGTGTTTTTTTATTACAAAAATGCATCTGGAAATCTTCCCAAATATTAAAATTAATAATTTGTTTGTATTAAAGCTCTTATGTTTAATAAATGTTACCATAGACCTAAAAATATAATTCATTGGTAAAAATGGGCACCCACAAAAGGCAATAGCGTTACGAGAAGAAAAATTAACATTATAAATAACGAATATTTTTGTGGGAATCTAGCAGTATGATCTCCAAGGCTAAACTACTATCTTTAACGTATTCTTTTTTTTTTTGCAAGCAAAAAATTTTTTATGTTAATGTAAAAATTATTTCTATCTCCAAATATACAAAATAAAGAAATTAAAATTTACAAAGAAAATAAGAACAAAAAATTTAATCCATGAAATTTTTGCCTTCAATCATTGGCGCAAAAAAATTTCGCCCTGAAATTCATAAGCAAAAGTCAAAACAATTATTCAGTCTACTTTTAAAATACTATAAAAAAAAGTGTTGATAATATTTTTGTAAATATTGTGACCAATTTCAATTCTAATCGAAATGAAAATCTTTCACTTCTCCCAATTTTTCCTTGTGCCTTTTACTGTTGCTATTCTTGCATTATACTCAAACAGGTATTCAAAATGTTTTAAAATAAAACTCAATATCAGTTTTCACATTGCGATAATATTGAAAAAGTGTTTAATTACGGATTTCATTCTATTCTCAAAACCAAATATATTTTTTTAAACCTCATAAATAATTTAATTTTAGTTATTCATTTTCTTTCTTAGCAAAATTTTTACTAAAAGCTTATAAAACTTTCCAGATATTTCATAAATAAAACAATAAAAACCAAAAAATTAAGCCAGCAATTACAAACTTTCCATTAAAAATATTTTTACTTTATCGTAATAGTTATTTTTATATAAAATCAAGCATATCGAGTGTAATTTAAGCTTAAACTCTAACTTGCTATAAACAAAACCACCAAATTTTTAGAATTTTGACAATTTTATAATTATTTTTCACAGTAAGCCAACAAAAATCAAAACACCTTAAAAATAATATTTGATTACAAGTTAAAAAATTAATCGCTTTTGAATAGCAATTTAAACAATAAAAAACCGAAAAAAAAATTAATTAAAAATTAAATATAGGATTGAGCACAATCATATTTTCTTTACAAAATAAAAGCAAAAGGATAAATAAAAAAATAATTTTTGCTTTTAATAATTAAAAAAATACGCTTGACACCGAAAAGCAAGCGTAAAAGACTTGCACATCACTAGAAGATTAGCATTTTAATAAATATAAATCTAGAATATTAATGAATTAATTAAAAAAGTAAACTGTAAATAAATAATATGAAATCTAAAAATCATAAACTAGTTATTTGTATGGAACAATCATGGTTAGGAGGGGAGTAGTGTGTCCTGCGCTTACAATGGACCAATTATGAAAATTTTAAGTATTTATTGAATAAATTGGGAAAGCCTATTAAGTATAGATATTTTACACATAATGTATTAATATTTAAAAAACAGACTAAGCCCACTTAATATAATAATCAAAGTATAATTAATTTTATTCTAAGTGTAAAAAATATTAATATTATTTTTTTTTTACTTTTAAGTTAAAAATTGCACAAAAAAATCAGATGTATATGTGCGTATTATATGTAAATCACTATTACTTTGTTGTTTTTTTTTCTATTCAACTGTACAACCACTGACTATAAATTAAAAACAAAAAAAATGAAAATATGTATAGAGAAATAAATGAAAATGGCTTCTTATTTAACAAGATTTTTAAATTATTAAGACCCTGTACCTTTAGTAGTACTTTATACACGTTGTTTTATTTAATTTGCTGTTAAAATGTTAATCATCTCAAACTTCCGCTTTTTCAGTAGAACAATATACGTCACAAAAATTTTATGAGGGTAATATACAAAATTCTTTTATAAATGCCCTTCACTTTGCTCACGCTTCACTTTTCTCAGCCATCTTGGTGGCTCTTTTTAACAAAATTAATTCATATTCTCCCCAAGAAAACAGGTGTTATAACTGAAAATTAAATTTCTTTCATTGTTTTTCTATTCCGACTTTCCCTAAATTCAGAATAATCAAAAATTGAAGATGTCTACATGGCGTGAAAGATTTAGGAAGAGCTTAGATATAAGGTGTACGGCTTGGTCAAACATATGTTGCTTGTAATGTATCTGTGTAACATTAATGGAGATATTAGAAATTCTAAAAGAAACAAAAGATTCATAACCTTACTTTAGGAGTCCCATTCTGTAAAATTTTTTACTCACTGTTGAGCTAAATAGCTAACAAGTAGGTTTAAGATTCTTTCTATAAGAACCCTAAAACACTGTGACCTACCAAACAGATATTTCTTTTTCTCTTCAGTTAATATGTTATTGTTAACTGGGTAAATATTGCTTCTACTAATTGTAAGGCCAAGCGAAATATTTTGACAACTACACATATTAAAAATTTTCAACCCAATAAAATTCTTATCCTCTTGATGTCCTTTAATTAGATTATGTATATTCTCTTTGGAAATATAGTAGTTGAAAACAATTTTTAAAGCAATAAACTTTGTAAAGTAAACTTACTATATTTCACGCTCTTGTAAGAGAAATGCCCTAAAAAGAATTATATATATGTATAAAATATATAATTCTTAAAAAATATATTTTTGCATAGCTTGCGAAAACACAATTTCACTGAGGCAAATGAACTCGGTGAAGGTGTGTTTTCGCTTAGCTTGCGATAAAGTAATAAAAAGTATGTTTTTACTTAGCTCGCTTAACTTGCGGAAGCACATCTTCACTGAGATAAATGAACCTCAGTGAAAATAGGCATTTATTTGATTCTTTTCTTATTTTAATTTACTATAACTACATGTAAAATGACAAAAATAAATCAGTTGGTGTTTTAAAATCGAAGTATTAATAGCTTGATTTGATTACCAAAGACCAGCGTTTCCCGCTAAAACTTTTGGTAACTTAAGAAAATAAGCCTTTCCAGATATTGAGTTGCGAAGTCATCAAAGACCAAAGTTTCCCACTAAGAATTTTGGTAACTTAGGCAAAAGCATCAACAAATCAAAACTTCATAAAGACGAGCGTTTATCCGCTGAAGAATAAGGAACTATTGGTAATATTTTTGGTACTTTTAAATAAAGGAGAACGTTTTTGAATCCCTAGCTACCAAAAAACCGCATTTCCCGCTAAGAACTTTTGGTAGCCTAAGCAGATTGCCAATTATCAAAGACCAGCGTTTCCCGCTCAGACTTTTTGATAATTGGAATAAATATCCACCGAAGATAGTTTCCCTTATCAATTGCTGACATCCAGCGCCGCCGGCCTTAAAATTAAAAAAGGATCTTAACTACAACATGACACTCTAATTCAAGTAAACCAACGTAAATATCTCATAGTGCTTACTATTAAACTGTTAAGCAAATATCTTCTTTTTTTTATCGCAGGCTATCTAATATTTTTGTATAGTAAAACTGAAAACCTATCCAAATATTTAAAAACCCTAAAACTTACAACAACAAAAACCCCATCGCCCTTATAAAAGAAATTCAAAGAATTAGGAAAAACGATTACAATTTCGAAAAGTGTATTAAGCCATTAAAATTGTAAAATATCCCAATCACGCAGGATCCCTCCAATTTTTCTATTACAATGAACCGGTAAACGTTACCAAAGTCATAACTCTAGAAGATGAACTTAGTATATACACAATTTATATACACCAAAACTTTAATCAATTATCTTACACTTGGAACACTTGTATAAAATAAATTAAAACAAAAATAGCTCAGGGGCTATCGAAACTGTTTTTACATACAAAGCAAATATTATTATGCACTTTACAAAATCAAAGGCCTTAATTACATTAAATTTTTTTCTTCTTGCTGCAAAACAAGACGGAAGCCACCTTACCCTATTTTTCTACACTTTACGGTAAAAAAAAGAAGCAAATAACATAAAATATTGGTTTAAGTAAGTCAAGTAAACAAATTTATTCTGAAACTAAAATTGTTTCCAGACAAATTCACTTCAAAAAGACTTTGACCCTCCCATAGAGATTCCTTGTTTAATAATAAAAAAATAGAAAAATGGTGATGTGTATCCCCTTTTACCTATGGGAATATTAAATCCTTATACAGCCTGTGATTCTAATATTTTGTATTTCTTTAGAATCCCTCCCTCATGGGAAACATTTCAATAAAACAACCTCACCCTAACAGGATAAATAAAGTCATGCTAAAGAACCCATTATAAACAAAAAAAAAATCTCCTAACGTTGCAAGAAACTAATCCACCTCCTTTTCATTGAATAAGAAAACTTTTAAGCCACATCTGTGGGTTAGTTATTACGAATCGAATAGGATCAATTTTTCATTCAAACCAAATAACTCAAACCGCGTCATATTGCCTAAGGAATAATACTAAGAGAAAAGTCGTTCTTAAATTTATATTACAATCCAGGATGTATATAGTAGTTTTTTATAGATTGGTATGGCATGAGATTTTGTCAAGAATAAAAAATTTTCTTATTTTTTATAAAAATTTTTCCACTGTCTCTAGTAAGGGATGTACAATTTTGAATATAAGTTAAAATAGTGAGAGGGAAAAATTTTACGATTTAATTTTTATACTGCCAAAAAGAATTTTAGTTCTGCTATTAAAAAATTGGACTTACATACTTTATCAATAAAACTTTTGACAGAATTTGATTAACTTACTTTCTATATTTTCCAAGTCTAAAATACAAAATACTTTCTTTATTGAAAATAATAAAATGATTGATTTTCAAATTTGACCTTTCCTGGTCAACAAGGAAAAATTGTTTATATCTTTAAAAGAAAATATGGCCCATATTATACAACAAGAATATTAAGGAAGAAAACACTCGTAAAAATTATTTACATGCATATATAAACCTTCTTTGGGCTTTCTGGACTTGATTACTATCAATAAATCGTATTTTGTGTAAAGAAAACAATTAAGTCAAATTGTTTGTATTCTTTAATTTACAAAGAAAAGCGAAATTATTACTTGCAAGAAGCCTGAAGCCTGAAAGAAAGAGAATTTTTAATCATAACGCATATATTTTCTGTTTAAACATAGATCATCAACTTTTTGATATTTCTATTTTCCAACATGGTTAATGAAAAAATTCGTAGGTAATACAACACAGTAATTATAGACTAGTTTATATAACTAATACAGTATAATTACTTTTAAAATTCGTTTATTAAAAACACTTTTTTTTTAATTTTATTGTAAACCTCTTTTTGTGCACTTCAAAATTATCAGTGTTAGGAGCTATACACATATGCCAGCGCATAAGCTAGCTTTACAAAACCCGCTGAAAGTAAGAATATTAATTCCTTTTATGAATTTCGTTTTATGGTTTCAAGCGAGTCAAAACGCTTTTCTTTTGGCAACAAGAAAAAGAATTACAGCATTAAGCCTCAAGGACAGCAAAGTGATTTCGCTGCTACATTAATGATTACAGTTGCCGCTACAATTATATTTAATGTGTGAGTGTTATAGCTTTACAAATATATTTTATCAATCAAAATATATTCAAATTATTTTTGAAATTTCAATTCATTCTTTCAAATAATACCACGAAAATTCGAATAATAAATTACTTGTTATTTAGTCATATTATAGGCAATTTATATCCCCCTCCTAACCAATGCTGACATAACAACAGATTCACATGAATTCATTTACCAAATAGAAAAATAATAAAATTAGAAAAATAAAATGATTTATATAACGCAAAGCTAGCCATGAACTAGAAATTGTCACTATACATTAAAATGGCATAGGAGTGTTTTGTTAAACTTGGCCCTAAATAATTTCTAAATTTTACTGTACCATCCATCTCTAATTTTGGCCAAAGTGAGGTTACAAAATTCTTCCTTTGATTTAATGGAATATAAAAAATGGCAAAAGAAAAATGATGGTTTTGAAACATAAAAATTTTTAGAAATGTTATAGCTTTAATAATTTTCTATTTAGAAGACGAAAAAGAAAAAAAATCAGGCAATCAATGTAAAACAGATCAAACTGAATCTCGGCCCCCAAACTTGTCTATACTTGAACAACATGGATTTCATATAATAGAAGAAATCGGTAGTGGAACTTATGCTAAGGTTAAGCTGGCATATTCAGATGATTATAAGACAAATGTAGCTGTGAAAATTATATCAAAAGTACAAGCACCCAAAGAGTATTTGCGTAAATTTCTACCAAGAGAAATTGAAGTTGTTAAGGGGCTACAACATCCTAATTTAATACGCTTTTTTAAGAGTATTGAAACAACTCATAGGTACTTGTTTTTTTTGGTTTTTTTTTTAATGCTAGTATATCTTGTCAAACAAAAACAAAGATACTAATATAGAATAGAGTTTATATCATTATGCAGTATGCAGAAAATGGATCCCTATTAGATTTAATCAAAAAGGACGGGCATTTGAGTGAAATAAGATCACGAAAATACTTTAGTGAACTTATCAGCGCAATAAAATATTGCCATGAACGTGGTGTTGTACATAGGTAAACTTGTATATTTTTAATTATAACTTTTTGTAAAACCATAAGAAAAAAAAACTCTTTAAATTGATACAAATATTAGTTAAATTATTATAAAAAATTAATGAATGAATATTCAATTTAAGGGACATTAAATGTGAAAACTTACTTTTTGATAAAAATTTTAATCTTAAACTGATCGACTTTGGTTTTGCACGGAAAGATGTAAGGCCAATAATATCAAGAACTTTCTGTGGTAGTTATGCATATGCTAGCCCTGAAATACTTAAAAGTATTATTATAATTATATTTGATTTAAAATAATTAATTTTGAATAAGGTATGCCATACGAACCACAACGTTCTGATATTTGGGCAAGTGGAGTTGTTCTTTTTGCAATGATCTTTGGAACTCTGCCATATGATGCAACTGATTATTCAAATTTAGTCAAAGTAGTTAATTTCAAATAATCTTAAAACTGAATTTTTTAACTAAATATATTTTTATGTATATATTAAGCAGATCCAAAAAAAGATAATATTTCCTGAGACACCCGAAGTTGGAGAAGAATGTAAAAATTTAATTATTGGTATTCTTGCTCCAATCAAAATTCGATATTCAATTAAAGATATCTGTGATGATCCTTGGTTCAAGGCATTAAATAAATAGTGAAAAAATTAAAAATAACCTCTAATAAATTAAAGTAAATGATGAAAATTCCAATTAAATATTTTTATATTTAAAAATTGAAAAAATAGTAAAATTAATTAAAAAAAAAAAACGTAAGTTTTATTGTTATCAAGTTTGACTTTAAAAACTGCATTAATTTTTCTTAATCAACTTTAATTTATAATTATTACAAGTTATAGTATTTATTTCAACAAAAGACACATTACTTAGCTTGGATTCTATAAGAAATTCTTATAAAAAAAAAAATTAAATTAAATGCAATAACAAAAATTATTAAATCACAAAATTTGCTTATAAATTCTTTTTCGAAACTGATATGTAACCCGTTTTATAATATTGGGGAATTGATATAAAATCTACTAAACCTTTTACTTTTCTATGTTTTTTCTGTCGTATAAGGTTAATTACTTTACCTAAAACATTCATTTGTTCAAAACGTCGATTTATATTTTTTAAAGGTGTCAAATCACATTTTGGCAGCCATAATCGCAAAATTTCAGATGTTTCAACTTGTATAGTTTGTAAAGATTCTGAAATGCTATTATCCTAAAAACAATTTTAATTAATATTTGAAATATGAAATCGAATCAATTATTACAATATTAAATGTTATTTGTAATTCATCATTAGATGCCAAACGTAAAATATTAGTTATTTTTTTAAAGTTGCAATCTTTTTTGGATTTATAAAGAATGAAATCAATAATATCGTTAAATGTTGATTTTTCTTCATTTTCAAAATGTTTCCTTATAATTTCCTTATCATATTTTACTCCCAAGTTTTCCTTAAAAATATTTATTAAATATTCAAATTTAAAACTGAATAATTGGATATAGAGCTTACCAATGCATCATTGATTGTTTGTTCGTCTACATTTATACTTAGAAAACTATACGCTAGTACCGAATTCATTATCTGAAAGAAAAATTGAAGACACTTAACATAAAATAATGTATTCAAAAAGACTTACTATTTCACTATTTAAATAATTATCTCTATTGATGCTTTTAGCTAATTCTTTTGACAGAACACAATCGCTTGGACAGTTCAATTCTCCCGCAATAATATCTGTCGCAATAGTATTTTCCTCGATTTCAGATCTAATTTGACATTTCTTACAAATTTCATGATCTTTTTCAAAAGTATTACTAGTCGATAGGAACTCATTTTCTAAACAATACAAGCAAATATCGTCGAAAGTTCTACATAGTTCTGAAGTACTTTGTAAACTACCTTCAATATTTGATGTTTCTTTAATTACTTCTTTTTGTTTTATATTCTTACGTTCTACAGTTTTTTTGGGTTTTGCGCCGGTCTTTTCATAATATTCATTTAATGCTTGTTCATTTTGTAATATTAAAGTTTCTTTTTTACTTATTCCATGTTCAACTAAATCACTAGGTATTTTAATTTCTTCAAAACTATTATTACTATTATCGGGTCTACTGCAATTGCCTTGTTCACTGCTAATATCATCGTTTAAACGAAGTCTAATTTCTTCAGGTTCTAAAAAATTTTTAAAACAAAAACTTTGATTATTAGATATTTCTGTTTCGGATATTGGATCTGGTTCAAAATCCATTTCTAAAAAATCTGTTTCATCTTCTGGCTCACTATTGTTTCTATTTTCAATAGCATCACAGTCACCACCTCTATATGCATAAACACAATCATCTAAATTTAATGATATTTCTTCATCTGACATATGCGGTAATAAAACGAGATCTTCAACAAGTGAAATATCACTCATATATGATAAATTATCAGTTGAATTCCCAGCAAGCTTATCAGATTCCGGTGATTTAGTTATGGCATCAGATACTGAATTAGATTCATCAATTCTTTGTTTGTCGTTGAAATTTTCCTACGATTTTTTATTGTTTTCAAAATCATATTTTTTCTCTCTAGTAAAAACAAAAGAAAAAAAAAAAACACTTACATTTTTTGTATCATTACTTCCATTTGTGCCATTATTTTGTTTAAAATTGTTTTCTTCATGACAACCGTTGAGTTGACAAGCAGTATGCTCATTATTATTAATATTAGGTTTTGAATGCCAGTCTTTTTTTATTACGGAAAGTTCCATTTTTCCTATTTCATCCATATTAAAGTGTTATTTTTTCTTGGAACATAATTTTAAAGTTTTCTATTGTTATTTAAAACAATCTTAACCGCTAGTAAGAATTTAAGTTAATAATCTGAAATTATGGCACCAAAAACTAGTTAAAATTTTTACGAAAATCCTATTATGTATCCTTATGATGATATAAACTCTTATCATTTAGTACTTGATTTGTTATTTAGAATTAAAATATTAAAACGAAGTTGAATAACAAAGCACATCTTCTTCTTATTTATAGTTGTCAAAAACCTAAGAGGAGCACACTGAACTGAAATTAAAAGAAATTTTTAGAAATTCACAATTACTTTTTGTTGCAAGAAAATTATATATATTTCAATTGTATAAATTACACTTGCAATCCTTTCTGTAAAATATTGTTTGCGGTACTTAACCAATCTTTCCTATAATACATATAAAAAATATTTAGTTGAGTTATGATTTGAATTATAACTTCTTGTTCTCTAGAAACAATTTTATAGTACGGAAAATTGAGTCTTGCCTATTTCGTTGAGGCTTTTATTGCAATAGCTGCCATATGTAAAGTTTTTAGTTATATATAAAAATGGCGGTGTGACGTTATCATGTTTGTTGTTTATGTTTTGAATTGTTATAAATAAAATAAATTACTTTTAAAAGATGCTGAGTATGATGGAAAATTGCTCTTTTGCTACAATGTCATCTTTATCTCATAGTAACGATGCATTTTCAATTCCGGGTTTGTAATTTTTCTATTTTTCCAAATTGAAGTTTTCTAATGCCAAATTTACCTTGTAAGAACTTCAAAAGTGCTAATAACTAAATCACTATACGCTTCATAAGATTTTCGATTTTTAGAAATTTCAGTGTTATAAAAATTGTATATGTTTTAAAAATTTATTTATTTACTTATTAATACTTTAAAATAATACATATTAGAACAATCAATATGTTCTAGATCAGTTTTATTATTATTAAACAATGTCCCTGTTAAGTTTTTAAAAATATCAAAAATAATTCATAGTTTTCTAATTGTTTGAAGCATACATTTCAATAAACTAGGTGCAAAAGTTGAACTTTTGTCCCTAAAAACTATAATAATATGTTAGGCTAAAGTTTTTAAGAGACATCTGGGAACAGAACTCGACTTTTGTTATAGATTCATTCAATAATTTCCTTTCTTGCTTTAATTATCAAAAAAGTCTTCAAGGCATTTGCTTCTTCTGTGAAATGAAGTCCGATTTTTAATGTTTGAATAAAATGTTCAAAAAGCTCTGTACCCAAAACATTAAGTTTTAGTTTATTAATTATGTAGTTCCTTATTAGTAACAAGAAATTATTTTTTTTAGAACTCACACCCGAGCAGCAGAAACTTTTAATCGACTTAAGAAAACAAAAACAAGAGATTCTACTTGAAATCCAGGTGAGCCTAATGTTAGAAATCTTGCGAAGTTTGTTTGTATTCAAGTTATCTTATATCAATCTATAGTAATAATAATGACTACTTGGTCATAGTGGATGTGACCTTTTCAGCGAGTATCGATTAACTTAAAAATAAGCTTAAAAGTATCCAAAAAATCTTCATGATTTGATTTTGACTTGGAAACATTGTTGTGTTTATTCATATTATAATCATCCTGAGTATTAAACCCATAAACTAGTAATTATGAAACATTTAAAATATATTAATGTGTTTGGGTCTTGCTTAAAAAATCTAGATTGCTTCTACTGAATTATCTTAGCAATATGTATTTGTTTGTCGAAAAGGTATAAAATTTGTAAATATAAAAGAGCATCTTTTCAATTCAAATACGTTTTACTGATAATAATAGTAAGAATTTCATTGATAACACTGAATCCCCAGTCGGAAAAATAATTTTTTGTAAGGTTGAAATGAGTGTTACTTAAAGCAGGTAGTGCTGGAAAGTTAATAACGCCATAGCCTATATTTATTAGCGATAAGGAAAGTACAATTGCAAATGATTAAATTATTTTATGTAGGTTTCATTAAAAAGTGTTTATGTTGTCCCCAAAACTTTTCACAATAAGAGATTTGATTTCTTAAATGCCAACATGAAAAAATTTTTTTATTTCATTAAATTTGGAATATTTGCTCTAAATCACTTTAAATTGTTTTGTTTTCCTAATATTGCATCAGAATAACATAATTTGTTTCTTGTTGGTTACGGACTATCTAACTTTTCAATTTTAAGAGCTTCCAGGAATTTCACTAAGCTAAAAGCATCATAGGCTTAACCTTGAATGAATATTTTACTAGAAAATCTACAGTAGTGCTTTGTATTTCTAATATAAATACAAAGAATTTTTCTTTCAATATTGCCGAAACCCAATTTACCAGAAAAGTATAGTGATTTTGGTTCTAATAAATGTTTATCAGCTTCTCCGAAAGTCCGGACAATCGGACGGTATGTCCGTTTCCTGTTTTTAATATCAATGAAAGTATGGCTCCTATTTCATGTGGAATTCAATCGTAAGATTCAATAACATCCATGAGTAGAATTATAACGGGTTATTAAAAATATTAACCCGTTAATTTTTTGACTAGATTACACTCTTAAAAAGCAGCTTATGTTATCAAAATTTTAAGCAAATAAATTATCAGAAATTATTTAAAAAATCGATCACAAACCTCAAAAGAACAAAATGCAAGGTAAATAGGAATCTATAGAAAGTAACAATCGTATTTAGCTATGGAAAACGTAAATAAAGCTAATAAGACTTTGAGTATTAAAAAGGGAATTTTATTTTTGGTTATATAGTTAAAAAAG
Source organism: Acrocera orbiculus (assembly GCA_947359355.1). Taxonomy (NCBI): domain Eukaryota; kingdom Metazoa; phylum Arthropoda; class Insecta; order Diptera; family Acroceridae; genus Acrocera; species Acrocera orbiculus. The sequence continues at coordinate 15,406,468 of OX375757.1, forward strand.
TTCATTTTTAAATAAAGTTATATTAAGGGACACAACTAGTTTGACGCTCTTAAAAAAGAGTAATTTTTGTGAATTTTTGAAGTGAAAACTTTTTTAGGCGCACTTTGCACTTTTTCTGGGAGGTAAATTTAATTCTACCGTAACGCTCGCGTGCGTTGCGCTGATTCAAATATTTTCGGTTCCCCAATGCTCCTAAGATTATTTCGAATACTGTCATAATATTTTTTATTTTTATATTCCTACTATTAGCTTGCTCAAAAAACCTTTAATTGTTAATAAAATCTTTTCTATTCATCCAATCAAGTTCAAATAAATTTTGTTATTTTGGGAATGCATGACAATTGATGTTAATACAGTTAGTTCAAATATTAATTCATTAATTATATTTAATAAACTAATTTTTAGTTTTATATGAGAGAAAAAGTTCAAAAAACTGAATGCAACGAATTACGAATTCTGAATTCAGAAAAAAGGAAAAACACTCTCAAGCAGAAATATACTTTAAAAAATTACTTTTTATATTTCTTGTTGTTGAATAATTTTTCAAATCATTTTCTATGAAATCAAGGATAATAATATTAGTTAAAGAAGATAACATAAAGAATTTGAGTGTAATTTTTGGAAGACGATAGCTAAAATTCAACTACAGATTTCGCTGTAGTATTGAACTGAAGGTATTTTCAACTCTTTTTAACTTATTTATGCTCTTATAATGGACTCCCATAAGCGCAACGTATCACAAAGTGTTTAATTCAATTTCTGTTAGGTACTTTTCTGAAATTGAATTTTGTGACAGTATTTTAATATTTTTAATATTTCTGATTATCCAAGAAAAATATGTGAGTATCTTAGTTTTTCCTAAAGAATTACTTATATCGATTCTGTATTTTTTTTTTTGATTATTTAATTTAATGTTGATTGGAAAAATTTATTAAGTTAAGTTGCGTACGACTCAGCCAAGAAGCCCTTAAAAAAGCGAACTGCAAACGTTTGAATATTATGAAACTTTTTAATATTTTAAATAAAAACCTTTTCGCTATTTTAATATTTTTACCTTGCCATACCTGCTTTTTTGACTAGTTAAAAAGACAAATAACCTAGTTCCTGAAATTTATTTTTTGCTCTAGCTATTAAAATGTCAAGATGTTTTAATATAATATATTAGTTATAATTTGATGTAATTATACCAGAAACTAAGGCTATATCTAAATTAGCGTTTTGGCCAGCTGTATTATAGGTGATATTATAGGATTTCTGATGCGTGGTTATACTCAGAAGTATATTGACAGCAATAATTACATTAGAAGTCTTTTACAAAGTATAATTATACCTTTCAAATTATTTTACCGTAAATAATAATGCATTATTATTAACCCCATTAAAACTTTAATGTTTTCATTTCTGCCGTGTAGTTTTAAGCTCAAGCTTTAATTTTAAAACTACTGCACCGTATTTTTTAAAATTTTGCCCATATATTTTGCATAAATAAATTATACAATGTAATTTTTTGAAGTAAAAATATTAATTCTTCTGGAAGTTATCCACCATTTCCTGAGGCTTCAAAAATAAAAGGCAATCCCATTGCTGCAGTGATTCTAGCCTTCAAAGAGCCTGAAATTAAGAAAGCTAAAAAAAATCTGATGGTTCTTTGTTTAGCAAAATTATATTTTTTATGCAATCGTAAAACTGGTGGTTCATTGTATGGAGCAACAAATACAAAATATATTAAAATAACAATCAAATCGATCGAATAATTTGTTATCGAGTTATAGTTGCTGCAGTTTTTAAATATAAGTAACGTCCCTTTCTTACAGAGGAGCAGCATCTTTTTAGAAGGATGTAACTCGTAAAATATTTAAAATTTTCACCTGAAATTTTGATATGTTATTTAGAAAGGTACAAATTATCGAAAAATGCGAAAAAACAAATATCAAAATTTGGGGAATGTCATACTTGTGCCCCTTAAGCTTTTTGTATTTATATTTATGAAATCGTGCTTTATGTGACTGTCTAACGCTTATAAACTACGTTTTAGATATAACAGCTAGCGAGTCAAATATTAAAGATAAAATCCTTTTACTAAAAATGATGTAGCTTCCATTTTTTTTGTTTGTTTTAATAAGACAATGCTTGAAGATTTCTAGGATATGTACGCCTACAAAAAGATTCAATGCTTTAATGTTTTCCATTAGACTTTATTTCAATTTTTCTACATTTTATTTTTTTAGAATATCAATTTCTTTTCTTCTGGATTACTATCTGTGTAGTATTGTGGATACTTATCGATTTATTTAGTTTATATTCTGCATCTTATTCTAATAATTTACTATGGAACTTGGGAATACTTCAGTCAGCTCCTTTCAATTCGAATCTTCTCTTAAGTGCTTTGTGATCTATGTGAACAGCAAAAGCTTTCCTCTTTTAAATAACAATAGAAGTACTTTTTGAAACAATTAATAAGAGTTTCTTTTTATAAATTTTTATTTTAATCAAAAGACAACATAGGAGCGCTCTTATTTTCATGTGGTTGACATCGTTTAAGATCAACTTTTTCAAAAATAATATTTTTCAATTTACTATTAAGTTTGTATGTGAATAATTATGTTGAAAGTAATTAGATAAAAATATCTATTTAAAAACAAAGAAAAATTAAAAAAGATTTTGATTTCTACCTGCATTTTAAACTTTTTCATGCGATTTTTCCCGATTAAAATTTTTGTGCTTAAATTTACTTTATTTACTTTATTTACATGCAAGCTCCCAAAAAATAACCCCTGTTTAATATGATAAAATGCTATACATTGATTAATTTTGTGTAAATTTAAAAAAAATAAATATTCTAAAATTCAATATTTTGGTTAGTTGAATTCAAAAATTTAAAAATTTAAATGTCAAGAAAATCAAGTGTTACCATTTGTATAGATCAGCGAAGTGACGGAGTTGTGATATTTTTGATAATTTTCAAACTATATGAGGCAGAAATATTTCTCGTTTAAATTCTTATCAATATCAATTATATATTGATCCCAAGTGTAGTGAGCTTTTATTATTATTAATTTTGTTAATTATCACATGCGGAATATAAAGAAGCATGTGAACTACTGTGTACGGGCAGAAGGGCCCATGGCACATGAGTATTCCTTACATTCACAACTTTTCGTAATTATAATGGGAAAAAAAAATTTAAATTTTTAAACAGCTTAAAAATTAACTATGAATAGTGAATTGTTTCCACAAGCCTTATTCAAAAGATGAAACTGAACTGAAAAAGCAATTTGTCAAAGGAATTTTATTTCCTTTTATTCCTATAAAAATGCTGCTTTCGTACATCCAAGTTTTATTCTTCAGCCTAGTTTTTGAATATTAATTTTTGACTCGAAAGTATGAGAAACAGCCATTGTATGAATTAAGCTTAGATTTTTATGTTCCAAATGAGCCAGCATAATTATGTTTTGGAAATCATTTATGGTATATTTGATAAAAATAAATTTCTTTTATTAATTGTAATAATTTTAAAATTAGCTCTATGTTATATATATATTTTTGACATCATTTAAAGTATAATATTCTTTAATTTATATCTCAAGTGATATTTTATTTGACACTGCAGGTGAATCTGTTGCTGATAAATTTTTTATTCTTAAATTAAGTACCAAAATGTCAAAGTTTTCTGATTAGACGAAGTGTCATCATTAAAGATTTCCGTTCTTGTAATGGAAGTTTTTTTGTACATAGCAACAATCAACGATTTTTTTCTAGTTTTATATCTTGAATGCTTCTCATTTTGATTTTTTCTTTCAACGCCCTCCAAAAAACGCGTTAATTTCTTTTCTTTTTTTTTTCAATGAAAAAATGTCAATTTTATATTTACCAGATTTGCTTTTTAAAAGTTCACTTTCATTATGTATTCAGTGAAAACTCTTGAAGGTCATTTAATATTCAAAGTAGCAGTTAAAATTAGAAAATTTATGTTGGTAATAAAAAGAAAAGAAAAAGTACAGCATATATCTTTCATCTTGTTAACAATATGTTTGCTATAGTTCGAAACGACATTAATTTTAATAATAAAAAAATAAAAAAACATAAGAAAAATAACTATAAGAAATTGTAAAAAAAATATAATTTATCGAAAAAACATAAGGATTAACGTCTTTTAAGTATAAAATACTTTCCATCAGATCTTTTAGGCATCATTCAAATTCAAAGAAAACACCATTAGCCTAGTTCTGAATTGTTAATACAAAATTGCATACGATATATGAACCTATTACAAGGGAAAGTACATATATATGTTTAAGAATAATAATTTCTAGCTAATAAGCTTTTATAGCACTTATATAGAGATATAATTAGCCGGTATAATTCTAAAATATCACATTAATATCAAAATAATCATAAAGTTAATGTTTTTATTTTTAATTTATTACATTTTCCAAGCACAGCTTTTTTTATTTATTTATATTAATTTATATAAATTCACAACTAATTAACTTTTGCTTGCAAACTCTCTCAGTTGCTCCGTTTTCAGCTCTCAGCATTCAACTCTCAACAAGTGTTTGGCACACAACTCTTGAGGTTTACAGCTCATACTGGTAAAGTCATTATTATAGTTAGGCTGTTGTCTGCCAGTGAGTGTTGACTAATTCGGTATTCCAATCGTTTAATTTCTGTCATTTTATGTTGTTTGCTTTTGATTTGCTGATTTTGAAAACATTTAATTACTTTTTAGTTTATTTGTATTTTTTGTTGTTTTTGTTTAACTGTATTTTAGAATTTAATCATATTTATCGGTAGCCTGTCCCAGATTATAAATCAATTATCAATTTACGTAATTTATCGAGTAAGAAATTCAAAGTTCATTTCATTAAATTTATGCAATTTGTTGGAATGGAGCAATTTAAAAAACGTGTTTATACTTGTGTGCAATAGTGCATTAGTATCATATATTTATTAAATAAGTGCAACTACATTACATATACATATGTATAAAGTGTATTTTTCTGTTCTTATAGTGCTGTGTTTAGTATGATATCAATGTGGAATTTTAATCGCAACAATTTTAGCTATACTGACAGTTTAAATAAATACTTCCTTTAAAATGTGTGATTCATTCTAAAGTTTGATTAGAAAATATTTAAAATGAAATAATTGTTGAGAAAAACTCCCGCGTTAAATATTTAATCGTGCCTCTAAAAAAATAATTATGTATGAAATTTTTCATTGTTTGCCAAGCTTGTATTTTAATTAATTTATACAATTGTTTCTGGTATTAATTTTTTATATAAAAAAAACAACATCAAACTAGCCTCTCACAGTAATAAAGAAGTTATGAAATTATTTAGAATTATTTTGAAATTTTCTTTTATGTGAGAAAATCTTGATTTTATTAAAATTTAGTTTCAGGTGATTAGATACATTTGTTATACTCTTAAGTTTTAATATAAAAGGATTGTTTTTATAAAAATTGATACCTATAAAAGTTACGTTGTCAATCTTGTTGGCAGTGTTTTCTATGTATTTATTAAATGGCAAGATTCTTAAAAGTAGCGTTCACAATTTTGACCACGGTTTCTACTGTAGACCGACCCTCTAAGCCCAAAAAGATTATTTGAAAAATTTTAATCGTTACATGGAAGCTTTTTTTTTTTATTTTAAAAAAAAAAAATTGGTTACATTTATAAAGCGAGAAAAAGAAGAATCAAATGACATTCATTTGATTAAAAAATTTTCATATATAGTATCATAACAGACGGGAGATACTTAAGCAACTTTATAAATTAGGAAGTTGAAAAACGAGATGAAAGTTCTAAAGGTCGGAAGAAGTTTGTAAGACAGCTAAACTGTGGCTTCTTGCTTGGAATTTACCAATATATTAATACATCTATTAATTCCTTTTGGGTGAGCTTTAGCATGTATCACTTAAAATGATGCCGGCTATCAGTTCACTGAAGCTTAGATGGTTTTAACTCGAAACAATTTGTATAAGTTTATGCTTTTCTACCCAAATTGCGTTCTGTTTTATAGAAAAAATTTATATCCATACATGTCTTGCATATTTATAACAATAAATATAATTGTTATCAGGGATGTATAATAATTTCGTTGAAGTATAATGGCAAGATTTTAGTTTTCTTTTCGCCGTATTTAAACACCTTTAAATGCACTGATATCTCACCACATTCAGTAAGTAAATTTTATAAAAAATAGAAAGGAAAGAATGTGTAGAATCCAAAAATAATATAAACCATTTTAAAATTTGGTTAACGTTAAAACGTAATAATGGGCAGTGATAAAGAAAACCCTTGAAAACCTAAAAAAATTGCTAAAATTAACGATAATCACGATATTAGCCTATTCTACTAGCTATTTTCTTACCGAACGTGAAATATCAATGCATATGGAGCTGTTTCAATAAGGCAAAAGGGAAACTAATATCCTGCCTGTTTGAAATTTTAAAAACTTTAAGCAACTTACATACATACATATAAATAATAATTGTCTGCATAATTGCAATTTGATTGAGTGAACATAAAATCTTAATCAAATTCCTTAAGATTTATTGAATTAAAGATAAAAAGCCTAAATGTGAGAGGATGAGTGTGAATTACGCAAAAATACTTTAAACAGTTCCTCACTAACAAATTGAAACCCTTAAGCATTCCAGAGACCTGAATCTCACGTTCATTTTTTAGAGAAGAGGCAAGGGTAACAACGAAGGTTTTGAAATAAATATCCGGAAATTTCTTTATTTAGATAAAATTTTTCATATTTGGCGTATTCGAAACGAAAAGAAAGACTTATTTATCGTTTTGGTCGTATGAAACTACGTTTGATTTGGGCAATTTACTATTCAAACGATAATTTATTTATAAACATGTTTGCCTAAAGTATGACTCGCCGTAATTTTACGTAATTTAAGATAAGATAAATAATCTCCAAATGAATTTGTCTTTTTCTCTCTTTCTTAGGGAAATTGTATATTATTGGGAATATTTAAAAACTATATAGGAAGCTGAAAAAATTTTCATAAAATATTTTAAATAGAAAATTGAAAAATACTAAAATTCAAAATTTCTCAAGTGACTTTTCAGCTACAACTATTTCCTTATATCTGACTGTCACATTATAAAAAGTTAAATAAAAAATTATTATCAAATGAATTTCAAATATATTAAGTTAACATAATGTAAATTTGTTTTTTGGACAATATTTAATAAGAAACAATAATAAAAGCAAAAGTAACTTTTAAGTACCTATAAATTATTGTAAATTACGTGTAATTAGAGCACAATCATGTGGATGTCCGTAAAATCTAATAAAAGTATAATAGTTAGATATGAAGTCCATTTGAGTAATTTTTATTTGAAAAGATAATTGGGGCTTCACTTTAAGCATTCCCTATTTGTGTGGAAACTCCTTAACTTTTACTTACATTAGTGTTTTCAATTTCATTTTTGTTATTGATGTGGCTGATTTATTAATATAATTTGTTTTTAAATGTTTTGTGGCCAAGTTATCGGTAATCTCATAATTTGATAATATTTACAACGTCATCAGAAGAATAAAAATCATAAAAATATTTGATTTGATTTGTACATTAGCTACTTACAATTGATAAATTGAAAAAACCCCAAATTGTTGAATTGAGTAAAAAAAAATTTAATATATTTATTTCTTAAAAATTTCTTTTATTATTTTAATTCAATATTTTGACATTTTTTAAAACAATAAAAACTTTTTTCTCAAACTTAAAAATTTTGTTATAATTAATATTGCAAAAATTCACTTAACTTAATGAAATAAAAATTACTTAATAAATTTAGTTAGGAACGGTTTAAGTATTAAGTTTATTATATTTAACTTCAATAGAACGTGTTAAATATTTACTAACCTTCGTCACTATAAACTATTGGCCTATTTATTCAATGTTGTTGATAATTTATGAAACAGTTGTACTTATTGTTTGTAAAGTAATTTAATAATATTTTACCGAAATTAGGCAACTAAAACTAGCGAAAATTCTCGTCAAAGCTACAACAGTCCCACGTTCTACAAATGTTCTGCAATTTTATTAGTATGCTAATTAGCGGTCATTTGTTTTTTTTTTTTTTTTGTGAATTTTTTATTTATGGCATTAGACCCTCCTTTTTTTGTTGGTTTTTTAACAAAAACTACTTTATAGTTGGCCAAATTCTCAAAACAAAGAAATTTTAGTAATATCAAATATAGATGATCATATTTTTCGAAATTTTATTATTAAACATTAAAACGATAAACAATAGTCTTAAAGAAAATTATGATGGACTGGCCTAAACTTGCGTTTGTTGATGTTGTTAAGATATCTTTCTGCTCCATTAGCTCAAAACATTTGGCTAAGGTCGGATGAACAGTTCTCTTTTTCTCTTTTTTGGGTTTTTAATGACATATTTTATTACTTTGCTAGTTCAAATGAGCGATTTGAAATTATTTTTTTTTAAATTTATATTCATTATTGATTCTAATGAATTTTTATTTTATTTTTGTTTATTTTTTTTTTCTAATTATGCAAGAATATACTTACTTCAAATTTTGTAATATTCTCTATTTCTATAAGACAGATTTTTCCTTAAACTTTTTTTTAAAAAAATTTTATGAATTGTTTTAACTTGGAAAAATTTTGCAATTTATTTTCTCATGGGCTTTGTGGAATATTTGCAATGTATTTCAATGCGGAAAAATATCTTTCGATTTCTATTGTTTTGTAGCTTTACAGCTCCTTGCAAAATTGTTTTTTAAACAATTAATACAGAGGTTAATTTTTTCTTTACTTAACTAATTTCTCATGCTTTCATTTTTTAAGTTAACTCTTGTATCCTAATATAAAATTTTTTTAACTATATAATTTTTATAAACTAACCAAACTGCTAAAAAATGTTGTTTTGATTCTAAAAATACAAAAATTATTTAGATGTGCTGTTTCTTTTTCATTATTGTTTTATGTATGCAATTTAAACAAATGACGTTCAGGTCTATAATATATCAAAAGTACAAAGAAAATTGACCACTAATAACCTTTACAGAAAGGCGTCTAATACATTGTATTAGCTTAAGTAGAAAAAAAAACTCCCAGACAGGCTAAATACATTGTCAAAATAATTATCCTAATTATTAACATTGAATCATCTAATTGGACTGAAATAGAGTTTTAAAAGCGTTTTAGTTAATTAATTATGGAATGAAATGACAAAATTAAAACTTAGGAACTTCAAAATTGTTTTAGATAATTAAATAAATTACATATTATAAATAATATAGAAATTTAATTATATCTTGCTGCAAGGCTTCAATTTGGCTTTATACAGATTTTTAAATTCTTTATTTATAGGCACGATTCAAACAGTCTATAGACCGATAGACTAATCAGTCATTACAAGAAGCGTTTTCATGCAAGGGATTGTATTCTCTCCCTTTAGATACCACAAAATTTTACTGTATGAGTTATGCTAATGACATAGCCATAACAGTTAGAGACAAGTTCAAAAATATATTTCAAGTGAAAACTGTCGTAGTCAATACCTAGGAAATTAATTCATTAAAATTTTGTCCGTTTAGCTAGTGTCTTGCATGAATATTTTTGGTCGCTACGGAAATGGTGTAGGGTTTTTTGAAACATGACTACATTAAATCCTAACATTTTTTGGGAGGCACAATGTGGAATACAGTTTTCTATCTCAGAACTTATCCATCTTTATTTCAGATCGTTTTTTAATTTCAGTCATCTAATTTTAGAAAGGAATATTATCAAAATAAAATGTACTAACATTCAATAATACTTACATTTCTTGATTTAGTTGTAAATGTAGCGGGACTGTAAACAAACTAACACTTCAAAGCCATCAAAATTTCCACACTAGTTTTCTAATTGTATTCGAAACAATGGAATTCTTGACAACTAGCAATATATGTTGAAAATGGAAAAAAATGTATACAACTTAACCCTTTAAAATCATTTTATTATTTGTTGGAATTTTATTTTCCTTTGCAAATATCTTTGCATGCTAGAAGGCAATCAAATTGTTAAAATATATACCGGAAACTTTAACAGTTTTACTTCCGAATTTCAACTAGCTACTTACATATATAGGCAATAACCACATTGTAAATGGAATTTGACGACGGTTATAAAATAATCACTTGAATTTTTGCTTATAGCTTAAAAAAACGAGTTTTTAATAAAATCATCCAATATTTATAAAAAATTTCTTTAGTCAGTAATAAGGTTGATCAAATGAATGTTATCGAAAAAAGAGCGTGCCTTTCTGTTCAAATTTAGCAAAAATTACATATTTCGGTGATAAAAATCATTACACTTGTTTCTTGTCATATTTTATAGTATGAAAAGCTGTTCTCTATTTTATGACCTCTTGGATTTTTCTTCCATCATTTTTCACTGAAGTGCAGTTATTTTGGGGCATATTTTATTTTATCATCAGTTGTTATTTGCCCTCTGCGTACCCTTTTGGTTTTCCCAAAGCCATTGCTACTTGAACACTTATTTTTGTACGGGACTATGTATTTTGTTTTATTTTTCTAACATGGTTCAAATTTTCATGGAATCATTATTATGAAAAATCACATTCTACAAATATCATTATTTCCAAGCAAATCTCATAAAATTAATATGTCTCAAAAGGAAAGCATCCGAAATCGAATCTAACGGTGGCCAAATTATATATTTTATCGAAAAACTAATATGATTGGTCTCGTTTTTGATTAAAAAGAACAAATTTAAGAGTTAAAAACCATAACCTCCCACATCACACCTCTCAAAGTGCATCCGACTTTAACAGTTAACTTCCTCCCATCGACAAATTTCTATCTCTTATCTTCTATCTCTTATAGCATCAGTATAATTTATATATTAAAAAATAGAACATCACAAGTTTTCTTTGTATCTGCCAAACTTAAGTTTGGTAAGTTTAGGAATAGTTTTTAACTCTTCAAAGTATTTCAGTTTCAAAAGAAATCGCTGAGCAAATTATAATACAATCCATTTAAGTGATTATTATTATTCTCTTTATAATTTATAAAGTTAAAGTATTATAACTTAGTTCCTTTAAACTTAGCATAATTACAATCTATAATCTTCCATGCGTCCTTAATAAATAAATTACACTTCATAAAAATAACCAATGATCTATTATTCTATTCAAGATCATTGCTCAGGAAATGTTTTATATACCACTTGCGTGTGCATCCGTAAATTAAAAAAATTTAGCTTCAAATATATTACTGAATTACGTTCATTTCCTAACTAGAGTTTTATTGAACAATATGAAGTCCATTTTTCGTATTAAAAAAAATAGTAAGATCCAAATTTTTTAAGCCATAATTTTTTTGGGGGAAAAAATGACAAAAATCATTGAAATTTTGAGTTTTTCGAATTTATAGCAATTAATATATTGTTAATAAGTTTCAAAATTGTTTTTTTCCACTATATCTGACCTTAGTCAAAATACATATTTCATGCTCAATTGATCATGTTTTTTATGGCGAGTCATATTTTCTTTTCTTGATTGGAATCAATGACCTTATTTATTTAAGAAAGAAATGTTATTAGCGCAACGAAAAACCTAAACACTGAACGTGATTTATTTTGATATTCGAAGCTAATTGATTGAAAACAGCGTGACATAAAAATTATTTCAAATTTCTTCATTTACTTGGTTAGATTTTTATTATTATTCGATTTGGATATAATATATCTATGTATGTTGATCAAATTTGATATTAGTAAAATCGATAAAAAAATTTTCTATTTTTACTTAATGTATATAAAATTATTTTGGCAGTGTGTGGTTTGTTATGCTTTTGTTTTAAAATTACGTAATAAAAAATAATTTCTTCTTTCTCATAAAGGTATTCAAGTTTTTTTGTATGTAAATATTTTCAATTGATAAACATCATATAAACTTTCAATATTAAGAAAAGAAGAAGAAAGCAAACAAAAATATAAACAGGATGCCTTGAACTGGAAAGCTCTAAAAACAAGAAAATAAAGAGCTATTTTCCAGAAATGTAATTGAAAGATTTGTTGAGGGCTTAATTTCAATAAAGTCAGACAGAGCTGTCACTTTTTTTTCTGATACTAGCAATTCTATTTAACTGGGTTAGAACATCAATTCGAACAGCTGTTAAGAATCAAAACGAATTTTGAAAACAAATAACAATTGCGCAACAAATTCTTGAAAAAATTATGGGAATGAGGACGAAAGTTGATCACTACAATTGTACTTATTTTTTCCATTTCTTATTCACAAATTGTTTTTATTGAGCTATTTTTTACATTCATAATTACTTAATTGTTATTATATTATAATTTTTGTTCACAAAAGTGCTTTAAAATTGCCTGAGCTTAGATCTTATAATGGCTTTAGATATCATTCGAATATTAAACAAAAAATCTTTTTCATTAGAAAATAAGATTTTTTCCATATTTTTCAATGTCTGCCACTTTTTAATTAGACGTAAATTAATCATTGTAATATAATAGTTTTATGGGAATAGTAACAACATCGTTTAGTCTAATACTAACTACAAGAATAGCAGGAAAACATGGAGTGTATTTTATTGTCTTAATATGTTTAGTGGTTAAATTAAATTGAAAGTGAAAACTTAAAATTGATCTAATTACAATTACTGCTAGGCTACCTGAGGTTAAAATGAGAGATGTAATTTGATATAAGTTTTGTCTATTTTAGCTAATTTCAACAAAAATTATTTAGCTCTTTAGATTCAAATTGAAACTAAAAAAATTCATGTATGTGGTTAAGGAATTTTACCTGGATATGGGTAAAAACATCAAGAGATTTTCAGAACTTGTTTATTATTATTTATTTCTAGAGGATAAAAGCGTATCCATAGCGATAAATCGTGTGTATCAAAGCTTCTTTTTTTTAAAAGAACATGATACCGAGATAATCATGGTTAAAATTTTCAGGTTTGGCTTGCAAATATATTTGTAGAAAGTATTTTTTGAGAAATTGTTCTTAAGATAATGAACTTGAATAATAATGCCAAAAGTAATGAAAAAATTAAGGTTTTCTTTTCCATCCACCCAACTAGAAGTAATTACTTTATTCCTTAAAATATCCAGGCTGCTTTGCAATCGAAAATAGATCAAAGGAAGTCTTACAATTAGATATTTAGCCGCTTAAGCCACTCATACTTTAATTGGAAATTAAATGTTTATATAATCTTACATAAAATTTTTTATTTTGAGATAATATGCTAACTCAAAAATGATCTTCTAAAACTAATAAGTTTTTACATCTTCAGTATTTGTAACTAAAGTTAGAGTACAAAATAAAGTTAAAAATAAAAAAGATGAGAATTTCAGTAGAAAATGCGATATCCAAGAAAATACAAGATATTAATAGTGCTTAAGAGAATTAAACGTTCACAAAAGCTCGCGTGTTCTGGTTGAGAAGGCTAAATTAATCACCCAAACTTTAATGCCATTTAGAAACTAGCTAGAATTGCATTAAGTGAATCATTTGGATTATGTTCTAAAATAATTTTTATAAATTTTTAAATTGTTATAAATTTTAGCATTCTTCAGTTCCAGTATTTTTAAACGGATACGCTCCAACTTGAAGTTAGCTTTAAAGTCAAAGAAAAGAGATTTACATATATTACTTTTTCACCCGCATTTTTCAATTAAAGCTGCATTCCTAAAGGATTATTTGCAAAAATCATCTATAATAAAGGCACGAATAATTTTAAAATTTCATTAAAAATTTGACGAAATGAAATTGTAATATATAATTTAATTAAATTAACATTGTTACTTTTACTTAAAGTTTTCTCTTCTAATTCAATGACTAATTAAAGGTTATATATAAAGCAGTTAAATAAAACGTTATTTATTAACTACAGTGTACAGTCGAACAATTTTTTATTTTTCCTCTATAACTTGGAACATTTGTAACTCTACCAATTTTCATTTACATTACAATAATTAAATTTTTAACACGCATACTAAATGCATTTTAAAAACATTAAACAATAATTTTTAATGTGCAACAGAAAAATGCCCCTCAGATAAACGTGCCAATAATTAAGAAAAGACCTCAAAAATAATTCTTTTTCAAAAAAATATTTTCAAAATGCTGTTTTAAAAAATGGAAATATTTTTTTATTCTGGCAGAAAATTATTCTGTTTCTGCACGCAATAAATCCAAAATTTGTGAGCTCAGAAAAAATTAAAAAGTATAAAACTTGACAAAGCAATTTAAAAAGAGTGTAAAACAATTAAAACGTTAAACAAATTATCTTTTAAAAATGAATTTCTTTAGATATGGTAAACTAACAAATAATTTAGCGATTTTATTTTATTTTTTATTTTTTTTGGTTTTTAATTTAACTAAAATCTCGCTTTCAATTATTTTTTCAGCTTCAAATAAATCAAATACAAAATAAAAAAACTTTTGAATTTACACCCAATTAGTAGATATATAGATATGTATATTCCCGATGTTACAAAGTTCTCAAATTAGGGCTTAATTAAAAAGTAATAAAGCAATATTGAATTATTCCATTTAAAACGGAAGGAAATAATAAAAACTAAAAGAAATCTTTAATAAAACTGTTTTCTTTTATGTGTGTTAAAAAATTAATTACGCATCAATCGCTTATCGATTTTGTTATTCAAGCGAAAGTGAAAAGTTTATCTAATCAGCTTAAAATAAGAGATTTTTGTAAAAAGTATCAAAGCTTAAATTTTCTGTCGAAATATCCAACAAGATTCAAAGTATTTAGTCTCAGTTAAATAATACTTAATTTAAATAGTTTTTTTTTTTTATCTTTTTTTAATCTTTCAAGTATTAATTTTTTTTATGTTTTTGAAGCTGTCACTTAACTCATTGATAATCTAACTGTTTCGGCAACATTTAAAGCCAAAGGAATGTGATTGACTACAGTTCCATTGTATTTGATGAACACATAATGAAATTTGATAATATTTTGTTTGCTTTCAAATTTTCTTATTATTTTTTCCAGGAAAATTAATTTTGTTACTGTCATAAACAAATATTTTCATATATAAGTATAAAATTGTTTTTCGCTATTTGAAAAGTACTCGGAATAAAATAATAAATGACAAACTTCAATTTTTAATCTATGCTCATGCTTTCGCCTTAAAAGGATAAGATTATCTGAATTAACCTATATTTATTTTTAATAAATTAAGATATAGGCATAGAATAGAGCAGAAGTACACAAATACCTTTATAATATATGAATTAGTAAGTCACTAACAATATGTCTGCAATGTAATTTTCAATGAGAAATATTTTGCATTCAATATTTTTATTTGTTATCAAATCAATAGTCTTTTACTTTTTGATTTTAAGACATTACCTGCGAAGCATTTTTATCAAAACATTCTGATATGGCGTTTGATTTTATGTTGAACTCCTTCGACATATTTATATTAAAAATGTAATAACAACTTTTATTATGGATATTTTCAGGAGTTCTATTTTAACTCCGCTATTGTATGAGACTTTGTTAAGGTTTCCTTTATTGCACCGGTCTTTCACATATTTTAAAAATAGAATGGATTACGCTTCTTATTCTTATTGTAAGCTCAATGCGTGCATTAAAACAGATGGCGCTAAAGATGTCACTATGACTAAATGCAACCATTAATAAAGCCGTCTCCTAAAACCATTTTTAATCATTCTTTAAAATCAAAATTTTTGTATTGACTTTAATACATCTGGCTGGGTAGAAACTTTGGTCTTACTTTTGCTCATAATTAAAGCGCTCTGCGTTTTTTTAAATTTATATATTCAATTCAGACTCATTTAATTATTTAAAAACAAAATAAACCTGTATTCATGACCAAAGATAAACTTTTCGTTTCGTTTTTTGTCCAATTGAAATTTTTTTAGCAAATGTTTTCAAGTATTTAATATTCTTTGCGAACCGTCTGTATAGCTTTGAATCGAAATGCCTGCTTGCTTATATTAGTTTTGAATACTAATGAGTAATTTATTTTGAAAAAATGTGTTTATCCTTTAAGCTCTAAAGTTATTATTTAATTAAGATTCTTTTGTTATCTTTTTAATCAAATATATAAACGTGCTCAAAAAATACTTCTTTAAATCAAAATTTGAAAGAGATTTATCGCCTAAATTAAAACTTTTTTGTTTTAAATAAACTGCTGCATTTATGTCTGGCACCAAGTGACACGAATTTCCGTGTAAAAGCAAATAATAATTAAAAGAACAAATTAGAATCATTGACACAATCACAGCTTCTGACTGAAAATATCCACTTTGAATGAAGAGCATCAACAAAAAGCTATAACTGTGAAACTATAGTTTCTCTTCTCACTTTTTTTTTGAGTAAGAATCGTAAGAACATAATTCATCATTAAATGTCAAGAAATGCTTTTTGTGGATTGGTAAATCATAAAAAATTTGCGACATCTTTCTTTGGTCGAAATATGCGGAGTTTTTTCTTTGCAAGCTTTGCAGGCAGCTGTTGATGAATTACAGCATTATATAAGAAGTTATTTACAAGCTTTGCACCAGAAGTGCAAAAAACACTTAAAACAAATAATTTTTTTTTATTTTTCTCCTTTTTGAAATAAGTAACAACTTTTTTCGTGAAATTTATGAACATATATATATATATATATATATATCGATAAATTTGTACATATTTGATATATTACATCAGAAATTCCTTACCCTTAGCTCAAAAAACTACTTACTTTGTTTGTACTAATCCTTTATTTACCAATGGTTTATTTTAAACTTTATCATGTCTGTTTTTTGCCTCTCTTTACTCTAAAAAAATTTCGGCTTCTACTTATGACGGCCAGCCAATAGCGCTTGTATTTAGTTGTTTTATTTGCAATTAGCTGAATTAAATTAAATCTGCTTGCATTAAATTATCGATCGATAGCTTTGATGACAAAAATAATACTCTTGGTTTTTGTATGTATTTAGTTAATAATTTTATCCACTTCATTTGAAAAAAGATTCATTAAGTTTTAAATTTGAAATGAGTTCAAAAGTGTCTAACAGAGTGAAAGTCATCTAATCCGTCGTTCGATAACATTACGAAAATGTCCTTAGTGGTTACATACGAAAGCACATTACATGTAGGAAGACACCCGACGATAACAAAGTTTCTTTTGCTTTTTTCTATAAAACATCTTAAAACTACAGGAGAAGGAATATCGACAATATCAATCAACTACAATAATAACAATTATTAAAAATTATCAACAATTAACAATAAGCAAGATTCTTCGTGACGTTTTTTCGTGTTTTTAGTTTTATTTTTTGGCTTGGTCCTTGTTTAATAACCCGCTAAAAGGAATTCCCTTTTAAAAATTGAATTTACTGAATGGTATGTTAATCCATGATGAGTTGTTGTTTTTGATAGAAATTTTACTAAGAAATGTTTTATGTTCTTCGATTGCGCAATTGTAAAAGAAGAAAATTTTTACTTTTTAGCATTACACAAGATTCAGTTTCAAATGTCAATTGTCATGTGCACAGTGATCTTTAAAATCTTAACTTTCTTGAGTGTTTTATAGAAAAAAATTTAGCTTGTATTATAACATGCCTTGGTTTACCCAAAAATAATAATCACAAACTCAACGTTAAGAAAACATTTTTATTTAGGTCAAAAAACCAGGTTTCCAATGATTGGTTTCTTGTGCTTAAAATTCAAAATAGCTTGAATTACTTTTGTAATGTTGTGGTTTTTCCGCAAATATAAATTTCAAATATATATTTTTTGTATGGAATGTTTCAAAATTTTTGTGTGTGCTTAATTTAGACGCATTAATTTGACAAAAAGTCAAATGCTTTTTACTAATATCAAAAAACTAAAAGTAAAAATTTTTCAAATAAAAGTTTTTACATGCAAATGTTGTTTGCTGGGAAGTGGGAAACAAAAAATGCCCCAATATCTCATCGCAAATAAATTGTCTCAATTAAAAATTATATGCATAACATAATACATAACAGTTTTTTTTCAAAAAGTCTTTTTCAAATAAAATAAACTTAAAAGGAAATATAAAATTCCATTAGGTCAAAAATTATTCAACTTGGTAGATAAACATAATTAGTTTTTCGTCTCTAAAATAATTTTCAAACAAATATCAATGGACTTTTTCCAATGCTTAAAATAATTTTATTTTAGTTTTTAAGAGAATGCCTCAATATTTCCAAATGTTTTACTTTTTTTTTTACCATTTCTAAAAAAAATTATATGTCATTGAGAAACATCTGAGTCTATCCCAATTTAATGATCATTTTGAAATATTTTTAGTGGTCAATCTTAGTGTCCAGTTATGTTTGTAGTTTTTGATGTCTGGAGTAGATCCAAATATACTGAAATTAATGTTCTAAACATTAGTATGTATATTTCATGACGGATTAAAGGAGATATGATACGTTAAAATTATTTTGACATAGCTTTATTCTAGCAAATTTTTTGTTTTATTTGTAATCAACAAATTATAAATTTAATTTTAGACATTTTTATTAAAAATTGACGATTTAATTACACGGATTAAATATAAAGTTAGTATGTTAGGTTGTATTATATTTCATTGCACATGAATTCAAAAATCATTAATCATTGTGTCGTTGACATTTTCAGAAATCAAAAAATTTTAATCAAGTAAGGGTGTTTTAAAAAGTTATCAATCCAACAACAACCTATAAGGGCAACCATTCATTGTAGCAAACACTGACGAACAAATTCAAAAATTACATCACGTTCACAGAATAAAGCTTACACCTCTTATGCTTTATAACTTCCCCTTTTCTGCTGCCATTCTTTTCATTTTTTGTCTTTTCTAATCTGCAAAAACATTTGCATAGCTTCTGTTCTTATTTTGGTTGTATTTATTTGTAAAACAGCTTTTGTTTTTGCTTTTGTAACAAGTTTTATTTAAGGACTTTCCAGTGTGTCATCTAAATTTATTTTGTAGCCTGTTTCACCTAAAACCTTTTACACTTTATATTGCTTTATTAAAGCTGGATTTTTGTAAAACTGCCAAAAAAAGCAAAATCGTTTTCTTTACTACAAAAATAAGGAAATTGTGATTTGAGATTCTAATGATTCGGTATTTATTGACTACTTTAAAATTTATACTTTATTAAGATTTTTTTTTACAATATTTTTCCATTTTATACAAAAGCAAAAAATTAATGAGACATTATTACGGTAAAAAAATGTTAATGTTTGTTTTCAATAACACAATACTAATTTAATTTAATTACTGTGACCTTGTTGTTTATTTAAAGCTAATTATTGCCTTTTGAATACCAAATAAAAAAACAACCCTTACACCACTACACATTGGCATAAATAAGCAACCACTGACCAACAAAATTTGATAAGCATTTCCTCTGTTGTTTTGCTTTTATAAAATTTTTTTTCCTTTATCCAGCATTTAAAAAAAAATGAATTCAATAAAAAATAAAATAAAACAAAAACAATGTTAGTTTTAGTATCCAACTTAATTTCGCATTTATCATTGGCGTCTTTAGAACTGGAGGTCATCGGTTCAAATATTTTAAATTTCTTTATGAAAATTTCTTTGTCATAATCAACTTTAAAAATAAAACATACAAAAACCAAAAAGAACTAATGTTGCTAATGTATTTTAAATGTTTGTTTTCGTTTTGCATTTTTTATTCACTTCAGCCATGAACGATTGAACAAAGTTCGTCATTTAACGGCAAAACTTGAAAACAATACAAATAAAAAAATATTTAACTTCTTCCTAAAATTGTTTCCATGCAGCTGTGATGATTTTATACCTGTATGCCCCAAGCTTTTATCTCATTTGGAATTTAATGGCGGCCAGTTAATAAATATCACACAGAATTATATTCGGCCTTGCAAAAAAAAAGAGAAAAATGATTATCGCCATTTAATAGAATTAAATGGAATTCTTTTTTCTATCATATCTAGTATAGACAGATTTTTTTTATGACAGAGTTAGGATTTTTTTATTTCATTTTATTTTAATGAAATCAATTCTATAATTGGATTCTATGACCTTTTTGATACGTGACCAGTGGCAACCTAAATATGACAACTGTTTTAATTTGATAATAAGATTGTTCGCCTTTTTTTCATATATATTTTGTTGTAATTTTATTTTCAGTATTCAGGTGATTAACCCCGTAAAACAAACAGGGCAGAAGTTCACTACACACTTCAATTAGCTTGTTTAGTGGATAATGACTTCTTATGTCTCTATGTGACTTAACTAAAGTGTGCAATTACTTTTTTAATAAAATGCGGTACTCATTCCTCTTTGTAAATTTTTCATATATAATTTATTACATATGAAGCTCCCAACATTTTGGCTTTTTAACATTTTATGTTAATCTTTATATTGGCAAAACTTGTTTTGATTTTTTTTCAACAAGCAAATTATGCAATAAAAAAAAAATGGAAGAACAAATTGTTTTGGTAGATTTTTGGTTATTTTCAACAATCTCTCTTTTTAGTTTTAAAACACTTTTCCAGCGCCTCTAAAATTTTAAAAGCCATAAAAAACTAGAATTTCGGAAATTTTTTTGAATAGGCATTTATTTAAATAGTGACTTCCTCATCTCACATGAATCACTTTACCAGCGATCCATTTCTTGAATATGTGAAGAATAAAAAAATGTTTCCAAGATCCAAATCTGTTTAAATATAAAAATGTCGTAAAATACGAACTTCATTCCATAATTTGGTTATCAAGTACTCAAGTTTGCACCCATATTTAAATAGAAATTGCTCTTGAAATATGCAAGCATGCGTTTTAGACATGGATTTCTGTCGGAGTTAAAGGAATAAAATACAAATTTAAACAGAATATGTTTGAAAACACTTTATTAATAATAGAACAACAATAAAACTGTAAATAAACTTTAACAATAGCAAGGTATATACAAATTATAAATTATCACTCTCGTCGCTAGCAAAGCATAAAGTCACGTAATGTAAAGACTTGAAAAAATGTTGATGACATTTCTACGTATAAATAACTTTACTTACAAAATTTTAACGATCTATTTTCTTAGGATTGAAGTTATTGGGATTAACTAGTCCTGAAGT
This sequence comes from Acrocera orbiculus, assembly GCA_947359355.1. NCBI lineage: Eukaryota > Metazoa > Arthropoda > Insecta > Diptera > Acroceridae > Acrocera > Acrocera orbiculus. The sequence continues at coordinate 15,427,600 of OX375757.1, forward strand.
GGGATTCTTTTTCCGTAAGAATGAGAATGAGACTACTCATCGAGACAGAATCCAACTTCTGGTGATGTCTTCGCAGCCGTTTATGCTCTTACATCCTACTATCTAGTATTTTCTATATTTGTAGTAAACTTAAACTCTTAGTAAACTTAGTAAACGGTCTTAAAAACAATTTATTGTGAGATATATCGATGCATTCTAGTTGGCTTCATAACTGATCGCTTTAGTTTTTAACCGCAAACAGCCGAATGGTATAGAGCAAGGATGAGCAAACCACGGCCTGCGGGCCAACTCCGGCCCACCGGAAGGTTTTATGTGGCCCGCGGATAGATTTTTAATTTGCCGGTCCGACGGGAATTAAAAGAAATATTATTTATATATTATATATATATCCATCTCTTTTTCTATTTTGTTTAAATATTATATCTTTTTTCCTTTTTTTCAAAGAACTGATTTTTTCTTTCTTTATTTTTGTGCTATAAAATATAAATCCACGGAAATAGCAAGCACAGACAGCTTCCAAGCTTGAAAAAATTGCATTTTGAGTTCGAACGCAGATTTCAAGATTTCAGTGCCATTCAAACAGAATTGGATATTTTTACCATGCCTGTCAACGTAAATTGTGAAGTAGTGAGGTCAGATTTGCAGCTTGAATTAATTGAGTACCCCTCTAACAATCATCTCAAGCCGCTGTTTCTAAATATGCCAAAGTTAGAGTTTTACAAATCATTATCGAAAGTAAGTTTCCCAAATTTAATATCTCACGCCCAGAAAATCAGTGCTATGTTTGCTTCATCTTATATATATGTGAACAAGTGTTTTCAACTATGAACCTTAGAAAGAATAATTTCAGAAGTATTAACAGATGAGCATTTAGCCTCGTTCCTTAAAATCAGTACATCTAACTTCGAACCTCAATATAAGGAACTTTTAAAAATGAAATCGCAATTTTATTCATCTCATTAACATATTTAAATTGTAACACTTGTATATTGTTTTTAAAATTTTAGAAGAATTTATCTTGGGCCGCCAACCCTTTAATTTTTGATTTTTGGCCCGCGACCGAAAAGGTTTGCCCATCCCTGGTATAGAGTCTTTTGAATTTACTGCAACTATTAATTATATACATATACTCGTATAAACGCAGTTCACTGTTTAAAAGGAAAGCATATTATTCGAAATTAAAATATATTTATGGCAGTCGTACAGCAGCAAAAAGTAAAAAAAGCTACGGGTCCCGAGAAAATAGAGCTGGTTGACCTCTGATTTACCTTAATCGTAAATTAGTTTTCATATTTTACCATAAAAGCCTAATTCTTTGTTTATATTGTAAATTAATTAAATGAACTAGAGCCAATATGAAGAAAAAATAATAAAAAGGTAAAACAATTTAGTTGAACTTTAGTAATAAATGTTTTATCTCTTGTAAAACCTGCTCCTTTAGGTAAACTAAAACCAAATCGTCATGCAAAATAACTTTTGAAAATATTATTTCTTATGTGTGGCATTAAAAAATTGTTTGCATATTCATTTTTTTCTATGTATCAAATCTTTCCTACACATATAAGGATTCCTTATCATTTTGTTGCTCTATTCATCGCTTATCAGAAACGAAGGAAATCACAAGAAGCATAAAAAATAACCGCAATATGTACTTTGGTTTCAATCCACTGCTTGCATCTTGAGAAAATGATATATTATCTTAAAACAAGAAACTCAATATAACTTTAGTTATATTTACCAATTTATTTGACATATTATTATTAATTCATGAGGTCAAAAAAGTTCCTTTATTTTTTTTCAAATAAAATATGTATTATAGTATCTTTTTGAAAATATTTAAAGCTGTATCGATTATTTTTTCTGTTAGTTTTCTGCTTAGTTTTTTATATATAAAAAATTCACAAGCTTGGCAAACACTATCTAAACAAAATTATTTATTTGAATTCAGATTTTAAACAAAAGAAATGTATAAAATCATTAGCACAAAATAATCTTTGCTATTTAAAAAACAAACAATGTCTACAATACAACAACAACGACGACCAAGTATGTCTGCTTGGTTTTCATCACTCAGACGACAGCCCAAAGCCAAAAAATCCAATTTAAATAATAAAAATCAACAAAGAAGCTGCCTTGATCTTACATCATCTTCGAGTACATTTTATGTTGATAATGAAATAATTAATGATAATATCAATGATTATGAAAATAAAAATTTACTTAATACAAAAATACGAAAAATGTTATGTTCAAAATGTTGTTGTCAAGTTGCATGTACAAAAAGTGAAAAAAGTGAATTAGAAATTAAAACTGGCTTAAGAACTGATTATCAATTATCTAAATTAAATAATTCAAAAAATTTAATTGAATGTACCAAAAAATCAGAATATAAAAAAACAATTAAAACAACTATTACCCGTACTACTATTATAACACAACAAGTTGAAAAATTTGGTCGAAAATTTAGTGAAAATTGTCAAATTTTTAATAATTTCGAAAGTATTCGTGCTAATAGTTTAGATTCAATACTTGATAATGAAATAAATTCAAAAAATTCTTCAATTTTTGATAGAGATTTTCAATATATTGATGATACTGCATCTAATGCTGATATTAAAAATATTGAAATTTCAAAAATATTATGTCCAAATTGTGTATTAAAAAATGATAAAAATTCAAAATCGACAAAACGTACTAAAAAAAAGGTAAATAGATATTTAATTTTTGTTTTCTATTTATTTATATTATTCAGATAATATTTTTAAAAAAAAATTTATATTTGACCTTGAAAAAACGATAAAATATATTCCAAATAACCTAATTAAATCTCTTGACACATTTTTTTTTTTACTAGTGAGATTTTAATTTAAGGTTATTTAAATTTGTCATCTAAAGTTTTACATGCCGTTTGGACTTTGTTTTATAAATATGTATATAAAAATATTTATAAATATATTTTAAAAATAACGTAAAAAAATTTAATTAGTTGCAATAATTTCTATTTTTATTTTAGCAAATAAAAGATGAATTATGTGAAGTTGTTTCCGAAATGGAATCTCTTGACTCACAAGAAGACTGTAAACATTCCAATAAAGATAAACAGATGTCAATAGGACGTAAAAAATTCAACATGGATCCTAAAAAAGGTAATAATAAACATTTTAATAAATTTTAATATGATATTATGTTAAATCTAAATTCGATTTTTTAATTTATTTCTTTTTTGATATCAAGTCGCCATTTCCGGTATGATATACAAAAATATAATCACTTTGATTTTTTTATTCAAGTCATATCTGCCCTTGTTCTGTTTTATTTTAAAAATAGCTAGCCATGTTTTGCTCAGCGCCGTTTAGCATCAATAAACTAATGAAATTAATTAATTTTATTTTTGTTTTCTCTTAAGTTTTTATTTTCCCTTGTAACTCTTTTTGTTTTTTATGTTTATTTTGTTAGTAAGTTGTCAATTAAATTAGAATTATTAATTTCCAATTTTCTTAATTTGAAAAGATTTTATATTAAAATGAATTCTTTTTGCTAAAATTTGATTAACCTAACAATTTTTTTATTATTCATTCCTGTCCTTTTTGTTTGTTTTTTTTTATAGGAATAGAATACCTTGTCGACAACCATTTATTACGGATGGACCCACAAGATGTCGCACATTTTCTTTACAAAGGTGAAGGTCTTAACAAAACAGCAATAGGTAAGGCCTGAAAAAATATTTTTAATTAGATATAAATAAAAAAAACTACCTCATTATTATAAATTCCCACGATATAAATACGGATTTCGAAATTTTGAAAATCTCAAAAATGAATAAGTGCCAATTGTTTTATAAAATTTCATCAAAAAGCATGTAATTTTTTTTTTGTTTTAATGAATACAATTGTGTCTATTTGCGAAAATTTAAACAGGTTTACAATTAAACAAAGAATTGCGCTATTAGTCAAACCATAAATCGGCCTTTTTGAAATTAAAAATAAGTTTATTTAATAATAGCTGTAGGAAAGCAAAATAATTTAAAATCTTATGCAGGAATGGTAATATCGAAAGTGAAATTTTTTTGGCGCTACTTTTAGTTTACATAAATTGTTTGCCAAAAGTTGTTATTACTCCATGTCTAGTGATTTCATATAAAATTAAATGTTTTAATAGCTTAAGATAAAGTTATTATTGTTAAATAACATTGAAAACTAATGCATAATAGAAATATTTAATGTAATAATTGTTTATTTGAAATTAAATGTATGAAAAATGATCTTTTAAACCCTTTTTTGGCAAAAAAAACTGCCAGATTATTGAACAGTATTGACGCATGACAATCATGAAAAATTATCCTCATATCTATATCGCACAGATGTATAACACATCATGCCAACTATATCCTATATAAATTTATCTACTATCTCTGAGAGTATTTTGCTCAAGAATTGTACGCGTTTATCGGTTTTACATATAAAAAATGACTTAATGTAAAGCAAAATCGAAAAAAAAACACGTAAAGTTTTAACTCCGCATTAAACACAAACATTCGAAACGCAATGAATTATGTTTTTAAAAACTAAATAATGTAAGAAACCATTCTGATTACAATGATATTTAGCTGAAATTTTGACACATTTCATAAGTTCTTGAACTAAAATATACAAACTACGGCTTTACTGTCTCTTTTTATACATTCTTAAAATGTCTAATTATGCAAATGTCTGCAGGTATCGTTCTTTCAAGCCCATATGAGGTATCTACACGTTTTAACATTATGATAAAATTCCCAACAAGAATTGCATTGAAAAATCGCTTAAGCGATAAATGAGTAATAGTTTGGCCAATTAAGCTTTTTTTATGGATGCTGAGCTAAAATTTTTTTAATGTCTTAACATTGTTATTACTTTCGAAAATACAAGAATGATATTTTCATGACAAAAACAATTTTACGTAAAATGCGTTTCCTAAGTTGCATGTTTTGTTTCGTGATAATTTATTCTTTTATAAGAGTTTTGGCATTTAATTAATATTCTTGTAGACGGTGTTCGGTGTTCAACACCGACCACACAATTAGTTCTAAATTTTTTTTTTTATTTGAAAAACTTCCGGATATATCAAGCTAAACCAAAAAAAGAAATTAATTCCTGACAATATTTGCTCTAAAATATTTAAAAAAAAAAATTTTTCTATATTTTAGGTGATTATTTAGGAGAAAAAAATGATTTCAACGAACAAGTCCTAAAAGCATTCGTTGAACTTCATGATTTTACAAATTTAATACTAGTTCAAGCTTTAAGGTAAATTATATAAATAAATTTTAAGTTGGTGTTTGTTTTTTAATTTAAGAAAAACTTTTGTTTTTATAGACAATTTCTTTGGTCATTTCGTTTGCCTGGAGAAGCCCAAAAAATCGATAGGATGATGGAATGCTTTGCGCAACGATACTGCCAATTGAATCCTGATATTTTTACAAATACAGATACTTGTTATGTACTTAGTTTTGCAATAATTATGCTTAATACATCATTACACAATCCATCAGTAAGCTAATCAAACAAAAAATAAAAATAAAATTCCAAACACGTTTTAAATAATTCTTTTATTTAAAGGTTAAAGAGAAACCAACAGTAGAGCAATTTATTTCCATGAATAGAGGTATAAATAATGGTGGTGATCTTCCTAGAGGACTATTAGAGTCATTATATGAATCAATTAGAACTGAACCATTCAAAATTCCTCAAGATGATGGTAATGATTTAATGCATACATTCTTTAATCCAGATAAGGAAGGTTGGCTATGGAAACAGGGAGGACGGTAATTAAATTTACTGAATATTTTTTAAATTTATTCTTTCATTTGTTGGTAATTACAGATATAAATCATGGAAAAGGCGTTGGTTTATTCTTAATGATAATTGCCTGTACTATTTTGAATATACAACTGATAAAGAGCCAAGAGGAATTATTCCTCTTGAAAATATTTCTGTAAGTACCAATTAACTATATGTATTTGATTTTTTATTTATTTTCACGAACCTTGTTAATATATTCCGCAAAAAAATCTTGAATTTTGAAATGCCCAACATATTTTGCGGTTAGTTTTTAATATTTTCAGTGATAGGTTTCATGCTAACAATACTTTATATTTCATCATATGAAACTCTTTTCACCAAAAAAATAAAAAAATTTAAATAGGTTCCTTTGGGGGTGGTCTACCATCGATATATCGAAAAAGCTAAAGCGTTTATTTAGTTAGAATTTAGAATTGTTGAAATTTTCGAAATTAAGAGCTTTATTCTAGTTAGTAAAAAGCAATTCAGACGGGAAGTGGATTAGTCTATTAAACGAAATCGTTAATATAGCAATATCAAAGTTTCCGTTTATTTTAAACATTGTTTCTTATATTGTGATTCTATTCCACTTGGCTGTTGTAAAAGTGAATTGTTAAATCTTATTCAAAATTCGAACGTCATCGAAATATCGTACCAATACATATAAACCTAATTATATCAAACACTTATGTAATTCATATTCAAAGTGATTTTAATAATTTTTTTAAAAAAAATTTAATATTAGTAATTTTATTAAATCAGTACAAGAGCTATCTGAAAATCAGTGATCCAATGTGTATCACCAAATCCACTGCAATTCGTTTTCCTCTTTTAGTTATAATTAACATTAAGTGGATATTTTGTTCAATAAAAGTTTTCCGCAATAAACAGTTGAAGTAAACGAAAAACTTCTTGCTATATAGTTTAGTTCCGTTAAAGTGTGGGAAAAACTCTTGAAACAATTACAAAATTGTAGCTAACTACACTTTAGTGGCATGGATCTATATTAAATTGAAAGAAGATTTAAATTCGAGCCATTAATTACCCTTTAGTTCATTGTAATAATATCTAATTTGACACAAACTTAAAAAGGATCCTTTGTCTCTAGTGTATTATAATCGTTTTTGAATTTTCTATCAAATACATTAACATATCTTATAAAAAATTTTAACCTTTAACATATTCTTAGGTGCGTGAGATACAGGACAGAAATAAACCACATTGTTTTGAGCTATATGCATGTGGAGGTGCTGATATAATTAAAGCATGTAAAACAGATTCAGAAGGGAAAGTAAGTTCACTTAAATTGCTATTAAATAAAAAATTATTCAAATATTTAAAAATTGTGTTTCTTTAAGGTTGTTGAAGGCAAACATACTGTTTATAGAATGTCTGCAGCTACAGAAGAAGACAAACAGGAATGGATAAAAAGATTAACACAGTCTATTAGCCATAATCCTTTTTATGATATTTTAGTACAAAGAAAAAAGAAAGCTTTAGCAAAAAGTTAGTATTAGTCGATTAAAATAAGTTTAATTGTATTAATAAATATCCGTTTAGGTATTATGTAAAAAAAAATTAATTATAACTGAAATTAGGCCTAAATTTTGTTTATTATTTTTGTTATTGTGATACTTTTAACGTAATTAATTGTAAAATTGTAAATCATTTTTTTATCTTTAACAGGTTATTAGCTAATTATTTTTCATTAGTGTTAAAGTTTCATTCGTACTCTTTTTGTAGTTGACATAAAGAATAAAATTTATATTAAAATATAAATAAACATATTAAAACGTTGGGTTATGCTTGCTGCCGTAGTAAAATTAATTAAATTAAAATTGTCGCTAAAATATATAATTTTAATTGAGCCTAAAAAGTTTAAATTATTATGTTGAAATTTTAGAAATCAATAAATATTGTTCGTTTTTTTTTTGGTTATTTTAATTGCAATACTAAATTAAAAAGCATAAAATTTAATTTGAAATGATTAAAATCAAAAAGGTTAAAGATTTGGTTTTACAATGTTTATTTATATTAAAAGGAAGTTTGGAATAAAAATCAAATAAGGTTTTAGTTAGTTCAAAGAAAAGTTATGATCACGAAATTTGTTTTAGCTTAACGACTTGTTTAAAGTATATTTTTTTGGTATTTGCTCGTATACTAAATAATTTAAAATATGGATGTCTTTTTGTGTATTAGCTTCACGACAATTTTAAATATGTAACTAAGAAATATTATTGTTTATTAGTCTTGCAATTGTAATACAAACTATTTATTTATTTTTTTATATCTATTATATAGTATATATATTAAAATTTTGTACATTGAAATTTTCTCACATTTAATAAATTTTTTTATTGATCAATTCACATTATTTTAACCCCTGGAAAACATTAGATTTTTACTAGGCTTTAGTAGTTTTCAATACCTTAAATAAGCGAAAAATACTTTTAATAGAAATAATATTTCGTTATTTATTTGCGAAGTAGCATTACAAATACATGAGTTTTGAATAGTTAGTTATATTAATAAGCTCTCAAATATCAAAATGTGGTTTTCTATTGAATTAGTCAGGAAACATAAGATTTAAACCTTCTTTTTTGTTGTATTTTGCTTTTGAACTAGATTGTATGACAAGCTTTTCCATCAAATCTCTCCTAATTTTGAATTGTTGATTTATGTTGCACAAGTTTTCTTGTCATTAATATTTCTAATTAAATATACAACTAGCTTCGTAATGACTCTCTGTTCAGTGTTGTAATGCTTACAATTACGCCTTGTCTAAAACTAATCTTTCTTTTGTTTTCTTCCCCGATTCTTTTGAGGCCATTTGAGCAATAGGTAATCATTCTGGAAGAGTTGTTAAGAGAAAAGTGTCAAACAACGAAAAACTTTAAAAAATAAAACTAAGGAATTACTAAAAAGTTATTTCTTAACTATCAAAAATTAATCAATATAGAGACCAATCACAAACACACTCCCAGTGCAATGTAGCATTATTTGAAACTGGGGATATTTAAGCAAAATCAATCAATTTAAACAGACCTATTAATCTGTTAAACGATGACCTAATTATCTCTGGAACATTCGAAATTATTATATTGTAGAGCGTAAAATAAGTCAATTAAATTTAAATACTCTACAAGTACTCTAAGGGTAATTTAATTCTTATGTTAACAAGTCCAACAATTTTCGTATAGTACTTCGTATAGAAAAGCATGTATTTGTCATGTGTGTATCTCACCGTTATTACATACAATTTCTTATAAGAAAAACAACTACAGTTCTCAAAAATTTGTTTTATTTGACGTTATGCCTAGGACTCACTAGCGCTTAGCGTATGGGACGACTTAGCATAGTAAAAATGGAGAGTTTTTCTAAATACCAATCGGAATGGACTCACTAACATATTACTGTTTTCATTGACATTCATTCAAAAATAATATATATAAAATTAGCTAATAAATTAGATTTAAACTAAATTTTTAGCTAATGAAGAATTCATAGTTTAATAAATTTCAACAATATTTAAATAAAGATATGAAGTGAAATCAATTCTTCCCGAATCAAAATATTTCTTTGAACTTTGAAAAAACGACAAGCTGAAAATGTGAATTTGTTGACATTTTGAAGTCAGACAATTACATCACGTGTCAGACCAATAAAATGGGTATCTTACTTGGATTGAACAAAGTCAACTTTTTAATTTACAAATAAAACTTAACGCTTGAAGTCACAGTATTGATCACATGGCTAGTGTCATTTCTTTTTATTTAGTAGAATAAAAAAAAATAATCTCTCGAGTTTAAATCAAATTTATTTTATATAATTTTCTCTACACACCAAAAAGGTTGTTCTAATTTGTAATTCTAAGTGATATTTTTCAGTTTTTTCTTGAATTTCATCTTTTTTTTTTTAATTTTTAAGAAGCACTTGATTATATAAATACAAATTGTAAAGAAGTATTTTTTTTATTATTCATAACTGTTATTTTACTATAATTAAAACTTTTCAATTTTTATTTGGTATTGCAATTTTTTTTTTTTTCGCATTATATAAGAAGAATTCCCGAACTATCGTATTCAGTCATTTATTTTTGCTTTAATAGTAAATTTTATTATTTCTGGAATTTAATAAGTAAAAGAAAAAAAACTAGCCTTAAACTGTAAAATTTGTCTATTGAAGTGGAAAACATAACCACAATTTCCCAATACCAAAGTTCCAAAATTCAAAGATAAAAATTTTAATAGGTTGAGGATGGCACAGTTTTTTCTATTTCACTTTATCTGGCGGTACCTTATACAAAATTTTGTTTAGCAAGAAATTAAAAGTTGATTTTAATAAAAAAATTATTTTTTAACTACATAAATATTTTTTCATCTTCAAAACTATGGCCGATGAAACATTGGCGTATGTACCACCGGTGATACACGCCGTCCTCAACGTGTTAAACATTACACCAAGTTTTCTAAGAAAAATGGAAAAGGTAATATTAATCAAGATTAAATTCTAGCATGAATTTATGTATAAATTATATAATAAAAGACAAAAACTTTGCAAGGAAAATTGTTAGCATCATTAGTTTCCGAAAATTTCAACTTTTTCTTGTTATGTAAGTAATAACAATCTCGAATTAATAAAGACTTCCCCTGAAAAACCATTGTTCCTGCATAAATATCATCAAAGGACTGGATAACATATGTGATACACTGTTGTCTATTATGTAAAAAGAGTTCAATTATAAACAAATAATTATTTTAGTTGTTAATAATTAGTATTTGCCTAATTTTAAATATTCATAAATAAAAATTCAAATAGTTATTTAGTTTATATAATTATAAATAAATTATTTTACTTTATATTTGGAACTTTTAAGCGTTAGTTAGCGTTTTGTTATAAAAGCGACAGCTTCACTTTTTTCAAAAAAAATAAAACGTATACGAATCTCAATCTTTTTAAAATTTTCTCAATTTTAACCATAATTTTAAATTTAAGAGTCGTATTTTGATAGTATCAAAAAGTGAGCTCAATGTAACTGTAAATAAAAGAATAAATAAATTAAGAAAGGCGTTTAATGGAAAACTCGTTTAATAAATTTTCAACAATCTTTTTAAAATATTGCTTTTAATATTTCCTCACTTATATCATTTTATCTAAACAGCTGTTTTACATAGTTAATTAAAGCAATAATAAATGCGAATTAATTTAATATGAAAAAAAATATCTTGTACATGCTATAATTATTTTCATGTGTAAAATTTTTCTTTGCAATAATTTCTAAATAGTCTTTGTTTTTTTTTATCCCTTTACAGATAATCAATAGTCAAAGAATTATTTTTCCTAGAAAACGAACTTTTATAAATATTTTTAAGTTGAAACTTTGTTTTTCTTTTCGTTTTTTTTTTCTCTTGTTTTTACATTTTCATATAGTAACTAATAATAATATAATCGATTAATAATATTTTTTAAAGATTTTTATGTTGTTGCAAATTTTCATCTCACTTTTAATTAATTGTATATATATGTACGTATTTAATTTTTGTTTTATTTTTATCCCTTTTTTTAAAATGGAGACAACTATGCTGGATAATAATATAAACTCATATTTAATATATAAACTTTCTTCCAACATGTTCATGTAATTTTTCAGTAGAGAAAAGTTTATGCACTGTTTTAGTTATTATTTAATTTGTAAATTGGGTAGACAAAAAGAACAAAACAAATAATTTGGATTTAGTATTATTCTATACAATATTTACAGATAACTTTTTACTTTTTTATTTTTAATGTTTATGGTTTTTACATCCCTTGCTTAAGTGTATGAATTGATTCAAATTAATTAAGAAAAATATATATATATATATATTTTAAATTACTAACAAATTTTCTAGGAATTATTGTGCATTTTAAGGTTCTTTTTTTGTATAAAAATCGAAAGTTTTTTTTTGTTTAACTGTATTTTTGCTTTATATTTATATTAATTCATTTTACTTAGTGCACAAAGTTTTTTAATTCCCTCAAAAACTATCTTTTTTGGCCAAAATTAAAGTTTTATTGAAATGAAAATGACCGTCTTAGATGATGATATGAAAATGTTTACTAGTGTGTAATACTTAATTAATTTTTTGAGTATTTTTTTATCAAATGGCACCTACTTGAACATATTGAACATAAGAAGTTCATGTTTTGTAAAAATTAACAAAAACAAAAATATGCCTCCTATACTCCTCTCAGGAATTTTAATGGAAAATTGTTAATAGTAACGACATTATAAGCCTCATTTTGTAAAGTGTTATTAACAAATTTTTGGACGACTTGTAATGAGATTTTGTTAAGAAGGCATTAAACTCTAAACCTACTTTACTATTACACCCAATATTGAATTGAAATGAGAGAAGTACTTGTAGAAATTTTATTATATTTATAAAAACATTTTTGGAAATTAAATATTAAATTAAATGGTATATTAGGAATACAAGCAGTATTGCACTGTTCGACATAACATGGCACTATCAGTCTGTTAAAAGTGGCAGAGTTAAAATTTTATGCTATAAGATTGAGCACCAGTGAATAATATAACCTTTAAACTTTGGCGAATTCGTATAATCATTATTACTTTTTTTGTATGAAAATATCAAGTTTTTAACCGAAGAAGTTTTATCTGTGACAATACTGAATTTTTGAAGAAATATATGGCAAGGCTACCTTAAGTACCTTAAGTTTGACTACTTTCAAAAGTTCAACAATGATAAACTTGATTATGAAAACAAAGAATATGGCAAAATTCCGACGGTGTACAAAGACATGCGAATTCGACATAATTCAGAGAATGTTGGTGCCAAATACAGGAAAATTTTACTTTTACTTTAAGAATGACTAAACAAAAAATTTTACATTGCTTATAATTATTGGAAAGGATGATTGGAGTTAACACCAAAAACACCGTTGTTCATCGATTTTTCACTGGCGATAAAAAAAAATTTCAATATAAAAAGTTAAAGCAGAAGAAATCACATGGTCTACCAAGCTGAGTATTTATTGAAAAAACTCCTAGTGCGTATTTTTTGGGATCAGCTTGGTGTCATGTTTTGTGAGTTTCTTAGAGCAAATGACAACATTTGTGAAGCTTTCTGAAGAACATTTGATGATATTGAACCAATGACCCAAATAAAATATTCAAGCACATAATATTACATTGGACGAAACTCAAACAACCATTCTTTCACAATTATTTCATAAAAAAACGATGGAGACCTCATTGTACCCTTAATATATTTTATAATTTAAATAATATTTAAAAAGAAAGTCTGCTAATTTTTTCTTTTTGTATTTATTAAAATTAAAACAAGACTAGGTGAAAAGTTTAAATAGCTTGCAGGTAATTTTCCAATCTTTTAAATTAATTACTGAATTAATTGGTTTATAGAAAAGTATTAACGTTAAATTGTACCTTATTTGGTTAAAAACTATTTTGTCATTCCTTAGGAATGATTTGAAAAATTTTACATTATTTCACAAATATCAACAAACACAAAAAATAATTTTAAAAAAATTTTTCTTTTTTCGTTAAATAAAAAAAAAAATAACAAAATAGTCCTAAAAATAATTTATCACGATCTCAATGCTTGGTATCTTAAATTATATCATATATTAGAATTTCTAATAATACAAAACAAACAAAAAAATTTTAAGCTATATTTAATTTTTTTTCTGCTATTTTAAGTTTTTGGTTTTCAAGCATATTTTCTGTTTTGTTTCTATAATTTTATGCTAAGCTGGTTTTTTTGAGTAAATCTAGCTTATTAGCCTTTATTATTATTATTTTTTCTTTTAAATTTCATTAATTTAATTAAATTTTAAATTGAAAAAAGGGCTGATTAAAATATTTTATTAAGAGAAATCTATTCTTATTATTATGCTGAAATTAATATTCAAATAAAAATTTCAACAACAAAAATAATTGGACCCCTTATTCATCAACTTATTAATTTTTTGATAGTAAATAAATATTTAATATTAATAATACTGCAAAATTATTATAATTTTTTGATTCAATGTTTATGAGCTAGGCCAATTTGATCATCATTGTTAATCAGCCCTATTGCAACATTACAAATAGAATTAAATATTATAAATTTTAAAGATTTCTAATAAATCTAATATCATATTAAAGTTTTTAATTGTATTTTTAGTAATTGTTTTTTCCTTTTTTTCTTTTTGTTTAAATATCAGATCACTAGTTTTTTTTAATGTGTTTTTCTCTTTAAAAAACCCTAACAAACTTATTTAATTTTATACTGTAATTATTAATATCATTAATTTTATAATTTATTTTCATTTTTTGTCAGTTTAATAATAATAATAATAATAATAATAAATTTCTAAATGTGTACGACAGTGCGTCTTTTGTAACTTAATTTACTAGTTGCTAAATGTAGTATAAATATAGTTTTAACTTTTTTTTATTTTTCTTATATAATATACAATAAAGTTTTGTGTGTGTTGTTTTATTTTTTTTTTTGCTTTTAGTTTTATAATTTTATGGCAAAAAATGTACTTTTGATAAAAATTTAATAGCTTTCATTATCATTCCAGTCCACAGATTTCAAAACAAGTATATCTAATTCTTTAGGATCACCTAAACTACTATTACGACGATGTCGATTGATATTGAACCAGTTACCATGGTTGAAATTTGATTGCAATAATTTATTTGTATTTCGTAATGTTGACGTTGGATAGTTCGCAATTTTTTTAGTTGATCGTTTAGATGTCATTTCTTCATATATATCTAAATTATTTATTGATTTAACAGATTCAATGAAATCAATATTGTTAATTAATAATGGCATTGATTTAGTATTATATATCAATCAGTCACGGTATATATAACTGCAATTTTGTGGGCTCTCTTGTGGACTTGGGCTACTTGAAGGTGGAGCTGGGCTAGAACTACTATTTGACATAACTGGTGATGATCCGGAACTGGTGTTTTGTGGACTATCTGAACGATGGTGAGTTACTAAAATAATTTAAAAATTTTAATAAATGTTAAGCAAATTTTTTATTTTCTTTTCTAATTTTATACTAGTAATTCTATTTTAGATTTATAGTTTTTAATTTTTGACCGTGCAAATCTGTAAACCAAAATATTACAGTCAACGGCCCAGTATAAATCTAAAGGCGATGTTTTGGTATTATATGAAGAAGCGTTTAGGTAGGTTTTTGAAACGGGGAAATAACCTAATTTGAAGTTTTTTAACCAACATAACCAAACGTTTCCCATTCGCATGTATCAAATGTATAAAGTCAATACATTGATCAACAGTCGCTTCTATAAGAACTGCAGCCTTAAGTGTTGAATAAATGAATAATAAACTAATATTGTTTTTAAAAAAGTTTAATATAAAGTTTTCCAGCAAACAAATCTGAAATACGTTTGTATTGGTTAAAATAAAGATCTGCTAGTTTTGATATTTGACAATACGGTTAATAGTATTTTAGTTTCAAATGCGGCTAAAAGTAAATTAAATTACTATATTTTTAGTTTTGATTTAGGAGAGGCGAAATGTATAGGGTAAAAAGCCACGCTAAGACAATTCTAGGAATATTTAATATTTATTTTTGTCGCAGTCTTCCCCTTTACTCAACAAATTTTCATTATTTGTAAATAAAACTTCCTGCGATTCACGACTAATATACCTTTTCTCCCTAAGCTTGTAACACTTTGAAATTATTATAAAAATAATTACAAGTTTCAGAAACAAAAATTATATGGAATAAGTATAGAAACTTCAAAAATTTTCACTAATATATCATTATTTTACTGTAAAACCCCATTCTATTTTCTGAATTCTCTCAGAGTTGTGCTTGCTGGATAACTTAAATATTCTCTATTCTCTACTTTTGCATTAGGACTTATCAACAACTCCGAACGCAAATGAAATAACTTTTCTATATATACATTCTTATTTTCATACATAGAACAATTTCTGATCAATTTACTGGGATTCAGACTGGAATTTTATCAGTAAATAAAAAACTTACTATTAAAGAGAACGCAACTTAATAAAAATCTTCTTTATGTTATAAAAATAAATAATATTCATATTAAATATTCTAATAAATTGAAATATCATATTAATATGATCGCTTTTCATAGTTATTAATTATCTCTTGTATATTTTTGAAACTTCTTACAATTATAGTATATGCCAGTAAATTCATCATTAATCATTCAAACGATCGTAATCTTAAAAAGACTTATAGTTTCCCAAATACTATTATCGAAATACTAAACTTCTATTTTTGTACGGGATTTCTTCAGTATTCTATTAAAATTACTCATCATAACATTAGTATTACCAATATACAGAAGGGGAATTATGAGTATCTTTCCATATTCTCACTTTCAAAAATAGTTTTGACATTAATTTACTAGAAAATGTTAAATCTGACTGTGAATATCATGCGAAACAGTTTTTAAAGCAGCAAACAGAAGAAATAGATTAAGATTATGAATCTTACAAATACTAAAGTTAAGTATAAGCACTGTTTTTTTTTTTTTAATTTGTAGGAAAGATTAGTATTTTGATGTTAGTACACTGTAAACGCACTATTAGTACGTTTCAACAAAAACCTTTTTTATTTGTTATAACTAGTTGTAAGTAGTACCTATTTAATAATAAAAAAAAAATCAAACTTTAACAATACTGACCTCGAATAACATTAATTCTATAATTAAATTTAATATAATCGTTAATTTAAAATATTTGCAAGCATTTTTATTTTAGCGCCAATCAATATCAGATAGTAAAAATTAAAAATCAAAAGTGAAAAAAGAAATAGATATAGTTTGTAAAATATAATTAAACTAATTTACTTACCTATGCCATGTCGGGGCGGCTGCCTTCTTAATCGGCCAAGACTTCTATTTCTTGTGTTTGTGTTTATACCCTGAGTGAAATTTTACGTTTTTTTAAGCACAAATGTATTCTTATATTGAAAAAAGTGTAATAACTAATATAACTATTATTTTGCATTAGTAGAAAAATCGAATGCATTCAAGTAAATAAGTATGACTGCTGTACATTTCTATGCAAAGTGCAAAATAGTTGTAGATGCTCTAGTTAGGAAGAAAAAAAAAGTTTTTCATTTGCAATTTTACTAAATCGAAAAATACAGTTTTTGTTTTGTGTGTTTCTTTTTCTGTTTTCATGGAGAGAAACAAAAAGAAGAAAAATCTTTTCTATTTTTGATACCTTAAATACATTCGCGATTTATAACGAGCAGTTAGAGTAGGGTGCGGGATGGCTGACTCTTGGATTACATTCAAATGTTTTAAACATATTTTAATTTAATGTTACTGGATAAATTAATTAAAAAAAAAAAAATTTTATTTACACCCCATCCTTACCCCTGTATATAAAGTTAAAATTAATTTCAAAAACAACAAACTTAATTATAAAGATGAAATTTTACTAAACAAAAATTATGAAGCAGCAGTGCAATTAGTAAGAAGCTCTTAAACTAAAATTGAAAAAAAAATAACATAAAATTTATATATATATATATATATCTATTTATATATAATAATGAAATAAAAAATTCAACTTAATTAAAGAAATTTCATAGTTAGATAGTTACCATATTTTGATTAATGAGTCCCTGACTGGTTTCAGCCGCCCCACTCCCGTCTCAAAGATATACCTGATAGTGAAAAGAAAAAAAAAATAATAGTTTTGATAGTTGGATAGAATAAATATAGGTAGAAAAAAAATTATTTCAAAAATGTTTTAAACAAAGCTTGAAAGAGTACATTTATATCAAATTAGAAAATAAAAAAATACAACATCAAAATTATTTATTTATAAAAATAGTAGGCTTACTTTTTTAACACTTCTAGTTGTTGAAAATCCATCTCCTCGTCTATAGTTATCACCCTAAATAAATAAAATTATTAAAATCTTCGAAAAATATTTAAATTTAATATTAATTTATACCTGATGTGATCTTAAAGTACCGAAATTATCTCGGCTACGAAATGTATCTCTTGTATTATAACCATCTGGTTGAAAATGAAATAATGTTTCAGAATTAGCTCCATGATGATGTATTGGTTTACGTAATGTACTTTTAGGGGAATGCTGCATTTTATTTTGACTAGGTGCTTGGGGTAATAAAACTGGTTCAGCATAGGTAACCTCTTCTACTTGTGGTAAAAGTTTTGGTTCTGCTTGAATTCTAAAAATAATTTTAAAAAAAATAATAATAATTAAATTAAATTTTATCGATAAATAACAATAAACAGTATAATTTACCGATTAACGTTTTGTCTTTGTTCGAAATATTCATATTCTGTATCGGGATAGGGTAAATTATCATCTTCATCTTTGTGACATCTTCGTCCACAAAAGTAGCCTGTGGCGAAACCAATTAATAAAGCAAATATTGCTCCAGCTAATACAGCCATTATAAGAGTTTCCACTGAATACTGAGCAGTAATTATATCAGGTGAAATTTGTGGGCCTAATTAACCAAGAAAAAAAAGGAAAATATTAAATAATTTTATAATAAAAAGTAAGAATTCTATAAATATTATAAACAAAATTCAAAAGTTCAAGTTATATGCCACCATCCGAACGTCAAGTACCGGATCAATAATTATTTGGAGTTGTTGAAAAAAATTAAAAATTAGATTTAAATCTGTTTATGTGCTTAATTTTGGAATTTATTGCTGTACTGTACAAAATTTTTACTATTTTCTGTTTAGTATTGCTTTGTTTATTGGACGTAGAAATGTATTTTTTACCATCAGCAGACAAAAAGAAATCATTGCATAATTAGAAGATTAATTAGAAGATTAATTTTCAGGAGTAAAATTGAAGTTTTCAACTGATCATTAAGTTTTTGAATATTTATATAAGAGGGGTGGTTGATATTTAGTGAATCGGGCTTTAGTATTGATTTCCTGCCCACCGTAAGGTTGTCAAGGATAATATTTGCCAGCCTAATTAGTAGTTACCACTAGAAACTTGTATATTTACTTCATAGAAAACTTTTTCAAATTTTTATACCTTTTTTTTACTACTCACTTAGTTTTTATGGGCATTTTAATCAATAAGATAATAACTGTCACATGAAAGTTAGACGACAATTTTTTCATTCCCAAAGCAAATTAAAATCGCTTGCGTGAAAAATTTTGTCAAAATCAAATTTTCTGACTCTCAATCTCAATTACGAAACCAAATCGTTATTATGAAAAGCTTGGGAACCAGTGGATTAGATATTGTTTTCACTCCCTGTCACTTGCTACTTTGTTATATCATAACAATTTCAACAGATTAAATTTTATTAAGAAAAATCCTAGCAATTTTAACAAAAAGGTCTTATGCAAAATATTTTCGATAAGCCTTATACAGAGACATGCCTCTATTTTGTATTACAAGGAATTAATTTGCAATTAATTTTGGCACAACTTATTTAGGCTTGCCCAATATGATGGTTTTGTTAGGCTTCTAAAATTCTTTTAGATATGACTTTATTTGCAATAATTCAGCTCCGAATAATCTACTTTTAGGCATACCAAACAGACAAGTACCTGAGAGACTGTTTCTAGGTATCAGTAGCCTGAAATTCTAAGTTAAATGTTTTTAGCTACATATTAAGAAATTTGTTTAATGTAATATGATATTTATTGATTATTTCATAGAAAGTTTTAGTTTTTGAAGTTGAAAATAAATCCTATTATTATGTTTTTAACTATAATCATCAACTAAGATTTTTTTGAAATATATTCAAATAAGAAAAGTATAAAACAATTAATATTAATATCAAAAAACAAAAAAAAAAAGTAATTGGTGATATAGTTAAAAAAAGAAATTAATTTACCACTTCCATCAAAATTTTTATCCTGCATTATATTAATTACTTCACCTCCTGGCTGATCTTTAATTGGACGATGAGAATCCATTAAATCCATATCATTTCTATATCCCTTCTGTTCTCCAGTATTTGCGTCTTTTGTTATTTTTCCTTTAAAATAGATTAGAAACAAAGAGAAAAGAAAATTGAAAAAAATGATTTGATTTCTATAATAATCTTAAATCTTACCTGATGGACATGCAGTATGTGTACCTGTAGATACATTTTGATAAAAATAATTTTCTTCTAACCACCTAGGGGCTCCATGTGAACGACATTTTCCTGCTATTTTATCCCATGCACAATATGGATCCTGTAGAGCTACACATTCACTATAGATAATAGGGAAAATTTTAATCGAAAATTTTAAATTTGCTATTTTATCTCTTTCTTTTTTTGTAGTAATTATTAAAGATTTTAATTACCTGCAGGAAGTTATCTTTTCGCTATTACAGCGATGAAGTTTAATAGCAATTACAACACTATCAGTAACAATAATTAGTTTTCCATCGTCAAAGTTTCCGTCTTTTGGTTGATCTATTTGAAATATTATATAATAGTTAATTATTTATATATATTAAAATAAATTTTAATATTTACCATATTGCATTGTTCGTACAATTTCTAAATTTCTAATTGGCTCATTTTTTGGCAGGACATCTAATTCTTCTATAACAACTGAAGACACTTTTTTATTTGAATCTGCTGATGCAGCATTCACAGTTTTTATAATTTTACCATGATCTAAAAAAATATGAAAAAATATAAAAAACTTTAAAATTTGAATAATATGAAAATCAATTAAAAAGAGCTTAAAAGTGAATTTCAAGTAAGAGTTACCCCACAGATATAATTTTTTTGTTTAATATTACGAAGTTAAAACCATCCTTTTTAATTGATGAATTTTATTTTGTAAGGAAGTCTATCAAATAAATTTCTATATATTTTTAATTATGTTCTATAAAACTATTATTGCCCACAAGCTTTATATGGGTGAACGAGTGCCAGTGTAAGCTAACAGTTAAAATAATTCTGAATAGAAAAGAAGAGCAAAATCCCATTTCTTAGTTCTGAAGTTAATTGAAAATTTTTTTCTAAAGATAAAATAAATTCAAGAGATTCTACACGTGTTCAAGCATTTTGTTACAACACTTAATTTTAAATTAAAAGAAATTCCAGCTTTAATGCGGGAATAAGGTGTGCATGACGCCAGGAATAAAAACTTGTAAAGATGTTATTCTTGGGAATCAACATCGATAAGTTAACATAGAAAATGCTTCGAATAGACTAAATAGTACAGTAATATTTTTCTTTTTGATCATTTTAAAATATTTGGCGAGTGAATCTTTATTGGAAACACTTAACTCAAAAAATCAATAGAAATTCATTTTCACCTTCTTTATGTTTAGCTTGATGACTTTTTGTCTTATTGAATATAATTTAAAGTATTCAAATCCATTGAAAGTTGTTTTGGAAAAAAATGCTATTTAAAAATTGCTTTTGCTGTGTAGGAAGTAGGAGTAAATTATTGACGATTCTCAGTGAAAAAGTGAATTACTTCGAAGGAAGCCAGAAAAAAATTTCATCTAACATGCAATTAACAATATTAATTACTCTTCCCATTGTTGTTGTTACGGAAGTTTTCCATTGTATTTCATAGGGACATTGTTTAGGAAAACTTATTGCTTAGCCGATGAAATGATTTTAAAACGGATATGACTAATTGTTACGACTCCAAAAGAATTTAATTGAATTTAAATTCTTTAACATTAAAAATATAAACTAAAAGGTAAGTTTACTTTTTCTGACGTTAAAGACAATTTGTATGTTTGTTTACGAGTACTTTCTCTTCAAATTGTGAGTAAGTGAAATTCCCAAAAATTTTATTGATTGAATTGATTTTTATGAATAACTTTTGCCCTATTGCATTTTATTAGAGCCATTTACTAACATAATTTGATCTATATCTCGATAATTTTCTCTAGGATCAAGTCTGCACAATTGAATGTTATTTTGAGCTAACAATGACTTTAATGAAATGCTTTATTAATGAAATATTATTACATTTATAAACACTTGAAAATTTTTAAATTGAAAAGAGAATATTTTTTTAAAAGTTTAAAAATACAATATTTTTTTCTACAAAATTTCCATTTACTTCAAAGCACTAAATCTTCTAGAATAAACGCATCCAGTTCTTGAAAGTTTTTATTGAAAGCTCGGGGAAATACCCATTAATTCCCGCTATTACATCATTTTTTACGCTTTTAATCGTTTTTGGACGAGGAATTTTTTCAACTTTGGGAGCAGATCGAACTTAGATGGAGATTAATTCGGGAAATTATAAAATTTAGAGTACTGGTGAATTGTCTAAGTGAAAAAGAGTTATTTTTTTTTCTAACCAGGACTTTTTTCACCGATCTTCATGTCCAGTTAATCCATAATTCTTTAATAACATTCTCTTTTTATTGTTTTGCCTTTTTCAAGATAACAAACCAAGATAATTCCTTTGACATTCAAAAAAATACTAAACCAGCAGATAAAATAGACTTTCCCTTTTTTGATGCAGAGCTACCACCTTTAAATTACTGACTCTTGTTTTATTTTTGGAATATAGTGGCAAACCCATTTTTTATTCATTGTAAAAAAAAGCACGCACAAAGTTACTCAGATCCTTCCTGAAATGATCCAAACATTCTTAGGTTTTACATTTTTATTTAAAAGCCAGTTAGCAAATAAAAATGAAGGTGCTTATGACATGAAACACGCTAAATTTTGCTAACACATATTCATGCTTTATAAATTTTTTGTATTCGTTTAGTTTCATTTAAAAGAAAACTTTTCGTCTTTGAACACTTTCTTTTTGTTTAAGAATCATTTTGATTTTTTTAGTATACAGTAAGATTTTCACTCGAATGTATGAGAAACAAACATCAGTTTTTATTATTTTTTTATGATTTCCAGACTGAGATTTTAGAATTGAAATCATTAAAACTATTTTGCAAGTTTAAGAACAAATAAAACGAATTAACAGTCATAAAACAAAATTGGATTTTTATTATTTATCTTGACTCGTGATCTCGTGTTTTTAGAGTTTAATGGACTATTTACAATAAATTGTTTAATTAGATCAGCAACTTTTTGAATAATTGCATAGCATCGTGAACAAACCAATTTTTATGAGCTATTCTCTCAATAAAAAATTTTCAAGTTTTTATATGGGAGAGGTGGCCGAAAATTTATGTATACCCAGCGGTGTAACTTTTTTTAAATTCGATGCATTCCTTCGTATCATATCCGTAAATGAATAGAAGCTTTTGTTTTTTACTTTGACTTTTTCTTCATTTCTTTCAAAAATATTTTTAGAAAATTTAACATTTACTTAATAACCATATAATTTAAGATAAGTTTTAATTAATAATTAAAAGCTATTTCTTTTTTTCTTTGGTGAATTAAAATCTTCTAAAATGTTATAAAGCCTTGAGCCAATGTGTCTCATATTCTTTTCGTATGAAAAATTCTCCATCGGTCAATTTCCAATAAATTCACCATTTTTCACCACTGAGTATATTTATCCTTTGAGCTTCTACGATCTCCTTATTTAAAGCACTAAAGAGATTGAAAAGAAGTCAAACTTATACATTTACAATTATTTCAAAAGTGCAACCTCCTTTGAACCTCGTTAGGTACGAACTTCTCGATTCTTCGCCAGAAGGCTGAAAAAAGATTAACGAAAACTCACATTTTTCAGATTCTGCATACTCTATTACACTCCGAATTAATTTACTTACTACTTAGACTTCCTTTAGACCTCTCGAACCCTTACTTATTGTTAGTAAGGAGATCACAGTAGCTCAAATATTTCAAATCTCAGCTCGATCAGCTCAAATAAGAAAATATTTATTTTCTTCTAAGGTTCAATCCATGTCCTTGGCTAGAGTGTCTTGCTATTCATATTCCTTCTTTTTTATATTATATTCATAGTATTTAATTTAAGAAGAATTTTAAAAAAAATATACTATTTCATTATTTTTCTCGACTTCTTGTGTTATATAGTTAATCGATTTGGCAAATGAGGCACCCATATATCGAAATGTTAATTGAACAATAAAAAACTAAATATCCCAAAATTTAATAATAAAACAGCAGTTTTCAAATTTTACTTGATTCAAATTCGTGATTTCTTGCATTTTGTTATGTAAATTTTTGTTAGCAAAATAATCTCCCAGTTTATAGCTAACTTGTTTTCAAGTTAAAAAATCCTCTTAAATACAAACTCAGAATTATATAAACGTTATCAATTTGAAAAGTATTGATTTTATTACTATATTAGAATTTTTTTTTTCTTCTGGTGTCATTTGAAAGCTTCTTTCCATACATGAATGAGATAATATCAGCCTATCAACCATTAGATTTTATGAGTACAAGCTGTGCTGTGTTGAACAGGAATCGTTCTATCTTTTGTAAAGGTTCTGGATTTGGGCACCTTTCTAAAGTGCCTATTAGTGTCAAGTATATTGATAGCATTCTTTTCATTTTTAATGGCCATAAGAAAGGATATGCTGTATTCTTTGAACTTTTCTAGTAATCGCCAGAGGATATGCTTAAAATCTCTCAAACCTATACACTTAGATATTGACTGATTCTTGAATACAATTTGTGTGTTATTATTTTTTGTCAATAGTTTATAACGTTATAATGGAACGTTCAATTTTAATGTGGCGTTATATATTTTCTATATTGCTCAATATAAAAATTTTTGCTATAAGATTGAGATATGAGTTTAGTATTTTCTTTAAGAAGTTTACATACGAAATTCTTTTGTTTTTTGTCACGAATCTCTTATTTCAGGAAACTACATGTTATATATTAATTTTAGTGTATTTTATAGAAAGACTTATTGTGATACTTTTAGATTGAATAACAAAGTCCTACGGATTTACTACTTAAAACTTGTTATTTTGCTAAGCAAATTTTTTATTTTGTCGATAAAGTTTCTGAAAGTTTCCTTAAAACTTTTGTAATAAAGCTAAAATTAAATTTATTTTTTTATAGAATAAAATTTTATTACGAGCTATTCGTTAAATGCTGATCATATTCATTATAAATATAATGTCTATGGAAAATGGTATAAG
Organism: Acrocera orbiculus; assembly: GCA_947359355.1. NCBI lineage: Eukaryota > Metazoa > Arthropoda > Insecta > Diptera > Acroceridae > Acrocera > Acrocera orbiculus. Next base: position 15,452,477 of record OX375757.1, read on the forward strand.
TTTAATTTATTTGTTAACATATTTCTTAGGTATTTCAATAAAATACAAAAATCTTACATAGCATCATGCTTGAAAAATAAAAGAAACGAAAAACATATATATATATATATATATATATATTTACGATAATTAAAGTTTCCAAATAGTTATAATCATTTAAAATAAATACTTTCATCGTACAATACTCAAAATTGACATAAATCTAACTTGACATGTTTTGCCTTGTAATAATAAAAAAATACTTGATAGGCAAAAAATACTCTCATACAATTTTGACAATAGAACATTAAATAAATTCCATTTTTTCGTTTCATTTTATCGGTAATAGTATGTTTACATCGGTAGAATGCTAACAACTAGAACTAGACCCAAGACTAATTTATTAATTTCATTCTCAGTGAGCTGAAATGGAAATCGTACAAGAAGCGAACAAAAAATGAATACAAGAACAAAGCAATAAATGCATACAAAACATCAAGCCTGTACTTTTTTAAAGGCCTTAATTTGACAATGATTGAAAAATTTAAGAAGATGAAAATCTTATAATATGTTAAGACATATGTTATAACATAGTATATCACATCAAGAGCTTATTGTCTTTTATCACTTTCTGGAAACTTAGAATTTAAAAAACCAAATACATTAAGTGAAAAAAGTGAAAAATGTACCACAAAGAAAACTTTAGCTTAGATATGATTTCAATTTTGTGTGAAATATCTGTGTTCTGCAGATTGGAGTATTTAGTGAATAAATTTGAGTCATGTACTCAAGAAATTCGAAGCAGTTATAATTATTATTTATTTTAATTTATGTGTAATTAAATTGAATTCATATTAAACAAAAGGAGTTTGGTTTATAACTCATATATAATAATTTTAATAGCAAATGTCTACAAACAAAAAAGATACTCAAGTGAAAACGATTTGGATCAAAATGAAGAAATCACTAAGTGATTCTACGCAGCCGATGTAGGGAAGCATTTAAGAGAATGTGTGCCTCTTAACAGGATGTTATTGATTGATTAATTTTTCTAATTTTTTCTGATTCCATTAATGCTTTATTGTTCTTGTTCCTATTCTCTGCTGTCCTATTCTGTTATTATTTCATATTAAGGCACCCAATTTTATAAAACGGATAATATAAAACCTTTACTGTTTCATAGCTATTGTTTTTCTTTACGAGATATTTTATTGTGTTTTTTCAGAATAAAATTATATAAAATTTTTGAAAGACCAACAATAATAGCTCAAACATAACAGAAACGCAAAAATTTCTTCTCTAGTTTTCTAATTTGTTTAAACACTACCACGATGTTTTTACTAGTGAATGAAATAAATTTTTGTACTAATTATAAAGTAAAAGTAAAAAGAAAATTTGTTTTCTTTAAAACACGCCAGAGTTTTCATCTACAGTTAAAAATTTATAAATTCGGATTTAAATCCTTTCTTTAAAAACTTTACAAAATTAAGCCAACATTTCCGAATAATATATGCTAAAATATATACATACTGGCATTCAAGGATAAAAATATAATTTTAAATCTAATATTAAAACTATATAAAATTTTAAAGCTCGGATTTCTATAGCTTTTACTCTATGATTATGACTCTAAGAAAAATAAAAGGGTTTAACATTTTATTTTTGCACAATATTTCATAGCTTTTTATTTTTCATTTTTTGGAAATAACGGAAACCAATGAACTTCGTGCAACACTTAAGATATTATTTATGACAAATACACAATATTTTGATAGGCAAGTAGACAATTTTACAGCATTTTTAACCAAACTTTAACCATAAATATATTTTAAAGCCCAAAAATATTCCCATTACAATTCATCTTTTTATATTTTATTTCAAGCAATGCGATTATGGGGGAAGTACTAACGATTTGGTTTTATAACTCTTTAAAATCTTTCTTGATAATATAATGCTCTATTTAATTTATTTTGCCATTCATAAAATAAAATCCACTTAAAATTATTAAAAAAAATATATTTTTTATGATTTAATCACTAAATTTAGGTTTAAATGAATGTTCTTCCTCAGGATAATTAGAAATATTACTTACCAGTTCCAACAAATATCACATCATAAGTTTTACCACCAGGCGTTTTAATTTGAGGATCAACAGCAATTTGTGTAAATCTATAACTAAAAAATAAATATAATTAAATTAAATAAATTCAAAAAAAAAAAAAAATTGTTTTTATGCTAATTAAACTTACATGGTACTCGTTCTAATTAAAATTGGCTGTCCAAAGTATGCTGGCACATTTTCATCCATTAACGAATGTGTTTTTATAAAATTTAATGTTAAGTCGGGTAATGTTCGTGAATCATTATGACATAAACCAGGACGAGGATCTGGTACCTATTAAATATATTACAATCAACTATAGAAATGGTTGAATATGTTAACATAAACTTAATTGTTCTTTTTCATCGAACCATTTGTAAAAGCTTGAAAACTTTTTCAAAAGAAAAATAAAAATATTAACGAACCTTTGCACTATTCACTGGTAGCCAATTCGAGTTGATTCCACTTTGCTCTTTATAATTTCCTTCGAAAGTATCAGCAATGTCCTGATGGTTGGTAACAATTAATGTAAGAAAAGAAAAAAAATTAAATAAGTAACTTTTGTTAACTTTTAAGGTCGACAAGAAATGATAATTAAAACAATTTTCTCCCTTTTTAAACTTTTTATGGTATCTTATGTTGGTTTTTACTTAACCTGGTGACACTTAGGTTAATTTCCGTTCCTTTTAACTTCATTGCTTTAATGGATCTATGCAATAGTATATGTGAAGGTTGCAATGTTTCATTAGCTTCGAATTTATCAATAAAACAATGAAACAAAAACTTGTTAGGTATTGACAAATGTTCTGTCCAGATCAGAATTTCTATTTTATTATGAGGAATGAATATAAAGTCATAACATACGATTTACCACGACTTTTATACAATACAGGACAATTTTCACGAATCACTCTAAGAGTAATGAAAAAAATACAGACAACCATCAACAAAAGAATTTTTCATTCTTCTATCTATATCCTGTAAAAGTTATCACAAGGACAACAAAATAAATCAAGCACAGAATTCTTAAATAAAATAGGCAAAGTTAATTTTATTGACATGTTAAACGACTTCCAATTATATTTTTGTTCTAGTTTTAATATCGCCAACACTTAAAAGAATCTTAGTTTATTCTCGTAGTCTATTTTTACAAAATCTTTTATCTGTGTTTATTACCATCACAAAATTAATTAAATCAGAAATGAAATATCATTAAAAAAAAGTGCTTACCTGCAATGAAAAAGCACAAATTGCTGATCCGGCAATCGCGTTGGTTGGTGTTGTAAAAGTACCATAGATAAGTTTGGAGTTTGTATGTCCATAGTGTCCTTCGATAAGTTCACTCGTCGATTCTAAAACAAAGAAAGAAAAACAGTGGAATAGTTAAAAATAAAAAACAAAATTTATTATATTTCTATGAAAAAGGAAAATATGAACACTATAAGTACGTGATATGAAATTAAAGTAAATATTTTTGATTTAAGTAAAACAAAATCTCAACAAAAGTTTTTTATTCCAAGCAAAAAAAAAACCCAAATAAAACTTATAAAATCTGAAAAGATGAAAACAATGAAAATTTATTGAAGTATCCAATTTTTAAAAATAAAATTACTTGTAAAATGTAAAAGATTGAAAAGATTGAAAGGCTGTAATATCAAAAACCTTTAACAGAAGTTTGGATAATTTTGAAAAAATATTTAAGAAATATTTTAATAAATTAATAATAAAAATAAATAATAATAAAAAAGAGAATATAAAGAAGGATATCTGTTCAGAATTGGGGAGTATTAACTTTTTTTAAGCGGATTACACAACTAGAAAGTTATCACCGTTTTGTTGTTGCTCTTGATTGCTGTACCTCTCATCTTTATTATGATTAAATCGTTTAGATCAATCATAAAAATACTTTATTCTATCGGTTTTTTTAATACTATGGCATCTCTGACGATAAATGAATCAATTTAACACGTGAATTCACATTAAGACTTTGTAATTAATGGAACTAATTGTCAGTTGTAAAATCTTTCAAGAAAAAAAATACGTAAGAATTTTCGATTTCAATGAGCACATGTGAATTTTTAGTTGACGTAATTATACATAAGTTGCTGAAAATATTCTGATGCAGTTAAAATTTTCATGCAAAATATTAGCCTAGAAATGTCATATTTATTAAGCCATATTTATTAAGCTTTCTCCTCGTATGCGTTTTAATGGCGACCATTCTTTTTGGTTTCATATTTATGCCTACTTATGCTGGGAAGCATTGCATTGATCACCTAAGTTTTCAAAAAATTTTCTTCAAATTTCAAAATAAACAAGTTTTTGTACACAATAATTCTTAAGAGAAAAAATCTTTTACTTTGTTATTTTAAGATTTGATACTATTAAAATCCGTTGTCCAAATTCATTGTACAACGTAGGAAAATAGTCAAAAAATATCGTCACAATTTTTGAAAAGAAAAGGAATTTTTCAGAAAAAATAATCTGGCAAGTTTAAGAAAAAATTCCATGATTTTTCACAGCTCCAATCTATCATCCTAAAAACAGGTTCTAGGACTTTTTCAAGCCCATTAAGGCATATTGAATGCTTTGGAATTTATTATTGATATGAGTACTAAAATCCAAACCTTCCAGACAAAAGGGCTTCCAGGCTTCTCATTTAATCAAATCAAGATATCTTCCTATAAATTTATCATCAAACAAGTCAAATAAATCTGAATAAAAGGAATTCCGTTAATTTAAAACAAAAAAAACTTTTTCTTTAGTTAATTACAAAGTTTTTATTAAATCTAACTGCAACAAGAATAGACTAAAATTTCAGTCAATTATTTATGTATATATTTAAGAATATCAGTTATGAGCCATAGAACTTTTTAACCCAAAGTTCATCTAATTTTTCTGTTATAAAGTTCTATTTAAACATTTTTGTTTGGCGTATTTAGAAGGAAAATCCTTTAATTTTGCTAAATTAATTTTTAATCTGTTCATCTTAGCCACGAAAATTTTCTAATATATCAGTTAAATATCAACTGAGTACCCACAACTTTTTTTATGTAATTAAGAAATAATTCTTTCAAGTTGTCTCTTAAATGAATTAATCCCTTTCTTTTAGACAGTCAGAAGTTTTACAAAATCAGATTTAAAATCCTTACAGATAATATTTAAGAAAACTCAATTATATGAGGTCTGTAATAAAATTAATTGCAAAGATTGTCAATGTACCCAATGGCGTTATTAGATAAAATTTGAATTAAATTTTATGATTTTTTTTGGTATTATCGAACTTTTTTCCATAATTGATGGAAATTTTACTTTGCAAGTGAATTTTTATAGCTTGGCATATAACTTTAACTCAGTATCTTTAGACGTAAAAATGTAAGATATTCAACTGGAATGATATATCATTTAAGATATAATTTAAAAATATTATTTTGGGTAGATGTAGACAAAAGATTTCTTAATTAACTAATGTGATAAACGTTAAATACTTGAGACATTAAATAAGTAGAAATTTCAAGTACTTTCCATCGTTAATAATTAAATAAACTCAAACAGCTTTGATATAATTTATGATAAGTTTCCTTAAAAGATATATATTTAAAAAAGTTAAACATAATTTCTTCATATTTCGAAGGATTTATTTCTTAAAGTGTTACATCGTTTGCTTTTGGTTAGTTTCATAGATGTACAGCTATGAATTATGTAGAGCTATTTGGTTGGATTTAGAGACCAGTACATTTGTATTACTAAAGAAGATTAAGATACTTATGCAAATATGAGGTCGGTTTTTGTTCTTCTTTAGCTTTTTGAATAATAAATGTGTAAGCAATACAAGCTTAGAATCTTGATGAAAAAGTTATTTGATTACTTTAAGAAAGCTTTTAAGGTATATAGGGATTAATATTCTCTCACCTTTTCTGTCCTTTTCTTAGCTATAAATCAATGATACAATTCTTGTTTGGGATATAATAGGGAGTCTTGAAATTCTAAAAGAAACTCCTGAATTTTTTCAAAGAAATCTATGATCCCAAGATAAGAGAGGTAAAATTGAAAATAGGTTTTGTTTTTTAAGAATAAACTTGAATAAATTTATCTTACATTTTTATTTTTAATAAAGTTCAATAAATCTTGTTTGCTGATTTTGAAATCATGTGGATTATTGTTAGTAAGATTATGCGGGTTTTTAAGTACTTTTTTTAAATGGAAGTTTATTCTAAAATGTAAGCAAATTTATTATTTATGTTTATAAAGACCACTTTTTCTATAAGGCGTTTATAATAAACCTGAACAAATATAGGGAAATTTTTTTTTTGTTTTTTCAGTTTAGCTACTTAACAAATTATCGTAAGGGTCGTAGAAGAACAAAACAAATTTGATTTTTAATTTTTTAGCAAATTAGATATGAAATGCTAAAGAATTAAATTGTTTTTCTCACTAAAATATTAACACATTAGTCAGTAAATCCTCAGGCTGACATATAGAATTGACAGGGGTCACATAACCATGGGTGGTATAAATGAAACAAACACGTTTCTTTTGTTACTTTACCAAAAAAAAAAATAGTTTGTGTTCAAATTGCGTGTGTTCAACTATATCTTAAGAGAATAAACTCACATTTATAAATGTTATTCTGGCTTTAATCCATTAAAAGTGACCGAAAATCCAACCTCTTTTCATGCAAAGAAGCTTAACCAACAATTGTGTTGTTTTTTAATAAATTACGAAATAATTACTACAAGGTAAGCAATATAATAATTATTGTTGCATTTTTGGTTAAAATTTTATTTTTAGGAGTATTTGCTTAATATAAATTACAGTTTTATTCCTACTCATTACTTTAATTATATTATGAAATGCTCAATAAATGAAATATCTAAGTTGTGTAACCTTAATTGTCCCATAGAATTTCTTAAATAATTTTTTATCAATTTTAATTTAGAAAAAGATTCCTTGGCATTGGTCATAGTCACAGGAATAGTTACAAATAACAAACCCCCAGTGTACTTTTCAGGAAAGCTTGAAGACATAAAATAATTTTATATGATTACTAGTTAAACAGGTTCTTTTGTAAAAAATAACTTTTATGTTTTAAATCTAAAACTAAAACAAAAATTAATAGCTTGATTGGCAAATCAGGCAGATATATAAATCAACAAATTGTATAGCTCTTTCCAATAAAGCAGGCAGGGTTCAAGCAATTAAAATTAAAAAGAAATTTTTTTTTCATTCCAAGGAAACGTGATTTCATTTGATTAATGATTATGTCTATTACACGATAGAATACGTTTATTTTAAACAAAATTTCAGGATCCTATAGACATTCATCCTCATAAATTTCTTTAAAATGACGTTTCAGCTTCGTCTGACAGGTTTTAGGAAATTCGGAGTTGCCTTTTCCGCTTCACTAATTGCCCATGTTTTCAAATCTCATCATGTTTTAAATTTATTTGAGGAAAATTTATTATTACTTTGAGGCATTTGAAAACCGATGGCTTTAGATAGAAGTGTTCTATCAAAGTGCACCACTAACTTGGGATTATGGACATGGAATTAACACCGCCATTTCCATGCCTACAGCGCTAATTGAAAGGAATATTTTTTTTAGTTATGGATTTAATTATAAAAGAAAGAGCAGACATTACTAAGAAAGTTTAATATTTAATCAAACTAAATCATAAAGCCTTAACAATGAAATGAATTATGTGATGTAGCCATGTGTTACTCATTCATTAACAAAATACAAAAAAAAAGAAAAATTCCCTTTGATCCCATTAACATATGCGCCTACAGCCATCACAAACTACAACAGAATGAAAAGTCAAAGTAAAATCATAAACATAAACAATGTCTCACTAATCTTTTACGCTTTAAATGAAAAAACTTAAATTTGACAACTTGATTTTCTCTCTCTGAAATCCACATTCCGTATTCAAACCTAAGAAATTTTACATTGAGAAAATATAGAAACACAAGAAAAAAAAAGCAGAAGTCCTCTATACAAACGCTTTCGATTTATGTACCCCGAGAGCATCTAAAATTCACTCTATGCATGCTTTTTCTAATCTGTTTGTAATGTTAAACATCATGCATGTTGGGAAGATGAGATTTAACATTTTTGAATGCAAGTCTGATATACAGTAGCGAAGCGGAGTTTTTACATGTACAAATTTTAGGGGTGTAATTGAAGTCTTTGACAGGTAAACTAAAAAATTTCTTGCGGTCACGAGTTAGGGCTTAAATTATAATTAACTTTTGAGTGTTTAAAAAGTAATTTATTAAAATGTTCTTTGACTTCTTTATTTAAGTTCTCCAAATCAGGCATATGTGTTTTAAGAGAAATTAATCGTTGGGAAAATTCACTCACACAAGAATGCATTATACTTTATCTAATACAATAGTCCATCACTATTCGGATATGAGCCCTTGGATTTGAAAACTCATTTATGTGCTAGATTTCTGAGAGGTATTTTCAAAATGAGGACCCCAACAAACCCTTTCCAAAAGTGTTGTCAACTTCAAAACGGAGTAAATTTACGACTAGAGTCAAACGTACTCAGGGGGTTTTTATGTTTAAAAAAGACAAGGAAAGCACAATTGCTACATTTCTTTTTAGGTGTATAAAAAAAATTGTTTATATGTGTAAACTATGTGCTAAATTTTACGCTAATAGGCTTATGGCATGAGGGTAAGTTCAAATTTTTGAAAAAGGTATAAACTTTTCAATTTGATTGTGACTAAATGTTTGATTTAGTGCAGCTATAAAAGAAATGAAGCTTGAAAAGAGGAGAGTTTGACAGTATATTATAAAAAAAGTTTTCATTGACACTCAAATATCTTTCTGCTTTTTTTAAATATGAAACTTAAATGGCGTATTAAATGCTTTTTACAATAATTCCATAGTAATCTGGAAGCAGGAATTATTTTTAAATATACACTGAAACAATAATAAAGAATTCAAGTATGTTAATTAAAGCCTAGGTATTAAATGTTTCTAAGTAATATACTTATTTATTTTTAGATTCAGTCATTTAGAAAATTAGAAGAGCGAATATATCTAATTAAATACCCTTCAGTTATATATAGGCTTTTCTCTAATATAATCAAGTTAAGGATATGCTGTTGATTTGGTTGTCTTTTTTGCGTAAAACTATATTCCGTCTAATAAAGTGAGTATTTCCCTTTAATTTGGGTTGAAATTCTTCTTAACACAATTAATGGTTAATTAATTCTTCTATTTGGGAATATGTGTCAAAATCTTAGTTGAAATAATGAAGCTATAATTAGATCTGGGATAACTAAAGTTTTCTGAGTGTATAATTCAGTAGTTAGGAAATAATCAAAGGGTAAGAATTCTAAACATTTAGGAAAAATTTTCATAAAATAACAGGAATGTTTCTTGAAATCTGACAAGTTTTTTTAAAAAGATACCTAAAGTTTTATTATTTAATTGATCCTAAATCTTTAATTAAAGATTTAAAGGGGAAAAAATTGCGGGTAATGGGACTTAATAGAACTTTTTTAATTTTTAAAGTCGTAAAATACTTCCAATTGATAAGTGTTAAATATCGAGGATGAGCATGTTTTGATTTAGTTCCTAATTTGCCTAAGTTTTTTAGGAAAATAAAAACTAATTTTAAAAAAGCAGTCCATTTTGCACCCTAGTTAATCTCTACAAGACTATTATTCCTCACATAATACTTTTTAATACTGAAAATTATAAAGGATTTCTATTGTTATACCATTCAAAAGATTAAATATTTTAAAAAAGTACCCGGAATCGCTAAATAAAACACGAATTATTTACTTGTCATTGTAATTTATTTTATTGCTTTCAAAATAGGCTGCTTATAAAAGAATAAATTTACGCTAGTGATGACTGAATGATCCGGCACATGGAATTTAATATTTGCAATTATTTTTTATTGAGTCATAATGACAGCAGTCTTAATGACATATTATACTCAAACTAGACTTAAGAATAGAAAAAGATGTCGAAACCTAGTAAAAAAATTCCTTTTCTAATCAATTTTTTTTATATTTATATAAAAGAGGCCACAACATACTTTAATTTAAGAAAATCGATTGGTTTAGATGTCGGTTGATAACCCTTCCTTGTAATTAACCTGAAAAGATGAAGGCTTTTGCACCTAGTGTAGCTTTTTAGGTCGTTCATCATAAAAAATACAAATTAATGTTTGACTTTTTAAATAAGCTTTTTTTCCCTAAATCTTTCATTAAAGGTTAGTTTTGGAAAAATTTTTTTTAATTTAGATAATTTTATATAATTTAGATAAAATAACAAATATACTTGTAAATAACATTTCTTTATGTTTATTTTTAAATAAAAATTAAATATGTAAATTATATATTTAATTTTTGTAATTTGGATCCATATTTTTTTTAATTTTCCAAACATAAATGTAGAGAACTGAAAGTAATTATTATGTTTGCCATAAGAAACAAACCTTTTGGATACAAAATCCAGACATGAGGTTACATTGAACAAGCTGGAAAATATAAATTCATCTGCTTCTAATTAAAATAAAAATTCAGACTAAGGACATAAAATAATTTTGAAAAAAGGAAAAGAGAACAGCTAAAGTAAGTTAAAATTGTTCCCATTTACATATTTATAGGTATATTCATAGCAATTCAGCAACAGAATTTCAAGAATTGTAGTATATTTGAAAAAATAAATCTCTATGACTTAAAGCCATGAAAGAAATTCCTAAAGAGTAAAGTAATCAGAGTTAAAATTTTTTGCATATTTTACAAGCGAAGTTTTTCAGGTTTCACTTCATAGAGCATACTGAAAAAGTTATATAACTCAAAGCTAATTTTACTACTTATAATCAAAACCTTCAAGTTTTACTTTATGAATTTCCAAGCAAGGTAAAAAACAATATTTAACAAACAAAAGAAGAAAATCTAATTTATATTTGGTTATTTGCACTTTGTTCGATTCAAGGTGTTGTAAGAAGCTTATTAAGGATTTTTTGTATTTAAAGTAAGCTAAAATTGGGTTGTAAGCGTTTGACAATCATTTATTGTATATTAACGGTTTTCTAAATTATCCTTAAATTATCCTTATCACTTGAATATAAGTGCATTGTTAAATGGTTTCAAAGAGAAAGCTAAGCTTGGACATAAAAAGTGAAATAATTGTAAGTTGTAAATTATTTATAAAGAAAAAGGAGGAGCTAAAATAGCAGAGAGATACTTACGCGAATAAGATATTCGAAGAAGTGACAGAAAATATTAACTTTTGCCAAGTAGGCCTGAAAACCCTTAGCCTAATTTAGAATTAGTTACTTTGTTGCGATCATTTGTAAATGATTATGTTTTGATTATTTCAATAAACAATATGACATTTGTTTGATAGAAACTTACCTCCGAAAGGAAAGGATTGTATAGGCTAAAGTATAGCGGTAAGAACACAAGCATTGAAAGATTTGTTAAGTATCCAATTCAGTTGCATACTAAAAGACGTTATAGAAAAAATCTGCTCCATTTTAAGATTTTTTCCCAAAATTTTACTTTTTTCTTTGCTTGAAATATTTAGGAGAATACTATATGTTTATAGAAAAATATGTGAAACGAAATGTGAAATGAAAGAAGTAAACATGTATAAAAAATAACGAGCTTAGCATAAAATGAAAGTAAAAACGCAAAATTGGCGTGCAATGTAATAGATCAATATATCCTCATTATTATTCATCAATAATTTCTGCGTAAGAAACTGTAATAATAACTCATAATCAAATCAGAATAAAAATTGAGATAAATTATATAATCAAAAAATAAGCTGGCATAATATTGTGGGGTCATTAGTATATCATATGACATTTAAACCACATTTAATTACATAAAAGAAACAACACTCACAAATTAAATTATTTTAATAATAAATGATTCCAACAAAATTAAGTTATAACATTTTACTATTCTTTTTTTTAAAAAACTTTATATCAACAACAACTCTCATAATAATAATAATTATAATTTTAAACAAATAGTAAACGTCAAGTAAGTTTTCATGACTTACTTAATGTTTATTAACCTACTTCGATTCGTTTTTAAAAAAAAAATATTTTAAATTTAATTTTGACGAGCCGCCACAATATTCTATTTAGTTTAAATACATTTATTAAAGAATATAAAAGATTTATTTGCTTTTTCTATTATTTTTATGCTTTAGTTAGGAGATTTATACTAAACTGCCAATTGAAATCCACAAATTAGCGACTTTAACCAAATCACCCAATTTAGATTTTATTGTTAAAGTAGATGTAGCGATTAAATTAATTTTTTATTTCAACATTTAAAATTGTCTCATTTTTAGTTTTATTGTTCTTTTAACGACCATAGAACTTTCTCATATCAACATCCCCCATTTTAAAATGGAATAAACTTTTCAACTTTGAAAAAACGAAAATTTAACTTGGACAGTTTTGTTTGTATCATCCTTTTTTTTTAAAGATAAAACAAACAATAGTAACAAGTCCTTGTAATTCTTTTTATTATGCCTGAATAAAACCAACAACATCACCGAAAATTAATTAATTTTTGGCCATGTCAGTCAACATCTTTAGATATATTTCCAACAGTAATATTGTGAATGACAATAACTTTTTTTTTATTTTAGTTATACCCTAGAAAAATCCCAAATTACTCAGCATTTTAAATATAAAAAAAAGTTTACATAGAACCAAAATAAAAGAAGCAAACAGTTTTATTTATTTATTCAATGTAAAAATGTCCTTTTTGACTAGGAAATTTTTACATTTACAATATCTATTTATTGTTATCTATATAAAATTAAATGTTTAAATTTAAGTTCTTTATAGTTTTTCACAGGATATTTCAAGGAAAATAGAAGAATTAATCTTCAGGAACATACTTATGTGACCGTAAAAGTAAAACTGTATAAATTTCTTAGTTTCTCTACATAAGTTCTTCTTTCAACTATATTTTTGTGAACTATCTACGTTTTAGATGCAATCCCTAAATAATTGAAAAAATGTGAGGAGCAAAATTTTAGAACTAGTCATTAAAATAATTTACAGTTTATTCATGTGTCACCTGTACTTTTAAAGATAGGAAACGTGTTTATTTTGTTTTTAATATAAACGATATTTTTCCTACTAACAATAGTTCTAGCTGGAGATCTGTATGCGACCTAGCGCTTATATATTCGAAAAACTTCGAAGCCCCAAAGACTATGAAACTTTGATAATTTTGAATTATTTTTAATTGATATTTACTTTTTAAACGTAATAAATTTTTTAACAAAAATTCCAACTTTTTCTCCATTTTTTTCATTTAACAAAATTAAATATTCAAATGAATAAAGAAAATAAATTGTTTTTTAGTTTGCCTGTTTTGTTTTTGTAAAACATCAAACACAAAGTAAACTTAATAAATATTCAAAAGAAACGTAGGAAAAATTTACATTATCTGCCAGAAACAAAAATCTCTCTAAACGCTGGAAGCCACCATTTGATTGAATTCAGCATTTTCAATTCCTTACATCCTTGAAACCATATGAGATTCTATTTGGACTAAAAATATCGTATTCGTTAAGAGCATAACATTTAAATGTAATTTAAGGGCAAAATGAAAAATACAATTGAAGTTCATGGAATGGGTTTCCAACTCTATTCTGACTTTCCAACTAATAAGTCAGTTGTCTTGGTTAGTTTATGTCTACAACTTTAATATTATAGGAAAATGTTGTCTAGTACCACATTTATTCAGAATAAGAAATAAATTCTATATGCAAATGACTGAACTTTCCCTCTATAAAATTATAGTATGGGAATGAAAAATGTCAACCAAAATGTGACTCTTGTGCTATTTTTGCTGATTTGTCTCAATTACATGCAGGGTGCTAGGGTATAAGTAAATTACTAAATGTGTTCCCTATATTTTTTTTTTTATCATTTTCTGCTTCATAGAATCAATTTAATATATAATTAGATAAAAAAATCAGAATATATTGTACTTGTGATAGAGAATTTACAATGAAATAGATAAAGAGAAAATAGAAGTCACGTAGTCCAAAGTGTGCATATCGTTTAATGTGGGTCTATCAGTTATCAGACATAGAGAATTTGAGGAAACTTAAGAAAATATTATTAGATATCAGAAAAGAACAATTTAGTTATTCTTGTTTTTAATTTGTTATAAGTTTTTGGTAATAAATTAAATTAAATTAAAATCTTACCCTCTCTTTTTGGTAATATGTACAAATTTGGACAAGACCAATGGTGGTTAGTATTTTCTAAAATAAAGTGAAAACTAAAACTTGTGTTTTCATAAAATAAATTGCTTTTCACAAAAACAGACTAATTGATTCACTTTGATATAAATTGATATCACGCTTATTAAAACTTATACTGATTTCAAACTTTATATAGGGATGGAAATTATGATGATTACAATACTTGTGCTTATTACAAATTTTAAGCATTAAACTGCGAACAAAGAAAGATGGAAACATTGCTTCTTATTTTTCCTTGGCTGTCCAGCCAAAAATCTATTTTCGCGTCATCAGGCCCATCAATTCCTAAGGGCAGAATCAGTGCGTTCAGTTCGATACAGCTAGTCACCGAAATCCTAAGAGTAAGAATCAGGTGGTCAGAAAAAAAACAGCGCATAATAACCCTGCGGTTGATTTATATCTAAAAATACATATGACAAAAGTCAGGCTTTGCCATCTAAAAACTATGAATATGCAAAATTTACACGTTCTTATATGTATTAACACGCACATATCGAAAAAATAGGTGACTATCCCCGCATTCCTCCGCATTTAAATTGTCATCATTAATTGGTGACAACTTGTTATCCGCCTGTAAATATAGAGAAGTTTAACCTCTGGGCATGCGCTTTCAATTCATATATACATATGCATGTGTATAAACATTAATAAAGCTTACCACTACGTACAGATGTACAGGATCAAAGGAAGGATATAAATACCCAGTTAGGAATGAAAAACACTTAAGAATTCTATTGGAAAAATGTGAACAATTCCTAATAGTCCTAATCTTTTAAAGGGATGTTTTTTTTCTTTTAGGGTTATCTAAATTCTTATTAATAATCCTTTCGATTTTATTTCTTTTAGCTTATTAAAACACAAAGCAGTTTTAGCTATTGATTGGTTTGTTCTGGGTAAGCAATAATTAAATTTATGTTAAGATCCTAGAGAGGAATAAATTAATTGCCAAAACGTTATAAAATTCCGTTTCAAAGCACATATACTTTTGTTAAATTCCTTTTTATGTACTCTTTCTGCATTAGAACTCTTTGGTTGGAATTTCTGTTATTATGTTCTAAAGTAAATTCGTAAAATGTTTCACCTTTTTGAAAAATTTACCGAAATTTTTTACTTTTAGTACAAGGAACGGTCTTTAGTTTAAATTCTTTTAAAGAAAAAGAAAAATCTGAGGAATGGACAAAACTAGAAAATATTTGCTTATGTGAAACCGATTAAAGCCTCCCTTTATAAGATTCCACTATAAAAATAGAACGAAAACAGTTTCTGGGTTAAGTATGAAAAAAATAATCTCGACTTTAGGAGTTTTATAGCACTAATGTAAGTAATAGTGCTGTAAGTAAGTCTTAACATTTTCCAAGCATAAACTTTCTCCTTTGGACCCTGAATCAAATTTCAAACGTCTAAAATAGTATAGAGCGGTTATTATTTACTCTCTTGTGGCCCTCTAACCACAAGAATGGAAAAATGTAATAAAAAAGAGGAAATAATGCCAATAACTAAGTAAGTCAAACATTATCAAATAACCTAGCATTGAGTCTGGTAGAAATATCTACTACATAAAGGCAAAACAAAACTGGGTGAATTTACTGAATTAATTTTTCAAATTATGCCATAAGGCAGTATTTATTATACCGTTTCTTCTATACCGTTTTTGAAGCAATATGAAGTTCGCACAGAAACACCTAACTTCTTCATCCATTTCCATAGATAATATTGATATCAAAAGAAGGCAGCAAAAGCATACAATGGTGTATTTAATGTAGTAGAAGTATAACTACTTTCTTTACAACTAACTTTTTTGACAAAGTTTAAAATTTAATGTTTAATGTATTAAATATTATACGTTAAACTCTGCTACAGTAAATTTCTTTAATTAATTTTGTTAAAAATAAATACAAATTAACATCCAAAAACTTTAAAAATAAATTGATTGCCTTGAATAAATTATGTCCAAGTAATTGAAACTAAATTTACAAACAAACCTAAACATTTTAATATTTATACTCAATTTCTTTAATAAACATTATTAAGTTTCATAAACTTGCCATACTTGCCACCAAATTAAAAAGTAAATTTGTTTATTTGTTCCACGTTTTTCCATATATTTATTTAAGAAACTTTAAAAAAAGAGCTTTTAAATAATATCCAAGCCAAATAGTTAAAAAATTTAAATTCTAAAAGTTTTTAAGAACATTTTAATGAAAAGGAAAATATATAAAATAAAAATAAATACACGTGTTCAAATTCTTTTAGATAGCACTAATTGTAAGTAAATACGAGTAAAAGTTTCAAAGAGAAATTATTTCTTTTGATCTAAGCCCAGAAACAAAAAGAAAACAGCAGACATGGAGTATGCCTTTTATTAATAATACTTTAATTTTAGTATCTTTTCTAACTCAAACTATATAATTTTCATTTTATATTTTCAAAGCACTATTTAAATTCGAAAATTTCAAGTCCTTTTAAAACTTTTTTTCTTAAATAAACAACAAAATTTAATTAAAGTAAAGTTATAAAGTTGTCCAAAATTCAACCCTTTAAAAATCCACCATTGACTGTTAAAGTTAATAAAATTTAAAAGACTAGTGTTATCCAATTTACCCAACATTCTTATCCTTTCCAATTGAATTTACCAAAAATGTATTATTAAATATTGATTTCTGTTCAATTGAATTATAAAATCGAAAATGGACTTACGTATTTCATTGAAGTAAAAGGGAAAATCTCCTGGCATCGAACAATTCAGTCGAGATTTTAGAAATGAAGTCCATCTGTTCCGGAATTGATGTGGTCCTCCTTTATCCCATTTACATACACGTGCTACTCGTGAATAGACAGCCTTAATTGAACAATAAAAATTAAGTTAGCAAAATTTACTAAATTTAATTTATAACTTATTAAATTAAATTTTATTTTTTTTATTTTTTTCTTTTTTTAATATTATGAAGAATTTTTTTTGTAAATGTTCACATCTGCTTTTAGTTGTTAAATACATATTTACATTACGTCTAAGCTTGCTTGGGGAGAATTGAATTAAACTACAAAAAATCGATTCCATTTTGTAACGTGTATTATCCGGATTAGAAAGAAAAAATATTGCTTAGAAATTTTAGTGGTAAGGTCTTATCCATCGAAGCTAATTGCTTTGGGTGTTATTTTTAGGGTAATTTTTAAAGGACTTAAATATTTATTTTTGCAGCATGTACAAAAATTTACACTCTCATTGTTAGGATATTTATCCTTTTGAACATAGAAATAGTTCTCTGGTTTTAAGCAGAATAGATTTTTCCAAAACATTAAAGTCTTTCAAAAAGGCCTTTTTCGTATTTTGTATTTTATTTATTAGTGTCGTAATTTTTTAGCTGAATTCAGATAGGGAAGTTTGAATTAATTTTCCAATAAATTGAAAATTATAGTATGTATAAAAAAGCACTATCATTTTTTGATGATTCAACCTTTGCTAGAGAGATTAATTTGTGCAGTCTTGCTGAATACATACATTTTTTTTCAATTTTAGGTAATGATTTTGTTTAAAAAAGTAACTAATGTTACTTATTGTTAGTATTTCAATTCAAGCAAGCCTAGTGATAGCAAAATATCGAAAATTAAATGTTACGCGAAGAAATTTGAAAATTGATCTTACTTTGTAAACAAACCTCGTATAGGGAGCTGCAATTCAGAAGCTTGGATCAAAAATTGGAAATAGGACTTTTTATTTTTGTTAGTGTAGGTTCAGTATTACTTCCCTTAACCACCCACGCCAATAAAAATACATAGACCATTTCAACGACCTTCATTCTATGCAGCCGATGTGATTCTAAAAATATCTGGTTATACACAACCATTGTAAATGTATTCACAGAGAGTATTTATAGATAAAAAGTATCAAAAAGATCTTAGCATTTGAACTAAAAAATGTTCAGAAAAACGTATATTACTGTTGAAATCGAATACGTATAAATTTCAAGAGCAATTTTTATTTCTAAAGGAAACTTAAGAGAGCAGACATGCAAAACGCTCAAATTACACCTGATTTTTTCTTCAATTTGATTATAATGTCTAATATTATCAGTGACTATAAGGATATATTTGATATCTGACATCTACAACTGACCACTTAGCTTTCACTTGTCAAGTAAAGAGCATATTTTTTTCACTGGGGTTGATTTTAATCGCTCTTTGTGAAATAATGTCTCAAAGTTGTGTAAGAAAATTTACATTATTTTATGAATTTTTTGAGCAACTATCATAAATGCATAAATTTAGGTTTCGAAGTTTTTGAGCATAAGTTGTGCTATTCAGTAGCTAAGTTTAGGTTATCTAAAAGCGGTTTTATAATGCTATTTGATCTGCAACACTTTCAAAATAATCTTAATATATATATTTTTCATTTTTACATACCTTGCCACAATTAATAACCTCTACAGCAGTCTCTCGAAAAAAGAAGTACACAAAATCTCCTTGTGTAAATGAATTAACGAAACTTGGAGCTGAAAACAAAATAAACAAAAAATTTCTTTATTATACCTGAAAATACCTTTTTGTCAGTTACTAATTGTCTTAAAGCTAAAGGACAAAGTAAGCAAAATTTCAGGATATTAATTAACAAAGTTACGGATATTTTATTTAGTTCCCATACATGATAGTCCTTCTTCAAAAGCTTTGGCATTATTACAAGGATACTTATTTGCTTTTGCTTTTGGCTACATAGCAAAAACTATTAAGTAAACAATAGACCAGTCTTTGGTAGACCCATTAACTGGTTGACTAATTTAAATACCTACCGTTTAAGCTTAAGCTGTCATATGCTTCAGTTTGCACTGTTTCATTTTGAAACTTTCGGTAAATGATCGGATTACTACCACTAAAATCTGATACAGTCCCCGAATAAAGTTTGTTATCTGAAATAGAAAAAAAATAATGTTTTTATTGAATTATTTTACACTTAAAATTATAAAAAATCATCACACCGGTCATTAGTCAAATCGTCTTTCTTTTTAAGACGCACTTTTCTAGTAGACATCAGACACAATTGATTACGTATACATGAATAACAAAAATAATATCTCTAGAGATTGATGTTTGAAAATTTTCAATTTTATTCTAAAAAAAAATGTATACATTTAAAAATAGAGTAGTCAATTCGAAAACATTTTCGGGATATGTGTTAAAAGCAATTAAAAATATTCAGACCAATAGAAATATAGCTTTAGAGTTATCATATTGCAATTATTTTCAAACTTATGGCCCTTATGGGATTTTTGCCAATCATTTTTTCATTTTTGTTATATTTAATACAACATTTTGTAAATATATATTCTTAAGCTCTACTATTCTGCTAGGTTGATAAATGCAAGGGATATAAGGATTTAAAAATTTTATTATTAAAATTTTTACCCTCTGATAAATATTTTCGTAAAATATTGTATTTTGTTTAAATTATATAATAAAACCAACTAATTGATTAAAAATTTCAAATTTACGAAAATTTGAATTTTTAAAAACAAATAATTTTTGCTCAGTTACCCTAAAAAGTCGTAGGTTAAAACCTGTAGTCATAAAGATTTTGTGCCAGTAGATCTGTGAAAAATTTTACTTTATTAAGTTATTCATTTAACGGTAGAATAACAACTATTCCACTTTTAAGCAATGAAATAGTTTTTGTTTTCAAAAAGAATTACTTAACTACAATTAAATAAATCAAAATTCTGGAATCATATTAGAAGGTTCTAATGACCAACAAAGCAGCTCTGAAAAATGTGGTACCTGTTGATGAAACTATATCCAATACAAAAAGTGATCTGAAAGCTTTATATTGCCAGATGAAGGTACAATCACTATAGCTGGAGTCAAAATCTTGGATCACATGACTAGAACCAAACGCAACCAATTACGCTATGCCGGTTAATAGATATAATCTGCCCCCCATTTAAGGTAGCTCAATATTCAGGAAAATTTCAGCAATATTTTCCTAATTTTAGATCAATATTCACCAAACTAGTAAATGATGATTCAGAAAACTTTTCTGCCAACGCTCTACCATTTGAGATAATAAATCATTTCGATAGTTCGTTCAAAAATCTGAACAAACAAAATAAATTTAATTTTTAGGATAAAGTAAAAGCTGACTCTTACATCTAACTTTTCAAATAAATTAATATTTCACATAAAAATACATAAATACAATTAAATTATAAAGTCGCCAAATACAGCTCGTGCCATGAAAGAAAGTTCATTTTTAAGGGTCAATTTCAAGGGCGGTTTTTATCCTTTGAAATAGATAACAGCTAAACAAACATTCTGAGAAAAATATAAAATATCTGTCTTTAAAGAAATTAAGTGTGTTCTGGTAAGGATGATTTTTTTTGAAAACGTCCACGAATTCTATACGCAAACTGAATCCTAAATGGCTCGTTTTATTCTGAAAACTTTTGACTAAATATTCTAAAGGTATCCTTGTAATTGGATGACAAGAAATAAAAACGGGCCTTTTTTTTTTAACTGTTGTGAATTATATACTATACAAAAAGGGAGGAAGTATATTGGCATAATTGTGTGCCCAATTTTATTTTTTCTTAGTACGAGTATAAAAAATTAAATAATTCATGTGTATTGTTCTTGAAAAATTAAATAAAAATCTGTCGATATAAAGGACGATATAAAAATCATTTTCAAAATTCAAAGCAGAGTAAGTATATAGAATTTCGCCACCCTTAAAAACTGCACACACTCTTCTAGTTCAATAAAATACGCTAGCGCAAATTTAAAATTTTATATCAAATGAAAGCCATAGAGGGCTATAATCCATTTCATACTAGCAATAATAGAAAAGAAAAAAGAAAATTAAAAAAAAAAGAACAAAGAGAAAGAAAAAAATGAGCGCAAAAGAAAAACAATCCCTGTTTCTTATTTGGCAATGAATGCTATTTATAATGCCAAAGAAACTTGGAATATTATAAATCCTCACCCCTTCAAAAAAAATAAAAAATATATATATACAATGAATAAAGGAAGAAGTTTGATATTTTATTTTAAAAAATGTTGGTATACAACCAAAACTCGCCACCCACTTGACTGCTGTACTACACTTAAAAAGCCTTAAATTACTTTAACTTTTCAGCTTTAAGTTAAAATTTTATACGTTTCAGGTCTATTTTTTCAATAATAATTGCTTAAAAAATTTAAAAGTGCATCAAGAACATTAAAGACGAAAAATTACATAAAGTTTAATTTTTAGGTTGTAAAGAAGCTTATTGACTTTTTCCTGAATTAATCGCTTGTGGCTGTAAATTTCTTGAAAAATTTTCAACCTAATTTGAATTTTATTTTGTTTGCTTGAAGAAAGTTTTTAATTAACTCAAAGATAAATTTGAATATATTTCATTATTGTTGTTGAAAAATCTTTATTGAATCAATTCTTTAACTCAAATTAAATTTATAGTTCAATACTATAGAAAAACTTTTTCGAATTTTTATATACACACATACACAACTATTTACATACAAAAGTTGTTTCGAAAAACGGAATGCTTAATTAGGATGCTATGAACTTACCATCATTATCGATTTTTTAGTCCTTTTGTTAAACATAACAAAGATCCCCTTTTTTCTTTGGTATTTTCATGTTACAACACGATGTTATTCTGATTTTCAAGACGTCATCTTCATAAATTCAAATGCGTCTTTGATTTAATACAATCTGATAGTTCTATTGAAGTATTTGTTGTAAACTTTAGTTCAAATATACAGAGATAATATCATTTTGTTTATTATTGGGGCACAAAGGATTCCTTGATTGACTTCCGTACTGGACATAATTATATGCTAGGGGTTACATTTTTGATTATTGTGGCTCAATTATTGTTAAACTAAATCAACTGTTAAAATTTAGTTATGGTTTTATATCATACTTATCCTTAGGACAATGTTAAAATATAAGGTCTAAACTTGACTTGGAAGTCAATCATAGATTTTTGAAAAGAGTATCTCTACTAATGTCTACCTAAGTCGAAATTTTTTGCCCTGCTCGTCATGAATTGTGCCTAAAAACGGCACATTTTAACACGTCAGTTAGAACCTGACGAATTAAGTTTTTTTAAACTTTCTTTTAGTCTTTATTTTAGTTACTTTGAGTAATATAACGTTAAACCTCTCCCACTAATAAAAACAAAAACTCCCATGAAAAGTGCTAAATGAAAGTTTGCTTTATTGACTTTTTTAGCGCAGTGATGTTTTCAAAATTTTTTATATAAATCAATTTAACTATTATGACTGTTATATTATTATTAATAAATTTTACATAAATTTTCTTAAATATAATTCGTGTAATTTAAGTGTTCTTTTAAAAGTACTCTCTCGAGTCTGTTTGCTCACTCTTTTTAGATGCTCGAAAGCAGTAAAAGTAGGTTTTTATTCCCTTTGTGTTTTCATACAAATAAAATTAATCACATTGACTTGAAATTTTCGCAAGATGCTTTTAATATTTTTCAAAAATTTTTAATGTGAATAAATTTTTATTAAAGTTTTTAAAAGTAAAATTGTAGAATTCAAACTTATCTTGTATTTAAATTATATCTTTACACAATAATCTCGTTTGAAAGCTTAATAAAAAAAACTAAGCCTTTCAGTTTTATTTTGACATACTATTTATCATTAAGCATCCTTTTTCTAAGCAAAATCTTTTACTAAGAATAATCACACCATAAATTCTTCAAAGTTAACAAAAAAAATTTTTGTGACATAACTTAAGATGTCTTATTGTCTGTTAGAGCAAAGCCTTCCCAAGGAATATTAACTAAGTTCATTGTCATTATATCTATTGTTTTATTTAGTTTTTACTAGAAGATGACTACCCTGTTTATAAATTCTCCAATATAATTAAGATGATTAAAATTTATCAATGTCAGAAAATTCTGTTTAATTCTATTCCACACTGTCTTTTCATTGCTTTCATTTCATTCTAAAATAAATAAAAAACGAAAACAAAAACACTGAAAATCAATTTATCATGGCCACTTGTCAATGAATAAATTCATCTCACTACAAATTTCCTGAATTGTAAGCAGATAAAGAATTCTTTTGCTAATAATTTTGTCCTATATCGAAATTCTTAGAAATTCTTTTTCAATTGACATGTTCATAGCAGGATGAATATACACTAAATTTATCAGAATATTTTTTGCCTCTTTTTTAAAAAGAAAAATTCAGAAGATATATAGAACTTTTAGAAAAACCGAATTATATCCTTATTTCTTTGCTTCTAGATGCGTGTACTAGGAATCACAGAATTGCTAAGAACCGAATCATGACAGTTAAACATATCTATGGCATGTATACGATAAGTTAAAGTTGGTTTCCAAAATGACTGTGTACAGCTATTTCAACTGAAGTAATTTGTCGCAACTATCTACAATTCCTTATGCCAAGTATGCGGGAAGCATCCCATTTAAGTTGTTGTCAACGTGTCCTGTGTATATTTTACCCAGTAAAATGGGAAGGGTGGACATGGATAATAGTGACGTTAAAATGGAGATTGGAAGAATTATCCTAACAGAATGGTAATGCAGACTTTGGTCTTTATATAGGAAGAATTTACAATGATATTACCAACAACTGTAATATCGTTCCTGGGGTGCATTTTAATATGGTTGAAAGATAAAGACTTAATGGAAATTTTCGCTTAGCAATGATTTGGTTTGCACTTCTACAGTGTAAAGTTTACAGTGTACTTGCTGTATGTATGGTAGAATTTCATATTAAATTTAGACTTTAGGGAGTCCCATTGAAATGTTTTGTGAGAACTAACAATACTTTGGTTTGTAAAAAATTTCAGACAATATAAATTAAACTCTTGTTACCATTATTATTATAGTAAATCATTAATTAAGCTATTTATGTAATAAATTTTGTATTTGTTTTAATTTTTATCATTCAACAAAACAATTTGTTCCTTATGGGCAGTTATATTTGATATACGGGAACATAAAAAACTAAAGTTTGTATTTAAAACTAATTA
Source organism: Acrocera orbiculus (assembly GCA_947359355.1). Taxonomy (NCBI): domain Eukaryota; kingdom Metazoa; phylum Arthropoda; class Insecta; order Diptera; family Acroceridae; genus Acrocera; species Acrocera orbiculus. Next base: position 15,476,855 of record OX375757.1, read on the forward strand.
TTCGAGAGGCATTATTTAAAACAACGTAAAGCTTTATGTTAAAATGTATAAAAAAAAACTGATTTAGGTTGGAATAAATATAATTTGTTAAATAAAAATGAGCAGCAGAAATCAAAGTAAAAATTTAGGATATGCTTTTTGCAAGATTGCTGAGTTATAGTAGAAATCCTAGAGATTTCAGTAAACAGAATGTGTTTTGAGATTCAGTAGGCTTTATGACAATTAGAGCCACATTCAACAATAATTAAGAATAAACAATAATGATAATAAAAAGAATAAACAAATTTTTAGCAACATTAGTAGTATTTGAGAAAAGATATCACTACGTATGTATAAGTCTTGGACCAAATACCAGGGTTTTAAATTCAAACAAAAAACAAAGGAGTGTTTTGGGAGGAGAATTTTGTGTTTAAACCCCAGTTTCTTGAAATGCAAAACGCATTTTTTCAACTTTTCTGACAAGCTAGGTATATAGTTTGAATAGAAAAGACCTGTAACACTAAGCCTAACGACATTTCATGTACATGGGTCTCATGACCGCTTTAAGAAAAAAAATATATGTCTCAATATAGAATGAGATTTTAATTTCATTTACATTTACAGTCTTTTCTATTACACATGTTCCGCATATGTTTTTTTTTCATTTCATACCAATTTTGTTATTTTCATGGGCTTTACCAACTCTAATTCTACAAAACTTTAATCCAGATGAATTTATAGCAGTATTTGTTATTGTTTTTGATGACCATTTTATGCTTAGCTGTTTTCACTTCTGAAATTCAATCTGCCAAGGAAACCAAAAAAATCAATATTTGTACACACTGCCATCTATTTGTATAAAATTTAAGCTTTTATCCTAGCTAAATCTAAAATATTGAAAAATACACTTTATTTTGTGTTCGGCATTTCAAAATTCCACACTACGATTTCAAACGTTGCCGTTGCCGTTGCCGTTTCTGTGTTTTTTTCTTTTCTTTTTGAATGGGATCAATTATAAATTCTAAATAATAAACCAAACTTCAAAAAACCTTCCAGCTTCCAGGTCGAATTTTTTAAAACTTTTTAAACATATTTGGTAGAATTTTTAACAGTATTATCAAGTACCGGTATAAATATTTCACAAATAAAAAGAGAAACAAATTAAAATATTTACGCAATTCTTTCTAGCAGGGAAAAGAAATAAATCTCAAGTAACTGTAGCAAATTAAACAAATTTACTACTTGTACGTTACTTTTTTAAAAGCTTTTCTCAACAGACTTTTTTATTCACGTTATTATTCTGAACCTAAATTAAATTTTTTTTATAGATTTCTAAGTACCAAGAGATATAAAAAAAAAAAACAAAACTTAAAATGATATTGGCAAAAAAACCATTCCCATAAATTTTTACAACATTAAGCAAAGGAGCTACATTTTTGTGATTTAATTATGATACAAAGAAACAGCCGTAAAATTTTACGAAATTGAATAGAAAATATACTTATAATACCCTAATTCTCGAGAAATGGATAGAAAATTAAAAAAAAAAGAAAAGAAAAACACTATGTATATTGTTTTTTCATTACTAAAAACTGTTTATTCCTCAAAATGATTTGTATTTAAGAAAATTTATTAAAAAAACTTTGGTTAGAAAGTTATTAGCCATGGAGTGTTTATCGTCGAAAATAAATTACGTTAAATGAAAATTCCTTGCCTTAAAACAAAAAAAAAACGAAAAAAAGAACAAGTCATTTCTTTCTAGTGTTGATTGTTTTTTATTGATTTTATGTTATATTTTTTTAAAACACTTAAAGCAAATAATTAAAACCGTCACAAAATACATTACAGCCAAAATTAGCATTTAATACTCCAGTATTATTTTGGTATTAAAATTGAAATTGAAAGTAAGAGTTACTTTTTTGAATAATACAATAAACCAATCTATATAAATGTATAAGTTAAAACCCATCTATATATGTTTTTACATATATACATTTTAAATTCTCTTTGGACTTATCGATTCTCACTAGAGATTGAAGAATAATTTCTTTTTCATGTTATTTATTCTCTAACTTTATCTAAATTTACTGAACATAAATTCATGTATGAAAAAATTTCTGAATGTGTACACTTCGAATTATATTTCTTTAATTCTATGAAAAATAAATCTGACAGTAATTAATTCGTAAGACTGCTTTAATTCTAGGATAGCATAGATGACAAGAATAACAAAAAAGGGTTTAAATTAATTTAAAATTATAAGATAAAAGGAATAAATGATAAATAATGAAACTAAAGTTTATATTAATATTACAGGTTAAACCTTTTTTAATGTAAAGCCTGTCTTCATTGGAAGTATTTTTAATCCACAAGTATCTCCCCAAAATGTTATTTTTTCGTAGTATGGAATCTCCAATTTCCCAGAATACCCATTGATTGATATATTATTATCTTTCCTAAGCCCAGCCTGTACATGTCGTAGCTTAGAAGCACATTCATATTGAAGTTCTGTATTAAGTCTTATTTATCAAACATAATCAAATAATCAGGAGGATTATGTCCTATTTGTTTCGATTTAAAGATAAAATCGTTGGTTTCATTTGTCATGATTCGGCTACAATAGTTTCTAAATAATTTTACGTGCAGGAAATCGATTCTTACTATTTTGAGTATTTTTTATAGCTTTATATTTGTTTGGTAATTCAGGAAACCGAATTTATTCGTACTCTAATTTTGAGAACATTTTTTTATTTGATCCGCTGAAATTGAACAGACTGCGAACTCTCACTGGCTTATCTCAATTAAAATTTGTATGCATGTTTTTAAGAAAGCGAAAATAGGATTGAAAGGATACTTTGTTCAATTTCCCGTATTTTTAAAGGAAAAAGACTAATTTTGCCAAGCATATTGATGTCAAGTTTTGTGAAAAAAATTGTAATTTTATTCTTTATGCTAAGCAAATTCTTAACCGATGTGTTAATCTGATGTTATGTTGCGTTACTCTTAAGAAAGAATGTTTAAAAGAATAAATTCAAATATTTTTCTTTTGCATTTCTGAGTACGGAATTTTTTTATGATAGGTGTTACACCACTTACAAATAGATAAGGCTCATATATCATAAAAAATATAATTCTATAAAAAAATAATATAAGATAGCATAATAGCATCCGAAAAATAGCATAGCAAAAGTTTGACCAAGTTTAATTTCATAAAATAATAATTAAAATTTCAAAAAGGCATAAAAATAATATCAGAATATTTAATTAAGATATTAACATGTCACATTGTGTAATCCTTTACATATTTACGCAGACAACAAATAAAGAACAACAATTTCATGACAATATTTCAAATAAAATATATTCAGAATATTGAAATTCAATAAATCGGATTTTGATTACAGCTCTATTTTAAGGTAATCGAAAACTAATTACATAATTAACTAATGTGATGGAATTTATAGCCTACACTAGAAAATTGTGTAGTAACATGTTAGGCCAGCAATGTGGTTCCAATGATAAATCGTTTGGCTTAGACAATATGACTTTAGTTCTCATTTTGAGTGATTATTTTTTTTTTCAGATAGAAACAAAATAAAGTTAAACAAATATTTTAACGAGCCAATCAGCAAACAATAAAAATATCGATTGCATGAAACTATTTAATAATGAAACCCATATTCGCACAAATTCAACACAAAAAACCACAAAAAGTCATTGGCCTTTCTATTATTTTATTTTTTTGTGAAATGAATCCACTTAACCATTCTCGAGAATGAAAATCGATAAGTGAGCCGGCTACATGATTTTCAGAAAATTTTATCTGCATTGGAGGTGCTGTATATAAAAAGCCCGTGGGAAATACAATCAATATGAAAAACGCTTTCATATTATATGAGGAGAAGGTATCAAATAACGGGAATTCGAGCTTCAATGATATATTATTCTCTGCATATTTGATTTATATTAATATGTGTTAATTTTTTGCCTTTAATATTCCATTAGGGAAATATATTGTTCTTTTTTTAAAAAGAACTTATAAAGTAGTGAAGGAAATCTGAGTGGAATGGATTTAAAAAATAAAAATTAAATTTTTTTGCACGTGGTCACGCAATATTCTTAAGCAATTTTCCAAGAATTTTCTACTCTTGCAAGGTGAAAAAGTGTTCAGATTTTTTTTACAAATTATTAGAAAGTTTCTGTAAGTCCTTTTCTTTGTTTAAAACGACATCCTGCAACTGCTTGAAGAGTTCATTATTTGCTGATGCATTTATTATCCCCAATTTTCAATATAAAATCTGGCATTAGAAAATACTGAAAAGTTTAATAAAAAATTTTTCCATTTATATAAAATTCTATTAAAGTATAGGAGTTAGAAAAAACCCATAAAAAAAAAGAAGTAAATTGATTCGTTGTTTGAAAAACTTCATAGACATTTGCAGCATATTCAAAAAGTTATTTCTTGTGGAAGTATTCATACAGGAATTATGTAACTTTAGTGCTTGAGTTGTGAGCAAAGATTTTAAAATTTTGCACCTTATATAAAAATGAGATTGTTTGTAAGAATTAAAACAGAACATTAAAAAAAAAATTATTATACAATATCGATTAAGATTTCAGGAGTAAATAATATTTCTAAAAAAAAAATATTTCCAGAAAGTAAAATCAAAAAAAAAAAATATTATTACTTTTTAAGGAAATTTGAAGCTTTTTTACGCTATAGCAGCTAAGCTTAGCTTGTGGCATTTCTATATTATTTCGACTTACTTAGGGGATTGTTTTCTTTTGTGGGTGACTTAGGCATCATAGACGTAAGTAATTTATTAACAGCCTTTACAAAAACTATTGTACTGCTTATTTTGCATACTTATCTAGCATTACAGAGTTTAAACAATTTTTGTAGGGAAAAGTGATTAAATTAAATTAATGATTAAATTGAAAGTTTCCTAATATATTTCAAGACTATATAAAGAGTTTTATTATCAATATCTTCCATTGCATGGTTGGAAAAAATTCCCGGCCATTCCGGGATACTATAATTCTTAAAAAACTGTAGAATTATGTAACCCAAACATTCCCTTTCAGTTTTATTATCAAATCCCTAAGTAAAGTTTGTTGGTCATTTAAATTGTAATTAAATTACAAAATTAAATTGTAATTCAAATTTTGAAAAGTTGACTTCCTTAATTTCTAATGAAATCAAGATAGAAAAAATCTATATCAAAATCATTACGTTTAATTCTTTTATTAAAAAGTTTATAGTTAAAATTTTGTTTCTTGAATGTTTAAACCATTGCTTTGAATATTTTCTGTAATTTAAGCATAAGGCTCATTCAAAGTTTTTATTTAAAATATGCATTCTATACATATTTATAATTAATTTAAGAAAGAAAGATAAGAAATTTATTTGAGTATAGAGAAAATGGAATACTATAATAAATTACTGAAATAAAATTGTCTACAGTTATCTCCGTTTAAGCAAGGTCCAGTTGTGGAGTTCATTAAATAAATTTATTCCGCGACTTATTTTCAAAATTACAAAATAAATATTATGGTTTGGCATCTGTTAAATTCACAAATTTTCAAAATGTAGAAATATTAAATTAATTTAGCATAAGAAGTTTCAAAACATTTTCAACTCTTTTTAATTTACTCCCTAAGATGAGTTTTCGCCCTCTTTGAATAATTCTTATTGTTCCTTTTAAAATGTGCTAGAAACTATGGTTAATTTTCTAAAGAATAATAAAATATTTAATTGTATATTTTAAATATTTAGTACTTTTTAATGTATAATTTTGGTTTAGTTTTGGCCAACTATATTCAATAAATAAATAGTATGTGAAAACTATTTCAAATGTTAAATTCATTTTGTGTAAAAGAATTTTACCTTTTAGATAACCTTTCTACGGCTTATTCAAATATATTCAAATTTTCTACAATTTAGGGAAAGTTGAACTCTACACTTGCTGAGTCAAAACTTAAGCTGACGGAATTCATGAGACTTTAAAGTTCTCTTCAACGCTTATATGGCTTTCATAAATAAATTTGTGGATATATATATATATATAGATATGTATTATACGGTATACAATACGGTTAGAAAGACCATATGACGTCGAAAAATATTTCACTGACTACGTTATATTTTATTGAAGAATTAGTCTTGGATCCATAGGGATGTTCCGTAGAGATAGCCTTGTTTGAATTCAAATTGCATGCAGTTGACTTTGAGAAAATAACGTTTTTATTCTCAAAGGATATAAAATAAAAATATATATTTATATATATATATATATGTATATACATATTATGTATAACAGTACAAAAAATGTGTTTATTTTAAAAAGTTAAGTGGAACTTTTGTACTTTACTCGTTTAACTCGAAAAAGCTATTCAAAAGTTTTTCACGTAATTTGATGATTGTTATATTATATATTTATTTTATTTTTTCTATATCAGCAAAATCGCTATAGTACTGAGTAAATTTAAATTCTGTAAAGTTCTTATATAACATTCAGCAGAATTATTTCTCAGATTTTCATAAAAACTTGAACTTTAAGTTTGGCTTTCTTTTAAAAGGCAGTCATAAAGTTTCGCATATTTACATTCTAAAAACACGTAAACTTTTTTTTTTTGTTTATGTTTTTATGGGTTTTATTTAAATTACAATATTTATAGAAAGTACTTGGTACCAAGTGGGCTAAAGTATATTTTTTTCATGTAAAAAGGAAAAAGAAAAGTGAAATGAAATTGTTAAAAGAATGATTACAAATATATTTGTATCAAAAAGAAAAACTTAAAGCATAAGAATCCCAGCTGATGTCAGTACATATTATGTAACCTTTTTTTTTAATACTCATTTAGGATTTAATGTAATACATATCTGGAAACGAGGTTTGAAAAGCAATAATAAAATGTCAGTGGTAAGTAATGGTTTCGAGTATCTGGACTTGGTTCAACAAATTGAAAATAAAAAATCATCGAAAAATAGAAAATAGTTGATAATTCAGAGAACTACACAATGTAAAATAAAAAATTAATTAATATATTTTTAAGGTTTATATTATATTAATCTAATCGTTTCTGTTTCGCTTATTCTAAACATGCTTACTTCGGAATTATAAAGTTATACACCAGATATAGTTTTTTCCTTTGATTTTTATTAAATTTTTCTAATCTTTAAATAAAAAAGTTAAATAAAAGCTTTTAACTTGATAATAATTACACAAAATACTTCAAAGTTTACAAAATCAATTCAAGAAAATAATTTAAATCTTTGACGTGTTTATTCGGCAATATTCAAAAAATTTCATTAAATTTAAGCTTATGTGTTTAAAACTAGTACTTAAGGAATGGCAATAAAATAACATACACATATATATAGACTTTCACAATTTTCGGCATTATTTTAAAGGTTGGATTCATTTAATTTCTTACAGAGCTGTACATTGTGTTGTTATTATTTCTTTACAACCAACACATAATTACATTAATTCCCTTTTCAAAACAATTAAAACTTCTGTTTAAGATTATTTTCGCGAGAAATTTAACATCCTTCTATGAGCCCGCATAAATTACAAGAGATATTTATCTATAATAACACCCTATACACTAGTAGGATACAACAATGAAAAAAGACTATTCAACTTTTTATAGCATACTTAAATTATATAAAATCAACAAAGAGAATACTTTGCACACCAACTAAAATTTCTTTTAAAGGAAAACGTGTCCTTAATAAAGTCAAAAATGTTTACTTACCCGCAAATACTGCTGTTGAATTATGTTCAGGATCATAGGGGCAGATTGCTTGTCCATTACTTTCAGTCTCTAACAAATAATCATTAGAGTCGATCTGATAAACACGGTACATAGGATGAAATGAATTTGTACCGCAAACTAACAAACGTCCTGAAGATGGTATCACCATTACTCTTATGTAATTTTGACAAGCTTCCTGCAATGTAAAATAAATATAAATTAATTAAAAAAAATTTTTTTAGAAGCAGATAAAAGTTTGACCTGGTGTCCTGGTATTTATCATTAAAATTAAAATGTTGGATCTAAATTTTATTATTTTAAGAAAATTTTATAAGTAACGTATAAATACATATTCTGGTGGTCATAAACCCGAAATTCGTCCAATTAAAAAGTTCCTTTAAAAAAAATACGTAAAACTGGTGAATTTTTCGAACATAATTCTCTTTTAATGTTATACAAATTTACACGAGATAATCGCATATCCTTTGTTTCAACTTTTTTCTGAAGTTATAAGGTTATAATATATTAAATCATGAGGTTATTCCCCGTATTTTAGAACTTTCTTACAACAGAACTAATTTTGAACTTATCAAGGACTTTTTGCACATAATTTATGATAAGATAATGTAACTGTTTTGTTTTAAGATAAGATATATAAAACCTTTTTGCTACTTCTGACGCAAAAATATTTTGTTTGGAACAATAATATACAAATATGTCAGGATGGATACATATTTTACATAATTTCGCATTAAGAGCGATTATATTACTTGGTGTATGAATTGTTTCTCTTTCCTTACAAAAAATATGTCAGATGATGGTATATGAACTTATAAGCCTTACTTAAGCATTCTCAAAAATAAAATACATATAAAAATGTTTTTACTAGAAAGTTATATGCTTTTCACGAAAATTTTATATCGGATTAGAAACTGATCAACTTGAAATGTTACAGGAAAATTGCCATTTGTATTAAACATTTATTGGTGATATGTATCTATGAGACATTGCTTTTTAAGGATAACTTTTATTAAACATTCCGTTTAAAACATTATTAAACTTGTTAACTTACTTGTTATTTTAAACAAGGAAATGTTTTATATAGAGCTTGTACTTATTTTCGAGCAAAACTTTATAACAAAGACTAAAAGTTTTTCTTGTGGAAAAACTATTTTTGAAAAATCTTTATTGATAAAAGAAATTTAGCTGTACCAAGTGACACGTTACAGTAGCTCGGTCAAAGAAAAAGAAAAAAAAATGGACCAATACATTTTTTATATATCTAATTTCACAATGTTTGTGTATTCAATAAATTTTTGAAATGCCTTTAGCTGTGTAGATACAAAATATTTTTTGGTTTGCGAAATCAAGAATGTGTAAAATATAATTATCCATGCGAATAGCAATCCATATCTAGCTCTAAAACCTACATTTCAAAAGCTTTTATGATGGAGACTTTAGTTTGCCATTCCTGGAAAATTGAGTGAATTCTAAAATTCAATTGAATAAATTAATCGTTTCATCTACTCCATCAAAATTGTCTACATGCTTTTGTATGATCACCTTACTTTGAATTGTAAACTGAATAATTTTGTTATAACTCAGAAAATCATGAGTCTTATATGTGGTATGGGAATAATTGCTAAACTTCCAAAATAACCAAACAAAATACTGAAACTCACTTGCAGAGACGAAAGAAACTTAAACTTGAGAAAATTACCCTTATTTTCAATTCCATAAATAAAAAAAGAACTAATCAATACATTTTATTTTGCATCGGCTAACATTTAATTTAAAGGAGGAAAACCTCAAATTTTTTCGCTGAAATCAATCTTTTCCGTGCAACTCAAATTGTAATAAATATTTTTGAACGAAACTTAAAATGAATTATTTGTTTTGATAGTTTAAGAGCTTTTATCTATTGAGGATTGTACCCCTATTTTTCATATAAAATACATTTCATTAGTGGTTAAGCATGCTACATAGAGAAATTTAACTTCAAAATACAAATTTTTCTAATACTGAAATAAATCATTTTACTTTTGAAACAAAATTTTAACTGTAAAGTTAAATTTTCCGCGGCTTTGATTGAATATTTCAGAAAATTTAAATAAATTTCATTTTATTTAGTCTTTTTGGGAAAATCATAAACTTTGTATGTTAATTTTTAATATAAAGTTAAGTTACAGTGACTAAGCAAAGTTTTCGTTCGATTAAAGAAAAATAATAAGCATATTCATTTCTATCTGTACTGGCAGCGTCTTAATCGAAAATTTAACTGTTAATAAAAATGAACCATTAAAATGCAAATTCTAAAAAAAAAAACGACCATAACAAAATTAAAAACTCAATTTAAAATGCGCAACTCTTCAAAATCTTATAAACATGTTAAATTGAACGAAATCTACAACAATAATTTAATCCCTTTTATGTACTTTCAGCAAATGAAAAGAATAATTTTGTTTATATACAAGTAAACATAAACTATGTTCTATATCTCCTTGAAAGTCTCATCTTGTCAGCTTCAGCTTCCTTAACTTCTCGAAAACGCATGAAGCATAATATTGCACAGGCAGAAATTCATAAAGAAAGACCCTAGAAATCAATCGCTATGTTATATTGCCTGCAAATTTATATAATCCTGATTTGTTATAACCCCAGTAATTCTACAGATGGCTTTAATGCTGAAGGGATTAGAATCCTTATAAATTCGATTCTTCCATTCCATTGAGCTTGTCTTAGGGGCTAAACCATTAATATTCATTTGAATACAGATGTATAATGAAATATAAATTTTCGAATTTAAATTTTTTTATGCATCCACCAAATAGGGAAATATCCTGAATTTACAAACGACTAACAGTTTCTGTGTTAATTGTTCCGAGAGTAAAGTAAATTAGACTTTTTATTAATGGAAGGCCGCATGCAAGTTTTTTAGTGCTTTTAAAAATATAAAAAAAAATTCCAAAAGATCCTTCATTAAAAAAACAAATTTTACCAAAATCATTTATTTTATCAATCCATTTTAATTGTTCTTTAACAACATTCTTGCTAAAATTAAGAAGTTATGATTCTCATGACATAAAAATTTAAGGATTTTTAGAAATCTATTATTAGATAAAATTTTAGTAACAATATTTGGTAAAAACAAATAATTATGACAATTGTCTAGTTTCTCTAAAAAAAACAAAGTATTATCTGGTAGAGTATAGTTAGGAAAAATTGAAAACGTTTCTACAACGCGGCAAAAATCATCTAACACCACATTTGTCAATATAACTTGGCTTTGACAAAAATTTTTAGTTTACTTATGTTGAGTAAAAAAATCACAGCGATTAGAAGAGAATTTTCGTTACTTCAATAAAAGGTAAATATTTAATTCTGCATTGAATTCAAAGTCAAAAACGGACCACGGACCAATTGCACTCTGTTTATCTATTAATCACTATAGAGTACCAAAAAATCTTTATATTGCATCGCAAAACCTTCGAAGGACGGGGATGTATTGGTTAATGTTAATTAATGTTCTTATTTTATGCAATAAACGTCTACTCCGACGTTTTGCACAGTTCCTACAGGCGCTATGAACATGCTCGCAGTCTCGTGATCCCCCTATATTAATTAAATACCTTTGGGCGTTAATATATTTTAAACTTTAAATACACAATTTTTTGAGTTATGCTATATGGATGCTTTACTTGCTAAATCGATTAACTCCATAACACAAGAAGTCAAGAAAAATAATGAAATAGTATATATTTTTTTTTAAATTCTTCTTAAATTCAAAATTCAAAAATATGATTTTGTCATTTAGTGGTATTACTACTTATTACTAGAGAAATTTATTTTGAATATCTGCTTTGTTTTTAAAGTTTAATAATGTTCAAAAAATGGAATTGATTTTAGACACAGTACCACAGTTTTGCTGTTTTTTGGCGAAACAAAACTAGAACAACAAGTTAAGCCTTGCTAGTGATAAAAACAACTATTTAGTACTAGTGATAAAAACAACTACTTAATACTATTTCAAATTGATAAAAACATTTAAAATAAAAAAAATTATTAATTTACCTCATCTCTTCCTTTGACAACGCACATTTTAACATCATCTTCTGGAGAAAACCATACTAAACGCTGCTGTTCACTTAGGTCGTGTATACTCAGATTATAAATTACATTCCTGCAAAAAATTAAAAAAAATTGGTTAAAAAACTTTGATTGGATTTTTAATATCTTAAGTACCCTTTTATATAATTTGAACTAACCAAAAGACTGAATGGATTACGTTTTAATAAAATTTAATTATAGCTTAGTTTGCTCATTTTAAAGTCCACGTAAATGTCCAAGGTAGTATTATTTATTAAAATAATACGTAAATAGAAAGGATTGTTTGAATTTCAGCTTAGTTACGTTAGGGGAAAATAAAGTGGATGAATTAACCCTCATTTAACTTCAAACATTATCGAAATGAGATAGGTGAAATCAGTCAACCCCTGTATACAATGTGCACCGTTGATTGCTATTAATTTAAATTTACACGATAGGCATATAGGGAGCTTGTCACTGGAATCCATTTTAAAAGGTGTTTATAGACATATAGGAAAAGATGTATGATAGCTACATAAGTAATTAGCATAGTTAATGAACTTTGGTTATTAGTAAGGGCTTTCATGTTTGATGATACTACTTTCTAGTTCAATTTATAAAGTTTGAGTTCTCTTGGCATAAATTAATAACTAAATAAAAAAAGTTAAATAAAACTATTGCTTTATTTTTGAAAAAATAAAATATTGATAAAACTTTTAATACTTTTCTTTTGAGGTTTTTTCTGGTTTCCCTTAACGATAAAAATAATAAATTTTTTTTATGAAAAATAACATGTGGATAGAAAGAAAATTGAAAATTGAAGGCAAAAAATTTTAAAACTTTACTGAGCGATCATATGCTTTCTACACGTTTTTTTTTTACAATTTATTGTATGTCGTTAATATTTCCATCAAAATAAACACAATTAGAAAGAATACATATGAACCAGCATGCACTTTTCTTATGCCACTGAAAATATGGCTATAAATTTCTTCTTCGAATTTTGTTTTATGCTTTTAACCGAACGGTTTTCTTTTATGTTATGTTAATTCCTAGAGGACAAAAGTTGATGAATACCGGAATTATTCTATTTTCTATTGAAAAATTTTTGAAAAGTAGCTGTCGGTGTGTCTAGGTGTTTTGAGTATGGAAGGTGATAAAGAGGATCCTAATACCAATCCCTGTTCTTCTGCCATGTTGTTTGCTAAATTGTGTAATCCACCACAAGAGTATTTTTTTGGTAACATAGACCATTATATAAATGGTAAATTTAAATTTCGGTTCATTTCACATAAAAAACTGTAGAGTTGCGTTTGAGTTCACACACAATTTCATATTCCTATTTATTTTCCTATTTTTTTTTTTTTTTTGGATCTAATTTTATTCAAATATTACATCCGTGAAAGGTAAAACTCAATCTCTTTTGAAAACCGGTAGAAGTATTAGTTTTATTTACAATAAAAGGAGCTAGTACTACATTCTTGGTTAAATTTTGGCAGTTGATCTGACTAGGATAGTTGAGAATCAACACTAATCATTATCTATTCATTATTGCTGTTTGATTCAAAACAAAACTTAAGGGATCAAAGTTAACTATAAAATATTTCAGATAGTTAATTTCATAATGTCCACTTCATAATAATAGAAAGACATTTGTTACACATTCTAAAAAAGTGAAGCTCCACGCAAGAACTAATTTTTAAAAATAGTGCGAATTTTCAGAAAAAGTTTTTACTTATTCTTAAGTGCTGACAAGTGATAATTTTTCCAACCAGTAAAAGAAAGTAAAATATACCCCAAATGTCAAATAATAAAAAATTTATAATAACCAAAAATTTCATCCTTATCAGCCTAACATTTTGTAAAAGCTGTAAGAATTATAGCCTTAAATTTGTTTATAAAACAAATTCATATGAATACTTGTATGTGTATATTATACAGGAAGGATATCTTTCCTAAATAATTCAAAAAAAGGAAGCATATAAAAGAAAACCAAAAGACACTTCTAAGCTTTAAGTCCAAATTATACTTAGCTTGTTCTTATAAAAATTTTATGAAGTCTGAAAAAAAAAAATTGCACCCCTAAAAAGGATTTGTATTTATGTACGTAAGGAAAAATAATATTTTTATTTAATTTTATATGTATTTTCAGGCAATAAATTAAAGATTTATTATAATAAAATCATTCCTTGGTTCGAAGGAGTTTCAGCATAAATAAAATTAATAATAATATCTAAAAGGCTAGTTTATTTTTTATTTAGTTGATTTCATGCAAAAAACGTGCAAAGTTTGTTTTAGCTTCTAACTGAATCCTATTTACAAAACAAAGTAGAAATTTTTTTCTAAATAATGAGCCCATTTTCCCGTAACCACAAACCATTTACAGTTGATAATATTTATGCAGAAAAGTATGAATCCACGTATTCGAACAAGTATATTCGCTTAAAAGCTTTTCGTCGAAATGGTGGTGTAACTCTTCAAGGATTACATATGCACTTGATGTAACAAAGCGCATTTAGCATTTATACTGAAAAAGTCTTTAGTTAAGAAACCGTCGAGTAATTACTATTAAACTTCTATATTCTGGTACTAAGTTCTTAAGATGGGTATTCACACAAGCTGAAAAATATACCAAGTTTGGCAAGATGACTAGTGTATTTTCACCGTTTGGTGGATAGTCTACAACAGATAAAATTTAAGACACTTCTACTGTCTAATTTTTTGGATTTGATTTTAGTCTTGTTTACTTTCAATTCCGACATGAAGTAAGATTTGTTTTTAAAATTGTGCCAATAATAAAAAATTTATCCTTTATCCACGTTATAAAAAACATAAAAATTCCATTTCATATCTATAAAATGAAAAGCAATTTTTCCTGATTTCCATATAAAAATATAAGAAAAACGTTTTGCTTAAATCCAAGTTTGCAAAGTATTATAATAAAACACTAATTCCTTAGTTACCATTCTATAAATTATTTTAGTTTTTAAAATTTTTAGTAGTGAAAACAATAAATTGTTGACCGAACAAGGTAAGATTAGGAATACAAGAATTGTTAGTGTTAAGAAAAACCTGAACAAAACTAATTAAGAATTGTTAAATCAAAGGAAGTAATTTACTAGTATCTTTTTTATCTGTCAACTAAGATTGATAAAAACGATATGAAAAAAACCCTAAAGATATGATTTCTTTTCCAAAATAAAAACAAAACACGTCGATTATATAAGTAGAATTCTTGAAATGACAAAGGATCACTAAATAATGGTAGAAGCTGTTATCAACAACAAAAAAAATTCTAATACATAGACTTGTCAGTACAATTGATTAAATTAAGCTACATAAAGCATAGATTGGATGACCTGAAAAGGACGGTTGGTAAATTTCACACACTAAACAAATTAGAACAAAGTAATTCCAAAAGATTGATCCTACGATACCAACAATTAATTAAGACAATTTGATGTGTATTTTAGACAATGATTAAGAGCAATTGGCATGTTACAAAACACAATGAAGATTTTTTTTGTGCATTTTTATATAAACATTTAAAATCAATAAAGTATTTTCATGTTTATAAAAGGTTTTCTATGTTATATACTTATCGAAATTTACAGCCCGAATTGTTATTATATATTTTCCTAGTTAAAAGTTTTGAAAAGTGTAATTATTTTAAAAAAGAGAGCAACATCTTCGGAACCAATATTATATTTCTGAGAAAAAAGAATGTTTTCTTTTGAATAAAATCTTTTTGATAGATAACAAGACTTTACTGTATTGAATTTCAATTTCAGGTACTAAGAACCTTATTTTTTTTGTGGTAGGGATATATGGCTAAGGATAGAGAAAGGATATGATTTGTCAGTCGTCGTAGATTTAAATTGCCTTAACTGCTCCTAATTTTTTGTAAGCCTTCTAATGTCCTTTAGAAATCTTTACTCTGTCTTTCATTATTGTTGTCTCATTTTACTCCATATTTTGAGCATATATTTTTTTATTATTTGGAGTGTTTACGTAGGAGTGTTTCAAAATGAACCATATAAAATTAACAATACTTAATTTTAATCATTTCTACAATTTTCGTGACAGAATTAAAAACTACACAAACTATTTTATCGAACTTTTTTATCAGTAATTTTTATTTGCTCCACTTGGTTACTATAAATGAATCATTTTCCATCAAAGAATTTTTATATAAGTATTATAATGTTCCTTTACCTATAGCTTAATAGTATTTGCTACCACAGTAAAAATGCAAATGTCACCTCACTAGCTATTTACGATCCGAAAAACCATTTAACTAAAGCTTGCTCGATGTTCATTTATCACGATTGAGTGATGTACACAACAAGCTCAAAGATTAAAAAAAAATCCTATCATCTACCCAAAAACTAAAAACAACAAAAATAACTATCAACTGTATATGAATGAAGCCCATTTTTGTCAGCAAATCAAGTGCAAAGCCCTATTGAACCTTCAATAAATAAATCGAAAAAGGACATAACAGGAAAAATGCCAAAAAAAAAGCTTGATGGAAAAAACTTTGAAGAGTAATCGTTATTAGTTTAGAAGCCGAATGATGGTCAAACGTGTAGCATGTGTTTTTGTGTTTTTATTTCTAATAACAAAAAAAAAACGACAAAACTATTTCCTAGACACTATATAACTTTGATTAAAGTCCTGCTAAAGTTTTTCAATTCTGACGTTTATTTTTTTCTTGTTCTGATTTAATTTTAGTTAGGACTTAAAAATCAAGAAAAATATTAGTAGACTTTTTATAATTATCAATCACTTAACTTAGAAATTAATACATAAAGATAGCGGTAAATTGAAGTTTAAAATGTTAAAAATTCAAAAATAATATAACGGCTATATAATTAAAATTGTAAACCAAAATTATTCTATGAGTCATCTTTAAATCCTATAAAAGGAAACGAAAAATGATGCTGTCATCAATAAATCTCCTTCTTGGATTTAGGAAGATAGAAAACCAATCAATCATAAATAA
The DNA here is from genome assembly GCA_947359355.1 of Acrocera orbiculus. Classification (NCBI taxonomy): domain Eukaryota; kingdom Metazoa; phylum Arthropoda; class Insecta; order Diptera; family Acroceridae; genus Acrocera; species Acrocera orbiculus. The sequence goes on from OX375757.1 coordinate 15,493,686, forward strand.
CAACAACAAAATTTTAAGATAGAAACAACACAAGAGTTATGATTGATTAACATGGTGTTAAAAGAACTTTTCTTTTTTAGAAAAAAAACAAATATTTTTTGAAATTTTGCAAAACACTTTTGACATATCTTTGGTAAATTTAATCGATTCATCACATTTTCCAACATTTTACTTATTATGGGTAAATTCCTTATATTTGTATTAAAAGTTGCATCTTAATTAAAGAAAATCATTGTAAAACACAAAATAAACTGAAATAAAAATACTTCGATTGGATTACACGTTAAATTGAAATTTTATTAGTTTTTTGAAATTGAAATTAATGTGATTCGCTTTTTTTATTGATTTAAACTAATTAGTTATAGAGGCTTTGAGTAATAAGTAACTGACAAAAAGTTGACAACAGTATTAGAAATTTAATATTTAACAAAGAGTCTCTATATAATGGAGCGCTTTTACAACAAGGTTTGAGATTAAGGAAAATCCTATACAATACGTTGGAAAAATTGAGAAATTTAACACAAAACTTTTATATACACAGCCGAAAAGATAATTTACACCGCTAAAATTGGTATTGATGTCAAAAATTAGGATTTGTCATATATTATCGCTATTCTCAACAGGACGATCTTGCTAGTTATTCCGCATCTACCAAAAAGATGAACTAATCTTAAAAATCGTCATTTACTACAGTAGAAATTTGTCATCTCATTCTGAATTCTAGTGTGTAAATTACTCATCCATGAGTTCCTCTTGCATGAATTTATGCATGAATCATGCTGAAAGTTTTTGTTGTAAAAAGTTCATCAATAGAGCATTCAGAAAGTAGCCTCTAAAGCAACTTTACAGTCATAATGTCATGCTGGAAATCGCCATGGCTCCTATAGCTAATCTTTAAAAAAGTTCATTAATAATTTTAATGACTGACTGAAAAGTAGCTCTCGTTAATTGATTGAGTAGAGCTACTTTTCCTACTGATGACATGCCATCTAGCGATCAAATGTTCTTAAAACGAGTAAACCTGAATTTAGCTAAACAAAAAGACTTTAATTGGGAATCATAGTCACATAAAATTTTTAAGTTGTTAAATTCAAACGAAAAACGAATTATTCGATTAAATATTTTTCAAGATAGCGAGAGAAAACTAGACAGAGCTGTCTAAGATTTTAATCATTGAGTTATGGCAGCAGCTTCATTTTCGAAAATAACTATTTCAAAAAATATAACAGCCCAACTAACTAGAGAAAGTTAGCAGCTTGAAGTAAAACTTGGAAAATGAGATGTTTTAATTTTTTCCCTATAACTTCAATAATTTTGGTCCCTAAAATTCCAACAAACGCGTTATTCATTCCAATTTCCTTAATTATTACCCTTGTTATATACAGCTAAAAAAATACAAAACACCCATGACCCATATTTTGAATTTTTCATTAGGAATTAAATTATGTATACCCAACAGAAAAGAATGAAATATGTTTGAAAGTAAATCTAAATCGAGAGCCATCCATCTAAACCTCGCAAATACTTTTGCACTACTTCTGTTGAAAGAAACTTCATATTTTTCACTAAATAACTTTCAAAAAATTTGTATCTAATATAAATAACATTTTTGAAATATAAAAAAAGAAGACTTACCTTGCACCAACAAGAAGACTATTACCGTCACGGAGCATAAGCTTAAAGTAGTCCACAACAGATTCATTTCCTCCAAAGCGCAAAACTTCTTCTGAGCCTATTCAAAGTATAAAAAAAGAGAAGTATATAAATAATTTTGTTAGTAAACAGAAGAAAAAAAAGATAAATCTCAAAGATAAGAGGAAAAAAAATAATATCCCTTAATACTAATGTGGATTAATAGTAATATTAAAGCGGAAAATAAGAATTTGTTGGTTATATAATAAAAATCCTTTGAAAATTTGCCATATTTCCGATTTTGGAATATCTACAGGGAATATTCGCATCATTAGAGAAATAAATTTATTGAAAAAGAAGAAAAGAGATAATAATAATAATAATCCTTTAGACGTACAGCCTAATTTCAAAGCCACGCAGAATATTGAGAATGTCATACACAAGCAATTTTTTCCTTATTCTTTATAAAAATCTTTGTATAGATGAAAAATCTGGGAAAAGTAACATAGTAGCATCCTTTGCCGATGACATTTCTTATTTTTCCGAAAGGGTTATGTAAAATTTTAAAATTTCATAAAGCCCACGTTTTCAATCGATTTACATGTTTTCGTAAGAATGATATATCAGTTTAGATATTCATATTTCTTTATATTGATAAATATATATTCTTTTCAGAATCAAATAATCTGTACAAAATATTTTAGTATAAATATTATTTTTATGCTATCGATTGGCTGTGTTAAATTGTATTTGAATTCATTTCCTATGAAAATTATGTGATTCATCTCATCAAAGTTTGTTTAGTATTTTTATTTCGATTTCTTAATTTTTTTTTTATCTTTGTCGACTTCCAAATTACTTCTCTTCCTGATATATTATCTATATTAAATAATTGTAGAATGGAATGTAAATTGATACTATGAAAACATATTTATGCTAACAGAGAATAAAGGTCATGTCGTGCAATGAATACAACATTTCTTATCAGTTTCTTTTTGATTAACTCAAACAATCAATTAAGAGCTCCGATTCTAAATGATACATATTAAACATGTCATTAGCTCATATCTTAGTTCAAAATTAATTAAATAATTATTCAAATAAAATCATTAAGCTGATGAAAATAGTTAAAACAATTCAACTTGAGCTCTATCGTAAGAGTTTTGTAAATGAAATTTTTGAAATATTTTCTATACACACGTACACTAATTAATACTTTTCATTTCCTTTTCATCTTTTTTTTTATTAAAGTTTATAAGTTTAGAAAAAGCATTCTACAATCTGGTGATCAAAAGCATAAAGTAACTCAGAAGTTTATATATTAATATTTTAATTAAGTTAAATTTAATAAAGCAAGCTAGTTTTTCTTTCAAGCAATTCTTAACTTTTGTAGGGATAAACTTTAATCAAAGCTCTAATTCCTTTTGACATTCAAATTTTTAACTTTTGAGAAGAATAGTTCATACATATATAAAAACTAGATTTTATTGCACATTTATATTTCAATTTTAATTATTTTTATACTTGAATGATTTAAGACACTATTTACTTTTTACTACTCGGGCCTTTTTCGAATGTTTAAGGAAAGAAATTGCAAAAAAAAAACCCTATAAGAAGCAGAAAAAAGTTATGTTTCACTAAGAAAATGCACTCAAGTCATTGGCAACACCGTCCAAGTTAGATGATTCGAATTTTGGGTTACTTCCAATAAATTTGTCCTATTCGCTTCTATTACTCCGCTTGTATTTGTGTAAGTCTATTTGAGAGGAGCTATTTAAAGTTTAATTTTTTTATAAATTAGATTTTTAGTAAATATACACAGTAAAAAGTTTAATTAATTTCAATCAAATAATAAACACGTTTAACGGGCTCAATTTTTTGACATTTATATAATGGAATTAATGACCAGAAGATAGTTCTCATGGCATTTCTTAGACTCATTATTTCCCTACGTTAAACGTAGTTTAATTTTTAATAATTTATTTGACAAACTCACTGCCTCTAGCACTACAATTAATATTAAGGTACAAAATAACGGTTTATAAAGCATAGTTTAGGATTTTTGAGAGACATCTCCCTTTGAAATCATGAAGATATTTGTCGACAAAAAAACTTAGCTCCTTTGCTTTCACCTAATACCGGGAAAGAATACGCAAAGATGTATGTGCACTTGAAAATTCAAACAGACAATGCGTATAATGTCGTAAGTTTCCTCTTTTGATCAAAGGCGATTTCCGAATATTGTCAGATTTAGTACCTGACCTTCAACGTATTTTTAAGTTTGGGTATCCATTATATTTATTTAAATTTAATTCATAGAAAATTGTTTCAGGTAATTTTCACGGGAAATTATTTAAAATCTAAATTGAATACATGAGTTATCTTCTTTTTTTCGATTCTTCGGAAATAATCTGGATTAGTACCAGTAAGCTCATAAATATAACTGCAGTGAAATTTTTGGTTTTAATGATAAAGTCTCCAATTGGATTTTATCCAGATAAACCTGTTGTGCGTCGCTATTGTTAAATGTCTAAATATAGCAGCCCTAGCTTGAATAGCTAATAAGATAAGACAACAATTCGAGCGAAATTCCAAAAGGAGCAGAAAAAATCCATATTAAGATTATGGAAACAAACCTAATGGCACTTATTATTTTCTATTAGGTTCCTTTACTTTACAGTATCGTAATGTCGTGATGTCCTTTTTCTTTCTTTTTTTTACAGTCTGAATGTCATGTGTTTTTCTTTTTAATTTGTTTTTATTAAAAATATCCTTTTCATAATTATTTTTATAATTTAATTTTTTTTAACAAACTCTGATTAAGATATAATTCACTTACCTACTCTTAAAGAAATGAAAATGTTCTTTATATTACTTCTTCAGAACCAATTGGTAATCAAAACTTCAAACCATAATAATCTTTTCAAAAAAAAAAATATATGAAAACTTCTTCTTTTTTAGTGCAAACGTTTACTTCTTTCATTACATTTTTAAAAATAAAATCCTATGATTTATCAAATTCTTGGCAAGTAAAAGAAAGACAAAGGGACACATTGAAATGAAAAGTATAAACAATTTTTCATATTAAAAAATTAACTCTACCAGACATCATATCGCGACCTGGAACTCGTCCAATCTCTTGTTTTACTTCTAAAGGATTTATATGAAATATTGAATACTATGAGTTAGGTAAACATCCCCTTTTTTTGAATGTCTGAAATGTAATTTTTAAACCAATGAAAAGATCATGATAAAACAAAAACAGAGGATAGAATAAAAAACGATTGCAATTTTATTTACGAGATACATATGTATATAGAATAAAATCTACATGAATTCTTCTACTGCCGTTTTTTTTTATCTCGTAAAATTTGAAAATAGTTACAAAATTTTGTCAATTTAAAACAAAAATCTTAAATATACTTAAAACCAGATAATCTTTACTCAAATACATTTTTCTATCTCTGTTAGTATTTTTTGAGCAATAAAATAATTCTCATAGACTTTTAAAGCTTTAATGTAAAAATAACAAAAACCATAAGACTCTAAATTTACCTTCATAGCCAAATAGATTGATTCTGTTTCCTTAAGGATCAAATCTAAATTTATCTTGTTCTTGAAATTTTTATATTTTTTTTTATTTTGTCTACTTTTTCAAGTGTCTTGAATTTCATCATCTTCAGTAATACCAGAAAAACATTGTCAAGCAATATTTTCTATCGAATATTTATATACATATATATATTTATTATATATATATATATATATATACTTATTTAAGGAAATCGAATCTCTATTTTATTGAGGAAAATACTCCTATAACAGAAAAAGATAAACAGGAACTGAAATTCACTATCATATGCCATTATAAAATCACTCGTTGTATCATATGAAACATGATTACTGGAAGCATCTTTGAGAAGAGAAGATAAAAATATCATTGAAACATGGTGACAATTTAATGTCTTTTTAAAAATAAAATAATACAAAAAAAAAATTGATAAAATTAGGATCGGGTATAGGTATGAGAATGACAAATAACAAGTCTAAATAGATAAAAAGATAGATCCTTGAAAATATTTTATATTGATTTCAAGCCTTATGGGGCCATTAGCACACGAGCTGAGAAGAAGAAAAACAACTTAGCTTAAAATGATAAAATGAAAATAAAGCTGTTCATTTGGTTAAATTCTTATTATAATTTTTATATACTTTTACATAAATATTTATTTATATGTTTGAATAAATTTATATACAAAAAACTAAAACCAAAAACATTTTTTATGCTTTTCTATTTTGCGTAACCTATTGGTAAGTTATGATAAAATCAATTTATATGATGCTCGGAGATTATGAAATTGTATTTTTATTTTTAATAAAAATTCAAAAAACCTCTGCAAAGGATATCATAATAAAAGTTCAAAAAAAAAAAGGTTTCTGTATATATATCTATATCTATATATATATATATATATATATATATATATTTATATACAAGGAAAATATTGTAGCAGATGCTGAGTAATATTTTGTGTTCAATATAATCTTTAGCCATTTTGCTGCTCACCAATAAAAATTTAAAGACAAACACAATGAAAAAGATATGTATACTTTTTATTGTTTTCAATAATATATGATGGAATTTATGTATTCACTTTAAGTAATTCTTTCTGAAAATAAAATAACAAAAATTTTTTGCTTAAATGTAAACAAACTCCTCGCCTATATCTAAATCTCACCTATATCTATCTACTACCTTCCAAAAATGTCTTTCTTTTAATAAATCTTATTTCACAGTATTCTAACTTGATTTCCGCATTTTTTTATTTAAAATAGAAAAAAACCAAAGAAGAGAGAACAAAAAACTTTTTAATTACCATAGATTTCATTATATTTCTTTTACTCTTACTTTAACTTGCATTAATAAATCCTACGGAAGAAATGAGTTGTACCTATATATTCCTATTTTGGTTTATTCAAAAGGATACACAAGATACTGCAGACCATGATAATATTATTCGATAAAATAATGAAAATCCTAAAAAATTGGATAATAGCCAAAAGCACAACTGTCTGCCCTATGTCTGAATGAAGTTATAAGGTTTCCCAGATTTTTTCGGAAAAAAAAATTCAAATGAAAAATCCATGGAAGCGTTATAACATACTTTGAATTTTTTAACCGCTATCCATGCCATTTAGATCATGGAAACTTTTTAATTAATACATTTAGCTTTGAATTGGTAATTTTAATATTGTTATTTTTTTATTGAAATATTTATTATTAAATTAAAATGTGTATTCCGTTTTCCATTTCTATGGATTACTAAATAATTCTCGAATCGAAAATTTTCGTTCGTGCATGGCTTATAGTAAATGAGAGCCAAACGAGGCAAGAAAAAGTATATCCTAACACGGAAAATTTTCCAGAAATATATAAGAGCTCTCTCAGCAGGCAAGTATTAGGCTTACTTATATGAGTTATGGCTGATAAGTTCCAAACTGCTGTCCTCGTAATACAAAATACAATCATGTCTAACTAAATTAGGGATATAGACTAACTTAGTACCTCATACTTCATGTTGCTTTATAAAATATAAACATTTTATTTTATAAATTTTTTTTCTAAACTTGTCTAAACAAAGTTATCTAGAGTTTCACAAAAACACATTAAATAAAATTGCTTTTTGGATATTACATACATACGTATGGTATGTATCTAATATTTAAGGTCGTCTGTTACATAGCTCAAAATTGAACCCAAAGCACCCTTTTTGACGAAATTGTTTAATTCATTTAATAATTCAATAATTTTCAATTTTGATTCCATATAAGAAGAGGAACTTCTTAAAAAAGAAAAGACAAAGAAATTTTAAAATTGTTACTATGAATACTTAAATTAGAAAAATTGTAAAGTGATAAATTTGATTTGCGAAACATGCAACAAAAATTATTTGACTTTACTCTCCATAGTAGCCTCATTTGCAGAAGGACAATAGAACTACTATGCAGTATCCATAGTTAAAATGATGATAGTAATATTTTTAAAAATATTGAGAAATATATCTGATAAAAAGTTTAAAGTTAGGTGAAAGTTGTTTGGAATTGTTAAAAGTTCCTCGCAAAATTCATGCTAACACCCCAGAGCGGCTGTGTGTTTTAAAACTAATATTTTTCAACTAAACGTAATGCTAGTGAAATCCTCTTGATATCAAAAATTAAATAGAATTATAAGAGCATTTAATGATTTTAATGTTGGTAAATATTTGGATGATAATACATTGGCGGAAACATTAATCCGGGCAAATTTTTAGCATATGTAGTCTAACTATACGTTTCGATTCCACAATTAATTGTGCTTATCGTTATAAATAAGCCTTTTAGAATTAACTTTTTAATGATTTTAATGAAATATGTGTAAAGTGTTTGAAGTATTAACAAAAATCAACGGGAAATAACAAATTCAGGAGAATATATAAAAATGAAGTTAGGTTCAGAGAACATCACGAATACTATCTTTCCTGATAGCTTAATAATGAAAAGGAAAACTCTAAACTAATCGCTTTAAAACAAAAATAACCAAAAAAAATAGGAGTTTATTTATTGTCATTGGATTATATAAAAATGCATTAAATAAGTTTGACTACATAAAAGAAACTTCAAAATAAAAAGTGTTTATAAAGAAAGATTCTACCAATTCATTTTTTCACTTTGATTTAAAGAAACTAAATTTTTCCAATAGGTTTAGGTCCAACACCTTCAGCACGTGTAAAAATAAATATGAGATGGTAATAGTTATTGGGTGTCTACAGTAGCGTTTTTGATAGCGTTTTCATAAACGCTTTTGAGGTGTGGTTACACTCAATAGTACATATATTAGCTGCAATAATTACATTAAAAGCCTTTTCGAAGAATATAATTTATACCTTTCAACTAATTTTATTGCATTTATAATACATTAATATTTACGGTCAGTCAATTTAATATAATAAAGCTAGTTAGAAAATATAAATTGTATATTTTCAATAAAAATGTCATATAATGACTGCAGTCTGTATACTTCTGAGTTTAAACTTTCCTGAAAAACTCCTATAAAAGCGCTATCGAAAAAGCTAATCTAGACATAGCCTTCAAGACGACCTTATACAATAAAAAGTACAATAAATTAATGTGGCCACATACTGTTTCTCTGAACCAACAGACTCCAAATTCTTTAAAATATTAATTTTTATTTCAGAAAGTTTTAAAACACACAGAGAACAAAAAAAATAATATAATTTAACTAAATGAATACCATTCTTCTAAAAAATTTCAATTTAAATTTCATAAAACTATAATTTTATGGTCTTCTGAAAGTTGAAACTCAATCCTTTTTCGCCAAAACCGCCTATTTCCTTTTGCAAAGCACAATAAACTTTCAAGCATATCAAGAAGTAATTAAAAAAACTGCTTAGCTTCTATAACCAACAAAAAAGAAAGGGAAAATGCTATTAACAAGACCAAAAATAAATTAACACATTTTTGCAAACCTTCATAAAGGACTTTACACACCAAAGAGTTCCTTCTGTCACTGCGAAATTCCGTTAAGTTTAAAGATGAGTTCAATTTTACAAATATTTTTGTAAAAATACTAATCAATTTCAAAATTTATTTTGGCCTAATTAAATTGGTATTAATATCTTTTGCTCGTTGGGCAAACAATAGCTGACGATAAAAAGTTAATCAAATCCATTTGCTCTGAGTTCAAATTCAGCGCTCTGTTTAAAAGCACCCAATAACAAAAACAGACATTTTTTTATTTGTATAACATAACAAATTGAAAAGCTAAATCAAAGTATTTCTAAATAAAATACTAAATGAATATAATAAAATAAATACAGCCCTTTATTTTATTCATTTAATTTCTTCTTTAGGTCTCTTAAATCCAACAATTATTTCAATTTAAAAGAAAACAAACAAAGTTACAATCTTATATTTAATTTATAGCCTGATGTCAAAATAACCTCCTAAAACAAGTCAGCAATCCTTTATCAATCAATGTTTACTGTCAAGAAATTTCTATGAATGTCGTCGAATTTTCTATCTTGACTGGGTACATAATTTTTTTTTATCCTGTCAGTAATTCTATGTGAAAAAGTTTCTATTTGAAACAAGAAATATTAGCAGCTACCAGTATTCAGGATTAAGAATATTAACTAACGCATACTTAAATAGAAGACAGAAGTACACCCCTAAAGTCAAAGTACAAGCAATTTTTTTTCTTTCTTTCTTATTTGTCGTTGTTAATGAATGATGAAGGGCAGAAGCGAACATAACTAACAACTTTACTAAGCAATATATCTTTTGGCAGAATAAATATCGAGCACAAGAGAAATAAGGATAAGTAAAGCTTGATAGCGGTAACGGATTCTTTCATGCCAGAAAATCTGGGACATTTTAGCTCAAGGACTTACAGTATAATGGTCGATGCTGCTCTGATTAAGGGATTGAAAGTACCTTTCAACTATAATGAATGCTATCCGACCTCCTTCAGCTGCCTCCTCATGCTTCATTTATATATGCTGTTATTCTTGTTTTTTTTTAACTAAGAAAAATATTAATTAGAGTAGGGTAATCTTTGGGTTTTAGCTTGCCAAAATTAATTTGATTTTCTGGTTCACATATGAAACAAAGATCCTTAAAATGCGTTTAAATGAATCCAAACCTTTCACAATTTATAAAAATTTCAAGAAAACTACTTCATTAAAATTTAAAAAAAAAAAGAAAAAAATTTTGTCATCAGCCTAAAATGAAATTTTCTTCTTTCTGATAATCATTTAAAGTTTTTTATATGACAGTAGTGAATTTTTAAATTCTTTCTAAATGCAAATTATAAATGGTAAAACTACATCTAAACGTAAAAAATAATAAAGTTACATTGGAAAAATGAAATTTGAATTTGCTTGCTTAAACTAAAAAATAAAAAAAACACAAGCTATGCAAATTACTTTTATTACGTAAAACTCACCGACAGGAGAATTGCAAGAGATGGCAAAGAAAAATTTTGAATATTATTAAATAAAATTTTCAAATTGATTTCGGGCACCAGGGAAGCGAAAAGTGTACAGATTTCAACACAAATACATGTAAAAAAACTTTATAAAAACATAAGAGATTTTCTTTGTCCCTGCGAAAGTTTTGCACTCAACTAATACACTTCTTATTTTTTTTACTTAGATTTCCACATCTTAAATATATTTGATTCATGTGAAATTTTTATTTTAGGGTTAAGAAAAAAAATTAATATTTTTTCAAGAAAATCCACTTATCTGTGAAGCCGCCAATTATAAAAAATACAGTCAATACGTTATAACAAATAAAATTTCATTTACTTCCATTCGGAATTTGAGACAATTAAGATTTACCATTGAGAAAAATATAGACCGTAAATTTAAACCTTACCCAATATTCTTGATATATAAATTTATCATTTTGCATTTTTAATATAATCAGTCAGGCAGAGATTTATTTTTAAATTGGAAAATTTTTTCTATTTGCCTTATATTTGCAATTTAATGCATCAGTCAACCTATTCACATCCGAAAAAATTATTTTAAATTGCTTACCAACTGGCAAGTTATTTAGAACCTTTTGAAATATCAGAATTAAAAATCTTTGAGAAATAAACTCTCCTAAATGGAGAACAAATTCATCATATGACTGTCTTTGACATTCGTGCAATACATAAGAAACCAAACTTCATAAAATAAGACGAAGAATGCAATTTAAGCAACCATAGGAAATATACCGCTGATGAAAATCTGTTGCACGAGAAGTGTACATAACAAGACAAAAGAGAAAAGCTTAAAACTTCAATATACTAACTGAAATTTTGTTTCAACTCGATTCTCATTACCAAAAAAAAAATTCCCTTGGAAATGTTAGAATATGAAGGCATCACACGAAAATATCCTCTGAAAAATAAATGTAAAAAATAATTGGATATAAAAAGATAATAAATAATAGTGAAAAATTAAGTAAAAAAAAATGGCGATTATTTAAAAATATCAACTTCTCCTCAATTTAAATTGATCTCAGTACCTTATTATTATAAGTTTTTTTCTTTAAAACATGTAAAAAAATATTTGGTCAGTAGTTAACCAAGAACTATTTAAAGCAAGCTCAATACTTCTTTTAAACTATCAAAAAAAAAAAAAAATTTCGAACACGCAATCGACTATTCTATTGGTAATTGCAATTTTATGGAAATTAAAGCATGTTTATCTTCCACAATATAATTCGATTCATCTATTTAAAGAAAAGTTTTAATGTTGTTGTGGAGTTTTATAAGATGCTATTTAATATAAATGATTCTTCCTTTTCCATTTCAAAAACCTTAAATGTAGAAAATTGTAAATCATTTCCAATTATATATGGCTGTTTTTTATTTTTCTAAAGAGAATAAAAATAAAACTTCTTTCATATATTGAAGACAAACTTTTTCCAATGTTTAATGGTTATAGACTTAAGTTTATTTTATTTAACCCACCTAAAGCTGTTAGTGTGTTGTAAATGATTTGAAAACAGTTCTATCTCATCTTACCTGAGCTGTGCAAACTTGTAAAAAGGGAAATAACTTCAAAATTAATGTTTTTCACTTTTTTGCTTAGAAATTAATGAAGAAAAACTGACATTAAAAGGAAGAAAGCTCAAGTAAATTTTTTGGTTTTTTTTAGTTAGGAAATCTAACAAGGAATTAATTAAGGTATCATATACACATGTACATTACACATAGAAATAAATATATTTTTATTGATAAGTCGCTATAAGTCTAGCAATGATATTTATCAATTTCAAATAATTCATACGTCAAACCATAGTTAAGGATATTAAGTAAGTCATGAATTTTCTATTAGTCTAATAAAAATAAAAATTTTAAAAATAATATTTATCGTGATTTCTAAAAACCATCTTCATCTTGTAACTCTAAGATCAATATTCTGGAAAACACGCATCGTTTGTTTCTTTAATTAATTCTAAGAGAACTTTGTAATATTATCGGTTTATCAAATAAGGGTGGATTGCCACTTTTAAATCCCAAGAAATCTTTGATAATCAAAAGATTAATTAAACATCACTTTTGTTTACAAGCTGGAAAATTTCAGAATTTGAATATTTTAGATTTGATGTTTAATTTTACTAAAACTTTTCTAATTAAAATTGGAAAAATTTTTTTAATGGGTTTTCGAAATCTTACGATAACAATTTTCTCATTACTTGTCTTATTTGTCGTAATTTATTTATACGATATAAAAAAAATTAGCTAAACAATTCAAAATATTTCAGTTTAGTTTTTTTCTTATTGATAAAAAAAACCAAAAAAAGAAGAAATTATAAATATTCATTCAAGAGCCAAAAATCATAACTATGGAAATATGAAACTCGTTAAAATATCATAGGATATAACAAAATTTCGTTTCTTTTATTTTTTCATTTTATATTAATAAATTTATACAAGAAAATTACCTGGGCCCTAAATTTATTGTTTTTTGTTGTTGTTACTATTGTAAGCCCAGGACATTCATATCGTAATGAAAATGATATTCCTGTGTGATTTATTTATTTGAAGACCCCCCTAAAACCTGACTTCTTATGTTAGTATTTATATCAGCGCCAATAAGAATTTATGTTTTTAAGAATAAAAGTGAAAAGCCTGCCGCCACTTTTCTTGTAATTTATTATCAAATTTTTTTTATATAAAAAATTTCTAAGTTTAGAATGGGAATGAGAGCAAACCTATATGAATACTATTAAAATAGCTCTGTTATGCCCAAAGTGAAATATTATAATGGCCTGGAATTTGTTCTTTTTTTTTTGAGTTTTACTCAACCCAATAAAGCTTTTTCTGTTGTTTATAATTTTTAAAACCAAATAAATTTTCTTTTTTAATTAATACGCACACATTAAAAGATTTTGTTTTTAGCGAAAGCCTTTGTTATGTCAAATTATATCAGTGCTAAAAAATATAATTATTATCAATAATTTAGCCACAAATATATTAATTTTCTTTATTTTTCAGTATAATTAGAAAACTTTAACTATAGTGAGTTTTTTGGAAAACAATTTAAATAAATCCATATAAAAAATTGTTATTTATTTTATTATTTATTAAGCTAAGTTCTATAAAACGGGATAAAAGGTATTATTCGTTTCTTACTCAAGCGCAAACTACGAGCTTCACTATAAAGTATAAAATATAATAGAATAAATCACATGGGCTGAAATTCTTGAACCACAAATAATTCAAAGTGCAATAAACTTAACTCATTCGAAATCCTTATTCAAAAAATATATAGCTTCTATATTATTCAAAACAACATCCCTAATCCGGCTGCAAAACTAATTGAATGGACTTTAGCTTTACTGCAGGCACTTCAAAGTATTTTATTTATTTTTTTTCTAAATTGCCAGGATTCTAAGAGTTAGCCTGTAATTTTCTCGTTTACTATTCTCATATATGCATCCCATTTTATTTCTTATATACTATATACGAGCTAGTTTTATTCGAGTGAATGTTTCAATTTCCCTGAGTGACCATACAAATTCTACAAAAAGAAAAGAAACTTTTTAGCATCTACACGGATTCTATTTAGTCAGATTTGTGGTTTATTAATACTATCACATTTACAACCTCGAAAAATCATTTGAAAAAAGGGTAGTACCAAAAACTCGATTGCCATTTATATGTTTTGGACTAAGAAATGGGCAAGGGTAGGAAAAGATGGGTGGTGTTCATAATGGTCTACAAAATGACTCATATATTTCACTATAATAGAAATGAGATTATTCTTCTTAGTGGACTGGAGCTCATCTCGATTCAACCTCGAATTAAGGGGCCAACGGATCAATAACGAAAAGAGGTCTCCCTAAATATTTTACTTTTCTTTATTCTTATTTTTCACACAATTGTAGTAACCAAAATATATTTTATCCAAGATAGGATGATGGTTAATTCATTGTATTCTTTTTCGGTCAAATGTGTGTGCGGGTGTATGTGTGTGTGTGTGTGTGTGTGTAAGAGCATTGGCATATGTGGGAGGATAGAAGGACATAGGATGTAATAATACTAAGTGTCACTTGTGCTATTCACATTTATACCAAACGATACATAAAAGTGAAAATCAAATAAAAATTAGGAAGAGAAATGGAGAATTAGATTAGAATGCTTGGTGGTGAATTATGGGAATGAAATATATAATAGAAGTAAGAAAAATTTTTAAGAGGAAATTTACATTATTGAAACATTTACAAAGAAAAGTTGCCTCTTTGGTTAAGATAGCTAATGATAGCTAAATTGTAACGACTTGTATTATGGTTATGGCAAAACTTATGGTACATTGTTCCGAAGAAAAAGTTACAAAGTTTTTCTTCTTAAATTACCAAGGACTGAAGTAGAAAGAAAAAACTTAAGTTAGAGCCTACAAAATTAATAAGTTGTTTAATCAGGCTCAGCTTTCATTTTGGGTTGAAAAATTAAATTTTACAATTTTCGATGACGAAGAGAACAGCCTAAGTTTTCATTGCATTTAAGAAAGTCTGTTTTAGACCATGAATCTTAATCTTTATATCACTAAATACCTTTATCACTTTCATGAGGAGGAGGGTAAAACAAAATCAAATATCAATCAAAATTAGAGTACATCCTCCTTAAATTTTCACCACAGATATAGAAAAATTTGGATTGTTTGTCTTAGTAACATAAGGTTTCAGGGTTTCACTTTATACCCTAGGAATATCCTTGATAGGGCGTTTACACCGGCATCGAAATCATGATAACGAAATCATAATTGTATTTTTATATGAAATTTGCAGCAATATCTTCACAATATGATTTCGATATCACCTTGCGGAGGTGATATGTATCACATTTGTTCCAATTTCAGCACATTTATTTTATAAACGTAGCCCAAAATCTTTTCAAAATCAGCTGTTGTTGACATATTAAAGGTTTTCAGTCTGCCATTGAGTGATACCAAAAATTCGGCTATCTCGAGTTTTTTAAAAGGAAATATATAATTCATGAGCGTTTCATTTCACCTTGTTTCACGAAATCACCAAGTTTGATGATTTCGATATCATGATTTCAATGCGGGTGTAAACGCTTATTAGAAAACACAGTTCGGAATTCCTTCTCAAATAATGAAGAAAAATTTTTATCTTTTATGTCTTGTTATCTAATAACAATTATCGATAAAGTACGTTAAAACCTCATGCAAGGCTGTCTCTTATTCAATTACATTCGGTAGAGAGGACAGCTGTAATAAAAACATCAATACAGAAAAATGTACTAAAGTATCGTTTTTGTTTTCGTAATGTTAAATTTCTTATAACGCAAGGTTCCTAATTGCGATTTTTTTAATTTGAGAATGGAAAATAATTGCCTAGTCTAGCATTCCAGAAATATTTTATTATTGGAATATATTTCCACATTACACTCTATTTATACAAAATCCTAATTGTTAAGGTCCTTGAAAATTCCTCTGATAAAATAAAAGTAATTGGATACTTAAGCAAACTGCTCACTTATCACTTTACTTGAACATTACAAAATCTTTTAATTTTATATATTCTTATAACTCTAGGAATTTAATAAGTCTAAAACTATAATATGACTTTTAGCTCTAATATAATTTTATGTGAACATGTAAAACTATGCAAGTCTTCAAATTACATTTTAATGTCTATGTGATACTTTTGATGAAGGGTAAAACTTATGGAAAGTCTATTTATTATTTTATTTTTATAATATGACATCGGGAATTACTTTATTGTTGATTATTGACAATAAATAAATTTTAATTTTGGTGTTATAAGTGATTGTGGGGTACTTCTAATTAAAAAACAAGTTTTTACTTTTTTCCTTCTATTTATTTATTTTAATTAATCACATAATCAAGCATAATTATATTGATTAGAACCAATTTAATCATTCAACAGAACTTCAGAAGGGAAGTTATCTCAAATGCCCGATGAGCTTAAAACTTTAAAAGTGTTTTTCTCGAAAGGACGTCATCCAAAAACTACAGTACCAAATCATTTGAAATTTTACATTTACCTTTTACACATAAAATACCTCTCCCCCCTACAATCCTTGTTTTGTTTATAGGGTTAAAAATGACAAAATGGCGAATATTTTCGTTAAAAATCGTTGATTTAACTTCAAACGACCACTAAAAATATAAAAACTTTCCAAATTTTATTAAAAAAAGATCATTGGGGAAGGAAAAATCTATGTTTTAGCTGAAAAATTTGATTTTCTCATTTCTGATAAGTTTAGGCTGAAATGTCGTATATTAACTTTTTTGAAAGACGATTTGGGTAATGCTTTGCTACTGGCTAATTTATAAATATTTTTATACACAAACATTACAAAATTTGCAGAAACTTGCAAAATATTTCAATATTCTTAGAAAAAGTCATTATCCCTTAGTTCTTATAAAGGAAAATTGATATTTTTTGCAATTTAAACAATTATGGGTTTTCACCAAAAAACTGATGTACAAATAAATAAAAAATTCTGGGTATGGGTGGCTTAGCAGTTCCAAACTTAACGTCTAAAATCATATGAAACTCTTATAAAAGCCTCCAGCGCTACCAGAAATGAAGTAATATTAATGTGATCCCCTGGTTTTAAGTATATTGAAAGCAGCTAAGACGCTAATTCACTGACTAGAATGGAGTCTATCACATACTATGTACGATCACACCCCAGTATCCCTCACTTATTTTATATATATTTTCTCTTGCAGTACATAAATTACTTTTTGAAGACTATCATTACTGTGTATGACAATTGGCATACTTTCCTTGTGAGAGTAGCTTTACTATATTTTAGTTTACTGAAGTATAATAATAATTTTTCTTCGTCTCACGAAGTAGGAATTTAGAGCAAACTGCAACATCCCAATGAATTTGGTATTTCCATAATTCTAAGACTTGGCTATTTAACATGACATTAGTCAATCTATGGAAAAACCATTTAACACTCTTTGGGAATCATATACCCTTTGTGAATATGTAACTTACATTATACAACAGTGAACTATTTGCTTTAGTTAACATGAAGAACATGGCACCTCTATAATAACTAGATGTGTCCTAATTGCATCCCTGAATTTGGTTATAGCTTTTTTTTAAAAAAATTCCACATCTGTTTAAAGCTATTAAAAAGCTGATACAAAGGACATCATGCTTGTTCCCTCATTCTAATATGAGTGTAGTAGTTGTGAGGTTTTTTCAAAAAGCAAACTTATCAGATTTCTTTTGCTGTTGCAATAGAGAGTTTCCAGTGAAATAATATTTGCTTGAAAAGTTAATTAAATAGTGGAACATATACAAAAAATCTTCTTCACTTTCTACTTTCTGCTGACATTTCATCCCAATATTAAATAATTGACTTGTGTAAAAAAAACATATACCGCAAGGTTTCGAATGACATTTAAAACTTTACACAGCTATAATTCTTGTAAGCTGATTTTTTGCGCTAAAGCTAAAAGTGAAACTAAAACAAATTAAAAGTTTGCTGCACCAAAAAGAGTACTTAAACTGACAACTAATCTTTGTATACTCATACTTTCAAAATGTGATTGTTCTTCACAGGATTTGCATCCACGTTCACTGGTAAGACACCTTAAATTCTATGGCCTATATAAATGATTAACTACAAAAAATTTTTCTAAGAGGCAAAAATGTAAAAGCAATATCAAAGGAGACCACAGCTTTGGCAAACTCCCCTTCTTCGTAATATTAAATCATCCAAGCTAAGAGAAAAGTGAAATAAAATCCCTATTGAATTGCAAATATTTCCATAAAATTTCCACCCCTAACCCTCCAAACTCACACACAGATTTTAAGGTCAAACTGCTGTAATGAAATATTACTGATTAAAACCCTAGGGAAGATATGTAGAACTTCCTCTTTTTGAGAATACGTTAACTACTCACTATACAACGACCGCTTCGTAGCTGTGACTCATATTCAGTATTTTGTTCCGCTGCATGTCATGAAAGAATTTATGTCTGCCGAAAATAACAATAGGAAATTCATAAAGAATAACTTATAACGATACTTTTATTTAAGCGTCGAGAAAAGTAAAAGTCAGCGTCGAATAATAATATATTTTGAATTTTTCTGATTAAAACGTATAAAAACTTAGATCTGCGAGTTTAGTTCAGTTTTATAACTACAGTCCTGGCGGTGGTGACATAAAAGTTTGCACCCATTGACTTAATAAAAATTTCATACTTTTATAGATAGCTCATCATTAGGATATGCGAAACTTTTTTATTGTTCGGACCAAATTCTTGTGGGATTTGGATAGCAAAGTTATTTCTACACTTAATATGCCACTGTACATATTGCAATTGAAATTTTGTGTGTAAATAATTGAATTAAAAAAATATCAACCAGCTAAAGCTTTGCAAAGGCACGCGACTTTCATTAAAACATTAGTGGGAGACGTGGTAGATCTAATATTTTTACATTCCTTTGATTTGAACAAATATGTCATTTCAAAAAATAATTTGGAGCTCATCTCCCATTTTGATTGAGAATGAAGTCTCCTTTCACAAAGCTTACAGTGAATCGGTGTGGCTTGGAGCTAGACATGGATAAAGATTTATAAACTACGTATTTTAGAGCCCACAAACCAAATAATATCTTCATATCTTCACAGACAATGGAACTGAAACCAAATATATAAAAAACATTTCTTTTGCTTCCTTTTCATTTGACAATAAACTAACCAACATACAGGGGATTACGAGTTGTCAACAATTTCTAAGCATATTGTAAGGTCAGTTTTTCATATGATAGATCTCATTTTAAGTGTTAAAATTGAAAATAATTACCAATAAAAAATAAAATGAAATATATTTGAAAATATGACAAAATAATCCGTAAAATCCTCATTTTACAAGCATAAGAGCATAATTCTTCCTGGTCACTTATGGGTCTCACAATATTAAACAATAAAATTAACAATTATTTTGTACATTATATTTTTATTGCAATTTTAACCCAAAACATCAATAGAATTCTAATAGGATAAATAAACATAAAAAGTAAAAAAATGTAAGCATGTACTCAATTTAAAGAGCCTCAATAAAAGCTTTAAAACCAGCTGTGGCCTACAATAAGGTTATATAAAATAAAAGGAAAGTAGATTCAAATGTTAAATACTCACAATTAGAATTAAAACTAAATAATATTTTATGATGAAAGACACGACATCAGTCTAATGGAATATCCCAGAATAAATAATTAAGCTATGAAATTAATTTTCCTTTAATAAAGTAATGATCTGAAGGAAAATAATTATTTCGTTTCAAACCATTCTTTGGTATCATCAAACTGACAATTTTGTTTTTTTCTTTATTGATTTGAAAAAATGAAAATCAAATTTATTGTACCATAGTTGAAGGAAGACATTTCACTTTAATCACGTAATAAATTTTGGAGACCGATCAGCAGTAGTCCTTTGGGAAGGAAATGAATCGAAGTGGAAATTTAAAGTGAACAAAAAAAAAAAAAAGAACCAAAATAGAGAATACAATTTTGATGTTTAAATTGTATTTACTCATGAAGAGAGATACTTGCTGGGTTAGCTAGAGGCAATTTTTATATAAAATCATTTGATTTAGAAAAAGATTTAAACTTGATTGAAGTTCAAATCAAATTAATTAATCAGCTAAACAGAAAAGCAATACCCGCGAGGGCTGACCTCAACAAAGGATAGCAATTCAAAGTATTTTCTGAAAATATATACATACTTGGGGGTTATTGAAATTTAATTAGGCTAATAAAAATTATTCTTGTAGAAATATTTAAGGTTCAAAGGAAAATTTGTTTGATTTGCAATAAAAAAAGAATATAAATTTAATAGATATTGTCAGACTTAAACAAATATTCTAATGTAAAAAAGGTATTTTTTCAATAATAACATTAGGTGTATAAAAATATTTATGATTAAGGACTTTAAATAAAACTTATTTACAATTTATTAATGTTATTTGATACAGAGTTTGTGATATTTTTACTGAATACATGGGTTTCTCTAAATTAAAATAAAGAGTGATTTTCTATTTTTCTTTACGTTGAGACTGACTGCTCAGTAAGGAAAACACGCATCAGTTAGTTTCTTTTGGACGAATTTTTGTATGAATTATATCTGAAAAGAGTCCATAGTTATCTTGACGTATAAAATTATAAAATGTTACGCACACCTATGCAAATTTTGCAAATCAATTGCCCTCACTTTCAAATGTTCAATGGTTCATCCTTTTGCAAGTTAAAGTGGAGTTTATCCACAGAGTTTTCAAAATTTTTTACTTGTATTCAAATAAGAGGATGAGACAGTAGTCACGTCATTTGGGAAAATAATTCTTTAATTATTTTACGTTTAAATATAAAAGCGATATGAATCTTAGGCAAGTTTAAGTGAAAAAATTGTGACGCAGTACTTCAATCCTGTAGTAACAACAGAAATTATAGCTGTTTTATAATTTTTAATCAAATTTTAATTTTTAATTGTTTTAAATTTTCCAATCAAAATGGATGTAATTTTATTTCCAAAAAGATGAATTCCCTTTAAAAAAAGGATCAATTCAATTTGAAAACTAACAATAATAACAGTTGGAACCATTATAAGTTGAAGGAACAAGTTTAACATGCACATAATATTCAAAAATTTATGAATTTGTTTTGCTGTTAGAATTTCTTTTACCTGTGATTGGGTTGTGGTCTAATATTTTAGTAAAAGTGCAGTTTTAAGAAATTTCACAATCTTTTCTAAATTCAATGAACACATAAATATATTTAACCTGAGTTAATTATTAATGAAGGATCTTTTATTTCTAATTACCGTACTAACATAAGTGGTAATGCTATCATTTTCACAATTCTATTTAAACGAACTAAAACATAATTGTAAAATTTGCTAAATCTCTTTAAATTCAAATTTAGGATAACGACCTTTTAGAGTTTAAAATATCAATGTAGCAGTCAGATAGTTTTTAAAAAGTTTTAAATGAGTTTTAAAAATTTACAGTTTGTAATTATGTACCAAGCTTCCGTTTTGTATACATATCCATGGCAGTTTTTATGAATTTTTTATATTACATGGTTGTTTTCCTCGTTGAATTTCCTTTGGAATGAAATAAAAATTAACTGCTCCCTGACCTATTTACAAAAATAAATTTAAAAAATTAAAAACTCTAAAATATATTCAATTTAAAATTATAGGTATTCGAGGACTTAGCAAATTGAGCCTTGGTTAAGAGAAAAATATGTAAGTGTTATATTATACATATGACTGTACAATAAAACCTCTAATTTTTTTAGATTGCTTTATAAACACATTCTTTCAGCCGAAAGTAATATTAAAAAGTATATGTCATTTATTCAGCACTAATTTATTTTGAATTTCAATTTTGAAGGATTTAAATACAAAAAACCAATGAAAAACTATTACAGCTTTGTACACATAAGCATAAAATTAAAAACAAAAGATTGAAATTTTAATTAATAATTTCAATTTCAGAAATTGCTAAAGTCATGCGAGTAGGCCTAAAAACGAAAAATTATAAATTACCTAAAAATTGAAAATTTCTAGTAAAAATGTTATTCGGTTCACAAGCAAATTCATTTTTTAGTTTGTATGAAAACAGAACGCCTGAAAAGTATCAGGACTTTTAATCTTAATTTTTTACTGACGCTTTTTGGACATTAAAAATAATATTATTTAATCATCTGTAAATTAGTTTTGATTAAGCATACAGCTTTGTAAGTATTTCTTTAACAATTCAATGAACTAAAGATATGAATTTACCTTCGACGATAACCGCGTTATTTTTCCCTATTGGGCTATTGTATCCCTTATAATTAAGTGCTATTTTACCAAGAAATTTACATGTAGCAAAAAATGACAAAAATTAACCCATGCTTTACCTCTAAAATTTTAAATTACTAAATTACACTGAAATAAATTTACAGAACTCACTTCAAAAAAATAAGATAGAATTTCATTTTAACTGTAACAATTTAAATAAAAAAAGAGTAATTTTAAAACTTTAACTAGTTCTCTGGAAACCTTGAAATTCGACTAAATTTCAGCCATGAAAAAACAAAATTTTATTCTCAACAGACTGGAAGATTTTAATTACAAAATAATTAGGTTTTTCTATGTGAAGAAGAAGGATAATATGCAAAACTGAGGCACTGTGAAGTGGTTAGCGAAAAACTTTATGCAACCTGCACGGAAGAATGCATTTTTAAGTGTGATCAAAAGGGGATTTAAAAATATACATCATATAGTAGATAAAATAACTTTTTAGCAAATCTATAAAGCCTTACTGATCCAGGGTAGAACTAGGATATCATTAAACAACTAATAGATATTTTTAGAACTTTAAACTAAAATTTTAGTCAGTATAGTAGCTCCATGGTAATAAAAAAGGATAAAATCATACTAAAACATGTTGTAATTAAAAATCAAAGGAAATTACACCAGAAATTAATTATAAAACAGCAAAAATATACATTCCATTTATAAAACTAATTAACATTAGTCTTTCCCCTTTGAGTTGACCTGTCATAGTATCGTTTAGTATCTACCAATCTCACATGCGTTAAGCATGTGTGCAGATATTTTTTCATACAGCTATGATAAAGTAAATCTTAAAAATATTTTATGAGCAACGCATCTAATTTCGTTTAACAGAAATAGAAAAGATAAGTTCCATGATCTGATTATATTTTTCTTTTTATTATTATTGGCCTCTTTTGGAGCCCCTTAAATTTTTGAAATAATGAATTGTTCTCTATCATCACCAGATTTAAAACCCATCTAACCTTTACGACACCAAAGTAGATATGGTTGTTCAACTCAATAATAAGATATTTTGAGTTAACTTGAAGAGATCTGACTTTAAGATTCCCAAGACACTTTTAAATGTCTTATTAATAGGATGCAGTTAAAAATTGCTGTCTAGCCATCATCAAGAATTTGTTCAATTAATGTTCTCTTTTGTTTATTTTCTATAGTTCTGGCAACAATGTTTGAGTAATGATATTAGATATTTTGAAAACTTAATACAATTAGAAAAAAACAAAATGTAATTTTTATTTTTACTCGACTTTAGAATAAAAAATCAATTCCAAATTATATTCTTCTTTCTTATCACTAGCAAAGAATTAAAAATTCAAAAGTAATGCATAAAAATTTATAAAAAAGCTGTAAAAATAAATGGTAGCTAGTAAAAAGTTTAATCCAAAATCTAATCATTAAATTCAAAAATTTTCAGATCCGGGATTTAGTTAGTAAAAAAAATTCATTTTTAATTAAAGAATCAATGAAGTCGAATTTTCAAGATTTTTCCTCTTTTAAAAAGCTATAAAATACTTTTAGAAAATCGAATCAAAACTGAGTTTCCCAAATACCCAGAATAAATATTTATGGTTATTCAGCAATGAAATTGGGAAATCAGTCCATTTCAAACAAAAAATTATACTTTTCATTCAAGGTTATATCCACATGATTTGTCCTTTTACTATGTGGGTCAGTTTCTTGGGTTTACATTTATTTATAATATATATATATATATATTTAAAAATTTAAAGGAATTTAAATATTGTCTGTTATCAATTTTAAGTATTGATTTCTAAATAAAAATTTTCATTGAAACAAAATTGTAGTCCTATGAGCCTTGAAGGTAATCGTATTCAATTTTACCTATCTTAAGCAATAATTTTCTCAGCCTTTAACACTTTTTCCGTATATTAATTTTTCCAATGAATATAGCGATTGTAAAACTAAAAAAGTAGTATTTCTGAAGAAACCATTATTTCTTTTGACTGCCAAGAGACCTTTGTGTAACTTTAATTTGGCTCAAAATTAACATTAAATATTTTAAGAAACCTTTTTAGATTTATATGTCATTTTATAAATAATCTGAAACTATAACTTGTAAAACAGATTACGGAAATTAATATGAATTAATTTAAAAAAAAAAATTATTTTCCTTGGGGTACGAAAACATTGACATTCCAAATAAATTTAAATTAAATGGTCAGACTGACTAGGAAATCCTTCTTCTATAAGGAGCTCGTAATTAGGGGTTAAAATGAATTTCGATAACAACTAAAGTGATTTTATATTCAAATCAATGTCAAAAATTTGTCTAAATTCGAAGGTAATGCTTAAAAGGATATTTAGAACATTATAATGACAATTTCCAATGCTAAGGAAACTTAAACTGCTTTGTATTTTGAAGTTTTCTAACTTGATTCAAAGTTTTGATAAACTTAAGTAAAGATTTAACAATAATTACAATAAATGTAAATGGGTCATGATAAGGATTTTACGTAAGCCTAATGTCTAACTTGTATTCATTAGTAAATATAGTTTTTTAAGGACTAAGTAGCTTCCTTCTACTTTAAAGATGGTATTAAGATTTTAATATAAGGTTAAATCAATAAAATATTTGCGAAACTTTTTTGAATACTGCTATTTGGAATTATCCTAAAAAATTTGAAATTAGTATTTCGTCAATTTATTTTTGAAAACAAAACACACAGAAAAGTACATTAGAAGATTGTTGGAAACTGGCTCGAAAATATTTAGATAATTTTTACATGTCGAGAAAATTTACATCTCTGATACACCAAACATGCTTTGGACCATTCACTATGGACCTCTAATTGGGAACTAAAAGAATTTTATGGTAGTACTTTATTAGTTGTTGACCTAATTTATAAAGTACAAACACAATGAACGCGTTTGCGTAGCGTAGCGCCGTGCCATTCAGAATTCTGCTTTACTGTCACAGCTGAGTTAGGATGACATGTAAATCAATTTAAATCTTTTTTTTACAGCGAAAAATTTCAAGTAGTGTTCAATTGCTAAAACGATTCATATTATATTTTTCAATAACTTTGAAGATCCCTGGCCTCCTTGTTCGATTAAATTGATAAAAAGTAATTGAAAATCATTAGTTCCACATTGGCAAATTAAGTTAAATAAATTTTCCACTTTGATAAGAAGTTTTCAGACAAATCTTCCAATAATTCATCTAGGTAGAGCTTGTAAATAAAACTTTGGGTAAACTTTTAAAATTCTAAACTTTCAATCAAGTATGTGAATCGAACGTGATCTAGAAAATGTTTTTAACAAATTTAATTTAATATGCAAAAAGATTTAATATCGAATCATTCCAGTAACTTTTTCAACTTGGTTATAAATTATTACACTAATTTTAATTAATGATTGAGAATTTTTTCCTTTGTCCGCATTTTTTATTAAATTGCTGACCATAACATAAAAATAAAAATTTGCTCTTAACGGGTCTTAACACAAATAAATTAATTGTTGTGAAAATTTTCAGTTAAATAAATAAATAAATTATATTAGTTACACTCAATTAATAAAAAAGTTTGAACTAACAACACCAAACAAAATAACAAATTTATCATAATTTTTAATTGAAAGAATTCAGTAAAATTTATTGCCAATTAATAATTTAATTTTCTAATCAAAAATTAAAGTTAATTAAAACTTCAGCATAGCTTCGATTGTTATGTTAATAGCGAATAATTAAATAAATTGAGCCAACAAATGTTATTATTGTTAATGAGAAATTCTCTACTGGTATGGAAAAATACACAAGAAATAAAAGAAAAAATAACAAAAGAAGTTTTTCTGTAATAATCAAAACTTTTAGCTTAAAGCAGAAAAAAAGAAAAGCACATTACTTTAAAACTATTGACGTAAGCGGCAAATTTTTATCTACTCTCTCTGCCTAAGCT
Organism: Acrocera orbiculus; assembly: GCA_947359355.1. Lineage (NCBI taxonomy): Eukaryota > Metazoa > Arthropoda > Insecta > Diptera > Acroceridae > Acrocera > Acrocera orbiculus. The sequence goes on from OX375757.1 coordinate 15,520,155, forward strand.
TAAACGTGACACTTTGATTGTAATTCACTGCACAACATTTTTTTATTCCATAGTTCAACCAGGTTGAAACTTGGAAAACTTATAAAATGGAAATGAAGGAACTACCCTGATTTCGATTTAAATTCGAGACTCAATATATTTTTATTTGAAAAGTAGAAAAAGTGGTTTTCGATTAGATTGGCTTATTGAACCTTTTTCACTGTATCAGATATGTAAGAGCACCCCACTTCGTTTCTTAACACTATTTGATAATACAGTATCGAAAATTTTTCTATAAATTATAATCTATATGTTATTTACGTGGGAATTGAAGAGATTGAATGTAAATGTTTAATGTAGCAAAACAGTTTTTCTTCTCAAATTTACAACAAATTTAACATTTTCTGTAAGGATGTTTTCTTTTTTGATACAAATTTACGTGTATATATGTTTGGTTACCACTGTATCAGCTAATAGAATATTAAGGCTTTCTCTAATATTTGCATATCATAAATTTTTGTTGCCTTTACAATCTTTTTAGTTCAGAATGAGCTAAGGTTTTATTTTTTGCTTTCTTGAATTTTCCTTCTAAAATAAGTTGTTTGGCGTTAGTTTCAATTCAAATGATAAAAAAACAGTTGCAGTCGGAAGTGCTGGTGATTAGAGATAAATTTTATTTTTATTTTTTATTTTTGTAACGCAAGTTTCTAAAGGAAGAATTAATGTCACGGCTAAAAATGTTAGTCTTTTGCAATTAGTCCTTCTATTCATTTCCTTCGATTTCATTTAACCAACAACCGAAGGTTTTTATAAAATCAAAGGCTTCAGTGAAGCTTAATTGTCTGCTACGAAGTACTATGTTCCTTTTGATACATTGAGTTACTTAAACCAGGAAACCAACCTTTTTGCAGTGGCCTAGTACTAGTTGCTAACAAATCCATTGAATGACAACCAGAAAAAAGGTCATCATAAATTGCAAGAAATTTATAGATTGAGTTTAATCATGAGAAAAACTAGAATCGTTCTTTGTTTACTTTTACAAGATACCAATCAACTTTCTGCGAACGTTAAGTATGTTTGTCCAAATTCTATTTTCCACAATTCACAAAAGCTTTGTAAGAGCTGCCCTTAAACTTCACTTTAACAAAAGAAATAAATTTCAAATTTGTAAACATTTTTTGCTGTCAGCTTTACGTACACAATAAAAAAGTTAATATAAACAATATTAAATTTCTCCCGAGAAAGTCTATTAAAAAAATTCCTAAGCTTGAATGCCTTAACGATATCATTTCACTTAACATACCTGCATTGATGTTGTTTTTATTAATAACTTTTCACAATTCTACACAGCTTTAGTTTAAAAATTAATTTGCAAAGCAATAATTTATACATAAGCTTTTTTACAAACAAAGTTTCTAAAAATCTAGAATTGTCGTGTTTTCAATAGAGCTAAAGTGTGAAAGACTTTTCAAGATTTAAGTTAAACAGAAAGAAAGAATTTTTGCATCCGACAAGAAAGCTTCAAACCCAATTAAGGATATACATATATGTAAGTACTTCTATTTCCAGACAATGACACCTAAATATATGTTTCATATTGTTTTTGATTACTATGTACAACAATTTACTCTCTCCCATGGTGTTAAAAACTGACAATTCTTTAGTTTGTATGAAGAAGCTTCATTCTACCGAGTTCTACACGAAAATACGCTTTATTACTACTACTTTAGACAATGCTACAAAGATAGGCTTTTCAGAATTATATTCACATTGTTCTTCTGTGACGCCTGAATTAATCGTAAGAGCCTTTGAAAAAAGCAGTTAGAGTTTTGTGTCAGGTAAAAGTTAATTTTTTTTCTTTGTAATAGTTTTTCTTTAGAAAACTTAATTTCAAAAATTATAAACTACCATATAATAAAAGTAATTTAAAAGATATGGAAAAATATTGCAAGTGGGTAATTTTAAAATAATAAAACTTTGACACTATGTTAATTAGTATCTTCCAACAAAAAATGGGTGAATGAGAAAACTCAAGCAAAATATTTATGGACACTGCAGCTATACATTTTTCTTGGCTGGGGATTAAAATAAACAGCACTGAAATGTAAAAAAATGATTACATGAGTTAACAAATTTAATTAATCCAATTCAAATGCATTTTTGTTAAATATCCCCAGAACACATTATTTTAGGTTTTGAAAGAAAACTAAATGAAGTTTTTCCTCTATATGATAATAAAAAGGAAAAATAAAATTATAATAAATCAATACTCATTTTATAGTTTCCAGTTTAGTTTAAGTTTAAATAAAATTATTATAAATTTGATTTTCATAAAAAATTTGGTTTTATAAAATTTTTCAACTTTTATACTAATTAGATTTGGACAATTTTTTTAAAGCCTTCAACAAAATATTATAATAGAATGAATTAAGAAGTTGCTTACAATAATTAGAAATTTTTAATAATATTGGACAAATATTAATTTAATATTCTCAGAATATTAAACCATGCCAGCATTTCAATTCAAGTAAGATATATCACTCCACATCGTTTGAACGAATTCATTTTTCGAAAAATTATGAGAGAAACGATGCGAGACAACAATTTAATTCACATAATTGCATGATATTTTTCATGTATTATACTATATCACCAATACATTCAAAGACATCCAGAACCAACATATCTTTGTCGTTAACGATATAACATTTTGTTTTTTCTCTAATTTATTTTTTAATCGCTCTCAAAGTATAACATAAAAAATTTGCAGGGCGAGAGGATAACGCAATAAATTCTATTATGCCCTGAGCACATAATAAAGTTTTGTATGCGATTATATATGCCATCTAACATGCGTTTTTGAGGCAGTAACGGTTAATATAGGGCAGAATGTTAAGGATTTTATTCTTAACCGGTTTTCCTTGACACCTCATTAATTTTCCTTTTTTCCTATTTTCATATAGAAAAATACTGAGCCATAAGAATGAATGAGCGGATGCAGTCAATTTAAGTGTAATTTTAATATGTTAAAAACAGTTTAAAAACACAATGTGTAACGTTCAATTTTGTTTTGTTTTGTTTTGTCTCAGTTTATCTTCAATAAATGAATTAACTTTTACGGTGCTAAGATTGTAGTACTGTTTACTTTACCTTTCTACTCAAATTCACCTCCTTGTTATGCTATAATATCAAAAAAAGAGTAATGTTCATTCTGTCGCATTGCGCTATTTACCTTTCTTACTCAAAAGCTGTACCCAACAGTCATACCTAATTACGAACTTATCTTTAAGTTGAAGTATTTTAGTTTGGTAAAGTATTTTAGTATTTAGACTCAAAGAAGTCTGATTTAAATTGTAAATAAAAAGAAACTTTTTAATGCTTTCCTTTAATCATTCATAAATTTAAAGAAACATTTTTATATGCATCCAAATTAAACTTATGTTATATAAAATTAATCTATCAAAATACATTTTTCTTCATATAATTTAACATAAGTCTTTGACATAAGCCTTAATAGAGCAATTGAATGCAGTAATCGATAAACTCATCAGGTAATAACACAGGAAAATATAACATGTTAAAGCAAATGGTTTCCGTGAACTGATTAAGAACTTTATGTCATTTAGAAATGTAACATACAAAGTAATAAGTCGAGGTTATATTCATTGCAACAAAAGTTTCAGTGGTCAGAGAAAGTTTCTTTTAAAATTGTATTTTCCTTCAACACACTTAATACTTTTACCAATTTTATGTTAAGGTGTTTTCCTATTATTATTATTGTTACATGCAATTTTACGTCCTGAATTTATTGCATTTTAAAAGCATTTCATGCGAGGTTTAACCTCACACATAGAATTTAACTTCAAGTTTCAAACTAAATTCAGAAAACTCAATCTCCCCTTTGCTTCTTAGACATATTTTATGCTACTGCAAAAAACATAGAAAAGACGATTGCAAGCTTAATTTGATTTTCATTAAAAATTCAGGTCAAGAAACTAAAGCTATTTAAATGACTTCAAAAACAGATTTATGCCTTCTTTGGTTTTCATGTTTTTAGGGCATTTTCCAACAAATAAAATTGAAAATACAGTTACATAAATTATATGCTTGTGATTTTCTGATATTTTATTTCGTTTCTTATACTTTTTTAACTTTATGCAACAACAAATTCGTTCTCTTATAAGTTATCAGAAAGAAAAGAAAAAATATTTAGTCAAGAGGAAAATAGAATAAAATAAAATATAAACTGAAAATGTTCTAATGATGTCAAGAACCTTAATTTTTTATAAGCTTATGTTAAAAAATTCAACAAAACAAGAAACCCCTCTATATTGATTACATTTCCTTTGTAGTCATCTCCACTACCATTTGTCTTCGGTTTTGTTTTTTATTTTGCTCTTTTGGAATAACTTGAGAATATTTTTTTAAAAATAGAACAGAAAAGAAAAATATGCTTTAGAGGCTGTTCTTTGTTTGACCCGTCATTACTTTCAATATTGATTGAACTATTTGAAACGGACTTTAATTAATTGCAAATCGAAATCTTAGTTTTCTCCTGTTACTTCTTTTATTCTGTTTGGATTTATTTTCTTTTTTCCTTTTTTTTGGAAATGGCATAAAAGATTTTCTTTTATGTTGAAAAATAAAAATTTCAAAAGTTCTGAACTTTTTCTAAAGTAGAAGATCCTTTGTAGATAACATTTATGCCTCAAATTTAGTTAAGGTTTATTTTCTTATTTCTTTAAAACATTCCTTTCGGATGTTTATACCTCCATTTTTTGAGTGGTTTTTAAATGAATCCAGTGTTGAGAGCTTTTTTCTATGAATACATGTAAATATAATTAAAAAGTTACGAGAAAAAAGCACTATTTCATATAATGAAAAAAATATAAAAAAACCTTACTGGAAAAATATGCGATATTTTTTTATGCCTTAAGCAAAAAAGTTTTTAATAAATGAAACTATTAAGCTTAAATTCTGAGACAGAAAACAATTTGTTTTAATATTTTACATTGAATGATTGAATGAGAACCAAACTAAAGAAAATACCTGGATGCCTGGGTAATATAGTTCTGATAGCCCTCTAACCAGCTGAAAGCCTTAACGAAAACTAAAGTTGAATACATAATTAAAACATGTATCATATTAGCCGTTGTCTTGAGAGGACATAAATTAATTTAATTGAAGAACAATATTCTCCTCATAATTAATTTTACAATTTCAAGAATGTTATCCTTTTGATACATTGATCTACATAAACCTTAATTACCAAAGATTTTGTTACATTAAACAGCGTGTCAAATATGAAAGAAAATAAATTTTCATGGACTAGAAACGTTGATAAATCGAAGTCTAAATTTTTTCATTTGAAAACTGGAAATTTTGAGCTTTTTATATTATACTTTTGTCCGTCGTCGATTTTCGTAAGAAAAACATCACAGCTTCTAAAACCCGGCTAAATTGATTATTGGAGTCTGCAAAAACAATACTGATGAAATTTTTCCTTTTAAAATATCCTTTATACTACGAACTCTAGAATTTCTTACTGATTAACCCAAATTTACCTCGATATATGATGTATATTTGTGTGGGGAAATAATACTTCTAAAACAAAGTTTGGAAGAGAAATAGAACGAATTTATGGATTTAACCTATTCAAATTCTTTGCAATAAAAATGGATAAATCGATAATTTTGCTTTGAATTTTAACCTAAGCTTACAAGCAGGTGTTGCATAGCTTTGAAATCCTTAATCGCTAACTGCAGCATGTGTGCCGGCCTCTATTTTTATTTACCTGGTTATAAAAACAAAATCACATACAACGTGAGATTAAAACTTTAACTTATGAATACATTTATCCAGGGAAACTTTACAACTTTCTATTAATGTAGTCTGCTATCAATATCAAAGTACACCTGAATCTTACTTTTTGTAAATTTAAAGTCTGTCAGTTATGTTGCTTATTCTACTTTGTTTTTTAACTAACTTAAGAGGATACAAAATATAATTTTATCTGAATGCAGCGGCTACGGTAGGTGTAAAGGCTTATGTCGTATACAAACTTAGAGATCTTTGAGTTTTAATAAAAACCACTGCAGCTCCTCATTCAATAAGTTTTAATAACTTTATTCCTAGATTTTTTTATTTCAATTTTCTACTAAAAGTAAACTGATTTTACTAGTAAAAATGATTCAAATCTTAGTTTTATTCAATTGTAAACAATTTTCCAACTTGTCATAAAAAGATAATTAGTTTGTGTAAATATGACTTGCAATTTTGTTCTTTAACTGCGTAGAATAAATACCAAAGGTAAATATTACTCAAAACTCACTGGTCTTACTAGAAATTATTCCACATTCAGCGAATGACAACAAATTCTTGTTTTTAAGGACAATATGCAAGTACTAACAATAGATTTTCCGGATGTAATAAATTATTTGGCTTAAAACCTTAGAGAGTCGTTCCATTTTTTTTGGATTGAGCTCCAACACAGTTTTGCATGAAGGAAGAATGTTCCTTTTGTATAGAATAAAATTTATTGGAATCCAATTTCCCGGACAGTCAAATGAAGTTTGAATGATAGATTTTTTATTCATCTTTTTAAAAACTATGGTGAACAGTATCATAATCTTTTATCTTTTATCATAAGATCAGCAAAATTTGATTTTGAAGTGAAAATCAAAACTGAAAGAAACTGATATTGTTCGGTATCTAGATAATAATATTTCATCAGTCATTTTTTTTAGACTCATAATATACTGAAAAATTTATATATTTGGTCTGTTTAAAGATTAATGAGGTGACCCCATCCAATGAACTCGAAATATAATTAAACACTTCTAATAAAGGTTATCTAAGTAAAAAAGTGTATAAATTTTAAGAACAAACTAGGTTCCGGAAATTAAATCCTTTTCTTCCCCAAACAAATATTACTTCCTTTAGTTTTGCAAATTGAGGAAAAAAAATTTAGTTTTTTTCTTTTTGTTGATAAATGAAGTGAACAATATTGAAAGATATCGACCCAATTTACAAAAAAAAAAAAAACAATAATAAAATAAATACAAAAGGAAAAAGGGGGACTTTAGATAATCGAAAGCTACAGTCAGAATCATACGATCCAATCAGACATGTTTCTATTGTTATCGATTTGAACTAATGGTTCCTGCACCATTCAATTTTTTCAGACCTAGTTTCCGGCATTTTTATCCCTTCAAATCCCCAAAAATTTATTTTATAGCTGATTATTTCAGCTGTCTTTTCATTTCTTTTACTAGTATATACGAATATACAATTTGCTTTTCTTAAACCACTCCTTTTGATTACTTACATCAACTTAAATCTCTCACACTTCAACAAAGAAATCAACATTTTTTTTTCAGCGATTTTTTTTATTTTCAGCAGCTTATTTTGAATGCACAAAATGATATAAGTTCATATTATTTTGGTTATGAGGCGCATTTCATAAAGGGTGTACGGCAATCGAATTTTTTCACATATATTATACTACTTGCCTTTAACAAAATTTGTCTTTCATGATTACGATATACACTTTGCTTCCCTACGTGACTACAAAATTATCTTAAGCTCATAAAGGCGGAAGTCATTTGTTCTACATAGTTGTCACTTGGCATATTAACAAGTTACGGGTCACTGAACATTGATAGTAACATATTTATTTAAAAAACAAACAAAAACCTATGAGCCAAACATTTAACAACATAAACACAAATCAATTATCTGTTAGACAAATACCTTCATCTTCTGAAATCCCCGGCCGATTAGTTGTTAAAATTAGATTTTCAATCTCTTTATTCGTTAATAGTAGAGCCTTTGAATTGATTTTATGTTAATAGAAAAAAGCTTTAACTTTCTACTAAAGCGGGAAAAATATTTACTAAAAATAATAAAAAGCTACTAAGGTTTAAAGCTGCATACGAAGGAAAGAAAGAGAAAAAAAAGTAAAGAAGATAAAGGGAAACTTATGGCAAAAGGATTAAACCGAGCTCAAAGTTTTGCCTTTTTTTCATTAGTTCTAGTCTCGTCGCGAAAAAACTAATTTTTGTTGCTGCCAACGAACCCACATGTGAAATGTGATTCTAATGTTATTGCCGAAAAAGGACATTATTGAAGAAAAAATTAACAATAACATATAATCGTATCAGCTCAGAACAAGTATAGTAGATCAAGATTAATATTGAGATCTATGACATTTTGTTGTAGTACGTAAGTATGGTGAAAATTTATTTTGAATACTGGATTCAAAACCTAGACATGACGGCTACAAAAAATTTCGTTTTGCAAAAATTTTTATGGTTTAAGGCATTGTCATTAACGCAATTTACGATTTCTTAATTCAAACTTCAGTAAATCATCCAAAAGTAAGTTAGAATTCGGACGTATAAATCTGCTATATTCGTGTTCAGAACTTGAAATGAGTTGAATTTTTGACAAAACTTATTCCACCAGATTATAGCCTAACTTTACAACCTTTATACATATAAGTAAAATTTGAAGTATTCAACATCGATAAAAAAAAGCCTCTACAGAACAAAGGTAAGCAAAAGTATGCAAAAATCATAAGTCCTACGTTTCTTTGAAAAATATGGTTAAACTTCTTAAAGTAATCAAAACTAAAAAACGGTAAGGTAGTTTTGTTATAAATTATTAATAATAATTGCTTATAATTTCTTTAAATAAGGGAAAGCTTTCATTGGCATCTATGTCTTTTCTGTCTTTGCTATGATTCCATTGAATTTTACTTTAAGTTTATTTTTATTGCTGTAGCGAATAAAGTAACATTTTATTATTGCATACTCTGGAAAAAATGAAAAATTGGCCATGCACAATATTATTGGTAATAAATTCAAATTTAATACAAAAATTTTATTGTATTGTGCGAGTATCACTCATAATCTTGAGTTCAAACTGTATTAATATAATGAATACAAAACATAATTGTACTACTTCTTAAACAATTACTAACTTTACACTTGGTTTTTCACATTAAAATCACTCAAAAAATAATTCTTACTCAGCAATTTAACCATGTCTTTTTCACTCAGCGAAAGAGAATCAGATTTTTTTTTGAAAAGTGAATAATGAGAGTAAAAAAAAAATATGAAAAAAAAAACATTTTTATTTTCACTTCTCAAGAAAACTGAATCGCACAGTAGTATAAATTATAAAAGAACCATTTAAAGTCTGAAACATTTTGAAGAGTTCTCTATACCAGTTTCAAAAATCGTTAGCAAAATTTAGTTTGATTCTTATCCTAAACAGATTTTAATTTTTTCTACAAAAAATACAGCCCTATTGAATTGTATTTCAATTTTATATATATAGTATTCCTATATTATGAATTATTGTCGAATATTCTAAAACAAAAGGCTTTGTTATACACCAAAAAACAAAAATTATAAAACATATTCTCATTTACATATCAACTGTTTGCATATCCTATGAACCCCATTATATTGTCTCTTGCTCAAAAAGAAATAATTAGAGCAAAAGATATCTTTCAGACACATTAAGTAATTATTTTCATTCAATCATAATTATATTTTATTTTAAAACGCGGTTTTGTTTTAATAAGTTTCATTAATTTTAATTATAAACACAGTTGCGAACTTTTGTCAGCCATTCATGAGTTTCATTCCCTTAAAACTATGTATACTTAGATAATTATTTCACATTTATTATGTAAAAGTATGTATTCAAATTGTTATGTTAAGTATTTTCACCTCATTTTAAAGTCACCGATTTTACCCAGTTAAATAAGATCTGAGATGAATAAATTTCTTTGAAGTATATTTGAGTTGTTGACGTCTCTTAAATCTCATTAACATCAATCCAAATTATGTTACAACTTCAATTTTATTCCATAAAAACAATGAACAGAAATTAATGACAAATTAAAGTTAAATATCATATTTTACAATTTAATTTGTAGCAAAGTATTAAATTGATTAAATGTGAAGATAAAGTTCTTAAATAACATGATATGACCATAAAACATTAAGTTCTGTTATATATGTCAACTATACATACTTGTACGTAACGATGCATTTTGTAAATAGATTTCTATACACATACAAGTATTATGGCGTCAACCAAATATGCTAGAGTAAAGGAGTTATAATTTTTGGTAAAATGTGCTTCTCTTGTCAACCACAGTTGAAGGATTTTATGGTAACTTGAATTATACAATTACAAAGTTTTTGAAGCGCGAGGTCAGCACATGAAAAGCTGTTCCTAGCATCAGCAAATGATATTTGATATCTACGTACTTCGAAAACAACAAAGTTACATACTTTGAAATATACACAAACCGAAACTCTTATTTAATAATTAGAAGCAAAAATATGTCTGTTTTGGAAATTTTACTTAGGAAAATAGAAATTTTTGGTCGAATAACTGAAAAGTCATTATAAAATAATTTCAAATATTACATATATTGTTACATAATTTGAAGAGAAATTTAGACCTTATGCATTAAATAGAAATCATGAAAAACGCACGTTTTTTTTTGTGACGGAAGACTGCCGATAAATGAAATGAAAAGTAAGTAAAATAATTGTCTTATACTCAAAAAAGTTAACCACAGTATAAATACTATGAAAATCGAATATTTTCTTTTATTTTGTTTTAAATATAAAGTTCTACTTATACTTAAATTTACGAACGGCAAAATTAAATTAATTTTCATTTCATTTCAAAGTTTGTATTTGGAGATAACTCTTCATCTATGCTAAATCTGAAAAATCTTTTTAGACTAGCAAGTGGTTGGGAGCCAGATTTTGTGGATATACTAAATGTGGAATCAACTTGAAGTTTGATTCATATAGTTTAGCCTTCGTTTTCAACAAACTGTAATTCAGTTCATTTCTTTGGCAAAATAGCACTTTTTTCTTCTTACTATAAAGACATTTTTTCACAAAGTATTTATAAAAATGCATAAACAATCCAATGTAACAATCGCTTATGATGCTTCTCTTTTCTCAAAATAGTTGATGAATATATTGTCCCAATAGATTCAAAGTATTATGTTAGTTATAATCAGATGAAAAAAAAAGTAAATTTCAAATGGGTTTTAGCATAAAAGGGCAAATATGAGAACTAAAAATATGTGAAAAATACCTTGCTCGATGAAATATTCAATTGATGCCTACCAAGCAAAATCTGAGCCAACAGAAGGTATTCTTGATGATTAAAAATTAAACGAATGAGAAAACGCGTGAATTCTTACACTTAAGCTCACCAATTTTCTTGACACTCAACAGTTCATTAAAAACTAAGAGATTTATGTTTCTTTCTACCGACTGGAAGAAGGAAAAACTGCCTGAAATTTTAACCTCAAAAATTGAAATTTCCTCTATAGCTTGAATCATGATTAATGTTTTGTAATCGAACAAAATTATCACAGTTAGTATTAAACTATTTTTTGAAATTTTGTTTTAGTCAAAGATTTTGAATAATATGGATAAGTTGATTTTTTCCAGTTGTAGCGCGCTTCACATACAAAATTATTGCATGTCTTATCATGTACCCAAAATGGTATACGTAGAAACAACTCCTTATAAATACGAACGTGTAGAGCTTACCCTATGATAGGAGGGGATATAAACAGGGTACAGCAGTAAGAAATATGTTTATTGAAAATAAATATAAAATCGATTTTGATAAAATCTAATTTCCATCTTTATGAAAAATTCAACAAATTAGAATCCTCAGGGATTCCTATAGCCTTAATTCAATTAATATTATTTCTATACTACTATTTTTCACTTAAATTGAAAAGACTGTTTTAAATAATTTATTGAATAATTACAAAAAATTTTAACTTCGATACTGCTATAATATGAATTCAACATAGTGACAATTGTAACAGTTATCCAATAATTCTGCTCATAAGCCAGATGATATTTTATGAAAATTTTACAAAATTACACTTTCATGTTTTGCTATAAATTGAAAATGTTTTTCAAATTGAAATTATTTTCTGTCCATGTACTTCAATAAGTCTGGAATTTTCCATATGTTTCAATTTTGATTGTGGTGGAATGGTGTCAACAGGAAATTTCGGATACTGTTCCCTTTCTTGTCATGTTAAATGGTGACATTTTACAACCCCAGAGAAATGTTTCATTTTAAGGATACCAGAATATATATATATATATATATATATATATGTATATTTCTTTTTTCTTCATTTGGAATGAGTTTAAGCACTTCCGTATCTATATGAAAGTCCTTAGCTTTGGCATTGATTTATCATTCATTATAGCTGAATATTCTTTTCAGGATTTTATCGCTTTTGGGATTATTTTTTTGTGTTTTAATACATGCTCCCTTAGAAATCTAGTTATATTCAACTCAAATTAGTTAAGATATATAAATCATAGCAAGTCTATATAACTCTCTAATATTCTATGTCCCTATAGTTCTAACAAATAGCTTTAACCGTCACAATAATTACGTGAATAAACCGAAACGGATGAAGAGACTAAAGGACAACGTACTCCACTTTAAAATCAATGTAGCAAATGGAAGGAGGTTGTTACTCCAAAAGGAATAGAATTCAAAGCACTCAACTTGTTATCCTGCTAAACATTCAGATCATGTTTATGCATATAAGCCATTTATATATATATATATATATAAAATTGCTGGGGCTATTGATGCCTCCATAACACATACACATAACAAATAGGGGGATATATGACTGCAAATCATAAAGCATTCAAATGGTGGTAGTGTGAACAACATTTCGCTTCTATCTCTAGTTTTTCTATACGAAATGGACAGAAAAAAGCTGAGGCAAAAAAATATATAGATTTATATATATATATATATATACATATATCTATTTATAAAAAATGTGGAAGTTTTCTTTATTTTTTCATTATTAAATCACATACAAACACATTAATTTCTTTTAGGTTACGTTTGAAGAAATATGTCAGTGCTCTTAAGAAATTTCTATTAAATCGCACCATGAATAGAACTTATGCTTAGTATATATGTTTGTACATGATTTTATATCCCCTTTTATCTCTATTTTACTTTGAATAAATAGCCGATATACACATAGTTGTATCAAAAACGAAATATGGAAAAAAAAATTGGGTTAAAAGACTTCCCTAAGGGATAACTTGGATTGCTTTAATCTCTTCGGGGACATTTCTATCAGAATTTTATACTTTGTGTGTTTTCATTGTATTTTGAAGCTTATTTAAAAAAAAAAATATAGTAATAAAAGAAAATAATAAAAAAGAAATATAAAAAGGCGGCAACTTTATAAATGAAATTTATTTACCAAAAAAAAACATATTTTAGCGAAGTAAAATTCAAGTAAAATTGAAGGCTTTTTCATTTTTGATGTTAACTTTTTATCCATCATAGCTCAAAATATTCTTTACTAATCCCGCTGACATTATATAAAATACAAAATTATACACTCTGTTTTTTTTTTTTTTTATTTAAAGCTTCTTCAGAACTGTTTCAAACTTATGGAAATATCCCGGGATTAAGATATTATTTTCAGGATTTTAAACTAACAACATTTGAAAAATATTAATTCTTCTTCGTAAAAAATGCATGGAGTTGAGTTGTGGTTTCGTTTTAATACAATCGCACAAAGTAATCCAATTAAAAATATTTTTCATTTGAAGAGAACACTTTTTCCTTTTATCTAGTTTTAAAGAAATACTTCGAAAAAATAATACTAAATCTCAATTTTTGAGCACTTTTGTGTTAGGTGAATAATTCTTTACACAGAACCGACTGCATAAATAGAAAAAACTCTAATCTAAGCAAGGGATATCTAAAAAAATATGACGGGTTATCTAATTGTAAGATCCCCAATTTCGTTCATTTCAAGTATGCTTTAAGCAGTTTGGCAATGGAATCCTGGTGAAGCTTGATAAATTAATGACATAAAATATACATTTAGATCTTTTAAGCGTGAACATATTCTATTATGTTATATTTGTTTTACCTCTACAAAAAACATGCATACTTAAATTGCAGGGAATAAACCAAAGCTTTCACAAGTCCCTTTCTTGAAAAAATATTATCTGAGTGGAAAATTGACGCTGAAAATGGTTCAAACCAACCAAAATTCAAAAGGCAGTTAACGAGTATTTGTCCTTCGTTTTTTGATTTGAGCTGAATTTTTCGTATTACTTTCATTTTGGTCGACTTGTCTTGCATTTGATTCCAAACTAGCAACCATTCATGTTAAATATAATGGAAAAGGTAAGCTTTTCAAATGTCAGGTTAAATCGGATAAATTGAGGTTCATTTTAATTTTTATTTAGTCATTATTTAGACCAATTTGAGAGGTATGAAGTAAAACCACTTTCGCTTATTCGCAAAATTCACCCGGGAGTCAACGTATTATATGAGTCTCCTAATGATATGCCTTAATTTCTGGAGACAAGGTAGATCCTACTTTAATCTTAAATTTTTGGACCTTAAAGCATTTGGTTATTCTACGAAATATTCTACTGTGAGAAGCTTTACAAAAGGCTATTCCAAAATTTGATTCAGCTACTTGCTAATTGATTACATCACGAGATATTATCTATCCTTGAAATCCTCATTTTTCTAAATTAATTTAATTTTCAACTAGAATGGCAAGAAATATGCTAAAAGTGTAGGAGTTTTACATTAGTTAATTTTCTTAATAATATTTTTGAAGAACAATATTCTAAAAATTATGAAATACTGATTCTTAATTTATTTTGAGTTCATATTGATTGGTAATATTAACACTCTGATCAATTACAGCAAAGTATATATAGCAAAAAATTTAAAGTGTTCTTCTTTTTCCTTGACACAAATAAAACATATGATGAAAAAAATATTAATAAAAGCTCTATTTAAGCTAAATGTTGATGAAAATTTTTAATTTTTAATTATTATTTACTGTTTCCCAACAACCAAGTAAAACCAAAAATTCTTCTGCCAACAATAGTGTGCTGGTACCATTCATTCAATTACATTTTTAATTTTGATTAATTGCTTTAAACATGTTTTTCATTACCTGAAAAAGAAAAAAAAATTATTATACAATTGAATATTGTGAAATATTAATGAAGGAAACATAAAAATTTGTGCAGAGTAAACGAAACATTCTGCGCATTATTTTATTCAAAATAAACGGTTAAGGATTTAACCTGCAACTTTATGGAATTCATAACTTTAAAAACCTTTTAGCTATATATATAAAAAAATTTTATTAGACGACCTTTCATATATATTCGCTTTATTAATGTATTCGGAATTTCCACCCTCTTTTTTGATTTATTGCCTCAATTTCTGCGGACGAAACACATTTGATATGAATATTTTACCCACAAGTAACTAAATTAAAACTGTTGGAGTGGGTGAAGGGATATCCCAAAAATTTCCTATAACTTCTATGATGAATCCATTTCCATTTATTGATTTTACAATATATAATAAATTAATCTTAGGATCACAAAAATTATACAACAAAATTTTAAACCTGATCTATGCAAAATTTTGCTGATTAAAATTTCATTTGGATTATTTTTGGCTAACCAAGCAGATTCTTTGTTCATTTGGATATTATCCCTGAAAATGCTTGCTGGGTGTATATCATTTCTGAATTTAGCTTTAAAAAAAATTGAGGAGTTAGGCATATTGGACAAAATTGCTCCATATTATTATGCTAAATACATATTAGAAATTAATTGTATGGTCAAAATATATATTTATATATTCTTAGTATGTTTTTGATACAAATAATAATAAAAACTAAAAGAAAACTGTTTCAAGAAAAATGTCAGTCAGTATATAGCTGCTTGCCATCAAATCAAACATAAACGCCACAAAATTGTAAAATAAAGCAGAATATGAGTGCAAAGAAGTAAAAAATTCTCTTGAAATCACTGCCAGTGAACTAAAGTTTTATTAAAACAGTGGCACGAGGTTCAATTAATATTATTTACGTAGCACACGATTTGAAAAATCGATAAGTAATCGAGTTTTATTCTGCAAGAAACATAATTTGATTTTAGAATACAAATCACTTTTCATCATTTAAGATGAATTTTACTAAAAAGGTTAACAACTTCATCAGTATCACAAGAATTATTCGAGCAGAAGAAGGATCAAAATTTCTCTTGGATTAACATGTAAAACATCAGACCTAAAATAGAAAAACTTTGATATATTATACAAGTTAGTGTTTACAGGATATTAAAGCACAATAGAAACTTTGATGAAACATTCCTATTCAGCAAGAAAAATTGAAAAACTTTGATAAAAGAAAGTTTAAACTTTTTAGTTAAATGCACCATTTTAAAATTTTTTCGTCGTTTTCTCCATATTTTATCGGACGTACGTCTACTCAGCTTTTTTTTCTGTTGCTTTGACGATCTGACGGAGGTCTCTACCTACAGTCGCCGAAATTATTATTAGTACAAGTGAATAAGGAAGCCATTAAAAAAACCATCATGTAAGATTATTCTTTTTGAATCGATATTCCAATAAACAAAACTCTCACATTTGGAACACAGAAAAATCTCACATTATTCACAAAGAAAAAGTAATACCGAAAAGGTAACTTTTTGATGCGGATTATTGGCGAGTGGAGACTGGATCAAATAGGACTTCAATAAATATTCCAAATAGCATCCCATAATGAAAAAATATAATGTCTGTAATGCCCAATAAATAATTAATTTAACTCGCATTAAATATTATTATAGTGCAATCAATGTTTATGTGGTGTGCGTGTATTTTTATGTATTTTGGTTATTTTGACAGATTTGGCAGCTTTTGCAAATCGTGTATTTCGGGGGATTTCATCAATTCATCTAACCGATTTTTTTCAACAGTTTATTGTTTAATCTTGGTATAGAGGGCCTTTTCATTTCAGAACAGAGAAAAAAGAATTTATTTGATATCAACACTACGAAAAAGGGAAGCTTCAAGTTTACAATGAACAATATTAGAAAGTACAAAGCCAAAAAAAATCTAAAACATTTTTATCCTTTAAAAATTATTTTAAAAAATTAAATTAAAATTGGATACTGAAAATTAGCAGTCCTAACACTACATTATATTGTTTTTGAGATTTCTAAAGTGTTTTCCCTCAGCCGAAGATAAAAAAATTTCATGGAATGTGTCTTTTGGTTCAATCGATTTTGTCGACAAAACAAACAAACAAACAAACAAAAAACAACCACATGTCCTAATGTAATTTATTGCTTTGACTGTATTAAAATTAATTGGTGATATTAATCATGTGTCAACTGCATGACCGCATAATTGCTATTCTGGACATATCAATGTATTATAAGCTACATATTTGCTAGAAATTCATTGGAACTGTATTTTGATTTTTTTGTGTATGCTTTGTGGTTTTTTAATACTAATGAATTGTTTCAGTGATGCGATTAAAAAGTATCAGATTCAAAAATAAAATTAGCACAATTCCGAATTGGTTTTTATTCAAAGAGTAATTTTCAACACATTTTCCGACTTTCAATACAAAATGTTGAAGATAAAAAGCTTAAAAGTTAAATAGCTTTATTTTAAAAATACATATTCACATTTATGAATTTATAGTTAAAACAACTGTTAAAAACAGGCATACATTAAAATTTTCAAAGTTATAGGAACTCTTTTAGTGGTCTTAAAATGGAGTTTGAAGATTTCAGTAACTAATCCCTAACTCTTTAGTCCAATATTTTAAGGGGATAAAAATACATTTTCATTTATATCTATTCACTATCAATTTTCCTGGTAAGTAGTCTTTTAAAAGACTACCAAAGATGAGTTAATGGTGCGTTTATTGACAAAAATGCTTTTAAAAAAAGTTCAAAAATCGCCCTTAATCACACAGCCCCCCACCTGGCCAGCAGCAATGTGTATAGGCGAAAGAGTTGCCTTTTTTCAAATTGCAGCCTAAACCCTTTTTACCACAAACTAAGTAACAAGAATAAACGAGTGGTCTCATTGCCCAAGAAGTACCCCTACTTTAATAGTTACGCATATGAAGCTGGTTACGCAAATCACACCTGTCACACCGTGCCTATGTTTCGGTTGGCAAGGAGTTTAAACACTGTTAAAAAAACGATCAAATAGATAACAAGTGACCTATTAAAATTCCATTCTTTCTTTTATTGGTTTAATTATTTCAAAATATCAACCATTTAAAATGAATCTTTGGTATTACATCAAATTTTTGATAATTATTTGGACATTGCCCACAAATTCTATTCAATACTGACCACAATTTGTTGT
Organism: Acrocera orbiculus; assembly: GCA_947359355.1. NCBI lineage: Eukaryota > Metazoa > Arthropoda > Insecta > Diptera > Acroceridae > Acrocera > Acrocera orbiculus. The sequence continues at coordinate 15,538,413 of OX375757.1, forward strand.
AGGGTTATATTAATAAATAATTTCTATTGGTCTCGATATTAAAGAACAAAAATTTCTTAGAAAGATAAGAACAATTTAAAGCTTCAAAGTTCAATTTGGTTTAATCAATGTTAGGGTAACCCAAAGAGGGTTTTCATTAAAAGGATCTGATAAGAAAAGTTATTAACATTATACTGTCGGGGTGTATAAACAATTAATAACCATAAAAGCAATCTTATTATGCTTAATCATGATTTATGTCTAACCTTTATCAATGTTTTGTTATAATACCATTCCTAAATTAATATTTTGTTCATTATGAAACTTAAATTGATTTGAACTTTCTAAAAGAATTTTTAATAAAATTAAAAACATTGTTACATTATTTAGACGGACAAGCTATTCATCTCTCTTGCAAAGATTTGTTAATGGCTATTCTAAATCAATATCAATTAAATTCTTAGCTAGAGTCAATTTAATGGGGTAGTCAAATAAACGAATATGAAATTTTATAGTGAATGATTTTTTTCTTTAAAGAGCAGAACAGTAAATAAGAAAAGCTTTACATGCACTAAGGAATCACTTTGTCGGCCACTTAAAAAATTAGCTTGCAGCTGGACATACTAACTAATAAAAATGAAATAGGGTGTTACACTTGAGAAGTCATCAATTCACTTGAATTAAATTTTAATTTAGCTACAGTTGATTTTTTAGACTGCCTAAATTATTTCCAATTTCAAAAAGTTTAACTGATATAATTGTTGTATTGAAATTTAACCCAATTTTATGTTAATTAATGTTTTCTTTTTGTTTTCAATTTAAATTTTAAAGGTTTGATGCAAGTATTTGTTTTTTAGTGAAAACTGAAGACTACTTCCATTCGTTTAATCCAGCACACTCGAATTCACTCACTTATAACGACTTAAGTGAATTCAATAAATGTTTATTGATTTTTATGCCGCTTCAAGCTAAGACCGTTTAAATATCTTGTGGCTATTGTATTTCCTTTTCTTTTTTTCCCTGTATTTTGTGAGGCTTCAGTAAAGTGCTTAGAAGAGGCATAATAATAGCGCGATCATGCCTAATATGGCTCTAAATATGACGTCAACAACGCGGATTCCATACCACCATTGCTTGTTTTATATGAAAATTTCATGCTAAACTACTTTTGCAATGTGGTTTTGATACTACCCTGGTTTTAGTCTCGGCGTAATTTACTCAATGAACGTAGCCCTATATATTTCACACTTAAGTTAATTATGACATTTTGCGAATCATCTGCTTCATATGAGGCGAGTTCCAGTAAACAGCAAAGATCCCAATGGGGAAAGTACTCATCAGTGACTTGGTCATACATGAATTCACATGTCATTCATTGATGAAGGAATAATACTGTCATAATATCTACTTTCTTGTTGAAACTGTAATTAAATGTCACAGATGAAGAAGTTTTTACCAGTAAACTTTTCACGCATCATGCATAATGAGTAATTTCCCTATACAAAATATAAATTTTAAAGATTTGATTTTCAATTTGACAGCTTTTAGAGATATAAAAAACAACTTTTAAATGTTTTTCAGGCTGTATTCTAGCAGAAGTGAGGATATTTTCATTTCAATTGATTTCCATGTTTTAAATAAAAACGTAATTTCATTGATACTAATATTTTTCAATATCGCGATGAAACAATCAATATCCAAATTAAGCCCCACTTATTCCAACTACGATACTAGAGCAAAATTCTCTGAAAATTACATTTGATTGATAATAAAAATAAAATAATTGAAAATGCTTAAATCTTTATTTGATTTTATTCAAGGAGTTTTCTGTATCCAGCATTAGTAATGTTAAAATATTCTTTTACTGATTAAGGATACATTAATTTCTATCCTTATCTAATTAAATATTGTACTTCTAGCTATCGTATTTATGCAGTTTAACTGCTTTTCCTTAATTTGCATTAATTTTAAGCAGTTTTCGTGTCTTATCTCGTATAAGCAGACAATCCTTGTTACGAGTTTCATCCTTTTAATGGAAATTTTTTTTTATCCCATTCCTTTTTTTTACTCTCGTTTAAAATGTTGAAAGCCTTTTCAAAATACTTTTTCTTTATTTATTATATTTATTTTATATTAAGCTTAGCTTTATCCATAGTTCCTGTCAATAATGGACTTCATGTTTTTTCTTCTTATTCTTAAAAAAAAAAAAAATACCCCGAGATTTGACACTGTAAGGATTAATATAGATATATTCAAAAATTTTCAAAACTAACTTGAGAGGGATTTATGTAATCATCCTCCTTCACTACTATACGAAGAAATATGTTGTCTATGTTTTTACTTTGCGGATTTTCAACAACCAAACTAAATTCAATGTTGTTAAAAGGATTTTATCTTGAAATAAACGGCTTACGAAAATCAGGGTTTTATATAGTCACTGAGTCCTAAAAATCGTTCTGTAGTGCTCTTTTTATATACGTACGTACTCCTCTTGCTTTCTGTTTCTTTTATTTTTTATTTTTTTTTTGTTAGAATTTCATCACATATATGCGACTATTTGGTGGTTTTATCGTTAAATACATTCATCCTGAAATAAACTTTTTACTCAAGTACAATTTTATCATTTTTGACTTGAATCATATTTATTAGTTTTTGTGATTCTCTGACGATCCTTTTTATGGTTTTGAAATTATCAGCTTCATTCCATTGAAGTCTTCAGTTTTTTATTTATTTCTATATTTAAACGTATAGACACAGTAAAAATGACACAAATGAAGGTCAAAAAAAAATTCTAAAGAGCAGAAATATGGTCGTCTGACAGCTATAGTCTATAATAGAAGCACTATGACTGTCAGTTTCATAATACAGATTTAACTGGAGCTTAGGATCATATATCAGCTGGAACTTGGATTAAGAAAAATTTATGTTTCACAGTTCGAGGTTAGCCTTTAGTCGTGTTTAATTTACCATCAGTTTAACCACTCACATTAGAGCGTTTAAGCTTAGTTCAGCTGTCATTTGTCAGCCGTATATGAATATGTAATTATTTTTGTAATTAAATAAACTTTTTGTAATCTTAAGATAAATTTTGTATTATAGGGTAAATAAAATTTTTATATATCAAAAGTTTTGTTTTAATTAATTAAAAAGTAGGCGCTACTAATCCTGTTGTTTTTTAACTAAATAAGGTATGTATAATTTAACAAAAAAGATGAATAATACTCCTTTAATAATTTTTGAAGAAAATTCAATTGAATGTTCTCTAGTCTAAATTATTCTAATTAGAAAATTTTTTAGATTTATTACAATATGATTTACTTCAAATATATTGCAAAATTTTTAATCAGATTATGTAAATTCTCCTTCATTAGATTTATAAATATATTTAACAAAAACAAATATTTAATTTGTTAATTCAACAAATAAAATTTCTCGTAAACACAATTTAGCTTTTACCTTCTTGAGCAATGAGCAAACCTCATTTTTATTTTTTATTAAATTTTTTTTTAATAACCTCTTTTTGGCCTTTTAATACTGAATCCGGACTTATGCAGGCTCAAGACATTGAAAGAAGGCCCAACTTTGAACCTTCTTCCAACTTCATCAATCACTTTAATAAGAATGTCAAAGGAGATGAAAGGAGGCTCAAAATTTCGATTCGAGTATTTTCAAAAATTACTTATAATTTATCTCTATTTTACTTTTAAATATTTTACATCATTTCTCTGTATAGAATCAAAATCGTAAAAACTACACTCAGAAAATTCTTCTTCCTTTGATTTTTTATAGAGACTACTTTTAATATTTACTTTTAAATATCGACACTTTCTTTGCATGAACATTCTCACCCTACCACATACGTTAGACGTGTATTATTTTTAACAAGTCGCTAGGCAAGCAACGCTAGACAACATAGCCGACTATTTCAGGTAAATTATTGCATTATTTAAATAATGGAATTAAACAAGAAAATATATTAATTTATTCAGATGAATAAAGTTTTTGCGCTATTTATTCCCTGCACAAATAAATTATTAATATTAAATCAAAGAAAAGTTGATTAAGAACTATAAGAAAAAAAAACCTTGTTGTTTTTTATTTGATTAACATCAAATATTGGAAATTTAAAAATTTATACTTAAATGTTGAAACCTCAACAAATTTGTCAAAGCAAATAATAATTTTCCTAATAAGTATTTTAAAATTTATGAAACTGCTAAAAGCAATCATGGAGAACATCTGTCACTTTTAGTTTATTAGCTTCCATTATGCATTAATTATGAACCTAAAACGCATAACGGGAGACATGTTATTATCCTTAGTCTTGTTTCTATCCTTTCTATATCATAAATGTAGCTTTTAAGTTTTTGATTAAAGATATTCATAGCAAATAAGGTGAAAAAGTTCTGATAGTCCATCATCCCCAAATTAATTTCGATTCTGTAGCCTACAGTAATTTATTCATTATCACATGACTAATTAAATCAAATTAAAATTTTTGATGTTTTTACCTTTTGCGGTTAGCAATAAAATTTGTTCTGTTTAAGAGAGTAAACAAGTGGAATAGTTTAGCATAAAAAAATTATTTTCTATGATTCTATAAAATTTAGATTTTCATTTTATTTGTTTTATTGATTTCAATATTGTCAAGTTAAAAATTGTCTAAAATCTTTAAGATACAATTCGTAACTATGACGTTGAGGTAACGTCAATGCGTGGAAAATGTGTCATTGATCGCAAATTTTTATTTGGGATGACTCTCACGTTCACTTAAATACCCATAAGGTATTGTTGATATATCTAGAAATTCGAAAAGTTTTTTTAATGCGATTTATATATTTATAAAATCGTAAATTTAAAAAATAAATTTTAAGTTTTACTTGAGTGCAAAATACTTAACTAAACGCTTGAGGAAAATGTGTTAAGCTTGTTTAAAAAAAACAATTTTTAAATAGAATAAATATTTGGAAAGGAGGTAATTTTATTAATAGAATTAAAGTTTTTAATCACAATTGTGATCTTGCAAAAATGGAAGATTTTTCATAGAAAAGTGAAACCAAAATTTGAAAATGTGGAAATAAAACCTTAATATTTTAGATAAATTAGTGACAAACAGGCGATAAGTATGATAAAATTACCTTCACGTAATTTTTAATTTAATTCTTATTTGGCATGCCAATTTTTGTACTGCATATTATCAACCAGTCAGAGCCTAAAAACAGCACATGAAATTAGTTGGCGACGTCATAAATATTTCAATTTCATTTCAATGAAAATATTGGAGGTCAGATTTCAATTCTATTGGTGTTTCATTTGCCATCAATATTTTGAATTGTGCAGTTTAGACATAGCCACGGATTGCTGCTCCAATTGGCAATAATTAGTTGCATGTTTTAGAGTACGCAAAGTAGAAAATAAGTTATTATATCCCCACAGACAATGGAACAGTCTAAAAATTGGATACTCCCAAGCATTGTGAATTATATAAGTATATATCCATATAGACATTTTTCTTTCTTTTCATTTTATTGAGCCACAGCAACATGTAGCCGGGTACAGCGAGTTTAATACAAAGGAGTTATAGAGTAAAATCATGTCAAATGTACAAAAAATATATTTATTTAGGCCTCAATGCTATAATTAAAATATAAATGTATTGAAAATGATAAACCTTAAAAAAAAATACATAAAATTGTAAAATATAATAAAACAATTTAACTAGAAATGTCTGCCTTCCAATAATGAAGTAATCAGCTCCAAAAAGAAGAGCTTTACACTTGAAACTTTTCAAAAATCGATTTTCCCATTGTGCAACATTTTAAGAATTTTTTGTAAAAAGTTTTAGTTAATCTGGTTGCAAACTTTTTTTTTGTTTGGAAAAACACGTTTTTCTCGAAACAACGTTTGAAAAGTCCGCATTGAAAAATTTATATTTACTTCTTAGGTGCAAAATACCTACCCTCAACGTTTTTTGTACACTATTTAGGGGGTTGTAAATTGATAAAATGGCGGACTATTTCATTAAAAATCGCTGTTTTGACTTTAAACGACCACAAAAAATTCAAATGGGGAGCTGGGTGAACAAAAAACTTTAGTTTTGATTTCACTTGGTTATTTGATTTCAGATAAATGTAAGCTGAGATATGGTGATCACGGTTACAACTTGGGAAAAGCTTTACCACTGGCTAATTTCTTGATATTTTTGAATAAAAATTTTACAGAAAAGTTAATTAATAGCATGTACAATACTTGAATATATTTAATATCTCAGGAAGCCCTACACTTAAAGAAACTTTTTTATCTCTTTTATACTCTTGGTATACTCCCAGTTTTGAAGCATTTATTGAATAAATACACAGCAAAGTATTGATTTTGTCAAAATATTGCAAGTCCTTAAAAACAATATCTTAAAAACACTTTTAGTAGTAATTAAAGAAAGAAATCTAAAACACCTAAGAAAGTAAAAAATCATTTCCCCCCGCCATTGCAAAAAGCTATCTACAGGACTGGCCCGATATGACTTTTTCTTCCAATTAATTATAATCTAAATCGAAAAGTTTTACTTGTACTATCATAGATAATCTTATAAAACAAAACAATAAAAAGTTTTCTCTAGGTCTCAAAGGATTACACATTATAAATAAAAAATATTTGATTTACATACTTAAATTCAAACTTTTGTACTTCTATTAATGGCAATCTCAGAATGGGATAATTCAACAAAACAACAAAAAACCCACAAGAAACTTATGTAGACTAAATTTATCAAATTGATAGAATCATCCAAAAACTATTATTTTGGGTATAGAAAAGATAAGTATCAAACTAAAGAACAGAAGTTATAAAATCAAAAGGTTAGACTAAAGAAATATACTAGGGAGGATCGATATGCATTGTTTTCAATATGGTTAAAGTATTTTTTTTTTTAGGAATGGTTCAAATATGAAAATGTAACCGAAATAAAAACTACAAAATTCAAAGAAAAATTGCTAAAAGTGATTTGTCTTCCAAAAATCTGCAAATGGCTAAGAGATTATTTGTAAGCACTTGGGAGATATGATTTATTGTTTTGCTTTGACAGAATTCTTTGGTTACAGTTTTTAGGATAGATTTTCAGAATTCATTTTCTTCTTATCGTTTCATCGAAAGGGTAAAAATTTAAGGAATCGAAAATTAGTAGCAATATTTAGGAAATTTAAATAAAAGGGGAGCAGCTAAAAAACACAAATAAATTTTAAAGGAGAGAAAGGTCAGAAATTAACGGACCTTTTCATTTTCATTCATTAGGCTATTTTGAGGGTAATTAAAAAAAATATTTCGGAATCATACAAAAAAAGTTTATATTTATATTTTAGAATTTGTTTTTCTTTGAAAAAAAAATTTGGTTTGAATTCAAATTTTGAATGCAGCAATCGACAATATAATAATAAACAGGCTGCTAACTTCTAATAAGAGAATTAGGATTTTCTTCTAAGCCAGATGGACCAAAAAATATTTTATAATCTTCAGCACTTCGTCTTGTTAAAAAAAGAAGATAAGAGGTGGTGACTTTTCCTTTTCAAAGGCCACTTAACGCCGCTACTGTTCTAGAGCATTATTCCACTAACCACTAACCCTTTTTGCTTCGTTGGATTTTAGATTTATAATATGGGGGAGTGATATGGTAGAAATCTGGCTTAAGCGATATAGACTTTAATATCTGCTTTAAAACTAAGTAAAAATAAACGATATAAATAGTAGTAGCTTTTGGTAAAAGTAGTCGATGGATATTTACTTTAAGTTATTTTTACATAATATTTTTAGTTAGCAATTGTTATACGTCAGAACAAAAAAAATAAATAAAAATTAAACAAGTATATTTTTATGGCCTATTTCTTTTAGTTTACATCTACCAACAAATTTTTTCAATCATTATGAGAGATAAACAAAATATAAAATCACAAAATTCATAATACATATTTATGTAATATTTGCAAACATTAACAATTACAAGTAAAATTTCTGATAATCTCATTCCTTTAAAATCAAATGCTAGAATTTAATAATCACCAAATTTATAAAATTTGGAGTTTCAGCTAAACTAAAAGTAAATAGCTTAAAGCAATCGAAATAAAAACAAAAACACAACAATTAATTTATAATGTTGTTAATTCCTTGAACAAAATTTCATTTATTTTAATTTTAAGTAAATCAATATCTTAAGCCAAAAACAAATTTTTACTTACAAATTGTCCTAAATTATCCTAAATCATGGCAGTTCAGAAGTCAACTTAAATTGAAATTTCATCAGAATTTAGCATACCTTTAATCTTATAGATAAGATTCAGCTAGCTATAGGGACTCCAAAAATTCCGTCATCAAATTTTAATCAATTAAAACATAAAATTTAATATTTCTTTAAATTAAAATCGTCCCCTCTTTGTTTAAGAAATTTTATACCAAATATAATGAGAGAAATCAAATCTGGATTCAGGCCTTAAATATTTTGATAGTATTATACTAAGGGAGACTACAACAATGCTATAAAAAATAAAACAAAAAACAAAAATTTGACCTAAGAAAAGTTTTGTAGTAAAAATGAAAATGCAAAGAAGAAGAAAAACAAAATTATAATAATAAAGACGACTAGGGGAGTTTAAGGAATATTAATTGTTAATTGTGTCAAAACTTTTTACAAAACTGAAAATAATTATCGCAATTTGCTAAATTCAAATCCAAGTCATGTCTTACTCATTTTAAGAAGATAACAAAATTCTCTTTAAAATATTTGAAAAATATTAGTTTAAAATTCATATCAAAGGAAGATGATAAGATTGAATTGTAGATTGCTGTCAAGATAACCACCAGAATATTTCGCTACATTTCAAAAATATCTCGGACTTTTTTTTTTTTCATTTTTATTAATTATTAATATTTCTTATGATTAACGAAATACATCAAAAACTAAAAACAACCATAAATTATTATAAATATATATTTTTGATTTTTGATTACAATTAGAAATAGAGACTTACCCAGCTCAACATATAGCTTTGGTCTCACATTATCCTGCCAGGCACTTAAATTTCCAATAACAAAAACTGTTAAAATTATTGTTACACTAGTTTTTAAAGATTCACAATATGAAAACAACAAACGGCACATGTTCATAAAGAACATCATTCACAATTTCTTAAGCTAAAATTGAACTTTTTTTCTTGTTTTGCACAATCTGAAAAATTTTAATTATTATTTTCAAAATATTTTTGATTAAAATAATTGAAAAAAAAATGAGTAAGCGTTTTTTGTTTATCTTGTGCAACTCTCCTATTTGGCCTCTATACATAGATGACAGGATGGGGTATTTCTAATATGTTTGACACGGAGGGGTCACGTAAGAGAAACTTCGAACTATCTGGTTTATTATTTGAACTGCATTATGTGTTATTAGTAATAAACAGGCGGTCATGATATCCCTACTAATACATATTAATTACATTATTACTAGGGTTGTCAAACATTAATTTGTTATACCCAAACTTTGGATAAGTTGTACCTTAGTTCCCCCAGACATCTTGTCCTCAGTCTATTGAGGCCCAATTGTTAAAAACTAAGAACAGATTAATCTTAGATTTTAAAAAAAATATGTCCGCATGATTGACATGAGAGAATCACCAAGTGCCAACCCCTGATAACGCAATAATTTGTTACTGGAGATAGAGTTGAAGATTTCATTTTTGGAGATAGGTGTGAGATGCTAATAAAAAATATAATATAATTAAATAATTAACAGAAAACATTGCTTAGTAGATTGAAGCTATTTTATTTACATAAATGGAATATTTTTAAAAAAATGAGCTAATTTTTTGAAATTATGTTAGTTTGATTTTTTTATATTTCACGCAAGAAGTTATCATTAAAATTAAAAGAACTGTCTAACTTTTTTCACGAAATGTTGAAAGATAATTTCAGGTGGAAGCTAGATCTCTATATTCAAAGCAAAGCACTGAAATCTATAGCTCGGTTTCCACATGATATTTTTGCTTAATTTTTAATTAATATTGTTTATCGAATTTGGTTTTTTTCTTTGCATGCTACGTGATAATTTGTGATGCTATGTTTAAGATGTAAGAACATGTTATCAACTAAAATTTGGCAGTTTTTTTCCAGTTAGAGTGAATAATTGAGAAATTTAACAGTTATAATTAATTTTTTTTAAGACTCTATAAGAACTATGATAATATTTGATTTTAATTTTTTTGTTTTAATTGATTCCGTCTTTTTTATAGAGACGCATATAAAATATAAAAAGTAAGCTCTTAATAGCTTTCAGTTCTATCCTTTAAATTAATCTGCCATCTGGGGATAAGGAATTAAGTAAGAGTGCCACAATCGCAAAATACATAAACAAACGTCATTCAGTAAAATCAGAAATCCATTTCAAAAATAAATGATATTGAAATATTTGATAGTGTCGTATTACACAACTTCGAATGAAAAGCGATACATTATTCTGTTATAAAAGTAAACTTGAACCGAATCCGACTAGTGATATCGCCTTGAGTCAGCATTTCGGAATGGTATGATTCAAGCAGACGTTAATATTTTTTCAGTACAAGTAATGTTATCGAAATAATCACAATTTTAAATCAATAGGCTAGAGTTTCATAACCCACATAAATAGGTAATACTACCCGATCTTATGTTTACCTAAAAACGTTATAAAACACCACCTGACATTCAAGTGTTCAGATTAAGTTAGGAACATCAATAAAACTCTAGCTGAGTCACTGAAGATGTACTTTTACTACACTCCAGGGGTTTTATGCGGGCGTTTAAAAATAAATTTAAAACTCGAATTAAAACTGATAAGATTTAAAAAAGAATTGATATAAAGTTGTTTCTATGTTACAAAATAGTTTGTCAAGAATGATTGAGCCAAAGACTGAAAGTAGCACGACAGACCAGGATATACCAAGAATCAAATTAGCAATAAAAGTGTTACAAAAGCAAAATAAATTAAAAACTCGAAATTTAAAGCAGTTAAAAAGGATTGGCAAGATTGTCTCTGACCAAATTGTACCTGACTGTAATTGTTAAATCGCAAATTATTGTGATACGAGCCTGACTAATCTAAGATGCATCGTGAAAATTTTATTATTAAGTAAAACAATTGCAAGGAGTAATATTTAACAGACACGATTTTTTGAAACGTAGAAATTATGGATTTATAAATTATTTATTATTTGTGTTCCATTTGGTTGAATATAAATCATTTTATGTTACTTGTAAAACAAACTTGGTCAATGATAACCGAAATCGTTTTAACTTTTCGTGTGCTACGTTTATGTAAGCTCATTGTGTGATATATTGTGCACATTTTTCCCACATTTAGCGTAAATTTTAATTTGGTAACAACTTCTCTTTCCACTAGATGAAAAATGATTTATTTTATTTTTCGACGTTAAAAATTTTTCTATCTTTCTATTATTTTGAATTAGAGAAAGAAAAACAGATTTTATTGCGAGGCTGAGCATTTAGATAGCTGCACAAGATAAAAGATATTTAAAGAAATAAAAGTTTAATTTTGCATGTTTTGCTTAAACTAAATTAACAGACATACAAAATAATTTCTCAACATTATTGAGGCGATTGATAAAAACACAAAAAAGAGTTTAGTTAATTTTCGACTTGGTTTGCATTTATTTTGTTTTTACTTTCTTATGAAAAAACTCAAAATCCTTTTTCCTTAAAAACTAATCACAGGCTTTAGCAATTATCCAAACGAAAGAACATTAGTTTGTTCTAACTCAACTAATTTTATTAAACTGCAAACAAATTAAATATTTGCTTTTTTAACAGATGTGGTTTTGTTTTATAAAAATTATTACCATTTGATAAAACAGAAGTAAACCAAACCAAAAACACTTTAATCCATTTCAATTTCAGAGCACAGCACAAAGACACAAAAAACATTCAAATTGAAAAATTAAATAACACAAAAAACTTTAAAATTATATTTGCAAAGCGTCACATTTAATTAAAGCGAAAATCAATGAGATCTTCAAATCTTTTTGAGCCGCGTCAATTTTAACACAATTATTTAAATAAATTAACATTTTTCTATATTAAATTTAATATATTTTAATTAAAAATATAATTAATTGATTATTTAGACAACGAACGTATACTCTTTTATTTATTTTTACATCTAAATTTATCGTGGAACATGTTCGCCTAACGAGCCAACATCCATTATTTTGTACTCGGCAGACATCTTGAAATGACACAGTGTAATCAATAAAATAAAAAACGACAACTTTAGAAGTCTATATAGAGAGCCCTAGTGTCAATAGAACGCAATCATTGAGCTCGCATGCGAGTTAAATTTACTGGCTGTGTCTATAGATTAGCAATTTTGGACAGCAATTTTATAGGCAATCTGAGGCGCAGTTACATTCAGAAGTATATTGGCTGCAATATAATTACATTACAAGTCTTTTCAACTAATTTTGTTGCATGTATAATGCATTATTATTTACGGTAAGTCATTTAATACCTCCTCTACACATTCGTGACATTCGCCAAATGTCAAGTTCGTTCTTTTTGCCGTCTTCGCTAGCGCATCCATCCACCCATTCGTGCATTTAATCAGAATCACAATATTATTTATAATTATATTATAGAAAAGTTTTACAAAAATGCCTTAAACTAATAATAAGCTCGATTTATTTAATTTTTTTAAAGAAAAGATCGTTTTCGCATTTGAATTTGTTATTTTTGACGTTTGTGTTGTGTGAATTTGTATAAAGTTCGCCTACAAAGCGAACTTTGCACAAACTTCACAAATTATATAGCAACTAAGCAAATGCACCCATCCACATATTCGCGTATTTGCTAGAATTGCATAGTTTGCCGATTGTGTAGAGGAGGCAAAATATAATAAAACTATTTAAGTTATATATTTTCAATAGAAGTGTCAAATAATTATTGCAGTTAATATACTTCTGAGTGTAACCGCGTCTCAGATCGCCTATAAAATTGCTGTCCAAATTGCATCTAGACATCAAGTAAATTATTTTCCCACTTTTAGAACTTGCCAAAAATAATTGACACATAAATTCAAAATTGGAAGAAATTCACATAAACCCAAACTATACTCTCGTCTTTTTTTTAGACTATATTCTTAATTGTATTATATTTAAAATTAATTACAACATTAAGTGTAATGTTAAAAATATATATTAAAAACCTGAAAAATAAAAATCTTGAAAAGATGTCGCATGACAGCTTGTCTAGAGCTTTTTGGACAATGGTTTTATAAACGTTTTTATAAGATTTTTGAGGCGCGGCTATACTGAATAGTTTGTTTGAGTTTGACATTTCGATTAAACATATATAACTTATGCTTTCTAACAAATTTTAGTATAATAAGTTGACTGACCGTAAATAATAATGCATTATAAATGTAACTGAATTAGTTGAAAGGCACAAATTATCTTTTCTTAAATATTTGTAATGTAAATAATGCAGTCAATATACTTTTAAGTGTAAACTTGCCTTAAAACTCTTATAAAATCTATTATAAAGCTGCTGTCCAAAACGCTCATCCAACAAGCACCAAGAGATTTTGATAGCTTTACATAACCTTAATTTTACAAATTCTCTATTTATATGTCAATTTTTATCAACTTTACCTTGATAATAATTAAGCAACTATGAACGACTTATGTCTATATTTTATATAAGTTTAATACTGAATAAAAGGTTATTTTTACTATTTCAGTTTAATGGAAAGATAAAAATTTAAAATCCGACTAAATTGAAAGCAAATAAATGTATTATTGCAAAATTAGTGAACGTTATTAACTTAGTTACTACTTCAAAATCACGTTATAGATCAATGACACATTTAAGATTCTAAACTTCATACTAAACGGTAAAGATTAAGTAGAAGTTGCCAAAATTGTGATACAATTCTTAATAATTTTGAACCCAAATATGTAAAATATACCACCTCCAGAATTTTTTTGTATTTTTCATTTCCTTAAACTAAAAATATATTTGTTTAACAAGTTCCTTAACAAAAAAAACCCAAAATTAATTATATTATAAAAGCTTACAGTGAATATAATATTTAACAATCGAAAAGTGCTTTAAAACTTAAATAAACTTCTTTTTTATATATTTACGATTTTTATTTTAAAGACTTTAATCTGCTCCGAAATTTAACAATGTCATAATCTTCACAGTTTTCCCTGAAAATGATCACAGCTTTTATAATACAGATTCAAGCTTGATATCCTCTTCAGAGTAACGTGAGTACAATTTAAGGTTAATTAGACAACTTGCAGGAAGGCAGGAGAGTATATCTTATGAATTACGAAGAGCTACTTTTAAAAATGTACGTTGTCCAGATAAACTTGATTTCATAACTTATGGTTGGTATAATTTACGCTTAAACAAAACAGCTGTTTCAAGTGATAAATACTGAAATATTCTCGGTGTGTAACCAAAAATACTTTTAGGGTCTCTGCATCATCACTGAAGGATACACAAATAAATTAGCTTCTTTTTATTATCGTTAGTATGCTAGCATGTATTCATTAACCCTGGACTGAACATATGAAAAAAAAGCAATGTTCATTATCAGCAAAAAAAAAAAAGGATATACATTAAAGTTTTACCACACAAACATTAAGAATATATAAAAAGTATAACCCACAAAGCGGTCTTAATCTGTTATTATTGTTTCTAAAACCAAATAAGTTTCCAAATGAAAGAATGTAACAAAGTTAAAATCCTTTTTTAAGTTATTAATTTAAAAATAACAAAATTGAAATTACTTTTTAATTATAACAGAAACTCATTTTTGAATAAAAATACATGAACATAATTTACAGCATTAAATACATTAACTAATAACAAAACCTTCACCTTAATATCACTTGCATATTAAATATAATAACATTAAATAAAAAAATTAAGTACATTGTTTTTTTTATAAAATTCCAAATACTTAAAATTATAAATATCACAAAACACGTTTCAAATCGTCTTTAGATTTATTTCTACCCGAATGTATAAGTAATGGTGGTAATGAATCTCTTAAAATTTTAAGCCTTCTATTTCTTTCTGGTCTTTTAGGTATTTCTTCTTTAGTCATATATAAATTATCAGAACTTTTTCCACGTAAACCATTCATACGAAAATATCTTGGCATTGCGTAATCTTCTTTACTAGCTATTGCTTTATTTGCTGTCTGTATTGAATATAAACTAATTGTTTCCTTATATTTTTCTATAGCTGGTGTATCCTCATAATTTTTAGGTAAAGTTGAATATGAAATTGATGGAATTTCTGGGGTCATACTAATTCGACTCATTGAGCCTGATATAGCAAAAATATCATTTTCACTAGCTGGACGAAATGAAAAATATGGTACGCTCTGAACTGATCGAAGTGGTTGATGTATTTTTTGAACTTTTAAATAATTAATATTTGATTCATTTATCTTTTGTGGCGTTAAAATTATTTCACCCTTTTCATTATCCTCTTCAATAATAGCATTAAATTTTTGTGGTGATATTGATCGGCTTGTATCTGGTGAAGTTTCTGATGCTATTGTAAATTTAATTTTCTTTTGCAAAACCGTTTCTATTTCATTTTCTTATTAAAATAAAAAAAAATGTAAATAAATTAATAATTTTATAAAAAGTTATCATTTAAATATTTACCATCTTCTAATTTTTTAATTAATTTTTCTTGATCAGATTCTTTTTCTTTGCCATGAATTCCTGGTAAATATGTTTTAGTTTGATTTCTAACAAGTTTACCTTGATCAATAAAAATTTGTGAATTAGCAAAAACTGAAAGTATTTCTGGTGCTAAAATTGGAACACTGGTTTGGACTTCGCGATAGAACTCGAATTCATGTTCTTTTGTACTGAAAAAGAATTTTTTACTTATATATATACTGAAATTCTTTTGAAAAAATGTAAAATTTTAGAAAGATTTAAAATTATATCGTTTAATTTAATGATAAATCAATAAAACTTTTTACTTAAGTCGTAAGTTATTCCTGTTTAAAGGTTGTACAGAAATTGGTAAATTATTATTATCAACATTTTGTGATACTTCAAAATTTTTGTATTTTTTTGAGTAATATTCATCTTCGTCAGGATTATAATTTGCTAAAATGATTAAATTTTTTGTGATTAATTTAACCAAATAGATCAATTTTCTAAATTTACCAATAGATTCGTCAAAACAAAACTTTTCTTCGATACAATCCCAGTAAAGATCTTCTACGCAGCTAAAATTAAAGACAAATACAATTAATGTTAACAAAAACATCCTTATTAAACTACATTTTAGTATAAAAATCAAATGGATTTACCTTTGGCAACATCGACACATCCTCCAAATATTAAAATAAATTCAAATAAGATTTCTTTGCTTGTCTGTTATTTTTTTGTTTAGCATGTTATTAAATTGATATTGAACCACACCTTATCCATTTGTTATTTAGGCTCAAATCCTGCTGACGTTAAATAAATTTCAATGAAAATAAGTATTAGTTTTCTATAGTTTATTTATTTTTTCATAAAAAGACATACAATAAGACGGACGCTTTTATCGAATTTTTTCTTATCAGTATCACTTATGCAAACTCATTTTATCTAAGAAAACCATACAAACGACTGATAAGAATCATTCAAGTTATTTATTGCAAACAAAAATTTAAATTAGTAGTTAAAAATCAGTTAGATTTACAAATTTTTTTAAATTTTATTTTGATTAGCATTAAGCTTTTAATTAAAAATCTAATTCCTAGCAAATATATCTAATCTTTTCTATGGGGCATTTATTTGCTTGTAAATATCATAATTAACCACAACTGACCCTGCACAAAAATTACAGCAATCAATCGTTAACCGTGCTATTTATTTAAAATATTTCCACTTTTTTTCATGTTTAATTTAACTATCAACTTGTATCAATATTTTCATTGGATATTATCACCAAAAAAAATGGGAGTAATAATCACAAGAGTGAAATTTAAGCAATTATTACAATGAACCCTTAAAAATGTTTATTCATTTCAAAATTAGAGCATAAGCAATTAATTTGGAATTTTACATTCTATTTATGAGACAGCAAGCAGCATTAAAAATATTTTTTTTGTTAAATTAAAATTCATTTAGTTTATAGTAAAATTAAATCGCATCAGGTGAGTAGACATTTTAGTAATTTACGAGAATTGCTCACGTGATATTTATTGACCAGATTTAAACTAGTATATATCGTGCTTGAAAAAATTCATTTTGATCAAATATCTTAAAAAATATAATTCTTTAATATATTCATATAAATACTTTGATGTTAATAAAATAACAAATCATTTAACTAAAAACCAAAAAAAATTTTAAATGTTTGTTTACACAAAGTCACGATCACATGCTTTTTGATCATTTGATTGCCCCGAAAAGATCAAAAAAACAGGTTGCTACTTACCTTGATTTCATTTCCATAACAGCGCAAAAAACAAAAGAAAAATTCTGAGAACTGCAATATTTTTTACTTATTCTCCTCATTACAATCCGGAATGCAAAATTTTTTTAACAAATATACTTAAAATTTTTAATAGAATTTTTGGTATTGTGTAAATCAAAAAATTTACTTAAGAAATACTAAAAAACAATTTTTTATTTATGTTTGTTTTCATTATTAACTCAAATTTACAAATTTCCGATCATTTCGATAAACATATATATATATTCATTGTATAGATATATGTTATATGAGAAATTGTATATCAAACCATGCTTTCAAAATATTGAACTTATAAGTCGCTTACCGTCAACAACAAACTGATTTTTTATTTTAATTGGGTTTGTTTTAAGAGGCAAATTAAAAATCATGAAGAGTGCGATTTGGAGGGGAAAAAATTCACTCAGAGAAAAGATTTTGTATTTTATCATTTACAACAATTACATGACTTAATTTTAATGATAATTTATTAACTATAAAATTATTAAAGGACATTTGTGTATTTATATTCTTATAATTTGTCAGTGTTTAAGATGTAAATATAAATTTTTATATAATATATATATATGTATATATATATATATATGTATAGCCTAAAATGTACCTTTGAACATCAAGCTTAATTTTTACAGATCATGTTTTTGCTTACTTTTAAAATATCAAAATCCATCTAGTTCCTCTTTTTTTAAAAAAAAATTAAATTTTAATGGTAGACGAGCGTATAAAAAAGTTAAAATACTTACATATATTTGCCCTATTTTTATTTTGAAATACTTCTTATGAAGGTGACCCAAGAACTACGAAGAACATTAATATTTAATAATATTTATAGCTCTTAATAGTTTTTACGAAACACGGTCTTTGTGAAAAATAACTTTTTTTTCATATGGAATGGATTCTAGGCTTTTGCCTCCTTTAAGCGCATGAGTGAACAGGTGCATTGATGCCAGGAAAAAATAATAAAACTCAGCTTCAGATCGGTAATTATTTCCGGTAAACGAGTACATTAATTTATTCTCTAATTCTAATTGATTTTTAATGTGAGCAGCTCACCTCTTAATTTAAACTTTTGTTGATTTCACTTAACGTTCATCAGGCTTTTTTACAAAAAAAGTTTAGGTATTTTTAATATATTGTACTTTCTTTATATGTTAAAATTTTGTTGTTACTGCGATAGTTAAATATTGATTTCAAAAGGCCAGTGTTTTGAGAACAATAAAAATGCAAAGTAAAACCGTTCTTTAGAAAAAAATACTAACCAGAGGACAAAGGGAAAAATTCTATGGGTCCTAGATCTTTTACAGTTTTGAAACTGTGGTAATAAGGAGTCAACTAATTTCATTTTCATCAAGTAAAAAAACTCAGAATCAGCGCTAGAAAAATATGAAAACATCAAACATCATTGGCTTACGAAATCGTCTATTTCTCTTTAAAAAATGTAAATAAAGTACGCAAAAAAAAAAAATTATTTCTATAATACTAGTTATTTGCAAATGTGCACAGTAATCGGGATAGATATTAATACCATCTTAGTAAATTTGCTAATTTAATCACCGAGAGTTTGCAAATTTTTCAGATTCAGTACCTTAAAGTTTGTTTTGTTGCCTGTGACTTACACATAGTATTTAATTATCTTGTGTACCTGTTATTTATCATGAAATTATTTTAATCTCTTTTTTATACAGGAATATATTTGTAAAAAAACATAAAAAAACGAAATAACTTTCAATTACTATTTTTTAACATAAAAAAATTCAATATGAAAATCTATCTAAATTATTGTGTATTAAATATATTTTAAATGTTTACTTTAGATATTAATATCTTCTATTTTTTTCGTTTAATCAAAATAACATTAAGAATATATTTAATTATTTTTAAAATAATACTGATTATTCTAAGGCTATTTTTCCTGGCTTTCCATTAATTAAAATTTTTTTGCCATTTTTGAGGAAAAATTCTCGTTTCGTATATGCACATAAAAGGTCTGTTACTAGAAATATCTGCAAACGAATAGATATTTTTTTTAGTTTTACCGTTAAGCTAATCAATACAAATATATTTAATAAAGGTAATGTTCATTAAATACATTTGTATAATAGAATAATAAAATATACCTGTCCTGAAGAAAATCCTAAAGTTACTCCAAAATAAAAATTTGCATTTGCTGATCCTGACATTATCCAAAGATGCCAAAAAGTTGGCATTATGAACAACGTTATTAAAAAAATACAGAATACAACAAAATTATGAGCCATAACTGTAAAAAATATGATTTCTTAATTTATAAATGTATTAAACAAACAAAAATTTATCTTAGAAAAACTACAAAAAAAGAAGATTATCACTTACATTTCCAACATTTCTGACAAGCCGGCAATAATGATAAATAAAATCCTGTATCTCCTAAACAAGGATATGATTTAAATATTGTAATTAATGTTATTAATAATATTGCAAGCATAAATGGATCTTTTCTCATTTTAATTGTCAATGGAATCAAATATAAGATTGTTGCATTCATTTGAAGTGTTACCAAGAACATTATACGAAAATGGTCGAACATTTCCGTAAAAAAATACCAGAACAGTCCGATGTTTGGTTGAAGGTCTCTATTAAAAAATCTGAAAATATCAACTATATTCATTGAATTTTAAATTAAAATTAAAATTTATACTACATACATAAAACCTAAGGTACTGTCCAGGAAATCCCAGCTATTCATTATTTTATAGTTAATCCATAGTACTAGTCCGCATAAAGATAAAAACTTAGTGATTATTAAAACTACTTTAAATGTATTGAACTTGTAAAATATCAAAATTACAGGAGTAATTAGAACAAACGGATACATATTTCTAACACTTTCTAAAGCCAAAAATGAAAGACATAACAATTCTTGTTTTTTTGAAAGAAAATATAGAAAGAATGCTAGAAATAAATTATTAAACACTGTTGTAGCATAAGCAGAACAGCTAGCCCAAATAAATGGATTCCAAAGATATATTAGAAAAACATATTCTGATAATTTAGGGATATCGTTGTGATTTAATTGAAAATCTTCAGTATCAGCGGCATAAAATTTTTTTTCTTCGTTTTCTTGGGAGAGCTAAAATTAAAGTTATCAATAAGGAAAAATTTTTTAAAATTGCATACAAACATTTTCTTTTAAAAAATTTCTAACGGACTTAAGTAATAGTAATGCTGTTAACAAATCAGCAAAAATATATATAAATGGCAATAAAAACGAATAGTTTTTCAAAATCCATGAAAAAGTAAGAAGGACAATAGGACCTTCGTGTACCATATCTCCAGAATATGGATTAATTCCATTATCATATAAATATATTCCTTCTTGTACTAGAAAATAAATTTTTTGCATTTATATTTTGTTTTTGGTAAATAAAATTTGTATACTGAACAAACCTCTCTTAAAAGAATTTAATGGTGTCGAAAATTCAACTCGATTTTTGAAAAATAAAGAATAATTAGAATGAATTATTAATAAACGAAAAATTCCTGCACATACTAAATGCAATATTTGATTTTTAGACATAGTTAAAAAAGAATTTTTATCTAATAACAAGGTAAGACATTTTTTCCTTTAAAACTTTGAGGTTATAGTTTAGCCGAAATGTCAAAAAGACGCGACCCAAAATTGATAGGCTTTAAACAAATATTTTATGATTTATTTTGGGACAACAATATAAAAATTTGGACAAATTTTATTAATTTAGGTTTTTTTGTTTAATCCAAAATATATTGCAAGTATTTTTACTATTTTTTTCAGTTTAAAATTTCAAATCAGATGATTATTTAAATTTAACAAATTATATTTTTTTGAAGTAAAAATAAATTCTTTAAAATTATAGAACTATATAATAAATCCACACTTTTTGAAATTATGGAAGCACATTTTAGGTTGCGATTCTTCTGAAAACGGTTTAATACATTTACGCTATTTCAAGCGACAAACGAATGTATTAACACTATCTCTCATGAGTCGTACGATCAAAAAGCCTCTATAACTGTGATTACGTTTTCTGCCGTTAAAAATTCGTACAAATTTTGACGAATAAAATTTTGACTTTAATTTTGGATTTACATTGAGGTACGTAAATCCGAAAAATCATGAACACTCCGATCAAATAAAGTTACTAATTGTACCCTCTTCCAACTTCAAACCTATAAAAAGGGATAGTGGCAAATGACTCTTCCAAATGGTCCGAAAACCGTGCTAGGGCTCTCTCCAGTTTATAAAATTGAAGGGTAATCAGTAAATTTAAATACTTGACAATTATGATATAAACAACAGCAATTTCACAAGCCTCACGTCCAAGACATTAATATTCTACCAATAATATCATAGCGTTATCAATGGAAACTGCTCTGTTTATTTTCGGACCCAAAATGGCATCATTTCTCAGCTACAGAGTAGAGTTGATCTGGTAAAAACTGACCATATTTCTGAACGCATAAGAGAAGTAAAAGTGGGTTTTTTGATAGCCGCTCATGGCATGTTAAAGCACACGCCTTCCCGACTTGCATATGAGTTATGGAAAATGTTTTTTACTTCAAGAAACGAGGATAAAAATGCTTCTGCCATCGACTCCCAATCCGATGCTCATTGGGTTTGAAAGGAAAAATAGCCAGAGGTGTATGTTAAACCTAACACCAGAATTTAAAAACTACAAACTATTTTGTTATAATAAATTTACTAAGTACTTTATTTATGAATTAGTTGTTATTTTAAATTCAAATTTTACATTTACATTCACACTAGAAATCATGTGAAAATTTTATAACAAACCTTAGATTCAAATTAGACGTTTTTTTATTTTATAATTTATGTTATTTTTTAAAATGAATATGAAAAACGAATAAATGCAAAGTTACATTAATTATTAATTAAACATTAACTACATCTACATCTAATGTTTTAGCTGCAAATGTTAAAATATCGGCAGATTCTTCAATCTAAAATTTAAAAAAGTACAAATTAAGCCAAATTAAAAGTTAAAAATAATATTTTACTTTTTTTGTTGTCGGCTTCCCAGCACCATGCCCAGCTTTTTCATACACTCTGAGGAGAAGAGGTTTTTTCTGATATTCAGAATTTCTTACAGCATCCTGAATTGTGGCTGTAAATTTTAACGAATGAAGTGGACTAACGCGATCATCATGATCTGCTGTTAAAATAAGAGTTGCAGGATATTCTTCTTTTTCTAAAATATATTTAATTAAAATAACACTTAATGATGGTCAAGAATAAACAAAACGAGAAAAAAACTAAAATATAATCTATACCATTTTTAGGTGTATGAACATTGTGGAGTGGAGAATATCGGTATAAATTAGTAAAATGATCTTTGTCAGCAGGATCTCCATAATCTGAAATCCAGGTATGTCCTATAGTGAATTTATGGTACCGCAACATATCTAAAACTCTAAAATAATATTTTTTTAAAAACATAAATATATAAAAATTAAAAAATGTAATACCCCACTTGTACCACTGCAGCTCCAAACAAATCAGGACGCTGATTAATACAAGCAGCAACAAGTAAACCGCCATTCGAACCACCTTGTATTACAAGTTTGTTTTTGTTTGTATAGCCTTTTTCTATTAAATATTCAGCAGCACAATGAAAATCGTCGAAACCATTTTGCTTATTATGAAGTCTCCCACTATTATGCCATTTTTCTCCGTATTCACCCCCGCCTCTTAAATTAGGATATGCAACAACTCCATCAAATGTATCCATAAACATAATTGCTGTTAGACTGAAACTTGGCTGCAAACTAACATTAAAACCTCCATATCCGTATAATAAACATGGCCTTTCCTCAAAAAATTCTTTCTTTTTTCTTATAATAAACATTGGTATCTCTGTATTATCTTTGCTTTTATAAAAAATTTGTTCAACATTATAATCTTCTTTTTTAAAACCAGATAAATTAATTTTAATTTCTTGCAAGATTTTTGGTTCTTTTTCTTGCTTTGAAAAATCATAGTAGTATATTGTTCCTGGACTTAAGAATGAAACAAAATTGAAAAATATTTCAGAATATTTTTTATTTCCTGTGAATCTTTCAATTTGTCCAATATCTAATGGAAAGTTCATAATAAAATCACCAGTGTGTAATGAATGTATATGAAGTATACTCTAAAGTAAAATTAAAAATATATAATAGGAAGTTTAAGAAATAGCAATTACCTTAACATCATGCATGTACCCTAAAACTAATTTATCCTTATCAACACATAAACACCAGTCTAGAACATCTTTTTCATGTTCCTACATAATTATAATTTATTAATTATTTAATAATATTGTTTTTAGGCTTTATTTAAATACCGCTACTAATGTGGTCCATTTCTCCTCGCATGGATTTTCGAGATCAATTACAATAAGACGATAATTGGGTGCATTTTTATTTGTTCGAAACACCACTTTTGAACCTGTATTTGTTATATACTTAAAATTGATTTTAAAATTTAGCGTTTCTTGAATTTTATGCAGTATAATACCTCATAATCTGCTTCAAATTTATGAATGATTTGATTCAATTTCAGTTTGCCTTTAATTTCGGGTTGAAGTGTTAAATCTGAGAAGAATACTAAATTATCTCGGCACTCTTTAAATACCATTAATATTACATATTTTCCACAATCAGATACTTCTGCAGACCTAAAAAATTCAAAAAAAAATAGTATAAAATAGTTTAATAACACATCAGTCAATAAATCCTGTAGCTAACATATAAATGGTAAATATTAAATATACACACAATAAACGAAATGTTGCTAATTTTACGAGTCGAGAAAGTAAGAGATAAATTGAGTTTGAGATAGAAATTTTGCTGCCTTTCGTTTGTTATCTTAATAATACATATTCATTAGTATCAAGTGGACTGAGTTTTGTAGTGTAACTTTATATTGCCTTAGGTTTTATTGACCGATTAGTCAAATGAAAATTTTTCTAAAATTAATTACATCAGCCATGATGGCTCATGTGGGAATTCTACAACAAGAATATCATTATCTTGTGGTTCTCCCAATCTATGGTAGAATAACTTTTGGTTTTCATTTAATCGTGTCTCTACCCCATCTGCTTTCCCAATTTGTTCTGAAAATCTCTAAAATTAAAAGTTATGAATCTTTTTATTGAATTAATAACAGGAAAAATATTAATGGGTTATTACTCCATAGAAAAATCCTTTATTGTCTTTTGTCCATGCTATTGTTGAATATTTGAATTTTTCAAGAGTTTCGGGGAGATCTTCTTGATCTTCAACACTACGAATTTTTATTTTTACCCAATCAGATCCACTTTCACTTAAACCATATGCAAAATAATTTCCATCGTCAGAGAATGCAGATATGGTTAGTGCGACAGTTCCATCACTTGATAAATTATTTGGATCTAAGAATACCTTTGCTTCCCCGTCAAGACTATCCTGTTGATATAGTACACTATCAAATCAATAAAACTTTAGTTTCGGAATGAAGGATATTAATTTCTATTAATTTATACTTTTGATTCTGAAGTCCAGTGTTTCGATAGTGGAAATATCGTGTGCCATGCCTGGCAACACAAGAATATTTTGGGTAATTCCATAATTTTGTTAATTTTGTTTTAATTTTCTCCCAAATGCCACCACTTCCTATGAAAGGCTGACTAATTTTGTTTTGACTTTCAACAAAAGCTTGAGTTTCATGTGAATCAGGGTCTTCGAGCCAGCGATACACATCTTTTACCTAAAATAATGAACTTTAATACGATTTCATATATTTATTTTACTCACTTCAACTCCATGAAATATTTCACTAACTTCGTTATCTTTATGAACAACTGGATAGTTTATTTTCTGAATTGGACTCATTGAACGTTCTGTAATACTAAAATGTAATTAACAGATTTAATACATTAATGTATTTGTTTACTATATTGCTGTATATTCCGAGTTAAAATTGGTAAAAATTTTTTTGGCAAAAAATAAATTCTAGAAATCATCAAAGCCTTTTGACAGCGCTTTTATAAATATACATATATGGTTTTCGAGGCAGGGTTACACTCAAGTATATTGACCAGCAATAATTATATTACAAATCTTTTAGAAAAGTATAATTTGTTCATAAAGCATAATTTTTCATAACAAAATAATTTTGTATGTTAAAATTAGAGAGCATAAATTATATATTTCTAATCAAAATGTCAAACAATTATTGAAGTCTATTTATTAAGTATAACCGTGCCTATAAAACGCTGTCAAAAACGCTACTGGGAAATTTTCAGTACTCGGTAGAATTCTTTTCAAAACCTGAAGAAATTAACGCTGTCAACTTTTGACTTACATTTTCTCTTTTGTCAAAAAAGGTTTTTATATATTTAAAATAAATGGAAAAATTAGAGGAATGTAAAAGTGAAAGGAAATTATTTCAAATTTTCAATGATGCTTATAATACATACGAAGAATTAGAAACAGTCACACTTGAATCAAATAGAAAGAAATATCAGGTAAATAATGAAATTATTATTGCGCAAATTAAAAGAAAATTTCTTCTTAAAGGATATGGTAAAAGAATGTACTAATTTATTTGAAGAAGCCACACGTCTAGTCAGTAGCTTAGAAATGTTTAGTTGTAATGAAAATATTGACGAAGTTACAACAGAAGATATTAAATATTTTCTACTTCCATATTTTTTGGGCCAACTATGTAACAAATCATTACCACAGGAAAGAGAAGAATATCTTAATATGGCACAAGTTTATTTCCGGTAAAAATAATTTGATTCATAAATTTATATATATACATTTATGTATTAAAAATTTTAGAGATTTCATTGAGCGCTGTCAAAATTATAAAATTTGCCCGTCCAAAGATCAAAATACTGATGACATAAATACTAAATCTAATCAAAAATCTGGTAATCTAGTTGAAATGGCTTTACGTAGAAATGCAAAAATTGAATCATATAGGCAAACAAAGGAATTAAAAGAAGAATTAGATATGCTAAAGATTGCAATGAAAAATGAACATGTTGATGAGGAAATCAAGCGAAATTTTTACATTAAACTTATAAAATTAAGTATTTTAAATGCAAAAGATGAGCTCGAGAGTATAGAACAAGAATTACAAATTTTAGCTTACAAAAAGGTTGCTGACAAAGAAAAGAAAAAATTAGAAAATAATATTCCAAAACAAAAATTTAAACCTGTTATAATAACTCGTGATAATATACAAAAAGCTGTTTTTGGTATGGGATACCCAAGTCTGCCTGTTATGACAGTAAATGATTTTTATGAGCAAAGGGTGCGAGATGGAATTTTTCCAAATCAGGAACAAGTTGAAGTAATGAATAAACAAGCAATGGCCAAAATGAACGTAGAAAATGAAAGTGAATTGAAAGAGGAAGAAGAAAAAGAACAAAATGAAATATTAGTTGACAATGATAACGAAGAATTTTTAGCAAGACAACGTGCTATTGATGAATATAAGGATTCGGTCCGTCGTGGTGATGGTAACCGATATAATCGAAGTTAATTTAGACTTGTTTTCATATGTAAAATGGAAAATTAACCTTATGAAAATTTTTATTATTAATAAATTAACCTTTTGAAGTAGTTTTGAATATAACAATTCATGATTTTTGATTTTTATTGTAGTGAAATTTAATATCTCACTCTAGAGAAAAGGGGCTGTTTCAGGAATAAAGCTTCATGTCTTAATCTGCGCGTTAATCAGGTTGGTGAAAATCGTTGACCTCAAGAAAAACATTAAATAATAAATTGTGTCAGATAGATAGAAAAAGTTGCAAAACCGCCGATTTGGTAGTATTATTAATCCCATAAAAAATTATAGTTCGAATATCTTGAAACTGCTGATTTTTGAAACTTATTCGGGTCAAGTTATATTACCTTTTTCAAAAGGCTGTGTGAACTTATTAATTATTAAGTAGCCCTAGTTAAAGAATAATATTGGAATTTATTCTGCTAAAAAGTAATAACCAAGCTTGAATGTTATTTTTCCTTTTAAAAAACTGCCCTTAAAACTTCTTAAAAGCCAAAAATTAAAATCATAACTTCTGCCCAAAAAGCACGACTTCCATTGTAAAAATTCTCAGCTTCTATGTTTTATTCTTTTCTTAATTTTTAAATATTATGATTGCAATTTTATAAATATATTTTATTAAGTCAAAATTTTTAACTGACTAAAAACCTGAACAACTGAGAAGCATTAAAATAATATTAAACTTTGCCACCACGACACCATAAGATCTAGTTTCTGGCGTCTGGCTCGAGTCTGAAAGTTTTATATGGGATTTCTTCAAATTGGACTCGTTAATCAATTTGGTTAGTGCAAATTTCCATATAAAATTCTACAAATTGGACTCAGATTGTGAAATTCCTCAAAAATGCGTCGAATTCCTTTTCTATGGAACGCTAATTCGCCGACCATGTTAATTCGCCAGATCGTAACACTGACATCTTTTGTTGAGTATTTGATTCAACTAAAATATGTATTACACCTGCTGCTAATTGTGAATTCTTACTGTCACTTCTGAAAATTTGGTCCGTCCGTGGCATTTTTTTTTATATTTAAATAAAAATCTTTTCGTAAATATTAATTTTTGCTTGTTGAAAAAATCTTTTAAAACTAAATTAAAAACTTTTTAAATATATTTAAAGTAGTGAGAAATTATTTATCAAAAGTTTTGTAATTTTTAAGTTTTTTATAACTTTTATAATTGGTGCTTGATTTACCTGAATTGAAGTTTTTTTATTTTAATTAAAAGTCAAAAATTTATTAAATATGATGTTAATAAAAAAAGAAAAGTCGAAAATTTTCTGAGTGTGATGAAAAAATCGAAAAAATAAGAGTTTTATTTTGAAATGCCTTTCAATTTCTTGAAAAAATCTCGCCATTATAATGTAACATCGAAAAGTTTATTCGTAATATCTGTTCATCATCTTTTGGGTGAGTAAATTAAAATGCAAATTAAGGCTTCCTTGCAGATTATTTAATGTATATAACATATATATATATATTTAACTGTACCCCAAAAAACTTTTTTTTTTAAGGAATTTGTTTATGCATTTATAATGTTAATGTTGTATGGGTGTATCGTCAAATCGACGACACCTTCAAAATTTGATTAAGAGCTGCTGCACCCAGTCAGATTTTTATATCTTAGATATGATAAAAAAAAGCTTATTCTATATTAATAAATGTTCGCATTTTATATTAGATGCTTGTAAAATTTATTTAAGCACCAAAAACTTTCTTTTTATCGGACTAAATTCAAACAATTGCCTTATAAAAATAAATAACTATATTGTAAATAATTTCTTATTTTTTTTATTAATTCGCTTAGCCCAAAATATTACTTAACATTTTTTTAAAAATTGATCTATACTCACCAATATATAAAAAATGTTTGTTTTTCAATTTCAGTTCTAATTATTTAAATTTCATGATAAAAATGATGCATGAATATTGCATCATTATAAATCCATATAAGTAAAATTTTCCTTGTATCAAGTACAAGAAGCGCGTTTAGCATCCCTCCGACAAAAGAAAAACACAATTTTTCATATTTTTATTTTGAGTCTCAATCGCATGCGATGAGAAAAAGCGTAAAGTGTATAATTCTGAGAGTGAAACCAATCTAATTAGTGTTATATCCATACAAATCCTATAATTCTGTATTGTTACATTGATTTCGGTTTTAATTTATACTTTATAGGATTACTTCATAGTTTTAAATTAAAATATTTAATGCTTACTATCTGTGAAGTACTAAATTCAAATGAAAGTGAAGTTGGAGAAAAAATTTTGTGATCCTCAGAAAAATACAAAGAAATATTTTTCAAATGTATTGTTAAGAAGCCACGAAACTATCATATCAGCTTCTAAAAGGAATTTCTGAAATTCTCGAAATTTCTTCGTGCATTTCACCTCTTCTTTAGGGCATCGGTATATTTAAACCGCGTGTAATTTTCAGCATTGTGATTTTCCAAAAGTTATGAAATATTCAATTAAAAGTAGGTAAATATTAATGTTGCTTAACTTCCATACATTCAAAGAATGCTATTAGAGCCTAAAGCGGAGTATTCACTATAAAGGCGAATCAATGATTCGGCTCTTAGTTCCCATTTAAAGTATATGGAAAGCACGAATAGGAGAGAAAATATCCAACATGTTGAATATTTTACTCACAAATGATTCAGCCATATACTTTATATGGGCTGAGAGAGCCGAATCATTGATTCACATTTATAGTGAATACCCTGCTTAAGGCTGCCTACAATATGCCGGCTTACAGCCGAGCTGACACCGATTTACATTGCGATAGTCTAATCTTTGGCAGGCTTGCACTCTTAACACTTTCAGTAGATTTCTATTGATTTACTCATAACGGCTTTATAGTCTTCAGTATCAGAATCGGTGTCAGCTCGGCTGTAAGCCGGGACTCTTTGAACAAGCTAAAAGTCTGAATTAGCTATATTTGACGATGCCTCATGAAACTGACTCACTTTGGTTTTTTAGGCTAAGGAGACACCAGGTAAGAGGAAAATTCGAAATATTTGGTGTCGGTGTCGTTCCTATAGACTCACCTGCCACGGAAAATCTGCATTAGTCAAAAGGGGCCTATTCACTATAGTTTCCAAATTATCAAATTATCAAATGGCTCTCAAATTTTTGCATTAAATATTAAAACAAATAAAAATATAATTTTAGTTTGATTATTTCTTGAAATTATTTATTACAATCAATTTTGTCTTTTGCATATTTTAGAAACTTCTAAGAATTATATTAGACGTCGGTAAATTCCTCAGTGGATCGTTCATTGGAAATAATTTTCTAATCCAAATATAAATACCAATAAAAAAAATTAAAAATATTTAAATGATAATAATGTTTTTTTTTGTTTGTTTTGAAATTTCCAGATACATCAACGACCGTAGATTGTACCCTTAGCTCTGAAAGTACCGGACAGGAATGCTTAGATAATGTCTGCCAAAGGCTTTCAATTGGTCAGCCTGAATTTTTTGGCTTACGTTATATAGTTAAAGGAACAAAGGACGAATTACGTTGGATAGAATTAGAACGACCGTTAAGTAAACAATTAGAAAAATATGCTGCTGGTCCAAAACTTTTTTTACGTGTTATGTACTATGTTATGTCTGGCGTAACATTATTTCATGATGAAGTTTCACGTTATTATTATTTTTTACAATTAAAAAGTGATGTTGTCGATGGTAAAATCTCATGTGATGTCAAACAAGCAGTAATACTTGCACTTTATTGTCAAAAGGCTGAATGTGATAGCTATCAAAAAGATAAACATACAATTGATTATTTTAAAACGCTTTTACCATTCCCTAAACAATTTATTGAAGATGGTCTACAAGAGAGATTAACTGAAGAAGTTTTACAACAAAGTCCCGGACAACAAAATCTAACACAAAGTGCGGCCGAAGAACTATATATTGCTGCTTGCCAACAATTAGATGGTTATGGACAAGAGAAATTTATAGCAAGAGATAATGCTGGTAATGAAGTACAATTATGTTTAACTGTGAATGGAATTGCTGTTTGGTATACAGATACAATAAAATTTTATCCATGGCATGAAGTTAGTAATGTCGTTAATCTTAAACGTACTTTTAATATAGAATGTACTAGTACTGTTAGTTTTACATTTCCTGATGCTGAAACTGGTAGATATTTTTGGAAATTATGTGTATTACAGCATACATTTTATATGAAATATGAAAAAAATCAATCACAAAATGGCCAACAAAATTTATTTCAAAATACATCAGATGAATTTCATGAAAGCCGTGAAGATATACTTAGTGAACAAGTTATGACATACCAAGCATCTGAACCACATATAATTACAACAAATATTTTAAATAATAATTCAGTTGTTTCATCAAATGTTTCACTAGCAATTAGTCAACAGCAACAGCAGCTACAACAACAACAACAACAACAAGCTTTAAAACAAAATAAAAATTGGCCAAGCCATCAAAAAGATCTTAATTTAATAGGTAATAATTTCTTACATGGAAATGATGCCATTGATAATCAAATACAGAGTACATCTTGTTTAGATCTTAGCAATAATAATAATAATTTTAATCAGGAAAGAGAACGTTTGAAAGCTTTACTTCCAACATATAGAACAGCACCAGATTATGAAACTGCTGTCCAACAAAAATATCATGCAAGCTCAAATGATATTCATAATGGTGTTTGCGGTGAAGAAACATTTAATCATTATTTACAATATAAATATCCAGATGTTACACAAACAGCAGCTACAACAATTCATGGACCTATAAGTACAAATTTATATACAAATATGGATCTGGCACAACGATTACCATTAACGATGAGATTAAAACCAC
Organism: Acrocera orbiculus; assembly: GCA_947359355.1. NCBI lineage: Eukaryota > Metazoa > Arthropoda > Insecta > Diptera > Acroceridae > Acrocera > Acrocera orbiculus. The sequence continues at coordinate 15,570,351 of OX375757.1, forward strand.
CACCACCATATCCAGCTAATCGTCTTAGTTCAACATCTACACCAGATTTAGCTGTAGCAAGTCATCGTACTCTACTTGGTTATCGAGGATCATATGTATCTGGTTCTAGTCCAGATTTAGTATCTACAAGGACTTTTTTAAATCCGTCATATATTCACTATCCTTATTTAGCTACAATGGGACATTCACAGCCATATTTACCTCATGGTACATTCGAAAATCTAAATATGATTGAAGAACAACCATCAATTGTATTGCCATTAAGGCATCAACATTTAAAAAAACCTAATTATGATCAACAAATATATAGAAATCAACAATATCATGAAACAAATGGTTCCTTACAAAAATCTAATCAAAATGGATCAATTGAACCAATTTATGAAAATGTACCATTACCTTGGCAGGGACAAGAACAAAATAATGAAATGCGAAATAGAACATCTAGTATACAATCTGCTCCAGGTGGTATGAGAAATGATAATAAAATTAATCCTAGTAATGAACATGATATACAAAATACTCAAAATAAAATAAATTTGATTCCTCAGACAGAAAAAATTAATCAGAATATGTTAAATACAATAACAACATGTACACGAGTTAATACATCAGAAAATCAAAAAGTTATAATGAATTCAAAGAAAAAATCAACAAATAATAATAAAAATTTGGATTCACCAAATCCATCACATTCACAATCAATTTTAAATTCATCTCAAAATTCAGCAATATCAGCAACTACAACTGATTCTGGTATAAGTTCTACAGGAAAAGAGAAACGAAAAAAAAAATGGGGTATTTTATCACGTTATCGAAGTTCATCAACAGAAAAACAAAAAAGTGCAACATTAGGCCGTGAAAAAAGTAAAAATAAAGAAAAAGTAGATCGAAATAATCAAGAAGCAAATTTACGACACCGTTGGTCTACCGGGTTACCAAAGTTACAACCATTATCTGCTACCTTCAGTAAAGATAAATTAGTACGACTATAAAATATTTTAATTATAATAAATATTCTATTTAAAATGCTTTATTTTTAGTGCCAAATACTCTATTCTAAATTGAATGATTCTCAATTGTTTTTGGAATTTGAAAGAATTCCAAAACGGCGTGAAAGTGCCCGCTATGAATGTGCACTACTACCAGAAAATAAATCTAAAAATTCTGATCCAAATTTTCTACCCTATGATGATAATAGAGTTCGTATAACACCTACAATGGATAATAAATTGGGCTATGTAAATGCATCCCACATAACGGTAAATAAAAGAAAATTATTATTATGCAATTGAAAATTAAAATTAAAATTAAACTATTGTTTTATTCAATTAGGCCACAGTTGGAACTAATCAAAGATTTTATATAATTGCACAAAGTCCTCATAGCCCTCATACATTAAACATTTTTTGGCAATGTATTTGGGAAGCTGATGTCTATCTGGTTGTTCAATTGTCTGAAGAATTTTCATATATACCACCAAATACCAACAAAAGCTTAGAATATGGACAAGTAAATTATACTAAATTAAAATAAAAAGAAATACAAAATATTAACTTTGTCTTTTTTAATTTTTTTTCTCATAGTTTCAAATATATCAAGAATTTTCTCAAACAACTGATCGATGCATTACAAGCAAACTAAGAATTTTTCATATACCTTCAAGAAGATATAGATCCGTCTGGCATTTAAATTATTTCGAATGGGCTGAACAAAATTGTCCAAAGGATGATGGCTGTTTTCTTGATTTTTTGGAAGAATTAAATTCTGTACGGTTAGCTTCGATTAATGAAGTTCCACCTGGACATAATACAAATCCCCCAGTTTTAATACATTGTAGTGAGGGTGGGGGACGATCTGGTGTAACATTGGCTGCTGATTTATTGTTATATACCTTAGACCACAATCAGGTAAATAATTTTTGAAATTATTAACAAATTTTCACCTTAAAATTTCTTCTATTTAAATTATTTATAATTGTAATTATTTTAATTGGTTTTTACTTACTGTAAAAAAGTAGAATCAAATAAACAGGTTTTTTAATTAGATATTAAACTTTAATTTTGAAGCCATAATTTGGCTAATATTGCATTTACAGTGGCCAAAGATACAAAACAAATGTACTACCAATGCTGCATGTATAAAAATAAGTGTTTATCTTTGTTGTTGGAAAAAATGTCTTACGTTATATTCACAGTGAAACTTAATATAACTTTCACAATTATTTAGTGTTAAACTATATCCGAAAGAGAGAATCCGAACAATTATTAAAAATTTCCCCTTCGTGTTGCTATGAGTTGTCTAGTACATTAAGCAATGAACTGGCAAACTAGATTAAGATTAGTCTATTTGAGGAATATACTAGAGATTGCCCATACAAATTTTAAAATCGTAGGACATTTGTCTAGTATCTTTGGCCACTCTAAACGCACTATAATTGAAATAAATCAAAGGTAATCTTTGTCCAAATTGGCGTATATCAAAATGTTGAGTACACACACAAGTTGAATAGCGTAGCGAAAAAAAAAACAATTTGCTGTGACAAGCAGCAAAGTTTCTAAAATTTCGATTGTTTTTTTTTTGGATGAGACGATTTTTGAGATGTTACGGTCATCTACAAATCAAGTGGTTAAATTGTCCACTTTGAACGGAAAGCATCAACGAGAAGCTAAGCGAAATGTTATTGTGTTAATATTTCTCTCGTTACGCTTGTCGCTTTGTGATGGTATTATTTTTGATATTAAAAATAAGAAATGAAAAAATCATAAGCATTTTATACTACAGTAAATTTAATAATCACGAGAACTTTTTTAATTGTTCATGATTTATAAAAAATAATTTGCTTAGTTTTATCATAAATGTCTAAAATTTTGAAATTTTTTTTAAAAGTATAAAGGAAAAATTTACAATAATTTTTTGTTTTAGGACTTGGATATCCCTCGGGTAGTTGGACAGTTACGGCAACAACGTGACAATATTATTCCTTCGTTAGCCCAGTACAAATTTATTTATGCTTTGCTAATTACATATTTAAAACGAACCCGACTTATTTAAGTTAATATTGAGAGATATACAAAAAAACAAAATAATAATAATAGTATTAACGAGTTTTAAATGAACAGTGAGTATTTGGATAAAATTACTTATCTATTGTTAAAATTTTGTAATTTTCCGTTTAGTATTTATTTATATTGCCTACTTAAAGAATGTTTTCTATAAATGACGATAATTTGTGTGCCTTAATAATGAGCAAAATTTATAAAAAATAAAGTATTCATAACTTTTACAAATAACTTTTTTGTCACAATTGCAATCAGTCTTAACAACAGTTTATAACATTTTTTTAATAAATTATATTGAACAATTGTGGAATTAGAAAATATTTAAGAAATTTAAATATTTTTGTTTTATTTACAACTTTTAGAATTAAATTAAAAAAAACAAACAAACAAATATTTCGTTTTTCATTTAATTTAATTTTGTAGGTTTTGTTTTCAAATTAACAAATTAAATGGAAGTTTTTTCTAATATCTCAAGTTCACGAAATTGTATTTAAATTTTATCCTTTTTCTTCCTGATATAATTGATACCTTTTGCTGTTCCAAAGCTTTTATAGTAAATCAAATTGAATCAGATTAAGACAAAAAGCTTCAGTTTGGTTTTAAGTTGAGGTTAGGAAAACAAATAAAACTGACTTTTAACAAATTTCTAATTCTTTCAAATATAATCATATCATAATTCATTCAGCTTTCGACAAAATTTTATTCTGTTATAATTCAATTCTAGTGATATAAATGGGCACATGTCTTATCGATTGAAAAAAACATGCCATATGCTTTTTTCTTTCTTGCAATTAATTCATGTGTCAAGGATATTACTTATCAAAATTTAATGATTCCGCTCAAGCAATTCTATGACAACAAAATTTTATCAAATATAAACAGTTTAGCACTTTAAGGTCATCGAAAATTTAAGAATTTCAGGAGGTCTTAAATATTTTATTTTGAGCAAATGATAAGATTTTTTTTGTTAGCAAATTAAAGTAATTTAATCAATTCGCCTTAAGTGCACACTTATTGCTAAGTTATCTTAAAACTTTTATTAGTATTAATTTAAAATTAAAAAGAATTAGTACTTGAAAAATTTTTCATTTTTTTTCTATTTGTTATCGTGGATGAGTAAACAAAAAAAATATTGATTTCCTAAAAAGGTCTAATTAGATTTTTGTGACTAAAGGGCAGATTTCTTGGTGAAATTCCGCTCTTAATAAAATAATCTGAAATGAATTTGAAATGTCAGCGAAAATTTGTCTTGAATTTGAATTCAAAATTTAGAAGATTTATGTTATTATTTTTCTTTAAAGCCTTTATGGCTAACCAAAGTTATATCTGTATTCATAGAAAATGAAGCTGAGAGGAAATTTATTTATATTAAGACTGGTGAGGCCTATAGACACTTTTGGTAGTGTCTTAAGCTGGCTATTTGCAAGCATAAAAAGTTTTGTTTTTGAAAATATTTACGCTACCATTTTCGATATTTCTTTAAATTTAATGCAACTATTCGCTTTTCTAATTTTAATAGAATTTATCAAATACTTGTTTAAGCCTGTTTCATTTGAATTTGTAATTATCTATGCTCATAATGGAAGTGAATTCTGCTGAATTTTTACATTTAAGGAAAAGTTATTGATAAATTACCTCAAAATAAGAAAAATGGCTTGTCGCTTCTGTTAGATTACAATCTGCATATATGATTTGAATAAAGTAAGACAGAGCTATTAATTTTCGTGTAAGTGTTTTCAATTCTGTTGAACTTGTCATTTCTCTAGTTAGAAAAGTAAATTAAACAGTTGTTCGTCAGTTCCAATAAATTACCCACTTCAAAGGTTTACAGAAGTATCGAGTTAAGTACTATTTAAGTTTTAAATTTAGTACTTATACTTCTACTTAAGTTTTCAGTTTAAGTATATAGTATCTCCTCCGCTAAGTAAGTGTTAATCCGCATGTACAAATAAATAGGAGTAATTGTTAACAGTCTATGATGTCATCATATCTCAATTTTTTTCTAAAACTACGAAAATATGTATTAAAACTTTTTTTGGTATTAATGCATTTATTTAATTTTGGAGTAATAAAGATAAAGAGCTGTTATAACAACAATTAATTAAACTCTATGCAATTTTGAATCGAAAAAATCAAAATCAACAAAAATTTCTCGAAAAATACTTCTTATGAATTTATTTATTTTGCATTGTATATTTTTAAATTTTTTGATAAAAAATGCATAGAAAAAAATTTAACTCGTATTTAGCTTAAAACTTAAAAATAGCGAGAAAACTTAATTCAAATACAGGAATTACCAATAATGATTAAATTTAGATTCACTTCCTAGATTATTTCAATTGAATTAATTGAACATCCTTGTTACTAGCAAAAAAACATTAAAATTTTATACAGTAACCGATATGTTTTTATAAAATCAGTAAAGTATATTAGTGAATATTACATTAAAGTAACCAATTAAATGATTGAGGGAAGTTTATAATTATTGTTGTTATCACTAGTTAAATTAAAAAGCGCAAAATTTAAATGCAATTAATTTGATATAAATTGAAGGTCCATCAGAATTTACGTAATTAGATGATTATGATAAGCGTAGTTAATTTTTGATTATTAAACTTTGTTTTTATATTTAGAATATTTAAAAAAATTGAATGTTGACTGTTATCAATACCATATGAACGATATTTTTTATTATGCAAAATGGTGAAAAAAACAAGAACTTAAAAAAAAAGTCTTCCACTTTTGTTAGATTTTATAAATATTAATTAAAATTAAGTGTTTTGAATGAGTAGTAAAATTCTACAGTTTTTCTTTAGATTTGGGATTTAACAAATGTCGTCTGTTTTTCTGTACCAATTTTTTTAGTTGTCTCTTCCAGTTAACTAAACACAAAATTTTAATCATTGAACAATTATACTCGTTTAATTTTTTAGTATGAATTACGACGAGATGTCTAAAAAAATAATATATTAATTACAATATCAGTTATAAAAATACAATTTTTTTAGAAGGTTCATTTGTAGTTAATTTAGGGTTTAAATTTTGCAAACATTTTCATTTAGCGTCTGATTGGTATTTTTGATAATATTTTATTGTGGATTTTGGACTTTTTTACTGTTTTACTAGTAGATGGCTTAGAAGTTTCTGAAGAACCATTCTAAATATTATCCTTTTAATTTAGAACTTTAAAATACCGCCACAACGTATAAAATATTGTATGGTGATGGTAACAGCTGTTTTTTTGCCAAAAAGAAATATAATTATTCTTGTCTAGTCTTGTTTTGGACAGCGCTTTTATAGAAGTTTTGAGGCAAATTTACACTCATTCATAAGTATATTGATTGCAATAATTACATTACAAATCTATCAGAAAAGTATAATTTCTACCTTTTAACTCATTTTATTACATTTATAATGCATTGTTATTAACGGTCAGTCAATTTAATATAATAAAATTAGTTAGAAAGCATAAGTTCTATATTTTCAATAAAAATGTCAAACTCCAACAAACTATTGAGTATAACCGCGCCTCAAAACTTCTATAAAAACGCGGTTATAAAACCGCTATCCAAAACGCCAAACTAGACAGCAAGTATATAAAATATGTTGTGCCCTGACATTTGGTTTCTTTCATACACGAGGGCTAGAAGTAGTAAGTTCTCAATCATCTTCGGCTGAGGCGAAAATCCAGCCTAAATCAAGTTATATAAAAAAAAAAAATTAATAATTACATTAATATAAAATTAAATATAAGATAAATATAATATAACAAAAATTGTGTGTGATTTAAATTATTTAATAAATTAAAAGTGTTCATCTGTTTTAAATTGTGAAGTTAGATAAATTTAGTTGAAATTTTCATAATCTTAAATAAGAAAAATAAAATAAATATGCCGCGATCTTCTTCAACTTCTGTAAATACAAATGGATATACAAATGGTCATAGTGGATTATACGATATGGAAGATTGTCAAACTTTTCTTTTTACATCCGAATCAGTTGGTGAAGGGCATCCAGGTATAAAATAATATATAATGTTTTTATTTTTAAAATTAAAACTTTTTTTTCGAAAATTTTATGTATACACAAATGTGCCGACAAACAATGTGCTCACACAATGTGATCATATTACATTTAATTGTTGCAGTTATTATAACAAAAAAAATTCTAAATAGATGCTGTCCAACTAAAGTTAATACAATTTAAGAAATATAAAGCTAGACTAATGTCCTAGCAGGAATATACATTATACTTAATGTATGTTTTTTTTTAATAAAACTAAGCAAATGAATATTCTTTATATAGATACAAGATGGCGGAATTATGTTGCCAGACAAAATGTATATAATACATATGTATGTTATGAATAGAATCTTTAGATTTGAAGTTATTTTTTTTTTTATACTTGATTTCTAAATAGCATGTGCTATTTAATATGTTCAAGTTAATAAAAAAGTATTTGAAATATATTTTTATTATTGTTACAATTATACAAAATTAGATACTGAAATAATATTAAATTCGAATTAGTTTTAAAAATTTTTATTTCTATTTATATGATACGAACACGTGAGAAATATGAATTCCATGCTTTGTTTAAAACAAAAGCAAAAGACAATTATTATTTTTTGCTATGACATGCGCACAAACTAAACAAAAAAAGGTTCATTATGTCAATTATTTGAGTATATGTCGTCGATTTTGAAACCTCGTGTTATAATATTTTCGGTATTAAAAGGTTATCAGGTAGAAATGATGAAAATTTTGGTTTATCATTTTTCCATTTTTTTTTTATTTTTTTTTTAAGTAACCTTCAATATTGCAATCAATTTTCTATAAATTCTTAGAATATTTTCAAAGTAATAATTACTTTATGAATTTTTGTTCAATAAACATAACCCAATTGTTTTTCAAAAGTTTTCTAAACATTTATACCACAAATTGATTTTTCTTTATATTTCTTTTATTTTAAGTCTTATATTGAGTATTTCAATTATTTTTTAGGCAAATATTTGGCTATGTATAACAAGGAAACACATAACAAAAGTAAAAGAAACTTGTCCAAACTAAAAAAAACTTGAATAAAGGTAGAAAATGAGGAAAATTATTACCATAACCAGCATCTTAAATAAATTTGGATTGATAAGATAATGAAGTTTAAAGACAAGTAAAGAAAAACAATATTTTTTTTTTGTTTATCTACTACTGTAATCATAAAGGAAATGTGCATATTTTGAATATTGATAAATGGAATGAAATAATATTCACGGTTATGAATTATATTTTTAATTATTTAAGAGTTATAGAGATTTTGAATGAGTTAGTTTAAAATTTCGAAAATGATTATTTCATATTAAGAAAGCTTTATAAAATGACATTTTAGCATATGAGATAGTAAAAATCAAATTGATTTTTAACAAATTCCATTCCAAAAATTCCCTTTAATTAATGTCTACAAATATAAATCTAAATTTTAATCACATAATTTACTTATATCTTGATCAATTTTTGTTGTATAAAATAATATATTTGGCAAATTATTAAGCTTGATTAAAATTAAAAACAAAAAAATGATTTTTATACCAACAAAACTATTGTAAACATTTTGAAAAAATGGAATACTCAGAATCTCGTTGTTTATTTTTAATAACAAAACAAAATTGCAAAGTTTGACAACGTGAGGCGCTGACATTTAATAATTACTCCTTGTTTTTTATTTATCCAATAAATTTTTGAAGCTTTATATCAACACTTAAATGGTTAGATACCTAAAGCTAAAACCAACGTAGTTTGTTGCCGAACGGTGATAGAAATCGGTGATAGACAAACATCTCCATATAAATCTTACCTGTATATCAGATTCATATAAAAATTAAAGAATTTTTGAAATCATAGGATTTCAAAACAAATATAGGAAAACATCAATTTTACGTGATATTGAATAAAAAAATATTGAATATTAGCTGTTTTATAAATTAAATAATTACTTGGTCTCTATTCTCTTTTTCTACAAATCCAGAAATGCTTGATTTTATACATATTCTTCCAGAATGCATTCGTGCATACAGTATAAACTCAAAATTAAAGTGCTATTTTGGTACATGTGTATTTGCCAACTTTTGAAAGATGTGCAATTTTATTAATAAACGGGCAGAAACCGGCCTTTGTATAAAATTTGTAGACCAAGACAATAATTTCGCCGAAACGTGAATATTTCTTATTAAGATAGCTATCTTCAAGTTCGTTATTCGAACAAGCTTTATAGCCTAATACATTGAAAACTGTACTATATATTTTTCTGTTTGGCCAATGGGTATGATCCTCACACTCATTATATCATTCTTATGTAATATTCTAGTTTATAATATGTCTCGTATTATAAAATTAAGAACGGGATCAGATTCTGATTTTGTAAAATGTTTAAAGAAATCGGATTTTGACAAAGTGCATGGTAAATATATCAAAATTAGACTTTTTCGTTCTCTTTCTAAGGATACTAGGGGCGGGATAAATAATAAAAATGCCTAATAATCAATAAAATTTGTGAAATTAAATTCTATTTACCTAAATACTTTTCAAGAATTATTTTATATTATTTCACTTAGAAATATATAAAGCATAATGTCAAATAATTATAACTCATTGAGCCTTTTTATTTGAATGCCTTATTCCATTCTCATGTGAAATACTCATTGGACCAATTTACATTCAACCACGAAACATCACTAAAATTCTGTTGAAAAATATATTCAGTTTTACAACGTAACTGGTAGACATATAAATGTAATTGTAAATAATTGATAATTGAATATACCAAAAAGATGGGAATTATCTGAAATCGAAACGTAAGAAGATACAGACATCCCTTCATTATACAACATTATAACTAAGGATTTGTTAGAAAAAATAAATAAACACTTTTCAGTTACAAAAATACTCATGTATGCGGGTTAAATAATTTTGTTCTCGCTAAAGTGGCTAAAACATCCTTTTCATATACTGATAAAATCACTTTTAAATAAATATAAAGAAAATTGCAAATGACTTTGGAAATAGTGGAAAAGGTAAACTAATAAAAATTGTAAACGTATTTAAATATTCGGGAGTCACGTTACAGACAGCAGCGAAGTTTTTTCAAGGCTCACTTCGAAGACAAAACCTCCGTTATAATTAAAAGCTTTTATTTCATTAAGTATAATCTAGCATCATCCTTAAATACTGATCTTTCTCTTTGAAGCCAAAAATATCCAATCCTAAGCTACCTAATAAAGTTGGTCTGGAAAAACGCAACAGAGAAATTAAATATGTGTTTCCACAAAGCCGTTAGAAATGTTAGATAAAAGCATATGACATTGTTGAATGTGTGTTCATTGTGCAATGAGTTTTTTGGTAGATACCTCATCATTATTTGTTGAAGCAGAGTGAAATCTTTAGAAGAATGAAAATTTCACAAATCATTTATCAAAGTTTAAGATTTTTTGATGAGGGCTATTTTGTTTCTTCAAGTATGTTTAATTTTTATTTTTAAAATTAAAATTCGATTTAGAAATAAATACTTATAATAATATTTCCGTTATTAAGTTTTTAGAGCTAATGGAATTATTTCAATAGATCGGTTTCTAAAATGAATTAAAATTTATTCCGTTGAATATTTTGACTGACAAAGATCTTTTAATTAAATAATTTTTGAATCAAATTGACGATGTGCTTACACAAAAATAATATTAAATTTCGATTGTCAAGTACTTCAGCATCAAAAAGCTGACACATTTGTTTTGTTTATAAAATCTTAAATAATTGCAAATAGCATTTAGGATGACTGACATAAAGTATAAAACAATAAATTTGATACAAAGTCATAATTTAATTTGATACAGTTATTTGTATAAGCATAAAATTATGGTTTTATTTTTCACTTCCTAACGGGCTGTTAACAATTTCATATTTTTATTTAATATAACGAATATTTGACTTATATTTTTTTTTATTTTTTTTTTATAGATAAAATGTGCGATCAAATTAGTGATGCAATATTGGATGCTCATCTTCAACAAGACCCCAATGCAAAAGTTGCTTGTGGTAAGATATTTTTAATACAAAATGTATTATTTTAAATATTGTTAAAAATAATTTCACTAAATATCTTGAATTCGAATTTATTTATATTTTGGGATTCTTATAATATTCTGAAAAGGAAAGAACCATTAACAGTGATTATTACCTTGCGTTATTGGTGAGTTTGACGTAATAACGTGATGAAATTGCAGCAATTGAATATACTGAATTGTTCAATTTTTTAAATTCCTATGAGAAATTATATTTTTTGAAAAATGGTGATTTTTTATAGTAAATATCTTCTAGTTTGTTTAACCTAAAAAAATAAATGAAATAATAAATTTTGGGATGAATTAAAATGTTTCATAAACTAGCCATTATTAATCAGTTTCAAATTAATCCGCTCTGAGTAATCTTGGGTACTTTTTGAAGAATTTGAAGTTACTAATTCCCAGATGTACTCATATACTCTGGTATAAAGATCTCCTTAATATTAAAGGTAAGTTGTGTAGTGCTAAAATTAAATTGGCCAGCGATGTCGAAACTTTTACACACCCGAATTTAAATAGAAAAAATTTACGTATGTAACTGTCTAATATTCGCCAGGCCGAAGTTTGAGAGCTACTTTAAGACACTGTAAACAAACAATAATTCAATATTGTGTACATTCAAGTAAAAAATCAGCTTAGAAAACCAAATAAATGTATTTATGTTAGTTCTTAATATTAAAATATCATTTTTAGTGTAATTCATGACCGATTTACGATAAAAACCATTAATATCGCTTATATTATCCTCACTTGATTACTTGTATCTGATTTGCTCAATTTGATTAAAAACTTATTACCTATTGCATAGATTACCTTCAAAGCCTGCTTTAATTATAAAAACTACTTCGTTTTTTTTTTAAAGGAAGTAAGAAAATTTTTTGTTTTAAGAAAAATTTAAAAAAAAAAGAAAATTCAAAGACAGGAAATGATTAGACAAAAAATGTTAAAATAAGTAATTTTTTGAAATAGAAAAGCACTGAACTCTTCACTTTTTTAATTATTATCATTTTCTTATCATTAACACTATTGATTAGAAAATATAGAAATTTGTTTTAACAAAAAAAAGTGCAAGTCTTCCTCATTTCTCGAGGGGCTTAAAAAAAACACAAAAAAGAATAGGATTACGCATAATATACAGATTAACTTTTGTTAAAAACAAGTATTTTACTTAGAAATTTATTTTCTAAGTAACTAACAGATAACTAACAGGTCACACACTTATCAATATTTTAAGCTAAATTTACTAAGAGAATTGTTATTGAGCTTAATAGTTTAACCTTTTTTTATTCATAGTTTAACTAAACAATATTCAATAATATTTTGTAATATATGTATGAAGGAAATCGGAATGAAATGCGAAAAATGAAATTTTTCTTATCACTCTAATCACTGACAATGACTTTTCTTATATAACATATGATAACATTTAATGCTTTTTGTTTTCTTTTATTCAAAAATAAATACGATTGTTATTGAACGAAATATTTTTTTAACAAAATTTCTAAGAGAAAATAGATTTACAAAAAAATTATTTATATTTAAAAATTGCGTCTTGAATTTATGAATATGAAATCTTCTAAAACTACTGAATTTTAAATATTAGGCAAATTTTCCTAAATAGGCATATGTATTTATAATAAGATGTGTAGATATAATGGATATTTATTCCAAAAGTTGTTGTTGTAGTCTCCAGCATGAATGTGAAATATTTCCAAGAATTAATATTTTTATTTGTTTGCATTAATTGCTAGCTTATGCTTTGCATTTGGGATGGTTTTTCTCTGTTACAGAGTAGTTGCTTCTGTCTCTCTATTTTGTTAGGTTTGTTTTTCCTATTTGGAGAATTGGTGTTTTTCTTTGAGTTGCTGTTTTATCGTTTTTGATGTTTCGGCGGTTGTTTTACTGAAGAGTAGCGGACTTCTTGAAGGACTGCGTTTATTTGTATAACTATTTCTGATGAGGATACAGAATCATTATTAGCTAATTTATTACTCTAGAAGTTTTTCCAATTTTTTTGCAACTATATCACGGTATATTGTGTGAAAAGTTTTAATGTAATTGTTGAAAACGCACCGCAGTTTTCTTTCAGCTATTATATTGAGTCTTCAATCGTGTTTAGGAGCCCATTGACTGCCTGAAGTGTGCTCCTGCTTTTGCTTAAGTTAAATTGTTTCTCAAGTTATTGGAGGGTCTATTCTAATCGTTAATCTTATGTATAGGATGGTTGTGAGTGTTTTCTAGTGCTATTTTTCTCTATGAGTTTGGATTATTTGTGCCTCCATCCTTCTGAAATACTCCCAATTTCAATATCCAAAATTGTAAAGTAAGTTGTCAAATACCAAACAATCGGAATTTGATATTTGGCAGATTACGTCGGAAAGCTTACGTACTAAAACCATTTTTAAGAAATAAGAACTTAAATAACTAAACTCTTAAATGAAAGATCTGTCAAAAAAACTGCACTTTTCAATAAAAATCTTAGAAAAAAATTTTTTAATACTATTTTTTCATACAAAAATTTTAAAATATTAATAATTAAACACAATTTTCCAGAGACGGTAACAAAAACTGGGATGATTTTATTATGTGGAGAAATAACTTCCAATGCAGTAGTTGATTACCAGAAAGTAGTGAGAGATACAGTGGAGCATATTGGCTATGACGATTCCTCAAAAGGTAAATCTAATTTTTTTGTTTTTTTTATTTAATTTTAACAAAATTTTATATTTAAAAAAAAACACACAAATCTTTTTCTTTTGTTATTTTTCCATTTAATAAATTTTTTGATGTCAAAAATCATTTGATATTGTGATATTACGAAAGGTTTCGATTGGAAAACACTAAATCTGCTAGTAGCTATAGAACAACAATCCCCAGAAATAGCTAGTGGGGTACATCTTAATCGTGAAGATGATGAAATTGGTGCCGGTGATCAGGTATTAGAGAATGCATATACATTTTTTTTGTTTTTTTTTTCTTTCAAAATAAAACGCCATTCAAATTCAATAAAATATTTAAAATGTTCATAAAATTTAAAATCATTGAACAGAAAAAAGCTTCCATTTTATTCATAAGAATTTTAAATTGCATTTGCATGCAATGGGAATATTTTTATAACAATTTGGGTATTTTTTTTTTTTTTTTGGTTAAATATATTATTTTTATTTTTTCAAGACAAATTATAATAGGGAGTCAAAAAGAAAATCTTAAAAGTTATCAAATTTTATTTCTTTAATTTGGCCGTATTTTGTATAAAATTTTAATAAGCTCAAAATTCAAAAGAAATCTCTGTAAATAAATCCTCATTGCGTTACTTTCACCACATATGCCAGATTTGTCTTCCCCCGCTTACAGGCTCTTTGAAGAATTTAAAAAAAATACACAACGGAAAAAGATTTGGTTTAAATGCAGAAAACTTTGCTCAAATTATGGTCGACGTCAAGCCCAAAATTATCTATTTACCCTTCACGTATAGGCAGAGCTGAAAAAAAAAGAATGAATTAATTAAACTTGAAGGAGAATATGTTGAAGAATAAAGACCAATATTGCAAAAAAATTGTCTTTTTAATTATGAATTTCGGGAATTATGAACCCAGTTTTAACACTCAAACGTTTTGTTAATTGTTATATTGCTACAGTTAATGCCATCATGTCTATTTTTCTAATATATTTAAGGAAAATTGAATAAAATGAAAACGAAATGCAATTTTTTAGTTGATTAACCGTCAAACTCTGTCTCAAAAGTTCCAAAACAAACTAAAATTAAATTGAATTTCCACTGATAAAAAATTACGGTTTCCTTAAATTTCTAAAATAAATTTGACTTTCAGGAATATCGGTGAATATCGGTTAAATGAGTATGGTGCGGTTGTGGTATAAAAAGCAGGATAGTTTTAACCCCATACTTTGTAAATAATTATTCCAAAAAATTGAATATCTACTATTGATATGAAAAAAGTAAGAATATGCTTGAAATTCTTGTTGAGTCTTTTACGCAGTTGGGTTTTTCTTTTGTTGAATGAAAATTCAAAAGCAACAAAAAAACAATTATTTTTCTTTGACAAAATTTCGGGGATGCAACCCTTATGAATTAAAAAAATAATCAATAATTTTTAATTTTTAGAAATAATAAGCTTCTTTTTGTTCCATTTGAAAATCGAACTATACCTCAAGTCCTAGAAGAAGCCTTGTTTTTTTGGGAGTCGTTTTCATCTCGTTAAACTGAATGCCGGCCATTAAAAAAAAAATGTTAATTATTTTTTAATGTTATACAATTAATCGGAATTGAAATATATTCCTTGTAAGTGATTTTAAACAAATTTCATTCGAGATTTAAGGTGGTAGTACTTTTGTACGGTTTTATAGTATTTCAAATTTGTAGAATTTATTTCGTTTTGAAAAAACGAAGCTTAGTAGTAGTGAACCTATCCAAAAAACAACAAAAATAACACCTTCAAATATATATTGCAATAATACTATACATATAAAAATAATTCAATGGAAATATAAAACAGAAGACAAAAAAAGACAATAAAATATTTTTATCTTCTTAATTCAAATTTTCTAATATTATTGAATATTGAAATTTTTTAAAGGGTTTGACTACAAAACTTGTACAGTTCTATTAAATTTGGATCAACAATCAACCGATATTGCAGCCGGAGTCCATATAAATCGTTCAGAAGAAGAAATTGGTGCTGGCGATCAGGTCAGAACTACAATGGATGTTTAACTAGTTTTTTTTCTTCTACTTTTTTCTCTTTTTTTATTTAGTTTTGTGAACTCAAAATGATATTCTTTAGATATTTAGTTCTCAACCACAAAAAAACTCTTCTTTAAACTAATCTAAAAAGAAATTTCTTTTTTTCTTTTCATATTATAAAATAACAAAAATTTTATTTCTTAAGCAATTTGCTTGCATGCTTTTTGTTTTTTGTTGAGTAGAATTTATTTATTTAATAAATTAAAAATTTTATAAAACATTTTCTATTAAAATTTTAAATTTTTTATCCTAAAAGTTAACAATAATACATAATTCATTACTATAAGCTCACAAATAACAAAATCCAAGAATTTTTAATATTCACACCATTTTTTTGGACATGACATAAGTCATAGTATAAATTATACTTTATAGACTTTTAATATTTCTTAAGGGATTTTTTCTTAAGTTTTACCAAGTTTAATTTGATATCATTGACAATTTTTGTATAGAATGCATTAATATTTTTAAAATTGCATTGATAACAATACAGATTGTCATTACACATGAAACTGAATTTCATTCATATGACTTCTATGTCTAGCTTTACAATATCCCATTCTACATTCTAAATTTTCAGTTTATTTTCGACTGTTTTGGCGTTTATCTTGTTAAGGGCAACTTAATTTCATGCGTGTTAATTGGCACAAAATTTTTCTTCTATTACCACATCCCGGAATAAATTTTGCGTTCACTTCTCTGTTTGAAAGAATCATATTTTTCAAATTTTCGTCCGTTTTTGTGGTCGAAAAGTGTTTTGAGTGTTGCTTGTGATCAATTTCAGAATGTTCAAAGACTGACTTCAATATCTCATGCCTTTTTAGGAAATTTTACGGCCTAAATCAAAACTTAATGTTAGCGCATTATTCGAAATCGATTATGTGCGGCAGATATTTTTGGCAAAACTTCATTTTTATAGCACTGTTAGCACTAATTCCATTTAAGTCACAACTACTTCATTCATGACACTGTCTCTCTCAATACATTGGATTATTGGATTTCTTATTTAAAAGGGATGTAGTGTCAGTAAATGTTAATTAATTTTTGTTGTTGTATTATTTAGATGAATTTTAAAAATTGTTATGTCACACTTAATGTTTGCTACACTGAAATGCTTTATTTTTTTCTATTTGTCTGATGTCAACTTTCATTTGTGGTTCATTTTCATAAACTTAATTTTTTTTATCAAATAGAAAAACTGATTAAAATTTCTTTTCTTTCTTGTTTTTTTATTATTTTTAAATTATAACAGGGAATAATGTTTGGATATGCCACAGATGAAACAGAAGAATGTATGCCATTGACAGTTGCCCTAGCACATAAACTTAATCAAAAAATTGCCGAATTAAGAAGATCAGGAGTGTTTTGGTGGGCAAGACCAGATTCTAAAACGCAAGTAAGTCTTATCATCTAACAAAATTTGTTAAAATTTAAATATTAAAATGATGTAAATAATAATTAAAGATTATTTGCTACTCTTGAAAACTAATGATGCAAAAAATTATTCTGAAATTATAAAGTTTATTTGTAAAAATTTATAAGAAAAAAAAAACCAAAAATAAATTTACTTAATATTCTGTAGGTCGCTTGCGAATACCTTTTTAAACAGGGTTCATGTGTACCTCAACGTGTTCATACTGTAGTTGTTTCATTACAACATTCAGAAAAAATTTCACTTGACGATCTCCGAAAAGGAGTTATGGAAAAAGTTATTAAAGAAGTAATACCACAACAATATTTCGATGCAAATACAATTGTTCATATAAATCCATGTGGGCAATTTATAATTGGAGGTCCAATGGGTGATGCTGGTTTAACTGGACGTAAAATAATTGTTGATACATATGGTGGATGGGGTGCACACGGTGGTGGTGCATTCTCTGGTAAAGATTTTACTAAAGTTGATAGATCAGCAGCATATGCTGCTAGATGGGTAGCTAAATCATTGGTTAAAGCTGGATTATGTAAAAGATGTTTAGTACAAGTATCATATGCAATTGGTTTAGCTGAGCCAACATCAATAACTGTTTTTGATTATGGTACATCAAAACGTACACAAAAAGAATTATTAGAAATAATTAAAAAGAATTTTGATTTAAGACCTGGAAAAATTGTTAAGTAAGTATTTTAATTTAATTATTTAATTTGTCTGTATTTATATTAATTTATTACTAGTTAAAATTAAATTCTAGCTCCTTAAAATTAATTTCAGTACACACTATGAAGGTTTTAAATTTTTATCAAGTGATAGTAGATAAGGCGGCTTCCTGAACTGATTCCATTTAAAAAGTATTCGGACGCCATAAAAAGAAACCAATTAATATTTTTACCATCCACTTTTTATTTTTTATTTATTGATATTTTACCAAAAAATATTTTCAGTATTACACAAGGATTAACTAGAAAGAGGCACATATAAACTGTTTTGTTAATATTTGCAATTTTTAATGAAAAAAATATGTTTTTTTAAGTTTTAAGATTTACACATTAAAAAGACTTTTATCCATAATTACAAATATTTTAAAATAAACAATAACCGATAACCATCGGAAGAGTTATACTCGAATTTTAAGCTTTTTGAAGTCATAGGAAGCCAAGGAAAAACCATAAGAAGCGGCTGTTATATTGCGCTATTGGTGTAGTTAAATGAATAATTTACGAAAACATTTTTTCACTTAAAAAGGATGTATTTCTAAATAAATTGAATTTCAAATTTTTTTCTGCATCTCTTGGGTATTTACCATCTCTATCCCATGTATAAGTAGCCAGAAATAGGAGTATGAACAAATGAATTAAAATGAAATAGAGTGTGGAAATGTTTATAAAACAACTAATTGTAAGCCATAGGAAGACCCAGGATTAGATAAAATATGTAGATTAATTTAGTAATCTGAAAAAAGAAATTTAGCTTCTTAAATGATGTTTTGTTATTTATTTGCTACACAGAATTTGGTTATGTAGAAAAATAAATCTGAAGTTAAGATAATAATAATAATAATAAATCATAATAATAAATAAACATACATATTAAAATTGTTACTATTTACATTTGCAGAGATTTAAATTTACGCCAGCCAATATATCAGCAAACCAGTACATATGGCCATTTTGGACGTGAAGGTTTTGCATGGGAACAAGCAAAAAAATTAAATTTGGATTGACTAGACATGAATAATGAATCTAAACTAAAAAGGCAGAAGTGTTTTTAATATTTGATATAGTTTTTTTTTTAAATATTGTTTGTTATTGAGAAAATTTCCTTAATTTATATAATTATATATGGCATATATATAAATTTATGTTTTATATTGCTCTCTCCAATATTAATAACTATGATATCGTTAGAATATTTTGTCGTACTTGTTTTTGGCATTTTTCTATTCGATTTTTTGTTTTTATCATGGAGACAAATTTGTACATTTTTTTTGGACCAAAGTCAAAAAGTAAAAATAAAAAAAGTTGTAATTGCAAAATTTAAAAACTGATATTGATATATATATATATATATATATATATAATCCTTTAAAAAATTTTCTTCTTTTATTTTAAAAAAGTAGTAAAATTTATATTTTAATTTTTATATTTTAAAGTAATCATAAATAATATTAAGTTTAAAATTGTACAAAAGAAAACACAAAAAAAACAACAATAAATTGTTCATTTTATCAATCCCCACCAATTTGTAAATTCATACAAGTTAGAGGTAAAAATTTAAAAAAGCATTTTAAAAAAATTTAAATACTAACATAAGAAAATGTTTCGCACTCAGCCGATATGATTGAAACAACTAACTTCAGATGGGAGAAACTTTAATTGTGGTAGTTAAATATAGAAACTGCAATTTTACGAATAGTTATAGTAAAAAAATAAAAATCGTGTTAGTTTTAAACAGAAATATTCTTAAAGAATCCATTAAAATCCTAAATTATTTTTTATTTAAGTTTAAAGTCCAGTTGAAAGGAAAATATAAACTGCATTCAATTTATGTTATTTAATTAATTAATAATGGTCCTAGACATTTCATTAATTAAAAGTTACGCAATAAAAATTTTGAATTAAAAATAAAGTTTCAAGTGATAACAGTTTATATAGAATATAATTTCAAAAGATCAATAAATATTTTTTGTTTAAAACTATGTTTTGTTTTAAAGTTTATAAAATTTAAAATTTTCTAAAAGGCAAGTTAAATTTTATATTAAATTACTTTAAGTTAACTTTTTCAACTTTTTTTCCTATTTTTTTGTTTTCAATTCTTGAGTAATTTATTTAAGTTTTTACTAAGAAAGTAAAAATTTCAGTGAGCTACAAAAATAGACAGACATTTTTTTGAAAACCGTTAGTCATTGTTTTGAAATGAATATTAATTTTAAAAATCTCAGGTTTGATAAAATTAAATAAATAAAAAGTGGTTTTTAATCTGGTTTGAATGTTATAGCATTCATGTCATTTTTCATCACTTCGAAAATAGCATTCACTTCCGTGTGAACGCGTTAAGTGTCATTTTTTATAGCTTTATTCGGAGCTAACTAAACCAATTTGAGAAGCACTTTGTATTTCTCTAAATATGTCCAGTTTTTTTGTTACGTTTGGTTTAAAAACAACAAAAGAACATAATTTCTTTACCATAATGTGAAAATATAGAAATTTTTACTTTATACAAAGTTTAATTGCGATCTACAAATTTCTTACTTTTTAAAGATAAAACTTAGGTATTCATAAATATTTTCCAACAGTGTTGCAACATAATAAATTTCTTTGTCAAATGAGGGTGCAATATTTGACAAATTTTCAAACTTTTTCTCGAAGCATCGTTCAAAACGAACTGTTTAAATATGAAAGTTTAACATAAGAAAAAATTTAATTCATGTATATATACATATCGGGCATATATAAAGCAAAATGTTAAAAGAAAACCAGATTGTTGTGTGGAATCGTAAGGATGTAATGTGTTATTCTTTCTAGAAATAATCATTCTAACATCATTCCTGAAGTATTCTGGATGTTAAAATATAATTTTGGAATTCAATTATTTCAAAAATTGTAAATTTATAATGTCTACCTAAGTTTGATTTTATCCTTGGCAAATCCAACTTTAGTCATTGACCTCCTTGTAAAGATTAGTTGAAGAAAAATTTCGATTGACGATAATTTCCTATGAATATTCAATTTTATTATTAATTATAGCAATTTTCTAAATATATTCATACAATAGTAATTCATTTTATTGTTTAAATGAAAAAATAGCAACAAAAAAAATTAAATTATGTTTAAAATTTTGTAGGTAATATAAATATTATATAATATTTATAATATTTTTATATAATTCATTACAAAAAATGAAGACAAAACAAAATGTTGTTTCAATTAAAAAATATACTTTTAAGTAATTGACAATTTCTCACTGCCTATAGCACGTTTTCTCGGACAAAGTTATAAATAATGTCCTAGCGTCTGTAGTAAATATTAATAATAAGTTTCTAATTTTTGAATGTAGTTTTAGTTATTTGCAAATTTTTTAATAGCTAACGGAAATTTATATTCGTGCTTAAAATAAATAAAATATATTTATTAAAAATAGAAATTTTTGTTATTAATTTTGGATAATTATTCTGTTAATTGATCAAATGAACATTTTTAATTTTCAAACCTGTGCTACGCATTGTAAGGAGAACCGTTGAAATTAAATTTTGATTTATTTTATTTGCATGTCTTTTTTTATAGATAATTTAAAACTTTTATATGAATTAGAAGAGAAAAAAATAAAGTGTTTCATAGCAACACCGAGTCAAAATTTTTGGTATTTATTTCAACCTTCCTGAATTGAAACTCCTGATCTTATACTGAATATCCGGCAAAAGGCGAACTTTCATGTCAGGTTTAGAAGGGTAGATAAGATTGATTTCAGCCTGGCTGCCCTGAATGAACTTAATTTTTCTATACTCAATGTCGTGAAAAGAGTTGTTACATCAGTTACATCAGTTGTTACAGTTACAGAGTTGTTACAGTTACATCAGTTGTTACATCAGTGACAATTCAAACTCAAATAAGAATAAAAAAATAACTGCCTTCAAATTTTACTAGGTTTGTTGTTCTTATTTAATAAAGGCTTTATTTTTTGCTATTTGCAAAGGTATGACAGAAAATAAAATCTATTACGAATAATAAAATTTAAGACAAAATAAAATGTTATTTACTAGTGATAACTATAGCAATTCGTTCCATATAGATAATTGTGAAGAAAACACACTGCTTAACAATCTGACATAAGCTTGATGTCATTCCCAAATCTCTTCAGTTATTTTAGCAACAACTTGTTAACCGTCGAATTTAATATTAAAAACCCCCCACAGTGTGCAGAATTAAAGTTAAGCGATGATGTGCATACGCGACGAATTTAGGGCAAAATTGTCCTATTACAAATTTTATGAAAAACGATGAACTACATTTTTATTTAAGAAAAACTTAACAATTTATTTCTGTAAAAGTTATTGTTAATACAATAGTTTTCACAGTCAATGGTAATGACGATGAGTAAACACGTCGAACTACACCTAATAGAGATTTGATTTGACGTGTATACACGACAAACGCACTTAAAACTGGTTAAAGGAAATGGTGCTGGTAAATAAGTTGATCAAGAGATATGTACTTTCAATGTTTTCAGCGAAAGTGAAATAATGTATATCTGATCCTTCAATTTGATACATTGAAATCCACAAACTTTAATTGATAAGGTATCCGCTTGAAAAAGATTTGGGATATTTTCGAGCATTTTGAATCCAACCGTATGCCAAATAAAACCATGTCTCGGAAGGGATATTATACATTTATATAAAATCAATTTAAATAAATATTTTAATTTTATCAAACATAAAAAATCGAAAATATACTTCTATCCAGCCTTTTAGTCTGAATTTCTCCTTGTTATTTCTTCTGTGTTATACTCTATTCTAGGCTGATTTTCGTTCAATATCGTCCTCTTAATATGCTAGTTAATTATGTATGTACATATATAACAAAAAAAAATTACAATGAATTGTTACACAATTGTCAAATAATTAAAAATAAAAAAAAGGTTAAAATTATTCTTCAACTTTAACCAAATATGCAATGGGTATAAGAGAAAATATCAAACGACTAATTTTAAAAACTTGTCTTTATTTATCTAGTATCAAGTCTGAAAGAATAAACTAAAAAAAACTATTTGTTTACCATATCATTTAACAAAATAGAAAAAAAAAACCCATAAATTCTTATAACTGGTATTTTAGGGAAACACGTTTTCTAATCCCCTAAAATATCAGCAGCCACTGAGTAGACACGGCTTCTTTCTAATTTTTCTTTTGTATCTCGCCCAAGAAGTGTTACATTGAAGACCATATCAGTGGTTTTCATCGTCGAAAACTAATTTTATGATAATTTAAGTATGTCCCAAAAAGAAAACAAAATAAATAAAAAATTTTTTTCTTCTATTTATCGTCTTCTAAGTCGGGATTCTGAAGGTGTTATTTTGATTGACTATATAAAAGAGAAGCGGAAGTCACAATCACAAAGACAGGAATTTAAATCTTTTTTTCCACTGGAAGGAATTTCATTAAACATTCTTTTAATACAGTGGCATATTAATCGGTAAACTAAATTCGAAAACATGCGCTTTAACATTAAGGAACGTTATAAATTTGGAACTTAAATTTTTATGAATGAACAAAAGCAGCGCGAATACAATACAAAGACCACCCTATGAAAATTTACCAGAAGAAAGTTGTGAATAGAGTGTGACCAGCTTTATAGTTCCTCAGAAGCTTCGATAAATGCTTGAAATCTAAAACTAGAGAACTTGGTAATTTTGAAATTCTTTGCTACCGCAGTTATGATTTGGATTCCGTTGAGTGAACAACAATAATTCAGATCTAAAGTGAAATATAACAGTTGAATTTTAAACCAGGAAATGCATTATTTGTTTGACCTAAGTGTGTTATCTGATAAGAAGAGAGGTTTTTTGTTTTCTTTTTAAAAATTTTTTATTACTTTATTGATTATGTGTAAATTAATTTGATGATATTTTTATACAAAGATAAGAATTGTAATAATTCCATAATTGTTTGTATATTTTAATATATTAATTATGAATAGCCAAAGTGATCAAAATTGTTCAATTGCTACATCTAAAGATTTTGATACAAGTCCTGTAAAATTTTTAAGTGTTCATAACGATTTAAATATGGAAAAAAATGATACATCTTCAAAGATATTTGGTTGGAGAAAATTTCAACCGAAATATTTACAAAGATTTTCAACAGCAAAATGGGCACTTTTTTGGCTATGCTGGGCTGGAGCTATGCAAGGTAGTTTCTAGTTAATATTTGTGAATAATATATTTCCATAAAAACAAAAATATATTCTTCACAGATTTTTGTCTTAGTTGGGGAATGTTTAAAATTTATTTTTGTTTTGATTTGTTTTTTGCATTTTATGTTACCAAATTTATGGATAAAGAATATTTGATAATTAAAGATATTTGAGTAAGTTTTTATTATGTAAAGGAAATTTTTTATATCATGAGAAGAACAAATTCAAGATCTTTTTGTAATGAGTGATAATATTTTTGTAATAATAATATATTGCTTCAGCAATGAAGATATTTATAAAGAGAAAGTGTCTGATCCAAACATGATTTTAACATATGAATTTTTATAATATTTTAGATATATTTATATAACGGTGACCATGACTGTTATATTAGTGGAAGCGACTGCCTACACTTTTAAGTTTCTTCTAGAGACTTTATATAATTGTACGTTTTAAAAAGCAAGTCTTCTCATTTGTATAGAACGGAAGTTTTAATCGACAGTTGTCACTTAAAAACTTAACTGGCAAGTCGATAAATTGCAAAATAAATAGTCACTAATGTAGACCAATTTCCATAAATACATCTTGAAATATTATAAAAATATAACTATTATTGATAAATTTGATCGAAATGGAAAGTCTGAGTAATCGCTTGGAGTCTTGGAGTGTATGAAGAAGTTCAAAGTTGGTTAGTAGTAAGACTATAGTCTAAAGCCATGGGTCTTATGAAATTGACTTTCATCGCGCAATCTATAATTCAATACATTTATACATTATACGCGTAATATATATATAAAGTCGAAAAATTTAAGGCTAAGCATTTTAATTACGTTTTTAAACTATTCTTAAATATACCAATTTTAAAAATAACAATTAATTTTTAAAATTTTTACCCAAAAAAATATTTAATTAACGTTCTTTACTTAGTCACATGATCTAAATATTTGAAGAAGCAAAACAGCTGAACAAATTATTATTTAAGGTACTAAACCGTACTTATAGCAAATGAACACGTTAATATAACTAGGTACGGGGTTTTAATAGCTTTCCATAATTTATGTTGTTTTTTATTTTTAAATTTAAGTCACGCTTCGAAAGCTTAATTAAACTTTGTAAAGAGAGGCATTGTTGAAAGTTTAAAAAATATTTGTTTTAGTTTTTTTTTATGATAGCAAAAATCATAATTTTGTGCATCTGATTAAACAAAATTAGAGATATGTGAATTCAAAAAATATGTAAGTCATGCAAATTTCTGGAAAATTACAATTAAAAAAAAAGTTTCCAAAGTCAAACAAAGATCACATATGTCACGTATAACATAAAGTTTAAATAGAAAAGTAACATTTTAATTGACGGTGTATCATTTTATATTTAAAAGCAAAAAAGATTTATTGTTTAAAACCAAAATTATTTTTATATCGATAAAAACATTTATATGTTAAATAAAATTTTCCTCTTTTTACTCTATATATCGAATGCATTTTATTATTTTTCTTTGACCTTCAGAATTCCTACTAATCCTATTGACAACGCCCCGAGATTCTGTTAAGGCTGTTGTATAGTAGCTTTTAGGATCTTTTAATAATCTGCATTATAACTGCTTCTTTTTGAAGAATAGAACTATGTTGCATATGCATACGTAATATGGCTTAACTTAAACTGGAAATTGTACTCAAAGCAATTTTAAATCTAAAAATATTTCAAGATTGATAAAACATTTGTAAACTATATGGTTTTTATAAAAAAATAAATATTTGTAACCTTTAAAAAGGAAAACTGGAAATTGCACTTATTGTAATTTCTAAATATTTCAAAGAGGAGGAAATTTGTAACTTAATTTCAATCTGTTTCAATTATTTTTCCATTAATAATAAATGGTTGAGTTTTAAAATTTTAGATTTTTTGTTATTAAGCTCGCAACATATTTGATGCAGCTTGTAGAATAAGATAAGAAGTTTATTTAACATGATCCATACAAACTTTCTTATACACAAACTATGAAGTGTTAAATACTTTGGCCTTGACAAAAATTAAGATGAAAACAAAAAAGAATTAGCTTGTTAGATCAATACAAGTTTTTTAATATCCTTATGCTAAGGGCTTAATAGCACATCACGTGTTAGGTGACTTGGCACGTTAAAAGTGGAGATTACTGAAAAAGAAGTATAAAAATTCCTAATATGTTAATAATGTCAATCAAATAAAACTCAGTAATTCAGTAAACTCAGTAAGCTCAGTAATCAAATAAAATCAGTAATAATAATTTGGGTCTTGGCATTTGCCGGACAGAAAAACTAAGTGGTAGGAGGTCAAGGTATTTCATACCAATTTCGAATCAATTTGACCAAACAGAAAAAGCTAGAATTATTTCTGAACGTGCTAAGCAAATAATTGATATTAACACCAAACAAAACGATACCCTCATTCAAAGGTAAATAAATTAGAGAAGGGTACCTTGAAAACTCTCTAATGAAGTGCAATAGCAAAAAAGCACTAGCACCAATTATAAGCTCTAACCCAATTTGTTACACATCTTACTACAACATAAATTACAGTTTCAGTTATCTTCAATTATTTATTTTATTATTTATTATTCATTAATAAATTAATTGATGTTTCTCTCAACAAGAATATTTTTTTGAACTTTAACCAAAATGATTTTTTTAAATAACTTTATTTAAAAACTAAACTAAACTTGTGTCATGTAATTTTTATTTAATATTTCTGGACATATGTATCTTCAATCCTTCTGCAATTACATTATAATAAAATAAAATTAAAATATTTTAAGCAATAATGAAGACTTTTCTGCCACACAATCTTATAACTTTATCCGATATAATTGTATCAAATAATTAGGTTCTATAGATGAGATCCTGTGATTTAGCAAAAAAATATATTATCTACTTAATTCGATAAAGATTTATCTCCTATTTTATCTGATATTATGAGCAGAAAATATTTTTGTAGCACATTACATTTGAAGTCGAAACTAAGTCGATCAAAGGACTCTATTAAACAAAAAGAAAGGTACATAAGTAAAATCTTGTATTAAGCTTCCGGAATTTGGTTTCAAAACCAAAAAGAAAATAAAAAGCATACTTGAGTTGTTTGAAAACTTAATATTACTTAAAATTCTATGTTAAAATATGAAAATGTTCAAAAATGAAAAAGGCGACTAACAATATCAAAGTTTCTTTTGTCAGAATATTTCTTTTAAAAACTTAAAAACACTCAACTTTTGTCCTATATTTGGGAAATGTGGTGGAACTTTTAATTTTTAGCTTTTTAATCTTTAATAGTGACTATTCAATAAAAAGTACTTTAACTACTTACCTCAAAGGGTAAATGGTTGAGTTGAGGTCAATTGCTTAGTTTCAATATAATATTTCGTTTATTTTTACCTTAAATTTTTTTTTAAATTTTTGTTGTAGTCAATTACTCAAATAATCAAAATAATACGAATTTTAGTTGAATATGATTTGAATATTCATTAAAAGAGCAAAATTCAATTAGAGTCCACGTAATACTAAGGTCATAAATATCAATTACATTCCTTCTCATTATCACCACCTCCTACACTTCCGAAAACTATTCTTTGTCAATTAAGACTTAAGAGATCTGGAAATCATCAATCAGCATTTGGGCATTTTAGTTAAGTACATCTAAAAGCAAGTGATTTAACTGTTATTGAGTTAAATTTCTCTTTTAAATAATGGCCAGAGGATTAATGTATGAATTCTTAAATATTTCTTTGAAATAGCTTCACACAATAACTTTGGATAAAAATTTGCAATAATATATTTAAAGGATTGATTACAAGTAACTGCACTCTAGCTAGAATACCAAACTTCTGTTATTTTATATAGATGCTTTTTCACTTGTTGATGAATGAAGTACAATTTTTCTCCTTGTTAAATAACTGAAGCCAATTTAATAGTGCAAAAAAATACGTTTATTTTATAATAGAAAAATAAATTTTGGGGTTCTATGGCCTTTCGGTTATCATAAATTATTCAAGCTAAAAATTAAATTTATGCTAACAAGAATGAAACTACAAATTAGTGTTACAAAATCTGATGAAGCTATTTTAAACATCAACTGCAGTTATCGACAAGCAATTTCTTTTTTATAAAATTCCTTTTTGACGCCACTTAACAAAAATCTAATCAAAAAATAAACTCATTTTTCCGAAATCACTCTTCGCTTATATATATATATATATCCATTTTAGTTGCTCCCTAATTTTCTTTTAGTGACTCCTCTTTTGTTGTTATGGCATCGAAATGTCAAAACATTAACTCAATTTGAAGTCTAAACGAAGGGTGAGATAGTGACAAGCAATTGTTTTTGTTTAGCAAAAAATTCATTTTAGAAGTGTAATTATAACGTGGTAAAGAGTATTGTAACCTAGTAGAAATCAAATCAAATTTTCGAACTTCTTCCCCAACAATATAGATAAGGAACCATGGTAGCCAAGTATGTATACTACATTTCCTATTTCAGCAACACTTATCCTTTTAGGGATATAATATTTGATTCAGTATACTAACTATGAGGAAGAGTAAATATACTTAAAATGTTTCTTCAAACAAAATGAGTAATTTATTTGACTATCATATCTGTTGGACTAGGATGTTATGAGAGTGTTTTTTTTTTTTCATATATATTTGTTTCCTTTTTTTGTGTATCGGGGCATTACCCCGATATAATATGAAGAAATATGACGATGACTATCAGAACATTTTCGACATGTTGTCCTATGACTTATATTTATTTTCCTTTTTTTATTATATTAAAGGAATTGTGCATACCATTCAGTAGCTCAAATCTGATTAGGATACTTACAAATAGAGTTTTTATATAGAAGAAAATTCGATTTGAAAGTTATTCTCCATATATTTATCTAGATGACAGGTCCTATTACTGAAATCTTAAGGGGTCATTGTACAAAAAATGAATATCCCCAACAAAATTGAAGTTTTACTTTTATTCCAGTGTTCGGATGTGTGTGCACTTGACATCAGGTATATAAAATAACGAAGAAAAGTTGGGTATGTGGTTTTTTTTCCTTTTAGTTTCAGTATTCCTGAAGTAAATCAGTCGAGTGCAATATAAAATTTTGATACAAAATTCATTTCATACATACATATTTGCTTTGTTCCTATTTTTAATAAGTTTTCATGGTTTAGCTGTCATTTTTTGTTAAGTAATTTTTCTGTATTTGAAGGTTTATGATTTATGTTTGGTTTAAATCAATTTTGTCTACAGGTAAGAGTGATAAAATATAAAAAAATAGCATGAATTATGCTACGCGTTATAGGGACTATTCACTATTTTTTCTAAGTCATCAAATGGCTCTTTCTCATATAAAATATATGCCTGAATCTTTTGTGAGTGAAATATTAAACATGTTAAACATGTTTAACAAAAACAGAACCTTAATTTATTACTTTCTAAATAATTTAATTGAAAACTTTCATCCAAACCAAAACATTAAATCTTAAATACAAAACGGTATCATCTTTAAATATTTTTTTTAATTAAAAATTTTAAACTACTAACTATAGGATAGGAAGAACAATAACCAGCAACCATCTATAACGCCTTATCTACATCACTTAACTGACTTTTCATTATGTCACCTTATGTAAAATATGCTGAATCATGAATCTCTAAAAAGGATTCAAAAAGTAATTTGTTTGTATAGTCTTAAAGGACGTTACTCTATGTATCATTTTGTCTTAAGTGAAATTTTACTTAAAAAATAAAGATTAGAAAATATCGTGTCCTTGTCGTCACACGATATACATACAAAAACAACAATGAAACAAGAAATTAACAGAAAGTAGAGCTATTTGTGAACCCTACATAACTTTGTGCGATAAGCCAGCTTGAAAATAGTCAAAAACGAAATTAATGGCCGGTACGTGACTTGTTGAATTCTTATGAGAGAGCAGTTGGTTCCTTTTTTTTTCAATTATATCCAAGCTGCCATTTAAGTCAAGGAATTCTGTTATTTATATTTTAAGGATATTCCTTTTAGAATTATTATAAAATATTTGCAAAAAAGGTATAATTTAGTCTTGTGAAAATCATAAAAATAATAAAAAAATTTTTTATTTCTTGTCTCAAAGATTATTCAATAAATAATGAAAAAAATCTAATTAAAGCTACTAAAAATTTCAGGACTGATTGTCAATGGCTTTATAAATGTTGTAATAACAACTATTGAAAGACGATTTGGTCTACGTTCTCGTCAAACAGGACTAATTGCTAGCGGCTATGATATTGCATCATTTGCCTGCTTAGTACCAGTCACATATTTTGGTGGAAGACTTGGTGCATCAAAACCACGCTGGATTGGTTGGGGTATTGTATTAATGGGCTTGGGCTCATTAACATTTGCACTACCACACTTTTTGGTTGGACAATATCGTGCAAGTGTATCTGAGCTAAATGTTTGTTCAAGTACATCAAATATAACAATTCAGGTAGGTCTAATTTATCCTTAACATTTTATTAAACTTATCTTTGATTATTAGTTACCTTTTGAGCTACCTTATTGTCCTTTCAATAAACTTTACTGATGGTTTGTGATGATTAAAATAATTGAATGTTTTGAAAATGTACACCTAAATTGATTTTAGATAATATTATCAAAATATTTTATACAAGAGAGGATGATGTTGTTTGTCCAGGATAATAAAATTTATAGAATTTTTATTGTTATCATTTTGTATAACAGTGAATAAAGAAAATATAGTTTTTTTGTATTTTTCTTTTGTTGTAGAATTGTGATAAAATTTCACCCCATTTAAATGATCCTGAAAATTTAACATGGAATGTTTGGATATTTTTTTTGGCACAACTTCTTCATGGAGCTGGAGCCTCACCACTTTTTACTTTGGGTGTTACATACTTAGATGAAAATGTTTCGAAAAAGATGTCATCTGTTTATTTAGG
Organism: Acrocera orbiculus; assembly: GCA_947359355.1. Taxonomy (NCBI): domain Eukaryota; kingdom Metazoa; phylum Arthropoda; class Insecta; order Diptera; family Acroceridae; genus Acrocera; species Acrocera orbiculus. The sequence goes on from OX375757.1 coordinate 15,601,595, forward strand.
TAAGCAAAAAATAAAACAAAAACACCTAAAAATAGTATAAAATACAAAATTGTTTGCTGTTTGCTCAGGAGAAAACAAAAGGAAGCAATGAACTTCTAGCTGACCAATTTTTTAAAATGTCACAAGTCATGACATGTGTTTTAACATATTATGTTATTGAAGTAATTTAAATCATTACTTGAGGAAAGATATTCAAATTAAAAAATTCTAAAACAGAATTTGAAAAAAGTTATTCATAAATTGATGACAGTTCTTTTATATTGCGTGCACTGAGCTCAGCTTTTTTTCATTTCTCGCTTTTCTTTGAGCAGAAATTTAGATCATTTTATTAAATGCTTAAGTTTTAGTATATGACATGATATGTTTTCAAGAATCCCATCTAAATGAATATTATAAATCTTAAAGGTATTAATTATGTGGCAGATTTGTGTAACCGATGATTTCGTGTGTGATTTAAATGTTGATTCAACCCTTTCTTTATAAAATATCAAAATTATATTAGTGCTTATGAAATCAAAGGATGGTAAGTCCAAAATACAAATATAAATTTTGTATTCCATTAGAACGATCTTTAAGAGTAAAAACTGGTCCGAAAATTACTTGTTTCTAGCTGGGAGCTTTTCAAAATAAATTAAAAAGATTTAAGACCTTTGGTTATGATATATGTTATGACATTTTAAATTTTTGAAAATCATATCCAAATTGTTCGGGGGGGACACCGAAAATGTTTAACCCTAAAGTTTTTTTTTGTTTTTTATTTTCACAGTTTGCTTACTACAATCTTAATTATGATTAATTTATTAGTGATGTTAACTTATGCTAGATTATAATACTTATGCTACTTTTGTGTATCTGAAATATTGCTCCATTGATCAATCTCCAAGTACTAGGTCTTATGGCTTAAATCTCTGCAGTCGCCTGCAGGCGAAGGATCTTATTCTGACTTCTTTGGATTATTGCTCGGTTCGACTTTTGGATACAACCCCAGAGCTGGATTCCATCGTTTAATGATTGACAAGTATATTGTTCTTTTGTACCTGAGTTTCAATTTGGAGTACTTCCCAATGAGCCAGTAGAGTTTGTATGTTAATTGTTTTATGTGCTTAGTCTTTTGTTTTACGTGATGTTTCCAGTTTAACCTTTTATCTAAGTGGAGCCCAAGGTTGTGGGATTTTTTCACCATTAAGATCTGCGAACATAATCGCATCAATTTTGCGCAATGAATATGTTACATGTATTGATTTGCTTCTGTTTATATAGCACTAGATTAGAAATGCATCTACCACTACATTGTGGAATTAAACAAAAAACCTAACAGACAACTGGCTTACAATACTCCTTTCATTAACTACATTAAAAAAAGGAGAAACTTTTAAAAAAAAGCGTACTCCAGAGAAAGAGATACCTAGATACTTAGAAGTCTGGCTTAAATGAAGAAGTTATCGTATTCGGAGGCCAGAACTAAATCTACATGACAAATGGAAAGAAACGTTGATTGCGTTGCGTTAATGAAGTAAGCCGAATTTGAATTTTTACGGGTCATCAAGATTATGTCTTTTACAAATAAAATTTAGGCATCTATTGTCAAAGAAAAAAGCCAAAACCAATTAGAAAGATAATTTGCAAGAAAAACTTTTATAAAAGTGTTTTACTTCAAATTTGTGTCAAACAAAGCGGTGCAAATTAAGTACTGTGCAAAATGAAGGGTGTCATTGGAATTTGATAAAATTTTAAAATAAAAATATATCATATCCTTGTAAAGTAATAACTAAATAAAATGTTTCTTGTTTTGGTTTTAAGCTTAAACTGTAGTTAGGGTAAATTTGTTGACCCTATTATTTGGCTTAATAAAATTTATTCGTGACTCAATTACTAAATGCTTTTAAGTAAATTTGAATAAAATTTATAAAATGTACTTGAATACGACCCCTTCGTAAAGTAGAAACGATACCAAGCATCATAAATGAGCCCAATATATCCATAAGAGGCAATTCAATTTTGGCAAAAAAACAGAAACAACTACAAAATGTGAAGGAGGTTATTGTTTTTGTTTTATCCTTATGAAAAAATTTCAGATAAATACAAAAAAAAAATGGGCAAAAAGAAACTAATTTGTGCAAGGGGATAAAAAAATCAGAATTCATTGAATTTATTCTTTAATAAGTTGTTACCATAACAAAATTTATCGACAAGAGATTTTTTAAAATTTTTTCTCCTTGAAAAACTCAACAAATAATTATTATAAAAATTTTTCTTAATCATAACAAAAATTTAAAAGACCTAAAATTTTTTACATTTTATGAGTTTTTTTTGTTGTTCTTGTAAAAGTTTCTAATACTACTCTACTCAGAATTTACTTTTAAAGAATTGGTCGCTTAAACGTAAAATATTAATTTGAGACACTTTCAAGGTACACAGGTGGTTAAAAAGTCATTGAATGATTTATTATAGGGAGAACAAGCACCCAAATAATTTATAATACTTTTAGATCGACACAATAATCGTTTCCACAAATCCTTGACGTATAATAATAGAAGTTGTTGCACACAAAGCCAAAAACGAAAATCTTTTAAGCTTAATGATTGAAAACAGATGGAGTAAAGATTAATAGGGCAAATAAAAGGTAATAGGGATGAATAATTTGTCACGTAGATCCAACCAATTCAAAACTCCTAAAGTGGACTTGGTTCTTTATATAAGACCTCCTGAACTATAGCCAAAGGCGTATATCTCACTATTCAATGTAACGAAAGGATTGCAAACACTTTGCGGGGATTAGTTCTTTTGTATAAGTAATATGAAGTGGAGTACATTAACAAGTGAAGAGTTTTCAGTTGATCAATCTTTGAAGGAGTATACGCCAAACTAATGAATAGCTTGTCTATTAAACTTTCTTTTCATTTTTTATATTTTGTGTTTTTATTTTTTGGTTTCTATTTAGCTAACATTTAAAATTCTGTTCCGTTAATATTAATTTATTTCATTTGAAATTTTTGCAGGAATATACTACACAATGGCTGTTATTGGGCCGGCTTTTGGCTACGTAATAGGTGGCCAACTGTTACTTATTTACACAGACTTTTTGATTGTTGATTCAGATATGTAAGTTTTGATTATAAAAAATGTACTACTTTTTATAATATATATATATATTTTTTTTTTGGGTAGTAATTTTGTATATAAATCACCCCCAAGGGAGTTGGCATTAAAATTATATTAAAGGGGATGAAAATATTTTCATCTGTCCTGCATAGTGATGAAAATATTTCAGTAACCCCTGTAATATATTTGAATTATATTAGTTAATATATCGAGCATTCAGTTGTGTGAAAGTATTTCAAAGTAATGAAGTGGTAAATATCCTATGGGATCATACTAAAGTCTAAAAATTATGTTATTGCTGTCAGTTCCTTTGTGTGTATCGTTTGGAATTACAGGTGGGCAAATATGTTTTGGAACCCTTGTCTTTTTAGTATAAGTATATCGTTAGTTCTATCAGGAGAGAATATTCATAGTAACAAATAAAATTTAAGTATTAGCAGGAAAAATATAGTCAAGTATTTTTACCGCTCTAATTTATTTTTACAATTTGCTAGAGAGAAAGTTATTTGCCTTTAATAAAAGTACAGTTTACAAAATATTAATTTTAATATCCAAGCAACATTGCAGTCTTTGACAATAACGGACTTTGCCCAGGTAAGTTTAATGCTTTGGGTGAGACTCTAAAATATCTCCGGATTATGTTAAAAAAATAAGTCCAACCACAGCAAAAGTTTGGATATTATCTTTGGTCAACAATAAACTTTAAGTAAAATATTTTACGATAGAATTAATCCATAGTTCTTGAAAAATATAGCAAACAAATATTCGTTTTACGCCATTTTTAGAACAAATGATGAAATTTTAGCTTTGCTTTTTCTTTTTGGTACATAAATTAATAACTTCTTTGGATTTTCCAATATGGAGCAATTCGATGAAGAAAAAACTCTAACCCAGGAATATTTACTAAGTGTCCTTTAACTCTATTTATTGTGATGATTGCACAATACATTTGATGAAATTTAATAGTTTTAAAACTAAATATGTGGTGGTTTTCGCGTGTCAAAAAAAAGGCCCTAACTTATAAGGGGCTTATGGGTGACACCCAAATTTATATAATAGTCTTATCATTAAATTTAATAAATCAAAAATTGTGCTTTCCTTCATTATCAGACTGCTGAAAATTTTACTTCCGGCATTAAAGTTAAGCATACAAAATAATTTGGTTATTTGATTCCATCAGTCAAATTGATTATCCAAAAATCAAATTATTTGTTACATTAATTAATTTGAATAATAGTTTTATGTATTTTCAAAAAGTAAAAATGAAGTTTAATATTATAAAATTATTTTTAGGCTTGGTCTAACTGCACAAAGTAAAGTATGGATTGGTGCATGGTGGATTGGATTTATATTTTCTGCACTCGTTTGTATTCTTATAGCTATCCCAATTTTGGGATATCCTACATCGCTTCCTGGTTCTGAAGAGCTTCAACAAGAACGTGTTTCCGAAGCACACAATGGGACGGGGAATAAACAAAATTTTACTAAACTTAAAGAAATTCCAAAAGCTTTATGCTCCCTTCTTAAGAATCCTACATTCTTTTTTTTAAATTTAGCGGGTGCATCCGAAGGTCTTGCAATAGCTGGCTTTTCAGCATTTCTACCAAAACTCATTGAAAATCAATTTAGTATTTCTCCAGTATGGTCAGCCTTATTAATGGGTAAAATTTATAAATTTTTATTTAAATAAATTTATTTATTTTTGCTTTATTTTAGGGATAATAACAGTTCCAGCTGGTGGCGGTGGAACTTTTCTTGGAGGTTATTTAGTAAAAAGATTTAATTTATCATGTTCAGGCATCATCAAATTGTGCCTAATAGTCACAATAATTGCCACATTGTTTACATTATGTTTTCTATTATCTTGTCCAAATTTAGCATTTGCCGGTGTAACTAATAGATATGAATCAAATGTTATGACACAATTGGAACTAAAACCAATTAATATGATTATGAATATTGAAAATTTGACATTAGATTCAAAATGTAATTCAAATTGCGGTTGCAGTAAAATGAACTATGATCCGATTTGTGGAAGTAATGGTGTTATGTACTATTCACCTTGTTATGCTGGGTGTGAAAAGGAGATGAGTATGAATAATTCAAAAGTTTATTTAGACTGTAAATGTATTCAAGCACCAAAAAATAGTAGTTATGATGGTATTAATACAATGTGCCAAACAACTTGTACTCACTTACCATATTTTGTGGGATTCTGTTTTATACTAATGTTGTTCACGTTTCTAGCAACAATGCCAGCGCTTTCAGCTACTTTGAGGTAATTTTTAGTTATATTAGAAAATATAAAAAAATTCACAAAATTTTTATTTGTTCTTTAAATTAAAAGAGGAATTAAAATTCTCAATAGTAGCTAATTAGAGGTATAGATTATATTTGGATAGTAATTAGAAGCGTTTTGGTAAACTATTTTGCTTTAAGGATTTGGTTTAAGTTTCAAAAGAAATTATTAAATATGGATTTAATCAGTGTTCATGATATTTAGGAAAAAAAGAATTTAAAGTTATAAAGTCACTGTTAGACATGCCCAAGACGTTTGGAAAAAAGCTCAGGTTGTAGATTTTAAAAAAATGTTATCATGTATAAAACATTTTGCTACATATTCTAAAAGGCTCAAAGCAGCTTGTGATAAGGAAAATTTTTCGGATCTACATATATTCCTCTTGTATCTTTTACCTTAAAATAAAGTGGAAACCAGTCACACGAGAGTATGTTTAGAAATATATTGATATCACTTTTCTTTATAGTTATTGTGCCCAATGAGTTGTATTATTTTTTTGTCTCATTTCTTCATATCACCTTTTTGCAAGTTTCCCACGTTTGAATTTTTTAATTGAAATGCATGAATGAGTTAATGAAGCCCTGCCAAAGAATATTTTCCTTGCTACGTTACTATTTTCTTTGAAAGTTTAGCAACCTAAACTGTCAATTCTGATCAAATTAATTAATACTATTGTAGCGAAAAGTTAAGCTATATTTTAGTCAATGAGACCCAACACACAAAACAACTCTAAGAAACAACTTGTACCCTTATTATATTTTTTTAGCTTTTCCCCCTTTTTAGCCTTAAATTAGCAAAAAATCATAATCAAAATCTTATTTTTGCCTTTTAAATTTTCTATTCAATTTTTGATTACTTAAAAATAATTTAACTATTAAAAATTTCCAGTTTTTATGCAAAATTAAGGAAAAATAATTTTTTCAGATGTGTTCACGATGACCAAAGATCTTTTGCTTTGGGAATTCAATGGATAAAAGTTCGTATATTAGGAACAATACCAGCTCCAATGATATTTGGTGCTCTAATTGATGAAACTTGCATCCTGTGGCAGGAGTCTTGTGATGACCACGGGGCATGTCTTGTTTATGACAACAAAAATATGAGCAAGTAAGTGACGGCAAATAATTCATTTCTAAAAGTGTTTTTTTAAAAAATTTTCTTATTTTTTAGATACATGTGGATCCTTGCTCTGATTGGTAAAATATGTTCAGTTCTATTCTTTTTGGGCGCATGGTGGTTTTATATACCGCCCAAATCAGTGAATAAAAATGAAATAGAATCCTGCGCAACAAGGCAACAAGTGGTGGAACTTAATGAAAAGACTTCAGTTAATGGAACACACAACAGTAATGGCCGTTATTAATTGGATATACATATATATAAATAAGCTAAATTTTTCAAAGTTTTGTTTAACTTTTTTTTCATATATATTTTTTCTTCCAGTAGAGACAATAGACTGATTTTGCATTATTTATTTATTTTTTGTACGTAGGTCAAATATGTGACATTTGTAATTGTATTTAACGTGTAAAAATATGAAGATTGGATGTAGAAAATATTTTGAATGAGTTTTTTTCTCAACAGCTACATGTCAAATAGAATTTTCTCAGACTCGCGATTCATCGTTAAAACTAGTATAGTATTTCAAGTGACAAGAAAAATCCAAGATCTTCAGCACTGATTAAATGTGAACTAGATGTGCCCATACATGAGTCTTAATTAGCGATAATTTTCATTGAAAAGCTCTCTACAGAAAACATAGTTAAATCAAGCCTTCTACAATGCTTTGAAAGATCGTTGACACTACATTACTTTGTGTCCACAAACCTTGACCCAAAATTCGGTAATAAGAAATTATAGCTTTTAAACTTTAAATCAAAAATTGAAATTTCATTGTATGTATAAAAGAAGAATTTTGGCAATGACAAACTAAATTTTCGATACAATTTGAATTTAATCTAGCGAGATTTTCAAGCCTTCACACCATTAGCAGCCATACTAACTGTTTAATTTTTACTATCTTTTTCTATTCATTCAACCTAAATTTATTGGAGCCGGCAGTCTGTGTAGCTAAGTCTCATATAAGTTTTAGTGGAAAAAGAAGTATCAAATGTTTAGATATATACATAGGAACATAATAATTTAATTAATAATAATATTTTTTCTAATAAAAACCATAAAAGTATTCTAATTAAATAAATTTTTGATAGTTCTAGTAAGAATTTGGCGTGTATTAATTAGTAGGGATATCACAGGATTACCAGTTAGTTCGAATTTAATCTTAGAGACCTCTTCCTGTTGTACATATTACGAGTAACTTGGTGTATCGGTGAATTTTACCGGTGTATGTAGGTCCAATGGGTATTCCAGGGATACATATAAATTTTTAATGACAGAAGAGTGGAAAATACTAAAGATTGCATATTAAGTCTTTTCGTAAGCGACAGCAGTATATACCAAAAATCGGCAAAACGTCAAAGATATTGAGAATCCTTTACAAAAATGTAAAAATTGAAAATAATATCATTTTCTGTATTGTATTAAAATAGAAACAATAGAAATAGAAACACGAAATTTAGATATAATTCAATGTGGATTTTTTCCCTCAAAACGATTTTAGGGATAGATGACAACTTCATGTTTTGTGGCAAATCACCAACAAATGATGATATCTGGCGAGAGAGAAAATGAGAAAACTCTAAAAATCCGGAATAAATAATAACACGGTACATTTTTAGTAAATTAGCTATCGACGTTTGATTAGTCAGCTAAAACAATGTCTTACCAATTTTTTAAATGTTCAGATATATACATATATAGTTTACTTTAGTTCTAAAGATCTAATTTTAAGTCATTATTAAAAATGAGGACTAAACTATTAACTTAATTATAAAGAGCAAAGTTAGGGGCGGATTTATGTATAGGCTAAGTAGCCTGCAGCCCAGGGCGCCAAATATTAGAATTTTCACTTTTTTATTACTGTAAAAATTATAGAATTGATATATTTCATTGATAAAGTCCTTTTGATCGTAACTTTTTTAAACATCAAAACACCATTTTTGAACAGAAAAACACCGGATTTCTTAGCTGGCTGCTAAGAATTGTCTTTTTTCCCAGAAAGATTAAAATAATTATCCGATAAATTGGGCTAATTCGAAGAACTGAAGATTCTGAAGATTGAAGATTTTTCTGCATCAACGCATCGCTGGGAAATGCTTCAGACTCATCTCTCTCAATAAAAGGAATCAAACGGTACAGTAAAGAGTCTATCAACGACTCGTTAGTGAGCTCGTGAAGATGCAGGCCAAAGTTTATATGAATCTTGGGAACAAATTCTAACTGCATTGCACGCGATAGGAGATGACAAGCAGCAGAAACCAAGTGTTATACGTGAAGCTAAAGGCATGCAATTAAAACTCTTCAGATTGGAAACGGCTTTTATGAATGTTTTTTGGGGGTTAAATTATGTATAAATTCTGTAAAAAAAAATTACCGGGGCTTAACAACGATATATTTACTGTCATTCAATTATATGACTTACTTTATATCACTTATTGTTGAAACTCGAGGAACTTTTGATCATTTCGAAAAAAAATCAATGAATTTGTCCGAAGTAAAAGAATATGAAAAAGATGTGAAGCGAAAAAGAAAGCAAAAACTCTATGCCGATGAGACTGCAGGAGGGGTAGAAATGACTGCTCAAGAAAATTTGAGAGTCAATACTTTTTTAATTATTATTGACAATCTTTACTGCGAGCTTTGTAAACGACGCTAGGTCTACAAACGAGTTCATAAAAATTTTCTTTCCTTGTCAACTTAACCACTATGACCTTATCTGAAATTGAAGAAAAAGCTAAAGCTTTGAGGCTCAATTATCTTCACGATCTCGAAAAATCGTTTGCCGATGAGAGTATTCATTTTCGTTCAGACTACTCTTCAAGTGAAAATAAATGGAAGACGAGTTTGGAATTATTAAAATGGATTCAAAAAGAAGATCTTAAAACTATTTATCCGAACGATGAAATCACACTTCGGATGTGTGCATGTACTCCAATCTCCAACTGTTCAGGTGAACGTAGATTTTCATGTTTGCGAAGAGTTAAAAATTATTTGCGTTCAAAAATGAAAGAGGAGAGATTAAACGCTCTAGCTTTACTGAATATTGAATCAGATTTGTTGAGATCATTATAATAAATAAAAAGTCGTTTCTATAATTTCCTCAGTATTCTTGATTTTTACGTCAGTTTTATTTTATGATAAAGGCGGTATGAGCTCGAAAGCGCAGGGTGCCAAAATCCTAAATCTGCCCCTGAGCAAAGTTCATAGCTCAAATTTAGTGTAGCTTAGTAGTAGTAATAGTAATAAAATGAAAGGGGGACAAACTAGACCACGGCCAGGCTTGATCTATTGTGCTCCCCGTCAGACATGTTATTATGAGAACCTAATATCCAGTTCCCTTGCCAGAGCTAAGATATCTCTCAAATTTATTTCCAACCCTCCAATGTAGGTTACTTGTCGAGTGAGAAGATACTTCATTCTCATAGGTGCCATCTTCCCACAGTCAAAGAGTAGGTGTAGTTAAGCTTACAAACTCCTATCTTCAAGAGTTCTCGAAAAGGTACATTGTCAAATCTGGAATTAAAATTGAATTATAAAAACAAACGTCTATAAAACGTTGATTTTTAATTCTTTAGCTTTTAATTTTTTAATTGCTATTTTAAAGGAACTGAAGTCGGACAGTTTTCTATTTCGTTGATTTAACTGCTTTTTGAATTAACGATATCTGAATTTGCTTCATAGTTCATAGTCTGTGTTCATTTTCGATGAATCATCGACTTTCTCGTACACTTTTAATAATTTCTCAAATTCAGGAATTATATTATCTCTAGTTTTTTATTTTTTATTGAATTTTTACTCAATTTATTGAATCTTTGGATGACAATTGTTCCTTCTAATTTAAAATTCTTGGAATAATCTAAGAGCTTTCTGTCTCATACCAAATTTTCCAACTAAAGGTACAAATACAATGACTAAATTTTTAAACATGTTGACCACTGATGTTTTCATGTAGAAAATAGCCGTTATGACTGCAAAGTAGTCCTACTTCATTGATGAAGTGTCGCTACTTTTGCTACTGGGGTGCGTTCAAAAATTCAACAAAAATTATGTCAAATTTCAAGTTAGCATTAACTGCAGTTCCATTAGCTGTATGGCGATATTTCAATACTTAATATTGTATATTATCGTTTTTGATAATAAAAGATAATTATAAATATATAACTAAATTGTAAAATAATTTTTGATCGAAACGAAAAATGTGCAAATGGCAGCTAACTTTACACATAATTGACATATTTTAGTTGGGTTATTGAACGCACTACTTTTACTATCTCTCTCACCAAATGAGCGCTTTAACCACTTTTTAGCAGCTTTGCTAGATTTTGTGAAACACGTCCATAATCAGTTGGTTTGTAGGAGGCTGGCTGTGAAGAGTTTAGTTCGTGGCTTAAATTTGACTAAAAAATTTTATTAAATCAAGGAATATAATTAATTATATAAATCAAGAAAAATAAAAAGAAACATGTTTTTTTGTTTTAATAATCTTTAAAGTTGGAAATGAGAACATAAAAAAAGTACTAATGTAATCAAGATAGAATTTTTTGGATTAGTTTTTTTTTTGTTTATTAATTTTGATTTTTTTAATTGAAATAAAAAGTGTCAGTTAATAAAGTTTCAGTTATTAATAAAAAGTTTTTAGTGCACATTTAGGAAAGAAAAAGAATCCAAAATCAATTGCAGAAATTATTGAAATTATTTTTAAAAAAAGCCAGAACTAGGATAAAACAAGAAATTGATAAACTTCGTAAGTGAAATATTTGCTAAATTTACTTATTGAGTAATTATAATTATATAATTAAACTTTTTATTAATCAACTACCTAAAAAAATTCCACTGTCAAATCGATTTTTTCTGATTATGTGTGTAGGAAGGAGGCTTAAATTGTTTTTTAAGCTTCGATTTCAAAAATGTTTTTTTATTAGAATTCTAGAATATTTTAAAGTTCTCTTTGTTCACATTTCTTTTAAAATATTCAATAAGAAATATGTCTAAAGGTTTTATTTACCTACTCATAAAGAATATTCTTATATAAAATAAATACATAATTGTATTTTTTTGTCCGCCATCATTAAAAACATGTAAACAAATAACAAAATGAAAAGAAAGAAGACCAGTAGAAATGAGATCTGTCAAAGGTCATTGAATCACAATTAGAAGCATTTATAGATAAGTTTTTTGTCGCATGGCTTAAATAAGATTAAAATAACTACTTAACAATTTTAAAAGTTTGTCATTTTATTAATTATTTAACGTATTTTAAATTACAAATCGCATATATATATATATATATATACATATATATATATTAAACACAGCTGTATAAAATTTTTGTGAAACAGCTGTTTTCGATGCCTGAAATGTTTGTCATCTCCTCGCACTTTGTCAGCTTCTGCTTTTTTTTTAAACTGTGCTGCACTTTTTTATTCTTGTAGAAGCAGCAGATTCATTGCGGGTGTTATAATTATTTGTTTTTGATTGTCTCCTTCTCTTTATAAGAAGAGTTCCTTAGTTTTTAGCCAACTTTAAAAGTTCTTTTCTGCAAATTTTAATTTTCTTTTATTTTTTTAATTTATTTTTTGCTTGCGAATAAAATCAGATGTAAATTGGCAACATATAGAAAATTAAAAGTGTAAATACGTGAAAATGATATATGTATATTTTACAGGACAACTCATTTAAATAACGATAATCAACTTTTCTTCTTTTAATTAGTTAAATGTTAATTTCATAAAAAGTGCAGTGTGAGATTTTTTATAACCGTGAAATAATAAAAAATAAGTGAGTAAAGAGTTTAATACTTTGTTAGACGATAATCCCATACAAGTTGTGGTTATTGTCTAGATATTGTCCACAAATCATAGAAAGAAACAGTTATATACCTAAATTGATTTTGAAAGATTTTCACACCACAAATTTATTGCATTAATTGGAACGAAGCCTTAAAAATTTTACTAGAGATTGAAATATGTCTTGGCTGATTGAAAAACTTGGTTTAAATAGAGATAAAACAGTGGAAATGACTTTTTTAGAAAGGGTTTCACATATTTTTCGAGGACAAAGTGTTTAAGTCTATTTCTTTATGTTTATTTATAGGTACTAATAACATAGGTATCAAACAAATACATATAAAATGGGTATTTCCGCCTATACTTATATCGATTTTTAGTTGACTAAAACTATTAAAACTATAACTGTAGGGTTAAAACTATTCTCATTCCTTCAAGCAATTATAGCTTCTTTTTATATTGTCATTCGAGAAAGTTTTCGCAGGGTTAATGACTATAAGAGAACGTGATTCAAGTGGTGGTCATTGAAAATTTTACCAGTAGCGTTTTTCTAAAAAAATATATAAAAAAACATAGTTTACTCGAAATTTCTAGATAAAAAATTTTGGAAGTTTTGTTTTTGTACTACGTGTATGTTTATCTATAAAATTAACTTTTTTATAATATTTGTAAAAACGCAATAATATATTATGCTTATTTCTATTGTTAAAATTGAAATACTATTTAAAACAGAAAGAAATACTAAAGAAAGTTATTTATCTCTTAAAAAGTTTTTAATTAGGTGACTGCTGTTCATATTCAATTCACCTTCGAGTCTTGCATCTCATTACCACCAAATTGTGTACTTAAATCATTTAAGTTTACCTCCTACACATTGGACACGTACCAATTCAATCAAGGTCTTTTCTACTAAAGGTTACACATATCTTAATCCGATTAACTGTTAACTTGCAGCGCAAGAGGAAATATTTATTGGGACCTGATTTCACTGATTTTTTTTTTCGCCATTGGCTGAATTTTAGACCTATGACTCATAAGTAATAAAAAAACAAATTTGTTTTTAATATTTTCATGAAGTAGACGTGCCAAACTTGTTTTTAAATTCGCGGTTATAACATCAGAAAGTAACTAATTCAGTTTTTTTCTTTCACATTTTTCATAGAAAGTTACATTTAAAATTAGAAAAGTAGTTCGTTCTGTGTTATGCGTTCTGGGTCCTAAAAACAAATTCAAATACTTAATTACACAGTAGCCAACGTGATTATAAAAAACTCTTGAAGTCCTTATTTACCTTGCAAAGCTGTATTTTAGAAATTAGGTTAATATTCGTTTGTTTGTTTTTTTTGTATTTTATTAAGCTGGTAAACATTTGTTCGGTATATTAATATTTTTATTACATCTTCCTGGTATATGTATGACTTTTATTATAATTTTGTTGCTTTGGGAGCACAGTATCTTTTGTTTCATCATTGAACTGAATTTTCAAGCCTGTGATTATAATTATCGAGTGGGCCTAAGCTTAAATGAAAAATTACGTGACTAAAACTGACTGGAAAGTTTTTTTTCTATTGTATTTTTTATAGGTACAATAAAAATGCTCTCAAGCTTGATTATAAAATTGCATAGTGGAAAAAAACGTCATTTAAAAATTGTTAACCTACATTTTTCAGTGTTTTTTGTGAACTTTAGGAAAAAAACAATAAAAATTCCTTTGTTATTTTTCTTGTTGTAATATTTCGAATGAGAAAAAACACTATGATATTTTTTATTGAGAAACAATATGCTAAAATTTAAAGATTTTTTTGTATAGGTGAAAGTAAAAACAGAAAAAGAATTTTACTCTAAATTGCTTCTATAATAAATAATAAATAAGCCTTTTCTCAAATATTTTTACATTCATTTGGGCAAACAGACTACAATAATAATCTCAGTATATTATTTCGGACTTAATTCTCGAATAAAATTCCTTTTTTATCCAAAACTGCTGCTGATGGCAATTTAACGGACGATTTCAGGATTTAAATTCACTTCAAAGCGATTAAAATTTTGAATTTTTGTTGATTCATGATCGTCGTTTTGCACTCAAGTCTCATATATAGTAATCAAACGATATATTTAGAAATTTTTTATTTGTTTCATTCGAAAATTCAAAACAACTCTGCGGATATCGAAGATGTCAAGCGAAAAAGTTACGGCAGTGATATTTAAAATGTGAATGATATTAGAAAGTCACATCTTTTTTGTGTTTACCCCAGTATAAGTTTTCTTTCAACTCCTTATTGAGGAAGCCAATGAAGTTGAAAAGAGTTTCACATTTTTAATTTAAGGCCTCGTTTCAACGTCTTGAGCCTACATAAGTCCCGATTAAGTACCAAGAGGCCAAAAAGAGTTTAATGAATATTCACATTTTTGAGGTTCAAGAGGTTGATGAGAGTACGTATTTCTCAGGTCCAAGTCAGGTCAGAATTTGACTCGGGTATAGCTGTTTATAGAAGCTTAACTTTTGTTATCAATACAAAATTTTACCTATTTTATAACAGTTTTTACAGATAAGAACTTTTCGTTGCAGATTAATTTGCTGCTAATTTTCGTTTGAAACTTTATTAAATATTATTATGTGTCGGAAGTTAACTAATTTGGACTTGTCAATCATTAGTTTATCATTTTCTAAGTTTGAAGTTTTTGTATCTGTCGTGTGATTTAATACAATGATTGCAGCAGTAATTAATAAATGGGGAAAAATCAACTAAACAAACTTGGACTCATTGTTTTTTCTGACATAATTCTTTTAGTCTAATCAAAAAATATATTCGTAATATTTTTAAATTAAAATAAAAATTCTTTATTTGATTGTTGACAAAATTCATTACTCTACAATTGTTAGGGTTCAATTTTATGTCGTCAGTGTAGTTATAATTTCTGATGACACCATTTTGATTATAAAATAATAAACAAAACTATTTAAATAATTGAAAACATCAGAAAGTTAATTAAAATCAAATGTTTTCTTTTATCAAATTGAATATGACGGACGACAGTAAAAATCAAATTTTTGTCAAAAAAAGTATGAAATATTTAAAAGTATATCCTATATAGGTTATTAAAAGTTTCTTAGATGTAACAAATGGAACTTGTTTTGCTGATCACGGCAAAACTTGAGTCTCTCTTTAAAAGTGTAAAATTTTGCACGAACTGAACACTTACCTTCAACCTTAAAAAACCAGTTTTCTAGAATTAAAGCGGTAGTATTGCATTTGAAAGTCGCATGAAAGACTGTAGAAAAAGAATTGGATGCTTTGTATCTTACTCAAAGATGAACATAAAAATTTTAAAGTAGCCTAGACTTAATCTAAAGACAAAATAAATGAAAAAAAAAAACAAACAAACAAAACAGTTACCAATAAACAATCTAAATTAGAAAGTAAATTTCATAGCTTACTGTATTTGGAAACAAGTACTGTGGCTTTGTTTAAGGTGTCCCCACCATCAAGGTAAAATTATATTATAGAAACAATTGTCCAGTTTCCTATTACGGTGACGATCATATCAATTTTTATTTTTATATATTCCATAAACATTTAATAGATAAAAGAAACCTTCAAAAGTGGTTTTTTGTACTAAAGAAAGCCATTTTATATATGTATGTACTGTATATACTTTAATCAACCTTGGCGCCATCTATTGGCATTTACAATTAAACAGTATTCTAACCTAAACTTTAATTACATTCACTTTTGGTTCCACTGTAAAATAACCTTGACTTGACAAAAAACAGCATGCTCAAATTTCGTAGGTATGCTCTGAGGACAACATTGAAATAATTACAAACAAAGATAAGATCTTATGAAATAAAACGCGGGCTATTTAAAAATTCTTTAAACATTTTATTTGTCGTCTTTAAATTTTTAAAATCTTTCATTGTGTAATATTTAGAAATAAATTTATGCGTGAATAATTAAAAATAGAGATAAGTTCGAAGTACCCAGTAATGTACCTGGATATTGATGACGTTTCTATCAGAATGAAAACTACTATTTTTTTAGAAATAAACAATACGGATAAATGTCAGTGGGGATTTTGTTCCAACCATGCAACTCGTGGCCAGTCAAAATCCGTTTATACTTCTCTTAGATACAGACTTTTTGTATGCAAAAGAAATTAACGAGCTATTACCTGATTAACATAAACTGTCAAATTGCTTTGATGAAATAATTTGAGATATGTCGCTAGTACAATTTTGTCAGACGGCTAGCTGAAAACCAGCTTAAAAGCGTAACAAATTGATTTTCCATTTTGTAGAATAAGTAGAACAGGGTTAAATTTCAATTCAAAGCTGAAATATTTTCTAAAAAATTTGAATGAATTTTTTATTAGAAATTGAAAATGATCATTTTTAGGCTTTTAACCCTTTCACGACCAGGGGAACTATTTTTCCCAATTTTAAAATTTTTGATTGTTGCTTTTTATTACAACCTTGTCTACATTTCTTATACAAAAAGTCTATTAATGTAAATATTTCCCATGAAATTCCAAAACAAGTGAAATATTGTTGTTTTTGGGGAAAAACATTGAAAAAAAAAAGTTAAATATTTTTTTATTTTTATTTGTTTTACATCTAACTATACTAAAATAAACAGTATGAACTGATCTTTCATTAGATACTATTTAATTTCACTTTATTAAATTTTTATCAAGATGACAAAATTAATGGTTATTCTTTATTCACAAAATTTTATTTGAGCTTTCAAATGAACCTTTTAAAATATCTTCTTTTTAACTTCAACATCTGTAAACTATTTAGAAATTACATTTTCAAAACTAATATTTTGTATTGCTTTGTATTCTATTGTTTATATTCGAAGGTTGCTAAGCCAAGTTGTATGTTTGTTGCCATGAAGTAATTTTTGATTAATTCCAGTTTAGTGAAAATCCTATCATAAAAAAGCATCTGATAACCAAATTTGTCGATAAATAACTTTACAACAATCATAAAATCTGTAACATCGTATTCCACAATGAATTTTAAAAATTCTAAAGATATCCATTTAAAAATTGTAATGTTGGCTGCTTTTAAATATCTATTAAATTGTTGTAAAAGTGTTTTAACAAATTTTTAACTTTTATTAAAAATTTATGTAATTACAATGAAATACTTTGAAACAGCCAACGTTGGGGTTGATCATGGCAACCTCGGTAAAACATTGTTGTTGTTTTTATATATTTTGTCGTGTCAGGCTAGTACTGAAAAATATTCTTTCTTCAATATTTTGTTCTTGAAAAATTATTTTTAACTAAATACACACCGTAAAAAATTTCAGTTTAAACTTTTTGTTATATAAAAAGAAAGACAGAAACAAGGAATAATATTCCAAAATTCGTAGAGATAGGATACAAATTTTTTAGAATAGGAAAAAAATTTCTTTCTAAAAGCAATAATATTATACAATAATAAATATATTTGATACGCGGCATATAGCAGTGTGTGTGAGCTTGACGAAACAATGAAAAAAAGAATTTTTAAATAAATGTTTGAAATTGCTGAACAAGCTTCGTATTAGACAGGCTTTAAGCCAATTACTTCCTTAAAAATAAATAACATATTTTGTTCAACTTTTTTGTCAATTTATTTCCAGCATTATTAAATATTGAATTTCTTCTGCATTCTTGAATCATAATAACATAAATTTTTACCGTTGTCATTTCAAATAACAGCTATGCAAAAGCAAAATAAAAATATTCACAATAACAGTATTCATAATTTTAGAAAGCTAAATAAAATTATAGTTTTTAAGAAAAAAATCCAAAAATCATGTTTTAAGTTATATTTAAACAAGAATTTTTTTTTAGCTTTTCTCTCCACTTTATTAAGAAAAAAGAAAATTGAATTTTGGTTAAAAGAAATTCATAGTCACTGACTTATAAAACAGTTATTAATACAATAAAACAAAAAGTAGAGTAGACCAATTGCTATATCTGAAAAAATAATTCAATAGCTTGAACAGAAAGTAGGGGAAATAATTTTTATTAGTCCCCTACTTGTTCTAGTTATATTTCTGGAGTCTTTATTAGCACAAAATAAATCTCTTTATGTAGTAGAGTTTAATTGGTTTTTATATCTGCGTCTAATGCAAAACACAATTTTAAAGAATTCAAATACTTATATTTAATAAAATGTGATTTCTTTCTATATAAAAGCAAATATAGTAAAACCCAAAAACAAATCATACAAGATATCATCAGGAAATTAATTTTTGTTATTTAGACAAGGACATATTACACAAATATAAATAAGAACAAAAACAAAAACACTTCCAGTAATTTCGAAAATAAAAGAAACCGTTTAGTAAAAATTATTGTTATCAAACTATTATTACTATGTTTTCTTTATTATTTTTAATTTGAATGCTAACATGCTAACGGTTAATTATTTTCTAATTACATAAATTGTTGTTATTAGTGCATGAAATGTTAACAATTGCAAAGTTGTGTAGTAAAATCTCTTCTTGCGTTTCGTAATTTAATGAGCTGAGATAAGCAAAATGACGGTAATTTCACCGCATTCTTTTTATTTATCTTATTTTTAATTATTGTGAATTTCGAACGGTTAAAATATACCAATAGAAAATATTTACTTGTACGAGTGTTAGATAATTGTAAAAAACAAAAACAAATGACTAGAGATTTAATGTTTTGTGTAAATTGAAGGAAAATTTTTTTATATGAGATTAATTTATCCTCTATGAGTTGAAGTAGTACACGCCAGAAAAATAACTTAGGACAGTTATGTTAGTAAATACACGTAAATAAAGAAGAATATTGTGGTCGGTTAATTTGTGTATATGTAAGACTATTTTGGTATAATTAGGAAAAGTTATCAATGCAAATTTATAAAAATTAAGTTTAAATTCAATATGATTAATTTATTTATAATAAAAGATTATTGCAATATAAATCACTACAAATGTTAAATAACAATTTTTAATAGTTTTATAAGTACCCCGCGATAAAAATTCCATAATTTATAAATTAAACTTCCCAGCTTTTAGTCTCTTCAGACAGTAGGATCTGACCATTACTACTATTTTGACAGCTTTTTGCGCAAGGTCGGAAATAAAGTGTTCTTTGATTTTTAACATGGACAGAGTTTAAGGCATTTTTATAAAACTTTTGTCTCAATAAAAATTTTCTGATCTTCTGATATATACAAACATGGGCAGATAATTTTTTCTCAGTTTTTATGCAGTTTTTATTTCGCCCATTCACTACCAAGCAAATTTAGTGCGTCATGTACGCCAAAATTTTATTTAAAAGAAAACAAAATAAAATAATATGGATAATCTTAAATTTCAGAACTAACTATGAGATATCTCGTAGCTTGCAGTCAATTGGTTAATTATTTAAAAAGAATTATCAGCACAAACACAATATTGTTTGATGTTTGTAACTATTTTTGATTCCTGATTCAAGTTTGGCGTTTTGACTCGATTCAAACTAAAAAACAAAATTCCAAAAAGTATTTTTGTGTGCATATAAAAATAGATCTTATTGCGACATTCTTTCGATGAACATCCTATTTTAATCGTTCTTTAACTTATTCTTTTTCCTCGAAATCTTTCTTACATTTTTACATTATTCTTTTTACATTACTTTTCACACCGAAGCGACGTGAAAGCAATTTATTACAATGTTTAAAGAGATGTTGAACTTTTTAGTAGCTGATCAAATGGCATTAGAATAATACTTTATCTGTGAAAAGAAATACTTATTCTTTACAGAATTGTATATCTCACCAAAATGTTCTAAAATGGTTTTGAGGGCATTCATTCTGTTATTTTGTTAAAAAACGGGCGTGTTTTCAGGAAGTTTTCTTGATAGTTCAAGTTTATTGAATTAATTTTTATATGACAACACAATATTTTTCCAAATTTTTATTCCAAAATAATAATAATAATAAGTACCAACAGGGCAATTGGGTCTGTAAAGATAAGGACAAAGCTGAGACGTTTGCCCAATATTTGGCAACAGTCTTTCAACCACATGATATAACATCTGGAACCTTAACAAGACCAAAGTACCTACCAAGCCAAGATATCAAAAAATTTACGCCAACGGAAATAGCTAACGAAATTGATAACCTCAAAACCAAAAAGTCACCAGGAATAGACAGAATAACTCCCAGAATGATTAAAGAACTGCCAGCAAAAAGGATAATGATGCTGACATACCTATATAATGCATGTATGAGAATGAATTATATACCGAACAACTTCAAACTCACACAAATTATTATGATTAATAAGCCAGGTAAACCAGCAGAAGAAATGACCTCTTACAGGCCAATATCTCTCCTAACAGTGAATTCGAAACTCTTTGAAAAACTACTAATTAAGCGTATCGAGCCATTCTTTAAAATTCCTGAATTTCAATTTGGATTCAGGAAGAATCACTCGACAATTGACCAAATACATAGAGTCACCGATTTCATAGAAAATACCTTCGAGGAAAAGAAATACTGCTCAGCTGTCTTCCTTGACGTCACTCAAGCTTTCGACAGAGTATGGCACGAAGGTCTTATATTCAAAATGAAAAATAAGCTACCCCGAAATATATGCATACTACTAGAATCATATCTATCAGACCGAAAATTCAAGGTAAAACACGAAGACGAGTTATCGAATTTCTACAAGATAAATGCAGGAATTCCACAGGGTAGTGTACTAGGCCCCCTCTTATACATATTCTATACAGCAGACATCCCTATACCAAAATCAACATTAGTTGGTACGTTTGCAGACGATACAGTCATATTAACCAAAAACTCATCACAAGACAAATCAGTTGAAGATTTGCAAACAGCACTAAATACCATCAACGAATGGACAGATAAATGGAAACTAAAAATAAATAGATCAAAATCGTTACACGTAACATTCACACTCAAAAAAAGTAATAATAGCCTACGAACATACCTTAATAGTGAAGTCATTCCTCAAGAAAAAACAGCAAGATATCTTGGCATATACTTGGATGAAAAATTAACTTGGAAGCACCATGTGAAGAAAAAGGCTGCGCAAATAAGGCTGTTAACAAATAAACTTTACTGGCTACTGGGGAAGTACTCCCAGTTAGACCTCAATAGCAAAAAGTTAATATACACTGCAATAATAAAACCTACCTGGACGTACGGTATACAAATTTGGGGCTGTGCCAGGAAAACCAACCTAGACATAATACAAAAAAATCAAAACAGAATACTTCGCATTATGACCAATGCATACTGGTATATTAAGAATAAAGAATTACATGAAGAATTAAAAATCAAGGAAGTCAAGGAGGTAATCAAAGATTATGCTACCAAACACAAAGAAAGGCTGCTGAACCACAGCAACGTGAAGTTAACACATCTGATGGATACAACAAATAGAACAAGAAGACTTAAAAGAAGGAAACCACAAGACCTAATCCTAACATAAAAATGACGAACTCTTAGGGACATATTCATTGGAATATCAACCCCCACCAGTTAATCTACATTAAAAATAGCTGATAAATTAATATTTGATTAAGATGGCAGCAAACGAATGAATTTATAAAAAAAAAAATAATAAGTGCGCATCATAACTCGCAACAAAATCATACGAAACCAAAACATCAAAATTTATTTAATAAAGGAGATGTTTTTTAAAGTAATGGCAAGAGGATTTTTTTGATTTTTCAATTTTTGATAGCCTTCGGAAGCCAAAATATCAATTACCGATATATTTTTTATGGTAAAATTAATAATTATTAAAATAAAGAAAAAAAGCTCTCGTCATTACCTGAGGAAGTATTGAAAAATAATGTGTAAAATAATCGGTATAGAGTAGGAAAACGCTTTAAATTTTTGCTCACTCATTCCTTGCTCTAGAATAAAGGAAGCTTAAATGACCATAACTTCAGTAATTTTACTCTGATCGACGTGAAATTTTGACACAATAATTTTAAGATGCTATACATAAATTTAAAATTTAAATACCGAAACATCGCCTTAACTAACGTAGAGAATTGTATGTTGGCTAAAATCTCAAATAGAAAAGCGAAAACTATAATATTTTTCGCAATTATTCACAGTCAGCATAATATTTTTTTTTCTTTTCACTAAAAGATTATCTAAACAAAATAAAAGAAAAAGTGATAAATAAAATATTTAGAAGATAAGCCAAATTTTCAAGAGTTTTTATTCTTCTGTTCTTTTATTTCATAATAATCACAATCCCTTTTTGGCATTGAATTAGTTTAGTTCTATGAATAACCTTAGAACTTTTATCTTATTTTGCTAGATGAGTCTTGAAATTTTAATAGTTCAGGGTATAAATTATTTATTAGTCTAAACTTTAACAAATAATCTGATAGCAAGTTAAATTAATTAAAACTAGTCTTTTTTGTTGTTAGTATATGTACATACTTATTAAATTTTTAAGATCAGTGAATAACTAAAACAGGAAAATTTTAACTTTAACTAAAAAAAAAACAAAACAAAATATATAAATGAACATGAGATTTGCATTGTTGTAGTTCTTGTAGAGCAATGACTTTACTCCAAACTAAAAGAATAAAATTACAAATTTTTACCCTGGCATTTAAATAATAAAATATTAATTAGACCCTGGGATTATTAGTGTAATAAAAATCTCAACAAGGGCGGACAGCTGAAATAATTTTTTTTCTTTATATTTAACCGTTATATATGTATATATACATGCATAAATTTAGCGGGATATTTTTGATCTCAAAGAACTAAAATAGTTAATTAACATCAGCAAATGTCAGCAGTAGCTAGTTATTTCTAAAATTTTACTAATTGGCAACAAGTGAAGAGATTTTAACCTTGCTTGTCGATGACAGAAGAATATTAATTAATATATATATATATATATATATATTTATGTACACAAAAAAAAAAAACAAAAACGAAACAAAAGAAAAAAAAAAAAGCAATTCAAGCTACTTATGTTAATGGAATTTTAAATTTTTAATTAGCCTTAATATATGCTTTTTGATATGAGCCGTTTTTTTACTCTTAAAAGCTGTAAATAATTTCATATTTGGAAATTTTTAAGTGTTTGAACTGAGTTGATTCAATAATATTGGTCATTGTTAAATCAGTGTGGGTGATATTTTCAAAACTTAACCTGTTATTTATTTTTTTTGATAATCTGGATATAGGAAATTTTCTTTGACCTGATAAGCGTGTCTAGGAAGAGAAATCTCTATGGTCAGCATTTCCCTTTCTGTCCAGCTGTAGTC
Organism: Acrocera orbiculus; assembly: GCA_947359355.1. Lineage (NCBI taxonomy): Eukaryota > Metazoa > Arthropoda > Insecta > Diptera > Acroceridae > Acrocera > Acrocera orbiculus. Next base: position 15,625,187 of record OX375757.1, read on the forward strand.
TTTAGGGAAAGTGCATTGATATTTTTGACAACAAACCTTGCTATCAAAGTTTTGGTAGCGATATGAGTCAAAATCTTCATTTATTAAGAACGTCTATCTTATACTTAAACAATGTTTTTGCTTTGTATAAAAATAATTGATTCACATCACAAATAACTGTTTAATTTCTTGGCCAAGTTATTAGTTTACTGGCTGACTATGCAGGTCGATTTGAGTAAACTGAGACTACGACCATTATATGGTTTTACTGAAAACATTCTTACCAATCTTACTACCTTTTCATTTTCCTCTATTACTTCATGACCTTTTGGTAGAGTTACTTTGTTTCTTTCAGCTGATGACTTTTACAGCAAGCTCTATACTATATTTGAGATGAAGGTATCTGCTGTCAGTGGTTTCAGTAAAGCTTTGATGTGTGAAAAAATTTATATCTGGGCTCTTTTATCGCCTTTTTTGATCCATTCAAGCATACAGTCCTCTGATTGGGTTGGTTTCCTGTTGGAAAAAAGTAAGGATGTTTCTAAAAGTCCAAGGCCTTGATCATTTATTCAAACTCCAGTACCATAGTCTTTTGGATCCATCAGTGTGGCAAAACAAGCATATATTGGGAGGGGTAACATTCTCTTTTAACTGCACATGTGTCTACTACAATGTATTATTTTGTCTAGGAGCTTTCCCCTCGGGATAGACCTATATACATCTATTGCGAGAATGTTTTTATAGTGCTTTTGAAAAGCTAAATTAAGAAATTTGCCGCTTTTAATATGAAAATTAAATTATCAAAAATTGTATTATACTGATTTTTGATCAAAATAAACTGTTTTTATTCCTTTTTTTGGGTTCCACTTGTATGGCAGAAAACTTAGTATATTAGTGTTATTTAGACTAATAAAAAAAGGAGAACAATTTTCAAAAAAAAAAATGTACATAAAAATCGTTTGATTTCATGAAATGGGAATAATAGTAAAAAGTTTTAAACAAGGTTCGTTTTTAAAAATTTGAAAACATTACTTTGGACAATGTTTTTGAACTTTATCACCGAAAAAGATTTAATGCAAAATGTTCAAATTGAACTTACAATTAGTTAGGAGATGGATTGTAGAGCAAAATTTTGTAAACCATAGACTTTGCCACGATCATCTTAATTACTTTGTGTTTTCTAAAATTACCATTTAATAAGTTTTTTTTATAAAAATTAATGTATAATAAAATAAAATACAGTAAGCTTAATTCCATATTTTGCTCCTGAATAATTTGAAGAGAATTTAAGCAAAAACCTCTGATTATTTTTTCTTAAAAATAAAACACTTAAATTATTTTTCATCCAAAGGAAATAGATTAACCTACTTTCCCGTATTGTTATAAAAAAATTATTTCCGTTTTATATTTTCTACATAGATATAGGAAAGTATTTTAAAGAAAAAATCAATGAAATCAATAAAATTTACATATTTATAAGTTTCAATGGTAAACAAAGTAAATGACTTTGCATTTTTTTTTTCATTCATTCGTTGAGTTGCACTACTTCAAAAATTCTGATATACATTTTCTTGACTTTTTAAATCTATTATGTCTGTTTTTTACAATACCCATAAACTGAATTTTAATTCTAGCATAATTAAATAAAATATGTACATCATATAATTTTTTATTCAATTGGATGCTATGTTCAATTTGATTTTTCACAGTGGATTTATGTCATAAAAATCCAGTTTTGTATAAGATATAATTATAACAAAAACGCTAAACTTTAGTAGAATTGAAATAGATTCGACATTATGACATTTTTTTGTCATTTTATTTGAGAATTTATGTGATTTGCCTTTAAACAAAAATTATACTCGAATGTATTGCCTCTAGATGAGCAAAAGAATTTTCTGACGAGAATTTGTCCTCATTTAAATAACAATTAGTTATTTATTTTTCCTACTATGCAAACATACACAAACCGTTGACCTATTTATTTGCTGTATCTCTTGCTGTACCATTAGTGTTTGTGTATAAAAACTGTAACTGTCCAATACCAAATTATAAATATGGAACCTCATTTACAAAAAGTTTTGGGAAATCTACTTCAGTATGATAGATATGAACTGGAACTTCTAAACCGCGTGGTACCAACATAATCGAAGAATAACTAATTCGAACATAATTTATTAAAATTTTTTTTCAAAACACGCTCAAAATTTTTTCTGGAAAAGTTATTTTCAATGAAAATTTTTCACTAACCAGTCAATCAATTAATTAATTTTCCACTTTCCGCCAAATCCTACAAAAAATTTCAATAAAAATATTGTCCTTTATGAGTTAGTTAGAACTTAAAATAATTTGATATCATTTAAAATTTGAGGCTTTTGTTTGTAAAAGATTTTTAAATAAAAATTAGCTTGTTTTTTTGTTTTTAATGTTTTTTTCATGTGATAAAATCTTGTTAGAGTATAGGATCTCGTTACATTAAACCATCCACGGCAAAAATCAATGATGTGAAAAGCTTGTCTTCAATAAAATTATTCTTTAGTGCTATATGAACTTTTTTACGAGATTAGATAAGAACTGAGCTCAGGAGAATTACAATTTTATACCTATTCTTGTACTCGTAAACTATAGAATGGGGATTAAAAAAGCGGGTTTTTAAACAAAATCGACTTTAATAAAAATTAGGGGTGAAAATTTAATACAATATTTAAAACTGTCACTTGATATGTCATATTATATTTCAAAAAGCCACTACGGATTTAACTACTTTGAAAATGTTAAAATAATTCGTTTTGTTTTTAGCACATGAATTCTTAATTAAATAGAATAAAATTTATGTCTGCCGGAAGACACTTGAAAAACTTTTGAGTCTGTAAAAATTTAAAAAGAAATACATATTAAAAGAAAAAAAATGAGAACTAGAGTACCATTGGAAAAGGAGAACTCATTTACAAAAATAAAATATGTAGTTTTGTGAGCACTTGTCCATGAAATTAATTTACAAGGATTTCAGAAGTCTAAAAATATTTCTTTTGATATTTCTAATACAGGCAGACATTTTATTGAATTTTTGTTTTTTTTTTCAAATATTTCTAAATTTACCGATTTAGTTTGCTGAATTCGAATTTACACTTTCAAAAAATTTCTAGAAATAAAATATATAGAAAAGAAATATTTATATAAATAAAAAATGGCACGGGATTTATTAGGTCAGTTTCTATGGATTTGTATATAATAAGGTCATAAGTTCTCTAGTGATAAACTAAATTTTTATGACAAGTAGAGAAACATGAAAACTACTCTCCAAAATTTGCTTAAAGCTTGAGTAAATAAAAGAACCAAAAAATATATTTCAGAAGTTACTACAAAAACTTATCCAACTTAAATGTTTTCATTTTCATGTTGCCAAAAACTAAAGACTTAAAAGGTGACATGGGCCAAAATCAAAATTAAAAGATTTTAGTTTGGGCGGGCTTCAAAGAAAAACTTCAATATGCTTACACCGATAAAAATTTTGTGGGAAAGACACAATTTAAACAGCATTGCAGATAACAGATCCAGTATGAAAATATATGCTATACTCCTATATAAAAATCACACTAAGAAGTCGATTTTTATGGATGTATTTGTGGATACCGTGTATTGAATAAAAGTCTTTCAATACATTTTTCTTGTCATTTAGCTTGAAATGAGCTGCATGACTAAAGATAGTTTCTGAATTTCTGAATTACTAGAGACAATTCATGCTTCATTGGGTAAGTAGGTTTAGTTTTTAGTCAATTTTTTCGCAAATTTTGTCATAATGTGGTTTGAAGCATGCCCAATTTTCTCAAACATCTTGAAAACGATTAATTTGGGGTTTTATGAAAAGTTGCAATCGCATCAGCGATATTTTCAGAACCTGTAGCTCAATGTAATAGCAAATTGTTTGAAATGTCTTAGTACTAAAATGCTTGGTAAGCTTCCTGTTGGATTTTTAATGCCTGAATTTTAATGTGCTCGTACAAATTCGATTGCAGTACGTACATAATCGACAGATAATAGCAAAACATAAAACAAATATTGAATTATCTTAAAACTTGATTAAAAATCCATGTAAATTGCTTTTATTTGATATTTTCTTAATTTCACGTAAATCTCTCCATGTTTTTTTAACATTTCATAATTTTATACTTAATCATAATTTTAGAAAAACAAAAATAAACTAAAAACTATAAACAAATTATGGGAATTTCATTTTCAAATTTATATTAAAACATAATATGTAACTCGATTGGAAACTGTCGGAAAATTACCTAACACATATGAACATTTTCTTTTTGAAATTTATTGCTAGGAAAATTCGATTATATTATAGAAATTTAGCCCAATTTAACAAACTTTGTAGAATACTAATTTGCATAGATTTAGTTTATTGGGCCAATTTGGCTTTAGTCTCAATATTTTCATATTGCACCAAATTAGTCGATAGAAACAACAAAACTAGTCCGGGAATTAAAGTCTTTGCTACTATAAAAGGATTTAGCACCACCTTTCTTGGCACTTAAATATAACTTTAATGGACCTAATTTAACATTGGATTTAAAATAAGGCTTTGTAATTTTCTTGTTTCTTTTTATGCTTTTGTAAATGGATTTGTTGTTTATGATTTTAATTACGGGTTGTAGAAGGTGAATTAAAGAAAAGAGACATGTATGAAAATTGTTTTTTGAGTTTTGTATACTTTTAGGAATTATGCTTTACTGGAAAATATTTCAAGGATATAAGCAATTTTTATTTATATAAAAATAAAATAAAATTTATTCAGCCAGATTATTATTATAATTGGAATTATTTGATTAAAAAAACAGCGTTAAATTAACTAATTCTAAATGAAATCTGTTTTAAAAGATCAAACTCTATATCCCTCTTCCTAGCCAATTGTGCTTGTTGAAATAGGCTATTCTCTCTTGGCTATTATATGAGCTAATTAGAGAACATTTTTAATTTCTGCAAAGTGTAAAAATAGTTATAAAAACTATATGGACCCTCTTTACGCCAGAAAGGAAAAGCAAGTAAGGATTCATATTTAACTTTAATTATAAGGTAAAGAGCTCATTAGTCATAGTCATAGAAACTGGACAAGAACTATTCAAAACTGCCACACTTGGAACTAACTTAAGCTGTCCAAAGATTCCACATCAAAGTATGCAAGAAAACAGCATATCAAAGTACCAGAATGTGTGAGTTTGATGATTGATACTACATTATCAAATTTGGCGAAGAATACAGAAAAGGCTGAATAAGTAAAACATCAATAAAAGCTTATATGCTCTTTATTTTGATATAATCAATCACCCTCTGGGTCAAGTATAAAATAAATCTTGATCTTTACAAAAAAAAATCTCTATTTTAATCAGTTTTTGGAATTAGCGTAAGCTTCTTTTAAGCAGATTTTCTTCATATTTCCAAATTTTAGTCACTTACGTCAAATTTTGCTTTCAATGTTAAAAGATAACTTTTAATATTTAAATAAACTGAAAATATTATTGAGTGATTATATTTTGGTTAATCCAATTTAGCCTTATTATCTTCCAATTTTCATAATTATCTCATTTCACTTACTCATAAAAAAAAATTAATCATAAAAATTCATTCTTTTACGCAATTGAATGCGTAATTAATAAAAATATTTAATCGATATTAACTTAACCACATGTCTGGTACGTAAAGAAAATAAAACTAATTCAATAATTGATTAATAAATTCAAACCACACGTAACCTCAGGTACCGGAATTTAATTTGGAAATCATAAATCTATAAAAATGACTCAATTTCCTTTTAATAAATTGCCACTGAACACATTTTTTTTAGCTTCAAATTTGTGTACACTAATTCATTTATGAAGGTTAAAGGAAAAAAGGAAATTGAATTTTCTGGGTTAGTTTTTTACCTAAATAATTCCTTTAGGTGTAAATAAGTTAGTTAATTTGTTTTACGATATTTTCCAGTTTTTCCCTTTTCCGAACTGTATGAAATGCTTATTTCCTTTTTGTAGAAATAATTTTTTGAATATAAAAACATTTATTTAAATTTCACTTAATTATATCATTTATCCTATGAGTTTCCCCATTCTTCAATTTTAAGATTGAGTTTAATTCATATATGAGGCAAATAGATTAAAATCTTTAAAACTAATTAAATATTTTTTAATTCATAATATTTCGTTTTGTTTTGATAAATAAAAAATATTATATTGGTATTTTTACCTTATATTTTAATATTGTTGAGTAAATTCCTTTGCTTAAAATTTTTTTAAAAGAAAATTCATAAATTAAAAAGTAGATGAAATCATGAAATATTTTTTTTTTAATTTATTTATTTATTTTAATTATTTTTAATATTTCAAAAATTTTTTAAAATTTCACGTACTTTGACTTTTTTAATTAAAAATTAAATCCCTTAAGATAATTTAAAGTTTTTCTTATTAGTATTAAAATACTATTTTAAGGCAAAATGTTTTATGAAAAAATTTCATATAGATTTATAATTTCCATTTTGCTAAAGGAATTCAGAAAATTATATTCTTCATCAATTAATATTATGAACATGTTTAAAATTAAAAACTAAATATTTTATTAATTAATATTTTTCATAAAGTTAATATATAACTTTTAGCCTGCTGTAATGTACCTTTAAGGGGGATTATTCTCTATAATTTTTAACTCGTCAAATGGGTCTCTCGTTCCATATAAAGTATATGGAAATGACGATTTATGAGCAAGTTTTTAAATATGTTTAAATTTTTACTCACAAATCGCTACAAGTAGTTTGAAATTTTCAAAATTTCGATTTTTGTTTTGCATTTTTTGATAATTTTTACCTTTGAAATTAACATATTCAAATTACAAGTGAAAATCTCAAATAGTTTTTGAGTTACATTTTTGTAAGAAGCAGCTGCTCCTCAGTTCGAAGACACGTTACTTGCTTTAAGGACGTTTTTCTGAAAACTACGTTTTTCAAATTTGCTGCAACTATAACTCGTTAACGAATTATCCGATCGATTTGATTATTGTTTAGGCATATTTTGTACTTGTTTTTCCATACAGTGAATGATCTACCAGTTTTATATGATTGTATAAAAAATATAATTTTGCTAAGCCAAAACCAATCACATTCTTAGCAAAATTTCAACTTTTTTTTTCTAAAAGTTGCCATTTTGTTGCATTTTAATTTTGGTTTACAATCCTAAGTCATTGTATAGGCAATAAGCGATCTGCCAAATTGTAAAACATTCGGTGCAAAACTTTTTCTTTAAAAAAATTTATAAAAATCACTAGCGTGAGCCAATAACGAACATATCGGCTGAATACCCCACATATTATTATTTCTCCTTTTTGCTCACTCTTTCATTTTTTATTTAGACTGAGAAAACTAATTATTAAAAAAACTAATTTTTGATCCTTCAGAAAAATTTTAAACTAATATAATTTATCTTTTAATTTTACATTCCACCAATAAATAATATCCAGACATTATTTATTGAAAAAGTTAAAAAAAAAAAGTTCATTTTAATTAACAAAATTATAAATATCGCATTAAAATTGCATCAGATTTTAAGCAACGGCATTCTAGTGTCAACAAAAGATAGGTCCGTACATGATAAAAACAGCTCAGCTAAGTTTCGTCATATTTACTTGATGGAAAGTTAAGCATTGCACAAGTAAAAAGAAATAAATAAAATATCAAAAAATATCAACTTTTATAGTCAATATTCATTGTATAAATTTTGTTTTATTTTTATGTATTTATCTGATTCTAAAACGAGTTGGTTTCAGAATTTTTGTTCTTTCAAGATAAGAAAAAAGAATCCGCTGAAGTATTAAAATTTAATGTTCGATTATATCTGTGTTCCTCTAAGTTTTTCGCTATTCTCGTAACAAAATATTATTTATAAAAGAATTTTTTAAACTTTTATATTTTAATAATAAAACTTAACTTATTGATTCCTTCAATTAGCATTAATTAATCTTATCCAATCAAAGAAATTAAAAATGGTTAAATTGGACAAAAGAAAAAAACAAAAAAAAATTAGATTTCAATATATTTCTTGGATATTAAATTGAAATTGATTAACTTGGAATTTTGTATCAAGTCTAAAAAATCAGGAGAGTAATTAAATTAAAGTGCAATACACTTTGTTAATATTATATTTCATCACAATCTGAGTAATTACATAATTTTAATATGTGGTGTATTTAAAATATAATTCTTTCATTAGTAAATATGCCTCAATCTGGTGTTTAAATTTGTTTGTATATTCTGCTTTCGAGTTCATTGAATGCAACAAAATTTTGTAATAATTTAATAAAATTACATTCAGTAAAGATTTATTATTGTATTTTGGTGAAAGTATGTTAAAGAAATTGTTATAGAATTGATGTTCAATTAAAACGAATTATAAGCCTCTTTTCTATATAGATTTAAGTCTTTCTAGGCTAAAATTAATCCATCTGGTCCAGTATAGTGACACATTCATTTTATTTTATTCGCATCTAATTCACATTTCTTACGATAATAGAAATTGAACTAGATTGATTAGATTTGACCTGAAAATATTTTAGTCTAATTAGGATAGTTTTTCAACTAATACTGGTTATTTTTCTAACAATAGGAAATTAGATTAATTTTTAGATAATATCATTTAATTATTTATTGATCTGTGAATTTTATATTTTCCTTATTGTATGGATAGCTAATTTTACATTATTGATTTATATTTGTGGGTTTGCTTTGATTTATATTTTAAATTTGTTGCATGTTAAACTTGTTATACATTAAAAGTGTGTCAGGTTTTCTTTATTCGACATCTTGGAAACAGCTATTACAAAATGTTCGCGTTCATCCTTTTCGTTTGTACAAATAAATAATTTTTAAAGAAATAAAACCATAAAAAGGTAAAATTTTAAAAATTCAAATTTATATATAACTTTATTTTGGGGGTGTATCACACTGACTGCATGAAAAGTAGGCGTAAAAATCTTCCCTTTTTTTTAGTTAAAATGTCACAAAACCTTAGTATCTGCCATTAAATATCTATAGTTAAATATTAAAATCAATATTTACTTAACAAAGAAAATTAAAGATAGCAATTTAAATTTTTAGACAATTTGTTTCATAATTTATCAGTCTTAAACTTTGTACTTAACAGTCGAACTGGATGTGTAAATATTCAGTACTAATTAAATCAATTTTGTTACTTCATATCGCTTATCTCTAAATTTTCTTCTTTTGTTATGCTCTAATTGGACAATATAAAATTTAAACAGTACTAGATAATAAACAAAATTAACATATTAAACTGAGAATACATGCACATAATACATAATTATGTACTGTCATAATAAAAAAATGTATTCTACATTCTGTATAAATATTTTTGTTGATAAAGAATTTTAAAGTATCCACTATAAATTGCAAAACTAATAAATCAATATTATTCCTAGAGAACGTGTTGACAAGAAAGTTTTCTAATTCTTTAGTAATAACCAAAAGAATTAAAAAATATCAAGCCATGTTATGATCGAATATTGTTTTCAACTGTTTTAACATGCTTATATTTTAAGATTTCTTTATAACTTGTAAATCTATGATAATCGTGTCATAGGCTTGAAAATATTTATATGTATTTGTTAAAATGTAAATTTCAATCTCATTAACAGTTGTTAAAATGAAATTTTTATGTATCTAAAAAGCTAAAATAATAAATAAATAAGCTAATATTTTAGTTTTCCGATAATATTTTTTATAGCTTCCGCAAAACAGCATAATTTTTATTAGTTCAAAGAAATATATATGTAAAAAATTGTATATATAATTTAATTAGCCTGCTAAAATTTTGCTATCATTTCCGGATTTAAGTTTTTCGTACTATTTTTCTTCAAAAATTGATAATACTAACTAATTACAAATTAAAAGTAAAGCTTTTTTTTGGTATAGCAAAAAAAATACTAGATAATTAATATTTGTAAATGAGTATTTCCGTAGCAAGGGATCTGTTGAGGCTATTATTAAATATGATTAAAACTTGCTTACATATTTTAATTATCTAAATAATCTTTTTTAATTGTAACTTAATATTTATGAATATTTATGAAAGTAAAATCACGGACCATGTTTATAGAATAGAAGTACACAAATTGTGATTCAATTGTTAATTATTTTTATATTATATGAAATTTAATAACATGAAACATGTCTAACTGGAATTTAACTACTATCAAATTTCAATGACGTCACACAACGTCACACAATTATTTTATTAACAAAAACTGAAATTTTTATTTGATGAGAATTTATAAGCCCATGAAAAAATTTGAAGATAGAAAGTGGTTAAATAAAGTTCTAAGCTAATAAAAGATGCAAGCATTAATAATAAAAATTTTTATGACGTAAATTAATTTATCAAAATTAATTTTTTTAAAACTAAGAAAAACACTTTTTGTTATAAAGAGAAAACATTATTAAGATAAAAACCGTAAGATGAGTGTTCTAAATAGAAAAAATAGGTGAAAAATTGTTCCCGTAAGAGATATACTATATCTTTAGCTAGTTTTTCCGTTATCTTGTATGAACTCATGTGTAAATTAAGATGAAAAAATCCACTACTAAGAAACTGATCAAAAATCGTTTCACTGGAAAACTACTGACTGAGAGATTAACTGCTTTGAATGTCAGCGTATAATCACATATATTTGCTGATTATGAAGCAGATTATTAGGAAAAAATTAGCTGCAAAAAATAATTTTTAGTAATCTATCAAAATATTGAGATCTCTAAACGTCATAGAATATTGCTTTATAAATAATATTGAATTGGAACTACAAGAAAGTAAGCAATTGTAGTATATTTTGAAAAAATTAAGAAGTTTAGTTAAAGATCGGTACTAAGTAGAGATGGTATTAATAAAACTTTGAAAGAGTCTTAAATTCAAGCATCATTTTGATGGTTTTCGAAATAATAAAAAAAGTTTTTGTAATCATTAGTGGTTATAGATGAAAAATTGGTCGCATATTACATACATAAATCGAGAGAACAAGTAAAAGAAAAGGTGTAACATTTTACTGATCATATACTACAACAATTGTCTTGCAGCTTTATTACTTTTTCAAAGATTGTCATTGGATAGAACTTATCGAATATTTTAAAAAAGAAATAGCACACGGATATTGTTCAGTCCTATTGAATGATATAGATAAAAAATTGAAAACCAGCCATCGAATTTAATGAAACATACAAGTTCTCAAAAGCCATGGCCATAAATTAATTAAATGCCTTTTGAATTACTTCCTTATCCATTATGTTCACTTAATTTGGCTCACAATGACGCCTAGTTTTCTTAAAATATCAAATTTTACTTATAGGGAAATAGGTTTTTTTTAAAATAATTTTCATAGTTTTAACATTTAACAGTTTAATGGAGTAAAATCACTCCTCTTTGAACACATACATAAGTGTCGAGTCGGCACGTTAGACTAACTTTTTTAGTTTAAAAAAAATTGAAAACAATAATTTTTTACAATAGGTGACGTATTAAAATTATACTAAAGGGAAAAAATTGCACTTTATAATATTTGAGCTCCAAACAAGAGTATATGAATTTTTCATTAATTCTAATACATTGCTAGCGCCTTTAGGTTCTTTGCGGTTGTACCTACTTTTGGCTAATGGCACAATTTGGTTTGGTTGTTCTGTTTTTTCTTTAACTTTTCTATTTATTAAATTTACACAAATTTCGGTTATCTAACTGTTTAATTTTCTTTTTCAGAATTTTATCCAATGTCATGATAAATATCATTTATAACGGCTATTAAATATTTTTAAATAATTACAAATGGCCGTAACATCAAATAATATACAACAACAACAAACAATACAGCCTCAGAACAATCAAGGGCTTCATCAAAATTCAAGTGGAAATGTTATTAGTATTTCTACAGGAAACGAGGGTGGAAGTAGCACGAGTGGTCATAGAAAAGGTCATAGGTAAGACCTGTTTTTTTTGCTACTTTTTTTAGAGTAAACATTATTTTAACTGCTTTTAGATTATGAGCTTTATTATTAATTATATCCTAATTATATAAAATGGTGTACAATTTACATTGTTCCTAACAAATAATTACTTGGACAATAAAAAATTTGTTTTAACTGTTTTTTTTTATAAATTATTTTTGGCTTTAAGCTAGTAATGTCAAACAACTCCAATCAGGGTTAGTAATTAGAAAATATCATTTTACTTTTTACAAATCTAGGGTAAACTGTTAAGGTATTTGATCGAATAAAACGAGTAATAGTAATAGCTTTTAGTAATCTATCAAAAATATTGAGACATATAAAGGTCATAAAATGTTGTTGAAAATTAATTACCTTACAAAAAATATTAGGTATCTGTAGAATCTATTACTAAATAATTCAGTGTAAAATATACTTTTGGAAATTTAGATATTTCTTATATTAGTAATTGTTAAAATGAGGCATTGAAAAGCAAACAGTAGAAGTTTTGTTGAAATTCCTAATGAATATCAAAATCATCGTTAAGGCAAACAAATTGTTTAGCACTGAATATTAAATAGGCTGTGAAATTTTTGTCCTAACAAAAAAAATCTTTACAGTTTGTTTTTTCTTGCTTGCTTAGTAAACCATAAGTGGCAGACATTACCTTATTTGTTAGGTATATTATGATCTGAGCTAACAGAGCGTAGTTAGAAGATTTTTTTTTTAAACAATTATGAATAGATTTAGAAAATAAATAAATAAATAAACCTTTTAGGAGTATTTACCTAAGTTTAACAAACTCATAAAATTACTCATGTATGGAAATCAACAAATTAACAAGAATTTGCATTTAAAGGGCTTTTTGTAGGTTTTTTTTATATGCCAAACGTGAAGGTAACACATTTATATCATACTGACCTATGGTTTCACATGAAATTTTAACTTTTAGTTTAATTTCAGATTTTAGTTTTAGTATGGTATCAGCTTAGAGCTTCCTTCTATAGATTAAGAGCTAAAAGTTAAGCGCAATTATATTATATTTAAACAACAAATTTTTAGGGCTAGTAACGTTATTAGGTGTAGGAAAAGTTCTTTTGTTTCATTTTTAAGAAATCAAATTTTTTGTTGTTGACTTTCTATTTAAAAATCAACTCAAAATATAATTTGCTGTGTTATTATTTGAACTTGTTTGCCAGACTGAATGCTAGTATTATTTTGGTATGATTTTAACCCCCTAAACTAAGAAGATGTTACTTTGTATTTACAAAATCAAGGAAATAATGAGGCTTCCTAATACAATTTAGCAATTATCTACTCTTTAAAAAGAAAAACAGAAGCAAAAGATAAATGTTTTACAGTGATTAAATATGGCCTTTTTATTTTTTTTACTAATTTAAGTAGTGCACTCTAACAGTTCCACGTGCAAAAGACCATAATCATTTTTTAATTAAAGCGGACTTTTGATGTTTTCACAAAGATTTATTTAACTTTCTTTTCATGAAATCATAAACCATTCCTCGCACTTTTAGCTCAGTTTGAGTTTATCATTTACACGTATTTTTTAAAGTATTTTATAGCAAAATAATACTTTTTCCATAAATAATGGGGTTTTTTTTTTTACTTTTTTGAATTGTATAAATTTAATAAAACCAAGAAAGTAAATCAATTTTTTAAAGTCTCAATTATTAATTTTAAACGGCATTTTTTCAAAGTTGAATGATAGCTTCAGCTCAATAGGATACTACAATATAACGGAAAATAGAAAACACTTTCAAATAAATCAAAGTAAGTTATAGTCTGCAGTGTTTTTCCAGCTCTAAAAACTTTTGTCAAATGAATCTTAACCTAACAGGTAGGAAACTATCCTATGGTACTTAGGACTTAAATACTTAGAGTACTTAATCGGATCACTGCCTGTATACGGGTATAAAAAGAAAATTCGCAATCCAGATCAAAACTTTTCTAAAAATTTGGAGAATTCAACGAAGGGACTCAGAAAAATCTATCGAACAAAATTTGTTTGTATACCTTTTGAGATCAATTTTGATCAAAAAAACTTGAAAGATAAAGGGAACTCGATCAGGACATTCTGATCAGCTTTTTCAAGCAAAATTTCATCGTACTTATTAAGTAATCGAGGACGTTTTGAAAAACTTTTCCAATTAGATTTATTGCATTAAGAGAGGCTATAAAGGAGGCCATATATATAGTTTTAGACTTCAAAGGCAGTACGAATCTGTAATAAAAACCTTCAATTGACTTAAAAAAAATTTAAAAAATTGCTTTCAAAATAATCTAAGCATAACCTCCTCTATCGACTGCTGCGGGTGAGGAAGGAAAAAGTTGTAATAAAAATGTAAAAAAGGTAATAAAAATCTGTTGCTTTCACTCTTAATACCAGAATTCGGTTAATACATCCAAATGCTACCAAATCATATGAAATTGTAATGTGTATCAACCAAAAATATGGAACAAGTTAATAACATTAGAAAATAGCATTAAATAAAATGAATAACTTTAAAAAGCACATGTGGTGTTGGAAGAACCTCGATAGGAATGAAGTTCATTATGATTTCTAAAGCAGTAATCTGTTTTAACGGACTTAAATTAAAATTTAAACTATTAAAAATTACAAAAAATTATTAACAATAATGACTTAGTTAGTATTAATATCAACTATAATCAACAATTATAAACTATAATTTTAAACAATACAACAATAATTAACAATTAAAAACAATTTTCAACAACTTTATATAAGAATTATCAATTACAACAACTATTAATAATTTTTAGAAATTATAACTAATTACAAAAAAGCAACACACAATAAAATAGAAATAACAATAATAACAATTATAAATAATTTTAAGCAATCATAATGATCAATTAACACTTATGTATAGTAATAATCAATAATTATAAACAACAAAATAATTATTTAACTGTCATAAAAGTTATTATATATTTCAGCAGTTACTAACAAAAATGTAATTTTAATAATTACATGCAATAATTAATAGTTGCAACTACTTTTAAGTAGTATTAATATTTATTATTTATTAATGAAAAATTATAAATATTCATAAACAAGATTTTTCGTGTTGTCCTGCGATAAATAACTTTGTTTCACTCCAAAATTTTAAAAATAAAAATTACTTTAAATAAAAAAGAGTCTTATATTTTATTTATATTTATTTTAGACGGCAGGAATCAATGTATCAAATGACAGGCTTATATTCAGAAACAAATGGTGACGATAGCAGTATTGATGCACCACAAGAATCTGAAAGTCCAGAACCAATTCTAACAGATATAAAATATCCATCATACAATAATATTGTAGATCCAATTATAAAATGCCATAGCCGTCAACCATCTAGTTCATTGATTGATCAACGTGATAAAAATACATTACAACAGAATTCACATCAATTAAAAAATGGATCTGAGGTTTTAAATCGTGATTGTGGTATTTTAACATTTCGTCCATTCTTTTTACAAAAATTTGCACGAATCAAAATTTTTGTGCTACTTTTATCAATATTAGTAACATTACAACAAGCACTTAGCTCTGGTTATATTAATTCAGTAATTACAACAATTGAAAAACGTTTTGATATACCATCAAGTTATTCTGGATTAATAGCATCTAGCTATGAAATTGGTAATGTGATAACAGTTATATTTGTTAGTTATTTAGGTAGTAGACGGCATATACCTGTTTGGATTGGAATTGGTAATATTTAACAAAAAAATCATTATTATTAATAATATTGATTATATTTTTTTTTTTAATTTAAAGGTGCTGTAATTATGGGTATTGGCTCTCTAGTTTTTATGGTACCTCATTTTACTGGTGAATCAAATCCAGGAATATCAGTACAAAATCGTAGCTCAGATAACATCTGTCGTGTTGTATCATTACGTGAACAGGATATGGGATTGGGACGTTTATCTAGTGGTCTATCAAATCCACCATTAGCACCACATAATAATTTACGTGGTGATAATTGTTTACAAGGGAAATCTTCAACATTTGGACCTGTTTTATTATTTATAATTGCTCAATTATTGCTAGGATGTGGTGGTAGTCCACTTTTTACACTTGGAACAACATATGTTGATGATCATGTTAAAACAGAGAGCTCATCAATGTATATAGGTAAAGTAGAAAATATTGATAAGAGATTTATTTGATTTTGTAATTTTTGTTTTTTTATTTAAAGGATGTATGTATAGTATGGCCGCATTTGGTCCTGTTTTAGGCTTTTTACTTGGGGCTTATTTATTATCATTTCATATGGACTCATTTTCGAGTACTCTAATATCGATTGGTAAGCTATTTTTACTATACTAATTAGATATAAGAGAGGTAGAAATTACAGAAAACTTTGAATTTATTAAAATGTCCTTGAACTATTAGAAATCTATAAAAGTCATAATTAAGCTAAAATTATATTTGTAGTATTAGATTGTAGTTCGTGTAGCTAAGCAAGTTACTAAAATATTTATTTTAAGTTCTAAGAATTATTTTAATGATATTTATTACAACGAAGTAAAAATATTAATTCGAAAATAATATTATATTATTAATAAAACAATATTTGAAAATAAAATCATAGCGACTAATTATGAGCGACGTAAAAAGAAAGTTTGTACCAAGTCAGATATATTTTATTAAAATCATTACAAAAATTATGGATTTAGAAAAATGATCAGAAACGCTATGAAAACTTATTCTTAAATTTTTGATATTTAATTTAATTTTCAACCTTTAAGTTTACAGGAATTTTATATTAACATAATTTTTGTTTTAATAGTTGATTAAAGAAAAATCACCAGCTTGGCTCAATTTGGAATTTTAACCAGTTAACTGTTTTTGACGTGCATACACCTCAAACCGAATCTCTATTGCGGTGCGTTCGACGTGTATACTCGTCGTCATTACCGTTGAATATGAAAACTGTTTTATTATTTTTTGATAATTTTTAAGTTTATAGTAACAAAAACTTTTGCATAAATAAATTGTTAAGTTTCTCTTAAATAAAAACGTAGTTCTTCGTTTTTCATAAAATTTGTAATAGGACCATTTTGCCCTGTATTCGTCGTGGAAACATGTCATCGCTTAATTTAAATTTTGCACACTGTGAGGGGTTTTTAAAATTAAATTCGACATTTAACTGGTGGTTAATAGATCAAATCAAGCGAATATTAAATCCTTTTAACCAATTATGCAATATCATCTAATCTATAATTTCTTGGAAATGCCTACATATTAAGCGAGCAAACCAATTAGTTGCAATAATCATTTAACTAGTAATGTTAAGGCAAGGATCTTATTCACTAACATAATCTCTTTTTTGTTTAAAACACTCATTCCAAAATTTCTTTAATTTCCTAATTTTTACCGTATAGAACGATTTGGGTCCTCACTTACTTACTTACGAGTAGCGGTAGACAATTTTCACAGTTTATAGTCGTTGGAAATTTATAATTATAACATAAAATTTTCTTTAAAAGAATAATTATTTTTATTAAAATCCTGACATTCGTTTTAAGAAAAACTCAATTTAAAACAAAATTTTAAGAAAAATTAAAAAAAAAAAAAACAATAAATCTTTCATAAATTATTATTGATAAATTATGAATTTGCATAGAAAATTAAGGATTATTATTATATCTAATATTTTTACTGTCTTAAATGATTTTATAAAATTATAACTAATATCATGAATTTCATTTTAGATCCAGGTGATAGACGTTGGGTTGGAATGTGGTGGGGTGGATTTCTTCTCTGTGGTCTACTTTTATTAATTGTAGCAATTCCATTCTTTTCATTTCCCAAGGTATTAAATATTCTTCAAAATATATTAAATCATTTTTAATAAATAATCTTTTTAAGGTTCTTACTCATGAAAAAAAGAAAATTCATAAATTAGAATTAAAACCTCAACAACAAATAATTCCGAATAATAATACTAATACAAATAGTCTTCAACGACAAACACAAGAAAAACAGGAAAAACAAAAAAAAGATGTATTAGAAAAGAAAAAAAACATACAAAAAGTTGATTCTGGCTATGGAAAAGATATTAAAGGTAATTTATATTTTCTAAAAAAGTAAATAAGATGCCTATGGACATCCGATGGGAAAGAAGTTCCTTAATTTCTACTCTATAGAAACTTGCTTTGATTTAACAATTAACTAATTAACCCATAATTAACCCTAAAAAAACAGTACATTTTAAAAAACAAAACTACAATTAACAATAAGATAGGAAACTATTACATTTTGTATTAGAATTTTGTGTTAAGTTTCGTTTAGTAATTTCGTGTTAGCATTCCTTAAATGCCATGAATAAATTTGGATTAGCCCTCATATAAAAACCCGCGATAAGGAACTTCGTTCAATACATAAGTATTAGTTTATTGAGCTTTATGCTATCACTTTATCGTCATATACATTTTTATTGAGCTTTTATTTACATAAATTTAGAAAATTAAATTAATTAAACCAATGCTAATCTGACTTGCAAGGTATTTAAGCCAATCTGCCGGATCCTTTAGACTAGGGATGTCTTCCATCCATATAACTTGCTCTTACGTGTTCCGGTAGCTTCGCAAATACATTGAGTATTGTTGTGCTAGTTAATTTTTCTACACGATTCATAATGAGAAGTTAAAAAACCATTGAAATGAAAGCATTAAACTTAGAAGAGATTATTTATTTGGAGGAAATTGATATAAATTAGCATTTTTATGTGTAGGACTCGTGACTCGTTAAAGTGCTATGTTAAATGTGAATAAGCTTAGATTATAATTTAAATGTTGCTTTCTTAAATTTCTTAAATAAATAATACTTACAAAACGTAATTGCTTTTTGTAAAAAAGACACATATTTTGTTTTTTTGTTTTAGATCTCCCTCAATCAATGTGGCGTCTTGTTTGTAATCCAGTTTATATTGTAACATGTCTTGGCGCATGTATGGAACTGATGATAGTTTCTGGTTTTGTTGTATTTTTACCAAAATATCTAGAAACACAATTTAGTTTAGGTAAAAGTCAAGCAAGTGTCTTTACTGGCTCAATAGCAGTGCCTGGTGCTTGTATTGGAATCTTTATTGGTGGATGTATACTTAAAAGATTCCAATTAAAACCAAAAGGAGCTGTACAATTTGTTTTAATATCAAATTTAATATGTTTATGTTGTTATGCTTTACTATTCTTTTTGGGATGTGAAAATTTAAAAATGGCTGGTACAACTATACCATATTATAATAATACTAAACATACGCCACCTGAACCATTTCAAGTTAATCTAACAGCTGCATGTAATTTTGGTTGTGAATGCCATATGACTGATGTAGAACCAGTTTGTGGAAATAATGGATTAACTTATTTTAGTCCTTGCCATGCTGGATGTACAGCATTTTCTTCAAGATCAAATTATACAAATTGTGCTTGTAAATATATTTTTTATTATTTTTTTTATGTTTTTTTTATTAATAATATTTTCGTATTTTAGGTGTACACTCAAATATAACAACTATTTTCACAACTAGTGGAGGTAGTTCTGCTCAAGCTTTAAGTGCTCATGAAGATTTTGCTGAAGTGACAGTAGTTCCGGTAGCTACAGCTGGCCCTTGTACCACACCATGTCGTACAATTTATCCATTTCTTATGCTATTATTTTTTATGACATTCATTGTTGCATCAACACAAATGCCACTTTTAATGATTGTCTTACGTTCTGTTTCTGAAGAAGAGAGATCATTTGCATTAGGAATGCAATTTGTGATATTTAGATTATTTGGATATATTCCTGCACCAATTGTTTTCGGTAATTTAATTGATTCAACATGTTTGCTATGGAAATCAACATGTGGTGAAAAAGGTGGACGGTGTTTGATTTATGACATTGAAACATTTCGTTATAAGTAAGAAAAGATTATTATTCATTTGAAATTTAGATATATTTTTATATATTATAAAACTTTAGATATGTGGGACTATGTGGTGGCATTAAAATTGTTGCTTTAGCAATATTTTTAATTGATTGGTGGCTGGTTCGAAGACGAAAACATTTAGAAAAATTAAAGCCAATTACAGCAAATGATGTTGTCGGTTCAATTATTAGTCTAGACAAATGTAAGATAAGAAATAAGATATAATTATAGTTTTTTATTTCGTTAATTTTTAGTGTTTGAAGAGAAATGCTGTACTGATAATCAAGTAATACCATACTCTAACGAAATAACTGTCGGAGATAATAAGAAAATTATTATAGCCTCACGACATTTACGCACTGATTCAAAGACAATACAACTTGAATTTAGGTAAATTTAACAAAACTCTTAAATTTATTTTATAACTTATATTTGGTATTTTTAATACAATATTTGATATTGATTTTGATATTTATTGGATTTTAAATCGTGGAACTTTTTAGGGCAGGTGTTCCTAAATTCTTAAAAAGCGTGTTGATAGCTTTTTTTTCCTTTAATGTTTTTAATTTTTTAGACATTTTCTTCGGTCATTTTGTCACCGAACATACTAAACAAAAACTGTACAAAAATTAAGTTTTAAATGGATTTTTTTTTTGGAATAATCATTTTAATATTTTCAATTAAGCCAAATAAGATTCTAAAACTCTATAACAGAAATTTGTTTTCCTTAAAAAGCTTTTACAAGAAATGTTCAACAACTAATTTTTTTAAAGTAATAAATTGTCTTTGCAAAATTAAGCATTTGTTTTTCTTAAAGTGATGAATATTGAGCAAGGATAAAATATTCAATTAAATCTCTTCCGCTTTATTTTCCAACAATATCAAAAATCATAATTAGTTTTCAATTTTTGATTAAAATAAATATAATTTTAATATTTCAGATATGACAAATGCGATAGTATGAATAATCAAAATTATCAAACAAATATCCCAAAAAATAAATCAAAGAAACATTTTCGTAGTAGTTCATGTGATGTCAAAATGATACGAAGTAGTTCAAAAGAATATGATCCAATAGTTGCTGATTCTAATGCAAATAATAAATTAAAAAATTCATCTAAATGTATTAAATCACATTCACGTAATAATTCAAATGATTTAGGCTCTGAATTTCGACAAAAATTAACACATTCCAGAAATAATTCTCGTGATGATCAAAATATGAATATTAAATATATATTAAATCATTTGAAAAAAGATGATGATAATCATCGTGCTAAAAAACATTCAAGAAATCATTCATATGATCAAATTTATACACCAAATAATATTCGTTTTGATCATGATATTAATAAATTCAAGAAAAGTGTTAATTTAGTAAAAAATTTGGATAATAAAATTAAAAATTCAAATGAATTATGTTCAGATATTATTAAAATTAATAATTGTAATAAGGAAATAAAACAACTTGTTGAAGTTCCTTTATCTGCTAATAGTATATTACGACATAGAAGAACTAATTCAAAGGATCTTAAATTAATGATAACAAATACAGATACAAATTTAAATAATAATTGTATAATATCTAATTCTACTACTATTACTGCAAATAATATTGTTGGTAATAATACAATTTTATCATCAAATATTTTGAATCATAAACGCAATTCATCACATCATAAAATTCAAATTGAAAACGATCAAGATTTAGAATCTACTCAACTTTTAGGTACAAATAATTTTAAAAGCAATATTAATTGTATTAATAATAGTAGCAAAAATGAAAAAAATGATAATGAAATTAATATAGTAGAAACAGTACGTCCTACTACATCTGCTACATGTGTCTGAAATTATAATTGAAATAATAATTTATGTTATGTAAGCTTTT
This sequence comes from Acrocera orbiculus, assembly GCA_947359355.1. Classification (NCBI taxonomy): domain Eukaryota; kingdom Metazoa; phylum Arthropoda; class Insecta; order Diptera; family Acroceridae; genus Acrocera; species Acrocera orbiculus. The sequence goes on from OX375757.1 coordinate 15,647,037, forward strand.
TTATATTTTAATTTTTTAAAAAATTTTAATTGTGTTCAAATTAATTAGTTAATTAAATCTTTTATTATAAGAATAAATTTGTTTTATCGAGATAAAAAAGATATAAGCATTTGAAAGCTTAACTTATATTTTAAAAACTTTTTCTCTTAGGTTAGATGTAACGAATTATATCTGCAATATTAATATTTTATAATCTCTTAGTTTTACTCTTACTCTTAGCTATTTAAAGATTTCAATACTATTAATCCAGATGATTTTCCTAAAAACATTTTATTTTTATTTCATTTTTAATTTGACTTTGATTGTATCTTTTTCAAATAAAAGTTAGTGATTTAATTAGTACTTTTAATTAATAATATTAAAATATTCATAGTCTGCTCATCTTTAATTAGTTTCCTTTTTTTTTTTGTTTATGTAAAAATTGAATATATCCAATACTGTATTTACGCCTATAAATTGTTGATGTAATTTTATAGAAAATTATTTATTTAAAGATAAAAATATAAATAAGCTTAAAATGAAAATTCATAAAGAGTCAATTTAAAAAAAAAAGAATGTTAAAATATTGAAATTAAATAACATATAAGAGAAAAATATGTATGCAATAGCCTGAATATTTTTTTTAAAAAGGAAAACAAAGCAAAAAAAAATCTAAAACTAATTTTAAAGAAAAGTTTTGAATTTCACTCAATTATTTGTTCATAGAACAGCAGACTAGATATAAATTATAAATACAATATAAAACTTATGTATTTACAAAAACATTATTGGATTAGAAATAAGACTAAGAAACAATGGAAACTTTTCGTTTTATTTTATGAAAATATGCTGTTGTTTTGTTAATTATAGTCTGTAACTGGAAAATTTTTTTGTTTTTAACAGAATATGATTATTTTGTTTTTTGTTGAAAAAAATAAGAAAAAACTAAAGTTAAAAATAAATTTTTTAAAGTTAATCGCTAATTTTTTAGTAATAAAATTGCTCACAAATTTTCTTATACTTGATTTTGACTCTGTGATAGTTAAAATTAGTAATTTAATTTTAAAAAAATCAATTCTCAGACATCTAAAAGTTGTTTATTTTTAAAATTAATACAAATCTCTTCGAGTTTTATGATTTTGAAAAAGTCTAAAGTTTAATAAACTATTTGATTTCCGTATGAGCAATTCACCGTTCGCCATTGATATTTATCAATAATAACCATAATATTCAATATCTATATTAAAGTATTGAATATTTAATAATTGTGTTGTTTTTTCATTAGTTTAATGATTAGAATTGCGTTTGAAATGTAGTTAGTATATTTAAATACTATATAATTATAATTTGCTTTTTGCTTTTTCCATACTTGAATCCATACTTGAAGTAACAAAAAAATAGTTTTCTAGTATTAGTTTTATTTAAGTTTTTTTTTTTTTGATATTTAAATTTTTAAATAAAATACACTTTATACATATAAAAAAGCTCAAAATTATTCCAGATTTTGATTTAAAATAAGAAGGGAAAACAATGAATGGTATAAATATTAAGCCTTATAAAAATAAAGAATGATAACTGTAAAGAACTGTAAAGAAAATTGTGCTGTGACGAAAAATATTAAAAAAGAAAAATTTATATTGTAAAATTTTAGATATAGTTGTTATAATTTTAACAAGTTCGAATATTCTATTTCATATATGAAAAAAAATTTATTTAATGACTAGAAACTAGAGAAGAAAATAGTAAAGAAAATTTACAAAAAAAAAAAACAAAAATTACATTTTCTCATTCATCCAAAACATATTTACAGTTGCATAAAAATTTATAATTAGCTCATTAAAAAAAATAAGAGCAGTTCAATATTTGTTTTACAAAATAGTTCTATATATGAAAGCTTGAAAGAAATATAGAAATGTTTGTAATTTTAATTTAGAATATATTTTCGTTAATCTTTTAAAACTAAACCAAAAGTGCTTTTAATGGAAATACTTTTTATTAATTATTTCTGTAGTCAAGTTGGCTCATATCATTTGTACTTAAACAAAAACAGAAAACAACTGAGAAAATATACAATAATAAACATTACATTTTAAATTCCTTTCATTTGCTTTCTTTAACTTTCTTTCACTTTACACTGTTCAAAAGATTGAAGAGATTGTTGTGTTTAGCTCCTAAAAAGAGAATTTTCGTTGAACAGAAAATTCAGTTTTATAATTATTCATATATATGATATAATTAGTGTTTATTAAATAATGAGCACATGATTTTTTGGACAGAACGGCGTAATGGAAAAAATATAATTTTGAAGCTCCACGACATTCTGTAATAATTTCATTATACTTAATTTAATATTTCAAGTTAGATATTTTTTATTAATAGTTTTTCATATAAAAGTTAACAGTTTCATAGAAGATTTAAAAGGTTTATATTTTCAATTATTAACTATAAACTTTTTAAGTATATATTCAAATTTTTTATTTCAGCTGATTCTGGTAAAAATAAACTTGAAGTTAGTAGTTGACAAATTCCTCAAAAAGCTATATTAATTGGTACAGTTGGTCTGCTTGGATTATTCATTATAACAAGGTGTTCTAATAAATCTAATATCTAAGATGTCAGTTGTGTAAATCTCCATCAAATGAAAAATATTTTCTTTAAACCATGTCTATGCCTAATAGTAAACAAATGACTGCATTGCTTTTGAATCCAAATGAATATCTGATTCAAGATTTCGTATATTTTTGGTAAAGTTGTAATTAAACTTGTACTCTTGCTTGACTGCTGGCGATATCAAAATTTTTAGCATGCAAATCTGTCATTACAGCATCTGATTTTGTCAGAGCTTGGGTTTTCATGATATTGTTCATAACCATCTTAACTTTCCGTGTCAAAGCTTCATATGCTTCCTTTACAGATACTTTTAGGAGTAGATTTGTTTCAAATTTTGCTAATATAAATTTAACTCTGAAGTACTATTTCTATATCATTTTTTTTGATATTTTGTTTTCAATTTGAGTGGGAAAATAAACATATATTACAACAGGACAACATTATGTTACCCCAAATGGGCAATCGCACACCCAATATTGCGATGTTTTTGTGTTTCATTTTCTTATGTTCGTCCATGTTTGCTGCGTCTGTGAAGCACAAACCGTAGGTGGTACAAGCAAGAGCTTCCCTAGCGAGACATAGTTCTTCCTTAAATTTTGCTTTAAAGTTAAGACTGTCGAACTGCACATCGCAAACTAAGCAATTAACTTCGTTGTTCTTTATATGGGTTCGAATGTGATCGATGGCGTTCACCCTATTTTAAAAAATAATTAACAATTTATTATAAGAAATAAGAAAATTAGTAAAAAACGTATGTAAGGTATTAAAGTTAATTTGAATTTGTTTTACTTTTACATTTTTTATATTCGATAAAGAAAAATTCTTCAATTAACAATGATTTCCCTAAAAACATTAAAAAATTAAATTTATTATCAGTCTGAAGAATTATTATTCCGTCTGTAGCGAGTCATAGAGAAAATTTTATATTTTTTCCGTTTCGGTTTGAGTGTGAACTTAGCTGAATTTATTGTTTTGGAATTATCATAATTAGAATAGAAATCTGCATTACCAGCAGTCAGATGTTTCTTTGAAAGAGAAATTTTATAGTATAGCGCGGGGAATTGTAATCGCAAAAAATTAAGAAATAATTAATATATTAAGAACTTATAGTTGATTATAGTTAATAGACATTTTTTCACAGTTATTTAATATGTTAAAATATAAATATTAGATTTAAATTACATATATAGGTCTAAAAGGGAAAGTGGCAAAACAAGTGGTTTAGCCGAATCAGCAAAATTAAACGGCAAAATGGATGATTTAGGTAGGTCATGTTTTGCAATTTATTTAATTATTTAAATTATATTAATATTATATATTTCTATTTATATAAAATATTTTTTATGTTAAATTTAATTGAGACAAAGAAATTTAATAAGATATGTGAATCGGAATTTGTTTGTATTATTTGCTTTGTCAGCTCAAAAATATTCAGGTTTTGTGTATGTGTTTGTGTGTGTATCGTCATCCAGATGCCAATGGCCATGATTAATCGCAAATTTATAATAAAACAAACTTTTTCCAATGATGTCAGATTATACAGGGCGTTGATTTAAAATGATTTTATAATATAAACTTTATATATAGCTTCGATTTTATTTTTACCATCTTTAAATCCTATAAATTTATCTTTAAATGTATTTTGAAGTTTAACGAAATGATACTATTATATCGTATTTTTCTGGCTTTAATATTTAAGAATGTAATATTATATATTAATAAAATGGTAGTTTTTCATGTCTAGAAGACATAATTTCATTCTTAGTCAAATACTAATTATGTCGAAAAAACTTTTAGGAATGTCAGGATATAATAAAGTTTTGTCTAGAAAAGTTAATTAGTTAACTGCACCCAGTAACTGGAAATGAACAAAGTCAGACAATAATGTCACTTAAAAATAATAAAAAAAAACTTCTATAACTTTTACTTTTTATATTCATGTATACTTAAAAAAATGAGACCTCGATAAATTATTGTTTCCAATAAATTTACACTCTTATTGTGTCAATTAAAATCCATTAATAATAAGTTAAATTTGGGCAATTTTGCAAATTTCATTCCATTTATAGAGTTTGATAAGTTTTGACATTTCAAATCATGCAAACTTTATAAATTTACAAATTAAAAGAACTTGAAGCTAATGAATTTTTTGTCACATGCACATACTATGTAAATATATCTATGAATGAAAATAGTTGTATTTTATACGAAAGTAGATCAGGAAATGAACCTATTATGAAAATTCCCATTATTGAAGAGAAGCTTTCACTCTATTTATGATATTCCTTGCACGAAATATATCGGGAATAATCCATATTTTTTCACTAGCAGTAAATTACAAAAAATAAAGGAAAGCCAGTGCAAACTGCAAATGGCGTTTCTTCGTATTATAAAATTGAACACAGAAATTCATTTCATTTGGTAAATGGTGAATATAAAAAAGGAAGAAGCAAAGCTGTTTCGAATTTTTATAACTCCGTTTTGTATTTTTAACACATTCATTCTAAAAAGCTACATTGACATCATCCTTGCATGATAGGACAAATAACGTCGGGATACTTGTTTTTTAAAAATCCCTTGTCATTTGTCAGACCTTTGACACGTAACCTGCCTAGTCAAACAACGATTGATTAGGTGTATCTTCCACCACATGGTAAATCTTGCAGCTCACACTCGTTTATTTTTCCATTTTATGGAGATATATCTCTTCTCATTAATCATGCCATCCAGCCAAGACTTTTTGTAAGCTACAGAAACGGAAGAAGCGAAAAACGGAGAAGATGCCGGAGACGGAGATCAGTCAAAAAGTTTTTATCACATCGCTGTTTTGAATTATAAACCTAAAAAAAAGTTAAATTATGTTTTAGAATATTAAAATAAAAGTAAGTCTGTGATTATTCTGCCATCTTTAAGTAGCAAGGTTTCTTCCTCCATAGATAACATCAATACAATAATGCAAAAGAATCCGACAGTGGGACTAAAACCGATTATCGGTCGAGTATCGAAAAACAATTCTAAAAAGGAAAGAGGAACTAATGATACAGAGAAGTATTCAAAATCAACATATTTCAGCATCGTCTAATTGAGATAAAAGGAAAAAGAAAACCAGGTCCGGTGCATCCAAGTACGTCTAAGACGCAAAATGGCACAATTGAATTGCGAAAAATTCAGTCGAACCAAGGAGCTAACAAAGGACCTACAAATCTACCGAAACGATTATAAATTTAAAAAAGAGACTGGTAAAATGACGTAACAGACAAAAACATCAACAGAAAGCAAAAGGGATATAGACAACAACATAGACAAGTGAATTCTCTTACTGTGCTCATGTGGTCTGTCAGAATCATGCTTTCCCAGGACTAAGTGACCGATTATCTTAAATCTGGCAAATCATTTTTTTTTTGTAATATAAAAACGTGAACATATTTTTCAAAATCTTAAACATTGAATGTTTCAAATTCAAGTTCAACAAATTCATTCAAGGTAACTAACTGATTTAGAAAATTGTTGCCAATTAATTTAACAGTACTAAATGTTAGCAAAAGTTTTTTTTCTTATTATTTTTCATTTTTGTTTTGTTTTTTATTTTAAAATACATTCCGATTTGTTTATCAATTTTATTGAAGTCTAAATGTAACATAAATTGTAGCATAAAATACAAAACATAATTCGTAATTGATTGATTTAATTAAAGTTTCCCTCTTTTCATACGAAAATTTATGTTCTAAGGCTTAGATTCTAAACACAAGGTTTCACCTTCTAATCTGCTGGCTTGGCAAACAGATCAAAGTAATTAAAAGAATCAAATTTTGTTTCTTCTTTCTTTCTTTCTGATATGTAATAAAAATAAAGCACTTATGACGTCATAATTCTGATTGTTAGAATTGAATAGACTAATTTAGGAAAAACTTTCAAAGAATAAGTTTTTTTTTTGTATTGGAGCAAAAATCATATCTTTCATGGTTTCATGTTTTTGGTTTTTTAAAACAACTTTTTAAATGTTTACTTAAAGCTTTGAGTGTAATAAAATTAAATGCCTTCTAAGGCATAGAAATAAAATTTCTTGATCTGGTTTTCGTTGTTGTAGTCGAAAGTAATTTTCTGTTTTTATTACTACTTCAGCAAATCTATATCCTCTGTTTTGCGCCCAATGTTACAGCAGCTAAAACAGTTTTCGCTTGTAATTGCAAGGGGTTGGATCAGTCAACAAATAAAGTTCGTATCTAGTATTTTTAGGCATATAACTATTGCAGTTTTACGAAAAATGTTTTTACTTTTCGTTTAATGAAAGTTAAAATTTAATAAGTTTCTTGTTAACTTAAAAAAGTTCATGTTTTTTATAATGAAAAATGTGTTTTATTAATCAGTTTTTGTCTGATGTTAATGGACTACTAAAAGTTACCTGCTTGGTAAAATATGTAAAATTTATTTAAATAAAGTTCAAGTTTTAACCGTCTAGTCTTGTTTGATTGCATAACGTGATTTCTTCATTGCTTTTTTTTATATCGTTTTTAAAAGAAATCATAGGTTTTAGTTTTTTTAGTTATATATTAACTGCAACACGTTTCAGTATTTTTAAAATAAAAATTTAGTCTTGCTTAAAATGTGTTACATTAAATCATTTTAGATGTGAAATTCAATTTCTTATAAGTGAAACTTTAATTTGAGCGTTATATTTTTTACCTTCTCCTTATTCTTGTTTGAATTATTAATTAAGCTGTTTTAGTTTACTGTTTTTAGCTGTTTACTCGTAAAGACATGAGCTTCGTTATTAAAATAACAAAATTTTAAGCTTTTTTTAATTTTAATTTTTGTTAGTCAAAAAAATTTCATTTTGATTTTTTAACATTTATTGTTGTAATATGAATACTCGTATTTTGTTTTTAATTTTTGTTATTTTCTTTTTGTTAGGAGAAAATTTAAATTTTTTGTTGTTTTTATAAATTAATCATTAATTTTTAATTTTTAGTTTTTTGCATAGTTTTTAGTTTGTGAGTTTTCCGACGGTCCAATTGCTGGCTTATCATCAATATGATAATCTTAATATTAAAATTAATAACAATTATTTGTTAATATAATTTTGTAATCACAAACTTATTTAAAATTTTATTCCAAACTATACAAAAACTATATTTAATTATGCTCTGGCGTATAATACTTATTACTCCTGAATAACTTTCAGACAGTTATTAAGCAGGTGAACATAATTCGTAGGGTGCTTGACATAAAACCTACTGCCATTTCTATCACCTTTTGTATTACATTTTAAAATAAAATATAAACTTATTTTTCCGTTCAAAGATGACTTCAGCCACATAACCTTCATGTTGTTCAATAGCCGTCAAAATATTTGCCTACCAAGTATGTACGACCATACTTGTACCTACTTTTAGGAATTGTCTCTTATTATTTTTCTTAGAAAATTTTTTCAATAAGTAAAAATAGACATAAAACCTTAATAAAACTTGATTTAGGTATAAAAGAAAATTTACACAATTTTGGTTGAATTCCAAAATAAATCTGGTTGAATTCTCAAAGCTATACATAAAAGAAATGTAAAGCCTATGTATCAAAATTTTGTTTAATATCCATACAAAATTTGTTAAATGCAAAAAATTATAAGAAAAAGTTTATTTATTGGCTGAAAGATACAGTAAAATAAAAATAAATGAGGCATATCCGTATGTCATATACTTCCGAATATAAATAGGTCTTAAGTCGTTGATATCTGGATGAAATCCAATTTTACTGTCTGAGGGATACTTTTTTGTCGTCTTTGAGTTTTACAGATTATTGCATAAATCTGTCGAAAATCCCTTAATTACGAGTTCCATACTAAAACAATTTTCCTACGCCTAATTGATGTTTGTCCTCTATTATTTTTATTTTTGTTTTTGTGGCAACTAAATTTTTCTTCGTGGCTACATCATATTTGACAAGTTTACAGGTTGACATGTTTTTGTTTTCTCTTTACTTTTCTTTGATTTAATGAAATTGTAATTTTGGTTGCTGCCGCTGTCTTACTGGAATTTATTTCTAGTTATATTTAGAATGAAATTATTTTTTTTAATGATTTTATTCATTTGTCTTTAGAAGAGTGACAATATTGGCCTAGTTTACTATTTTGAATCTAATTATATATTTTCCTACCTCAATTTTTCCTTATCGATTACACTTTAACCCCAATTCTATTTCACTTTTTTATTTATTTTTGATACAACTTATTCAATGTTTTATTCACATTCAAAATTATTGTTATATTTAACAAAATTTTTAAATTATACTATTATTAATTATTATTGTTTTGATCAGTTCTATAATTAATGGTTTTATAACAATTGAAAATGAAGTCTTAATTTGTTTTTGGTTAGGGTTACAATGACTTTAATGCAGCCTTGCGTATATAAAATATATCCTAAAATAGCTTTGCTTGTAATATAAGCTAAACATTTGCTTTGATAGAATTTTGCAAAGAAATACATGATAGCCAGAAGTGTATACGCAATCAAGAAGTCTAATTATTAAGTATATATCTATATTCTGGGCTTTAAGTCCTAATCTATCTTTATATTTTACACGTAAGATTTCCCCCAATAAAGATTTTAGTGAAAAAAATTAATCCCTATAAGCATCCTGCATCGATGACATTTAACGTAGGAATAATGTTGCAAAGTTACGCACCTTTTTTGTGTATATTTGCCACTTTAATTTCAGTAGAACTAGCGGAATTTTGTTTCATAAGCCAAATTAAAATTTTACTGGTTTTATAAAAAATTTTCACAGCTGAGTGTGATACTTGATCGTTGCACTCCTTTGAAAAGAAAAAATTTTGAAAGCTAAAGCTATAGGGAAATGACTTACTGAAAAAAAACATGAGAAAATCCAGTAATCAAAAACCAAGCATTCGGCTATTTAAGACTTTTGTGGCTCTAAATTGTGCAAGATTTCGCTTCGTATCTTTTGAATCAACAGCGCTCATCTCTTCTACTAATTTTATTAATTTTTGCTAATGGCTTTAAGGGAACTTATCTCTTAGAAGAATTTATATCAAGGCTCTCTTTTTGGCCTATTGTTGATACATTTACGCCCGGTTTCACAGTTCAGTAAGTTCAAAATTTTTTAAGCGGGTTTAATATTTAAGCTTCAAAACGTTTCACAGTCTACTTTTGCCAATTGCTTAAGCTTAACTATTTCTACTTAATTTTGTAGTCCATTTCTACAACAGCTGATCAGAAAGTGTCAAATTTGGGCCTAACTCAGCATAGTAATACATTATATAAAAGCAAAATAGATATAAGTTATGCAAAAATAGTTGAAAATTTAATTAAACATGATATTAAATTTACGTAATTTTGTTTTAAAATTTAAATTAAGTAAATTAAAGTATTGTAAATAAATTTCTCATAGTTAAAAAACTTGTTTGAATTGGATTAACTGAAATTATATTATTTTTAGTAGGTTTTATTTATTTTAATTATGTATAACGTTAATTATTAGTTACAAATAAAAGTTATATTTTAATTAAGGTAGTACAATTGTTAAAATTTAAGAATTTTATTTAATTGAATTAAAGATAATTATATTTTACTGGAATACGTGTCTTTTTTTCTACATCATACTAGCAAAATTAATTTTTTTTATTTCAATTAAATAAAATTCTTAAATTTTAACAATTATTCTGCTTTAATTAAAATATAACTTCTATTTGTAACAATAATCAATCTGGAGGGCTTAAGCTTTCCAGAGATTAATGGCGCTTAAGCTCGAAAAAGTAACACGGTGGAACGCGCTTACCAAGTTAAGCGGGTTTAAAGCGACAGATGACGTTAAGCGAGGCTTAAGCGTGTACTGTGAAACCGGGCGTTAGTAATACAGGCCGCAATTGCGATGCTAAAGCTTATTTTATTCCTATCAGTATACTAAACAGAAGCATGTCTTACGGTTGGCACTCACTTAGTGCGTATATCTCAGCGGGTAACTTTTATGACGTCGTAGACTCACGCTGAAGTTCCCCCTCATATGTGGATATTTCAGCGTGAAATTCATTTGTACGTCATTTTGACGTCAAAAAAGTTACCCGCTGAGATATACGCACTAAGTGAGTGCCCATCTTTAGAATGCAAGAACACATTCGATCACATACCATTGTGCCATTCTGTTGCCAGTCTTTAGACAATTTCAGACCTAAAATATGCCCAAACTTAGAAAAAAAAATGTATCCAGCAGATGTGCAAGAGACGCCATATTCTTGTAGTGGGGGTTTGTTTTAAACAGATCTGCCATTTCAACAAAGAAAATCAAATATTATAAATTTTCTTCTCACTATGTCCTGCACATTTATTAAAATTTATTGAGTAATAAAGTTTTCAATTTTTAAAATATTTCCCGGCATTTTTTTCTCTAATGTTTACCATGTTCTCTAACTTTATGTTATTTTTCATATTTCATTTAACAATTTCAATCATAAAATCTTAAAAAAAACTGACAAAATTGAAATTTATTATACCTAATATTGCACGATAATTTCTAAAATTATAAAAAAATTTAATTTTTTCAAAAATATATTATTTTGCCTTGAAGAAAAACTAAAAATTACTTTCAACCACAGATGTAGGCGAAAATTTTGGTTGATATTGTGTCAACGCAAAAAAAAATACGAACAAACTTCTTAAAGTTCCTAAAAAAAGATTTAAATGATTAAAGTGGCCGTAAGCAGAAAATAGCGCTCATAAAATTTTGAAGACTGAGAAGTTTATTTCTTCTTGTCGTTATTTAATATCTTTAGACTAATTTTTGTGTTTGTTTTATTTGTTTTGTTTTTCCAGCACTAATTTAATTATGAAGTGATAAAGAAAGTTGCGAATATGTTAGGGAATATTTTCTAAAACATTTTGTGTATTCAACTAAAGTCATAGAAAGCGAATGAATTACTATTATTATAATTCTATTGTGGAAGTGTAAATAGTTTTTAAAAGTGCAAAAAATTCCAAAAATATGGATCGTACTATGTATGGAAAAGTCGATCCAGGTGCCAGACAACCGTATAGATGTGCAATTAGGCAGAGAGGAATACAACCTGGATGTAAGTAAAGTAATTTGCTGTTTGACTTTGAGGATGCTTTTTTTTTAGCGGATTTTTTGGTTTCCTGTTTTAATTAAATAAGGCTTGTTTGTTTTTCAAAAACAAAAAAATATACACTTGAAATTTTAAGGGCTGTTTGTTTAAAGATTATTCAATCTTTATGACTAATGCCTAAAATCGTCAAATGATATAGACCGGGAGCCGGTGACACAAAGTGTGCACCCATCGAGTTAAAGAAAAATTCATGTTTTTAGCGATAGTTCATAATTAGGACATAAAAAAAAGTTTGGTCGGCCGGGCCTTATCCTGGTGGGATTCGAGCAGGGGGGTTATTTCTACACCGAAAAAACCGAGGCTAAACACCCATCGAGTTAAAGAATGAAATTGGGTTTTTTCAATCATATTTATATAGCAGATTAATTTAAGAAAGGTCGGCCTCGCGATATCTTGGTGGGATTGGCGGTATGACCGGATCATGTGGTATAAAAATAGGAGGCCTTGCACCCATCGAGTTAAAGAATGAAACTCATGCCAAATTAAAGGTTAAAATGAAAAAATGAGCTAAACCCTCAAAAAAAGGTTGTATACAAGGTGCAAATTTTCCAGCTTTTCAGTGAAACACAGTTTCACTATCGATAATTTAATAATGCATTAATTTTTTACAAAATCATCATTTATCCAATTCTTCTCTAATAAATCGATGCTATTCTTGAAATTCAAGCTCTACTTCTCGACGGCGGCCATATCATCATTTCAGCTAAAATATTTTAACTTTGAAAAGAGATAAAAGTCAGAGTGGACTAAATTCTGAGAATTAGGTGGATGCTCCAACGCTTTATATTACCAATTCTTTCAATTTTCCCATAGCCAAGAAATCTTCGGGGGTAGGCAAAATGATTTGCTTTTTGTAAACTAGATCTTCTGTCAACAATCTTCTCTTCCAGCTGATTCAGAATTCTGGAATAATAATCTACAGTTATTGTTTCAACTTTTTCCATATGGTTATCTACCGAATTTTTTAGAATCCTCAAGAACACCCGCCATGACCTTACCTTTTTTGTGTTGAAAATTGCCGGCTTCCAACAATTGCTTTCATTGTCATTTCATTATCATTTGCCTTCTGGCGTATAGGCTTCTTTCGGATATCTCAGCTATCTCTCACACTTCAATCGGTGACCTTTTCGATGACAGTTTCGATCCCTGATAACAGTTTCTGGCTATTCTTTTTGCTAATTTTTAAGTTTTTTATATGCATAGCTTGTTTATAAATGTTATAACTTGAGTTTGGCACTCATTCGTATTCATTCGAATTAATCGCATTTCAACTTACAATAAAGTTGTTAATATTGAACTATAGGATAATTACTCTTATATTTGGCACTTGGTTGAATTATAGTATGTAAAACGGATAAATTGTTTAGTCTTGAAAAACCTTTAAAACTAAATAGTATTTAGTTTGTAATCAATCATTGAAATATGGAAGGTGTTATAATAGATTGTATCTATGTTTTTATCTTCTGAGGTAAGAATATACGGTAACGTAACTAATAACATGAATAAAATTTAGTCTTAACTGTAATTAATGAGTTTAAAAAAATACCTGTGGGTCTATTACGTTCACGGAAATCAAATTACAAGCCCACTTAGAATTTTACATTAGTTGTCAACACTTTAATGTGTTTCCGAAGCATACATACAAAGATGCAGTTTAAGCTTAATACTAATTAGTTATTAGCATAATTAAAATTAACATGATGTATAGAAAAAAATTTTTTAAGCCTAGAGTGTCACCTTGGCCTTTAGAGTGCATGCCAAATAAAGTATTCGTGGGTGTGACTAAAGTAGTCACACAGCTTGGTTAACCTTATATTTACCATATACAAGCAATCCATGAATATTTTCAATAATGACCGCTGTTTATTTTCCTTGAAATTATTCAAAAGAACTTTTAGTAGTTCTTAATATGATCGTATCAAACCTAAAAATATTTTCATAATTTTTGGTATATGTTTTTTAAATATTTTATAGTGTTGATCTATTTTGACCATAAATTTTAATGCATATCTGATGCACTTTTTTCAAAATTTCTGTAAAACAAAAAAACAAAAATATTAATAAATTTCTTCATTCAAAGAAAATTCTCTTGAAATGTGAATTAACAGTCTGACAGTCTAAAAATGACGTTGCACACAATTAATTTTATTTCATAATCTTTCTTGTGTTTATTGTTGCTTAGCTAATAATTTTTGGAGGATTCTCAATTTTTTTTCTTTTAATTCTTTTCTTTTTAATCAAGAGAATTATGACACTCAAATAAATGCATCGTGGCTATAGAACATCAGTGATGTTCCCCCAGTGTTTAGTATATGGAAGCGCACCGTTTCTATAAGATACCTAAAAAAATATTCTAATTTTTCGACTAGAAAACTTACGAAAAAACAACATTTTATTGATCATCATACACATTTAAAAATTGCAAAGCAAGATCGTTAGATTTTAGATTTTTTCAATACTTGCGTGTACTGAGAGACTATTTCATTGGGAGCCACCGGTCGACGCGCATGTAATAATAAAATCTATTTTGGTATTGTACCCTAACTACTTGTTTACGGTGTGCGATAATCGCTTTTTTTCTTTTAGTTCTTGTCTAAAAAAGAAAACTAAAAAATTTAGGTCATTTTTTAGTAAGTGAAAAGGTGAAAATAATTTAAATGTGAAATTTTTGACGAATTTTTGTTTTTGATTTTCCGAATAAAAAATTATTCAATTTGTGCTGTGTAATGTCAACAAATATATTTTTAAATGAATTAAATTACTTGCCGTTTTTTTATTTTGATATTTGATATATTCTGTGAACAAATTCTAAAAATTTAATTTTAGTCCCTTTATTTTTATTGCTAAAAAAAAGTTTCATTTTAATTTACTAATTAGTTGAACTTTTGAGAAATTTATAGCTTTAGTTGAACGAGGATGCTTGGATAAAGAAGATTTCTAGTCCTTAGAGCTAAAATGTGAAAATATTTATGCCTCCAAAACTTATTTCCTCAAAGTCAGGGCCTTTTTTTTAGTAGATTTTTTAGTGAATAGTCGCAAATAGGTTTTAGAATTACGTTAGTGTAACATCAAATGTGTGTTGTGGGATACAAGAATATTTTTGCACCGTATTCAAAATGTGCCTCAACAGAGAACACGTTTGTTTATGACACCAACTCGTTGTCCTTAATTTAGAAAATTGTCCCAAAAAATATAAGAATAAGAATAATAATTCAATTATTTTTGGAACTGTTCGTAAAACTATTTCATACCGTGATCCATATAAAAGTGTCCATTCATTGTAGCAAACACAACTAAATAGATTTCATGTTCCTCAAGCGTAATTGGAGCGGTAATGGAGCTAATGAATAGCTTTTGTGTGTTGGCTTTACAAAAAATTACTGAATATGAAGGCTTAAAAACATTAAAATTCAAATGGATAAATCGAAGTCTTCATTAATGACAACAAAAAGAATGAAAGCGAATTTTGAGTATACGAGTTATAGACTAGTTTCACAAGTTTCGAAAATTCTTATAAAAATCTATCTAATATAATTTTAAAGGGCTCTGATGGTAGGATGTATGTTTTGTCATATTTTTTTTACTGTCCTACTCAGTCTGTACTCAACCAAATGGTAAAATCACTTTAATATGAGCTTAGGCTGTGACACTTCTCTGATAGTTTAAAAAAAATTTTAAAATATTGAAATTTTTTTGAGGTACAAAAATTCTTCTCTATACTGCGTTATATTGTTTTGTTTAGAATTGAAACTTTAACAGCGAACGTGTTAAACAAAAAAGAAGTGTGACAATTGTTCTGTATAAAAGGAAAAAATCATTTAAGTTTTAAACCATCTAAAGTTCGGCCTTAGTTAACAAAAATCAAGCTAAAAGAAAAAAATATTGGATATTAAATAAAGAAATAAAGAAAAAAAAGAAGAGTGAATAATAAAATGGCTACAAGTACAATATCGACGAACTCAAACGGCAATTTCGAAAACGAATGCTTCAATGTTGGAGGCTATGAAAAGTATATAAGTAAGTATTGTTCCATAAGATGATCTCCATTAATTTATCTTTATCCTTAATTATAGAAATTAATTGATATAAATTGATGAGATCACGTATTAATTGACTTTAATTAGTGTGAGAAGGATTTTAATTTAATGCTGCTTCATTTAGATATTTTCTTTGACCTCGATTTTTTGTAAAATTTTAATTTTCAATATTTTTACTTTAAAAAGTTTTGTTTATTAAAATTTTTAGTTTTACAAAAGAAAAATTTCAAGTGTGTTTATCTAAATTTATTCACTGGAATAAACAATTTTTTGTTTATATGCAATAGTACGCTTACGACTTCACCGGTTAAAACTCTCAAGCTTCAAATTTTTTATTGGATATCTTTAGTATACTTTTCAGATTACTAATCTAAACATTAGCATTTTTCTTTATTGTGTGTTTCCATTGAACAATGCTAAATTATTAATCTTTTAATTTTTACATGAGATTTACAGGAGATTACTAAAGCTTAGATTAGAAAATTTAGACTCAGGGCAGTAGGAAGGGAAAATTTTGAGTAATTTTTCGAACTCTCTCTTTCGAGGATCATTTAATAGTGTAATTATGTAAGTTAGGTTAAATCTGATCCTCAATATTATGTAAAACACATTTTACAACAAAAAAAAATAACAAATTTTTCACAGATGAAGACTACTAATCTTCGAATTATAGTAGAAAAATTATTTTTTTAAATAGAACCATTTTTAATACTTCAGCATTAGCAATTTTCCAGTGAAAATGCACACTTACTAATTGGAAAAGAATACTATGTAATTAGTGGCAATACGAAGGAGAAATTTGGATCTGGAAATTTATTCGAACTTTCTCTTTCGAAAATCAATTGTAGAACTGATTTACTGTGAAGATTAATTTAAATCTAACTGAATATCGTGCGAAACACTTTTTGCAATAACAACCAACTTTTAACAGGTGAAGATAACTAAAGTTAAGAGAACCCTTGACCAAAAAATTTTAAATTGTGGTTTGATGAAATTTGAGCAAATTTGCTCAATTTATTAACCCTACCGTAAATGCATTACTTTGGTTAGCCGTAAGTTTTGAAATATTTCTCGATCTTATGATAAATAACAGTTCCTGAAAATATTAAAGTAAGTCAGTTCAATTTGCTGAAATGTTCATCCAAACTGCAGATTCATTTGATGGTTAGTCCCCTAAGCTTATAATTAATTTAATCAATCAATCCCTAAAGGGCCGTTGTAAACTTTTCTTTTCTATATTGAATAAAGGTTAGTATTTTGAAGTTAGTAATTGTGGAGTAAATGTACAACGTACCAGATTATATAACAGTGAAAATTTTTGTTGTACAATGTTGCATAGAATATTATTATAAATTAAACTTTTAATTTATGATGATAAAAATACACTTCTTAATTTAGCAATTACTAAGCGTGCCAGATTTCACAGAAATTTAATTATTTCTAACCAAAAGACATTAAAAAATTTCTAATTTATCATAAGTATTTTGTGTCGACTGATATTTATTTTCTTTTTTTTAATTCTATTATAGATGCCCTACTCGCAGATCTTCAAAATAGTGTACCCGCACATAATCCTAATCTATCATCAACGGGTCTCGCTAGGCAGAATTATGGTGGAACACCTGGTTATGGCAGCCTAAGAACAAAACAACCGGTACAGCCGGTAAGCTTTACAATATTAAATTTTAATAATTTATAAAACAATAGAAAAACTTTTTTGAAAAAAATATTTATTTATTCGTTTACATTAGTGTTATCGCCTTCTTTCAATCCCCGAAACACTTTTCAAACTCGATCATCGGGTTAGTCTTTAGGTATTTCAGAAATGTGAAAATAGAAAATAGAATCAAAGTTTAAATTGTTTTAATTTTGTTTAGAAGAAAGATATTTCTTCTCCTCTCCTCTCCTAATTATCTTAACTTATTGAATAAGTTAATTGATCCGTTAGCCATACTTTCATTTTCTGCTGGGTATAAATTATAAATGTATTTGTTTTAATAAAACCTTCGGAATGTTTTGCTTTTGCCTTTTTAGAAAGGAACTAGGAAAGTATACCAAAGATACTTCTCACATGGTCTCCTTACCTTGCTAAGATGTCAAACGTTTTTTGTGCATTCGGGATAGTTGTTAAATGTATATTTGTTTAAATTATTCCATTTACAAGTGAAGCAAAATTTTTATTAAAGAATGAAATTTGATTACCTAAAAAAAAGTCACGTTATTTTATTTAAAAAAAAAACAATTCGTGTCTTGATTAATAAACTAAGGATCTCAAAAATTACAGACAGACATGGTTTGGATGGTTTTCAATTTTTTTTTATTTTTAATTTAAATTATTTTACGTTCATGAAAAAAACTTATATAGAATTTTATAACGTGACTAATTTCACAAGATATTTACAATTTTTATTTGCTCATTAATGCTTCCTTGGTCTTCTGAAATGCTATGCCAGAATTTAATATCAACGTTTGGATTGTTGATTTGTTGTTTTTTTATTGCTATAAATTTCGATTTTAAAATATTTAATTTCAAATTAACATCAATTATTTTAAAAAATTTTTGTAGAAAAATTTGTATTTGAAATCGTTCCTAAAATTACAATCAAAAATAAATTGTATACAAAAATTTATCTGGGTTTTTCATTATGTTTCACGTCTAATTTTTATAAACAAATAATACTTGGCGCCAGCCAAAAATAATTTTAGTAGTTTAATGTTTAATGAAATTCTATAAAGCAATTTTTTGTTTGTAGCACAAAAGAAAATCCTTGAAAACTAATCTTAGTCCTAGTATTACTCAAATAATTCTTTTCTTAGTTGAATTTTACTTTTATTTTTTTCATTCTACACGATTTTGCTCTACTTATATGTAATATACTTCTTTTATCTTCAATGTATCCCAGTAAGGAATATTAAGGACAATAATATAAAAAAAAAAACTTACTTGTCTCAAGAAATGATATTTTTTTGCAATTTTTTTGTCCTTTCTAGTGTACTTAAAAACTTCTTCTATATGCGTTATGAAATTATTAAAAACAAATTTTTTGCTAAAATTTTGATTTTATTCGAAAATTAATCGGTATGATGATGACAGATGTTTCCATAATTGTAGAAGGAAAACTAAAAAAAACAAGAAATTTAAAAAAAATGAGAAACTATAAATAAAAAGTGTGAGTGCTTTTGAAGTAGGAATACTAAAACTCGAATTAACTTTTTAAATGTAGAAGTGTTTTCGGTTTAAATTTCAAACTGAAATTATGAAAAGATTAAAGCTCGGATTTCATAGAAATTTGGGAAGAAATCTTTGAGCCAATATCATGATCGGGAAACAATGTTGTATGGTTTTATGGAAATATTACGTTCCTTTTTTTATATCAAAAAGCTTAAAACACGTAATATACTGGAAATTGATGCGGAAAATGCGGCAAATTTCATAGTACAATTTACAGTCTGTGATGCACAAACAATGTTAAATCACATGTAATCACAATATGTTCAAGATCAACCCGTTTTTTTATATGCGAAAACAGTAATATCAATGTGAAAAGTGCTTAAGTCAAGCCTTATAGTGGCAAATATTTTCTGGTCATATTTTCTACGAATTCATCTTAAAAAATAAAAAAATAAAATCATATTTTTTTATATTCCTACTCTTGCATAATGTACAAATTTTCAATCGTTAATAAAATCTTTACTATTCATCCAATCAAGTTCAACTAAGCTGGCAGTGGATAACAATTGATATTAATACATTTAGTTCAAATATTATTCCTACTGTTAGCTCATAATGTCCAATATTTTTTACAAATTTTCAATCGTTAATAAAATCTTTACTATTCATCCAATCAAGTTCTAATAATTTTTTTTGAGCTGACAGTGGATGACAATTGATGTTAATATAGTTCCTTCAAATATTAATTCCTTAATTATATTTAATAAACTATACTTTTTAGTTTTATATAAGAGAAAAACTTCAGAAAAATGAATAAAAAGAATTCTGAATTCCTAATTCGGAAAAAAGAAAAAACAATCTCACTAAATGGGAATGAATTAGAAATACGTATAAGTAAGGTATACTTTAAAAATTTTTTTTATATTTATTTATATGTATAGTATTTGTTTTCACATAAACTGTGATGTTCAATTGTTACATTTTATCTTGTCTCATTCAAAGTGCAATAAAATTATTCTTTTGGAAATCTGTTTGAGTCTTCAATTGATTCAAAATAAATTTCATAGACATTTTAGTTACTGGTTCGTTCAGAAAGAAGTTAAGATGATGAATTAGGTGGCCTAACAAAATTCTTTGATTTTCCCTCATAGAATATAGTCCCTATGCCTTAAAAGCAGTTTGCTTTCATTAGTGACGGATCCTTGCTTTCTCTACTAACTATAGTTATAATCATGATAAATGTCTGATTAAAAATCTCCAATTTTCATCTAAAATTTATGATTGTTTTCGCTATATATATTTTTTGGTATGTACTCATGATAACATAAGTAATTACGGTAACCTACGTTAACTCTAGACAGAGTGTCAATTGGTATATCTCCTCGATAATAAAGTTTTAATAAAAAACTTATTTAGTTTTGACAATTAAATAATTGTCCTTATTGTTCTTAATATATGGATAGAACCATATTCATTATATTCTCACATAATAATTTTAGTTATTTAAAATCGAATTCTTAACTTTTTAATAATTTTATAAAATATTTTTTAGCCGATCAATCATCAACAATCGCAACAACCTCAAAAATATACAAATGATTCATACAAATCAATTTCATCAGGTTTAAATGGTAATCAGCAAAATTACCAATATCAAAATCAAGGAACATATCCAAAAGCTGGACAACAACAACAACAACAGTTTAAAAGTCAAAATAATCACGGAACAGGTCATTTGTCTGAATTAGATTCACTTTTGCAAGATTTAAGTAATGCACGCTATAATAATAGCTTTGAAAAGAAAGGTAAATAAAATTGGATTTAACTTTGTTTAAATTGAATAATATTTTTTTAATATATTTTAGAACATAATGTTCCAATTACTAATAATGGAAAAATAAGTCCTTCGCCTTATAATAATAGCCTTATTGATTCAACGAAACGTCCATCAGTTGATAGTCTTTTAGATGAACTCTCAAGTGCCAATACATCGGGTCCAGTTTATGCCTTACCGAATGGGTAAAATTTTCAATAAACTAAATAGTATTGATTTATGTAAATAATTATATGTTTAATAATTTTAGTAATTCATCAGTACAATCTAAAAATCCTACACCTGGTAAACATGTTACAATAACTGTAAGAGAAACAAAAACTGAAAAAATTTCCCGGCCTGAGGGTGGTGGTCAAATTGACGAAAGATTTATTCAACAACAAGATTCAGGAAAAAATTCATATGCATCATCTGCTACTAAAGAATTAGATGATCTAATGGCTTCTTTATCGGACTTTAAGGTAAGTTTTTTCACTTTTTAAGCTAAAAATTGGTAATTTTCTCTAAATTTTTTGGAATATAATAAATGAAATATATTTGAATTTTTTAAAATAATGACTAACATTTGACAAGTATTTTGTGAAATTTTTACAATACAGTGATTAGGATCTCATTTCCTTATGATGAATTCATACCAAATTATTTGTGTAAGTTAATTTATAAACCTCGTGCTTTGACGATAGGAAAATACAAAAAATTAAAATTTGAAGTTTTATATAAAAAAGTAATAGTTTTGGAATAATTTTTACTAATTATTATTTTGTAAAATTGGTTGTGATTAAAAAAGAGCGTTATTCAACCTTACATTAAAGAAGTGCGCAAAATTTGAAAAAAGAACGGTTAATATTGTTTTTTAGAAATCATGTGAACTGACAGCTCAATAGAGCAGGAAAACGTGATTAAAGACTAGGCAGCTTAAGTTTTACCTGCTGACTGACATTTTTCCTGAAGTAATGTCGCTATCCCACCCACTCGTTTTTGGCTGAAAGTTGTTCAAAACAACCAGAAATCCAAAGGTCAGATCATGATATTCTTTGTCCCTGGCCCCTTTTAAATAAGTAAAAAGATTAACAGTGGCTGTGATGTTAATGGTACGCTTAAGAAAATAAAAGGTAATTAGTAGAGATGCAACGAATATGCGGCAAGTATTCGGCATCTTTTTCTAACATTCGGTATTCGGCCGAATAGTATGTTGTATTCGGCCGAATATCGAATAAAAGGCACATATTACATTCCAGTATATATGAAAAAATAACACATGTTACTCAAAATTGTATATATTTAAATAATAAATTATAAGCTGTTTAAAATTTACAAGTGGCAAATTATGGTGAATGAAAACTATTTTTTCAGCATTTGTTGGCAGCAAACGATTGCGCTTTTCCTCGTATATAATTCCTGCTTCTGAAAATAGTCTCTCACTATAAACAGTAGTTGCAAGGAGATGATAGGTAAATCTTAGCAAATTTGGCTAAGCACGGAAATTGTTGTGCGTTTACTGACTACCATTTGAAAACATCTGCCATCCGCTCTAGGCGAGGAATTTTTAAATAAAAATCAATTTCATTAGCAATAGCACTTTTTCCCGAAGCGTCACTTTGCGTATTATCTGTTTCTGTAGCAATTTCCTCAAAGCAGTTCCAGAAACTGGCATGTGTTTCATTTTTTTGCTTACGGGGTAGAGAATAATCATCATCAGCGTTAGATTCATCACATCTAATTTTTAAAGTTTCTAAGATGATTTTTTGTCTTGCTTTTTCCGTTTGAACTATTCCCAGGAAACTAGTTTTAAATCGCGAATTGAGAAATGTAGCAACCAGATATTTGTCCTTTTTCAATCTGAACTTTTAATGAAAATCTCATGTTCAATAAATTTGGTATTCCATTGTCAGTCTCTGTCTTTCCCAGGCATTTCAACAATGTGACAACATGTGGAATTACTTCAGAGATGCAAGAAAAATTTGAGCTTGTTAGTTTAGTTATCTCTTCAAATGGTTTCAGGAGTTTGATGCATTGCTCCATTAATATCCACTGAGTCGGTGTCAAATTATTTATAGATCCGTAATCCGTTAGGTACAGAAAGACAGCTCGTTTTTGTTCTAATAATCGCACCATTAAATAATGCGTAGAGTTCCAGCGTGTGCTAACATCTTGTACTAGTTGGTGGTTTGGCATATTAAGTTTTTGGCGAATAGATTTCAGCTTTCCTTGTGCTATACCAGAGTGATTAAAATGGGAAAAATTCGAAATTCAGCTGCCACCATTTTCAGTACGTCCGCTTCGGAGTTTATTTTTTTAGTATTATTTGAATAAAATTATTGTATTATTGTTGTATAAATAAAAAAAATAAAATTTTTTTCATCAAATTCAAATTTTAAGAATTTATATAATTTTAGATTTGCGCTTAAAAGTGCTTAATTTCAAGCGCCTTAGTCCAATACTATCGCGTGTTAAAAGACTACACAGATTACATTGAAGAGTAAGCGCTTCGTGCTTCAAATGCCTTCTCGAGCGCTTTTTTCCCACTGCGAATAAACTGAATTACGCTAGCACAAAATGCACACATTTTCCGTTAAATATTCGGCTGCCGAATATTCGGTATTCGGCCGAGAGCTTGGCCGAACATTCGGTATTCGGTATTCGGTCAAAATCACAATTCGTTGCATCTCTAGTAATTAGAGAAGCGTTGGCATGAATGTAATTAGTCTGCAAGAGATTATACTGATGAATGAATAAAGTCGAACTTCGTAAAAAAAATTGTATGTTTAGTTATCAGGCCAAGAAATTATTGAACGAGTTTTTGCTTCAGGTGAAGTTTTAATCTTTTTTTTTTAACACATCCCGGGATTTTTTCCATCCAGTCTCATTGTCCTGACTAAAGCTACTGAAGTACTTCAAAATTCTTTTGTAAAATTTTATCTCATGCGTGCCCAAAGCAGGTGTAGAATTAGTTTTTGTTTTAAATTTAATCGTTAATTACTGAGCATTTGACATAATAAAAGTAAAGTGATTAAAAATTTGCTCACAGTCTTTCAGGACATTCGTGTGAGGAACTGTTTAAGTGTTAATCCCTTGAACATAATTTGTATTTCCTTGTGTAAAAATCTAATTGGAAAGTAGATAAAAAATCAAATACAAAACAAAAATAAGGCCAAATAGGTTATGCAAAGTTTGGACTGACTATGGCTTGGTTCTGTAAAAAACTTCCAGTCGATAAACCATATCCTTACACCATAATTTGTAGGATCTATTAATTTATTTTCATATTTTTTATAAATTCAATTAGAAAATATTTCAGATTTCTTCCTTTATTTTTCAATTAGAGAATTAGGTAAAAAAATGTTCTGCGATGATGATTTGTTGAACGGATATCTGAAAAGTTTGAGGTACTTAACACTGGTCTTTAAAATGAACTTATGTTAAGTGTAACCTTGCTTTAAATGATTATCTATTTTACACAAAAATATAAATCTGAGCTGAACAGTTAATTCTCTTAACCGGTCATTTATATCTTCACGCCCATGCTTTTAATGATCGATTTTTCACAATAATTACAGAATCAAAAAGTCTATACTATACACACAGACGTATAAATAGATGTAATCTAAAACCTTTGTTAATGTTGTGGTCTTTCATACAAATTTCTCAGTTGCTTTAAAACTGTCTTAGATTATATAAAAAGGATATGTTTACTGTACCCTCATTTATGCCAACAATCGCTTTTGCATTTGTTTCCGAATATGCTAGTCCTGCTAGTCCTGCTGAATTTTACTAAAAAGAAAATTTTCAATTGAATCTGAAATTGATGTGTAAATGTCAAAATGGATCAAGTTAACTTCTAGTATAACCGCAAAAGTTAAAAGAAGACCCTACAACACTGAAAGAATAGATGGTCTTCAATTTTTAGACTTGCCAAGCTCAAGCTAAAACACAAAACTCGAAAAGCTTCAATTTTTGTATTAGATGAGTAGGTTCTAGTATTTGCTAGTTCAAAAAGATGATAAGTAGTGACCTTGTGAAATATAATTACTAAGGGAGTTTGACTGTCTGTCGCACATGATTTCCTAAGAGCAAATTTCTGACTCTTACGGGTGGATTACACACTAATTTTGAAGATAATTTTTATTTTTTATAAGTTAATTTAAGTTTTATCGCAAGCAAGATAAACTCAAAACATAGGAATAAAAAAAAGAAGAGAAGCCACTTTTGTATGGAGAACTGTGTACATAACTGGTTGGAATCGTGTAGTAACTACAGCCTTTTAAACCCTGTAGTTACAGAAAATTGACATCTATTGTGAATTTTTTCTTATGGGATCCTCCTGTTTTGTGTATCTCTAGCTCGGTTTATTTCACTAATATTCATTATTTAACTTTATAAAACAATTTACATGAATAAAATTAAAAGCTCTTAACTTTTCTTTAGTTTTTTTAGTTAAAACACTTTTCAAACATTTAACAATCTGCGACATCTGAATTGACATTTCAGATCATATGTTTTTAGATTTAGACGCCATGTTTCTTTTGGCGTCACTAGAGACTTTGCCTGTTAAGAACCGATTTTTTTGTATGGAGGACTACAACGTTGTACATAGTGCCTGGTAAGAATGGGTATTAAGTTTTGGATGGCTTTCAGATAAAATGCAGTTATGGTCGATTAGTTATGGCAGGTTTTTCTAATTGAATTTAAATATTAAATTAAGTGTAACTGTGTTCATGCACTTTGTAGATAAGGATAATCCCTTTTTTCAGGTATTTTCATAATTTCATGCTCATTAAAATTCAGATTTTCGCTAACAAAAAACCGAATTAAATGTGCTTTTCCATTATGTCAGCGCCGTTAAAATTTCTAACTTTTAAGAAGCTAAATAAATTTTAATTTCAAAGGACAAATCCAGAGCTACATATATGATGTACTTGACAGCACAACCTAATCTATCTCTAATAATTTTTGGCGGGTAGCAAAAATGTCAGGGATTTGCATTATAATGAAAGAAAACACCACCCTAACAAATCGGAAATTCGGGCCTCTTTTCTGGAACTGTATCCCTCTGTTTAGCCAGTTGGTCAATGCAAACATATAAAACAATCATTTGATTTGCTTCTAAAATGGTGAAGTGTAGTATAATCCTATCAAACTGATATATTTTTTTATGTGAATCACAGCTTTTGGCGTCGTCTTGATTTAATTGTTATAACATATCCATGTTTTGGTTCAAATTATCAGCCATTGTAGAAATAGATCAATTTTATTACTCAAAAGTGAATTACAAATGATAATGCTTTTGGTCAAGTATAGTTTTTTAAGATGATGAGAGATCCATAAATATTGTTTTTTAACATAGCCAAGCTTCTCTGTAATCTAACGTGTTATGTTATGACGATTTGAATTGTTAGTGGCCTTAATCAACAGCAACTTGCCTACCAAATCGTTGCACATTTTTCAGTAAAAATTTTAATAGAACAAAATTTTATTAATCAATTTTTATAAGTACTGCTTATTTGTCAAGATTTTATTCTTGTATTACAACATTTATATGACTCTTGTGTGCTTGAGATATGTTCGTACCTTTTCGGAAATAATATAATAAATTATGTCCAATTTATAATTGGGATTAAAATGAAGAAAAATAAATAATCGATACAATTTTTTTATTAAATTGAAGCTGGAAGCTCTCCAATCACGTAGTTGCTAACCTAATATTTCAGTCTTGTGAATATTTTATCAAAAGCTGCACATCTCTTAAATAAATTGTTTTATTATATTTTATTTTTAATTTATTAACTAATTTGGCATCTATTTTGAATGTAAAACACAAAAATATGAAGTTGGATGTAAATTAGGAAATTTAAAACACCACATTTTATGTAACGAATGTAAACAACGCCCATTAGAATATAAATAATTTTTCTTGAAATTTTTTAATTATAGTTCAAAGAGTAAATAAAATAACAATTTTATGGCAATTTTTTAGCCTAAATATATTTTTATAGGTTTTCTTTTCGAATATGAAAATTTGGATTTTACAAACCATTTTTTTGTTTGAATTTATTGAAAACTTTAATTGACATCCATAAACCAAATTATTTAACACTTTTTTAATAAAGATGACAATTTAAGTCCCATTAAATTATAACTTATAATTATAAATCATTGAAAAACATTATTTATTAATATTGCTTCCACATTTAGGGCTTTGGCCTTTAACATTTTTCAATTAATATGATACAAAAAAAAAATTTATTAAATCTTGAAAAAGTTTCTTACCATTTTATATTATATTTTTATTGAAACCCTAAAATAGAATCTTACTTTTAATTTACAACACACTTGAGAAAAATTCTCCCTTTAAAAAAAAATTAGATAAAATACAAAGACGTAGACAGCTAAAATTTAAGCCTTCCGCAAAATAAATATTAGACACGGGCATAAATTGATTGGAAACATTTTTGAAAGTTTTATATTATTGTCATATCTAATTATAAAATTTTTAATTCTAAAAATATATAAAGTTGGCGTGAAAAGTGTTTGTGCTGTCTGCAATAAAAATGACCTCTGTTTACGAATTAGTAGGAACAAGAATAATTTTGATTTAATTTTAATTTTCTGTACTCATATTTCGGATGCCAAATTCTCTATTAAATTTTGAATGCAACATTTACACTTTATATTCCTAATTTTAATAAAATTTGCCAAATTATGATTTTGGGTATCATTTTAATAATATTGGTTTGAAATCTTTTTATGTATAAGTTTTATGAAGGAAATAGATCAAGTTTACTAAAACTTTCAAAGAATTTTGGAGCATGATCTAATTTGATGAAATGTCTGCTAAAAAAGCAAATCTCTATATTAAAAATAACTATAAAATTTGTTTTTAAAAATGACATGGTGACACAAATCTTTTGATATAATTTTATTGTAGAGATTTGACACGACAGGTGTGCGTAAGGAGGAATTCCGTCTTAAAATTACTATTTTGTTATTCATTAGTGATATAATAAATAAACATTCATTCTATAATTTAATTAACTGCTCTCAGTATTAGACATTTTTACTGCTCTCTGTATTAGACATTTCTGGATGAGCATGTATTTTGGAATTCAATCACTAGATAACTATATTTCAGTTTGGAAAACTTAGTTGTAAACTTGATCAAATTAAAACTGTCTAAAGAATTTAAATGGGAAGTAATGTAAACAACCGAAGAATTTTTTATTGTTGCTGAATGAGGTTTAAGTATTATTAATTAATTTCAACTAAATCAAAACTTTGTAAAGTGATAAATTTATTTTGAAGATGAAAAAATTGAAGATGAAAAAAGAGTTTTTAATAAAATCTGGACAGAGAAATACTTTTTTATTGAGGAGAATTATAAAGCACTTGTGCTTAATATGTAGGGAGGTTGTGCCATTTTTTAAAGACTACAATTTGAAACGACATTATAGTAAAAAGCATGCCACAAAATACCATATCTCGGCATTTCTCACAGAACTAAGAAAAGGGCTATCGTCTGAACAAATTTTTTTTAAAAAGACAGCTACTCAAAATAATGACATTGTAAAAGCAAGTTATGTCGTAGCAAATTTAATAGCGAAAAAATCAAAACCTTTTATTGATGGCGAATTTATAAAAGAATGCATGGAAAGCGTAGCAAACATAATTTGCTCTGAAAAAAAGTTGGATTTTTCTAAAATTAGTTTATCACACCAAACTATAGCCACAAGAATTGAGGAGTTGGGTAATGCAGTTGAAAAGTCTTTGAAAGGTAATTGTACTAATTTTAAATTTTATTCGTTAGCCATGGACGAAAGCATTGACGCTTCTGATATGGCACAATTGGCAATTTTTATAAGAGGAATTGATGAACATTATAATATCACGGAAGAAATGGCTGCTTTAGTATCGTTAAAAGATACAACCAAGTCTGTAGATTTATTCCATTCATTAAAAACGACGATAAAAAGGTTTTCCTTATCTATGAAAAATTTATCAGTTATCATAACCGATCGAGCACCTGCCATGGTTGGTAAAAATGGGGGACTCGTTAAAATGGTTAATAATGAGGCCGTCGCTACCGGCAATATGATCTTGATGGCATATCATTGTATTGTACATCAGGGCAATTTGTGTGGAAAAATTTTAAAAATGGAAAGTGTGTTAAGCGTTGTTATAAAAACCATTAACTCTATAAGAGCAAAAAGACTTAATCATAGACAATTTCAAGAGTTTCTCAAGGTAATGGGCACTGAATTTACAGATTTATTTATTATACAGAAGTAAGATGGCTCAGTAAGGGGAAAATGCTCAAAAGATTTTACGATTTAAGAACTGAAATAAAAATATTTATGGAATCAAAAGCGAAACCTGTGACTGAATTTGAAGATGAAGGTTGGGTTTCAGATTTAGCTTTTTTAGTAGACTTAACAGAGCATTTGAATGATTTATGTTTGAGACTTCAAGGAAAATATCAATTTGATAATAATATGTTCCAAACAATAAAAGCGTTTGAAAGAAAGTTGAAATTTTTGCACAATCAAATAAAAGTGAAAGATTTAACGCATTTCAGTACTTTGGCTGCACATAAACCTGTGAGTTGCACAAAATATGCTGCATTAGTTTTTGATTTAATTCAAGAGTTTGAAAGTAGATTTCAAGATTTTCGAATATTTCAACATATTTTCTATTCCATTTTCTCTAGAAATAAATAAATTACCTTCAAATCTTCAAATGGAATGCATTGAACTGCAAAGTGACATTCAACTGAAAGAAAAATTTGGAAATGTTTCTTTACTGGAGTTTTATAAAGATCACCTACCCCGCGATAAATATCCTAATTTTCACAATCATGCTTTATTAATGTCTTCAGCTTCTGGTAGTACCTATATTTGTGAACAATTATTTTCAAGAATGAAGCATACAAAAAACAAAGATTACCGACAAACATCTTGAAAATGCATTAAGAATTGCAACCTCGTCTTTTGAACCTGATCTCGATTCGCTTGTTCGACAAAAGAAAATTCATCCACCTCATTAATGTGATTATTTTTTCCATCTTTATGAAATCCAAACTAAATGAAACGAAACTTTAACAAATTTACAATAAATATCTACCTATACATATCAAATTAAAAATAAAAAAATTATAGTAAAAAGAAGTTAATTTACTTTAATAAAACTACATAGAGTTAATTTTTATTTCAATTATCAAAATTTTTTTTTTGCCATGCGGCCCACGAACGGTCATAGTTTAGACACCCATGCTTTAAAAAGCTCATGCATTCTAGTTCATGTACCATTAATTTTCTAAAATGTTTACTGTTATATTTAAATTTTTCTTCTCAAGACAAATAAACTATTAGCGCATAAAATATTTAAAGGGATGTTTCGGTTGATTCGTTGAAAAAAAGGCATGTTTTCAAGAATTTTTTTTTTAATACAGGTAGTTCTAGTTTATTTAACTAATTTTTATATGATAACACAACATCTGCACAATATTTTTCCAAAGTTTTTAATTTTTCAATTTTTTGAATCCAAAATACAGATTTTCAACCTAAGAAATCAACTTATTTGTTATTGTAAAATTAAAATGCTTCAGAAAAACGTTTAAAAGTTTTGCTCACTCAATCTTTACTGTAGAGTAAAGAACGCTCAAGTGTTGATAACTTCGGTAATATTACTCCGATCATTTTGAAGTTTTGATACAATATTTTTAAGATGTTATACATTAATTTAAAAGAATCAAAATAAAAAGTTAAATACCCAACCATCACCTTAAGTTAACCTAATATATGCCTAATGAGGGCCTTAGTGGCTTTCTCAAAGGCATGTCGCATTTTGGCATTTTTAATTAGTCCTCTACTTCTGGATATACCTAATAGAAAATTCCACTCAGGAATTCGGTAATTAGTCAATACTAACAGCTTTTTATGTTAAAGCTTTTAATAATGGTAAGACTCAATCTCGTTATTAGCCCAACACTCAACAGGACCGATCCGTCAAGCATCGTATTCATTAAAAATAAGTCTGTGTAACTTATTTTCGCTCCCTCGACTTTAGCTACAATTTAACATAAAGGATTTTGTCTCAGTTAAAGCCATAACACAATGAATTGATTTTTTCTGTAAAAAACTTAAATTCCTGAGCAATTTCGCTACCATTTCCCAATCACAAACAAAATGATTACCTACAATCTCGGAGTTACTGTGTGTGTCCATACTTTCAAAATATTTAAAATAAAAGGGAATTTAAAACAAAACATGGATGCAAATTTTATTTCTGTAATAATAGTATTTTTTAAGGACATTAGGAAATTAATCTTTCTCATCTGAAAAGTAATTGGGTCGACTGTTTTTTTAAAACAAACTTTATTGACTAATATCGGAAGTTGTTCTTTGATTTTTCTTTTATTTTATAGAATTACCTTTCAGGATTTAAAGTTATTTAGGTAATAGAATTTGTATTTACAACTTAGGAGTAAAAGATTTATATTATTTTTTTTATTAACATATTAATAGGAGACAACATATTGCAAAATTAAATAACTCTTTTAACACAAAGTTACAAATTATTCAAAAGTTTTATTATTTTTTTCGTTGAAATATAACTTTAATCTTGATATAGTATTTTCTTTTCAAGCATATAGTCTATTAATATATTTAATTTTTGTTTTGTTTTAATTTATATCTAAATTAAAGTATCTCTTAAAAAAATTTAACCTTGAATAGAATTATCCTAATATTTAGATATCAACAATCAACAAAAACACAAATGATTTAAATACTTAAAATCCATTGAAATTACAAATTGTTTAAAAAATTCTATAATAAAAAGAACAACTACATACTTGAAAAAATAATATATTATATCCGAAAGTTTTCTTCCTTGAGCTCATAAATAGCACAACTAAAAGTGAACGCAAATTCACACGTTTCACAAATAATTTCAAAATTATATATTCATACATACAAACCCCAATAACAAATATTTTGAAAAATTGAACTAAAAAGCTAAATAAATAACACACAAACAAAGTAAAAAAGAAAGAAAACTCTCGGACAAATTCAAAAATCTTTTTAATACCGCACGACACTAATATTTGTGGATGGAACGCGTGCCATTCTTGGCTGGGTAACCAAAAATAATTTACATTTGACCACTTATGTGATTCAGCTCCTGCCGCCACATGGATAATAATTTGTGTAAATATCCGGGCTTTAATACTAGCAAATAATATAATACTTTTAGAAATTTTATATTTTTAAATTTAAATTTGATGGAGCTGTAGTGTATTTTTAAGTGAATTTTGTTGATCATAGTATTGGAAATATTTTTCTTATATATATATATATATATATATATATATATATATATATATATATATATATATATATATATATGTATAAATGTATATAGGAATATAATTGTATAAAACGTTATTTGAACCATCGTGAATACTATTTTGCAAGGTGATTTCCATCCGGCATCTCAGTTTCAGGCTGTTGATTAAACGGTTAGCATCTCAAAATTTTTTACTTTAAAAAACTAAATTTTATTTTAAAGAATAATAAAATACTTTTTATTTTTATTTTTTTTTTAAATTTTGTTTTATATATTTGTTCCTATTTTTATTCAAAAATTAAAAATTTTTCATTTTGCTAATATTTATCCAACAAGCAATCCTAGGATATAAGCTTAAAAAAGAGGCTAAATTATTTTATCTCAAAATAAATCAGCTGAAAGTGTAATAATGTAGGAGGTGTCAAGGTGTTGTCTTCAGAAATTTACATTAGTCTATTTTAATAAATAATAAATTATCAAAAAAATTTTTAGATTATAAAATCTATTTTTAATAAAAATTAATAAAAACTGTTTTATTTTCAGATAAACTCAAGCTCACATCATCATCAAACTGTTACGGATTACGCTAAACCCAACAAAGGAGTCTCACATTCAACAACAGCACAACAAATTATTACTCAAAGTTCGACTATTATTCACCAGGAGGACGATCAATTAGATTCTATGCTAGGTTTGATAATTAGACAATTCCAATAATATTATTGTTTAATTAATAACATTTCACATTTATTTTAAAAAAAAAATATATTTTAGGTAATCTTCAAGCAAATATGAATCGTCAAGGAGTTACAACCACACAAAAAGGATGCTGTAATGCATGCGATAAACCTATTGTTGGACAAGTTATAACCGCATTAGGGAAAACCTGGCATCCTGAACATTTTACATGTAATCATTGTAATCAAGAGCTTGGTACTCGAAATTTTTTTGAACGTGATGGCTTCCCATATTGTGAACCAGACTATCATAATTTGTTTAGTCCACGTTGTGCCTATTGTAATGGAGCTATTCTAGATGTAAAAAAAATATTTAGAAAAATTTTTTTTTAGTATTCAAAAAATAAAAAGGAATTGTTTTTTTTCCAATATTTTAGAAATGTGTTACAGCTCTTGAAAAAACTTGGCATACAGAACATTTCTTTTGTGCACAATGTGGACAACAATTTGGTGAAGAAGGATTTCATGAACGTGATGGTAAACCATATTGTCGCAATGATTTTTTCGATATGTTTGCACCAAAATGTAATGGATGTAATCGTGCTATTATGGAAAATTATATATCTGCACTGAATTCACAATGGCATCCTGATTGTTTTGTATGCAGGGTAAGTGAAAATTTTATATTTAGAGTTTTGCTTTCTAAAGAAATTATATTTGAAATTGAATTATTTTTGTTTATTTTTTTTATTTAAAAAAAACCAAAAAAAAAAGGATTGCAGAAAACCAGTTAAAGGTAAATCTTTTTATGCAATGGAAGGTAAACCAGTTTGTCCCCCATGCGTTGGTGTCGAAGAAGAGGAATAGTCAAAAAATGATTATTTGATTAATATTATAATTTTTTCTTTTATTTAATATGATAATTTAATTAATGTATGCTTAATGTATGCGTATAAAAATACGCTTGCAAATACTATGACCCACACAACAATTGTATATGATCTATATCCTTGTCCAAACTTTTATTTCAGCTAATGCAATAAAAAAAACCCTTCAAATTAATATGATTATAGTAGAAGAGTAGGGTAGTATTCTCTTATCTAAAATAGAGTTAGGTTCAGTCAAATTTAAAGGAATGAATAATTAAAGAAAAAGGAATATATTTTGTATTAAAGAATTGTTTATAATAAAATGAAAAAAAAAAAAAAATGAAAAAACAAAAAAAAAAAACAAAACACAAACACAAAAACAAACAAAGAAATGAAATATAAAATAATAAAAAGCACTATATTCATTTATGAATATTTTGTTTTGTTAGTCTAGTTTTCTGTTGTAAAGTAGCTTAAAGATCGCTACATTTACTCTAATCAAAGAAAATAGATTTCAATTCAAAATTATCGTACAATGAATATTGCTCTTATATAAATTACCGTATGAATTGTGCTATATCAGAGGCATTTGGTGCACTAAATGACCTCCAAGAATTCTGCATTGCATTAAAATTTAATAGTAGTTTCACGTCAAGGGCTCACAACAGAATGCCCAATTGTTTTCTATGTGGGATGAGTTGATCATACTTGTCATTATATTTGTTGCTTTCACAAAGCAACTTAATGACTTTAAAATGAAAATTTTTATTGTTGAACAAAGTTAATGTCGCCTGAAAGAGCAATGCACTTTAATTGTTGTTGCTCGGTGAGAAATCGGAATTGAAATTGAAAATATAAATTCACATATATATAATAACTAAATACTTGGATTAAATTATTGTTAGTAAAATCATAAAAAGAAGGAGAAAAAAGAACCGGAATACATAAACACTTTTCGATTCAATTAACTTTAGATCCTATTATCTTAAGAAGGTATTTTTTTGAGACGCAAAAAGCAAAGCTATATGCCTTTTTAATGAAAGTTTTACACCCGTTTTATAAATTATATTATAAAGTGATTGGTGTTCAATTCAGACGTGATGCTGTGGCTTACACTCAGAAGTACTAGACAGTTGTAAGCCAGAGATAAAAAAATTTTTTAAAACGATGTCTACAAAGAAGTTAAAGGTTTATGATGTGTATTAAACGTAGTTGGTTAGTTTTAATATATATATTTTCTGTGAAAATTTTGTTTTTAAATTTTTAATCGCCTTTATCTCAAAGCAACGTTTTTCCCAAATACTCCACAAACCTCACAGAAATCCATTGGACCGATTTGGTTAAATTTTTAAAACCCTATTGTAAACCCCAAAGGCTTTGAGAGGCTTAAACGATATCTTGAGGCTACTTAACAGATTGAAGAAGCGAGTTTTAAAAAACAAGATTTCAAATCTCATACAGAAATATGAAAAAATGTTGTGATTAATTTCTAATATTATAACTTATTTATGTGAGTTTACCATAACTCTTCTATTATTTTAAACTCTCATCGAAATAAATTAACTTACAAAAACAAGTATGTCAAATATCTGCGGGTATATTTAAAGTTAAGGGCTTTTGTAAATAAACCAAGAATTTCAGTCCAAAAGTTACTAATACATAGCTAACATATAAGCGTAATACCGATCAATTTCATGAAAATTATTTAAAAAAGAGTACCTTATACCATTTGAGTTCAAGGTGATGCGTTGTCATATTCAAAAAGTGAAGCAAACAAATCGTCATGAATTAAATTGAATAGTTCTTTAATTAAGCAACAAAAAATGTATTTCTTTAAAGATTTATTTTAGAAACAAATGCATTTGCCCAATTTTAGATATTGCCAATTTCGGGCTAGGATAAGATTTTACTATATTTTTTGTATTTGATATCCTTAAAGTTTCGAAGAATATATTTCATCTTGAAATTTAATAATGTGTAAATTCATTCGGATGTACTGTGTATTACTCTACAAAGTTGCCCAAATCAAACATTATAACAAGCATCATCATTGCTTTTTTGCTTCTTTTAAGAAGTACACAAAACACAAAACAGAAAACGTGCATGAAACTTTTTTTTGATATTGTGCTTTACTCAGTAAACTAAATTTCTTTTAAAAACTTCAGGATTCTATATTTATTGATATGTTTTTCATAACAAAACTAATCACATAATAAATAATAATTAATAATTAATTAATTAATAATTTAGGCTTGATGCTGGCAGTGTTTTTGTCCTAAACTACTGTAGTAGAGAAAATTTATATATAAGCCAAGGAGGGGTATTTTTCGATATATCAAAAGCAGTTCTCAAGGAAAATTTTTTTAACTCCTTTATTAACGGAAATTTCCTTTTTTGATATTAACTTTATTTCGTAGGTAGGGATTATGACGACTTTGTTTTGAAAGAGAAACAGAGCTGTCTCTTTAGTTACAATGAGTAAATATATTATTGATGAGTAAGTGTAGTTTCTAGAGCACGATTTGTATATAGAAAATGATAATATTTCTGTTTGTCTTGTTATCTTCTTGCAAAAAAAAGTTCGGTTTCCAGATTATTTCTATGTTATTAGTGGTTGAATTGAATAGTGAAATCAAACAATTGAATAGTGGAATCAAACAAATTATTTCATTTTTATGTCTGATTTTTTATGATAAATTTACATAACCATTGATAAAAATGTTATTGTCAGGTAGGATGCTGGTTATTAGTGATCTGGCCTTATTTTCTCGTTCGGGTAGTTATTCTACTTTATATGGTTATTAAGTAGACCCATTTTTTTAACAGTAAAGATCTTCTCCTTTTGTCACATTTCAATGTTTGCGTTATTTTAATTTTGGCCAGATTTTAATTTAGTTATATATAATTATCGAATTTATCATGTCAAGACAAAAATAATTATTCAAAACAATTCGGCTAATTAATAACATCACGTTAAACTTTGCGCGCATAAAAGTTTTTGTAAACAGTACGTTTTATTGTTTATATATATAAAAAAAAAAAAATACGTCTTCAGTTTTCTTACCCAAATTAATTACTAATTAATTACAAAAAAAGAAATTTTTTCAAATAAATATAAAAATGTCATACTTAAGACAAAAATATACAGTGAATTTGATTGATTACAATAATTCTAAGTACAATGACAACTTCCTAAACAAACTTTGAACTACGGATGTTTAGTAATTTTTATAACAACTAATAAAATTGAACACTTTGATCAAAAGTTGTATATTGAATTTTGAGGTCAAATTTACAGCAAAATTTTTCTATTTTTAAATTATCGTAAAAATATTGTTCAATGTCTCTATTTCCATGCATCGGTAGATAGTGAAGGCCATGTGGGAGATTTAGATTATGCGCTCATTACTGAAATTTATATATAGAATTTTTATTTTTTGAATAAATTCAATTATTATTGGTTTTGATTAATCAACTTACAAATAAGACAATCACATTATTATAAATATATTACTATCAAATTTATTTATTTTATAAATTTGAAACTTTTATTTGTTGTGATTAAATTGATTAACATAAAAAGCTTACCTCTGAATAAATTTCGATTAAAATCTTGGAATTGTAGAGTTGGTCTGAATTAAATTTTGTATATAAAGAAAAAACATAAATACCTTGCTTAATATGGATAAAATAAAATTCATTGGATTTACATTAAAGTTCTACTGCGAAGCATTAAAACTTTTCTTTGCAGTAAAAATATGGTATTCAGAAATTATTTATGCCGTCATTCTAAAGAGTTCATATTTCTATTTCAATTTTCTTTTAAATAAATTATAAATTTGTATTAGTTTTATTAATTTTTATTATTCTTTCGAAGGCTGTAAAATGAACATTAAGCAACTTGACAAATAATAACAGAAGTTTGTGCTTCTGATCAAAGATCAAAAGTCCCCAACCTGAAAAATAAAAATACAATTTTTTTGGTTAAATTATACTTTTTCCCTCAACATTATTTTTTTATTTTCATTTTAATACTTCTCTAAATGTGAACAAAATTTTATTTTTGGCCCTAAAACAACTACTAGTTGTGCCAATACCTTTTTTATTTGGGCCAAATCCGATGGCTCAAGTCTAGCAAATACGGTAATAGGGTACAAGCATGTTTTTTTTTAAATCATTCTTTCCATCGTCATATAGTAAAAAATAAAAATAGTGTTAAAAATCTTTTGGTACAATTTTTAAAAAATATTTAAAACCTGTAAAGAACTCTAGTTCTTTAAACACTACCATCCTCACTCAACTCAAAATGACGTCAAAATCACGTTAAATGCTATGAAATAGAAGAAATGAAATGTTCTACTGACATGTCATATGACGTCACAGCTATGGTGGTGCGTTTTGTGATATCGAACATGTAGTACGCTATTTGCACATTTTACTTATTTTTTTACTTAATTAATAAAGAGTTAAATAAAAAAATAAAGGTAGAGATAGAATCTCGGCTAAGCTACAAGCATATATCCTATTACGGAAGGACGAAAAAGGAGAACAAAATTTTGATGATGATTTTTTATTTGAGCCAGATAACCACAGAATAGAAAATAGGAGCCATCCATTTATTGTCTCGTGTCTTATTTGTCTATATGTCAACATGATATATACAAGAAATTATTCTCGTTAATTGTAAAATATAGTTTGTTATAGTTATTAGTCATCGTTAAAATATAAATCGAATGTGTTTCTTATGTTCAAAGGAGTAATTGGGCATAAAGAAATTTTATTTTTTTGTTTGTTAACAATGGACCTGATCGTGTTGATGTTTTAGAGTGATGCTTGAAGCTATCGGTGTTTTACTAAAAGTAACCTGCTGGTTATGGCCTTCATTTCTTGGAATGTACTCTAATTGTTGAAAATATAAAGAAGAAAATAAACATTAGCTGTCCATACTTGTATGAATTATTGAATCGGTTACAGATTGCTCTTTCATTCATTTTAATTTAATCCATTTTAATTTTGAAAGTAACAACAAATCTTCGTTTGATAGAAATATTAAAAAATCTGAAAACTAATATTATTTATTTATTCAAAATTGGGTTTAACTCAACTGTGTTTGCCAGTTCGAAATATCCACTTTATATACGAGAACATCAATTTTCACAAAGCATACCAAAAACGTATGTTAATTTGTTTACTTTGGGTCGCTATTTAGATATAAAGAATATAGATAGAGTGCATGTCAGACTCACCTATTGTCAACCATAAAGGGACTTTTCATTACTCTTTATATCTTTAAGGTTAAGCGCTTTGCGCATGTCACTTTGCTATTTTGGACAAGCATCGCAGATTTTAAAGTGAATAAAATAATCTAAGCATTAGTTTTTTGGTTAATCTGATTTCATACTAATTCTACTAAATTTTTCTAATTATAAATAAATTTTGTTCTATATTTATTTGAGTTTAAAAAATAATAATTGTAATATATTTCGAAGTATAATTGTATTACTTATGGCATATTCATCATATTTAAGTATTGTAAACAATCTGCTTTTAAAAAATCGGCAAACACATCTCTAAAGTTTTCTTTTTCGACCGGCTATGGTCGTATTTGTTGCACTAATTCTGGGTCAAAACTGAAATTAAAAATCAAAGACAAATGAAATTTATGAATGCTATAATGGCAATATGCCAATATTATTAGTCTGATTTCTTTTTAGCTAAGTTCTGGAACACATTAGGGAAGAAATAATCATAATGGAAAAAATGAACTGCTTAAAATTAGACACAAGCTCTCATTATTAAGTAATCCTACTTCCTACGTATCTATAAAAAAAAGTCATTGTTACGTCAAATCTTAAACCTTAAAGAATGCAAGGTTGTTTTAAAAAAATACACAAATGCTTTATGCTTTTTAAAAAAATACACAAATGCTTTATAATTAATTCAAATTAATTAAATATTATTGACCTAATTGATAAAAGGATTTTTTTTATAATTAAAAGAATTCTTTTTTATAACTAAAACAATTTTTTTTAATTTCTAAAAGAGGGTTTTGAAAAACAATTTGTCTGTTTCCATATAAAAAAACCCATATTTGTATATGAATCCTTAAATCCTCTTCAAAATACAATTCTTTTTAATTTTTTTGGTAAGTAACAAAAAAAATATTCTTACCTTTTCGTGTTTTAATACAATTAAGATATTATATTTTAAGATTAAGATTTTTATTTTATGTAAAAAGTAGCGAGGGCGGAGATTTTGCCGGAATTGAAGTTGTAATATCATCCGATGCGTTTTCGGTGTATCCAATAAGCGGAAGAACGCATGGCTAAAGATGAGCATTTTTTTTTTGAAGCTATGTAAATAAGTAGAATATTAGCAGGTGGGATTTAAATGGTCGACACATCGTCATGGAGAAATCGATGTTTCTGATGGATTCATTTTTCTTTAAAATAAGTAAAGAACTGTTGTAACAATCAATGGTCATCGCGCCATGTTAATACATTTTTGTTCTCCTAATTTGAAGAAATGGCATACATTACAAAAAAAGTTATATAAGAAAATTTGCGCACTGTCTTCGAAAATCGGATAATAAGGCGAAGGTTGATATCAGTAACAACAATTAAAATAATTTGCGTTCTATGTTTTAATGCAATGTACTATCTTTCCCAAAAAGCCTTATTCATTGAAAAATATGCATTACTCTTATATTTACAGCTAAATTAAATTCTGAATTTCAAAAGGCTCACTTCTTAGCATTTCTTTATTTATCACACACACTATAACAATTATTCCAAGTTTACTATGCAATAATTTTGAAAGCAAATATATATACATTTATATAATTATTATATTATTATTTTAGGATTGCAGGCAGCCGTTTCAACGTGGTTCATTTTTTGAAAATGAAGGATTACCATATTGTGAGACACATTATCATGCTAAACGGGGTTCATTATGTGCTGGATGCTCAAAACCAGTTACAGGACGATGTATAACTGCTATGTATAAAAAATTTCATCCTGAACATTTTGTTTGTGCATTTTGCTTAAAACAATTAAACAAAGGAACATTTAAAGAACAAAACGATAAACCTTATTGCCATATTTGTTTTGATAAACTTTTTGGTTAGTTAATTATTTAACTAAGTTAATATAAATAATTTAATTTGTTAATTATATTATAATTAAACAACTAACTATATAACAAGAAATTAATGTTATTTTGTTGGTATGATCAGATTTTATTTGGTAATTAATAGATTCAATCCTAATACAATTAAGATTGAGCTTTTAAGTATTTGAAAATTGTAGAGAAAAATAATATTTGATACCGTTGAATGGAAACAAAAGCGCAATAATCCTTTTATGTGTTACTATTGCTTTAGAGCATTTCTTGTTTAATTCGTTTACTAAATCATCGGTGTCTTTAAGGGAGAAAAAATCCTTAAATTTGTTTATGTGATTGTTTGTAGGATGCTTCCAAATTATAGTTTGTATACGGTGGTCAGAATACTACCTTAGTACAATTTTTATCTGTCAAAAAAATTTTCCCCAATGAAATGGAAATGTTCCCCTATAAATCTCACTCCACTAAAATATGTTTATATGTGTTGGTAAAATATTACAGAAACGTGTATATAAAAAAAGGGGATTAGTAAGATGCAAAGCAAGAGGCAGAAATATTTCTGCCTCAGGAAGGGGTAAAAATTTTTTTCGAAAATTTCGAAACTCCGTCTTACTTTTCATCTCCGCTTACCATTGAAACTGACAGTTGCCAGCCTAATGTATATACCCCTATTGGGGGGTATCACATGAGGCTGGCAACTGTCATTTCTATGATAAGAGCGGTGAAAAGTAAAACGGAAATTTGAAAATTTCATTCCCCTACATAAGGCAGAAGCTCTGTTGCTTCTTGCTTTGAATCTTACCAATACATATTTATAAATTCAAGTGTAGTGAGCTTTATAAGTATTTTTATTGTATATGACTTGCTCAACTTCGAAAAAAGCCTGGCCTCGATACCGAGGATTAGTATTTTTATTTAGTGTTTTGAAAACAATGCGAAATAACTCATGGCAGTTTTTGGAAGC
Organism: Acrocera orbiculus; assembly: GCA_947359355.1. Lineage (NCBI taxonomy): Eukaryota > Metazoa > Arthropoda > Insecta > Diptera > Acroceridae > Acrocera > Acrocera orbiculus. Next base: position 15,688,780 of record OX375757.1, read on the forward strand.
GAAATTTTAGAATAATTTTTCGAATTTTCTTTAGGTTTAAACTGTATACAAATATCGTGCAAAACACCTTTTTCTCTGATTCGAATATAGGATATAGGAAAAAATGAGTCATAAAACCTTATGACTTAGGGTTAATGACCGTGTTAGTGTAACTCTGATTTTACTTTTTTTATCATTATCTTTTAAGAATGAATGCCTAAGTATCTTTTGTAAAAAATGCAAATATGATCGTATCCAAAATGATACTGCTCTTTGTTACTTGTATTTAAATAATTCAAATTATTTACCAAATTCTGATGTTATATCCAACAATTATTTTAATTTGTGCCAACTTTAAAACTGTATAATCAATTTAAAAAAATGTTTATTATTAAGTATTTAATAAAATGTTTCTATTAAAACTTTAATTTTATATGTTAAATATTTTGTTTTTATGTTTTGAAAAAAAATTGTTTGTAAAAAATTATGATGATCCTTTAAGCTTTTTAAATATTAGGACGATATAATAAAATTTAAATATTTTTTAATAACTAAGTTATTCAACAAGTTTTATTTAACAAAACTTTATTTCATTAACTACATAAAACTTTGAGATTTGAGACACCAAAGTGGTGTCAAAGTTAAAAGGATAAATGTGCCAGCTATCAATATTTGATGGCAAGATGCCGGAGGCTAATATTATAAGCTACGTAAAGCATGCGGCAGCCAAAGTATTTCAATTAACTGATGAATGACTTTATAAAAATCAAACTTTTAAATTTTACAAAAAAAACCTTAAGATATTAAAAATTATAGCTAACTCAAGTGGAGCAATTGAAATCCATTCAAAAAAATATAATAAATTTTTTGAATTGTAAAGAAATTTTGTAAAATCAAGAATTCACAATTTGGGATTTGCTTTCCCTATAGAGGTATGACATGGATATAAAAATGTAAATCCTGTATAAATTATGATCTTGTCAGTCTGAAAAAGCCTTGATGAACTCGTTCGCTACAGCGCTGAAATGTACAATTTTTTCTGCAGGACTGCAGATTTGAGTCGTTCAGAAGCCAATGTGGATAAGTCCAAATAATCCAAACTGAGAAATTTAATGTTTCTCAATGAATTCATAATACATAACACATGCGGAGGCTATTAAAAAAAGGGTTTTTTGACCTACAAAAAATGAAAGTATGAGTAAATCCTTTTAAGACTAAGAAATATATTATTTATTCTATTAAAATTTGCAAAAATCAGAAAATATGAAAAAATAGACTTATCCACATTGGCTTCTAAGCGACTCATTTATTAAACATAGAATTTATTTAAGAAAATTCTATTCATTTAATTTTCTATTTCATCTGGTTGTAAACTAAATAAAATTTTTCTAACAAACGATTTTATAGGTGAGTACTCATACAAAGCGAATAGCGTAACGAAAAGAAAAATTGTTGTCATGACTAATGTTAACATAAAATCTAGGTTAAAAATATAGTATTTGTAATGTAGAGAATGACCATTTGATTGGCAATTTCCAAATTTCATTGATCAAGGTTGCAAATTGTTTTTTTATAATCTAAATTTAATTTTGATACCGATAAATTATAATGGAAATAAAAATAATAATTAGTATATAAATAGAATAAGTTTTAGTTTGAAGAAAAATAGTTTAGTCACAACTTTAGTTTTAATTATAAAAAGAGTAGTAAAGTGTAGTTCTTGAAGTGTTAATCAAGTTGAACTTTTTTCGAGTTTGGGTGTAAAAACAAGAGCAAGCATTTAAGATTGCAATTTAAAAACCCTTGTGTTGGTTAACTTTCCAACAACATACTAGCATAATTGTCCGAATTAATAATATAAAATACGAAACCTTTTATTTTTATTCCGGATTAGTAAATTGCTTCTTGAATTTCTTTTTCAATAAAATATATCGAGGTCTCATTAAAAATTTTATGTATAAGACCCATTCTACACAGGCAAACTCACAGCAGAAAACCCACAGCGTATTCGGTTATTTTCATATAAAACTCACAGAATTGCTGCGTTTGTGCTGTGAGTTGGCCAGTGTAGAATGGGTGTAAGGAAATGTCGACACTGATTACAATAATATAAAAAAAAATTTTTTAATCTTTCCATTTATTATTAATTTTCAATAATCATCAGCTAAATTTTTTTCCCCCAAATAAATTTACATTAAAAATTTTGTAAGATAATTAATATTCATTGGTTATGTATCACCCATTGAAGTGTTTTAGTATATTCCTTACGTTCTTCTAATGGTCTTAGCCAACAATTTTGTGCTGCTTTCCAGCCATCAATTTTCCATTTAGGATTAACTATTTTAGTAACAATCGGTTCATGTTTAACAATTTTTTCAACAATTTTCTCTCTTATTTTTATTGGTGAACGAAATTTATCTTGATATTCAGAACGTAAAATTCTTGGTCCCAAATGTTCTGTAACACTTGTAAGTCCCTGAAAAAATGGGCAAGCAAATTGAGCCATTTTAAATGCCAATTGATGTTTTAATTATAATTTTAAAACTAAATTAATTATTATTATATGAATTTTGTTCACAACTTTCAACTTTTATATATCTAGTAGTCTCTTAACTTATTAAGTCATAGCAATCAATATAAAATATTTTGTAATTTGACAAAATGTATTCGATTTTAGGATTTAAACAAATTTAAAGTTAATTTCAAGTTTAGAAATGAACATTAAGAAAAATCGCATAAAAAACTCTTAAATAATTATAAATCAACTGTGTTCTTGTGCTGTTCGTCCGTATTTAAGTGTAATGTTCTACATTAATTACTTAAAACAGATAAATTAAATTATTACCTTTATTAATTTATTCTTTCCATAGCAGTACTGTTATAAGGATGTCAATACAACAAATTTAATCATTTACATTGCGAATTGTCAAGAATATATTTTTTTAAATATTTTGTTTCATTCTAAATTTGAACGTATATTTAGTTTAAATGACAGAAAAATATTATATCCCAATTTAATAAGTTATTCATACGTTTTACATATAAACTTTTCTTTTCAAGGCATCAAAACTGCTTGATATTAAAATTTAAAAAATTCTAATATTTTAAAAACATTTAAAATTAAAATACTATCATATTATGGTTTAAATATTTGTTTTTACTTACTCAAACCTACGAAGTTTTCCTTAATCCATTCAGAAGTGTAAGGAAAATCAACTTGAAATATATGAGTGAAGTGGATCATATTATTGCCAAATGCGCTATATTTCTGGGGTTAGAGCAAGTCATCTCACCTTTAAATAGCCAAAAAGCTTTTTATATTTAATAAGTCTATAAAAAATTGTTTATAACTTTCGTCTCTAACCGTAAAAAAACTAAAGTATAAACATATATATTTATAATGATGACTTCCGGATTAATTGACAAGGAATCTTTCTCAGTAAGGAAATTACTCATCAGTGAGTTGTTCATTCATGAATTCATACGAGAATCATGTTGAAAAGCTTACTTGTGAAACATTCATTGATGCAGCATGCAGAAAGTAGCAAGTAGAAACTAGTTTTTTTTATTATAATAAAAATTTTTCTAAAATCTTCATTATGACGTAATGTTAAGGGTAATAATAATTTATTAAGCCCATTTATTTGATACCCACCGTTTTAGTCAGCGAAGCACCTGTGACTGATTTGATTAGTTTCACCTTCGTTTATTTACATTACACAACTAAGTTACACTTCACAATTTTATACAAGCGCAATAGAATATATTGTTTTTAATTTGACTGTTGCTCAAAAATTTTTCATCTAGTTTGCACTTTAAAAATTTAATAAGGTTTTTACTGTTAATGTAATTCATTATTGGTTCAGTAGTTTTGAAGCCTATAAAATGTATAGATATATAGGTGCATGCTTTTTTATATAGATAAAACATCGTACATGGTTTCCTCTTAACATTCGTGCTTTTCGCTCAAGCATAGCAATAGATATTCAATATCAAAAAATTCACAAACAAACTTTTGAATTTATTTTTGTAAACATTTATTATATTCATTATAAATTGTGATACTATAAAAAAAAATTATTATTTTTCTTTCCAATTATGTGCAAAATGCTTGCAATTTGTATATATATATATTTTTTTTTTTGTTAACAAATTCTTACAATGTTATTTAATATTTAAGAAAAAATTTATAAATCAGTACATGGTACAGCAAGATAGCAATTGTACAATTAATTTGTAATTTTATCCATTTATATTCCTAAATAAACAATTGTGGATTTTAACACTCATAATAAAATTCAAATAAAATAAAAAACATTCATGATTATAAAAAAGATATATAAGTATATATATATATATATAAATAAAGAAAAATTCCTCTTTGTATAGTTTCAAAAAAAAACACAAATTCACATTTCAATATTGGTGAAAAGAGCATACAAATATTAACGCTTATAAAATATGTATGTATATAAATGAAAATAACTACATTATTTTTTTTTAATATTATATAAATAAAGTTTTTGATTTTGTAGCCTCTTTAAACGGTTTCGTAATTCATACGGAATGATCTGTGTAAGCAGCAAGCATAGAAGATTGCTAGTAGCTAAAATTAAAGCAAAGAGAGTTAATATATTCAAATCTTAATCAAAATATTAATTTATATTGTTTTAAGCCATATGTTAAAAATACAAACATTAAAAAACTTCTAGTATTCCAAACTGATTCTTTCAAATTATTTTTCTGAAACCCCTCTTGTTGCGGTAAATTATAAGCACTTTAAGTTATTACGTTTAGATAGCAAAGCAAACATCAAGTAATTCGGTTGTTATCCGGGAAAGATGGGATTCGAAAGTTTCAATGAATTTTTTGATACAGTTAAATTTAATAGTACGTTTACATCGGGAAAATATTAACATCAAAATACTTACCACAAGGCCAAATGTCAGCTTTTTGCTACTTTTACAAGTAGCAGATAAAAAAGTCCAGACAACATTTAAAAAATGTTAAAACTTTGCAAGCAATTGCGTGAAGCAAAATTTTTTTTACCTCTCGTTTGACGTCATACTTGTTGTTGTACTGAACTTTTTAGTGTAATTTTATTGTTTAACAATTACAAAGTTCTAAACAAAAGGTTGACTCGTGTGGTTTCATAGCTTTACAGTCAGATTTAACCTAACTTTTACGTTAAATTCCTGTCAAACTACTTTTTAAGGATAGAATTAAAAAACATAGTGAATATTTTCCCTTCGTACTTCAGTATTCTTTTAAAAATACGAAAGAAAAGTATTTAAAAAAGTGTTTATAGTGAACTTTAATATCTCAGGACTAGTAATCTGAATTTGTTAATTGTAAGAAGTTTTTTGCATTGCAATTAACCAAACATTAACAATTCAAAATTTGAAAGAGAGTTCGGAAAATTACTCAAAATTTCCCTTCCATACTGCCATGAGTTCTTTGATATATTTTGCAAAACATTAAGGAACAACACTAATTTTCGATTAGTTTTCTTTAAAAGAATGCTTAAATTCTTCTATACAAAAGCTGAAAGTTTAGTATTCTTAAATTATAATTGTGGCTACTTTAAACGTGGATTTATATTCTGTATCTTTTCTGTGCAGGTGAGAAGTCAGCGTGAGAATGAAAAAGTCAAGTTTTGACAAAATGTATGGCAAATACATGAAAATCTCGATTCTCAGCCAGAATTCCACTTCTGTAACCTGTAATTTTTGATATTTGACGATCTGTTTTAATCCGAGATAAAAGTGTTACAGAATTATGTTTATGATCTAGATTTTTGAATCAACGAGAAACTGCTTAAGTTACAGTTACAGTTTAAAATATTGAGAAAGATAGCGTTCACTTGAAATGAGTTTTATCTATTTCCCTAGTATATTCTGCTGACGACATTGGTTTTTTATATTACTCTTTGTCTCGAAATAGTTATCATGTAGATGAAGTATTCAAGAAATTTTGCAGTTTATAATTTAAACAATTTCATTTTTTTATACGAAATAAAATTTTTTTTACTTTAGTGTGAAATGAAAATTCTTTATGGTCATTTTGTAGTTTCAAAGGTATTTATATAAATATATTTACAATCTAAATGCTTTATATATGAGGATAAAAAAAGCTATAATTCTGGCTATACTTGGAAAAGTAGTTTATTTTTCTGTTAATGTAAACAAGAAGCTTACCTGCATTTTTATTATTTGAAATATTTATGTTTAGCTAATATCATGAAAAAATAATTAACACTAATTGTATTTGATTTTAACTTTTATTTTATTAGACTTAGATTTCATCACGGAGTAAAAAAGTAACAAATAAAGTTCTTACGCATAAAATTATAAAGTTTATAAGTTCTCCAATCAGGGGGAGATAATGAGTGTTTTGGCTTTTTCATTTTGAGCTTAAATTTATTTTTGTAAAAAGGAGTCTTTATTTCTATTATAAACTCTGAGGTTGTTTGTATTCATCATTTTTTGAATATTACCTTTTAGTAAATCGTATCAAAAAAAAAATTCAGTCATTATGTGATGTGATTCATGGTTTAAACTACTTTTCTTAGTAAACTATGTCAATAATAATTCGGGATTTACAACTTCTTTAATAATAAGATTTCCCTAAAAAATTGTAGTTTCTTCTTAAAAATTGTTTTTTTTTTTTTTCATTTTTGATTAATTTAAATAATTGGACCCAACAAAACACTTTGAAAATATATATCTTCTTATGGGAGAATCATTTTACATAACCAATAATACTGCACAGCCTGTTAAATAAAAATATTAAAACCACAATAATATTCATTAAATTATTACGGTAAATTACTGAGTTTTAAGTAAATCACATAATTACTTTTTCAGTTTATATAGTTAGATTTTACCTAAAAATCTTTTTCTTTTGATTGTGCTGAGTAAGTATCTTGAGTTGGTATATGGAAATATGTGGACTTTAATGCCAATACAAAGTGTTGAAGATCTCGAGAATGTAGTTGAAGTAGATACAACTAATGTCTTATAAAAATACTGGTTCAAACTGACTAAATGGATATTATTAATATTAGGTCATCAAGGATTCAATTTTTAGTTAATAGCTGTGCCCACTTTTACATCTTATTTTTTGATACTTCCTTAATACTGCCGATCTGGCTGAAAATATTCTTATCTCGTTTGTTTAAAAGAAGTAATTGTATTTTAAATGTTTTTTTGACTCTGGTATTAGTATGTAGGGGAAACTATCGAATTAGTTTGAAAAATTTCATTAAGATAGCTTTGTCCTCACAAATAATCCACTCTTTTGTCCAAAATTACAGAGTGCTTATAAATTACCGTTGAAGTTTAGTGTTAGCAAAATTTTTTTGGCTCAAATCAATCCCGTAAAAGGTTAGTTAAATAGATTCTATATTAACTGAATGAAAAACATCTCCAAATTAGTTTTGGTTAGCTTTAGACCTCGTAGCTAGAGTTCTATGTCTCTATACATAATTATAAATGTTGATGAAAAACTTTTTTATTTTATAGAGTAAGGGTTTTTTTTTAAAGAAATTCAATATTTCTTCTTAAAAGAATGAAGATTCAATTTTTCTTAAAAATAAGTTAAAGTGAATCGATATAAGATTAGTTTAAAATTATAATTTTTGTCTTTTGATTTCAAAAAATTTATTTACCTGAATTATAGCTACCACTAATGTAACACCACCCAAAGCTAGGGCTTTATCATCAAGAATTTCAAATAGTTTATTAACACAGCCGCTTGTGTATGCATATTGAATTGAACATTGTTCATTAATTGGAGTTTCAGAACAGCAAGATTTTGGTATATCTATTTTTTCCTTTTGCCAATCCAAAGGTGAATTAATACCACAACAATGAAGCTAAAAGAAAGTTAATTTTGAATATTGAATTTAAAATTTATTCCTATGTATAATAAAACTAATAACATGATTTAACGCGAAATTTGGTTATAATGTTGAATTTAAGTTATTTCAGAATAGTGTTTAAATCATTAAAAAATTTGAAATTTTGAGTTAACAATCTCCATTAAAAACTTTTTTTTTTTGATTAAATTTACTTATTTTCTGAATATGATAGCACAGACCGACAAAGTAAGTTAAATAAAAGTAAGTTTAATAAATAAGAAATTTTCTTTAGTTTTAGATTTTTTGGATTTCTAACATTGACAATGAAATCCTCTAAGGACAAATCATCAAAAAACACTAAAATAACATAATTTCAAATTTATTTTAAAAATTTAATTTACCTCACTCTGTAAAATATTCCATGCATCTCTGTATTCAGTTCTTGTATTATATTCCTCCATAGTATGATTAAATTCTTTTTCCAAAATATTTGGTAATTCAGTATGTTTAATATATCCAGCGATTCCAATACCGATTTCCGTTATAAAAATAATAACCATACAAATGGTAAATGCTAATACCATAGAAGAATTTTCTTTGCAAGCTCCAAAACATCCTAGGAAACCAATTATGAAAACAACAACACCGATTATCATCATAATTATTGGTGCAGTCCAAACATTTTGACCTTGAAATAAAATTATTTTTATATAAATTTAAACAAAAAAACTTCTTTTAAAAATATTTACCCACAAAATTTGAATAATGATAATATTGGGTTTGTACTAAAGCACCAAAAGCTAAGATTAATAAACCAGATAACTATATAAAAAAACAAATTTAGAAATAAATCTTTAAACTTTTTTAAAAAAAACTTACAGCCATTAGGAGATTAAATGCGAAAACCATAAATCTTATACATGATGCTCCCGCCATATTTTTGCGTTGATTTTAATTTACCTAAAAATGAAATCAAAATAAACATTCTATTGTATGACGAATGCAAAAAAGAAAAAAAAAAAAATAAATATATATGTATATATATATATATATATATATATATACGTCACAATGAATACGTAAATATAAAGAAGATGGCTATCATTAGATGAATTAAGGTGTAACAAAATTGTTCATGTTTAACTAATCTTTTAAATTTTTTTTTGTCTGATTATTATTGAACAATGACGGTTTGAAAACAACAGGAAACCATGTCAGTTGAGCATTGAAGATTTTTGGTCTTTAAGGATATTCTTTGAAAGATAAACAGCAATAAAATTTATCGTTTATAAACAAAGGGCGTTGAGATGACATCGGCAATTATGTTTGACACGGCCCTTTAATGTACTCTCATTCAGCTACCACACCACACCAGGCTAGATGCTGTATAGAGCTTAGCAAGTGATTTGCAATAAAATTACACAATAAAGTTTACTATAAGTAATTTCAAGTTTAATCAATAAATATGGATTAATAAGGTGTTACACAAGAAGCAGGAAAACTTCTGTTTCTGGCAGTTGTTTGGAGAGTTTAAAAAGTCTGTCTTATCTTTCACTTCCCTCACCCGGAGAAGTAGCAGCATTGAGCCTAGTGTGGGCTATCCAATTCTCTAGTTGATCTTAATACTAAAAATATTGCTATTATAGAGACGAAGCTTTTTTATCACACCCCTCAAATTGACAAATTTTACATATTGGCAGTAATCATATGCATTAGTAGCATCATACAAGTGAAAAAATATACATTTTTTAAAAAAAAGCACAAAAAATAGAAGCACATGTTATACAAATTCACGTTATCTTAAATGAATATTTGTCGCATTCACTAAAAGTAGTTAATCTAAATCTCCGCAACCCGGATCTATTCTGTTGCCCGATTGATATGAGATATGCTATAATCGAAAACCCAGCCCTGGTTCTTGCTCTTGGAGTCTAAACATGTTATAAATTTAACTTGGTCTCATTGTCGAGTACAGTGCATATTTGCGGTATTTATGCATTTATGAACTCAGCCGATGCCTTGCTCTCCTTGAGAAAACCCCCCTCTCCCGTCTCTCTAAGTTAAACAGCAAGTGGGTAAACGTCTCTTACATATCGTGGCAGAATCTACAACTCTGAGTCGTTGATTCCTCTATCTTATAGAGGTGCTTGTAAAAAAGACAGTGTCCCATGATGAAATTCTTTGTGACAAACTGTCCAACTTCTGCCAGCCATAAGATTCGGTCCACAGCTTAGCATTATAATCACTGGACCAGATATTTAATGAGTTAAGTGAAAATAGATCTTCATTTGTGTATGATTCAACAAGGAAAATGAGTAAAAATTCGTTATCGATTCAGGTAACAAACCACTTAGGAAATAAGAGAAGTGAGAGCTGTGATGAAGTTTTAAGGAATATGTTACCATCATATCAAGAACTGGGCTGTAAAAAATCTTTTTAAATCCACTTCCGTGGACATTTATTTTGATAAAGGTGGTGCATATATTAATAAGCGTCTGAAACGCTTGGTCGGTATGATACAGAAATAAAAACAGTTTTCTTTTCCAACAAATTCAATATAGGGAAATTCATGAAAATGAGAATATGTAAACTAATTTTGTTTTTTAAATAAATTGCTTTAAAATTTATGTCCCAAAATAAGGGAATGGATATAAACAAAAACTTAAAAATAAAATTATTTTGCCGAAATTTTTAGCGGAATTATAATTTGTCAGCAAGTGATCAATTTTTTTTTGCAATGTAAGAGCCAAATATTTAAATGCCAAAACCCTGGACGGTATTTAATGTTATGCACATAGTTATTCTACGTCATTAACTATCACGGAAAACATTAAATTTCGATTTATATAATACTTTAATATTTAAATTTTAAAAATCATAGTCAACTCAGGTCCCAACTAATTCAATGGAGTTTTAAGTGAAAATAAATAATTTTAAAGAGACTAGCAATATCAAATTGATAAAATATTTTAAATCGAAGTAGTAAACTTTTGTGGACTGAATTTATCAATGCTATAAATAAACATCAAACGAATCATTGATAATTATTATCAAAGTAAGTAATGCAAAACCACAAAAAATCTCGAGCTAGATAAGATGCAGTTCAGCTTTTTAGGAAAATTTTCAAAAATTTCATGTATTTTTTTTAAAATAAAAATACACTGAAGTACTCAGAATTAAAATTCAACATTTGGGTTAAATTAAGTTGCAAAGGTAAGGTTTGTTGACAACTATTGCCATACCATAGAACTTGGAAAAAATAGGGCTACATGACCCTTCTTTAAGTAATTGTGCTACTTTAAAACAAGATTTGAACAGGTAGCAGCTTTCTTTGACTTTATAAGTTTGCGCGAGTTTAAGTGTTTTTCGCGAATTTTCACAATTGTATAGAACTGATCGACACTTAACACTTAAATGAACAATGTCGAGAAGTTATATGATCAAAAGGCACAACTTTATAGGTTATTACATGGAACTTTGAGCTAGATGTTATATTTGATAATTAAGACAGTGGTTAAACAAGGAAAAATGTTTGACTATTTAGATATAGAAATAAAAAAAATATTTTTAGCTTTCAGAAAAATGTCAGAACACATATTATCATGTTCATAGTTGTTTATATGTACATAAAATGAGGTTTACACTCAAATCCTTTATGGACGCAGCTTTATACACTTATTTCAAGAGAATAGAAATCTTTTTTTATTTGTACGGAGTAGTTCGACACTTGTCCTTCGTCATGACATCGATGAATTGCACTTTTAAGAGATACTCTTATAAGGATTACAACTTAAGATGGCTCTCACGACTATGCTAGTTTAAAACTAGCTTCAAACAGGCTCAAAAATAAGCCACCTCATGCTATTCTTATGGAAGCAACTTTTGGCATTTGCGTGACGTAGTGCAACTTTTCCGTTTATTTTTATTTCATATATTACAGAAAAAAATTTCAAAATGTTAATTTATTCAAAATGAATATGCTAGCGCACATAACAGATGTAAAAGCTTTAAAGTTGGCAATTGGAAAGCGATGTAGCTACACGTCTAAATTTTTTCACTTAATATAGATAAAATACTATTTAGTAAATGTAAATGGCTGACTAACAGCAAAAATAATCTACATGTGAAATGAAAAAAGCAAAAGCAATTCTTATTAAATTGTAAGCTTTCTACATTTATTGTGTACCAATGTTTATAGCAAAAATGTCAGGAACTGAATTTCAATTAATAAATACCATTAAAAGTTTTAACAATATTAAGAATTGTACCTAATTTTACAATTTCAATATTCTTTCCATTTAGGGAAAATTTAGATTTCATATCTCTCCCCTGCCATTTCTCATAAAATTCAATTAAGTATTATAGTTAGGAAAATAAAAGTTTTAAGTACTTTTTTCTTCAATGTTTTAAACTTGGTAGCTTATATCTGTCGAAACAGTTTATTACTTTATGTATTCTAGCTTTAAATAATTAATGACATTAATAAAATTGATTTTTTACCATGTACATGTAATGAAATATACGGTAAAATATATTTTTGAATTTTTAATGGATAACTAAAGAAATATTTCTTACCAAATTTATTAATATTGAGGAGTTCAATTGATATTCTCAAGGTAAAGTAGAAACACCAGTCGATTTTGTTTTTAAATTGAAATTGGTCACCTCGCAACCTTTTGAATAAACTGATTCAAACAGTACTAGAAGATAACATTAAAAAAAAATATGTATTAAAGAAACTACAAATTAAAAAAATCTTTTTAATTAAAGTCTAATAAATACGAAACAATTTAACAAAAAGCTAATTATATTATTTTAATATTAAGTCAATTTTTGTATTGAAAAAAGTTTTTTTGTACTTAAGCTTCTTTTTTATATCTTTAACAAAGAGGACTAAAATTTGTTGACATACATATGGAAGGGGAAGCCAAATAGTAAAAGTGACCGTAATTAAATCGCTAACAATATGTAGTTAGTTTTGTTTAGTTTTTTTTTATTTTTTAATAGTCTCTAAGCACGCAAGCCGATAATACGCCATTTCTTTCAACCATTAATGAACGGCTTAGTGTAAACAACAAATACTATGAAGGAAGCAAAAATGGATGCATAATATAATGAATTTCTTTAATTTTATTTAATTCTAATTTTAAATACAATTTTTCTGAATTATTAGTTTTTAAAAATTATTAGCATTATTCAAGGAACTTCATTTCAAGAAAATAAAAGAAAAACTGAACTTTAATTGACCTCTTATCATTCACAATCAGCAAAAATATGAGTAATGGCCGGCTACTAAAGTTGATATGATACAATTTTTTCAATACGATTATAAATTAAAATAGAATATTTATACATATGTATATATGCATAAATATGTGTTTAGATATGTTAAAAACAAGTCAAGTTTATTTTTTATTTAGGTCAATTATAGACAACAACAAAAAATCAATTGCTCTTTTCCTTTGTTTTTAAATTTCGTCATAATAACATTAACAATAAAAGGGCTAAAATCCAAAAATCTTTACCTTGCACTTTACTTGAACTTAAGTCAATTAATAGAGCCTATTTAATTATGTTATACCGTTAAAATTATTTTTAATACACAATTTTTTTATAAAAGCCAAAACTTCGCCTTACTACCTCAAGTGAACTTATAAAATACCAAGTTAGATGTCAAAATATGATATCCACTGAACATTAATTTGACCTGAAAAATAGTTTCATATTTCACATGTAGGTGGCTAACGTGTCAAAAATGAATTATATTGTATACATAAAAAACCATACTAAAAATGTCAAAATATGCTACCCACTGAACATAAATTTTAATGGCTAGTATTTTTGCGGGAAAAATTTAAATAACTAGAAATTCTTGCATTGGTTTCGCAAAATGTTTAAGCTTCACTAAAAGTATATTTTGCTATTCTTTAAGTTACTGAAGTACGCAACAAATAAAGCAATATTACTTTTTTTCCCCCCTAAGAATGAGTTTTCTAATAAAATTCCCATATTTAATATTGCCATCTTCCGCTGTATTTTGTAAACTAAAATGGGTTTTAAATTATGTTTTTATTTATTGTCAATTTTGTAGATGCTTTTTTTGAATCATATAAATTTTTACTACGCAAATGATATGAGGTTAAAAATTATCAAAATTTTCAAACTCTATATTACATATTAGTTCTTAAATTTATATAAAGATATTATATCCACATGATGATGCATAGTCAACTCATATCCACTCTATCATATTATTCTAGATAAGGAGAAAATCATTAAAATCTTTTACAGCTGAATAAAATTTACCTACATTTAAAGTAAGAATAATGATATCCTTAATACCTGTCTACTTTATTAAAATTTTTCATACCGGTAGCTCAATTTTAGTTATCGTTCATTTTTATGCTAATGGTTAGTCCAGGATGTTGTTTTCTTAAGATATACTTTTCATGTTTAATGTAAATTTTATTTTATGATGGAAGATATTTTCAACATTTAAAATCGGGTCAATTGATAGTTATACTCTTTTTTTTCTAAAAAAATATGACATGAAATTCAAACGCACGTCTTATTAAAAATTATTGCAGTTCCTCTAAGACAAATTTATATAGTGAAATTTTTTCCCATGCTGGTAAAAAAAAGTTTTGTGATTTTGTTATAAAAATTGCATATTTTAAGGATAGGATGCTTGTATTTCATTTATATCTGTATTTTCAATATAAGTTGACTTTAAAGTTTTTTAATCTTTTCGGGCTGGAGTAACTTTTCATATTATAATTTAAATTTGAAAGGAATTTCATCAAGAAAATATATTTCTAGAATAATTTTCAATCAAACATTTTATAGAGTTTTTGAGTTTATATTATAAATAAAAGTAAAAGTAGTTTTGTTTTGTTTTATGAATTGTCTGAAACTATTCTTTTAAATATTATTTTCAGAGGATAGTTTATGTGCTCTTTGACAGACATGACAAAGATTTGAAATCAGTTATAAAATCCCGTTTCAATTATTTCCAATATCACTGTCTTTTTCGATGGCTTCTGGTAAAGAAGAAGGCGAATGTAGCGCATGGCTATATTGATAGAGCTTCAAGAGTTTTGCTTACAATCAAGGTGTTAGGATATTCTTGGCTATTTAAAAAAATGTTCGAAAAAGGAGGATTATTCATAAGGAGGAGTATGCAAGTAAAATTATAAAATGTGGGAGTATATATCATAAACGAAAATTTTCGTTATTTTATTTAATTTCAAAAAACAGAAAATCTAAAAAAAGTGACAAAAATTTCCGTGGAACAACTTGTAACTTATACTGAACAAACATTGAAGCATGCAAGTAGTATGCATTGAAATCCTTTAAGTCTGTTTCTGGCATGAATTCTTGAGACTAATCATTGTGTAGAGATATTTAGCAAAGGATAATCATGATAAATATTGTAGAAAAGCTGTTGCATTTTGTTTTTGTTTTTTTATCATTTGTCATAATATTTTTTTCAATCATTTTTTAAATGCAGAGTTTTATAATTATTTAAAAAACTAGATAAAATTTTTCAATTCGTAAACTTTCTAAAAGTTTACACCTCTTACTATAATAATTTAATGGGTTTTCAATTCACTTCATTATCTTAAAAGGACTTTGGCTGAAGCCAAATTAATATAAAATCGATTTTTTCTAAATACCTGAATGATGTTAGCCAAACAATTAATTAATAAACTGTATTAGAGACTATTGGATGTTCATTAGTAATCTTGATTTTTTAAAATTTCAAATTACGTATTGAAGTTTTCTAATTTTAAGCTATTACTTTTCTAAAATCCCGGTATTCGCCCTTTTCAGTTTTTAAAACATAGATTTTAGAGAGAGTACTATTGTTTTATCTTTAAATTTTCATTTTTACTTGTTTTGTTTGTTTCTGTTGGATTTATTTGAGAGAATGATTATTACTTATCTATATCTGTATCTATATCTATATCTGTCTGTATGCAGTTTTTATATAACTTAACTCTGAAAAGCTAATATTAGCCGTTTCGAATAACAAGCTTTAATTTAATTATTGTTTATTCCGTGAATTGGCTGCATCATCTTTGTTTATTTAGCTTGTTATTTCAGTTGAAATTTATATATCTTAGTTGGTATATTCTTTTTTAACTAGAATTGCAAATATTTAGTTTATGAAATAGTAAACATCAGAAAAACATTGTACTAAATTTTGTAATTTTGAAAGAGTAAAATACTTCGAATATAATTTTTTTTTTGATTTCAATCTGAGCACACATTGAGCTAATAATACAATATAATAAGAAGAAAATTTGATTTCAAGAATATCGAAATTTCTGGTAAATAGCCTGCCCGAGATCCTTTGAAGGATATTATTGTATCCTAGCTCTATTTTTTAATGATTAAGCTTCCAAAATTTATTTGAATGGAATTCATTTTAAAAACTTCCAATATTATTTTTAAAACGCTTAAGGGTATGCCCTAATGCGTTTAAGGGGATAACCTAACTTTCGAAAAGAATCCATTTTTGGGAATTTTTTCTAAGCATTCATTGAAAGATATTAATATAAAAATTTGAAGGATCGACCAAGAAAATCTCAAAATACATGAAATTTTTTCTTTTTAATTTTTGTGTACAGGAGTTTTGATTGATCATAGCTCATTAAAAAGTAAAAATGACTCATCCGAAGTAAAGCATCAAAATGTTTCAAAAACATGGGAAAAAAGGTCCAAAATACGACGATCACTTATTTTACAGGTAATTTTTTTTAAATAAAAATTAAAATACAATATTATAATTTGGTATTAATAATTTGTAAAAAAGTTATTTAAAATGTTCATTTTCTCACATTATAGATTTCGCCTAAGATATTCTAAAATCTAAAATTAATACTAAAATATATTTCTAGTGTAATCAAATTAAATACCTTTTTTTTTTAAATTTTGGTGTTTTCGCCACAAATCATATGCAGTCTTCTTATGTAATTTTGTATATTTTCATATATTTTGCATATTTTGTAGTTTTTCAGGGAACATCTAAAAGAAAAGCAATATTTGCTATTAAGACAGAATTTTCGAATAAATTTCATTAAAAGGAATACGAAATGTAATATTTAATTACAATGGTATTAATTCTTATTCTTCATGAAATTAACACAAAACGATGTAAGTAACAGAAAAGACACACACACTCTTAAAAAACATTTAATTAATGTGTATTAGCCAATAACTATCTATTTTTCCATACCAAAATAACAATCAACTTTATAAAATTTTGTCCTCCATATATCAAGCTAAAACTCCTTAAAGGAATCCGAAAAAAATATAAATTAAAACAAAAACTAAAAGACATATACTACCAAGAATATAAATTTTATTTTGAATTTTTCATAATTTATTTCACACATTGGATACGTTACAAGGACCACAACATAACATGCAAATTTCCTAATGGTGTCATACATATGGACTTCTATCTATTTCCAATCTCAATGGAATATAAAAAGACAAGACAATGCAATCCTTGTCGTGATTTTTCTATTTCCGCTATATAATCAAAAGGATTGAATTTGTCTCAATTCCCATGGTTTTTGTCCTTAAAGGGAAATTTAACTTTAATAAAAGAAAAAATCGAACAAGTTTATGCAATAAACCAAACAGAGTATGAAATTTATTTTTCTTTAAAAAGTATTTTATTTGTTGTAAGATTCCTTTTAAGAATTTAAAGCAATATTTGGGTATTTGATAGTCATTTAAATAAAAGCCAACATTTATTATGAATATTTTGTGTAACATTTTAAATTATTTATTATTCTGTTTCATTTCATAAAAATTCAATTGTTTTACTATAATATAACCTGGTGCATATTTATTTTTGAAAATATCCATTAAAATTGTAGAAAATAAGATTTTGGTGACACAAAATGGGTTTTTCAGTGATTGTGAACATAAAATGAATATTGAAACGATTTCAATATGACAAACATGTGCTATATATTTATATGCTTATATAACAGAGTTAAATTTTATAAAATATCCTGAAGACACTTCAATAGAAAGTTTTATGGAATTGCTGCAATTATATTTGCAATTTCATGTTATTGGAAAAATAGATTGCAGGTTATTTGAGAATTTTTTAATTATTTATCGTAAGCATCGTGTGACAATAGCTGCAATGTTAAAATGGAAAATTATTTTTCCACAAACAGGTGCGTTGTAAAAATACAAACAATTTTTTTTACTTTTTTAATAGTTTTAGATATGTTATCAATAGAAAGTCTGTTTTTTGTTACTGAAAATCAACCAATTTCATAGAATAGATTAAGTTGTCCAATATTTTAATTCAAAACTGAGTGAATTATCATCTTAAGTTTTGATTGAAAAATTTTGATACAATCATTATTATATGTATGATTATTATTTTTTGAAGAGCTTTTAAGATTATTCTTAATCCTTACCCGAAATGCTTTCTATAGAAGTTGAAGAAAAATAATCTAATAAGAGATAAAGAGATTCTTCAGACTTTATTGAATTGACGCTGTTGAAGAAATATATTTGTTGATACAACCATAAATATATAAGCACAAATATTAAGCAGATATCAGGGAAAAGAATAGATTTGTTGGTAACCATTTATTGTACTTTAAATTAAAAATCCTTGAAAACATTGTTTTTATAATTTTTTCAAT
This sequence comes from Acrocera orbiculus, assembly GCA_947359355.1. Taxonomy (NCBI): domain Eukaryota; kingdom Metazoa; phylum Arthropoda; class Insecta; order Diptera; family Acroceridae; genus Acrocera; species Acrocera orbiculus. The sequence goes on from OX375757.1 coordinate 15,707,302, forward strand.
ATAATAAATGAAAGTTTGTGTTCAAACCATAACAATAAAAATATTTCACAAATATTTTCTAAAATTTTCATTTAAAAATTTTCAAAATTCATCCATAACTTATGATAGATTCATTACAAACCCAAAATCATACAACTTCAACTATTATTCCTTTTAGTAGGTTTCATTTGTTAGAAATCTAAGAAACGAAATGAACTTAGAAAAGAGTAAAGGAAGTTAAGTTTTTACTTTTTAAATTGTCGCACAGCTTAATAGGGAAAGAAAACGATAGTTAACAATTTCTATATTTTTTCTTAGTTAACTTTTTTGTGAAGTTAATTAACACATTTTTGGACTCCTTTTTAACTTTTCTATGCCAACTGCTTGAAAAGCTTTATTTTCGTTCTTAAAATAGGCTTCATTTCAACCAAATCTTTTCTTCTGCCACAATTGAGATTTGTAAACAGCTAGAAGGATGCATGCGAAAGTATTTTTCAGTTTGTAATCACCATTTTTGGTGTATAGCACTGCATTCATGTCCATAAGTAGAGTTAAAAGTTTGTTAGATTGACTTCAAGACATGAAGTTTATTATTAAAATATTTTGTGATATAAATTAACCTGAAGCGAAAAATTTTTCTTTAGCTTTTTATGCCATATAAGTATTTTAAATACACTCAAAAATTATAAACACCATCCCAGGTTTACACTCTAATACATTGCTATATTTATATTTACATGACTTTTACGATGTGAAACATGATCAGTTCTAACTTGACCGGTAATTTAAGCACAAGATCATGCCTAATTTTCACCAGTTGTTTTTGTTTGCTTCAGACTTCAAATAACAAGCGATATCTCCCATTTGTTTTAGTATTGAAACTTGTGTCTCAAATATATGGCATTGAAAAGTTGAATGATAAAAAGTCGCTTGTATATAAATTAATTTGTAATCAAAGCTTCTCAACTTCAGTACTAGAACAATAATTAAATTTTTGCAAAAATGGCATGTGAACAAAAAAATAGTATTGTCCTTTTAATAGGAAAATCAGACAATAATCGATAGCTTTTTAAAGGTAATTTAAAAGTTTCCTTAAGTCGAATTCATAAAATCTAAGATACGCAAAATGAAAATAATAATTAAGAATTAAATTATTTATTCAAGAGTAAAACATTAAATTTTTAAACGCATTTTACTTAAACGTTTATCATGTAAATAAATCAAAACTTTATTTTATTTAACAAATCATTAACAATGACAACACGTCTTATTGGCTATTTTGTAGCAAAAGAATAAAAGATAGATTTATCACTCAACATGTAAAGAGCAACAGGAAAATAGATTTATTTTGAAGACTTTAGTAAAATAAATCAATGTTTAATGTTAACAACAAAAAAAAAAAAAAAAAACAGAAGAAGAAGAAAACACAACCTTAAGTTTACACAATAAAAAAAATCAACCTAACAAAATCATAATCCTTCTTGAATGAAATGAGTTATATTTTGGTCCATGATTAAGTGTTGAATGATTTACTTTCGAAAAACTACAGATCTGGTTACCAAAAATAAGAAAAAATAAAAAAAAAACAAGGAAACTCCTTTTCATTAAACTAATGGCAAGAAATAAGATTATCTTGAGAAAAAAGTTAATGAAGTTGTTGAAAAAGAATTTAAGAATATTGCTATCATCCTAAAACAGGATTGAAATATAAATTTAAAACGCAAGTCCTTAGTTATTCACCCTATTCCTGTTGAAATTTTTAATACACTATATTGAGCTAATATCATAAGCCAAAGGATGCCAACAGCTTTAGCAGGTAGAATGATAAAAAATATATTTTTTTACCTAAATATATTAAGGGGTGGACATTTTTTCAAATAAAAAGAAACACCATAAGCTTAATGTCCTATAGACTTGGAGGATTAAAAAAAATAACTTTAGGGATAAAATAAAAGTACCCCTAATAAGAAAGTGGAAGTCGTAACATTTTTTTTCATTACCTTGGAATTATAGGATTAACAATTTACGATAATTTACCTCAGATTTAATTTTGTAGCCATCGTATTGCAAGCAACGTTATTATATTATGTAAAGTATTAATGTGTCCGTATAATTGAGAAAAATCAAATACAGTCAAATTTATAAATCAAATTTTATTTTAAGGATATTAACTAGGGGATTAAATTTCGCTTCTACAGTAAAATTAAATTATTTTTGATTTTATTCGAAATCCTTACATATATTGTGAAGTAATAAAGAATAACAAAAAAACTTTTATAGTTAGGAGCTAAAAAGGGGGATCATATTTTTAGTAGTTTTTTTACAGGATCGTTTGCTTTTAAAGCGTTTTAAATTCCTTGATGATTTGAACTTTATTGTAAGATAACGTTGTGTTGTTTTTCCAATATATTCCAAAAAGTTTTTGGTTATGATATGAATCCTGACATAAATCATGTTTAGAAATATTCACTTTTAATTTAAATATTTCGAATAATTTTCAAATCATTTAGAAAATGATAAATTAGATTATAAATGTCTCTTGACAGAAATAAGCTCCAAAAGACATAAATATGTATAAAAACAAAAAATTGAAATATTTTTCTATTATGGAAATGGGAAATATATTTATCCCAGTAAAATAATAATATAATCGATCAGTTAATTTTTCGTTGATTTGTAAACTGTAAAAAATCTTTAAACAAAAAGTGTGAAAGTATCTATTTTACTTATTATTCAGTTGTGTGTCATAGAGAAAAAGCGAAGACGATGATTTTTGTGGGCATCGTAAGTTTTATAGCTAAAAAGTACTAGTGGCAATGATTTTTTGAGCGAGAAGCTTGCGACAAATAAATGATTTATTATGCTCCCCCACTTAAACTTATGAATATTTATAAAAGCATTCCCAACTAGCATTTTTATGATGAATCGCTTGAGTGATAAATAGGCAATTGTTTTGTCAATAGCATTATTAACGAAATTGGGCTTATAAAAAAGCTTACACAGGTTTGTACAATTTGCGAAAAATTTCGTCGTAGAAATTGCTGAATTCATCATTAAGGACGAATCAACCTTTGAAAAAGTAATATGATTTTGAGACTTGAAAAAGAAATAGCAACATCATAAATTAAATAATTAAAATACCGAAATATATAAATATTGTCCTTATGATTAATGCATGCTTGTCTGAAGTAAAGTGTTTTCATTTAATTGATATATTTTTTTTATTATTTTTCTAACGCGAAAATGTAACTCGTGCGGCCTAAAAACCTTTAAAATTTAGGCGAATTGTGAAAATATTTGAATTTTTATATCTTAGGTAACTTGTGTGTCAGTTTCAGTATTTAGCTTCGATTTATAAAAATTCATATTCATTATGGATATCTACTTTAAAAATTAAAATTGAATATAATGTTTTAATTAATGATTCTAAGTTCAAATAATTTTTTAGATGGCCTCCATGTCATTAAAAAACAAACAGAGCCTATCAAAAGAAAAATTGAAGATGAAAAAAGAGTTTTTAATGAAAACTGAACTGAACTGAAAAACATTTTGCTTAATTTGTAGGGACCTTGTGCCTTAAGGCTTTCATGGTAAATATTTAATATAACCTCAAATAAGTTTCAACCTCTAAGTTTAACGTATTCACAAGAGCATTTTTCTGGTTTTTGTTTTCTAAATCTGTTTTTATATGTTAAAAGGATTTGTTTGAGGCTAATAAAATACTATACAATTAAGCTTTGTTTACTTTTTACTTAAAAGCGAATAATAGATCACGTGCTAGCAATTAAAATGTTTTTAAGCTTACTTTCACTTCTAGTATAATAAACTTTTTATTATGGTTTTAAATTTGTTTGTCTTTCAATATTATCTGCATTCACATTTATTTATCCCTTTAGCTATGATTAAACAAGTAACTTTTTTTCTTACATCAGCCTTAGTTTATCATAATTTTCAAGAAATCTTGTTGTATATTTTCCTTATCCTTAAATAAAACTTTTTAGCTTATTTTGACCTTTTTGAAAAATATGTAAATCTTTAAATAATACAATTCGGAACCTTTTTTTTTGTTGTTTTTCTGACACTTCTGATGAGATATTGAATCCTGTCCGAGTAATAAATATCAACACGGGAAAAAACAAAATATTTAAATTTCTGAAAGCTTATGAGCCCTTCTTTGTCATATATTTGATGGATACCTTTGTTTTTTTCTTGTCCTTTTATTTGTTTCTAGAAAATATCTTTGTGTAAAGCTGTTGATTTTGATTTCTTTTGTATATTTCAACATTCATGTCAAGTATCATAACGGAAGCCTCTAGAACTATTGAGAACAAACTGTGTGTATTTGAGGTTAAAACTTGTGATGTATTTGTTCTATAGAAGCCGATATTAGTTCTCCCTGCTGACTTGTACAATTTTGGAGTATGTAAAATGATTTATACATTTGGTTGAATGAAGAAAATAAAACAAGTCAAGTCCTTTCTAAAGTTTTTTTTTTGTGTTTTTACTGGCCTCAATTGGATTGGTTTTTGAATATTAAAGATTAATTTATGGAATTTAAGCAATTGATAAGCTTTTTTTTGTTCTAAATCTATTCAAATGTATTTTAGGTTACAATCAACTATCATTGCTATCTTCTGTGCTGGAAATATATTTTGATTTATGATTTCCTTAGTGGGATAAATCTTTACAATTTGACTTAATGTGAGGTAAAGGTAAAATATATAAGGAAAAATGGAATATTGTAAACTAGAAATTTCTAGCCAGAACCAACTAATAATTTTTAAAAAATAAATTTAGTAAATAAAAATTTAAATATTCGGTATACTCGGAAGCCATTCTGTGCCTAAAATAAAGTTTGGAATATTAATTTTAGCTATTCTTGGCTCATAAGAGTCTTGTGAGGCGGTGCCAAGTCATGTTGAAAACTTCTCTTCCCTTAACCCAAATATTTTTATGTTACCGGCGGAAAAGCACCTTTCAAATTCTTTCCGGATTAAAAATAACAATGACCTTGATAACAGAGAGCGCCTGTCAATGGTCATTACTTGCTATGCGAATTACTTTGTGTAGTCATTCTAAGGCTTAAATACTCATATGTGAGTTTGTTCAAGGAAATATGATCATTTTGTAACAATGACCAACAATGGTTGGGAAATTTTTCTCATTAGATTACACAATGTTCGGAAAATAAAGATTTTTATGCAAGCGCAGAGTTTTGCTCTTTTTTGCTGTGGTATAAGACAATATACTTTTAGGTTTGACCTTTATTTTTCTGACACTTTTAGCTTATTAACTGTGATGGTGAGTTTTTTCTATTTCATTGATAACAATCAATTAAAATTAACTAGATTACGAGCGCCATATTTAAATCTAATTAACTATTCGTCATTAGTTTTTTTTTCTAGTATTTTTTTGTGAATTTAAAAATTAATGCGACTTAATTAGTATTTATTACTTGTAAAAAGGGAAATTGGGATTGAGTTCTCATTTTGAGCATATTCATTGAGGAGCATAATAGATCTATACGTCATTTACTCATTTATTTTAGGAAGCCGAATTCTGGGAGCGCTACATGGGCGCCAAGCATCATTCCGGAAATTTTTTGATCAGAGTAAAATCAATTGTTTAAAGACATCCAATATTAAGAAAATTTTTATTTTTACGAAATTCTAAGTTTTTTTTATATAAGGCGAATAGTTTATTAGTGACTTTTATTGAATTATAAAGGTTTTATTACTTAAAATTTCAAGAATTTCATAACAACAAAAATTATCAAAATCCTAGTAGATTTGACGGTTTTAAACATAGCAGCATATACGTCTTTCAATGCCAAATATTATTTCATCTCAAGCAGGAAGAACTATTCATATGGAAAACCTATGAATGATGCAACATTGGACTGCATTTTCCTTTTACAAAGCAAACTGTCTACAGCTTTTGAATATTAAAAAGTAGGACAGTAAGCGCTGATTACCCTTTAGTTATTTAAAACAATTTATTACAAACATTTTCTTCAAATTTTGACTGAATATTAAATATTTACTCATGTATGAGAAGGTGATGATCCCAAATTCAGAATTCTACGTGTTTTTTCAAGCAAACAAGGTCTAATTTAGCACATTGTAAATTTTGGCTATTAATACATAATCACACATCATTTACATCACGTATTTTCTTCAGTTGATTTGAGTCAGAATGTTTAGTGTACCGAGACACTTTCTGGCTACAAAATATTTATTTAATTAGCCAAAACATTATTATTTTTTTATTATTAACAATAGAAAATTTTAGTATCATTAATATACATAGTTTTCATTTCATACTAATTCAGGGATTATAAATAATGGGTTTTCTGGAGTATGAAAGGGATTTATTTATTCTTTTGTGCTCCTAACATACCAAAACAAAAAAATACATTTAAAAATTGTTGTACAACTCAAAATAAAATTATTCTTCGTTATTTTTGTCATATCCAAGATTTCATGTGTCAGGCATTTTGAGTATAATGTCGTAAGTAGTTTCTTTTTCTCGTATTTCTTTTATTTTTCTCTTACTGGGGACTTTATTCTTAAATTGAAAATAGATCTCTGCAGTCAGATTTATTTAGATTGATGAAGATATATTTTCATCGAATAAATCATTACATGGAAGTTTTTTTTAAGTGTAATTTGAATGTTGTGTTGTAATATTTTTAGCATAGAAAACATTAAAAACAAAATATTTGACTCTTTGTCAATCTATAAAATTGTTTGTGAAAATTTATGCCTTAAATTTCATTTTGGCATAGAAACTGTTTTGATCTATCATTCCTTTAGATTAGCAATTAGATCTTATTACTTCAAATTGTAATTATTTTACATACTGTGGTGAGTTTTTGTATTTTTTCAATCAGTAGCAAGGTGTGCTACTGAAAAAAGAGTTGCATATAAAAAATTTGCTTGTTTATTTTTAAATAAAACATTTAAAATCTATATTTTTAGTTATTAATTTATTTGATTGCATTAATTTTTCATAACTTAGTCAAGCTTCATTTTCTTCCATTTAAAAATATCTCTTTGGACTATAATAATAGAATGTCAAAATTTCTAAACTGTCTACTGAAAAACTTTCCACCCCAAATAAATTTGGAGACAAAGTGTTTTTTCTGATAATAAAATTAATATTCTTCTCATTTTAAAAAATAATTTCCTCAATTTTCCTTTTTAGAATTATCCCATTGTTTTCTATCGGCTTTTTAAGCTTTGAATCTGAATGCATGAAAATCGCATTCGTTAATAAATTTTTGTTTTTATAATTACCAAACTTTATTCAACTTTGAGAAGTTCTCATTGTGTTACTGAAAAGTTCATCTTTTTGAAGAAGAATTTTAATTATCTGCACTTTAGTCTTCTGAAATAAAATTAAAATTAAATCTTCTTTGATTAAAAGTACCTACAATCGAATTGATTGTTCCTTGGAAGCCATAAAAATTTTCCAAAAAGCTATGCAAACTTTCAAAACCAAACTAAGAGTTTCTGATCTAGAAATGTTGCTCTACTTATCAAAGTGGATCCGTTAAAAGCCATTAGTGAAATTTTCTTCTTTTTCAAATCCTAAACGATACATTTACAGTACGATATCCGCTTCATCTATATTATTATCATTATTATCATTGAGAGGGCTATGCTGCACTGCGACCAGTTTTATCTATATCCAAGCATCTAAATATATTTTTTGAATTTTATATATCCTTTGTAATAGGGATATCTCCAAAAAGTCTAAATTAATATTATTTTAATACTAAGTTTTGATTAAAATTAATTATACTTTAATCATACTTTAAATCTGTTCATACCATAAATAATTAGAATTTTTGTCAAGATTTGCCCTTAAGTTTTTTCTAAAGAACCAAAACTCAAATAATATACACATTATGATTTATTGGCAAATTTAGAATAAATAAATTGATAGTCACGTATTAGTAAACTTCTTAAATAAATATTTCAAAATTATCATTTTAAACAAATTTCTAAATCGTTTCAAACCCTTAAGAGGGCAGGAGATACAAAGCAAATTCAAAATATGAAAAAATATTGAGCTTTACTATTGTGAAACACTTTGTTAAAAGAAAGAACACGGAATTTTTGAATTACTGGCCTTACACAAGCTTTGAAATTTTCTTTATATCAAGTAGAAAATGTATTTGCTATTCTTATTGTTAGTAATTGTATCACGTGTTAACGACATGTATTATGTGGTGTTTAACTGTTGTTTAATATGTTAGTATATATGCATTTAATTTGCGTATCTTGTATAGTATAGTAAAGGCTTACATAAATGCATTACTTTACACTTTTGAAGTAGACATAAAAGAGCTTATAACATAAAATAAAGCTCAAAACTACAATTTCTCAAAGCTTGTGGTGTTGTGTTCTTATAAAACTGCTTTGATTTAATGACTGTACGAAATTGGAAGCACCTTTTATTGTTGTTTAAAATTTTTATTGTTGGTTAGACATGCAATAATTTTACTTTTTCAGGCCATTATATGTTTATATGTGAGGTTATGTAATTTTAAGAGATAATTAGCTGCAAATTCCAATAATATTTTCACTAATGCTAGACCCAAGATTTTAAAGGCAATCAAAATTATTTCAAAGAATAAAAATTGTGTATCTTGAATTTTGGGTACTTTAAAAGCTCTAAATATATTTTGAAATTCTTAAGTTAGTTTCTGTTACTATTGAAATATATAATTGTAGGCTAAAAGGAGAATTTATCTTAAGGTACCATCGCAGGAGTAAAAAGAAATTTTTGTAATAAAATTCGTTTTATAAATAATAACTGGTTCAATCAATCATACAAATCATATGAACCTATTCAAAAAATAAATGAAATCTTAGTTACGTCAAAATGTATAAAGACAAACAGCCGCTTTCAAAGTTAAAACTTTACTTTGACTTAATGTTTCTGTCGCCTTAAACGACAGAATAAAAGCGTTTCACAGTTTTAGCTTTAAAAGGCACAACTAGAGTGAATTTTTTAAAATATCGGTTTTCTTCGTTTGCATCTTTAATTTTACCTTTAAAAATAACACTTAAAAATTTCAAGTGAAAATCTCAAATTGTTTTTGAGTAGCTGCTCCTGTGGTAGAAAGTCACGTTACTTGTCCTTAAACGCATTTTTCTCAGAGCTACATTTTGTAAAACTTTAAAATTTTTCTTCAAACAAATCATACAAGAAATCCTTTTTTTGTGTAAGTTCTAAAATATAAAAATTTGAAGGTATTGGGAAAGTTTTAGAGGATATCAGGAATTTAATCGATAATGCATTAGTATTTCTTAGGCTATTTGGTAATGTATTGCTTTAGGTTTTTTTGTTGCTATTTTTTAAAGTTTTACTTAAAAGTTTTATGATATTTGTTTTTAGAGTCTTACAATTTATAATTAAAAACATTCACGCTTAAAACTTCAATCCGCTAGCAATTTTATTCTCTTTTAAAATGGCAAATCAAAATTGGAATATGACAACTTGACAACAGTCTTTCTAAAATTTACGTAGAACTGAGTAGTAAAAATGTTGTTTCTTATATCGTTTCTTGAAATCAATGTCTTCGATTAAATTCTACATTGGCATTAGCAAATAACACCATATATTATTGTTAGAAAGAACGTTAACAAAAGAATCATCCCACACTTTCATGTAAAAAATATTAAATTCTTAAAACCTTCAAATTGCAAGAGTATTTAACTACTGAGACATAGCGTTTGGTCTTTTTTTGATCCAAAATATATTTCACTAATATAAAACATGCCTTTTTTCGTGAAATTTTAAGTTTTAAATGTCAATTCCTTCAGATGAATTAGGTGATAAGTACACAATTGTGTTTATTCTGTTGTGCACTCGTTGGATTTCTTGAAATCTTCTCAAAAACTTTTAATTGTCACTTTTTCATAATGTAGAGGTAAAATAAATAGAACTTTCTCTTCCAAGGCAAATAAGTGTTTAATTGTTTTGATGTAGTAGCTAAATTTTTTAAAAAAATTCATTCGAGAAATTGATATGGGTGGCTCCGTTATTATACTGCACCAAAGAATTTACAATTTAAATTTTCTTTAAAAGAAAATGTAAACGCAAAAAGGTTAATTTTAGCTTTGTCTTAAGTTTTTTATACTTTATTTTACAATTATTTTTTTAAGAGCTATGGTTTTTCTTATAAAATTGTTTGCTGTGTTCTTAATTTAGAGCGATATTATTTTTTTAAAGTAGACGAAAAATTTTCTTATGATTACAATTTTTTTAAGGATATGTGTGATTTGTCATATACTGTTATCAAATTAATTTTTTATTCCTTCAGCTTAAAATGTTTTTGGAGACTTCAAGCAGCTTAAAACTTTTTGCTTTTCTAGATACAACTTTTCCTCCAAATCTATAAAGTTTTTAATTTCCCTAGTGGTAAATTCTGAAGTTGCAATAAGTTTCTGAATTAAGTTTTTTTATTTTTGATATAGTAGTGCTCGTGCTTAGGATAAATAAACATAGCCTTATTTTTTTTGCTATTTTGCAATTTCCATAAGCAATTTTATATTTATTGTTATTATTCTCGTTTTGAATTTGCAAGAAAATCAAAACTTGAGAAAATAAATACCGTAAAGTTTATTTACTTTATTCCGACGTTAAGTTTTAAATTGCTTCTTCTATTTTGAGTGCCATTATGATTATTTTTCCCGAATTATCAGTTTTATTAGTAAAAAAGTGTAAATAGTTTCGCATGGTTTGGAATTAGATGAATTCTATTATATTCTGTTACTCTGCTTGGAAAAGTGTAACCACCTTTTAGGGTATAAATGCCAGGGACTGGCTTTTTGTCGTATTTGTATTTATGTACATATTATGTATTTTGTATTTATGGATTTTCAATGGAGTTTTATGGCTTTCTCAAAAGTTAATCAATTGCACTTTTGATATAGCAATAGAAATGCGCGCACTATATTGCAAGCAAATATCTATCATTCAATCGTGTATATGTACCATATACACTATATATCTGGTAAATTAAAATATTTCATTCATATTTCCATTGTCTTGCCCATAAATGAAACTAAAGTTATTACTTCTTACTAACTTGGCAGATTCCTTTGTTGTAAGGCTTGACCTCCTTTTTGAAACCAAAATTGTATACAAAATTAGAACCTTATCTCTCGACAAAAAATGTTCATCAAAAAAATTTCATAGTTTTATATCAAACTTCGGGCGCATGAGGATCTGTATAATATTCTTATTTCTTAGGTTTCTTTAATTCTTTAATTTATCCTCAGGATAAATAATTTGTATCCAGCTTGAATGCAGTTTTTTGCAAACATCCAATGAATACAATGCTTGTCTAATCTTTTTTCATACTAAAATACTAACGAAACATTGTCATAAAAAGGATGAAAGCTTGGACATCTGTGGTATATAATACAGTAGGGTTAGGCGTACCAACGAGGTTTGTGTTAACTTTCAATTACAAACAAAATCATCTTTCCTAATAAGCTCTAATTTTTACTCTATGACATGTTCTAATAATAAAATGATTTTGTATAACTGCTTTAAAAAAAAAGTGAAATTGGTTTCAAAATTTTGCTTTTTTTAGGGTTCATAAAAACTGTTTTACACATATTAAACATAAGCTTCAATGCCACAATAAAATTTACATATGTAAATTTACATATTTACATATGTAAATTTTATTGCCTAAATCATAACAAATAGAATCAGTTCTTTAGACAAATATTTGGGCTAAAGCTCTTAAAAAGGCTTTAAAACTTCGATTTTCAGTATAATTTTGTACATGAAATCTAATCAAAACAAAAAGTTTTTCCTTTCTATTTTTTTTTAATATTTTATGTTAATGAAGCTTTTTATTTTATTAGTTCGCATATTGAGTTGATTGCTTACAAAGATTTTTGTTCTTTTATTTCTATAATTTCCTTGCTTTTCAACTAAATTGATGGCACTTTGTTGTAGGATATCCAAAAATTTGTCGTCTCTTTTTGTACTTATTATGCCTATGGTATTATTATTAATCCTATTACAGCAGTTTTAATTAAATGATTTTATTTGACTTATTTTTGTTTATATATTTTAAATATTCAAAGTAGTACGGACTGACCAAAGTTAAAAATACGACTAAATATAACTCACTCAGTCAATTTTCGGAATTATCAAACAGTTCATCCTTTTTGCTGATGTTAAAAAATTATTCCTATATATACAAAATTGATAACATACCCTTTCCATTCATTTACAGACAAATTTTTCAAATAAAAATTTTAGGGAGTAAAAGTTAGCCTATTGTGATTGCTTTGTATAATGAAAAAATTAGAAAAATTGATGATAATAATTAACTTTGTTCCTTTATTTTTAACTATTAAAAATAAGTGGTTATGTTTGAACATGATTGTGCTTCCCTTAAAGACGATCTGGGCGGAATAAGGTCAAAAAGTGCTTCCATAGATGAAAATATTTAACGTATGAGATAGCTGAGAAAATATGCATATTCAAAGAAAGAGTTAGATACATCTTACATGACGAACTGACTATAGAGATACATGGATAAGTGAACTTCAAAATAACGTTTCGAACGTTTTAGAAAGAATTCGAATGATTTTGTGTAGCGTTTTCTTTTTACAGAAAAAATTTGGACCTCTACTATATCCCACAAAACAACTAACCATGCAAGCAAGGGTTGGAAGCCAGCAGCTCTATACAAGCTTTTGTCATGGCATGTGTATTTGGAACACCAAAGGAAGTCGGTTATCTGATTATCTTGAAACGTGCAAAATAATTTTGATTTTACTGATGTCTGTGAAGTGTTTGAAGGTAGTCTCTGTGAATATCAATTAGAACCTTCAATTAATCTTATGAAATGCTTAAAAATAGTCCAATTGCAACATAACTCTGCTTAAATAAGAGCCGAGTGTTGATCTTTTTCGCTTATTCCTCTACGTTGTTTTGCAGACTAATAGCCCATATATCTCAGAAGTCCAGTTAATTATTATGCTATGAATCACACTTTTCCCTTCAACCGAATCGATTCCATTCCGAATATATTTTTTTCTGATATACTCAAATATTACATACACATTTAATAAAAATAAATATTTTGTAACATTTCACTTTAAAAAATCACTGCAATAGCGTTACTTTTTCATTAGTTGATTTTCATCTGTGCATATCCTTAGAAAGTTACAAATTGGATAATATCCAATTTTAGGATAAAGTCCCAAAAAAACCAAAACATTTTTGTATAAATATTTTGAAATAAGGTGTAAACTTGGTTATATCCCTACTCTATGTATTTGATTCTATGCCAAAAAATTATTCTTCGTCACTTTTATCCTGTAGCAATAAATTGCTTATCTCAGCTACTCTGAAATATAAAATCATCAAGAAATATAGCAAAAATTTTAGACTGTCACTTCTAACTGAATTGCATAAGTCCAAATGAAACTTAATCCTTTTAGAATCTTAAATATGAATTTTTTTTATATATCTTTTTGTGTTTCTTTGCATAAATTTCAAAGCTAACATTTTTGGGGATGATGCTCAATTACAATAAATTTCAGATATCGGTTCTTTGATAGCTACTAACACTTAATAAACAGGAAACCAATTAATAGTCTCTTTTCTAATTGAGTTTTTGTTGTGAGTGCTTTTTAATCGAGCTTAAATATAAATAAAACGTTACTTATTTTACACAACAAAATTTAAAGAAAAAGTAGTGTTACATGTATGTAGATCCGTTGGCTTGCCTAGGCCACCTTTTTCAGATAGCACGTTGAAAATTATCTTTAAAAGAACCCAATTTAATAAGAAAAAAGATCATGAAGTGGTATCATTCTAATGTTGGAATTTTTCAATTTTAATTCTAGTTAGAGATTATAATATATGTCATAGTAATGGAAGTCATATAGAATTCAATAGATGAATACTTCTACCTCTCAGATATTGTTTCTGGCTACAATTAATTGGTCCAAATCCTAGCAATGAATAAAATAGGACAACTAATAAGTTACCTAAAATATAAAATATTTTCAAGTATGTACTTTGATTATTTATTTCTTATTAGATTTTTTTTGTATATTTTAGAAAAATGGTTACTTTTGGCGCAAATTATGTTTCTAAGGTGCTCTGACATTCAAAAAAATTCTGTATATAAGATTAACTCCATTAAATAAACGGCTATAAGCTCTTACGAAATTTACCTTAAAATTTCGAACAGAAAATTTTATGTTTAATAATAATACATGCGATATTCGAATTTCTACTTTATATTATTATGTAAATGAATAACAATTTTAAAAATTATCATTATTTATTTTTTACTTTTGGTTTTTCCAACTTGTCTCTGTCAATATATAACAAACTTGAAATGTTTGTTTAAAAATATAAAAATAAATAAAAAAATATGTGAACTGGGTGTCATTTTAAAATTTTGCTTTACTTTAAAAGTACTGTAAAAGTTTATACTTTTTTAGAATATGATAGTACATTTGTTCATCTTTAACAGAAATATTTAATTACTTATTTTATATACGCACAAAATAGACTTCAACAATAAATGTTAAAGCAATGTAGGCAAAGAGATGTATTTAAAATTTTTTATAGACTGTTCATTTTAAGGAGAGCTATATAATTTTACGATATGCTCTCATTTCTATAGCAAGATTTCATTTAGGTAATCATTTTTCCTGAAGATTTTAATCAAGTTTTGTTTTAGTATGTCTATTCCCTATGTTGTTTATACTAGTTGATTTAGACCTTATAGTCCTTTACTGAATATTTCATATAAAAGTTCAAGTTTTACGAGATTGAGTGGAACTTTTTGGTTTAAAGATTTTTTCTTACTTAATATTAAGAGCTTAGGTTATTATGTCTTTTTAATTTACAGTTTATTTCAATTTTTAACTTTATTTTGGATATAAAAGTAATATCTTCCTTTTATTGAACATGCTTCAACACATCATATACATGTGTGAGTATTTTTAATATAAAAAATTAAAGAAACAGGCGAAATTTACTACGTATAAGGCCTTCCTTCCCTATAAGTGCTAATGTTATGTAAATGAATGCCAGAAATGAAATATTTTCTATCAAACATGGAAGGCTGGTCCATCATCAATTGAAGGCATTCAGCAATGACTAATTTTCACTCTGGTTGGTTTTCCATATGTATAAGAAGTATTCGAAATTTCTGAATTCTGAAAACAAGCCACAATATGCCCGCAATGTATTAGTCAAAACGATTAATGAAATAACAAATTTTTTGCTTGCGTATTTTTTTTTACTCTTTTCACACTTGAACTTTTGCATTTTTTTTTACTACAATAAACAAAAAATTAGTCGCATGGGATTGCGTTGTGATTTGGGACGCTAGGTTTTATTGTTGATAAGCTTTTCACATTAAGTAAATGGTCCATTGATAGTGAAAATGTTACTAAAAGTAAAATTGAGATATATAAGCAGAAAAAATGATATAAGTGCACTTTTTGGTAAAAAAGTTAGTACCGTTATAGTCATCGGATTTTTATATGGTTCTTTTTGTCAGACGGATCCACTTTATCCCTCCATTTTTCTTCTTCAAAAGGTAACTTTAATTCTTAATTTGAATACAATTTTTTTTTCTTTGATCAAAAGTAAAATGAAAGCTTTATTAGTTTTATTAATTACCCAAAGAAACTCTTAAGAGCTGTTTTTATTAATAGCATAATTTATTTAAAAGTACCATTAACTAATATACACAAAGGAACTTAGAGCAATAAACGTAATCTTAAGCACAAACAGACGTACAACAATAAGCGCATCCTTTATTTTTAAGTATTCAAATGGGTATACTTAAAGTTATACAATTGTCTGATTCAAAGGACTTTCTAAAGCTGACTATCTCTTTAAATTTTGCTTACAGCAATATATGTAGAAGTTATGGTTTTTCAAGTTTTAATAAGATTTCATTTGGCTTACTAATTTTAATTTTGTAGGAAAGTTTAATTATACCAATCCTTAGAGATTTTGATTTAGTGCTCAGTATTCAAAGAGTTAACCTTTTTTAAGCTAAATATATTATGGTAAAATTTTTTAAAAACAACTTTTATAAAGATTAATGGCATAGTCATAGTAAATGTTAGAAAATTTCAAAATTTTTCTTATTCTAGTGGGTACAAATAAATATTTTTTCACCTGTTGTAATACCTTTCCTTGAGGAAAGCTTAAATAAACTTGTTGATATATGGGAAAAGAAAACGTGACAAACATAACTTTTTTTTTGCTGAATTCTTTCTAATTTTTCTTACTTTTAGACAAATAAATTGCTACATAAGCATAATATATATCCGTTGTGGAACCTTTAAATGTTTATTATCAACTTGATTAGAAATTAGATATTTAAGGTGATTGTTGTAAACAAACTATTAATCCTACAAGACAGCATAATAAATCTAGTCTTAGATTACTTTCAAAATCAAAACAAAAAAAGAAAAAAATAGAATTTAAGGCCATTGAATATGTCCATATAGGATAAAAATTGTGGGTAAATTTATTATTTATCCTGGTTGAAAATGAGAAAGCTTTTATTTCCCTGATATTAATCTTATGATCCAAATGTATTATTGAGCTTTGATGACGTAGATCAAAGAAAGTATGTATAATAGTTAATAGAGAATAAGGTCCTTAAAAACTTTGAGTATTTATCTGCAAAATTTATGTAATTGCCATGCGTGCTGAATATATTTTTTTTTTAACTTAAAATTTTTAAGTGTTTCTCAATGTTTAAATTTTACTTCCGGAAGCTTATTATTGATTTTAATATAGATTAATGATATTGCTTGTTGAATGTTAGAACTGGTGGTACTTGAAATATTCAATAAAATAAATTTTTTATTGGTATGAAAGATTTAAAAAATTGAAAATTGGTTACTTTTTTTATCTACTGGGAATAGGAAAAGTGATTTAGTAAACAAAAGCCTTTCTAATATTTTACTAAGACTAGAATAAAATTTTGAATTGATTTTCGAACATTATTATCCAACAACAACAAAAAATTGATTGATTAAGTCGCCATGGAATTTGAAACTTCTTTTGAAAAAGATGATGTAGAGATTTTACTTTGAAGTAGCTTGTGACATAAAAGGTTCTAGTTTTAGGGTTATATTTTATCATTTTGAATTATTTTCTTGTGACGTTGCTTAAAGCTTGTTTCTGATAAGAATCGAGTTTAAAATTGAATTTAGTTCAGCTTTTAAAATGATTCATAGTATTCAGTTGTTTTTTTTCTATGAAATTAACTTGCTAAGACTTATGATTTTGTTGTTGTTAGTAATTGTGATTATGCTTGCCTTATTGTATCCATCTCTATGGATATCTACCGTGATTGATAGTACATGTTTTGTGAACAAAATCATGCTCCTATATTATTTAGGCCTGAAGTTATGAAGTTTTTAGAAATTTTTTGATTTTTTTAACGATATAGATTGAAATCCTTAGGGCTTTTTTTAACCTTTTTTATAATTATATTTTTAGTCCCTTTTATGAGCTACAAAATAAATATTGTTTTCCATTTTCCATTGGCTTACTATTTGGTAGAGTCAATTTGGGTTTTTAGACTATATATTATACTGTAGAAATGTGGTTTTGGATTTTAGTTCTTTGGTTTGATTGTAGTAAAAGTTATTTATCTTTGTGCCTTTACTCTTATTTTTTAGTGAAATTAATGCGGTGAAAAGCCGAGAACATAAACTTGTAAATTTTTTATTGAAGAAATAAGAATTGCTAAATTCCAGATATATTATAGGGCTCTTTCAATACTCAGCAAAATTTCCATAGCCAAAGTTAAAGTTTTGTTTCTTTTTAGCAATATGTAATAGAGATTAGATTTTATTTAAAGTCAAAAAAATTAAATAGACTCTGCGAAAAAACTAGCATTCCAAACTACAGCCTTATTTAGAAAAGATTTTGTCAGTTTTACTTTTGGGGTGCTTAAAACACCAATGACCTTTAACTGATGGTAGAATGGTTTGATTCTTTTCGACGGTTGAAAATATATATTTTTACTCTGAACTTTAAATTTTCTTATAATTTTATTTGTCTCTCTCAAAGGCCAAGGATTGATGAAGTCAATCCAATTTTTATTTCAAAATCTCTCAATTTAATTTCGTTTTAAACATATATTATTAGACTTCAGAATATTTTCCCAGGACTGAAGAGATGATAAATATATAAAGGCAAATTATTTAAGACTCATGGAAAAAATAATAAGATTTGAAACCAAAGGTAAAATTAATTATGAAACTTCTGTAATTAGCCGACAATATGCAGGCTGAACTGAGAATAGGTCATTAGGACAAGAATCGTTAAGAAAAAATTTGACCTATCAACTGTAATATTGTCAATGGATATATTGAAATGTGGAAAAATATTGGAATAGACTTTCTGTCATTACAATAAGAAAATACCGATTAGGCTTGTGACCTTTTCTTTTATATGGACTATAATTGTGGGTAATCTTCTTTACAAAATGAGTACCATTAACTTCTACTAAGATATGCCCATGAAATATTCATTAAAAGCAATTTGTTATTCTTCGGAAATATTTATAAACCTAAAACAAAAACTTGAACAAGTTATCCTCGAGTTTTTATATTATCAGGGAGGCATCCAAGTTTTGCTACCCACATTACGATAAGCTTACTCTACAGCAGAAATAGTGCTCTTTTATTTTGTAAACATGCTATTTTCTTTAAGAAAATATTAATATGGCTACGACTTAACTAACTAACAAAAAATAAAACTAGATACTAACCATTTAAAACTTTATATTTACAACCTGAACTGTTCAGCACAATGACGTTTATTTAACTTAAGATGATATCCTATCAATGCTGTTATTACCTTTACGAGTTTTTTCCACTTACTTGTCTTGTGGTTCAATTTCCAACGTACAAAATCGATAATCTTATATAAAATTTTATGGATGACTTAACTGGTTCTTAGAATTCTTTTAATTTGTTATCTATTAAGAGCTCTTCAAAATAATTAACTGGGCATATTTTTTTAGCTAGACTACACTTAATATTTGGCTCTATATCTAAGTTTTGCGCAAATAATTATAAGTGCTTTCTAGTAGTATTAGTTATTTTATGGCCTATTGTTTCATTTTCATTACTCTTGTGGGAATTTTTCCTGCACAGAGCGACGTATTGTGCTACCTGACATCACTAATTCGACTGCAAATCAATCACTTGTGCTGTAATAAATGACTTTTGGGATTAACTGAAACTTCTAGAGATAGAAAACACTGAATATGGGAATATTTTCTTCTTTTTAATATTATTTTTCAACAAAAGGCTTTGTCTTCATTCCAAATATAATTATAGTTTCTCTGTTTTTCTTCTAATATTTTGGACATCTTGACATCTATTAACTTTTTTTTTTGCTATTAATTTTTTTCTTGTTATATAGATAGGTTGCTGGATTTTTAGCTACTATACATCGATTTTGGTTGTTTATTTATTGACATTAAACGATTCTACAGTGTCTTTTGTTTTCATATGACAAAAATTTGCTTTTTGTGAGAAAGATTACTTGGATTCTAGTAATATTGATAAAATTTATGTGCATTTATTATCATACTGAATTGGATTTAATTTATAAAAATATACCATGAAGTTCAATTAAAATTTTCTTATTGGAATAATATGTGCTGAAAATTGTTAAAAACTTAGGACTTGGGCATTTATTGATTTTTTTTGTGTATAAACATTATTAAAATTGGAAATATTGGTTAAAATGGTAATACTAGATAATTGGATCTCTTAAGTAACAAATACTTATCTCTAGAATAAATTGTGGAAAAAAGCAACAAAATAATTCCTTCTAAAGTATAAATACAGGAAAATAAAGTGAGATTAGATAATAATGGCTAATATAATGGCTTTTGCATAGCTTATGTAGTTAACTCTTGATTGGCTTAAAAATAAAACAATTTGAACTTTTTTGATCAAAGTTTTAAGGAATAAAAGTATTCAGTGATCAATTATATACATTGGTTTTAACTGAAGCAACTGCCTCAACCACATTTGAGGTCTGATTAAGCTGAATAAATTTGTTTAAAAGATGGCTACCTATGTAGGGCAAATTGATTAATATAAAGCATAATAGACATTTTGACTTAAAAATGAGTGTTATTGAGCCATATTTTACTTGGACTCATGACACTTTAAAAAACTGTCGCAGATTTTTTTTTGTTTAAGATTTAATCCCTAGCTAAAAAATCTAAAGTGAGTTTTGATAGTTAAATTTACAAGGAAGCTTTTTAAGTATATTGACGTAGCGAGCGTGATATTTATTTTTTGTGGCAAATCCTAGTAGATAACTTTTGAATAATACAGAAAAAATTATTTTAAAGCAATTTTACAGAAACACTTTATTTGTGTTTCTTCAACTTATTTAATTTCCATTTAAAAACACTTTGATTTACTTTTCTATGGAAATTATTCTTGGTTCGGTTGAATATTACAAAAAGAAACTTTACTGCAGTAAAATTATGAATTTTGCTGAATAAATTTTCTAATTAAAAAATAAAATTTTTATTTTATAAATCTTGATATTTTGAAATGAAAACAGTGAGGACATTAAGTATTGGTTTCAAAATATTGTTTGTTTTCTTGTGTTTTACATATTTCAAAGATATTAGTTACTTAAAATAATATTAAAAATTTCGAACAAGAGTTCTGAGTCTTAAAGAAGTTGAAATCAAAATCTGAATTCTCAAAATTTTTTTTTTCTTTAAGCAGTATTTTAATAATGCCCCATAAGCCTTAAATAAATATCTTGAATGGATTTAGTGTAAATTTTAAAACACTATTCTAAACACGAAAGGTTAAACTGGTATTAATCGACATTTAAATATAGTGGGAAACAAATAAAAATCTCTTCATTTTGAAAACTTTATACTCTTTTTATTGATATTTATATTTTATTCATCAAATATATTTTTTATATTTATGAAAATCTTTTTAATTTTTTTTATAATAAAATAGAAAAGCTTAATATTTCATTTATATGATTTTCAAGACTTTGAGCTGTTAAATTTTCCAAAATAATATGTGAAAAGTGGTTGCTTGGGGTCATGTATGCTCTTGGCAAATGCAACAGAGATATTAAGCCTAATGGCCTTGTACACTCATAACTATTTTAAAACCTCCAAGGGCTCAGCCATCATTTTCAGACTATAATAATTCCTTCAATTCTCTCAAACAAGCTTTATACATTTTTACAATAGCAAACTCTATCTTTTCTAGTAAAAAAAGATGAAAATGTTTCATAAGTTTTTTTTTTTGATAAGTGACTTTTAAATCTCTTTTGAGTAAGTTCCACTGTTTCAGTTTTGAAGTTATGACTTTTGCCTTAGTTTTAGCCAAGTTTCTGTCTCCCACTATATCATTAAGCTTTTTAAAATTACTAAAAGGAATTATAAAGCTCTCGAAATTTTTTGTCAATTTTGAATTTTTAATTTTGAACCCGATGCAAGAAGGAAAATTTTTACAACGAGGGACAAGAAAAGACGTAGAACGCTCGTATTTGGGTAAATTAACCTAGTTAAGCTATCGATACTACCACCATATGGATTATTTTTACATTTTTAACAATAGGAACTATATCTCCTTGGTACCATGATAGAAAAAAATCATTAATGTAAGTTGTACAAATAAAAAATGTTGAGACCTATATTTTATTTTCAACGTTAGAAATTATGCATCATTTTTTTTCTTGATTTTGCCAAAGATTTGCATAACAAAATTCTTTACTGTTTGCTTTATTAAACTCGCCGAAAATGTTTCGATGCTTATTTTTTTAACCCTGCAACTAAAAATCTCTTATACGGCTGTAAAAAGTAAACGTAGAATAACTATATCGTTCACTACTTGCACTTCACATTATTCCCGCAGTCCTAATTCACCGTTTTATTTTTATTGAAAGATGGGGTGAGTTCTGAAATGCAGTACTACCGCAGAGATGCATTGTCATGAGTTCATAAATGTCAAACTGCACATGTTCGAGTCATGTCATGAGTTCGAAAACTTTTACGATTGCATTAGATGCACATGAATCACGCAAAAAGTGTATCAAAATTTTTGTTGAAACAATGTAAAAAGTATCTAGAAAATTACACTGCAATATATCCTTGTATTTCAGAACTCACCCATGCTGTAAGTTATTGCTTGTACATTTTGAAAATTTTTGTAATTAATAAACTGATAAGTGTCTTGCCTCAATCGGGTTTAAGACATTTCTTTCCTAAGTTTTTGTTAATTATCAAAAAAATTTTTAAAAAATTCATGTTTATCTCAGCAGGCTATTTCCTATTAATAAATTTATTAAGCTGAAGCAACAACAGTACGAGTTTATAAAATCAAAAGTTATCCCGCAGGAGATTCACTTGTTTAGAATAAAATGAATAGCTGGCGAAAGCTTCAAAGCTTTTATTCCCTGTACCATAAAATTTTTGCAAAAACTTTAGTCTGTTTGTGCAGAAAATTTCTTGTCCGGGTGTTTATGCTGTTGAAATAAGCTTTTCAGTCCCGGATTGTCATTTACTGGGTAAAGTTTCTGGCGATAGAGTGAAAATAATTTCGACGGTTATTTCTGCCTATAATTTGGCACATTTTAAATTAAACAAAAAAAAAAAAAAAAAACCAAAACAAAAAGGAAATATAAAAAAAAATTGTTTAATTTTTGAAATAGAAAAATTAATTTTAATTCTATTACTAAAATAATAAGAAAATTATAAATGTGCTTAGAATATACATATAGAGAATATTTTGATTCTTTAAATTAGAAGCAAAATTATTTGATTGTATCGAGCGTTAAGAATTTAACAAAGTTAGAAATTATGTGTTTTGTTATTGAATCCGGATGAAATCCATCTAAAGTGAAAGTGAAGCAATGTGAATTGAAGAAGTTTCATATCAAAAGAGTTTGTTTCTTGAAGATTATATGTATTAGTGTAATGAAAAACTTTCACTTTCTTTAGTTATTTGTCCTTGTAAGATAGTTTCCTTTTATCAATTTTATATGTAATAATATTTTAATTAGAAATTTAAGTGCTATATAGTTGTTTTTTAATGTGTTTAGAAAGACAACGTTGAATATTACTTTAAAATATAGGAAATTGAATATTTAATGCAGGCGATGAGTTTTTATTCTGTGGTTCTGTATGAATGTAAGATTTAATTAATTCTATTTATTTAAGTTTTTGTTAGTTGGCTTTAGCTAAATAATAAATTAATTTTGATATAATGTACAAAAGCTTTGTAAATATTTTCTCTGGAATTATAATTTTTTGTTTATTTTTGTGTTTTTATTTTTTCGGTAAAATTTTTTTGATTTAAGGAAAAATTTAAAATTTAATGCTAACAATTTATCTGCTGATTGGTCATTTTATTATTCTTGACTATGAGTGCTTGTAGGAGTATGATTTACTGTTTTGTATTCAAGAGGTGCTCTTATTAATTCCAATTCAAAATATATTGATAGCAAAAAACATGGAAAGTTTTTTCTTAACTTATTAAATGGTAGCTTTGAAAGCTAGATGAATTTTTTACCTAATATATTTAATGAAAAATTAAACCAGTTACTTAGCCTATTATTTCAGTTTTTCTCGAAAAAAAATACTTGGCAGGTTGCAAAACTTAATCTAGTTAATCTGCAAAAACTACTCATTTGTTTAACAAAGATAATTTGGGAATTCCATTAACTAAATGAATTTTTTATTTTACTGTATTAATATATATTTTTTATAATTTTTTTTTTCATAATAATAGACTAGGTTTATTTTTGCCGTATTGTTTTCTTTTGAGCAGCTAACAATCTTTGAATAGTTAGATTTTATTATAATAGATGATTTGTCCAGTTGTGGAAGATTTGGTTCAATTTTGAAGTTTTTGAAATTTTTACTATGATACATGTTAAGACTTTAGTCTCAACATATTATGAAATAGTTACCATCTTTATAAATTTTTTCAATATTTAGATTTTTGTAAAAGATATTTAAAATGATTAAAACTAAAATAGAGTTTTTAGAACTTTCATGTTTCATGAACGTTGGACTTATCGATAATTTCGATAATGTTCAATTAATCGAAATTTTGATTCTTGAAAAACAATAATTGAGATACTGATGAATAAAACATGCTATAACACTAGTCTTAATAAATTTTAAAATATTTAAAATTTTTATTAAAGATTTTTAAATAGTTCAATTTTTTGAGAAAATGATTTAAAAGTAAAAGTAAAGTAGTAATGTAGTTGCAAAATGTTACGTTGGAAATAATGACATGATTTATACTTCATGTGCGGTAGACTGCATGGCGTTTTGTATATGAATATGCGTTCACATACTTGTTATGAGTGTTTCATACATTATTCTAATGGTAAAATAGAATACTCAGACTAAATGAATAAATGTTGCAATTTAGCCGTGAAGGCCGTCGCTATTTTTCTTACAAGTTTATTTCATAAGTTGTTGCTAAAAGTAAATTTAAATATTGCACCGTTATATTATCAGATTACTCTGCACTATTAAAAATGCAAATTGTCTTTTTCTATAATATATTGTGGTTGGATGATCTTGAAGTATATTTCATCCTTAAAGCTTATCATTAAAAAAACTTTAACCAATTTACCATTTTATGTTAATCAGTCTGAATCTTTCCTCCCTAAAAATATTATTTACCAGTTTTTCTGCTTTATTTTCAAATTAATAAAAAAAGTTATGTCCACCTTTCATTGTCAAATTTCCATTTGGGGTGAATTACAATGCAAATAT
Organism: Acrocera orbiculus; assembly: GCA_947359355.1. Taxonomy (NCBI): domain Eukaryota; kingdom Metazoa; phylum Arthropoda; class Insecta; order Diptera; family Acroceridae; genus Acrocera; species Acrocera orbiculus. The sequence continues at coordinate 15,732,125 of OX375757.1, forward strand.
AGGCATTGCCCAATTTTTTTCCAAGAAAATATCTGCCGATGAAATATTATATTAAATTACTTATGCAAATAAGTGATGTAATATTTTGGTCTATTTAATCTGTGCACTTCGTTAGTTTGAAATATTTCGATTTGTATTATATTTAGTAGATAGACTCGACTTTCGATAATCAGGCTTTTTTTTTTTTGCTGAGGATATGCTAAGTTTAGTTTCTTTAGATCAAGCTTTTTCATGTTTGAAATTGAATTCAATCCCTTAAAAGGTGTTGCATTTTCATTTCGATATAAATGAAACTAAGGGTATTGATATTATTTATTTCTTTATTACTGCGAACGTTTGTTGTTACAATTGCGAAATTTGTAAAAAAACGACTTGATCTATAGTTGCTCATGATGCTTCAACATAATAATTTTTAGTTTAAAATAAGAAAACCTTAATTTATGTGTGTAAGCTTTTGTTATTTTTCCACTACAATTCATTTAGTCTTGTTCTCGTTTTTTTTCTAAATCTATCAATGTTTTTCTGCTTATATATTTCTACATTTTTTTATGTTCTTTATTTTATACTCTTAAGTTTTTTTATAACTGCCTCAATAAACAGGAAGAATTTTGTATATAAAAGGTTCAAAAAACGATTGATGTTAAAATATTTCTCTTATAACTTTCAAAATATAATTTTTCTTTGAAGTACAACAGTTGTAGTTGTAACATTTAAGTCTTATAATTAAATGTATTTCTAAAATTGTTGTTAGCATTTTGAAGTTTTAAGGACATTTATTCTGTATTACATTTCAGTTCTCTGATAAATATTTAAAATCAGTATTTTTTGGCGCAAAACGTAAAAATATCTGCTTGAACCTATCTTGGCTGATCATATTTATTAAGTATTTGGCCAAAAATTTCATAAGATCTGGATAAAATCCATGTTAAAAGTTGAAAAATGCTTTTTTCATGACCATCGCAGGCAGTTATCACGCTAATACTGATAGTCAGATTACTTGTTTGATCAGAAATATACTTTGTCAGGTTTGGAAATTTGTAGGTATTGTTTTCAAGGATCATTAATAAGTTCTGCAAATAATTGAATATCTTTTCGTTATATGAAAGAGTTTAGAGTTTTGATTGAAACATATTCATTAAAATTTCTCATATTTATGAATAAAGTGTATGATAATTATTTTTTTAAAATTGAAAAATACTTTAATATTTATTAGTTTTTGATGTTTATTTTAAAAATCTAAAATTAATTAAAATTTTCGAAACTTTAGTTTCCTAGTCTTTTTTACTAGGAAAAGTGATGAAAAATGTTGTTTTTCTCCTATCAAAGTTTGGGGATGCCATGAAATACATTATTATATATATATATAAATGTGTTACGGAAATTAAGTGGTAGCAGTAACTTTTAGATACAAGATAAATATATTTATATTTCATTGATGAATGGGTCTAATTTTAGGTTCTTGGTATCCAGCAGGAAATTATTTTTCTACCGCTAATTTTTTTTATAGTCTAATGTTAAAGTTCTTTGCATGATTTCTGGTGTGGCAAATTGTTTTCTTTGTGAGTTTTGTTGCTGTATTTATTGTTATCAAAAATAAAGTCAATTATATAGTTAACTTTAGTAATCATTTTCTTTGATATGTATCGGAAATAGTAAGGAACATAAACATTGATTTTCTCTTTATGATGTTTTATTTGGACTCATTAACAATATATTTTTCGAAATAATTCGTAAAAATTTTCAGGTTTAGGTAAATTTGTGGATTCTTAAGCAAAATAATATTTGTGTAGCTCATGAATACCTTGTGGCCAATAAATTATTTGATAGGCTTACATATTAAATTAAAAGGACTAAGATATATTCATTTAGTTTATTTGATTTATGTCAAAACCATGATTAAATGTTGGTGTAATTGTTGCTTTTCATGGCGGTGGTAGATTTAGCAGAACGGCGATAAGCTTTAGTGATGTTGTCTAAGATATGTTGTCTATCTATATTTGTTACCTTGCTGCTTTTGCTGAATAACATTAATAAATCGATCAATAGCTTAAAATTTGTGAAAAACTTGAATTGTACTTGGCCAAGTATGAATTGCACATCCTTTGCTCATTTTCCAAAATTTAGAGGTTCTGTATTTAGAGGTTAACCACTAGGACAATTCAGTTTAATTTAATACAACTTATATCCTCCTAGGCAGCATAGAATGGCTTTTATAATGCAAGATTGGAGGAATACTGATAGTTAAAAATACTTAACAAACATTTTTGTGGTAAGAAACTCTTCACACTATATTGGCAATACCTTGTTTCTAAGTTAAATGTGTACATAATTTCTAGGAAGTTAAACATCAAAATGTGTCAACCAAATAAATTACCAAAGAGTTTCCTTTGAGACTGTAGAAACTTAAAATATTCCTTTATATAATTCCTTCTTTCTGTTATGAAAACTACTCTTATATATCAAAGAAAAAGCTTTATATTTTACAAGTCTAACTGATTGTGTTTTCACATACTTAAGAGCTGTGGACTAACTTTAAAAGATCATGCCTTCAAAATTTATCATAAAAATTTAATTCATTTACATAGCTGCACCAGAAGTTTAAATGTGTTCAAAGCTTAAAATTATTTTCTGACAAATCGTTAAATAAAAGAGTTATAAAGATATTTTTGTATATCTGTGTTTCTTAATTTGTTTTATGATGTCGATTTTTACGTTTCAAGAGACATAGGTCTTCATAAAAAATTTAGGAACAAAAGTAATGATTATTGAATTCGTAAATTTATAATTAAATCAAAATATGTATTTAGTATTTTTTCATCTTGTCTTAAGTGCGTTTCCAACTTCTTGAATAAAATGTTTTATTCTTTGACATGATCCAATAACATTATTATCATTTTAAGCCACTTTTATTAATTGCACATACAAATTCTTTAGCTAATTTCACCTGTACTCTAATATAAAATTTTTGAAGTGTTGAGAATGTTTTAAGAAAATTTAACCCAGATATATTAGACGAAGCCTATCTTTGTTGTTTGAAATGTTAAATAAAAAATTAAACTGCTATTCCTTAACATTATTTACCCCATAAACTTTAATTACCTTTCCTTAAGTCTTGAAACTATAGTGAAGAATTTCAGGCATAACCATTTGTTGACTTTGTACATAGGACAAAAATCTTCCCTAATCAAAATTCATAGAACGTTCATGAACGATTATTCTATTAATTTGTTTTAAAAGTTTTTTATGTTTTCAACTTTTTATAAAAGGTAAAATATTTAGGTTTTATCTAATATTTTAAAATTAAAAATAAATTGTGTAATTAAGCCAATATGAATAATACTAGTTGATATTTAAATTTTTTCCGGAATCCATAAAGGATTTAGTAATTTCACAAAACTTTAAAATATGTAAATATTATTTAAGAATTCTTGCTGTTAGTTAGATTATTGGATTTTCTAGTTCCTCTTCAACTATAATTTAAATTTTGCCTGAATGACTTATGATTTTTTAGTGAAAATTGTTAAGAGTTTTTATATTTTAACTGCTTCTGATTTATTTAAAAGTTTTAAGGGATCTTACATGTATTAATATTGATATTTTAATAAAAATTTTAATACTAAGTTATACGAAGATTTATGAAAAAAAAGTTATGCCTGATTCTAAAAAAATCAATATTTACAATACAAAACTAGTTTTAAATATTGATTGAAAGTTTTGTATTAAAAATTTATGAAAAATATAAAAATTTTGAGAAAGAAACTTACAGTTCTGCTTAGATGTGAAAAAATCAAACCCTTTAACAGTAAGTGAGTAAAAAAGATCAATACAAGTCACAATGTAAATTTTTTGAAAAGCCTAAAATAAATTTTCTGCTTCGAAAAACATAAAGAGCTTTACTTAACATCAGAAAATTGGTAAGAAATCAAAGAATGAAATCTCTAATAATCTCCTTTTGATTCCAATTTTTCTTTGTATTTTTCAAATATAAACTGTAAAAGCAGAATTTTTTTAGTTTTTGTTTAAAATAAAATTCCAACCTTATAGAAAAATCTTATATTTTCAAAATGTATTGCTCTCCGAAATGTTAAAAGAAGATAAAATAACACAAGCCTTCAGGCCCATTTCACCTTTTCAAATCATATCTTTGTTAAAAGGATATTTTATTATTCACATTGATGATAAAGCTTTTCATTTTTTTTACTATTTCATTTTTTTTGTTATGTATTTTCTCTGTGCTAGTCTTCAGGGAGGTAAGATATGAGAGGATTTTTCAGTCTATGCAAATTTTTTGCAATGTTTTCCAAATTCACTTGTTAAAACATGTTGAGTTAGAATATTTCGTCTTTTGACAATGACAATAACAAGGTATTCATGTAAAATCATGATAAATATTACATTTAATATTTTAAAGGTGATAATATTTATACTAAGATGGAATAATTTTGTCTTGTTTACAATTCAACAGTTTGATATTTATTTATATGTATTCAATTTTTAGTACTCATATATAAGGAGAAGTGATTTAATTTTTATTTAAAGTAGCATGAATAAGGCACAAAGTAATAGGAGAAATTAAAATTTTATTATTTTTGCTCGTTGTAATGCTGAATTTATTGAAATTTTTATTTTGGATTATAGGATCACACCTGTAATATAAAACATACGTACAAATACATAGAGTAATTTTTCTGCTTAATTTGTTGCTGTGTGTACATATATTAAAATATAAAAGCATGGTAATTTAGCTGCATGGAAGGATATAATGCTCAGGCGGAATAAAATTATTAAGAAAGTCATTTCCTAAAAATATTCCTGATCATACTTTTAAACATTTATTCTTGTAATGGCTTCAATATATCCCAGGTTTGCAGATTCAAGCTTTTAATCATTTTTCTAAGTTAATTTTAACATTTCATAAAGTATTACTTTTCGATAACACAATCCTTCTCAATGGTGGCTCACACAAAAACTTTTAATATAGCGTATGAAAATTAATGTCATTTCATCTGTTATAAAAATGTCATTATATCATAATGTCACCTACCTATGTCGGTTAAGAATGGAAAAAGGGAAAAGTGTAAAAGAAATAATTGGAATTTTTACCAGAATCCCAGGGAATATGGCTTCAAGATATTTTTCTCTAGTAATAGAATTTCTTATAGTCAATTCTTTCCTCAAAGCAGTTTTGTTTTGTTTTAATTAAAAGTTATCCTTTTTAAAATAAGACATAGTATATTGTCTAAAGTATTGATCCATAAAATTATTCATTTAGTATGAAGCCGTAAGCTATGGCTAAGATTAATGTACTATATTAGTTGAATTATGAGAAGTTTTTTTTATAAACTTAATCAAGCTGTTACCTTGGGATTTAAAAAAAATTGAAGGGTGAAATTCTAACTCTGCCGTCGTTTTAGTAATGTAAAAAGTTGACAAATTAATTTTTAAGCAAACTTTAAATTAAGGTAAAAATTTTGTTTATTTAATACTTTATTTGTCTAACACAGGCTTAAGTAAAAAATTGAATTGATTTAATTTATAAAAATAGCAAACCAATAAAACCGATTTTTGACAGCTGCTCTAGTTTCATACATTTTTCACTAGTAACCTTTGTACTCAAGGTTTTCCCGATTTTTCTTTGACTGATACTAGATTATTAATTACATTATTACATTAATAATCATAGACCATCGAGTTCAGGTTCTTTAAACATACAAATGAAATATTTCTTACCATGATGAAGCAAAATATGGGCCATATATATTTTAAATTTTGAAGGATATAATAATAATATAATATAACTTATTATTACTACTAAGATATTTTGGTACAAGATTAGGTTCATAACTCTGAAATATTTGACATATAAATCCTTCAGACATGAATTCCTATGTTATATTAGCAGTTTTCAAAATACACATCACTAACTTCTAATTAGTGAGGAATATTCAATGAACTTTTTCAGAACTTTGGCCCTTTTAATACTGAATACACAGGCTTTATGTATTTCACAAAATTTTAATTTTAATTAGTTTTATCAACACATGAGCTTATAAAATAAAAGAACCGTAACTTTGCCCTGTATTTTTTCCAAAAGCTCCCAAATCAATACTAAAAGAAAGTTGAAATAAACCTAAAGTTGTCATGCTCAATTTGATACATGACAATTTCACCTTTTTCTACAGAAATTGACAAAGTTCAACTTGGATTATTTTCGGCCTAGTTTTGTAAATAACTTGTTCACTTGGGTCATATTTATTTCGGTGCAGATTTGTGTACAGCTAAAGGTCTCTAGAGGAAATATTATGAATATGGTCCTTACAAGAAGCAACTCAATACACTGAAAATGTGTAATTACCCAATCGTTTTCAATGATTTGTGTTACCATGCATTGACCTTGAGCTAAATAACACTATTTTCATTATGGGTCAGTTTTTCACGATATTTTACTTTCATAGCACACTATAAAATTCATTGGCGATGCTGACAGTCGAAGATGTACTTCTTTGAGCAGTAAAATTTATTATTTTTTAATAATCAATTTCAAATTTAAGAAGTTTTTCAACCAAATAAGTTAATGTTCAACAAAAATGAATTACAAATTTTTTTACAAAATTCTGTAACTCTTCCTATTGAAAATTTAAAAACTTAACTCAAAAATTTGTTCATAAAGTTCTTTTTCTTAAAAAGACTTAGCTTTTAAAATGGACCTTAAAGTTTTCATAAAATTTACTTTGAATTCTCTTGTAGCTCAAGCCAATTTTTTAAACTTTACCACTTTACCATTTTTGATAAATTATAATTATATCAGAATTCGATAAAGAAAATTAATAGAGCTGAACATTTAAAATTTGATTAATTATTTTATGGTTTTTGTTAAAGCTCTTTGAGCAAATTATCTGGTTTAGAATAAACCAAAAACTTACAAAATTATAAAACATATATTTAATTTTATTTCTTATATACATTTAATCAAACAAAAGGACAATTTTGAATAAAATTTCAAAATTGTTTTTATTGTATATAAAGTTTTTTAAATTTCTTCAAAAGTATTCATTTTAGACTTTTGTTTGACTTTAAAAAGAATATTTTTTCTATATGTGGGCCACAAAATATGACAAATTGTTATGAAAACTTATAGGAATTCTTCTGATGGTGCCTGTTTGTCTTAACATCAGGAATTTTGTATAGTGTATCCTATTTTCCTATGCGTTTCCTTATCTTCTTTCATATTATAAGAAACTTATTTTGAACAAAAAGGAAATTATGTAAGTAATATATATATTAATATATATATATATATATAAACTTGTGTAGGCATAGATAAATATATATGTTCATATATAATTTTCTTGGAAAATAGTATAAAATAGTTTATCGTCTTCATCATGCTAGTGGCCTGTGACTTTTGTTTCATCATGACCTTATTTTTCTTCTCGAAAAAGGAAAAACCAGCTAGTGATACATAAATAAAATTTCTTGAAATATTTTCACACTTAATAAGTTAAGAACAAATTCTTATATAAATTATTACTACATGTTTAGTACATGTTTGGGCTGTATTTATATTGAAAATCTATAAACAAAATTCAAGCATTTTTTTCCATCAAAAACGATTATTTTGTCTAATATTATTCTTTTATTGTAGCAAAGTAGAATAATCAAAATTGCATAATTATTCAAATAAAAAGTTGGGTTTAAAATCATTTGCCAATTTTAAATTAAATATCATAAATAAAGCAGAAGATTTTACTATGATTTTCAGTATGAAATTGAATTTAAGAAAAATTATTTAATTATCTTTAATATTTTTTGCCAGCAGATGACGAATCAAATTGTAGCAATTATAATTTGCATAAAAAATTGCTCAAAGTTAGCTTGAATTTGCCTATACAGGATTAATGGTATGCACTTATAATTTTATTTTTTAATTCCCTTCCTACTTTGTAATATAAATTGAAATATTATTCTTTCTAGTCTCATATTCTAAGTTCTTGGGCAAAAAACAAACAAACAAAGGAGTTGAAAGTTTTCTTTGTTATTCATCAAAGAATGAAAGTTTTTCTACTGTTGAAGTAATCACAGGTGGCTAACGAGTTAACTAATTACACCGAATATACATATTCATAAAATATTACTATATTTCAACACTTACACCAATGCAGCTAAAAAATTATTTTAAATAATTTTTAATTTATTACAATCACAAAGATGAAGGAAAACTTTTAGGAAAAAATATGTTCCAAATTAAATTATTCTTTCAATTTTTTTCTATGTTTTACAGCCAAAAAAAAACTTTTAAAACTAATAATTAACTTTTTCTTAACCGCAGTTTTATATATTTTTATGTGCAATATTTAAGTATATGTTCATATTCGATGTATTCAAAACCACAAAAAATTAAAAATATACATTTTCTATCGTAAAACCGAAGAAGAATATATAAGAGAGATGGTTTTGTGGTCTACTTTTTATATACTTGGTAATTCAGAATGTAAGCTGTTATGAAAAACATACAAAGATACATTTACCATGAGCCTTATTCTGAAATTACTAGCATACTTTTACAGAGGATTAGTCAAAAGTTTCAATCAAAAAGGTTTGGAGTAAATCTATTAAAAAACCATAAAATCTATTAATTTGGGCAGATTGAATTGCTTAATGCTTTAAACTGAACTCTGCTTTAGTTGCTTATTAATACGTGATAAATTGTTCAATTTATAAATGTTCCAAGCTGATACCAATACTTTGGTATCAGTAACAATATTTACTCATAAAACAAAGTTTGTTCAATATTGAGCATGATACAAATCCTATGGGATTCCCAACTTACACTTTTTTCAATTATTTAATGTATTTTTAGAGCTTAGGTGATTTGTTCTCTTAAAATGTTGTATTTATAGATATAAATAGAGCGAATGATATATCTATGAAACTTCTAGTATTCAACAAGTTGAAGAATTGTAGATGTGTACATTGATTCTTTATTAACCCTTTGTCTTATGAATCGAGCGATGATTGTGTGTTTTACTTCCATTGTAAGCTTTTCTAATATTTTTATATTGCAAATGTAAAAAACAATAACAGTAAGGCACAAAAAAAAAGGATCAAGTGTTTGATACGAGCTCCTCACTTCTGGCTAGAAAAAGTCATCACGTGTCTGATACGAGGTTCTCATATTTAGGTACAAAAGTAGCATCACGTCTTTCTCCCACACGTTGCTTTAAGTCAAAGGCTTAAGTAAATATAAAAGCTTCTAAGTGTAAGCTATTCATTTATGAAAGAGACAAATTGAATGAATATTCAAACTTAGCTTAATTTTCGGAAAACTAAAATGAAAAAATTTCAATAAGTGTAATGTACCTATAGATTTTACTTTGTTCAAAGCATGAAGTTTTCAATTTTCAATATAAATTTCAACGAATTAAGTACTGTACTAATTTAATTTTAACTAATTTAGTTCAAACTTCAAACTAATTTAGTTTTTACATTTCAAACTTATATTCTAAAAAAGAAAATCAACTCTTCGATTTAATTATATTAATTTATATGTTGTTTTTACATGTTTCCCCTCCTTCTCATTAAAATAATACCCTTTAACCTCTAAATCATCCTACCGCTTTTTTAAGCTATATTTTTGTAGTTAATCTCCATTTCGTATATTTTCTTTTTAATGGAATGAGTTGTTACTTAAAAGCATTAATAATTTCTTTTGTTATGCTAAAGTAAAAATTGAAAAGCTAAGTAACTCCTAAATGAACAAAGAGGGACAAATTAATTTTTCGTTAGCCTTTTATCGCTATTATTTTTCTAGGACTCGTTTTTGAATTTAAAATTAGACAAAGTGTTTACTTTATTGTCATTCGTCATTATAGTTCCTGGTTTTATTCGGAGAGAAGATACAAATTTTTCCAAGTATTTTATCAATGAATTTCATTAAATAATTATGAGACATTTTGAAAATGTAAGATACTGTAAGCCCCTTTTTGTAGAAAAAACAATTAATTTTTCTAAATTTTTAGCTTTAATAAAATACCTCAGCTACTAAGAAACCAAATTTAACTGCTACGCAAAATTGTAGCAATATTCTTTTGTATCGCTATGTGAGGATTGTAAATTTATTATAAACTTTTGATTTATTGGAAAATACAAAATTTACCTTTTTTTTAAAAAAATATTGTTTTCATACTATTCTTAAGAAAAAATATGATCATCTCCTTAAGATGAAGCTCAATAAATCAAGAAGGATAATAATTTTTGCCAGATTATAGTGTACACAAAGGACTCACACAGATTATATATTAAATATATCTTGGAGAAAATTTTTGTCTTTTTAACCTTAAATGTCTTTGTAATATTAAATAGTATTTAACTAATTAATAAAATTTAGAATATTCAATTTACCCTTATAATTTTGGGTAATTATAGTCTTAAAACGATTTTACCCTTATAACACCAAATGTTTACATTTCTTATTTAGTTTTTCATATTAAATACATATACAACCCTTTGAGATAGCTACTTTTATATAAAAAAATTAGAAACCCTAAATAATTTAAATTTTTGTTAATGTTTATAATTAAAGTTTAATACAAATGATAAAATAATTTTTTGTATAGATTTAAATGCAAATAATTTATTCTTCTAACATTATTCAGGTATCTCAAAATCCAGGTAAATTTTAAAACTTTTCTTAGATTTCTTAAATTACTATGAAACTTAAATACTTGGATTTTAAAGTAAAAGTAAAAACTTTTCCTATTAATTTTATTTAATATTTTTCTAGTTTGATGAATTTAAAGCCCTTAAGCTGTAATAAATTTTAAAATATTTCTTTGAAATCCCATGAAAACTTTTATTTCGATATTAAATTCTAAATAACTATAGTAATTCTGTATATATTCTTCTTATTGAAATTTTTCTATGTCAGTCATTTGGGATTCCTTAATTCTTAAGAGAAATTAATAAAACGAAATATTTATCAGTTAGTATTTCCGTTTATTTTTTTTCGTAATCATAATAATCCCTTATGCAAAATTTTCAGGTTTTTGATAGAAATCCGTAAGTCCGTTTAATTTTTGTCATTGTTTAAAAAAATTTGAAAATTTCATTACAAAGTTTTTCTCTGTAAAATATATAAAATAGAATAAAATAAAAGTAAAATATTGAGTTATTATTTTAATTCTTTTCATATCACATAATTTTAATATGCAAATTTAGCTATAAGTTTTATATTTTAGTAAGAAATTAAATTCCTTAAGACGATAACAAACATAGATATAGTTCATATGGATACTCCATAATCCTTACCTTCCGTAATTTCAAGGAGTAGGGTTTCATAACCATATATTTTTTTTGTGTATGCATGCATAATCTGAAGATAATAAATTTAAAAATAACTAGGCTAAGAGGTTCAAGCTAAGATTTATGTAAACATTGATAATAGTTGAATGAATAATTTTGCGATTTATAAAATTAAGAGAAAGGATGGCAAATAATCAATGAAAATATTAGAAGACGAAAAAAGGAAACTTAACAACCAAACTAATAAATAAATAAAATAGGCTCTTTTGGGACTTTCAACACTAAATATATATTTCATAGCTTATGGCAAATTCTTTCGACTTAATGTCTTGACGGAAGTTTAATATTGTTTTACTATTTTAGAAAAATAGTAATTTTTAATTTTGACAATCGCTTATAAAGTTTCATAGCTATATTTTAAAATTTAATAAAACAATTGTCAAAAAACTGTAATTGTGTATGAAAGTGGAAGTGTTTCTTTGAATGCTAAGGGTTTGGAATGAATAATATCGATGCTTGAGCTTTTAAGTAAGTTTGTATGTTTTTGTAAAGTCACATTTAATATGAGCAAAGGCGAAAAGCTTTTTAAATATGCATTTGAAAAAATAATAAGTATGGTTTGTTATCTTCTCCTTGATTTTACTTGTACTAAAAGTAGAGGGATTCTTTCACTTTCTAAAAATAAAACTTAATTTGGTTAATAATAGTGATGGTAATAAAAAGTAATAGTGTTTTGTACTTTTAATTTCTCTAGCTTCGGGGAGCATACACATCGTATCTAAGGCTTGAATCCTGTTGCATGTAAGCATAAATGGTTTTTTCACAATTAGTTTTTTGAAAGACTGAAATATACTAAAAGTCAAAATAGAAGATATTTTACAAAATAACGTTTTTGCTGTAAATTTAATTAAAAGAGAGATTTTCACAGAAAAAACAACGTAGTAATAAAAATAGTAATAATTATTAAAAAGACACACAAGATATCCTTTCTAAGTGTGCGTAATACGTATCATTAAATTTTTTGGAACCATAATTAATAATATAATGAATCCCAGAGCTAGATTAATTTAATAATATTATTAAACATATTTATTCACTTCAAAAAATATTTACTCTAAAAAAAATAAACCAAACTTATTTCTTGTTGATCTTTTAATGTTGAAATAATTCGATATAATAAACTGCATTAATAGGTTTGCATTACATTTTTATTATTCAAATAATATGGAATGTTAAATGAATATAACACGTAATTTTCAACAAATTGTAATCATTCGCGATCAAGTCAATAAATTCCAAGTCTTTGAAATTTTTTCTCGATTGATTTTTTTTACATGTCTATCACCATTAACAGATAATAAACCTGATTTTATTACCCATTGGTCATTTAAGAGCATTTAACTTTATATTCTCAATTATATTCAATTTAGCTCTATTAATTTTAATTTTGTTAAGAAGTCCACTTTCCATTCGTTTATTATTATGAAAGAAATTTGATTTTTAATTTTGCAATAAATCAACATTTAAGTATTATATAAATATTCTTTTATTTTCTTTTATTCAAACTATTATTTAAAAAGAAAACTCATTTCTTGCGCTGAAATAACCTTATCATCTGAATATAAAGTAATTTTAATTCAAAAGTCTTTGTACCTGTGTAAAAAGAAAATTATAACGAAAAAAGGATTTAGAGATTTCACTAAAGAAAGGTTATGGAATGGTTTCAAAAATTATATTTCAAAGATACACTTTGTGTTGTAAAGACTATTAGTCCTTTTTAAAATATCTACCCTATACAAAGAGTTTTTAATGCATAAACTTTTGGCATTGCTTCATAAATTTCCTCTAATGGTTAAGTTGAGTTGTTAAATTTTAGTGATTTGACAATAAAGTGTGGAAATTTAAGAGCAAATCTACAAATCAGTCTTCACCAGTGTCAATAAAAATTTTATTTTTTGGTTCTTTATTATACTTTATTGGATTCTTTTTCCTTAAAATGTTTATTTTATTACAAATTTATTTTTAATAAAGCAAATAGTATTTTTTTTTGTCTCTGATAAGACGCTATTTAGCAAAAAGCTATATTTTATTTTTACCAGTATTTTAATTAATAGAAGTTTTATTTTACTCAGTTATGGCGTCTAAAAGAATAAATTTTTAGAAATTTTTTCTTTATTTGGTGTTTTAGAATGTTTTTATGAAATCCATGAAATACAGCACTATAAATTTTTTCCAATGAACCATAGAAACTCTTTTAAATTGATTCTTCCAATTTATATTCTAGAAAGAGTAGATTTCAAAAGCGTTTTTGGTGGAATATGGATTATTATTTTTTATAAAGTTGTTGAAAGTTTTGTTTAATTTAAGGGCAAAGGTCTTAAGTTTTAGACAGGAAAAATGGAACTAAGCTAAATTTTATTACTTGTTGAATTATATGGTCAAACATAAGTATATACGAGGTTAAACTTTGTTTATTAAAAGACTTCATTAATTTGCAAAAAGAAAAACAAATTTTGTGAAATTTTATAGTAATAATCAATTATAGAAGCTTTATACATATGCGCTAAAGTATAGCAATCAAGTCTTTTTTTGAGCTTGTTCTAATGGTTTCAATCAAGTTAAAATATTTTCCTTTTAATGGTTTACACTACACGAGTATTTCTGGCAATCACAGCTTGTTGGTTAAAAATTTTCTGTTTGTAGCTATACGAGCTCTAAGTCAATTTTAACATAATGTAAAAGGGAGCTACTAGAAAATCTAGCTTAGAGCTTTTTCTCACTTCCAAAATTAGTGGTCTTTACTTTTATTTCGTTTTATTTGGAAAAGTGGTGACTGTAAAGAATACTCAAGTATTATGAATCAGGAAAAAAAATACACGGATTCATGATATTTATGATACTTTGATGATTGCATGTATTGAATGTTTACCATAAAACTGCATGAAAACTGGATTAACTGGATTTTTATGCTTGTAAAAAATTGTGGTGCTACCATAAACATAAGAAAGAAAGAGGAAGAATATAACCGCTTCGCTGTTCATAAAAAATGTGTCGAATAATGTTGAAAATTTAGGAAGTACATAGATTATGTGTAAGAGTAATTATGATTAATAAAATTTATTTTTAGTACTAATATCCTTTATAGGACATACCTATCTGAGATTATTTGATTTATTACTGATAGATTATGCTTATCAAGCAAAACGTGTGTGAGTTATAATGAGCCAGTGCTCGACTCCGAATTTATTATTATTTATATAATCTTTTTTTGAGTAATATAATTAATAAAATAAAATAAATTATAATAATAGGTAAGAAATAATAAATAGTTGTCATCGCAATTGGTGACAACAAGTTATTCCTACACTAACGTGATCAATTTTTGGAGTCCTTCCAATGCTAACACTGAAACTGTGATAAAGTCGGGAAAAATATTCAATAGAGCTAAAGAGATACAGATGTTGTCATCACAAGTACCTTGAAACTTCTTTTTTATTTAATGGAAACCAAACCAAAACCTTCAGTCTGAGAAGCTAACTTATTTGTTCAATCCACCATCTCATGGTTTCAAAGTTTTCTATTTTTATGGAAAACGTATGCTCTCTGAATAAAAGTATTCAAACCATACCCTAAATTAATCAACCTTTGCAATCAGCTTCGACTTTAACCAACGCGAAGGAAGTATCCGATAAGGTTTAATATAGTATGTATAAATCAAGTTGAGTTTTTTTTTTAGGTATAGTCTAATATCATAAAATAAGGATTGTCAGAAGAATATGAAACAAACGTAAAAAAATAATTGAAGAATAGAAAACAATATATTGGTTTTTTCTTTTGTGTAAATACGAGTAGTTCGTTTTCAATACTATAAAAATTGTAACACCTAATTTTTTTGTGTGATTCTACATAATTTTTAAAGAAAGGTTTAGTTCGAAACTTAAAATGTTTATTTATTTTTTGAATAAAATTTTTATTTTTTGTCTTTACTCGTTGCATGTTTTAATTTAATTTTTTTAGTTTTCTTTCAGTTTTTCCTTATTTTTCAAACCTAGCGTTCTGACTAAGCACTTTGAGTACATATTTAGAAATTTTTGAACCCGTTCTCAGCTTCTAGAAGCTTACCTTTTCATTCGCTATATGCGAATTAATATATTTGGTGTCTTTAAGGTAATACCTATGTATAAAGTAGATCTTTTAATTTTGTAGTTTTATTTCCAAAGAATATATTAGAATGTAATTTACGAACTCTCAAATAGAAAAAAATATCAATATTTTTCAATTAAACAAACAATCTAATCAAGCTTTACTTTCATACTCAGAGCTAATTTATGCCTTCAAACTCTTGGTGATGTTTCACCTGTAACTCTAGCTCTTTGAGGCTATAATTAATTTCATTTTTGCAAATTTGTAATCGTTAGTGTAATGGTAGTTCCCCAAGAAACTATAAAATGATTTCATTTTCATTAGCTTTGTGTAATTCAAGGCAATTTCTTGGAATTCTTATTTCTTGGATTTATTTCATAGTCTTTGCTAATTTAAACTTTGGATTTCTGTAAATTATTAATAAAAAAAGGTTCGCAAATTAAATATTTCAACTTTCTGATTATGTATATTAATTAATTATTACATTATAAGTTCGATGACTTTACTATTTTGATTTAAGCTTCGCTGATCACATTTCTTTATTGGGATGCTAAATTTGAAATAAAGCATTTAATTGCTGTAGGATAGTTATGAAAAGAGTTATATACTTGCAAGTCATATGCCTATTATCTTTTTCGTAAACATTTACAGCTGTTTTCCATGTTACATGTAAACCTATTTAAAAGTTCCCAAGTTTCATAAAGAGTACTTCCGTTTTCCGAAAGAAGTTGAAGTGGCCGAGGCACCGAACATTTTTTATTAAGTTTTCAATACATTAGCAGTTTGGAGGGTTCTCCTTCTAATTTAGTAAGCCTAACTTGAGAGTTGATTAAAGCCCTTGATTTAGGGTTACCAAAATACTAGTCTCATACTTTATATCATGGATCACAAGCTTTTCAATTGATATTTCATCAATATCAGTGACGTAGATCTGGTAAGAGTTTAAATAAATACATACCTTTATATTTTTTGTCTGTTTTACGTACTAATTTCGACTACCAGCTGCCATCAGGAAAAAAATACACTCTAGAGGAGACTAGGTTTATTAAAAAAGAGAATTTTTTTAAGTAATATAAATTGATGGTTATAGCGGTATGTATTAAACTTTCAGATTTTCAATAATCTATTTTCTAAGGCTATCATCCTTCAAAATTCACATTTTGCATGAGCTTTCAGCAATATAACTTTATTTGATCTTTCATAAAACTTCTTTAGATCAATTAAATAAAAAGCTTAAACATCATATTAAAGAAGTAATATAAACTGTTTTTTGTTTTTGTAAATAACATTTTGCTTTTGCATTACAAAATTTTGTATTTTATTTTTCTGTAATGTATTGATTTTTGAACACAAACAAATTCAACATAACCCACACATTCTATTTAAAACATTAAAACAACAAAGAATTAGTAATTAGTAAGTATACAAACAAATACAAGAAAAATCAGAAGCTGTGTGGTTATTTTCTAAAAAGGTCGTTTTTCAAAGAACCTATTTTAAAATTAGATGTTTTAATTAGTTTCCCTAAAAATTTCATTTTGTTTTTTTAATGGCTACACCAACTTTTGCGATTAATTTGACTCAATTTAAAATATATAAGTTTTTAATACTTTATTCTTTAGCATGTTTTTGTCTCTTTCTCATCAAGAATTAAGTGTTCTATTTTTAATTTGTTTTTTTTTTTTAAGCTATTTTTTTAACACAACATCAGTTGTTTTTTAATTGAACTCTTTGTAGTAAACATGTAAATATTTTAACCGGGAATCAGATTAAAATACTATAACTTTTTTCCCTATACTGATTAAGTTCGGTAATAAAACAATTTATTGTCATTTAACACGTTCAAACTTTAGTTAGAAAGCTCTAAATTTACGCCATCCAAAAATAAAATTATTCATTCTTTTTATTTCACAGTCATATAGATTTGTAATAGTATTTCTTTTTTACATTGTCATGCTGCCATAAAAAAGTTGTGTCTTTCTTAAAAGAACATTGTAAGTTTTTCAAACTTGAATAAATGACAGCAATTGTCAAGTTCTTCCCTTTTAGAGAACAAACAACATGTGAAAATTTATTACCAAGTGCCAGAATTGAAAAATTTTGTATTCCTTGCAAGTAGATATTTTCTATATTTTAAATTTAATGACATCTTTTTAGCTCTTCCTTTTTTTCTTTTTCTTTTAAAAAAGGATGCTATTGTTATTGGATTGAGGCTGAAGTTCTTTTCTAGGGCTTTTAAGAAAATTTTAAGAAACTTATAGTTCCGTAAAAAAATGAGGAGCTATTTGTTTTCAACAAAACTACTATTGCCACAACACAAGTAGTCAAGAGCTTTCTTAATTGCTACAGAAAAAACTAGAAAAACTAAGGATATATTTTTGTATCCTCAACCTCTAATTAGGGATAAAAATGTGTGGAAGTAATTAACTTTTCTCAGTGCTTGAAATGAGTTGAGTGTTAGCTTTTTAGCCGAAACTGACTACAAGAAAAATGTATCACGTACTTAAATAAATATTTTCTATTTTGAGTAATCTTAGTATCTGCTTAGTATATTTGATAAAATATAGTTTCATTGTAATTATATGGCAGCCATTATTTTTGCCCTTGGGCCTACTTTTAGAGAGAATTCGACCTTTCGATAAAATTCTGTGGTTTTTATTGTATCTGCCAATTGTTTGGGCTTTGGTTGTTTTTAAATGTTTTTTTTGCCAAATTAAAGTTTGATAGAATTTTTAAGCAAGATAATAATGCTTTTGACTAATTTGTTTAATCTAAAAGACCAGGGATATCAGAAAATAAGAAACCAAAAAAATTAAAAGAACATATAATCAAACTAAATATATTTGCCACAATAAAAACAGATCTTCAAGCTTCAGGTAAAAAAGAACTATTGAGATTTTTTTCAACTATATTCTCACAAAAAATTCTTTGAGATACTCTGTAAATTTTAGGATATGTTATAATTTAATACATAAAAACTTGCTTTCATAAACAAATAAAGAAGTGGAAGATTTTATTTGTAACTACAATTTTGATAATTAATTAGTAATTTTGGCAGCACTTCAAAGGTGGCTTTTATAGCAAAGTAGATATTTTTTATACAGCATCAGTACAACACACTATCTTATAAATGAAAAGAAGAGCATTCCTATGGCGAGTTCAGCTAAGATCCCACAGTATAACAATGATTAGTTAAATTTATTTGAACTAATAATCAAGTTGAAACTTTTCATGATATAAATCTATTTTTTCTATTTTATTCCTGTTTTTCTGATAAAAAATGAATATCCACTACTTTTTCGTATATTTCTTTTTTTTTGACATTATGATGATTGTGATAATTACATACATGGAACACATTCTATTAGCACATTTTCCTTTTATTTTTATATAAATTCAATGAAAATATAATTTGGATATTTCAAATAAAAAATTCAATTTGTATTTGGAAAACTTCTAGAATTTTATTTAGCTCAGTGCAAAGAATTAAATATCTTTAAACTTTCCTACAAAGTTTTTTCTTCTTAAGACTTTAAATAAACCCAAATTAATCATTGTTGAGATGTGAACAAATCGGCTGACAAACTTTGTTAGAACTTTATCTAATTTCGTGAGAAATTTGTATTTTAAACAAGAAACAGACGTCTAATTTCTATTCCTTAATTATTTTACTACTTAATTAAATGTTTCTACAAATATTTATATAAAACCAAAGTATTTTCTGAATTTGATTTAATGAGCAACAACTTTTGATTATGGCAGAAATATAAGCAAATAATTTCTTGTTTTTGAAAATTTGGTATTTTATTATATTATCTATCTATGGTCAAAGTGAAGAAAGTTCTCGTAAATCTAAAAATTGAATGACCAACACAGTAGTTGGAAATTACACACTCGCAAATTCGAAATTAGCATTAAAATATTCCTTCCTTAGATAAAATACTCTGACCACTTTTGATTAAACCATAGAAATTTCCAAATTGTTTTCTGAGGGTGATTTAGAAAGCATTAGCTCTTGTAATCAGCTTATTTACCGGGTAAGCTTGTGACTAATGTCTTTTAGAAAACATATAAATCTGTACGTACATATATATATATATATATATATATATATATATTATGTATAAAAATAGGTTATAAAATGTTTTTTTTGAAGATTATAATTTTTTCTGTTACATCAGCGTATAAAAGCTAATTTATACTAATATTTATCAAAGGAAATCGCAAAATAGAAAAAATACTTAAATTAAAAAGACATGAAAACGAGGAAAATAAAAAAATTCATGTATTTCTTAAAAAATTTTCATTTTTGAAAATTTGAGCTAAAAAGTTTGATTACTTTGGCTTAAGTTTATGTAATTTAATGTGGATTTTAGCGTAGAAATTTATTTGATTTGTAATTTTTCTTAAATTTTAATCAGGAAGTGTGTTGTTGACTGGTTCTAACAAAAAATTTTTTTTTTAATGAAATGAAAAAAAATTATGGCGTATATTTTATTTGAAGTGATGAAAATCAGAGGAGCCAATGAAAGCAAGAAAAATAAATTAATCAACGAAATCAAAAGGAATAACAAAAATTTTCATGCCTTAAAATAAATAAAATTTTAAAAACAGCAGGAGGGTCAGATACTTACTTACAGGATTCACTAAAATTAAGCTTTGTTATTTGTGAGAAGTTTTGATGTGCAAAATATGATGCAAGATTTGTAATTATATGAAAAAGAGCGTCTTTGTATTTTATATTTTGTATAATAAATAAGTTAAAACAAAAAAATTATAAGTGTGAGCGTCTGTGACATAGTAAAAAACTTAGAAAATAATTGATATCAAATTAAAATTTTTTATCAAATATATTGAGTGGAAAACACGAGTAAAACTCTACTTAATACGCTACAACAATAAAAGAAAACTTAACAAGAAACTAATTGTAAGTGGATTTATATCAACAACAAGAAACATATAAAACTTAGACAAAAAATAAATGTCTCAGAATCAGCAATTTGAAGTAAGCGCAGTAATGATTGTTATATCAACAACAAGAAACATATAAAACTTATTGTTAGACAAAAATTAAATGTCTCAGAATCAGCAGTTTGAAGTAAGCGCGCTAATGATTGTTGATGCTTTTAACCCGTACTCTTTGTACTATTTTAATGTATTTTTTTCTTTTTAAAAACTATTAATTTGATCTCAAAATATGAAAAACAAACCTTACTATTAATCAAAAATTCAAGAAGATAGGTCAGTATAACAGCAATAACAGATGAGAGGAAGCTACCATAAAGATTTATTAACAACAATAAACAGCTATTAACTATTGAGAATTATAAGCAACTATAAACAATAATAGCAAAATTTTCTTCACTGTTTATATTTTCGATTATATAAAAGAATTCAGCCATATTTTTTTAAAAAAACGTAAAACCATTATTTTAGGTAGATATTCTTTTATTGAACTTAGAATTTAGGACATTTTGCACATCTAATTTATACATTGACAATTTGATTTTCGGTATTTCAAATAATAATTACAATAAAATATTCTATTTGTCGTGCACTTTACCAGTAAGGAAATATAGAATCTCCTTTGAGTACTACAATCTGTTAAAAGTATCTGGAAAAGATACTGTTTTAAAAATTTTTCGAGTAAAATGATAAAGTCATTACGCAAAACGTTAATTTTTTTTAGTAAAAACATATCCTTCTAAAAAAACAGGAACAAAAATGTTGAAAAAGTATTAAAATTGATTGCTCTTAAAAGAGAAAATATTTAAGAATGAATTAGAGCTTAGAAATATTTCTTTATATATTAGTCGCAAGATTGTTAAGGGAATATCTTATTTAGTTAATTACATATATAAAATTAAATAACAAAATATGAAATGGAAAATCAAAAAAAACCAATTTGAATCTTAAAAAGTAATTAAATTAATTATTTTGCTTTTGAAATACTACGAAGCTTAATTAATGAGCAATGTTTGATAGTTAGAATTTTAATTAAAGCTTTTTTTCCAAAAAAATAACAAACCAAAATTATAAAACAGCTAAGATAGTATCAAATCTCAGTACAAAACACATCAATATTTATAGTATTAAAGTTAAAATAATTATAAATTATTTTATTTCTCATTAATCTAAAATAGAATCAATTGATTAATTAAAATATTTAAGAAGTAAAATTTGTTATTTGAACATAATTATCATTCTTATTAGAATAATATTATGAATCCAATTAATTTTAAATGCCTGGCATTTGGTTTAACTCCAATCTAGATAATCCAAAATGGAAGTGATGTGCATGTTTAAACTATTTTGAAATCGCGCCATTATATAATCATAATACAGGTGAGGTAGTGTTTAATTTAAACTGGCTTTGTTACTAGGAATGCAAGTTGGTATTTAATTTCGACCTTAATAGCAAAATAAATTAAACTTTATTTTGCATGCTTAAATTCAATCTATATTTTTTCAGTTACAATTCTAATTTGGATTGTAAAAAACATAATATTACCATGTTGAAGATAGCTGAATTTCAGAATACATAAATCTAATACTTGAAAAGAATAGCTAAGAAATAAAATTTCTATTCATGAACAATTTTAGCACTCATATGCTCATATACATATGCCCTTTAAGTTTTCAAAGCTCGAATCAATAAATCACAAGGATAAAAGTTTTGTAAAGAAATGTCAATATATATACATATATATTTATTATGCATATATTTACTAGTAGCATATTTATATTTTGGATCATAATAAAATAAAATTAAGCAATAAAGCCATCAATGCAGCTAAAATTAAATCTGAAATTCCTTTTTTGCTGCAAAATTAATTGTTTTGTTAAAAGATTTCAAACCTTTTGGGAGCAAAACCTATTTGAGCAAATATGATAGTTATTCTCTATCTATTTTAGCAATTTAATCAACTTTTTACAGTTTTTCTTTTATTTTTAATTGACTATCTAATCATTTTCTCAACAAATAAACTTTTGCCTTGTGGTTCGAAATTTTCATTATTGGATCAACAAAAATCAATTAGTTAATTTACGCAAAATATTTGCAGATGTTGTGGTCATTATAATCCAAATTTTGTATATAGGAAATATTACAGCAACTAGGAATCCGCTGGCGTAACATCGACCTAGTTTAATGCATTAGCAAGACCCAAGACTCGAATTTTGAATTTGTTACTTTTTGCGTCAGAGATCCTAATGAAATGGAATCCTATTGCCTTTTAAATAAATAAAATGGAAAATAAAAAGCAAAATAATGCCACCATAATTTTACTAACTACAACAAGTTGAATGGAATGGCAATTTAGATAGTGTTGAATAGTGATACAAAAAATGTCCACCTGAATTAACATTTTAGAAATTAAATCTATTTACAATTTATTCAAAAGAAATCCTTGAATAAAATTTTTAATAATTTATTAATTTGTTTTAAGAGTAAAGTTTTAAAATTCTTTTACTTTTTTAATTAGAAAGTTCTCTTTATTTAATATTTAAAATAATTATGCATCCCTTGTTTTTATTTTATTTTAAATCTAATTTATTTCTAAGAATTTTTTTTAGTTATTATATTCAATTTATTCTAAAAGTTTGTTTTTTTAATGTAATCAATATAATTTTATTTATGCTTGTTTTTCTGCTTCCTTAAATTTTTAAATATATTTTTGAAAAATTTATATTTTACTTATTACATTTTTACAACGTCATTTTATTTATTTGCTTCTTTGCGTAATATCTAACCAAATTGTAAGCGTTCTCTAAGATGAGGGTATTGTTGGTATAGGACCAAAAGTCATTAAATTATTTTCTTTAGTAATTCTAAGGTGTGCTTACAACTAAAATACTAAAAATAATCATTTCCTCCAACCAAAAAGTGCTCCTCAATAAGTCGCACAATACAACTAGTGCTAATAAAAATGATTATTTCCTTCTACTTGTGCTATCCAATTTGAAAAAATAAGAAATGATTTCCTTGTTAGTAGTTACATTGTATTACTGGTGTAGTTATGACAGCTTTTTCAAAAATATTTCAATTATTATAAAAAAAATTAGCTTTTATCACTTCAGTACTGTTCAAATTTCATTTGTAAAGAGGGCTAGAGAAACGAAATGAACATAAAATTGAAAATTTAATCAATACTAATCAATAATATAATAAAACATAAATTCTACTTCTTTTCAAGCTATCAAATCCTAATTTATCAATTTATTTAGGGTAATATAAAATAAATGTCATATTAAGATAATTGATCATGTTTTTGAAGTTATTTTTATAGGACACATCTGGTGACCAATATTATTTTAGTCTATAGATCGCTTTTGTTACTTTTACAAACAAATGCTAGAACATAACTCATAAATTTTATCTTAAATTACTCTTTATTAAGTGAGTAATCAGATTTTGGTTATCCATACGAAAGACTATTAAAATTGGCATTAAATTACCTCATAAAATCAATAATAACAGTTGATGTTCTTAGCGCTTCAAATTCTCTTTTTCGATAGTTAGTTAAATTAGTAAAAATTACATTAAATTCCATAAATTCTATATAATACCAAATTTTTATTAAATAATAAAACCTATTTTTAAATCTGATATGCTTCAATATATTAGGTGAGCTCTATGGAGATATCTGAAACCAATTCATTATTTCAGGCAATGAAATTTGGCATTTTATTAGTTTTTGGTTGAATCAGCAATTTCCCTCATAAAATTCATACTGTTTTGTATTATTGTGAACAATATCATATTATTTTTTTAGACACATAACATATTTATTTAGTAATAGAATTAATATGAAAACATAAATATTTGAGTCAGCAGCTGTTGGTGCATTTTCAAAATTTCCCAAATGAAAATAAATCAAAGTGACAGCAAATGAAAAATGATAAGAATTTGCAATTATTAATAAAGTTTTGAACTATTTTTAAAACATTTGAAGAGTTAGATGTTTATTTTTATAAGCTCTCCTAAATTTTGTTAATTTGAATTTTAAATTAATCATTTGTTGAAAACTTTAAGTTTGTGACGTAGCAAAAGTCTTGGTCCAATTTAACTTAAACAAAATCTTGTAAGATTTCTAAGTCTCTTTGCATGTTGTTTTATTGAAAAAGGAAGTAATATAATAAAATCTTGTGTTTTTTAAGAATAAGTATGGGATTATGATAATCCTTTGATGGTATTGCAAGTAAAAACTAAGTTTTAAGTTTATTGATGTAATATGGAACTTCAGAATTTAGAAATTCCAAATAGGAAAATTTTGATAGAATAATTCTGATGAGTTTAAATTTGTGTTTAATCACTTTATGCCAAGCTGCTTAAAAAATTCTAAAATTGCTAGCTTTGCTCATCAAACCAAAATAATTTAGTGATTAAGGCCGGCAGTTAATTGAAAAATCTTATATATCTCTTCAATAGAATACAATTTTCTTTGAAATTAGAGAAGTGTAAGGTATTAATTTCATATATATTCGTCTTTGCAAACCATAGAATTTATTATAATTCAAAAGTTTCATCTAAAATGAAATGCTCGTGAGCCCGAGCTCATCGATTTTCTTTAAACTCAGATATATGTTACAGTTTATCAAAACATAAGAGACCTGTGTCTCTTTTTTATTGGCTAATATTTACTTTAAAAGGGTAAAAGTAACCCTTAAAGTTTATTCCAAAGAAAGTTTATTCCAAAGAAAGTTTAATTATAATTAATCCAAATGTTACTTATGTTTTTCCTAAAAAAAACTAAGCCCATCGTGGTACAAAAAATTTTTGATTATGCTATCAAAACAATTAAATTTGAATTTATGAAGTTTGCTGACAGCTATTTAAGCCTTAAGTTTATTGAGATTATTTAATTTATTTTCTAAAGAAATTTATTGAAAGCATTCATATCCCTTAGATAAAAATGGTAATATACAAAACATTTTGATGTTTTAATAGAGGAGATTAAACCCTATAACTAAGGCATTTGGTTTCATTAGAATGTAATGAAATTTACACAAAAATTACAAAGATAGAATTCCCTTTGTTTGATTTTACTGGAAATAATCAATATTTGTACTTTAAGAGAAATACAATAATTGTATAGGAATAAGCTTTAATTGATACATTTATAAATGTGATGTAAAAACTTACATTATAGATTTATAGAAAGCCTTGTTTGAGGAAAATTCAATTATATCAATGTTTGAAGTTAAGAAGTCTGTATATGTACACATGTATGTATATAATTTGAAACATATGAAGATATTTAAGGAATCCATTATGAAACAGATAAATTGGGAAGAATAAAAGAAACAGGAACAGAACCTAATGCTTACTGCAGTAAGGATAAAATTTTAGAAATTCTAATAATATATCTTTATAGGAGAGATGACTTTTTCATTTTTCTTTAATAAAAACATTAAAACAACAATAAAAATGATAAAGTTATCAGAATGGCCACTTAATAAAGCTACTATGCTTCATAAATTAAACATGTATTTGTCGTTTATTTTTATATTTCTTCTTTGATCAAATATATAATAAAATATATTTGAAAGAATTTAGGATAAAAGACAATTTTATATAGAATATAATAGAACGGAAGCACGATATTAGTTTTCTTGTATGTTTAACTGAGCTGAAAAGTTCCATTGAGGGAATGAGGGATTTTGAAAATGTTGTTTTAAAGGAAAAAGAATCAAAATATATTTTATTACAAAAAGTGTATAGATTTATTCTTCTTTGGTCTGGCCTTTATACAATAGTTTTGCTAGTGATTAGATTCAAATGTAATTTGATAGTAAATCTGTATTCCTCAATGACAAATCAACAGATGTAATAATAATTTTTAATCGCCGGGAAAATTTATCTATCAGTGTGCAACAATTTGAAGTATATGCCCTGCCTGAATACTTAAAGTGAAAACATAATTTCAATACGCTTTGAGAATCAATATTTAAGGGTAGTTTATGGAATAGTATTTAGCCGGCCATGAGCATTAAAACGACTTCTCAAATAAAGTAAATAGCGTAACGGAAAAAAACATTGCTGTTATAATATTTTAATAAGTTTTTGTTCATATTATTAATTTAAAACTACTAATTTCTCCTTCTAGTTACCGCTTTCTGTGATATGAAGGAATCTTTTTTTCTTTCACGTTATTTTTGACGGTACAATAAACCTTTTTTATTTTTTTTAAATGGGAAAGAAGTGCTATTTTTTATATTTTATATTAAATAATTTAAGTATTTAAGTCTTAACCAGCCATAATAAACAAGAATAGCTATCACTATTCACCTTAATTAGAATACCTACTGAGTAGTGAAAATTCCTCCAATTTTATGCTATTTGTTTTATGTGTGTAGTCACTTTTAGAATTTGTAGAATATCTTCAAACTGGAACCCTCATTTTTATGGTGCTAAAATTAAAAATTACTGGGATGAAACATTCAGCTCACATAAAATAGATTTAATTGCATTCTCTGAAGATTGGTTAAAAAAATTAATCTAATTTAAATAGATAGACCCTTTTGACTAGAGTTAGGATGGCCACTTAAAATTCATGATCAGGGATTTGAACATCTTTAATTCATAAAATAGGTATATTTAGAGCACCTTAAACATTATTGTAATTTGAATACAACATATAAAATCACAATGTAAATTAAGAAATTAATCTTTTTTACCTTTTTAATCATTTGATTTGTTCTTCGATTAGAATATTTTTGGGTTAAAAATTTAAATTTTAGCTATAGCAATATCTACAACATGGAATCATCAGATTATTTTAAAAAACATCCCAAAGGTTTGTTTGGAGTTGTATGCTTGTTTAGTATTACTTCCAATGCTGCAATCCTTTATCAAGGCTTTATTATTCAGACCAATTAGAATAACCACAACATTATAATTTTACCTAACATTTACAATTACCTTACAAGACCCTGACGTAAGTTGCAAAACAGTTAATTTCAACTGACCTCAATTTTTAATCAGGAACTAACAGCAAGTGCGATTTTACACTAGATTTTGCTTATGCCAAATGTTTATGATAAATATCGCTTCAGCAGCGTTGTATGTCTTTATATAGCTAACCAATCAATTGTTCAACCATGTGCAAAAATATTTTGAGGCTAAAGTTTTTCCCTATTTAATAAGGAACGAGGACTTAGTTCAACAAATAACTAACTTTGTACATGTTTAATGATTTTCTTTTAAAATGCTTGAATAAGGAAAAATTCAACACAATTGTTTAGAAAAAAGCATTCGAGCAAAGTTAAATTGAACCCTAAAAGCATTCTGTGAAATCATTTGTCTTGATAATAAGTTTGAAATTCTGTTAAAGCAATAGAAAATGATTATTCAAGCCATACATAAAAGTGGGTCTTAAAGACGTTTTTATGCTGTATTCCGCAAAAAAGGAAAAACAATTCTATGAGCTGCTTAATAGAGAATAATTTTCTTAAAAAACCAAAAAATATTGTCATCATGGGAAATACAAAAGAAGAAATAAAAAATTATTAAGCAATAATACGGCTATCAAACATTTACAAACTGCTGAATATTTAGACAATTATATGATTCCTGGTCCATGAAGCAAGTAGATTAACATTCTGGATACAATACCATTCATTGTAAAGTAGAAATCAATAGGGCTGGTTATTTTATTATGTAGAAAAATAACTAAATATGAAATTTGATGTTTGTGGTAGTAAAATTTATCAGCAATATAAGCCAAACAGCAGGATAATGGCTTTTGTATGTATAGTCCATAAACTTTTTAAAAATATAAATGAAAAACAATAAGTACTTGACTTTTATAGGACAAGAATAAAGGAAAATTCGACAAAATAAACCACTTCATTAAGCAGTAGGCAAATATTATATTTTGGTATAAGGAAAACTGCAATTAAAGAGAAATTATGTTTATAAAATAATAAAAAAATTACTGTATATAATATAAAAAAAGATTTTTATACTTTTCTCAAATTTCTTAGCAATACAAAAAAAATTATATGTAAATAAAAAGGAATATGAAGCAAAAAGATCATTATTTATCATAACATCCTTCAGTATGGCAAAAGAGCGGTCACTGGATCAGAAAATGATAAAAGCACCTAACCTTAACCTAAAACCTTTTTTGCTTCTTGTAATTAATTTTAAAGTAAACAATTAACTCTTTAAAATGAGAAAACCATTGATGAAGCTATTTTATGAGTATGACATGAGATTGTTGGATACTTTTAAAGAAGAAATATTTAGCCCCTAAATTTGTTTAATAATATTTTAAAGATAATATTTTCAGTATCGTTATAAGTTTTGCTATTGACAGTTAAATAACATTTCAAATATTTAGAAAAAATTTAGAATAGTTTAACTACTTTGATTAAAGTTCAAAGTGATTCTTCCATAAGAACAAGTTAAAATTACTTTGAAAGTGAAACAAAAAACAGTCATAAAATTGGAATTTTCAATCTTTAGTTTTTTTCAACAATTTTCTTTATTGCTTTCAATATAAAAACTATAGGCAAGTTTTAAGTATATGATCCTTTCAAAATAAAACTCCTTTAGTCAGATTATTTTATGTGAAAATACGCCTTAGGGTATTTATTTTTAGCAAAAAACAATAACAAAAAATTCTATAAAAGAACTTTTTCTTTTATAGGTAAGCCCTAATAAGTTGGTTGGTTTGGTTTTTACAAAGTTTTTTGTATTTTTTATTTCTTTTCTAATACTTTTTTATTATCTTTTGAAGCATAAAAGTATAATAAGTTAAATTAAATAGAAACTCATATTTCAATTGGAATTATTAATTTTCTTTTGTAGGAAAAATTTTGAAAAGTCATTTGAAGTTATAATATACATAGATTTGCTGACAACAAATGTCGTAATTTTTTAAAACAAAACTAATCCTACGCACTAAATCTTAATATTTACTCAAGCGGTGTACGTAATTAATTTAAATGAACTAAATTCTCAGCTGTTATACGGTTTTTTGAAATTTTTTATGTTTTGGGTTTAACACTAGAATTATATTAAAGGAAATTTGAGGGACAAGTAAATAAAATTATCATTCAAATCACTTTTATGTTTTTTTTTTTATTTCATTTAAAAATATTGAATATTCTATTTGAAATGGTTTCTAGAAAATGAGTTCATGTATTTAACTAATTAGTGACATTTTTGAAATTCTTTGATTTCAACTATTTTTGTAATTCAACATTGAAAATTATATTCAATGCAAATCTATTTTTAGATATTTTTTGGCACCTTTCTAATTTCATTTCGTAGATTTATGTTAGAATTTATTTATCATCTGTTCCCAATTCGTGACCTATAATCTAGCTACATTTTTCAAACAATTAGTAAAAAGGGCAATTAGCCAAAAAATTTATTGAATTTTAAAAAAATTTAACATTGTCAAGGTCATGGTCAATGTTTTAAGCAAGTGAACAAATTAAAGACTATCAAATAATAAATTTATCAAAAAATGACATATTTGTCACATTTTGACAAAGTTAATTTATTTTTTGAATAATTTTTTTTTTAAATATTTGCAAAACATTTTTTTAGTGTTTTTCAAAACTAGCTATAATTTTCAAAATAATATAAATTAGACATTTTTTAATTGATAAAAATCCTTTTCTTTTTATTTATTCTGAAAGTTTTGTACTTTGTTAAAGAAACTTTTTGTGCTATATTTGTATGTATATAAATACTTATGTAAAATTGGTAGCTCAGTTAATCTTATTGCAGGTACATTGGATTAATCCGTTCCGTGTTTTACTTAAGTGATTTTTAGTTTCAATATTATTTTATTACTTGTGTTTAGGGTTTTTGAGAACTGTTAAGATATGTATGAAGGCTGTATGTTTTACAACACCATGTATAGATTACTTGTATGTATAAAATTGAACCAACTAAAAGTTCATTCTTGCAGTTGCTTGGTTTACATTTCTAATTTGTCTAATATTGTTTGCAGTTTTATTAGCTGAATACAATTGTATATTGTATGAATATACATGTATAATAATTTTACTTGCAACTCCAAAAGTTGTTATTAAGTAGATATTTTGTGGTTTTAGTTTTTCTTAACTTGAAGAAAAATATTTTCTATTAAAGAAAATGAAGAAACAAAAACTCAACCTTTTATTTTAGTTTTAGTCAGAAACATAATATATTTTAACACTATTTGAATACTTAGCGTATCCTTATGACATTATATTAAAGATTGAGTGAATGTTAGAGTTCAATTTGTCAATGCTATTAGAGTTGAATAAAATAATAAAGCTGAATATCGTATTGAAAGTAATATAGGAAGCTGTTATTTGCTCTTTTTAGCTTGCTTAAAGACGGAAATAAATATTTCTTTTTCTTTCAACTAACTCTTTCTTTTGTTTCTTGTCCATCAAACCTATATAAAGAGTTTAAGTGCCTATTCCAAATATTAAGTGGATAACCTGAAAAAATTAATCATCGAGAAAATGAAATTAGGATTCTCAATTGAATGAGAGTTATTATATTTAATATTCAAAAGAAATTTTGAAACTTTAAATATTTTCCTGAAATGAATATCAGGGAACTAAAAAAAATATGATTGAAATTCAAAAATTATAAAAGCTAAATTAAAACAAACTTTTAGTAGAAAAATTTAAAGGAAAAAGTATGAATAAACAATTATGATACGAAAATAATTAAATTCAAATATATTTATTGTATGAAAAAAATAAAAAAATATTTACAAAATAAATATAAAGTTTTTTTTTTTGCTACAATTTTAACTTATAATTGATTTATTAGCATTGTTGACATATATGTATATAACTTATTAACTAATTATATTATTCACTAGTGCGGGAGGATGATCCAATGATTAATTCCCTGAAGTTGAAGTTTATGCTAATGGGTTAGCTCATACGACTTGATTCATTTGAATCGCCTTTTTGATTGGTTATGTCCAGCAGCTGATTCATTTCTGTGTTTGTGAGATGTAGCAGCCTTTTCTCATGCTTTATTGCATGTTCACGTACTATCTCCTCTACTAGTTTGACTTTCAAATCCTCATGTAGCTCTTTGTTTGTTACATTCCAGTATGCATTGGATATTAAAAATCGATGTGTTACTTTTACTTCCAAAAATTTCTTGAATTGGCGAATTTGGTCACTATAACACAAAAAAACTACAAAAAAAACCTAAAAGAAAATTTCTCTTTTTTCTTGCTTTTTATTTAGAAGCTTCTATAACACACACAAAAGTGCAAGGATCTAATTTGATTCTTTTCCAAATATTTGCAAATTTATTTCATAGTACCTTCACAGATCCATCCTGAGAAAGAAAAAACGCTTTTGTACTTAAGTCATAAATATACAGCAGTAATCAGCAAACAGTTTTTAAAAGGGCGCATCACAAATTTTTTCAGAATTTTCTTTAATATCCAATAAATAACTTTAATTCAATAACATTGAAAAGGAAGTAAAATTGTAACTGGGTACTGTAATTTTATCTAAGGCTGAAGTCAGCTAATTATTGGTTGAAGAAAGTTTAATTTTTCGTGAAATTATATGGTTGTGTTTTGTACAACTCATTAAATGATGAATTCTTTTAGAATAAAGTAAAACTTTAAAAACGAAACGAAGAAAGGTGAACTTTTAATGCATTCTTCCTCGAAGTATCCAAAAATGCTGCAATAGTTTTCATACAAGCGCTTAATCCCCTTTGCTTTCGTTTATTTTGTTTCTTATAACAAGAAGAATTAAAAAAGCATTTAGGTTATATTAAGCTTACAAGATTGAAGATATTTTGGTGAGTGTTTTTAGTATGTTTTGGTTTTTTTCATACAGAGAAAATAAATTTATATATTCACAAGCATTTACTATTATTTCATTTTACTTTACATATTATTATAAAGCTGTATAATACTATAAGAATATAATACTTTTGCAAATATTAACTTAGTGTCTTCTATTTTTATGCAAGATAACAACCGATACAAATTATACTTACATTACATCCTGTTCGATGTAGCCTTTGTAAATATTGCCCACCCTTTGGGAAAATGCCATTACTTTCAATTTGCCATTGGATAAACCAATATTGCAGCTCGTTTTGTGGCTCCATTAGGGCTTGTTTGCAACACAATGACGAATGAAAGTGTTAAAATAAAATTTGTTGGGTAAACATAATTTATATGTTTGCGTAGAATATTACGATATCATAAAAATTTAAATAAATCAAAGAGGCTCATTTGTCATGGCTAACATTATTTTGTAAAAAGTATTAAAAGTTTATATTGAAGGCATTTATTAGAAATTTGTGTTATCTCAATATAAATGTTAAATCTGGAATTTTATTTAGAATGAGATATTAGGAATTCATGAAGACTGAAGGCAATTGTGGTAGCAGTTAATTTTAGTGGTAACTAGTACAAGTGAAATAACTTGTATCAGACGATTGCTGGTTACATGATACATATATTCAGAGTAATATGTACATAAAACAAACAATTTTTACTAATTTGAGCATTCAAATTTTTTATAAATGAACCCTAGCTATTTGCCAGTGATTTGATGTAAGCAAAAATATATTTCTTTCTACACAAACATTTACTTGTATTGCGTCAGTTCATTTTACACATATAGTACTGCTAAATTGAGAATTTTATTAACCATAAAAAAAGAGTCATTGAGGATGATAAATCGATGAGAAAATAGGGTTGACTATATTTAATGCTTTAGTTGACCTGCATTCAAATTTATTCAACCTTCTTCATATAGTACGTAATCGTTACTCGATATTATATATATATACTTCTTTTCAAAAATACCCAGGCAATAGAAGCAATAGAATAACTGAAGTATCATCGATAATTCTACAGGACCTTACAATTGAAAAGGGACTTGACTTAAAACTCCCTTTTGATATTATTAAAGTATTTCACTAGCGAAATTTATGGAACCTTAAAGATTTTATGATTCAATATAATAAAACTTTTTTCATTATTTTTATATGGTGTAAATTTTTTGACATAAACAACTGTTGTATAAGACATTGATAGGGAGTTTATAATTTTCAACTTTAGTTATATTATTTTAGAAATTTTATAAGAAAACCATGATTTCACCAATTCAAAACATGTTTTGATATGTAATTTAGAAATTCGCATTATGAACTTTTGAGTTGATAGAAGCATATCTTTTGAATAACTGTATTATTCGCTCTCATAGAAGTTAGGGAAAGAATTACATAACAATGAAAAATAGGATATAATCATGCTTTCATAGAAAAATGTCAATATTTGTGATGTATCTGTAACTAAGAACAGCAATTATCGGTTAAAGTTTTAATACAGTCAATAAAATTAATAAAAGATGTATTTTAAGTCATAATAAAGATACTATATTATTTAATGTTAACTTTTAGGATACATTACAAAAAGCAAAGAAAACCACAAATGTTGGGATTCCTCTTAACAAAATGTCATGAATAATTTCTGAACGACATAATTTATTTCATAAACTGTGTTGCTGTGCAGTGATACAAATTTAGTCATAAGCCACTTACAATGTGTAGTTTTGGAACCATCTGAAAATTAGTATTTAAGTCAGTTGGAAAATTATCCATCGCTTAGGGATGGCTCAAATTATTCATACTCATTGCTATTTCAAATATTCTTTTCAGTATTTCTATGCAGATATAAAGCAGAAACAATATTTTATGCATCGATGATTATGATAACACAATTTTTCTCGATTTTTTTTTCATTTGTCTTGTTCTTTTTCGTAACAGCTCATTCAAAGATCATTTTGAACAAATTGATTTGAATAAAAAGTATATAAGTGATTGTCCTTTTAAACTGCCTTCACTTTATTTAAAGCTATTAGACGTAAAATAATGACTATAGAAGTGAAGTGAATTTAAAGTTGGCTCATAGTTTTGTGGTTTCTATGGAAACTTTTCTAAAAGATTTTCTATCATATGAGTTAATGACTTCATATACTTGGGTGACAAATATTTATTAATTTCATGCAAATTGGAAAAGTTACTTGTCGTTTAAGGTTTCGCAAATATATGAAGTCATTAGAAGACACTTATAAGAGTTTCAATACCAGCCTTAAAAGTGACTCGAATGACAAATCAATTAAAAAAATGTGTAGTTCAAATTTTTTTTCCATAATTGTGATGTGGATTTGTTATTTATGATGGAGATGAAATAAAATGAAAGATAAAGGTAGAAATTCTTATATTTCCTTTATGATTATTTTATTTTTTCTTCTTTCAACCATTTTTGCTCTAGGGTCTTTTATAATTTTCTGTCATTGTAGCAAGCATTTCTTTCTTGGCTCGGTTTTTCATGGCAGTACAACTGAGTGAATTCCATATGCAGTCTAATCTTGATACCTCCAAATAATTTTTTGTGAGTGTTGTTGTTACTTTAAAATACAAGATGAGTGTAGTCCGTTAGTTCTGCTAGTAAATCTCTTGGCTTAATACTTACAGCTGGATTTTCTTGAAGCTAAAAAAGTAAAAAAATTGTTCATGAGCAAACCTGTATATCTGTCAGGTTAACAAACTTTTTCTGTTACGCCAGGACTAAATAAGGCTCTGGGATAAAAAAATATAGGCAGTATCAATCTAATAGTGTAGAGCCCAGGTATTTGAGAAAGTTTATCAAGTTGAAGTTAAAGTCGGCTGGTCTGATTTGCTATCATGAATAGGATAAAACAGGTGTGTTGCAAGAAAGCGTAATAAATCGATTTAATTTTAATCAATTTTCTTTCGAACTTATTTGTACAGAATATATTAAGTAATGAAGCGTTTTTAAAAGAGTTAACTAACCTAAGTGTTTTGCCAGTATCATATAGTCTTTACTAGATTTAACGAATGAAAAACTACTCAGTCAGAATCAAAACCAAAATTGAATGTAAAAGAACTTATGACTTATATAATAAATTGCTTTACCTAGTTTGTCTGGACACGAGACCGAGGATAAATTAAAATTATTTGTATTATTTGTAGTGTGTATATATATAAAAATTTTTGGTTTTATTTATAAATAACTAAATTAATTTGTGATTTTACAACCATTAATTAGGTATAAAACCCCTAAAACTGGAATGATATAATAGCATAAACACATGGAACAATTACAATTTGTTGTGCTAACATCAGTGTTCATGTATAAAACTCAATGTGAATGCCATTTTTTATATTCCTACTATTAGTTTGCTCAAAATCCTTCAATTGTTAATAAAATCTTTTCTATTCATCCAATCAAGTTCAAATAAATTTTGTTGTGTTGGGAGTGCATGACAATTGATGTTAATACAGTTAGTTCAAATATTAATTCATTAATTATATTTAATAAACTAATATTAAGTTTTATACGAGAGAAAAACTTCAGAAAACTGAACGAAACGAATTCTGAATTCAGAAAAAAGAAAAAACAATCTCAAGTAGGAATATACTTTGAAAAATTTCTTTTTATATTACTTGTTCTATATAAAGTGAAAATTATAAATTTAAGCTCCAAAACTATTGTCGCGAGGTTAAATGAGTTAAAATTGCTACTGTAGGCTAGCTTTCTGAAGCTTAACCTACATAAATATTGAAAATTGATAGCTTTAATATATTCATAGCCCAATAGAAACGTTGTTTTTCGTATATGGAGAGAAAATGTTTAAGACAGTCATTTTTGTGACAAATTATGAACTACTTATTATAGAATAAAATAATTATTTGTTGTCTATAAAAACCAACAAAATATGAATACATAATTTTGTCTCAGTGGGTGAAGTATAACATTCGATAAAGGTTTTGATAATTTTAAAAGGTGTTTTTTGACTCAAGAAAATATTTGGAGTCATGCTAATAGGTTTTGAAGATTGTAAGCACAATACACAATAATGAAAATTTGCTTACCTTTTTCTGATTAAAAAAAAAATCACTGCGAAAATCAGATTACTTTAAAGTACATTCTGTATGGCCCTTTAACAATATCATAGTGAAAAGCTTATTTTGTTTTTAAATTTTTTTGACTTGTGACTACGTTGAATATGTATATTTTTTTATTTTTAATGATCTAGAGAGCTATTATTGAACAAATTTCTTTATGATAAAATTAAACAAATTGTTGTTTAATAAAAAGTGCAGTAGTTGAAAAAAATTATATGTAAAATAGGCATTGAATTGTTCTATTTGTTTGGCAAATTATAGAGCCTAAAAAAACTATATACATGAATACAGTAAACCATGCTAAAAATTTTTAAAAAATTGCTCGCGTACTTAAAAATCAACATTACTGTATCTCTAAAACCTTTTTTTCTGGCTATGTTCTACCACAAATAGGGCCAGAGTTCAAATATACTCAGCTTGGGTCAAAAATGTTCAATATCGGTGTGTTTTTATGTTATTTTCCTATTTTCCTTTTGTTTTGATTTTTAGTATTAAAAATGCAACATATGACAACTTTTTATTAAGTTTTCAATGCTCAAGTTTCATTTTTAAAGTTTTGTTCTTTTTATTCAGTTTTGGCAATTTAATTCAAGTTTTGCCGTTGTACAGTTCCTATATGAGGTTTTGGATATTTTGTAATAATAACTTCTACAGTATTGGCTAACTTAATAAGTAGTATTGAAAGGTTATTTTTCAGTTTGTTGGTGTTTTTGGTGAATTTTGATATTGATTATGCAAATTGTTGCCTTGTTAGTGTTGGTAGTATTATTTGGTGGTGCACAGTCTTGACAGTCTTTTGGGTTTTATGGTTTGCAGTACTATTTCTGCAATTGCTAATCTTGACAGGTTTAGCTATTTTGATTGGTCAATAACAATTAGGCCTTTTTCTAAATTCTTCTAAGTAGAAAAATAATTTCTTCAACAGTTTTGTCGAGAAAATGTTTATTTCAAATGACACCCCCAAATTAAACTACTAACTATAAAACACATTGAGAAAATTAATTTTAGAAATGGGAAACTTGAGCTGACTTGGGTCCAAACGATACCAAATAACTTGATTACAACTAAAGGTCTACTAAGTTTTGCATAAATATATCACCACTTTTTGTTCGAAAGTGTCAATACGTAATGGCATGATCATAATAAAAATTATTGAATCAATATCCAAGCTTACTATTTGAAAGCTTCTTGGAAGTTAAATTAATTATAAAACAAAAACCAAACGCTCATTTTACTATTTGGTAAATTGGAAAAAATAGTATAAAATATCCTACAAAAAGCTCACAATATAATTATTTCCAAGGGCTTTTCTTTATGTAGAATCAATATATATGTAGTATTTTACTTCAGTTTAGTCTCGAAGAAAGAGGGTTAAATTCATCTCAAAGTTCCATTTTCTTGAAGATGTTATGTATAGAAAATGTTACCTTCAGAAACTTTGCTTGGCAATTAAAAGGCGAAAAAAACATTTTCTTATTTAAAAACTGAAAGATATTTTTCTGGAAGCTAACAAGCTTGAATTAATGAGTGATTTCTATATTATTAAAAAAGATAAGGTGCGAAGATAAATATATAATCTTACAAAAATTAATTTTAATATTTTTTAAAGATACGAAACAAAAAACAGATTATAATAAGCTTAAGCATGTTCTCAGAAAAGAAAATTTAAAAAATTTCTAATAATTAATTATTAAAAGGTTGAAAGAGATGCCTTTCATTTGATATTAAAAATAAAATATGTCCTTTCAGTAAAAAAATATCAAGGATGATATCACGTTTTATTAAAGCGGAATAATTACATCACTAATACTCGGTTAGCTCAGTAATTTATTTTATGCTATCAGGTATCCGAGTACTTTTTGAAAATGTTATTATCCTCTCTAGGGTATAATATTAAACGAAATAAAGGAAGCTATAACAATTTTAAATTTTTTAGATTTCTGAAATACTAACATAATGTCATCTAGTAACCTAATTATCTTAGTTATAACTTAGTTCTATAGAACTTTATATTTTGAGTAGCTCTTTTTTACATTTTTGAGAAATTAGGATTTTTTTTTTTGATTATGGTTTCTTTGGAAAGTAGTTTTGTTTTTTCTTGCAACGGATGGCTTAATTATATTCTTTAGCCGCATTGTCCTTAAATATTTTAAGAGCTTATATAGCAAAGTTTGTTTGTGAAAAAATTACCATGTGTGAGCTTTCTTAATCCCCTGACACATTCGGTCTCGATTTGAAACTACAGGACATAAATTGAAAGAAGGAACTGATGGTCATACTTAGTATCTTATAAGAAAGGTGCATTAAAAGTTGGATAAGGCGTTAACAAATGTGTATGTAAAGAAATACAATAAATATTCTTATTACTGAGTATTTAAAGAATTGTTCACTTGTTCAGACATTTTTAAGAGTCTGAGTTATAAAAATTTAGAAGAATATTAAATTTGCTAAAAGCTGATAAAATCCAAAACTAAATTAAAATTTTATAAACTAATCTTTGAAACATGAAAGGAGCTTTTTATAATCAAAAAAAAAAGAAGCTGATTCTTCAGTGCTTAGCAACCCTAATGTAGCTAGCGGGTAAATCTGTCAAACGGAATAATTTTAAAATTTTTGATGACGGATTACATTTCCCTATTTTCTCAGTAAAATGAACCGAGTTCAAATTTTTATAAGTCTATTTATCAAAATTAGAACAGAGGCTTGGTAATTGAAATAAAAGATTTTTTTTGTTTTTCTGAAATGAGTCGTAATATATGCTACACAAAAAACCTGACGTCTAAAAAAATATTTGCCCATAATTTAATTATTTGAAATTGTAGAGCTTAGAATTTTTTAAAAGGAATATACTTAACAGCTTCCTGTTATGGTTATAACTTTTTTTGGATTCGTGTTAGTTTCTTTATTTAACATTGCATATATTTGGTTTTGGAGGAAATTATTGTATTTAATAGACACAAAGTTTTAAAAATTTTAAGAATACCGTTTTTTTTTCTGTTAATTTTTACGTTAACCTAAAATTTTATATTGGTACTTTTTAACATGCCTGATGAGAGAAATATTTTATTTGAATGAGTATTTTAATGACCATGATAAACTATTACTAATAACCACATTCTACAAATTTTGGATTTATTTCATGCGCCTCAAAATCAAAACGTTCTCTAGGCCAACCTTTGCTAACTGAATTTGAAAATTATTTTTCTTTTTGAATTTTGAACCAGTATTTTTGAAATTGCGCCAAAAAAACATATCTCTCCGTATCTCATAAGTTAAAAGTTTTTTTGTTATGACAAATGATTAATTCAAAAAAGTCCCTATTTTTGTCCTTAAAAAAGTTTTAAAGAATGAAATTGACACAAAAAATTAAATGACAGCAAAGGCTTTTAATTTTTTTTAATTTTTCACGAGCTCTCACACTATGTTAGAACTTAATTTATTAAAATCAATACTTTATATTTTGAGAAGAGAAGCAAAAAGTTCATGCCACTAAGGAAAAGAAATTTTGAGTTATTTTGAAAACTCTCTAAAATATTTCATCAGTAAATTATTTAATTATATGCTAATTCCTTTGTGTAAAACCTCAAAATTTCAATTATTTTGTTTTGGTGGTCATTATCCGGGTATTCTTTCCCTTTCGATTTGCTTCTGCTTCCTCTTCTTTCAATTTTTCCTTCTCAGAGTATCTGTTATAATTGCTGAAGACATTTCCCTCTTATTACGCAATATATTTCTTCTTGGACCAGGATTCTTGGATAAATATAATAGTTTGATTTTATTAAATATTAAAAGGTCAGTTCTTTCATGACCCCATAGCCTGGCTCTTTCAAAACATTTTCAATTTAAATGCTTAATGTAAAACATTTTGCAAAATGAAACAATAAATCGTTTAAATGATACCGTTAAAAGAAGCCTAAAATATTGCTAATCAATATGTTATACTTGCTTTAATATTATCCGAAAGCACTTAGAAATAAATAAAAGAAAGTCAAACAAGCAAATGTAATTAATAGCCTGCTTCACCTAAAACTTCGTACAGTTAAATTTCTTTTTATATTTTGTTTAACAGTAAAATAAAAAATTATCCTCCGCAAAATATGACCTTTGACACAAACTTTTAAATATTTTAGTTATGAAAATCTGGCTAACTATATAATTTTTATATGCAGACCTTATATAAATCAAATCATTTTACCCAACACTTCAATAGCAACAATTAAACATAATGAAAATATAACCATGACGGATAAACGAGATACCATTAAAAAATCACCCAAAGGAATTCATTTTTATTGAATGTAAATTATTCAAAAACGGTAACGAGTCTCGTTTGAATTTACTAACGATCCAAATCAAGATCAGCTCTAAAGAGCTAGAAAACTTTGTCTTATGCAAAGAAGTATCTAAACTGTACAAGAATTGCTTTGTTAGATAATTAGCAGAAAAAAAAAGGAATTGAAAATAAAACGAAGCCTTAAATTATACTAACAACAAAGGATAAGAACTTCAATGGATTCAAATTGGACATTGCTGAAGGAGTATTACATGAAAGCTCTGAATAACTGTGCACAAGTGCTATAGAAATATAAGATGAACTATTTTCGAATTTGTGCTTTAGCATACCAGCAATAGAAAAAATGTTTGTTACCTTTAATAAAAATACTGTGTAGGAGGACTGTGTAGAAGGATATTTAAATAAATTTCATAGAACAATGCAGGTAATTTATATTACTGGGGATTAAGTTTGGAATTTAATTAATGAAGCATAAATATTAATTTCTATTTGCATAAATATTTATGCACTCTTCTGTGTTGTTTTTTCTTACTCCTCTTAAAAAATCTGCAATAAGCCAACAAATTTTCCTATGATTTTTTAAAGTTTTATAATAACTATTTATCTAATAATTCTACAATGGTGGAATTCATTAAGTTATCGAAATCTTAGATTTTGGAAAAACTAAGGGAGAGAAAATATGTTGGTTATTTTTTCAAATGTATTCTAAAGCACAGCTTTTAAAAAACCACTAATAGACTTTTTTGCTTGTTTTGGTATATCCTTTTATGAAGTGATTTTGAGTTCCATTCATCAATAACTGTTCTACCTTAAATGATTCATTAGGTAATGAGTCCAGAGTCTTTATAAATGTGTTATGGTTATGGGTAAATTTGATGTTTTGAATTTAAACGACATCTACTATAATCCAGTTTTTAGAAGCCACAAAATTTACAGACACTCCCATCTGAACATCAAATGTGAAATTTTGTCTAGATGTTGTATCGTTTCATTGATTAAATACGATATCCTGCTTTATTTGTTTGTACTTTAACAATGCTACAAAATATGCCACAGGAATTCATGAATATTTTGTGGAAATACTCAGAAGGTAGCCAAGATTACTATTCTGAGTATATTATTATTATTTTTTCCTCAAGAAGTAAATCATTTTGTTTTAATATTAACTTGTTGGTTTTGTATGTACTAAACGGCTGTCTTCCGTCATTTTTGTATATCCTTTTAATTTAACATGACTTTTATTACAAACTTACTTCTGGTAATAATATTTTTGACTATTCACTTTTAATTTATTTAATTGAATATCTCATGAGCAAATAAAATTGATTTTAAAACATATTTTAAATAATAATTTGGTTTTTTTCAATTTGATTTCAGGTTGGCGAATATTAAATGAAAAATGATGATAGCTACAAGCAAGGGTGGCGGGTATTAATCAAATAAGAGGTGGTGGCCCAGTTAGGGAAGTAGGGCCGCCTCCCAAAAATCCTTGTATACCACTACCTTTATATTTGAAATGCATGCGAATGTGCATTCGGATCGTGGTGGAGGGGGGGCTGGTGGGGGTTCATGGCGACTACCACCTGATGAAACTCTTCAAGTACAGGATCCAAAAAATAAAAATGATGAATTAGCATATGAGGGTGAAGGACATAATTGGCGTAGTATAATATTTTCATTATTAGTAATAGGATTAGTAGTAGCTGGAATAGTTACTGCCATCTATTTATTAGGGTAATTTAAAAAATAAAAATGCTTCATAAATATTAATTTTTTAAAAAAAATTTCTATTTTCTGACTTTCAGATATGTTGATGAACTTTTATATTGGTCTGGTCGTCGTATGATACTCGATGAATATCTGCAAGGTGATTTAACACCACAACGCCTTCAACCTACATGGGTAACAAGAACTAAATATGTTTTTCAATCAAATGACGGTGGTCTAGCTGTTCTGGATGCTACCACTGATTCAGTTGCAACACTAGTTACAAATCACACTTTAAGGCAATTAGATGTTAAGAATTATCAATGTACAGTAAATCTTCAATATGTTCTCTTTAGGCATAATGTTAAAAAAGTAAGTAAAATAATTTCTTTAATTAGTGGTTAGTTTTTTGTGAAATGTATACACAATCTTCATTTCATCAATTATTCTACCTACCGATGCTTCTTTTAATGAATTATTAAAAACAAAATGTTTTCATCCTCAAATTTTAAGAATTATATTTTTGTTTCTCAACTGAGATGCACAACTCATAACACTCCTTTCTGATGGTTGATTTTTTCAATCGGTATTAATTTATTTTTTTACTTGTTGCGAAGGTAATGTGCTAGTAAAATGATGAAATTAAAACATCAATCTAGGAAGAATTTAATCAGAAAAATTTTGTTTTTCTTATGAAATGGGGAAATTTGAAGCGTAATATTTCACGTACACTTATACTGATTCCTCAAGAACGGGATGTTTTATTTAGAAATTATGGAAGGCCATTGATGTTTATGTAAAAATTTATAAATTTGATTGAAAAATGAAACATGCAAATTTAATTTTTCTAATTTATCTTTAATCAGCAATTATTTTATTACTTAATGTCTTATAAAGCATAGCATAATGTGAACATTTGTTATTTTGTTCTATTTTATTATACTATTAAGGAAAATGTTTACATGCAGTTTTAATACCCATCATATATGCGTGATAAATCTATATTTTCGCTTAATTAATGTTATACGTGCACGTAACACACCATCAAATTGTATTATTATTAGTCTTTTTCTAGCTGAAACTTCACTTGGTTTCAATGAACATATTAAAGTATGTATTCTCAAGCTAAAACACTCGTTGGTAAAATTACAACAAATATTCCTTTTGGAATATTAAAGAAAGACAAAAACTGTTTTCCCCTAAGAGCTTAGCACTATTCTAGTATCCTAGAACAATTATTTTTTTGTGTCCACAAAGTTACTAAATATAAAAAACTTATCAGGTTTAAGTGCTCTAGTCCAAAACAAAAAGTAGCATAACCTTACTTCCAAGCCTGAAATACTGCTGCTTTGCTAGCTAAGTCACTTAAATGATATCTTAAAACTCCC
The DNA here is from genome assembly GCA_947359355.1 of Acrocera orbiculus. Lineage (NCBI taxonomy): Eukaryota > Metazoa > Arthropoda > Insecta > Diptera > Acroceridae > Acrocera > Acrocera orbiculus. The sequence continues at coordinate 15,775,899 of OX375757.1, forward strand.
CCCCCCCCTCCCATATATAAATAATATTATTATATTGATTCAAAGTAAATAATTCGTTAAACCAAAATAATTCGATTTCAAATTGCTTTGACCTTACAGACTTTTTATTAAAATTCTTAATAAGTACCTGACGAAGTGGTTCAGAAAACCCTTAAAAGTCTAAAGTGGTTATATGGGCTTCTGAATTTTGAAAAAAACTCGTTTTTGTTATGTTTTAATTTTTTACAATATTTTTAGGCTTTCATACAAAAATTTCAAGTAACTCAAAATCAAACTCTCGGAGATAGAGCCTTACAAATTAGGGGTCCATTGCCGACAGTCTTTATAGTCTTTCATATTGCTTCTCAAATATTAGATTGAATACAGCTTAAATAAAAAAATTGCAAGTATTTACCGTATTTAACTGTAGAATTTGGTTTGTCGTCTTTTTTAGCACTTATCATAACCATAAAACTTATTCTCAGCTTTCCAATTGACTTCCTTCCACGCTTTAGTAGGCTCTTATAGTTCTCTGATGTAAAATTTTGTTATTAGATCCTTCCATATTTTTAGCCTAACCAAAAATTTATCATTTTGTCATCGTTCTTTACATACAATCTTTTGGTGTGCTCAGAATTCAGGTTTCCTGATATAATTTTGTTTGTTTCGTTAAAGCTACTTTTTTAAATATTATGGTATTAGAATTAAGAAAAGGACTGCTTATAAAAATTGTTTTAGTTGGTTCAAACTGTTTTCATTTGGATTAAGAATCTATTGACTTGAAATTTTATTTACTACTAGTTCCGTGAATTACCGATTTCTCAAAGTTGTAAAACGAGTATTCTCTAAGAAATGATTCTTTTAAGCTTTTAAAATTATTATTTTGTACAATATATATTCAAGCATTAAAGTAGCTGTAACATAAACTCGAAAAAGTAAAAAATAAAAATATTTTTAATTTTTAAAGGTTTTGACATTAATTGAATTTTTATATGGATACCGTGACTATTCTAAAATATTTTTAACAGGTAGTTTTCTTTCTTAATGGCTCAATTTTTTTTACAAAATCTCAATTAAAATTAATAATAATATACTTTTTAATATTCTTACTGAAGCAAAGAAAGCTCTTTTTTCCACAAAAAAACATTCTTTTTCACGCAATTACTTATTTAAATAAAGTAACTTGGACTAATCTTAAGCTTATAACAGTCCAAAAGCAACAAAATATCTTTAACAAAACATTATTTATAAATTTTTATAGAACTTAAGCTTGAAAACGACCTCTCAAAAGAGAATGATGAAGCAATAGCCATTTACCAAGGTCTATATTTAAGTGTCGTGAGCTTAAGACACGCATATCCAGCATGACATACAAAAAAATAATATTGCCGAAAAATGAAAAGGGTTGTCTGCAAAACACAAAAGATATGAGTAGTTATTTTTTTTTTCTAAAAAATATTAAAATGAAAAATATTCATATTAAGCTAAAGATTTTTTAACTCCAATTTAGTAACCGTAAATGTTTGAGTGCTTTGGAATATTAATTGCAAATTAATCGTCTAATATAGAATGTTTATCATTTATTTTATGTTATTTTTATTTTATCCTTTTCAATATTTATGTAATAGTAAAATTAAATGGCTTATCGCAACACATTTCGCAATTTCTTAGCAACTTACAATTAGTGTCATACAACAATTTTATAATGACAATTTGATGATTGAAAAACAAAGTAAAAAAAGTTTATAAAAACAAAGTATATATACCCTAATTGTTTGCTTTATCTTAACATTTGGGCCTGATAAGAGCTCCTTGAAGAATCAAACAATGAAAACAATCTGTATTTGTTTTGCTTCTGTATTCTCATTCACTTTTATCTATTCCTGCTTTTTTCCTTCTTTCTTTGTTTATTCTTCTTATTCTCCTTATTTGATTTCCAATTAAATTAATTATTTTTTTTTTTAGTTTTTAGTAAAGTTCTTTAATATTTTTAATGTAAATTTTAGCTATCATCCTATCGTCCTTCTTTGACTAATTATAATTTAGCTGTAAAAAAAGAAAACACGTAAGATGCCCCAGCGTAAATAACTATCAACACTACTACTTTGAACCATGTTACTTCAGAATTGTATAAAACAAATATCAGTTTTTATAAATCCAAATAAAAGGTGAATGCGTTGAATAAGTGCTCAATAAGCCCAAAGAAAATATTATTTTGGTGTGTTAGATTTTATTAAATACCAAAAATGATCTCAACTGTAATTTTCTTAATTTATTTAATTAATAGCAGACAAGCTCCATTAAACATTTTATATCACTTAAATCTTTAATTAGCTTCCTAACTTTAATCCTATTCCACATTTTTACTTAATATGAAATATTTGTTATTTTAGTTTTAGAATACAATTTGTTTCTACTTTTTTAAATTGAAATATTTCAAAAGTGAAACTTTTAATTTCTTATGTGTAAAAATTTAACATAGTCATTTCATCGAACACAATACTTTGTGATTATCTTTCCACACTACTGCGGAATTTTCCAGACAATTACTCTTTTCTATATAACATTTTCATATTTTCATTATGAAATTTCTACTCTTCCTTAAGACTTTCCAAAAATTGATTTTTTTAGTTTAGAAAGTGATTTTCATACTTTTTGCCAAGACTTTTGATGACTTGGTAATTTGTGATGAAGGCACTTCATGTTTGAAATCGTTTTTAATGCTTTAAAATTTTAAAAACATTGAAATTTGGTGCTTGTAAAGTAATGGCAAGCATCATTACATAAATTTGTAAAAATCAAAAGAGATAATGTATTTGACAAGTTTGATGGGTATATCCGATCTGAATCTTATATTTAAAGAGATTTATTAAATTTTTTTTCCTGTAATGCCGGATTACATTTAAAATTTAATATCATTTAAGTCATGTAAAAAAGTGACGCTATTGTAGCTGTCAATTTCTATGTTCCTTTATCTTTAAGTTTTGAATAAAGTAATTTGTATTCAATTTTTGCAAATTCAATGAGAATTTAAATTAATTTTACAGAAACCTAAAAAAATTTATTACGGAGTTTTTGATGTCATTTTAAATGGTTTAGCTAGACTTATAAAATAGTTTTTCCTCACACATACTCTGTAATAATGTTTATATTATCAAGTAAACTACTAAGTCCTTAAGCAATAACCTCTTCTTCTGATTAAATATAGTTTCAAATCAAAAATGGTAGGTAAGTCAATAGTTGAAGGGACAAAGTTATAAAAAGAGAACTGATCCATCTATAACATAATAACCTATCTTTTATTTTGATAATTTCCTCCACATTATAGGCATTCTTTTGATTCATTTAATTAGAAATTGTGTTTAATTGCATGCTATTCCTTGTATAGTATATTCTGATAATGCCTTGATAATTGTTTTTGTTCTTAGCCTTTCCTTGCATAGTCTTGAAGTTTATTTATCGTAAGTTGTTATATTTATCAAACTATTAAAAAGTCATTTTCTGTTTTACAATAGCCACTAGCCAATCATTTGCAAACCAGTCTTTTGCACTTCTGTGCACCAATAATATTCTTTAAGGTCTTTAATTTCGCATTTGATTTCCTTACTCCACAGCACATTTCTTCTCTGTTTTTGTGTCAATTTTTCCTGTTAATGAACTCATTATTAATTATATATATCTTATTTTTGAACCATAAACAAGGGTATGGAGAATACTAAAAATTTGAAATTGATATATCTTATAGCTAATTACTATCGATTTTATGTAAGATTTAAGGGTTTATATGTTTTACAAAGCATTTTATAGTAGTGCTTTTTGTGTTGAAATTTTTTCCCCAATAGATTTTTAACATTTTTTTCAGATTATATATTTCTTTAAACTTTCAGTTCTCATAATGAATGAAGGTCTTCGTTTTTATAAAATTATTTTTCTCTGCTGTTTTTACTTTGTTCTTTTCAGTATCCATTATTCCCAATATTTCTGCTGTAGTCAGAGTCAGAAAGTTAATTTGACTAAATTTTGGAATAGCTTCTGAGTTTTCTTTTAGTTTACATAAGAAACAAATTACATAGCACTGTATGAATATAAAAAAATCTAAGCTCTTCCCTGCCTTTTTAATATTTGAAAGATCTTCAAAAGTGTGACTCAATTTCAATAGTACAAAAACTTCATATTATTAGGATATATATTTTCAAAAGTAAAAGATATTTCTTTACTTTTACGATAGCTTAAAATTAATCTCAGCTAATTTAAGAAGTCAAAAAATTCGTTCAAAGAAATATTAATTAATTTGGAAAATTTTATATGTTAAGACGTAATAAGCTTCATAATATATTTATAAATTTTTTTGACACCCTTAACTTTTTCTACTCTACTAACTGTCATATCAACGAAAACTCGTTCACTTGATTAGAGAAAACTTATTATTTTAAAAATGAACTTTCTTAACGATAACTTTTGTATGTTCAAATTTAATTTCATATTCCTATTCAAGCTTTTCACCTGTTTAAGCACATTTGATTTATGTTTATGTAAAACTCAATAGTTACGTAAGGATGAGTAATATAAGCTTTTTAAATTTTCAAAAAATTTTTGATGATAGCTTTTTATTTGCTTAAAGGTAAAAAGGTATTTTACAAACATATAATCCTGTCATATTTTACCATAAAAAAAAATAAAAATATTTTTAGTTTTTTATATTTTGGTATAAAGACATTTTACATAATTGCTCTAGTAAATTAATTATTATTTTTAGTAAACCACTGATCACTTATTATTTTATTTAAGAAATATGAGAACGAAAGATATATTAACTGCTAAATCAAATAAATGTCAGAAGAATCAATTCGAAGACTTGCAATCCGTAAAACTGAAAATCTTATGATAGCAACCAACTAAAACACCCCTTAGTAAATAATTTAACAGAGCTGTAACTTAAGCTTTATGCTGATGCAGTATCCCTTTAGCCTTAAAATTTTCCCGACTGATTCAACGTTATATATCTTAAAAATGTTCCAGCAAACATATTAAAGTTTGTTTACTTACTCTAAAATTTTTCTTCTAGATCTTTTTGTTTTTCAAATATATCCTTAAGATATTCTTTAGAGGTAAGCCTTAATTTCATGCTTCAGTGTTAAAGAGTTATCTTCTTTTTGTTTGAGCACAATTAGCAGTTTTATAAAACAAATCAGTTATGCTTTGAGCATGATCAAAACTATGAAAATTTCAAATTACTTAGCCCTTTGTTTAACCTTTATGTAATAATTAATATAGAAACAATTACCTCTGATTTTACTTTGATAATTTTCAATTATAATGCTTGTTTATTTTCTTTTTTGTATACAACAATTTTCTTTTAAAAAGCTGAGAGTTTAATTTTACAAAAATGTTAACATTCAGCTGTAATTGATTTTCACTATCAACTATTACATAACCTCAATTGGCATTGGTCTCTAGGCTAACATCCATCATGAATTCCATGAATTGTGTACCCTTAGCATGGTCATTCTTTGAATAATTTGAATGAAAAGTTTTCTCTTTATCCGTTACTTCCATGTATAAAAAGCAAACACAAGCAGGAATTTTAACCCTGTGACGTCAGTAGAAAATTGTTTATGGCAAGGGATACTTTAAATATATTTCTCTAGATGTAAATATATAGGCATAAATGTAGATATATAAATTTCGGGCTGTTATAGAATTTCAATATTCATGATTTTTCGGAAGAATTTCTATGGAAGAATTACTAATAAAATTCATAAAAATCGTAGAAAACCATAAAAATTTTGCAAATAAGGAAAGCATCAACAAAATGCGATATACGATAAAAGAGCAAATACCCGGATATTATTATTATTATTATTATTTTTTTATTAATGAAAAATTTTAAATTTTACTTGTTTTTGAGATAACATAATTTTGTTGAATTTAATAAGAAAAAATTTATAGGTAAACTTAATTTTTGAAAACATAGATCCTCAGAAATATATAAAATTGAAATAACGAGAAGAAAAATTAGGGGAAAAGTTTCTATTATCTTTTTATTCCCAAGGGCTTTATTCTTCAGCATCATATTGTATATTATCTACGAAGGTCGGTTAAACAGCTCTTGATCTTTATGTATCTTATATTTAGAAAAGTCTTTTGGTTTTATTTTTCTAAGTCCTTCCTCTTAGGAGCGATTTTTTTAGCATTTCCAAAAGAAAAAATAAAAAAAAGGAAATGAGTTCAGGGTTTTATTTCCTTGTTCTATATAGTTCTTATGCAAAACCAAATAAAACAACCCCTTCCGATATTATCCTTTTATCAAGAGAATATTTATCCTCAATATTTTAGATTTATCAAAAAGAAATTTTTAAGTTTTGAAAAAATCCTATAAAAATGGCTGTTTGTTTAATTTTTAGCCTTTTTATTAAATATTGAAAAATTGTAAATGAGCGTAGTTTTCCTGCATACCAAATGAATATAAAAACCCAAATTAGAATAGACTTAAATTTAAATTAGTTCACTAAAGGCAGTAAGAGGGGGCGGAAGGAAGTATGAGGGAGTATAAAAAATAATATCCTGTCAAAAATAAACATTTTAATATTTTGCCTTTTCTACAAATTCTATATCTGATTTTCTGCAATTGTAACATAAAAAGTGAATCATTTCTAGTTGAATTAAAACACAAGACTGTTATTATTTTGTGCCATGAGCCTACAATAAGCAGAGTATTCAAATGCTGGTGGGCTTAGTAGCTCAACCAAAACTCCAAAAAGTGGAACATGAATGAAGATCAAAGGAGCAATTTCGTAGCTCTAAGTAGCTGCTTAATTGTACAATGCTTTGATCAAAAACTGTCGCTATTGAGGCTTGAATGTAATGAATCCAAATGTAACAGAGAATTCCGTAGAATATTGACAAATTTTAAAATAGAATATGAATAAGAGAATTAGTGACAGATATTAGAATATTCCTGCTTGAGGCCAATAATTCTTTGAAAGCCGAAGAGAATTTTGCATGTCAGACTGCGATTCATAGATCTAAAGCGCATATCTATTATATTCCTCAGCTCCTCAGCTTCGATTGGCAGATTCAGAATAGATAATAATGACAGAATTTTTATTCATATCTACAAAATTAGTTTTTATGTTGCTTAAAAGAAAATACTTAATTTTAATATTTTAAAAATCTTCCAAATACCAATAAAATTTTAATTAATTTGATTTTTAATTGTAGTCCAAAAAGGTAATTAGTATTAGAATTAGTATTTTTATTTTTATTTTTATCTATGGGAATAACTTGATTTTTATACACAAATTGACGCAATAAGCATAGATTTATTTCATTGATATATTTGAAGAGAAAAATATGCCCCAGAAATATAAAATATTATTTATATTAAAATTGAATTGGTAAATAGTGTGCAAAGCATGACACTTCTTTGCTATCATATATTAAATTTGACATAGTTTTGGATGCACTATATAAAAACCAATTCAAAGAAATAAAGAAAGAGATACTGTTTTTCTATTTACATAAATAAACATATTTGTGTTCGACGTGAATAGCTTACATGAATTTAGTGAAGCTACTTGTTACATTCTCGTATTATTTTTCATATGAGCAACCTAAAACGAGTGAAGAATTTTATTCAATGTTAGATTTTCTTTCAATTTGTCTCAAAAGAACTTGCACTCTCATTTAAGTGATTCTAATTAAATATCGTATTTGATCCTTTTGATTACTTTTAGAACAACTAAACTGAAAACCAAACATCACGACTACTTAATTAAGAAAACGGTTTTTAATAGCACTAAATATCTGATTTAATTATTTCCCGCTGAAAATTGTTTTATTTTGAGTTTATGTCATTAATTAAAAGGAAAGCCTTATTTTAGGCTTGATGATTTGTATCAAATTGTTGGTTAGATTATATTATCTAAATTGGGATGTATACTAATGCCATTAGCTTAATTAAAATTGTGATATATTTAAGCTTTGTAAAATAAAAATGCGATAAAGTAAATTTTTTTTCTCTTAGATTTAATTTACCATTTTTATCCAATTCTCTGGATATCCAGTCATAGCTATAGTGTCGTTTAGTTTTTATAATTAATTCAAGTGAATTGGGGAGTGCTTGATAAAACAGGACTGTGAGCAAGAAGGTTAGTTGCCAATATGGGTATTACTTAATTTTACCCAACTAATCACCTTCGTTCTGTCATGTCTTTATTGGTTGCCATGTCAGCTATGAACCACTGAAATTCCTTTTGCTAGAAATTGATTGATTTATTTTATTAATACTAAAATTTATTTTCGATTTGATTAGTAGTGTAAAACCAACCAAAATTGTGAGCTCTCTGCTGCATTGAGGGAAGTTTTAACAGAAAAAGATAATAGTAAAAATCAGTTACTTTTATTAAGCCCAATATTTCTTATCAATTTTATACTTTTTATTATATGTCAATAGCAATAAGCTTTTAAGTCGTAGAGGGGTAAAAAATTGCAAATTAAATTTATTTTATATAAACAAAGGTCTTTATATTTTAAAGTTATATGACAAGGGAATCTCTTCGTATTTTGGATAACTAATAAGTCCAACTTATGTCAACATTTTATAATATCTTTATGCAAATTATTAATTTTAGTATATTAATTATACATAATCAATTATTTCTTAATGAATATTCCTGAATTTGAAGGGTATAAGCCATGATCAAAAACTCAATAAATTTGTTTGTCTATATAGCCTTAGTTCTAATTAAAATTTTTAAGCAAAACACAATCAGCTTAACGTTTATGCCATTTTAATATTTTTCTACTGATGAGGTTTTCGCAGAAGTCCAAAAAACTATCGGTTTAGTTTTTTTTCATTATAATAAATCGCTAACCAAGAAATAGATTTGTTATGATTCCAAAAAAAGAAAGACACAGAAGATAATGAACAATGAGTAACACAGCCCTCATGCCAAAAATACAATAAAAGACTTAACTTAAAAACAGTAATTAAAATTTTAGCCTATGAAAAAGGTTTGTTTCTTGTTAGCCGATAAAAAATGTATGTATGTTATGTCTACGATGTAATTGATTTTAAAAAAATATTCACTTCCTTGTAAAATTCATGAAAAAAGATAAAAAAATAGAGTTAAAGTCTAAAACTGTAATATTATTGCGGTTCATTTAAATAAAGAAAAGTCTTAGCTTGTCTTATTCGTTGTGAACTAGATGAACAGGGGAAGACCTCTGATATCTGGCTGATTTCAAAATCAAATTTCCTTTTTGCATGCTAGTAGTTCATTAACCAATATATTGTAGATTACTCCAGTGAGTCGAAGATATTTCCCTTCATTCAAAACACCTCAGTGAGCTGGTTGTTTACCTTTTTCTGACATCTCTTACATGTATATTATTTTCAGAACATGGTTATAGAATATCGCTACTTTTGCAAGATCTGCAATTACATCAAAATACATATTTTAATTTGGCTTTAAAGCATTATTCAAAAATCTAAAAAAAAAATAATTTTGTTGCCTAGAAGAATATTTCAAGAAATATGATTTTCCTTTAACTTTCTAACTTTTTTAATTAATTTCAAAGAATTTTGAAGTATCTAAAAATTTATCTATTTACTTACAGAAATGTTAAATATATTTTTACTCCCTAATCATAAAATTTGCCTTTCCATTTTAGCAACATAACAAAAATTTATTACATTCTACAACATTTATGGCCTATTTAATACGGAAATTCTAAACGTTATTAATTTATCTACACATAAAATTGGAAAAAATAAAAAAGTTGATAAATTATTGACTAAAATATTTTCCATAGAAACCATCTAACAATTTATTTATCACTATAAGCAAACAAAAAAGGTTTTCGATTTTTGTTGTTGAAAAACTCATCCTAAAAGAGGATTTGCATAAATTAATAGTAGGGTACCTGTTCCATTATACTTCTTTATCGAATTTTTGTTATATATTTAGCGTGTTGAATGTAATATATCTTTTGATGGTGCTAATGCTTTTTTAACATGGTTGAATGGAATATGATAATGTAATTTTTATTGAGTTCATAATAAGAGCAATGACAATTTATGTCAGATAAGAGAATTCTTTAGAATATCATAACTAAATTAGATATTTCTTGGATTATTTTAGAATTCAAGATTATTAATTAGTTTTGGTAAATTTTGCTGCATTTATTTTATAAATAGAAACATTAAGGACTAAAATTTAACATTTTACTGTATCATTTTCTTTATTCATAAAATATCTTTTAAAGGAAAGGTTTGAAGATTATAGTAAAATAAAGAAGATTTCTAAAATTTTGAATTTTTCACACATAGTTGGATTGAATATGACTTAATTTACCATAGAATAATTATCTTTTCGATAACTTTAACTAATTTTTTGCTTTAGAGAGAAATAAATGACAAAAATTAATATTTGAACAATTTTATTTAACTAAAAGTATAAAAATTAATATATAACAAAATTTTTTTCTATTTAAATTTGGATACTAACAATTAAAGAAATCTTGTGCTTTAATTTATTTTATTAGATGTATAAAATAGGGATAACTAAGTCTATGCTAAAAATGCTGACTCTAGAATCCTTGCTACTTTCATATAAATTTCAGCTCCCACGTGTGATTTTAACATATGATATTAACTCACAGATATTTTTAATACTTAGATATGTTACAATAAAAACAAAGGAAATCATGTTTTTTGCATCGGTTGTGATTTTTGCTTGGGTGATTTTTTCGTCAGATTAATTTACATTTAAAAAAAGTCAACGGAATTAAACATTAAACTAGAAAACAAATGAAAAGTGAAGTTTTGTTAAAGTAGAAAAAATCGAAAAAAAGTATCCTTTATATATAATGGTGAAGACATTACTTATTGTTAGTTTTCCAAATTTACTTTATTTAGTTACAAAAACAGAAATTGCAAAATTAAGTTTTCGGTTGGTCTTTTTCAGTTGGTGATTTTTAAATTTCTAATTTTATTTTAATTGGCTCGAAATGATAAAATAAATTTTGTTCTTTAATAATAATTATGTTTCAAGGCACATATTTAGTTATTATAATATTTTTTAGCATTATATATTATAAAAAGGCTTTCTATATGTTGTGACCATTTACAAATTATCGCTTTATTAATTTCTAAGCTCTAGAAATTTATTTATCATAAAACTTAAAATGAAATTCGTAGTTATCAGTTCGACATTCAAATTAGGGGCATACTAATTGAATTTCATTCATATATGACATAAATTAAAACGAATTAAAAACTCTAATGCTTTTATTTTGGATATACTATCGTATTGACGCCATTTAACTACAAATTTTGAGAATTTCGAAATAAAATCACGATTTATTGAATTTAACAAATCATTTATTATTTGTTTATACGTTAAAATATTTAATGTCTTAATTCAATTTAATCTAAAAGTTTAGAAAAGTTTTCCTTACTTATTACAAATGTTTTCTCTTAAAAGTGTATACTAAACCAAGCTCCCTAAACTTTTGATAAATTACCTACACAATGATTTTTATTGTTTTTAACTAACATAAGTCGAAAACTGACATCTAAAAAACTTTTTTCTACTTCAAAATTGTTCAAGGTTAACCATTATTTATAATGAAAATAGTTTTCAGATTTGTTAAGTTTGTCTTTTGATAAGAGAAAAGGATCTTGATTTTGGTAAACTTTTGGGGAAACTAAACTACTCTTAAAATTACAAAGCCAAGAATGGAACCAACTTGTAAAAAGTTTGCTTTAGATGTTATTTTTAAAAGGATTGCACTTAATTGACTGGTTGAAAGTTTTTCAAAGGACAAAAGATTGTCCTTTAAAAATTTCATAGCTTTAGTTTCACATATAATTTAATAATTGCTTAATCCAATTATGGATTAGCTTGTAAAGCAAATTCATTATTTAACAAAACAAGTGCTCATTTAATGATTGTAACCATAAAACCTTAATGATGTTGCTCACAGAAAACGTGAATATTTACTTGTTATTTTTCAATAAAATTAAGCATTCGACAAACTAAATTGTGCAAAATTTTGCTCAAAGATATGGGCATAATGCGAGACAAAGTTAAATTAGTTCAACAACTGAAACTTTGCAGCACTGTCAATCATTGCTACACTCAAGAATCGCATGAAAATTTAAAATGCTGATGGCAATTGACTGACTCGAAGCAGCAATTTAACTCCTTTGAATTATTTTTAGCTCAAAGCCGTTAAGCATAAGTCCTACGCTAATTATCCAGACAATATTCAGATAATATGAATTCTAAATTGGTATTAATGAGATAGGCACCCAAACTGTTCAAAATGTAATAAAACTATTAAGCCAAACCCTTTTAAAAGTATTCAAGCCAAAATATAAGGTGGTCTTAGATAGGGTTTACTAAAGTGTCAAGTGGTTATATCACTAATATTCAATTCTTGAACAATTGTATTCTTCAAACATATAAAAGAAGAAAATTTATTGCTATCCTTTAGCAGAAACAAAAATCATCTAACCATGAAAATATATTTTTCCACTTCACTTACTTTTCACAATATTCTTATGTAAGAGTATGATAAATCGGAATTGTTTAGCCTAAATTCTTTGATATGTTTTCCGTTTATACTAAGCCTTGTTTTAGTGTTTTGCTTTAAGTAGGACCTTTCAATTAAAAAAATGTTTATATAATAAGAGATATTACTTTTATTTGAAAACTAGAAGACATAAAATTCATGGTTATGGGCAGTTTTGGAATTTTCTTTTACCTTTAGTGGTAGGAAAACTTTCATTTCAGCCTTTTCCTGTTAATGTTTTTTCCTGTTCATGTTTTTGGCACTATTCCAAAATCTGGCTTTAAGTTAATAGTATTTCAAGGGAAAAACACTATCCACTTCTTTTGCCTGTACTTCAAAAATAACTTGTGTGTCTCTATGAGTAATTTATTTTATTAGATTAACTATTTTTGCAACCAAGAGTTTTATTTTTATGGAAAATTTCTAAAATAAAACATTAAATCAGCTTAAATTTTACCAAATTGAATTCGTGTCTCTGCAATATGTCTTATTGATAATTTAATACACTTTTTCTAACTTTTCTGAGCTTATTTAAAGTAAATTGAAATATTTTTTTTTTTAATTTTCTAGTTTTGTGTAACATTTTATCACATTTTATTTAAAAATATACAAATTAATATTCTTTTAGTTAAAATTCTCTTGTTTCAGGCTTTGATGTTAATCAACTTCTTTACCCATTTTCAAAGTACTCAATTTAATCCTTCAGCTTTCTTCAAGCTTATCCTAATCCTTTAAGAAATGAGATTATCACAGTTACCTATTAGAGAGGATTTCTTTAGAATTTATATAATATTGCAATGGTTTCGTTTCTTTATAAAACATTTGAAGATTTTTTGCTAAACCAAAAAAAAAAAATTTCAATGATAGCAAAAACGAAAACTATGTTTGGATAAAAATAATTACAATTTTCTGTTATCTCTTTAATTAAATCGAAACTTTATTATTTTTAGGTTTTTAGAAATTCCTTCACTGCTTTCTATACTGTATACGATGTAAAAAATGATCATCATATGCCTGTAAGATTAAAAGATTCACCAAAAGTACAAAGGACACGTCTTCAGCATGCAATATGGCTGGGAAATACAACCTCTTTATTAATTGTAGCTGATAACGATATCTATTTGAGACAATCTCCAGCTAAAGAAGAAGATATACGTGTAACAAATACAGGATACCAAAATGTCATTTATAATGGTATACCTGATTGGCTTTATCAGGGTAAAATTATTGTTTAAATAAATATTTAAAAATTAATTTATAAATATTTTTTTGTTTTTTTTATCTTTAGAAGAAATATTTAAGCGACCTGAAGCTGTTTGGTCATCATCAGATGGTACCCGTTTTATGTATGCATCTTTTAATGATACTAATGTTGGAATGTTGACATATCCATGGTTAGCTTCGGGTGCAGTTTTTGCTTCTGGAACTTTAGACTCAAGTAGTTCATTTCCGGAGACAAGAAATGTTAGATATCCTACAGCAGGGGCAATAAATCCAGATGTCAAACTTTGGATTGTAGATGTCAAAAATTTTAGTGATTATCAACGATTTTCTGTGAAGCCACCATTATCTTTAGATGGGCAGTAGGTATTCTGTAATTTCTATTTATTTTTATCCTTTTGAATTTATTTTAAATTTTTTCTAACGTTAATTACTTACCATTAATAATAAAATCTATTTTTGCTGACGGAAGGAAATTTTCATGTTATATTGTGAAAAGTTCTACTTACATTCATCAAAAATTTGTAAGAATTTCAAAAAATTCATGATTTTAAAGAATTCATCAAAAATCTGCTTATATGGATTTGTCACCAAAAAATAGTGAAATGCAAAAATTATATTGTTCATTCTTGCCTATTTGTCTTTCCATATAAAATATTCTTTAATTTAATTAAATAAATAACTAACTTTTTAAGCGAATTCATGGCACATTTTTACTTACCAGATACTCAATTTAACATTTTACAGAAATGTCAGGGTTTATTTTTTATCATTTTTGATTCTCCTTTTATTATTTTAATAGTATTTTGTTCTTTCAATCCAATTATTTTTATGTCAAGCATATCTAATTTTTTAGTTCGTTCATTTTTTTCCCTGTGACATTTTTCTTTTCTAAAAATTTATATATCATATTCAACACTCATATGGGTATACATACATACATATCATTTTATGAAAATAGATGGTAAGAAGAGTAGCAATTGCTATATTTTTGAATATATAAAGAAAACTTTTATTATCTTTTCTACTATGAGTGAGTTTGTAAGTCATATTTTATGCATTATGCAAATGGTTGACCGAACTAGGCCATTATTTTAAAACCTTTAAGATTCTTACATATATTATGTATATTCGAATCTTTTGGGTAATGAAAAAACAGATTTTATTCAATATTTTATTATATTGATCCATTTATTATCAATAGAATGTTATAGATAGAAAGAAGAAATAAACTTTATCTTCTTTGGTTAGTTTTTTACAAAATAAGTTAATTTTATCATTACCAAATTCATGTCTAGGCTCATTTTTTTAATTTTTAACTGTGTTAATTAAATTAACACAAAATTTATTAATAGTTTTGAAAGTGTCTTAAGCATTTTGCTGAAGAAAATTATAGAACATAAAAATACAACTATAAAATTTCTTTTCCTTAAATGTCTTATTTAAATATAATCAACTGAATTAACACTAAGATGTAAATATTGTATGATTTGATGTTGAAGTTTTTGAGCTAGACAGGAAAAAAATAATCGAGTCTTTAAAACTGTTGTGAAAACAGTGAAAGAAAACAGAAAGTTTAAAAAACCTTTTTGAAACATTAAAATAATAAAATAAAAAGATTTTTAGTAGGAATTCAAGAAAAGCAACAGAAGTAAAAAATAAATCTTTACAAAAGTGCTTAAAGCAATGAGGTGTGACTTCCCATGTGACATGTGATGAAAATAGAAAATTCGCTATTTTAAAATAGTATTAATAAAAATCCTATATAAGAGAGTTTATACAAAAAAAAATGGTTGGCAGTATCAGAAAAAATTGAAATCAACAGGCTATACTCTCATGAAAGATATATTTTTCGTGATATTAGGAAACACTTAATTGCTTTGAACTCAAATCAAAGTGAGCTGTTAACTGTTTAACTCATTATTGTAGTAAGGCTAAACAAAAATATCGACATTATTGCAAAAATTAGTTCGTTAATTAAAAAATAATTTCGTTAATTTGAATAAAAGAAATTTTATTTAATTTAACAAAACACTTATTATAGAAAATTAGAATCAACTCAAATAGGTAATTGCTATTTTAGATATTTTAAGACAAAAAATAAATTGTTCTACATCACCAGTATAAAAAAAAATTGATAAGCCTTAATGAATAAACTCAAATTTTGTTAAATTGAAAATTTATTTGTCAGCCAGAGTACTACTACACTGACGTGTTATTCAATTACGCTTTCTAGTACTGCTCAAATTTATTTTTTACATTTAAAGAAAAAACTCGACGTAGATATATTTATGTTTTCCAAAATAAATCGGGAGAAATTGAAGCATTTAACTGCGAAGAACATAAATTTTTGGAAGTGATTTTTAAACATGAAATTTATCGAATTCATAGATTCGAGTGACAATAATTGTTAATCAATTCTATACAAATGGTAAAATTTGGTAGTCGTGCAAATTAATGAAGTCACTTCAATTTGTTTTTACTGTGTCCAAAAGCTTACGTAAAAACTTGATAAAAAGAATTTTCCTGTCTGATTTAGATTGAAGAACTTTATGAGTATGCACATTTAACAGGAATCTATAAAAATAAATCGTAACCACCCTTATGTTATCCTTTCACTTGCAGCTGATTTTGTATTTATGTATGAGTAGCAAAATGATAACAAGATATATCCTTATTAATTTCAATTAATCTGTATTTAAACTTTCTGATTTTAGTGTTCTCAAATGATGTTTTCAAATAGTGTTCCTTTCTAATTGTTTGCAATGTTATTTTTTTGCATTTTATTATTAACTTTTTTTTATCTTTCTTTAATTAAAACCTTAAAATAACGCTACAACCAAAAATAATTATTTGTTTTTGTTTGTAGAAATTTGCTCTACCGCGAAGTTGTTACAATAATAACGCATTTAGCAACATACACCATTATTTGACATCATTTACTATATATATATATACATATATATGGTATATCTTCTTCGCTGACAATCATCTCTTAACAGCAACTTAGCTTGCTTCCATTTTGAATGGTTAAGCTGGATATTTTGACTTTCATACAAACCATATTTGTTGAGCAGTAGCTTCTCTTTCATCCACCACAATTAATGATGTCAACGTAATGAATGGAAGTATTCATATGACCTCACTAAAAATTTTTTGAAAAACCAGAAGCCACAGAGCTTTACATAAGAATTCTCATTCATTAATGTTTAAGTATAGCTACACTTAAAGGGCAATCAAGAGTTACAAAACATGATAGAAACCTAATATCTTAAGGAAGTCAGCTAATTTACTTATGATATTTTAAAAAAATTTTTAAACATTTTTAAGTTTTCCCTCCTACCTGCTTCCTTTGAACGACCAAACTACTTGGCATAATTTTTGTCTATATGATCGTGATTAAATTAAGAAAAAAATCTAAGAAGGAGAAGTGGATAGCCAACACTGTCAGTGCAAATTATCACTTCAATTAGTTTACAACACCGTTACAAAAATGACCCTTAGGAAATTTTGCTTATTTATCAATCTAAACTAAAAATAAGGATAACAGAAAATTTTATTATTTAAGTGTTTTTTATAATTTTTTGACAAAGTATTATTCTTTAAATAGATCAAACTATAAAAATTTTAAAACCAATTGCAGAGACTTTTACTTAATATCAGCTGGATGGGAAGCACAAGGCTCACATCAAATATCTGTAGTCTATATGACAAGATCACAAAATTATAGCATAATAGCGACTTGTTTTGCACCAAACTGGTTATGTATGGAAGTAAATACAAAAAATATTAAATTTTCAATAAAAAAAAAAAATAGAAGTTTAACATATGCAATATTTTAGACTCATAATGAACGTGCACCAGAAAATGAATGGTTAGATATAATACAGCATCCTGTATTTTCACCAAATGGGGATAGTTTTTTAATTTTAGCAAGTATACAAGAATCAGGAACCGAACATTTTACTCATATCAAACATGTTACAATAGCACAACAAAGGATATCAGTAATATCGCATGGACGCTATGAGGTGATCTTTCGAATTAGTCGAAAATTATTAATAATATTTATCGATGTTGTAATTGTATCAAAAGTAGATACATATTAGGAATATAGTATTCCTATTTAAGTATTTTCCTTATTTATAGTTTCAATTTAAAATTACACTTAAGTCTCGATATATTTATTATTGATTAGCATAAAAGTCTAACGTTCGCATAATCTTGTGTTACTAATGACTCTAAAAAAAATTCCCATTCTATCAACAGAATAACAGAGCAAAACATTTTTGTTTTCCCCTGACTATATAAAGTTGTAGAAAGGATTAGAATTTATGCTAATTAATAATACTTGCGAGACTTGACGTGTAAATATTTTAAATATTTAATTATGTAGCACTTTGCTGTTGTAACGCATGGCAGAAACAAGGTGAGCTGGGTTCATTGTAGTCATAAAAAATAATTTCCAAATGCGCATTTGGCTAATTCAAAATTTTCCTATAATCCTTTTATTTTAACGATGCTTATGCTGTCCTGTAATTTCAATGCTGTTATAAACATTACGTATCTATTTATTTGTATTCGCTAAACTATTACTTCTACTTCTTACTTTTGCAGGTGGTTAAAATACTTGCATGGGATACAATTCACCATTTAGTCTACTATTTAGGTACACAAGAAAAAAAGCCTGGACAAAGGCATTTATATGTCGTTAAAGATCCCATTAATGAAGAATCAAGAAGGTATATGTTTATATAAACACATTTTATCATTTAAATTCAATTGGTTTTCATTTATACACAGAAGTGAGCCTCAATGTATAACATGTGATCTTGGTGAAGTATTATGGAGTAGCCGTTATTATTACATAAATTGTTCTCATTTTGATGCCTTTTTTACTCCAATGTCTTCCATGGCAACCAATATTGGTATTGAATTTTATATACTAGAATGCCTTGGTCCTGGTTTACCATTGGCTGGTGTTCATAGTACACAAGAACATAAGTTATTACGAATATTATATGATACACGGCCATTTTTTACTGAAAGATTGCAAGAATTAGCATTACCAACACAAAGATCATTTGAAATACCATTACCACATGGAAGCAGAGCACATGTACAATTATTACTTCCACCAAGTTGGCGAGAAGAATTACGAGATGCTGCTTTTCCTGTACTTGTTGAAGTGTAATCAAAACTAATTCAATCAAAAAAAATAACAATAATAATTTTTTTTTACAAACTAGAAATGGCCGTCCAGGCTCTGAATCGGTTTCAGATCAATTTAAAGTTGATTGGGGGACATATATGTCATCAAGAAATGATGTTATATATATTCGATTAGATGTACGAGGTGCTAGAGGACAAAGTAAAAAAGGACTATATAGGCATTTAGGTGGAGTAGAAGTACAGGATCAAATATCTGTGTTAAAGTATATTTCAAAATATTTGCATAAGTTTCTTTTTTAAATTTATAATTCCTTTTATAGATATTTATTAGATACTTTAAGCTTTCTTGATGAGACACGTGTAGGTATCTGGGGATGGGGCTATGGAGGTTATGTTACAGCAATGGTATTAGGCTCACAACAAAATATATTCAAATGTGGAATTTCTGTTTCACCAATCACTGATTGGTTATATTACAGTAATTCAATTTTTCCCTTAGATTAATAAGCTGAACTAATAAAAATTTAATTAGACTCTGCATTTACGGAAAGAATCCTAGGTCTTCCAGCTGAAAACTATAAGGGTTACGTAGAGGCAGATGCAACACATCGTGCCCGATATATACCATCACATTCATACTTTCTAATGCATGGCTTAGCTGATTCTTCAGCTCCATATATTCATGGTGTTCAATTAGCAAGATCATTGACAGAGGCTGGAGTTTTATTTCAGTATCAAGTAATTTTTAATAAATTCAAAACCAAATAAACAATTTCGATTTTATTATAACATGAATTTTATTTTCAATAATATTCATCCAGACATATGCAGATGAAGGTCATGAGCTAACTGGTGTTTTAGAGCATGTATATCGTTCGATGGAGCATTATTTATCTGATTGCTTAAGCTTAGATCCAGATGATACTAAACCTGAAGAAACTCGAGTTCCAAATGATTAATAATAATAGCTTAATGCAAAAAAATATAGGTTATATATAATTTTTTAGGATTAGCATTTATATATTTGAAATAAAAAACGAAATTAGTTAGGTGAAAATAAGATATAAGCCAAAAACGTTAACAACCAAGTGCTTTAATAATTAGCATTACAAAATGAGAATAAAAAAGTAAATAATTAAATTAAAAGGAATATTATTAGCTTTGAGCTTAAGCAATAATCAAACAGATATGAATACCTTACTATTATTGACGAAATTCGTTTTATAATTTATTTTGGCTCGCAAACTGCTTATTTATGTTAATTTAAAAAAAATTGTTATCGATCGAAAACTAAACGCAAAAAGTAGATAAATTTCTTACGTTTTTATTATTAAATTACACAGATTTTTAATAATAATAATTTGAAATATGAACGAAAGAAAAATATATATAAAAAAACAGGGAACTAAATATATTTATTACAATTTTAAAAATTTGTTATTCTTGTCATATCAATGGCACTAGAAGTCATGCTTAGCTTGCAATTTATGCGTATTATACCAAACAGAAGCAATAATAAATTATTAATGAAATTAATCAATAAAAAGCGTACGAATCCGAAATTCATTTTTCTTGCTTATCGCAGTTTTCTTAATCACTTGATCACTTGAAATCAAATATTTTTTATGAAATTTCCTAAGCTTTTCATTCAGTAAAACCTTCTTGTGCATTCAAAATATTTCACAAGATTTTCATTTTTGAAAAATAAAATACCCTGTAAAAGAAATATTTACCAAAAGGTGTTCTTTGTATGAATTTATATAAAAAGCGGTACAATTGTCAAAGTATAAGGGAGGAAAATTTCTTTATAGCTGCTTTTTGATCATGTTATAGCATATTCCAGCCAATGTTCTAAAACTAACGGCATCTAGCAAAACAATTAATTGCTATTTTCAACGGAAAAGTAAGTGTTATAACTGAAAATTATTCAGGAAAGTTTACGACAAGGTAAACTCCTAATCTGAGCTTTTTGCACTACGAAAATTTTCTGGGGTTTTGTAAAGTCCCTTCCAGTAATTTTGAGAAGAAATCATTTATTATTAAATTTTGGAAAACCCACTCTGTCTAGACGATTTGTGAACTTTACTTAAAAAATATAAATTCTAAAATAAGTTGGTCATTTTTAAAACGCCTGGAAGCATGCAATTATTGCTTCTTATCACAGTCAAAGTCCTGTCCATCGAGCTATCTTGCCTTAATGCAAAATTAATACCGTCCGCTTGTTGGAAAAGTGTTTCAGCAGCTACTTAAAAAAATACTCCGCGAAGCCATTTTCTCAGAGTCGTATATGGAAACTTAAAAAGTTACTGTTAGCATCAAACCAGTGTCTCGTGAATTGCCAATACTTGCATAAAATTTATAAAAATTTGATTTGTGCTACAGTTATTGCTACAGATGATACTTCTTTTTTATATAATTTGGAGTTACTAAAAACCGTTTAGAAATTTTTACAAAAGATCCTTTTCCAATTTAAGAGCTTTGAACTGAATTCAACTTGATATTTCTCTAAAACCAATATGATATACACCAATCGCTTATTGGCTGTGTCTATTCCAATTTCAATTACTAAACTTTTCTGTGCTAACCGAAGGTCAGGAGATTGTATATACCAAAAATAATCTTTAAAAATGTGTGTTGTTTAAGTTTTTTTAATCACTTTATCCTTTTATTAACATAATTTTAAGTAAATTAAAGGTTTCGCAATTTCTTTATTTTTCCTAATTTAATTAATTGCAGCAAAATACATTTTTTAGAACTAATCAATCCTGATATATAAATCAAAGAAATACGTGAAAATTAATTTAAATTTAATATCAATTCGAAAAGAAAAAGGAAACAATAAAGTCAGAATAGTTAATTCAAATAAAATCAAAAAAATTGTTTATAATCTCAAGTTATATGTAAATAAATATTAAAAACAGGAGCCATTCATTTAACAAGATATATTAAGTGAAAATTTAGTTTTTGTAGATAGGTGAATTTAATTTGCAAATGAATAAAATTAGTCTACAAAAACTGAAACTCCAATAACATTTTTTAGTAATATTAAAACGCTTAAGATATTCCGTTACGCTAAGTTATATGTAAAAAAGAATTTTTAAAATATCTTAAGGGACGTCAAATTAAGTGTATATATCTAACTATACAAAAAAGTCCTAAATAGTTAAAAAGTAGTAATAAAATCAATCAAAATTTTCGTGAGAAAATAACATATTAAGGGATATACTAAAGTTTGAATTTAGTTTTTGTTGTTTAAATCATTTTTAAATTCTATGCCAATTTTTATTTCGAAAACTTATAGTAACATTATGGTTGTGATTTAGAAATATTGTATTAATTATAGTTTAACCAATAAAATACCATTTCTTCACAACAGAAATTTTTTAAAAATTTTATAATTTATACAATAAGGAAAAACATTAAATATTTTTTCTCAGCTTCAGCGAAGTGTTAACATTAAATTAAAATTTTACTAGTATTTTTCTATTTTAATGCATAATTGTGCTTTGTAGTTTTTTCATAATGAATTATTGCCACCACTTTTTTCTTACTTTTATTTTATTTTCGATTACCAAACGAAATAGTTATTTAAAAAATTGTGTTCTTTTTTTCTATTATAACAAAATACATTAAATATTTGACATCTCTATCTCATATAGTTTTATCCCTACAAAAAACTACTTTAGTGATTAAATCAAGACTTTCGTAATTAAAAAGGTGTGTCTTGATGGCTTGATATTAGGTTATCTTGATTTTATTATAACTCTTGAAATTTTGTTGATTAGTTATCAAATAAGCAATTTGCAGTTATCGAAAGTCATTGAATTAATGCATTATCATTATTTAAGTGGTTGGCGACGATTTTATTTCTACGTCAATGAGTTACATTTGAAAATTAATTTTGCTATACTTTGCAATGTTTAACTAAACCAAAGGCACAGCACGTTTTAGCTTATGTTTATATAGTAATTTTTGGATTTTGTATGCTTAGAATAGTAAATGAATAGTGAAATGTTTGTTTATAAATACCATTCTCAGTCAATAGTGCTTTCATTTGATTAAGTACACGTCTTACATATCATAAAAAATTTCTTCTTATTTCTCATATATCTGTTTCAATATCTTAAACGTTTTCACGTAGTTGAAATAAAAACAAACCTTTTAGCTTTCTAATTGAAGATGTTGAGGGTAGTCATGAGTTTCGAAAGAATAGTACTTTAATGATTCAAAAGATTTTAAATATTTTATGATAGTTCAATGTTCTTTACAAGAGAAACAAAATTGTATTAAATTTTAATTTAAGTAACCCCTTTGTAGTAAATCTTAATTCCATGAGTTCCAATTCATTTAAAATGAATGAAATGAAAATTAACTATTAGATTTAAATTCAAGACAAATGAAAATAGTGGCAGCCTATAATAATTTTTCTTCGAGTTTTAATGGAAAAAGCATTAATTATTTGTTAAAAACAAGCACAATTAAACCTTTTAATCATTAAAAAATATTATCAGAATTATAAATAAGCTATAACTGTTTTGAAAATAAGAGTCCACAGACTTTAAAACATCAGTTTGGAAAAAAACTAATTAAACATTTTGAACTATATTGCTAACTTTTACTATTTGCTAGATATCTTTCAAAATATTTTTTTTGTTCTAGAAATTTCCAAAGAATACATGAAAGATGTCATGCTATAAGGAAATGCAAAAAAACTAAAATTTTTAAAAATTCTTACTACACACACATTTAGCCTGTTTAAATTAATTGTTTTCCAGTTACGTGTGCTTAGTCCTATTTTGTTAATTTTTATATGTTTTAACTATAATACTGATATTTAATATAATTTTGATTGCTCTTGAAATTCAAAAATTAATTTTATTGTCTAATTTTTTGTTATGTTTTATTAATATAAAGTATATTTCTTCATGTTTTTAACTATTCTTTTTTTTTTAAATGAAACTAAACCAACATTTATACAGGGTAAAATTTAGGGATACTTTAGTATGTGCACTGGTACTCCACAGTTATTTTAGTCCATTTTCAGCAATTAATAGATCGCTGAAAAGTTTTAACTTAAAATCACATCAAGTATTGCTAAATTTGGTTTTCGCTGTAGTTAATTTCAATTTCAATAAAAATTGAAAATAATTATTTTAATAATATGTTATAAGACTACCCTGTTTTATTGTTAGCATTTTCTTTCAATTCTTTTATAAATTCAAAAGCATAAAAAAGTCTTATCTAATATCGAAATAAAAAGTTAAAGCTATATATATATATATATATATATATATGTATATCTATGTATATCATCAATCAAATTTTGCCTTGATAGTCTTAATATTTAAAATAAAATATAAACAAATAGAGCATAGTAAGCAAAAAATAAAATAACTAGCTTAACAAATTATAAGTTTAAAAATTATTGTACATAAATACCAAAAAAAGGATTAGTAATAATAATAATATAGAATAGGAATAGAACAAATTGTCAATTTAAATGAATTTAAAATTATAAAATTTTTAAGATGTCCTGTTAAATCAAAATAAAAAAATGAACAGAGTTTCTAGAACTATATATACTATATATACATATAAGTGTATATATGTATGTATCATGTAAATGTTGTATAAAGCTAAATCAAAATCGAAAAAAAAACATTAAAAAAAATTATTAAATTGTTTTGTTCCATGTTGGTAGAATTGAAAAATAAATTTTAATCGTTATTAAAATAAATAAATAAAAAATTTCTTGTACTTTGAACAAAATAAATGAATTGTTTAACGTTAATTGGTTTTTTTTTATCATTAAAAACAATGCCATTCAATTATTTTTTTCAACTTATTATAGAATAATGGTTGCATGATTTGAAATTTTTTTTAAAAATGAATTTTTTCAATAATATCTTTCGCTCAAAGTTAAAATGCACATAATTAAAGCTCAAATAATACCATAACCATCAGCAGTTCATCTTACAAGATCTCAGTCGCAGGTACCTGCAAATAGCCTGAAAATGAAATTTGATCACCTGGTCTGATTTTTAAGAGAGTTGAGATTTCAAACGCAGAGAAAATTGTGAGGAGGATATTTATTTTAAATAATACTTTGTTAGTTTAAGCCTCTCACAACTGTAATACTCATCTTTGTAAATACAAATCTTAAACAGCAATTAATTTGGTTTTTAAAATTTCGACCTTAATCTATTCTTAAGTAAATACTAATTAATAAAAATTTTAAATCAATTTTTTTTAAATTTATTTTTAGCATCTTTAATCGAATTATATAAAATTGGATATATTTTAACTAACTAGAATGTTTTTCCTATATATTATTAAAAGCTGGATTTTCTTGCCCATAGCCTCCTAAAGCCATTGATACTGTTTTTGATTCAGTTATTACCGGAGATGTTGCCTTTCTGGAAGATGTTACAGTTGTCGGTATAAACGTATTTCTTTCTTTTAATTTCTTTGATATTTTCAATCGTATTTTATATAAAATGAATGCAAAAAAATGCATAACTAATGATAAAACTAGACATCCAATTGAAGTTGCTAATGCATATTGTGGCTTAGACCAATCTAAAACTGTATAGATGTATGGATTTCCTAACCTAAAAATAATACATTCATTAATATGACAGAAAAGAATAAGTAATCTTACTAAAAAACATTAAAAAACCTAAATTGTGACTTTTTTTAATTTATTCTTTTGATTTTTTAAAAAAACCTACTGTAAAACAATTTTTAATTGAACGAACATTTTTGACTCGGTTTTTTCTTATAAATATTTTAAATACTCTACTTCAATAACAAAAAAAAAATATATTTAGACAAAAAATATAAATCTAAAATACGTCAAATTTCTCTTCGTTTTTTTAATTTAAAAATTTGTCCTCAAATCACTTAAAACTATAACAAAGAAAAATAATTACTTACATATCAGTACCACCTGCTAAGCAATAGATTGCATTAAATAATAAATAAACTAATCCAAATATTAGAAGAATATAAAAATGCATTAATCTTACGGGATGTGCAATTATAAAAATATCAATAAGAACAAAAACTGAGTTGAAAGCATGTGTTAATAAATTGACCAATGAAAGTGGAACAGAACCTAAAAAAAGAAATAAAGTTATTTTACTTTTCATATTAATCAAAAAATAGAAAAAAAAAAAAGAAAACTTACTATTGTGCAGTACAGACCAATAAATAATTGATATAACAAGTGAATTAGAAAATGTTACACTATGTAAAATCCAATAAATTTGAAATGCTAATGGCATTTTTACCGCATCAGATAATTGATCTTAAAAAACAAAATAAAAATATTATTTATAAATGTTTATAAATAATAAATAATAAATAATTATACTTAGTAGACACAAAAATATTTTGTACTTTCTCAAACTTACTTTAAAAAAAGTTAGTTAACTGCAAAAAAAAAGAGTTTGGTTTCTATTGAAAAACATTCTAATTTTTAAGCTGTTTCCGTTGGAAGTTTGAATTGTCTTAAGCGGGGTATTCACTATATAAATGTGAATCAATGATTCGGCTCTCTCATCCCATATGAAATATATGGAAACACGAATTGAGAGAAGATATTCAACATGTTGGATACTTGATTTCCATATATTTTAAATGGGAGCTAAGAGCCGAATCATTGATTCGGAAATATAGTGAATACCCCGCTTTATTCAGCTGTGATCAGAATTTATTTATTTCTTGCATTTAATATTTTGTCAAAAATGAAAACAAAAGATCTTATTGTAAATCATTTAATCTCTTTTTTAATCTGTACTAATTATTTTCTTATAATAACACCACCATTCATATATGCGTTATTTAATTGGATTTTATTGCGAGCCAGTAGATTTTTAAAGGAGAAGAAGAGGAAAATCTTCTTTCTTTTACTATCTTTTAAAGGGACTATTTACTACTTTTTCCAAGTCACCAAATGGCTCTCTCGTTCAATGTAAGGTATATGAAAATGACGATTTGTGAGTAAATTTATAAACATGTTTAAGATTACTAAACTTTGTAAATTTTTGTTTATATTTTTATATTTTAGAAAAAAATTTAATTTTTCGGCCGTAATATTATTTTTAGATAGGTAGTTCACTAAAGTTTGCTAAAAGACTTTTTCAACATGAGATATGCCCAGCTCATGAAACATTCGATTTTATTATGGAAAATGCTATGCGTCAAGTTTTACATATCTTAGTTAAAAAATTTAATTTATTATGACAGTTTTTACGGCGAATTTCAAAATTCATACTAATATTCATAAGCTACTCCAAATTTTTCCAATTTCTGAAATTTTTTTTGCATTTCACTATACTAAAAGTAACAACTTAAGGTTACTTATACATTGGCTGAACATCTTATTATGCAGAGTTGTAAAATGCTTGCATTCATCACACAGGGACTACGAAGTACGAACATTTTGAAGTAGAAATGTTCATAGCACTTTAGTTAAAATTTAATATTTCTGTATATAAATTGTCGAAAGTTTCTCATTTAAATGAACCGCTTAAAAGAAAACGGTAAAAGTTATTGCCTTAGGTTTATCCTAATCGCTATTTCTGGTACGAAATTTAAGTAAAATTTGTCAACAAGAGTATTTACCAGTATCAGCCGAGTTTTAAATTAATCTGCAAATTTGACCATGTAAAAATTAGATGAACCAAGAACCTTGACTCGAATTTTGTGCTGTTTGAAACCGTACAAAATCTACTTTAAAATTAGAGTGGTGTTCACTGTTTCAGTTTATTACCGTAGAGTGAATAAAAAATATTTTCTAAATATTTTAAGGTGTTTGCACGAAGTTTTCCGACGTATAGGTTTTTCAAAACATTTTTCCAAAATAAGTAAATTTTTTTGGGTAATGTTTATCTGAGTTATTGACTTTGCAAAATAGTAAAAAACTTGACTTTGCTTAAAAATGATTCAAAAAAAGTTAATGTTATTACATAAATTTAAAATTTATTGTTTCTTTCTTATGTAGAACAGAGCTGAAAATGCTCATTTTTCAAATATTAAAATTATATGAAAATTTATTGAAGTAAAAAATAAATTTAAAAAAAATAAATTTTTTAAAATAAATAAATAAATAAAATTACCTGCATAAGTTGGATGAAAATACCATTTTGTAACTAAGCAAGCCCCAAATAGAGAAGTTAATAAACAAATTAATATCCCCCAATTTGTTAAATATATAAAATATTTTCCAGAAGAAAAGCCTGATAATGAGATTATTACTGTTATGGTAAAAAATATGGCTACTAACCATCTATACACGAGAAATATTACACTTTTAATTGTTATTTGCCACTGAAAATTAAATAGAAATAAATTTGAAGTTTATTGTTTTTAAATTTAAATAGAATTTTTTATTTTTTCATCTTAATCATTTTTAAATTCTTAAGCAAAAAATTAATGCACTCTGTTTTTGGTAGGGAGTAAACTGGACACGAACTAGAATGCGAATGTGTTCAAACTCCAAAGTAAACTATCGTAATACCTAGGAATTGCAATTGATCTGTTGAGCTAACAGTGAATAATTTTCTACTTGCTTTATCAATTTGAAATATTAAAAATTTTATTTAAATTTGAATGATAGGGAATCCTTTCTAGTATACTACTGTTCTTGGTTTTATTCAACTTCTATAGCTACTGAAGAGGAAATAGTTTTATCAAAATATACGGCTAATACTGCACTTGATTATTATTTGGAACCCTAAATGTTCTAAGATACAAGAAAAAGATACAAAAGAAGAAGTTAATTTGAAAATTTCATAGCCTAAATACATCAAAATTTTATACTGAAAGTGGGAAGAATTCAAAGTGACACAGTGAGTGATATGCATAGTAATGTATGTGTCATGAAACTTGAAAAATACAATTAGCTCCAAAAATAATAAATTATTTCCATTCAAAATGTATTAGTGAAAACAAATCATAAAATAGAAAGTATTTACTCATATTTCATCATACATTTTGTATTCCTTCCTTTTTTCGTTCATCTTGTCATGCTTAAATCTCTCATACCACGGTGAAAAACTCAAAAAAATGTTATTCCTCAAGTTTCAAGCAAAAAAACTTGAGAATTATGGTACTTATTGTATTCTATGAATTTTTAATTATATCCTTTTAATTAGTGACTCATTTGACGCATAATAAATTCAAGCATTTGAAGTCTGTTTAACATAACTGGATACTTTTTACAATAATTTTAACATATCTGGAGAAAATATTACTTGCCTTCTTTTTATTATTTAGTTCAAGGAAAAAAGGTCATTAAGTTCAATTTTTAAAAGTTAAAGTATATATCAAATAATAAAATATATCTGAGGGTCAAGTGCTTTTTTAAAATTAAAGTTTTTTGTTTGAATGAAGAGATCAAAAGCTTATTTTATGTTAAAGCATCTACTTAATTATCATTAAAACACTCCTAGTATAAAAATCCAACCTTAATATTTCCAGTTACTAATTGGCATTTTTTTATTATGCTAATATTAATATTACCTGAGTTTTAACAAAGTCGTCGACTGGCTGGTGATTGAATTTACAGTTTTCTAAACGAAATTCATTTAAAATCGGCTGTAAGATTCTTTTAAAATTGACCATTTTTGCATATGAATCCAATTACAAGGTTGTTTCAACAAGTTTCTTTATACTACCGACAACTAATCATTTTATTGCAATTTCAATTTCAGCAAACAAGAATTCTGTAAAGAAACAAGAAAAAAATTTTTTAAAACACAGCAAAAAAATTTATAAACAAACTTTAAAATAACTTAAAAATTAAAAAAATATGTTGTTTAGTTTTTGCTATTTGCATGTCTGTACTCTACATGTACAGAGAGTGAAGCAAAAAGGAATATTAATAAAAGCATGGACTTAAGTCAAGATTTTATAGTTCTTCTTTGTAAATTGTTCGGTTTTAAAAAATCTTAAACTTATATTAGAATAATTTTAAAACATAATTTTAATTGGCCCACATTCTAGCCTCAGAGAAAGACCTTGCTATAACCTGAGTTTATTTTGATAACTTATTTAAGTTTCAAAGCACCTTGAATCAAAATTAATTAATAAATCTTAATACCGTTGAAAGACTTACCTAATCCAGTTATAGGCTTAGACTGAAGCAAATTAGATTGAGTGAGCGAAAAATGGAAAACAAAATATTTACAACAAATATCTGATAGATATATTCAGTTCTAGTTTATCTGTTTTTACTGTTTTAATTACCGCTGTTCCAACTCTATTCCAAT
Source organism: Acrocera orbiculus (assembly GCA_947359355.1). NCBI lineage: Eukaryota > Metazoa > Arthropoda > Insecta > Diptera > Acroceridae > Acrocera > Acrocera orbiculus. The sequence continues at coordinate 15,806,129 of OX375757.1, forward strand.
TTATGGTTTTTTTTTTTCATAGTGAATTTAAAGGAGCTCTGTAAACGTAACATTTAACACACTTATTTCAAAATACTAGTCGACATTTTTGTATTAGAACTAATTTTTGGAAGCCAAAAATTTGCAATATTCTAATATCTGGTTATATATATTCCTTGAGGTGTCTTGAGGATATGATGACTTAAAGTTAAAAATTTTTCCGAAATTTCCGATATCTTATTTAGAAATGACCTTAAAGACAAGGATAGAGCCCTTTTTAGACACGTTTAAGGCTTTTTTGGATCTTTGGACTGAAGAGAAGACTTTGAAACCTTATACTTATTTTGTATGTCGTCAAAAAACAAGCAAAGTACATGATAATAAACTGAATATAAGATATAATTTTAAGCAAAGCTAAACAGTTTTTGACAAAAATCAAAAATGGGGATCGTAACAAATTTATGTCATGTTGCCACAATGATAAGGTTTACTCCTCAAATCTTCCTCAAAATGCATATTTAAACGTAATGTATAAAAAACTCTCTCCCTCGTATTTAAATGAAATAAGACTATCGAGAGAATAATTTGAGCATATTCATCCTTTCAATGATACTTAAGCATATATGTATATAAATATAAGATGAATTTTTACCACTGTTGTTTTCTAATTAACAATTATTAAACATATTGTAATCACTTATGAACTACATTAAAGGTCATTTCGCATATTTGAACGGAGCAAAAGAGTTAACCATATATTAATTTTTATTTTTAAAATGTATGTTATGGTTTACTTAGTCAATTACGTTATTTCATTACACTTAAGTCTATTATTTGATAAATAGCTGAAAATCAAGTTGAAAAATTTGTCCACAATTATGATTAGAGCTAGGAACATGCTAAATTTTTTGATTATGAATCCAAAATTCTTATCTTAGCATTTTTAAGGTTTTTTTACATAGATCAAGTCAAAAGAGCTCATCTTAAAGAATTTGGTATTAGTATTCCAATGTATTGATGACAAGAACTGTAAACGGGTAATATTTTTGTTTTTTAATATAAGAAAGAATTTAACTTTCATGACTTTGGTCAGCTGAAAAAACTTTTTACCCACAAAATTTATACTGAAAACAAGAAATGTCCAACATTTTAAACCACTTACAATGTTGAATATTGTCAAAAGCTAAAATTTTCTAGCAAACCATATGCCACCCAATTCTATTCCTAAAAGCAGATTATTGCCACTGGGCAATCAAGCAAGCTTACTATCGTCCCTTGTGTACGTTTGGCTACTGGGTAAGTTATACTCGGTCAATCGCCCACTGTTTGAGACAGCCCATCAACAGAAATTTTCCCTACACAGTATTATTATTATTGTTATATATTGTTATATAATTATTTTTTATTCAACATACTTTACAAACTGTTAAAGTAAATCTTGCAACAATGCATATGCCTACAAAAAGAGTCATTTGCATATACATATTTCCGCAATTTCAAAATACTGTGTAACATAATGGAAATAATTGCTGATTTTACCTCATATCATAATTATAAAACCAAATAATTTAGCTTTTGCAGAAAAATCATTACACAAAAAATTTACTTATATTTTTGAAATTTTGAATAAACTAATTAATTTCCTATATTCATGTAAATCACTTAGTTTGACTTCAATAATGTTGCGCTCTGAATTTATGACCCTTAGATTTATTTGTAAAACAACCACGAAAAGGTTTTGAATTTTAATTACTATATAATCGATTTAATAATGTTTTACAGATGTTGGTTACAGCCTACAATCGTACGTAGTTCATAATTTTCGTCTTCATGATGGATTTAATTCATTCGATTATGTGATTGCCTTAGGTTAATTTTATGTGTAATTTTAAATTATTGCGTTATTATTGTGATGTAATTTTTCAAGGTTGTTCGTATATTTTTTAATTTATTTTGTTTCGTTTTCTTACTTTTGGTAAAAAATTAAATTTTAATTAACCTGAAAAACAACATATTCATACAATCTATTAAAGCATGTATATAGATGTATATACATAAGTGTTATCTATTGATTAAAACAACTTAAAATAGCTGACTAATGTATGTAAAACTATTTAATAGGATCCAATAAATCATTTCAAAATGAAATTTTTGTTATTATTGTTTGATTTTTTGATACATTATTATATTATGTCATATTACAAAGACTTCAGATTATAGCATAATACTTGGTTAAGAATTGTGATATATCCTTATGAAATCTTAAGAGCTTAAATTATTATAGTGGAGTAATATCGATTTATGTTCCTTTCAAATGAAAAGTATTAAAAGTCAAGTTAAGTGCGTAATTAAATATGAAAGATAAGTTTTGATACCTTATTGCATATAATAATATTGTGTAACTCTAGTTATAAATGTTAATAGCTTAGAGACGGTGTTCTGCTTTGCAAGAATATAATCACACTATTGAATTAATTATACATATTAATATATATCATTCTTACTTTTTACTTTTTGTAATGATACATATAATTTTTATATTTGTTGCAGCCCTTATATAACCCCAAGAAGAGTAACGCAACGTTACGGCTCATATCTTAAGTCTAATTGCTCTTTTTTACGTACTATGCTTGGTTGAAAAAATTTTTATTATACGATTGGTCTGTATTTTTGCTTAACTTTTTTTATAGCTCTAGAAATTTCAAATATGTTCCTTGTTAAAACTGCCACTGAGCATATATCATTACGGAAGTCCTTTAAGAACATTACTTCAAGAAATTCAAGCTATGTAATGCTTCTAAAGATAATACCTTTAATGAATTACTAACTACGTAAATTTTTAGGGATATTTATTATTTTTATATAAAAATAAAAGAATACGATTTTATGTTTTTGAAATATAATTTTCCATAGAAATAGTACAAATCACCACTTACAAACTAGACCCTATATAAGGATTTAACCTACCTAGAACTTAGTATGCTACAATAATATTAAATATTTTACTTTTTTTGTTACTTTTATTAAAAATCTGACTTTTTCATCTTCCTTAAACTAAAAGCCACGCTTCATGGATTGCATTTTGGATCATCTGAAGACATAAAAAAGCTGGCAATATCTCCTTTCGCCTACGAAACAGATTTATGAAAGGTTTCGAAGTTACCATAATTGTAATTACACACAATGGAGACTAATTTGAAGGAGAAAAAATAAATTTGAATGATTTAATTAAAATTTATCACTTTCTTGTCGATTCCGGGTAGTTTTTATACACAAGGTATAATACAGATGACGCTAGAATTCAACATATCGAAATTTTTCAATAGCTACTGTGAAATAGAAAATAAATTTACTAAAAAAACTTAGAAGTTCAATTAGAAACATACAAACATGCTATTTTAAAGAGTAAAATTCCACGTCAATAAGAAATACATAAATACATATATACTCGTAATATATATTTTTATACATTTATTTATATAAAAATAAACTTACTCACTGACATCAATTTAAAAACTTTCAAAATCATTTATAAATGTATAAGATAATGGTTATCAGATGTAACGTTTTGAAAATCAAGCATAATATTTTTGACGAAGTATCACGTTGATTGTCACTTATTTCTATTGACGTAATTAATATTAAAACTAATTAATTCTTGTGTATCTTGTTTTATATCTGAAAGCAATTTCAACTAATATACTTGTATTTGGTCAAGTGGAATAAGATCAAGGCTAATACGATTGGAAATTTCATTCATAATTATGAGTTATTCGTTGCAGCCCGAAACAAATATTGTGAAACAAGGTCACAAAATTTCTGTCACAACTTAAGTTCCCACAATTATCAATACCTTAGTTGTATTTATTTTTTTTTGAACACCCAAAGTTTTTTCTAAAAGAGTAAACTGGATTTCTCTATTACAAGTAAAACAGAAATTACAAAACTGTGTTTGGTTTTTTTATTTAATGAGAAAGATTTCATATCAGACTTCCTCTCTGTAGGTGTTTTTTGTTTTTATTATACTTGAAACATATGTTCTTTAAAAGTCAGTGTAAGTTGGATTTTTGTTGTTGCTTCATTACAGTCAAACAAAATAAAACGCTTGCTTTTTAATTTATTCAAAAAACGTGATGCCTGAGAAGAGTTTAAGAATATTATGGTATTTCAATTGAATCACAACAAATGTAATTTAATTTTTATTTTACTTTTATAAAATTGAATCAAAGCTGACGAATATTTCAAATCAAAGATTCAAGTTAAATATCATCAAAAATTTTCATTTGAATAGAACGAATAATCAAATTTCAAAGGCTTTTTAAGTGTTGTGTCTAAAAATTTGTCATGTAAACACCAAATTAAGTTACACATCTGGCTACTTTAGCTTTTGGACACAGTGAAATTGAATTCATGCAATTTCTGATCGCACAAATGGAGAACTTCGCAAGTCATTTGAAATCGCGCAATTGTACGAAGTTGCTGGATATCACATCCACTGTGTCTAAATGGTTATTTCTCGGAAAACTGCTGCCGTCTCTAGCAGTTTTACAACCAAGATTAACTAAAACTAAATGAGTAAAAAGAAGTGAAAGTTTTTAATAATTATGATTTATACAATCAATTATTATTTATATGAAGAGTTAAATTTTATTTTATTTTTCTACTTTCAAAATTATATTTAAAAATAAAATTAATAAAAGAGCTTCAATTATAATTGGTTTAAATTTCTATATTTAATTCTATATTAAAATAAAACCAATTGTATTTTTAGTAATTATTTGTTACGGAGCGCAAAATTTTTTAGATAGTTTAAGGGATTATATGCAGTTAGAATTTTCAAAAAATCAATTGTTTTTTTTAATTTTCGGAGTGTTCATACATATGTTTAAGTACATTCTTTGAAAATATCAAATCCATCCGCTAATTGTTTTTGAGTTATAGCAATAATTGTAGAGATGTTTCTAACGTTTACGTTTGACGTTTGAAACTTTAAACAGATTTCTCTCAAAACCGCATTTTCAAAGTCGGCGAGCACGATTTCTTGAAAACGCCTTAAATAGACCTTAAATATTGCCACAACCTTTTCATACATATTTTCCAGGTATTAATTGAATTAATTACTTCTATTTTTTTAAACAATTTTTCGTGAAAATTTTAAATTTTATTTAAGACTTTAATACGTTTTTAATAACATACTTTTAGTTTCGCTTTCCTTGGGTTAAAAACGTTTCATATCAAAATTTACTTAGTTGCTAAAAGAGCTTTCCAATTGAGAGTTTATGAATTTTAAATTTTTATCCTAAAATTCTCAATTGTTAATATTTAATACTTCGGCTAAATAAAAACTAAACGGGGAAAAAGCTTTGAATGAAAATATTTTTTATTTTATTTTAAGTTCGGAATATTTTTATAGTCTCGAAAAACATTTGGAAAATAAAATTGAGTTTCACGGTATATGTAGTTTAAATAATCATTTTTGATGTAGACGGTTTAGTTTTAACAATTTTGTATATTTGAAAATTATGTAAAAGGAACTAATTGTAAACATTTTTAGAAAATTCATATTTACAGATTTACCTTTGCAACATTTTGATTTCAGCTTAGTTTTCTTGACGAGTCAAATTTAGGCAGTTTACTTTTAATATTCGAATTTATATATAATTCATAGTTTCATTTATTTAATTAGAGATAAAATTTTGAAAATAGTCCTAAAAATATAATTTAGAAAATTAAAGACTGTTTTTGCACTGTAAATGACACTCATTGATTTTTTTTTTTTTGATTTTGCTTTGATTGGTTGTTATAGTATGTCATGGAATTATAATTATGATAAATTTTAATAATTTTACTATAGTAAAAATCCAGGTTTGTTAGTATATTCAATAATATATTTATAATATACTACAAATATACATATATATACTACACTTGAAATAATAGAATTCCAATATTAATGGAAAATATTGACCGTTATTAATATGAATTAAAAAGTTGAAGCTAATTTAGTTATACTTCCATTATTCAACAATACAATTTTTAATATATATTATAAAGCAATATTCTTTAGCCCTTTGCCATTAATTGTAGAAAGTTTCTCCATAGTCCTTCTGCTTAAAGTTTTTATTTAAAATAAAAAACATTTCGGAAATTGATGAGTTTTTTACCAATATTATATTATGTGTGAAACCAAGAGAAAATTAAACTTCAATTCCCTATTGCCAATTTGAGCCTAGACACTTCCTGTAATCAACTCTCTTAAATGTTTGCTTGCATTTTTCTTTCAATTTTTAGTAAAATAACGGTGCTTTGCCTAACTTTAAACACAAGCTTCAATTTGAAAGTTTGCATAATTCCTAACGAATATGAAGCAGGCCTTGAAAAGTTACGAACCATAGAAAATAGTTTAAAAAAAGTTGAAACGCTTGATCAATTTGTATTGTGCCTTGCTTTACTTTAGGACCGATCAGCTCTTTCGGTAACGAAAGAATGCTTTTTTATGTGGAGGCATTCAACTGTGATAAAAACAAAGATTACAGCAGTTTTAAAGATGGGCCTACGCACAAACTTTGCTTCAATAAAGACACTTTTGGTAGCCAAAATAAGTCAGAAATCAAATATATTTCTGCATTTACCGAAGATTAAAACTTATGTTTTCAAATAAATATTATTGAGGCAACAGAAATTGACTGTTACAGCCCAATTTTAAAGGGCTAGGCCGAATCTAAAGAGTCCAAAAAAGCATTCTTTCACTGTTCCTTCTTCGTGATGAAAAAGCTTAATTTTAACAAATTTATTTCACTTGTAACAAAGAAATAGAAACCGATTTACGTTAGGATATGGATAGAGAACAGCATGTAAAATTATCAATTTAATTTTAGGGATTTTGACTGCTTTGAAGATTTATGTAAATGATTTGGGAGTCCATTGATTGTAGTAAATTTGGTGTTTGAATGAGATAAAGATTTTATACCTACACAAAACAGTTTTTATCTTTTCTCTTAAAGATTTGTTATTAATAATTATTACCATTCAAAATATGCAATGATGGGTTTAATATATTTAAAATAAAAATGAGAGGTAATAATTTAGTATAAGTTTTCATTTCATTTGGGTGTGAGAAACAGGAAAAATAAGGATATTAACAACAATCTAATCAAAGATTTTCTTTGGAAGTGTATACTGCACGTAGATTAGGACTTTAATGAAATTTTATACAACTCATTTAGTAAATATCTAATGAAGAAACCCAAGAACGAAAAACGAAAGCTTCAAATGGATTCTAGTAGTGTAAAAAAGATCAATACATCTTTTACCGATCCAAAGGATACTTGAAGCATTGTAGCTTTTAAAAAGAATTTTTTCGTTAATCATATTATAGCAAATTTAAATGCATTCCCAAGAATTGAAGTACTTTATTATACTACATATGAGTTTTCCCAAAAATAATATCAAACTTTGTTATTTTTAAGAGCAGTTCTTTTACCTATTAAAACTAACTTCAAATCTAATTCTTTTTCAACATATTTTCTTTTTGTTTTGCATTAAAACTTTACACGCAGTAAAACAAAGAGATATTATTGCTTTAAAATAACAACTCATAGTAAAGCATTTTTTGAGAAACTTTTTAAGAAATTTGGTACTAAATTCAATGTTATTTAATATAAAAATTAAAAATTCTTTAATTAAAGCTTTCAAACAAAAACAAAATATGTATATATATAAGCACGTTCTAAACAAAAAAAGGAAAATATTGTACTTTAAACGTTTAAAAACGCACAACGGCTGCACGTCTCAATCTGATGTTTTTTATACACTACATTTAATATATTTAAACATTTTTTTGTTTTATTTTGCGATGACTTTTTATTTTGTATCATTTAAGATATAAATATTCTATTAAAAATATGTAAATTAAATTAAATTCTAAAATAAATACAATTTTATTTATATAGACTATAAGCATTACCACTTATGCCAAATTTCGTAGGAGAACCTAATTGAACACAAAATGCACTACACAACCGAAAATTTATTTTCACTAACTACAAAATTAAACTCTTTAATGTGCACAATATTTATAAGGTAACCAAGACATTTATTTCTTTGTTTATTTTTTAATGGAAACTTAATACGATATCAGCAAATTATAAGAACGGTAGTCTAACATTTCTTGTTAAGTCGTTGACTAGCGGCTGGGCATAAAGATACTGAAGCTCACATAAATTGCAGTCGGTTGTTTGACTTGCCAAGCCAGTTGCAGACAAGTATTACATGATCTTTGGTCTTGTAGACATGGGTAAAACGCGATGCATAAGTGGGATTCACCTGAGTTTCACTTCACCTGTTTTTGTGTTGTTAGTTTTGTGTAATCTAATGCAATTATTTTAAGAAGAACCTTGAAATTTACCTTGAAATATGGTTACACTTTAAAATAATTTAAGTTTCATTGTTTTAATTTTTTAACATATTTTCTGTGATAAATTGAATAAATTGATAAAATTTAAGAATTATTTTGAAATGAATGAAGATAATAAATTATCTTTGTTTTTCACGAATTTCCATTGTTTCTTAAATATTTTATTTATCAGAGACTCTGTGAAAAGATTAGATATTATAAAAAAAATGTTAATGATTAATTCGATTTTACAAATTTAGTAACTCTATTATTAGTTTAGTCAGACGCAATATTTTGATTTTTTCACCAATCTAATTCGCTTGAAAACATTACCGTTCGCAAATTAAATACAAAGTTTTTTTGCCCTTATGATTAAAAGTTCAAATTAAAAAAATGATAAAAGCTTTTTGATTATTGTTTTTTTAGCTATTTAGGTGAAAGCTTATCGTTCCATTTTTATGTACATTTTTTGTGAAAACCGCCAATATTTTGAAATTGCGCTTAAATTTTTCAAAAATCATATCATATTTAGTTATAATCATTCGAATTTTTGAAGGTTAGTTTCTAAACGCTAAAAGAGATAAGTTTTTTATCAAATTTTGGCAGGTGCGATGATGACTTTGCTTACAACATTATAGTTATTTCTTTTTTACATATTAATTCCAAGTTTCCTTTTAAAAACTTCAGAGTAAAATCTAAGGTATTTTTAATTCAAATTTTACACAACTTATTTTTATTCCTTCTTTTTGAAAATAAAAATAAAGTCAAAAAATTTTTTAAAAATTTTCCGCTTTTTTACGTCACACTTTTTTCTTTCACATTTACATTATAATTAGTTTTATATGTGTAACAAGCGTAGCTAATTAATTTGTGGCATAAAAGCGAGACTAAAATAACTATTTCAAATATAAAAAATCATTCAAAATTTCAACTTTAAGAATATTGTTGGCTATATGAGTAGAGCAATTTTTGTAAATGTATTTTTAAATATTTATAATACTCACATTTGGGTTTTTCTTCCCTATTAAATTTTTACGCCAAGTTTTTAAGTTCAGCTTGTCCAACCATTATAAAATCAATTGAAATATTGATAGGTTTGTATGAAGTAATCTCTATTGTCTTTTACTTTAGCAACTAAACCTTCATTAAATGTTGCATAGGTTTTGCAATGCAGCCACAGCAAGCTAAAGTAATTGACGTCAGCCCAGAGCTAGTTGAAGACGTTGACACAAATTATGATTGCTTTAATTTGTTTAAATCCTTGGCTTATTTATTAGCTAAAGACCACTTAGATTATCTGAAACCCGTTAAAACCACAATAAAGATTATAAATTTATGAAAACTTTTGGTTTAATTAAACAGCCATCGTGCAATAACGAAAAAAAATGTTTTGTATTGAGTAAAAAGTGGGAAAATACCCAATTTTAGAAAAATATTATAAGCTAGATAAATGATTCAAACTAATTACTCGCATGTGCACAAGAATTTGATTTATTGCTCTTTTCATATCATATCAAAATCCGTGTCTTATCTTAAAATATTGCAGTTCATTTTGATGATAACATCTTCATGTTATCTTGAAATTTTTTTCATTAAAATTCAAAGAAATTTAAAATAAAGCACCACTTTAGACAGAAAAAGATAATAAAACTAAATTCATAAACACAACTTATAGTATATAAATTTAAGTCATAGATTTCATTCTTGAATTAAATACAAAAACCTGATTTTTATCATTTTGGGAAGAAAAACACGGTTTTTTCATAAATTTATTCGAAGATCACCAAAAATACAAGAATGCATGAGCAAAAAGAGCATTTGAAGTGAAAAAATCATTTCATGTGCGAAGTGGACATAGAAACTTTCTTATAGAGGGAATTTTCGCTTTAAATATACATATTCGTATATAGATTTTCTCCAAACATCATTCGAGACAAATAAAATGTCGAAATGAATTAAAGGTCAAAACATGGAGAGAAGCAAAAAACAATTATATGTTAATTGAAAGTTAAGTATAATTATACATTTAATTCTGTGTTGATATCAAGAATCACATCGTTGTCTGGTCCTCACTCTGAATTTACTTTACCATCTTTTATAGAACAAAACAAGGCTTTTTTACAACGACAATGCTCCGAATCACAAAATATTGAAAACAATAACTAAATCACATAAATAAAGCTTTGAGATGCTTCCATAAAAACCATTCCCATCAGATCTATCTGTTTCAAATGAAGAAGTCATTGCTGAAAATTAAAATTGTTTTAAGACTAAAATAAATCATTCTAACCATTTGTTTTCGAAAACCCAAGTCTAAATATCTCTCATGGGCCCGAATCAAGACTTACGTAGGCCCAACTTTTATGTAAGCTTAAATGAGAGAGTTGAATCTCCTTTGAGGAAAAGGAAGATGAAAAGAGGACCAAAATTTAGACTCAGGAAGTTAGAGAAACATTAGTATTTGTTACAATTTGTATGGGAAATCTCTAGTCTTTTTCTCAAAAGAACTAATCTAAATTTAGTTCTTTGCGAAAAAACTAGACAAACTCATGGCAGTACGGAGGGGAAATTTTGAGTAATTCTTTCGGATTCTCTCTTTCGGCAAAATAATTTTACAGTGAACAGCTGTGGAAGTTAGGTTAAGTTTTACTGTGAATATGACGTAAGACTTTTTTTTACAACAACAAATATAAGCAAATTGAAATTTGTACTAAGCACTAAGTACTAATTTCAGTGAAAACACTTATTTTTTTATATGGAGAAAAAAAGTACTAAATACTAAAAAGTAGGTTCAGTGAAAACGTACTACAATCTAAATGTAGTTCTTTCTTCTAGTTTTTTGCGAAATAACTAGACAAACTTATGGCAGTACGGAGGGGAAATTTTGAGTAATTTTTTCGAATTCTCTCTCTCGGCAATAGTTTTAGAAAAGCTTTTATGCTATATCATGTAAGTAAAAAAGGGATGGATATATAGCATGATATGGTATGTTATCATATTTGATCACAGTGTTATAAATCCATCCCTCTCTTATAAACTAAGCAGTTTGACTGTGAATATGACGTAAAGCACTTTTTACAACAACAAAGATAAGAAAGTACTAAATACTAAAAGCTAATGGCAGTGAAAACGCACTATAATGTACTAGACTAGACAACTTATGGCAGTACGGAGGGGAAATTTTGAGTAATTTTCGGATTCCCTCTTTCGGCAATAGTTTGACAGTAAAGAATTGTGTAAGTTTGACTGTCAATATGACGTAAAACACTTTGAACAACACAAAGATAAGCATCTTGAAATATAATATACTAATCAAAAAATACTAAGTTCCAGTATAATAACTTATTTTTTTATATGGAGAAATTTCATTACTAGGTCTAGGCCCACTGTAAATGCACAAAAAGCCATTAATTGTAAGAACAGTTTTTGTAATATGTAAACTACTTAAAGAGAGCATAAGTTAATCTGCGCCAAATGCCAACTTAACCACAATGTTAGCAATGTTAAATAGTTTGGAAGCTGAAAAGAGGTGAACTAAAAATTGCTAGCTTTGATTTCAGATTGTTACATTAAGATCGAATGTTCACAACTGGACTACTGTTGCTTTATTTTTGATTTTTTTGCCTGATTGCTAGTTAAAAAATTTTCTAATGTTTTTTAGTGTTCAGATTGAATAAAATTTGCTTATCGTTCAAAAATCAGTGCTACAAGAAAAAAAAAAATTCTTCATAATCAGGAAGAGACATATTTAAAAAAGTCAGCCTTTGTTCAAATATGTTAAAATATAGGCTACCATAAATGCAAAATATAAAAAAAACTTCACCTACATCACAACAGCAACAACAAAAATCCTATAAAAGTTTAATATTTTTCTTATTATGTAAACCCATAACTTTATGCAGAAGGCTTTCAAGGATAAAATAGGTTGTAGACAAACACTACGAAAACCAAAAGAAGTACATTGATATTTTTATTTGTTTTTTAACGAAATAAGTTAATTTGATTCTTTAAATAGCTAGTATCCGTTTTTATAATGGAATATACACAGAAAGATTTCACATACCAAATCAAGACTAATTATAAAATCTGAAGCCCTTTTAGCACACATATAAATTTTCAATATCCTTTCAAGGATAGTAAGCCAATGTTTACTGGAGAAAAAACATAAATATAAGACTAGAAATACATAAAAGCATTATCTCAAATTTTTAAGCATAAATTTCATGTTTATTTAAATAAATAATGGCTCACGTTTAAAAATAAAATCAAAAATTTTGTTATTAGATTTTATTTATTTAATTTTTCATTTTTTCATTTATTTTATTTTTGTTAATTTTCTTTTCAGCATAATTCATAATTTACAGTTTTTAAATAAAAAAGAAAAATTCTGAAAGAACTAATTTAATAGAAAAATTTTTATTTTTTTTATATTCTAGATATTTAAAGTTTAGCTTAAGCCTTTAAAAAAATATTTTACGGCAAAGGAAAGAATAGTTTTAGTCACTTAATAATCTGATGTTTTTTATACACTACATTTAATATATTTAAACATTTTTTTGTTTTATTTAGCGATGACTTTTTATTTTGTATCATTTAAGATATAAATATTCTATTAAATTAAGTTTAAATTAAAATGCTAAAATAATTTTATGTACATAGACTAAGTATTACCACTTATGCCAAATTTTGTAGGAGAACCTAATTGAACACAAAATGCACTACACAACCGAAAATTTATTTTCACTAACTACAAAATTAAACTCTTAAATGTGCACAATATTTATAAGGTAACCAAGACACTTATTTATTTGTTTATTTTTTAATGGAAACTTAATACGATATCAGCAAATTATAAGAACGGTAGTCTAACATTTCTTGTTAAGTCGTTGACTAGCGGCTGGGCATAAAGATACTGAAGCTCACATAAATTGCAGTCGGTTGTTTGACTTGCCAAGCCAGTTGCAGACAAGTATTACATGATCTTTGGTCTTGTAGACATGGGTAAAACGCGATGCATAAGTGGGATTCACCTGAGTTTCACTTCACCTGTTTTTGTGTTGTTAGTTTTGTGTAATCTAATGCAATTATTTTAAGAAGAACCTTGAAATTTACCTTGAAATATGGTTACACTTTAAAATAATTTAGGTTTCATTGTTTTAATTTCTTGACATATTTTCTGTGATAAATTGAATAAATTGATAAAATTTAAGAATTATTTTGAAATGAACCTTAACAACAAATTATCTTTGTTATTCACAAATTTCCATTGTTCTTAACTATTTTACTTATATTTTTGTGATAGTGAAATGTTTACTATATTATCAGAGATTTTGTAAAAAGATTAGATTATATTATGAAAAAATTGTTAATGATTGATTCTCTAGCTCTATTATTAGTTTAGTCAGACACAATATTTTGACTTTTTCACCAATTTAATTCGCTTGAAAGCATTACCGTTCGCAAATTAAATACAAAGTTTTTTTGCCCTCATGATTAAAAGTTCAAATTAAAAAAATGATAAAAGCTTTTTGATTATTTTTTTTTTTCTAGCTTTTTATGGTTTTTGTGAAAACCTCCAATATTTTGAAATTGCGCTTAAATTTTTCAAAAATCATATCATATTTAGTTATAGCCATGCGAATTTTTGAAGGTTAGTTTCTAAACGCTAAAAGAGATAAGTTTTTTATCAAATTTTTGCAGGTGCGATGATGACATATTAATTCCAAGTTTCCTTTTAAAAGTTTTAGAGTATTTTTAATTAAAATTTTACTCAGTTTATTTTTATTCCATCTCCTACAAAAAAACAACCTTTCGGGCTCCTTAGTAAGGTGGTCAAAGAAGATGAAAATGGCTCAAAATTTTGATAAGGTTTACAGTTGTTTCTATTTTTTATCCAAGCATTTTTACATCCATTATCAATATTTTTGTTTAATTTAATCTAAAATCGATAGTAAGTTCCTTTATTTGATTAGTAAAACTAATTGATTAATCATAATTCAGTGTTTCTTATTTAAGCATAAAAACAAAATTAAGTTGTTGTTTTTGTTTAAAAAAAGACCAATATCCTTAAAATATTATTATTTTTATTTCTAACTAGCACTAATTAGTATATAGCTAGAAAACATGAGTTTTTAAGTATTAGACAAAAAATAAATCTGTATCAAAAACACAAATTATGCTTACGATATCAAACTTTCGTCTATAATCCAGTTAATTATCCCAAGTAAATCTTTATATAAAAGCAATTATTAAACTTACATTTTTTCTGTAAAACAGAAAATTTTTCTAAAAATTTCAAAACGTAGCTTTTTGTCGAAATTCTTTAGAAGAAAATTATTTAATGAAAATATTTACAAACACAGTAGAAACGAAAAAAGAAAATTTCTATCTATTTTCACATTTTGTTTCAGGCTTTTAAGCACTTCAAACAAATTAAATGAAAAGAAATTAATGGAAAATTTAATTAATATATCTAAATTGAAAAGCAACTACAAAAAGAAAAAAGAGCTTTAAATTATTTTACAAAAAATATTGAAAATATTAAAAAAAATATGGTAATTTACATGTCCAATTTCGGACATTTCTCAAAAAACAAGTTGTTTTAACACAATTCTGGATTTGAAGTACACGTAAAATTATTCAATTTTAAATCTCAAACAAAAAAAAACTTAAAGTTTTCAACAATCAAGTTCAAGTGCATTTAGTTCAACACAATTAGAAAAATTTTTAGTTATTTTAAAATTTACTTTAATTTTGTTTCCTTAAGCATATATAATTTTATAATTTACAGAGGAAAAACTATTTTCCAGTTATTTTTATTAGCAAAAATGTCGTTAACTCTGGCACAAAAGGGAAATTGACAATTAAAATAAAAATGTCGTTAACAACAATAAAAATAATAAATAAAATGTCTTTCTGTTCGTGACAGGTCTACAATGATTGGCATTAGAGGGATGCAGCTTTATGATTATTGTAATCCAAGGCTAGAATTATCTTAATAAACATATTTTAGGCAACACAAAATAATATTAAAAATAGTATTGAAATTACTTACATTATAGTTAGTAAGTAATTTGATTCAAAATTATCACTATAATTCATATTCTTAAAATATTTGTAACTTATTTCAAAATCGTTTGGCAGCATATAGTGTAGTGTAGGTAGAGCACATGTATTTCAACCGCTGATCCGCGGACCGGTGGCGGCCCGTATAATTTTTTTATCGGTCCGCCAAAATTCAGCAAAACAAACACAACAAAAAACTTATAACACTTTATAACATATACATAGTTCATCTTTTCTTTTACATTTTTGACAATACACTCTTGAATAAAGACCACGTTTACTTTCACAAGTAAAGCAGTTCCTATAGTTATCATTATATTTAAATATTATTTATGATAATAAAAATAAAGGTTTTACAGTTACCTTATGTAGTATTTCTTGAACACCTGCGAAAGTTTTATTCTTAAAAACCACTGGTCCCCGAAGCTATTTTTATAAATTTCAACCGTCCGCGGGCCAGAAAAGGTTGAGAAACGCTGGTGTAGAGTGTTTATATGCAAAATATTTGTGACAATTGTCACAAAATGAACTCAATGTAAAAGACTCCCCAGCCTTTCGTAGGCTACCTTAGTTTAACTAACTGCCACTATCTTCATGCTATTATTTGACATTTGCTGATTGGTGATGCGGTTTTTGTTTTTATTAAAAAAATTTCATAATGGAAACAATTTTAGAACAGCAAAGGAGATATCATGAAGAACGGGAGCGCTTAATAAAATTAATGGTTGATGAATATGCTACAAAAAAACAAAGTGTAAGAAGCTTTATATTTTTTATATTATACTCATTTTCTTTTACTTTACAGGAAAAGGAACGAATTTATTCAGAACATCGCATGCGCTTTTTATTAGAGGTGATTTTGTTTTCAATGCAGAACATTTTTCTAAATATTTTAAATAGTCTACTTAACTATCCACAATAATTCCGTATTTTTGCATCCGATTAAATGACCAATAATACTCAAAGACTTAAAGTATACATGTAAAGCATATCTAAAATTTATTAATGGTTCGCTTTACATTCTCAGAAATTTCATGGATTCATTCTACTCCTACGTTTATGACACGGTACCAATTTAACAATGTACACACATATTAAATGCTGGGATTGTGATAATCTCATTTCTTGCATATTATATTAGTTTATGGTTTTGGGGCCGAAATATTTTACTGATATTTTTAATGTCTGGTGTATAAAACTGAAGACAGTGTGTGGATAAATTTAATTTGGATTTTGTAGAATAACATGAAATTTCTAAAAATATTTCAGGAAGAATATCCCTATACTTCCTATCTCAATTCTTTTCTTAAAAATTATACTACTTCCTTATAATTTTTAAATCTGTATTTGAATCGTTAAAAAATACATAAAAATAATTATATTCAAACTGTTTTTCAGTATCATAATAATGCTACGAATAAGCTTCGAGAACTATATGAAGATAAGGATAATGAACGTAAAATGGAAGTTCAAGCACTTTCTGGACCAAACGAGTTTAGCGAATTTTATTCGCGTCTTAAAAACATCAAAGAATTTTATAAAAAGCATCCAAACGAAATAAGTGTACCATTATCAATTGAATTTGAAGAATTAACCAAGGTTTATTCAAATCCAGAAGAAATGAGTGCTTTGGTAGAATTTAAAGATGAGGAAGGCTATGGTTCATACCTTGATTTAAATGAATGTTATGAAAAATACTTGAATATTCGTGGAGTTGAAAAAGTTGATTACATATCATATTTAATGATTTTTGATCATGTTTTCGATATACCAAAAGATCGAAAAAATATGGAATACAAAAAATATCTAGAGTCCTTAATTGATTATTTACATGGATTTATTACACGTATTAAACCACTTTTAAATTTAAATGCTGAACTGGAAAAACTTGATAAAGATTTTCATAAACAATGGGCAAATGGTACATTTCCAGGCTGGCCAAAAGAAACTGAATCTGTATTAGCAAATACTGGAGCACATTTAGATCTTTCAGCTTTTTCGAGTTGGGAGGAGTTAGCCTCACTTGGTCTTGATCGTTTAAAATCTGCCCTAATGGCTTTAGGTTTAAAATGTGGAGGTACGCTTGAAGAACGTGCACAACGTTTGTTTTCAACTAAAGGTAAAAAAAATTTAGATCAATCACTTTTAGCTAAAAAAGTGTGCGAAAAAACAAATGCCCGTGAAATTGCACGTCAAAAAGAAATTGCATCTCTTGAAGCAATTTTATATCGGTTAGCTGAATTTGTTTCTGAACAGAGAGCTGCAACAAAAGAAAATGTACAAAGAAAACAAGCTCGTACCGAAGGTGAGCGTGAAGATAGCGATAATGAAGCTAGTGATACTGACAATGAAGCTGATGATACTGATGATGTACCCTATAATCCAAAAAATCTACCACTTGGCTGGGATGGAAAACCAATACCCTATTGGCTTTATAAATTACATGGATTAAATATAAGCTATAATTGTGAAATATGCGGTAATTATACTTATAAAGGACCAAAAGCATTCCAAAGACATTTTGCGGAATGGAGACATGCTCATGGTATGCGTTGCTTAGGTATACCAAATACAGCACATTTTGCAAATGTTACGCAAATCGAAGATGCTATTACATGTAATGTAAAAAATTAAAATATTTATTAAATTAATTGAATTTTTGAAATTTTCAGTATGGGAAAAATTAAAAACTCAAAAACAAAGTGAACGTTGGATACCAGATCAAGAAGAAGAATTTGAAGATTCTCAAGGAAATGTTGTAAATCGAAAAACTTATGAAGATTTAAAACGGCAGGGACTTTTATAAATTTCATATATTAATTCAATTAGTTTTCTTCTCTTCATTTTAATTAACATTTTACACATTATTCGTTTCATTTTTTCATTTAAATATAATAAATTTCATTACCACCAAATTATTTTTATGTCAAAACTATTAGTTTTATTATTTTTGAGTTCAATAAATACATTTTTAATCTATAAACGAAAAAAATTAAAAATGCTTTAACCCATTTATGCCCAAAGGGTCCATAATGACCCATCTTACATAAATATTATTCACAAAAACGTATTACACTTATAGTTAACTTAACTATAACATATATATATATATATAAACTTACTATACAAACACACAATAACTAATAGTACTCAGAACTGTCTATTTCATTTTCAAAGTTGAAAAAGTGCGCATCAAATCAGAGTTTGAATAACGTGTTGGAATATTACAACATAAATAGTTCTGAGTATAAATGGGCTAAAATCGAGCTTATTGAATTTTTAAGTACAAGATATTTATATGATTAAAAGTTTTATGTAAACATCGGGTAGGGTTACGATACCTTCTTCATAGGCTTTGTTTTCAATAAACGGTCATTTCAATCACCGCTTATGTTTTCAGAATGCGTAACCCGACGATTAGTTGCTAGTAACATTAAATAAAATGTTATTACTCCTAATATACCAAGGCTCTTAATTCTGGTATTAGTAGCTAGAGAAAAATCATCAAAAAATCAAAATCAAAATCAAATTATAAAACAAATTTAAATGAACGAATTAATGCAGAGTGTCACATCTAGTCTTTGCAAATAAAATTTATCTATAGCTGTGGAAGTTCTCTTTTCACGTAAAAACCTGAAGCGAAAGTCATCGCTTCCCTGCAATTGATAATATTAAAATATTTTTTTAAAGCTACGAATCTTTTATTTGAGAGAATATAATAGCATAAAAATATGAATAAATTTAATAGAGCTGTTTATAAAAGACTAAACGTGATTTTTGTCATCCTTCTAGATTTACGAATTTTAATAGGTATATGCTAAAAGTTGAACTATCACAGAGATTCTATTGTAAAATAAAATATGTTTTAAAATATAAATTGGGGACATATAAAACAGGAATATTAGATGAATTAAAAGAAAGTCTTTAATTCTTTTAATAGTCACCATAAAAAATATATTTAATAAATTTGTATATCCCAGATATTTTGAACAATTTGAAAAATGTTTTAAAATACATTAAAATTTCCTGTTTTTATATCTTTTATAATCTGAATGAAAGAGAAAAACTTTTTTCTGTACATAGTTCCTCACATGTTTCGGTTTTTTAAGTAAGCAAGTGATGAATTCGGGAAACATTTTTCTCTGCACTATATGAAATTTTCAAGTAACTTAATTAAAGATAATCACAAAACCTCCAATATATATTCCTAAAAATAAATGAAACTAATCAAATAGGACGCTTATACGGGATAATAAATATGTAACTTGATTATTTTCGAGAACGATACCACTGTGAAAATTTTTTTTTCACAAAGCAAAAAAAAGATTGACACTGCTACCTTGTAACGTTTTTGGTGATCATACATTCAAACATGATAACATGCAAATCTGTTATCCCGAGTGTTCTGAAAAGTAAAACGTTTAATGTTTACTGCTTAATATTTAGTGTTAAAAATTTTCTTACATCAAAGTCATTATTATTTCAAGTGTTTTTCTTATTTATAATGTTCCTAGATATACAAAATCTTTGCATCTCATTGATACTTATGTAGAAATTTTCTTTTCGGCACAAAGCACTACATCAAATACCAAATAGGGGCTAATTTATGGATAACATGAGAACAACTTTAGTCACATCTTAAATGGTATTCGAAATAATCAGTTATTGACTGTTTTGTAGGAAATACGTTTGTTTAATATTGATCAATTTGTATGGCACCTAATTAAAGATGCAAATGATGAGTTATGCTGATCTACATAAAATATGTGTGAAAAAATTTTCCCATTTGGTTCGTTTGGAGATTTGGAAGTGTTTCTGCGTATATATCTCAAATCGTATATTCCTGCAAGTAATGAACTAAATTAACAGTGTAAGGTTTGCTAGTTCACAAACCAGTGATATTTAATAAATTCATAATCTATAAGAAATCAAGCTTTTCAATTAAATGGATGATCCATTAAGAGAAGAAGATAACTATTTTGACGAAAACCATGCAACGAATAATTACAATTTTTCACAAATCATTCGGGCAAAATATGTTATGTTATTAAGAAATTTTTGAAATGCTTATCCTAGAAGATATAACATTTTAATTGCAAAAGATATAAAAATCAATTACTTTAGTTCAATAGTTTTGTTCCATTGAATTGTTGTCATTCAATTATTTACTAAATTAAATTAATCTTTTTAAAATATATTTTTGGAATCACAAAAGTATATGCTGTATTAACTTCCCAATGATGTTCTCTTTCTATTTGCCTTGAAATCATCCTGAACGTATTTATCATAAATATTAAATAGGCTGCCATGTTTTGTTAGTGGAAATAAAAGACTATTGACAATCTTAAATGGAATTAACTTATCATGTCCTGAACTTAAACCACAACGATTATTGCAACTTTTTGATCGGATGATTTTACTTCTATAAAAAAATGGCGAATTTGATTTTATTTTTAAGTAGTTATCAGGGGATAGAGTATTTTTGTTAGTTTGAAATGTAAATATTGAATTTTGATATGTCTCATTATCTATGAATTCTTCACTTGACGTGCTCCATTTTCGTGGATAATAACTATTACTACTACTAATATTTTTTGATAGAAGTATATGATTTTTAATTTGGTTGTTTTCATCTAAAGAACCACTATCTGAATTAAGTTTTTCTCTTAAAAGTATAGCTAGTGCTTTTTCTTTTTGGTTGTAAGGTGTTGTTTTTGGCGAATTCATGAAAACATTGTCATCAAGGTCATCCAAACTTCTTAAAAACGCTCTATTTTCATACAATGATGTATTGAGTCCCTCTTTTGAGGTACTTTTTGTTTTTGTTGTCATATTTTCTAAAGATATATTCATTTTAGTTTTACTATATTCTTCTGGTTCACTAGAGCTCTCTACAATTTTCCATATTTCTTTATTAATTTCTTTATTTGGTGTAACAACAGCAGCCACCATAGTATGGGCAGCTTTTAGACTTGAGGAAACTGTCGATAATTTCATTGCCTGCTTTTGTTGTTCTCTTAGCCAAACTGGTGAATCTAAAGCAAAGATATTTTAAGAAAATTAACTTTTGAAGATGGAATAATTATGAAAATATGAAATTTATTTATTTGATGAAATTCGCATAAGAGTACAAATATCCAGGAAAGTTTGCCGAGCATTCTTGAACGATAAGAAACAACCACTATACAATATGCAATGTTTTCTATTTGGATCAGTATCGAAAGGACACTGTCAATATAATTGATATTTTTAATGTTTGTTGTGTACTTTACAAAATCTGCATTCAGTTTTATGAACAAAAAATTATTTAAAAAAACAACAATTCAGATATAATGCAGTGAACTAATTTTTTTTAACTCCAAATTCGTCCTTATCCATTTCAAATTCGTCTTTTTAAATTTCAAATTCGTCTTTTTTAATATCAAATTCGTCTTTTTTAATTTCAAATTCGTCTTTTTTAATATCAAATTCGTCTTTTTTAATTTCAAATTCGTCTTTTTTAATTTCAAATTCGTCTTTTTCAATTTCAAATTCGTCCCTTTCGGTTTTTATGTAATTCATTTTA
The DNA here is from genome assembly GCA_947359355.1 of Acrocera orbiculus. Lineage (NCBI taxonomy): Eukaryota > Metazoa > Arthropoda > Insecta > Diptera > Acroceridae > Acrocera > Acrocera orbiculus. The sequence goes on from OX375757.1 coordinate 15,828,133, forward strand.
ACTTTGAAGTTATATATATATAAATTGGATAGTAAAAATAAAATGCAACTAAAGATAGATAATATTGTAGTTTTCTTCTTAAGGACTAATTACTTAATCTTATAAAGAGCATTTACCGATAATTTTTTTCCCGGAATGTATTTATATAAGCATGCATATATAAGAACAAATTTCGAAATGAGTGATCTGTGTATATATATGTATATAAATCATAGGTATATATAATAAGTACCCAGAGCATTTTCAGTTCAATCAAGAGTTAATTAAGTAACACTTCGGTTTACATATTAACTTTTAAAACGTGTTTTTGAAAACAAAAAAGCTTGAAATTTTTTTAATAAAATGAGTGAAATTGCCTGTAATAGAAGAAATGAGCAACACGTGGAGGAACACGTCAATATTCCAGGAGAGCAAACAAGGTCACCATACGCAAGCACAAGCACCGACCGGAAAAAAATTTTTATTAAATGCTACGAAGAAGGACACACTATTGCTAAAGCAGCTGAAATAGCGGGCATGATTGAAAGCACCGCAAAATCCTTTCTTCAAATATATAGAAAAGATGGCTGTCAAATTTTGAATAGGAAGCGTGGTGGAAAGAAAAATTTGAAAATAACACAGGAGATATTGGATTACATTGAGGAAATTGTGGAAGAAAATCCCTGCATCACGCTCAAAAATATTAGGGAAAAAGTCATGGAAAAAACGAACATCAGCCTGACCACAACGTCTATACACAATGGATTAAAAAGTTTAAAAATCACACTAAAGAACGGTACAAAAAATTTAGACCGCTTAAACTGTGCCAGCACGATAGAAAAAAGGAAGGAATATTCATTGAATTTTTCAACAAATGCGCCGCAAGCCAAAGAGAATATAATTTTTATAGATGAAAGTGGTTTTAATTATCATCTGAGGAGAAATAAAGCCCGGTCAAAAGTGAATACTACGGCACATATAATAGTTCCCTCTGTAAGAGGACGAAATGTATCTCTGATTGCAGCAATGAATCTGCATGGAATCCTGCATACGAAAGTGGTATCAAACTCAGCAGTAAATACGAATATTTTTAAAGAGTTTCTAGTTGAACTATTTGAAAAATTGGAGGAAAATAACATCACTGATGCCTGGTTGGTTCTAGATAATGCAGCAATCCATAAAACGCAAGAAGTGCGCGACACAATTTCAACAACATCACATACAATTATTTATCTTTCACCATACTCCCCAATGTTGAATCCTATTGAAAAAGTTTTTTCAAAAACGAAGTTGTGTGCGAGGAATTTACTCTCAGATCCAGGACATAATCAAAATCTGCTTAATGTGATTCAGTCGTCGATACAAACTATTACATCAGCCGATTGCAACAACTACTATGTGGATATGACCATGAAATTGCCACTAGCTGCCACAGGAAAACCACTACATTAATTAATAGAATTTTTTTTATTTACATTTTTAATTTATAAGTAAACATTGTGCCTAATTTTAAATAAATTTATAAAATTTTAAATAAAACATTGTAAAATGAAGTTTTTGTTTTAATAGGACGAATTTGAAATTAAAAAAGACGAATTTGAAATTAAAAAAGACGAATTTGAAATTAAAAAAGACGAATTTGAAATTAAAAAAGACGAATTTGATATTAAAAAAGACGAATTTGAAATTAAAAAAGACGAATTTGAAATTTAAACAGACGAATTTGAAATGTATAAGGACGAATTTGGAGTTAAAAACCTATATAAAGCTGCCATTCTCTGATGAAAATATCATTTAAATTTTTTTAAAGTGCTTTGTTTTCATACAAAATTGCTTTTGTCCAGAAAATAAATTATAGCACGCATATATGCTTTGTATAAACAAGTTTTAAATCAGGTAAGCTTTACTACAGTATTTAGAATATTGTTTAGTCGAAAATAAAATACTAGACAAACTTAGAAATTTCTAAATTGAAAGAGTGGTAAGACAAATAACTCTAAAACATGTAATTTACAACCTTTGAACTTTAAGGAATTTTAATGGTATGAATTTTTCATTTTCAAAGTTTTATTTATGTTTGAAAAACAAATAATTATTTTAATTAATGCCGTTTATAATAGTAAAATTTACCCAGTAGTATGTTTTAATGTTATATGTCCCTTAAAACTCTTAGGTTTTTGTTTACCTTAAAAAAAGGCTGTAGAGACTACAATGTTTTAAAATATTTCAATAGGGACTGCTTGTAATCAACCTTGATTTCTAACGAGTAAATAAAAATAAATTTTCAGACAGAAGAAACCGGTTTTAATTTTCAGAAGGAGCTTTCGTTTTTATAAAAATGTCTAAAGTTCTGACAAATTAATTTCTTTGTTTGCTTAGAAAATTAAATAACACAGAGAAAATACAATTTTTGTCATATTTTACTTCTAGAAGATTTGGTGAACTACTAGTTGATTACTTGTGACGTCACTAGCGAGTAGCCTTGCATGGAAAGCAATGGTAGCCAATTTAAATCTTTGCATTATCATTTAAATATGTTATAGGTACCTATGTGGACTTATATATAAATCTCATTTTGAAGAAAAATTTTTACCTTTAATTGTAAAAAGAAAACTGACAAATTTGGAGGAATCAAATCCAGGCATAACGAAAAAGTTTACCAAAGAAGCCCAAAGTTTTTACCAAACATGCTTTCAGTATATATTGAAGAATGGTTAGAAACAAAATTTACTAGTAACAACAGTTTTAAATGCTGTTTTTTAACTTCATCGCCAGTTTATTGGGCAGATATTGAATCTTGTGTTGAGTTTTTATCTAACGAAATGCAAAACATTAAAATAGATGACAATTGCCTCTTTGAAGAAATTTGAAAACTAAATGTATATTTAAATTTCGAAAAAATATTACTATGGGAAAATAATCACGTTGAAATTTATCGAAGATGGGTCGAAATATTCAGCCATTACAAAAATGAACATATTCCATGTAAAAATTTATTTATTCTAATACAATTTACGTTGTGCTGCCCTGGAGCAATTGAAAGAGTCTTTTCAATTGCTAATGATTTTTGAACTTCTGAAAAATCGAGATTATATGTAGAAACTCTAGCTGCATCCCTTACGATAAAATTTAATCTGAAACATATGTCTTGTTCAGATATTTCTAATATGTTGTTAGAAAACGAAACATTGAAAAAAACTATTCATAGCATAGAAAAGTACCAATTTAAATAAAAATTTAATGATCACATATAAATATATTGTCTTGTTGTTAGTATCACCTCCCAATAAAACTTTTGAAACAATTTTTTTATTCAATTTATTTTTGTCCTCCTTTTCATTGGAAAAAAGTTGGTCACCTTATCCTCAATCCAAATTTTTAAACTCCCAAACATTCCTTTAAATGGGTTTTACTGAACCCGTGACATTTTAAAAACTCAGACAGAAGCTAAAACCGATAATTTATTATCATTTAACCAAGGTATTTAAATTTAGTTGACTTTATGTAAACGCAAATTTTCCTGGGATAATCAGAAACATGAGTTTTTGGGGACTCCAAATTCCAAAAAAAATGTTTACTAATGCACGTGCTTCTTAAATAAATATCTCTTTTGAATTATAAATAGATGTTATGTTTACACGCTTCCATTTTATAAGATACAGACCCTTTCAAACTAAAATATACGAGTGATTGCATAATATATTTATGTTTTTAATTACTATAGTCTTAGAATTATTTATTTATTTAAAAGAAACCCTGTTTGAAGTATTATGTTTTGTCATATATGTTGTATCACTATAAAATCATAGAAATTGTGTCCATTAAACTCAGTTTGCATTTAGAGATAAATTATTTTGTAGAAATAGAGACAAATAAAATCAGTAATCAATATTAAAAACAAAAAAGTTTGCTTTAAACAAAAACCCGATGTTATAATTGTGAGAAAAAATATTTTTAGTTAATTAACTTACCAATATAAACTCTGCTTTTTAGGGAAGATCTTTTATCCAAAAGTGACTGTAAACGTTGTTGACTTGCTAATGATAAACGATAGTTAGTATCTTTTGGTAGATCAACATCAATGCCAAATATTTTTAATATTAAATTTTTTAAAGCTAAACGAAAATCTTTTAAATGATATGCATATAGTAATGGATTAGCCGCTGAATTAAAATGTGAAAGAATAATACAAAAAAATGTCAATTTCGGATGTACATAACAAGTTGGACAGAATGCTTTAATACAATTTATCGTATATAATGGTATCCAGCATATCATAAAAAATAGAACAATTATTGAAAGGTTTTGTGTTGCTTTGACTTCACGTTTTCTTGCAGCACCAAGAACCCTTAACATAGTAACATTTCTTGGGTTATGTAATGGAGTTTCATGAATATGTGATGTTGATGAGCGGCAGCTATGATCAACGATTGTATCAATTGTAATCACTTGTCCAACCTAAAATGTTAAATATTGATATAAAACAAAAAACAGTCAATTTTCTTTTAATTACCTGTTTTACAATTACTCTGTATATATGAGCATAGGATGCTAAAAGTAATAATGCAGGTGTTATGATTGTAGCAAAATAAAGAAAAACTAAATAATTATAGTCCATAATTTGAACAAAGAGACAAGGTTGATTTTCTGATACACCTGCATGCCATCCAAATAATGGAAGAAAACCGACTATCATACCAGCTACCCAGCACATTGCAATTATTCCTAAAGGTAAAAAAAAGATGAAGTTTTTTTAATTATTTTCAATGGTTATTCCTGCCTTAGATTTAAATTTCAAATGAAACATGATTTATCAATCATTTTTTCTGGTTAGTTTTGTGAATATACCAAATATCAAAAAAAAAATTTCTTTTTTTTAATTTCCTATAGTTGATTAGAAATTTATGCTCTAGCAATATTTCTAAGAATTTTAACTAGGATACCCTTTGGAACTACCAAAATTTTTAGATTATCAACCTCCTAAATTGTGAATTTGGAATATTTGATAATATTTTAAGAAATGGATTCAAAGTTTTCTAATAAGAGGAATAACTATCCTTAGATTAGTTACTTATATTTTGGGCTGCCAAACAAAGTCTATAATTGCTAGCCAAATAACATTATTTTGGTAGTTGAACTTTGTAAATGAACTTCAAAATAAGGGATGTTGCTTAGAAATCTTTATTTTCCAAGGAAAAAATATTTTTGATGTTAAAAAAACGATTCCAACAAAGTTCTTAAATCCTATTATAAATATTGATTGGCATTTAAATTTGCATTTTCGAACAAAGAAAAAATCAAAAATTTTAGGGATATTTTTGTGCGCTATTTGTCGTAAAATGAAATATATTTAATCTAAAACTTGTCTTTAATATAAAGTTTTTCACTTAAACAAAAAAAAAAAAAAATTAATAGTCCATATAATTACCTCTATTAGAAATTATTAGATTGTTATTAGTTAGACATAATTGTTGCCAATTTAAGAAAACGAATAAGTTTCTCAAACTCCTCAACCTATATATAAAGAATAACATTACTTTTTTGAAAATGATATTTAACATTCAATACTTAAATTGTCAAATTAACCAGCAGCATTTTTTATGATCGGAATTCATTAATGAATGAAGAGCCTAATTAAATGTTGCGCAGTAATCGAAGGATATCTTACTTGTACTTAAAGATATTAAAAAGAAGTCTGATAAGTTTTCTATTTTTGTTTCCGATGGTTACCATTTATTTTATTATTGTTTTATTTAGATACAGAGAAAAAATACAATTAATATTTTCTTAAATATTTTGTATATGAAAGATACTTAAAATCATATAAAATGGATTCATGAATAATGTTTATAGTACTGCGACAAAGTGTATTTTTTTATGTATTTTAGAAAGCGTCATCAATAGCATATATTTGTTAGAAATGAAATTGTCATCCTTTAGTCAAGGATAATTTTAGATGATGTGCAATGGTAAGGAAAGTTTATACATCAAGAAAGCCTTTAAGGCAAAAATAAAGCTCTTTTCTTTTTGAAATAGAACAAAATCCTTTGTTTTTTTTTTTTTAAGAAAAAAAAAAAGAAAAAGAAATTGGCTGTTAAAATGTTTATGAGTCTAGACATTTGCTCGTGTTTACATGGAATACTAAAATAATTAGAAAGATTTATAACTAATGCTTTAAATGTGTCTGATGAAAAGAGACAATCCAAAAAAATCTAATGTGGGCTATTTTAGTAAATACTGAGGTAAAGAACTAGACTAGGTGAATAGTAAATAATTTTATGTTTTTTGCATAATTTTCTTTTGTTTCTTTAGATATGTATATCTTATTAGCGGTCGTGTGTCTACTCTCAGCCACCAATGCGTTTTTACCATTCTGGTAAAAAGAAATTACTGAAAGAAGCGTACCGTGAACTGAAAGTAGCGAACGCAAATATCATTCTGACTCTTTGAACGCTGACTTTGATATAGTGATTCTGGTTGTGACATAGTTCAGTGAAGCGACGAGTTATGCAATTAGAAATTTGATAAGTTCATATTGTTTTATGAGAAAATCTTGTAAATGTTGGAGAAAAATTTTTTTCTGGGGATTAGAGGTATGCGAAATTAATAACTATATCTTTTGTAAGGAGTCAACTAGAAAAGAAAACAAGACATCCATGTCACACTTTATGTTTGTCCTGAAATAGGCAGAACAGCTTGTAGGTGACATTCGTGATGGAGGATCTTCAAAATCAGGAAGATCATCGGCCTCGGAAAAAGATGAAAACCTTAATGGTGAACTACATATATTGCGGCACTGTGAAGATATAAAGAGTAAAAATGTATGTATGAGAGTATGTTCAAACAGAAAAACTAAAGGCGGAAGACGCCAAACAAATTATTTTTGCGACACATGTTTTCGAAAACCAGGGCTTCATTTTGGGGACTGGTTGGAAAGATACCATACGATAGAAAACTATATAATATAATTTTTACATAATATTAAAAGAGATTATTGTGTTACCTGAAAAAGAATTAACAAATTTTATTTTTTCCTCATAATCTTGCATATTATGTATTACTGTTCGTTCAACGAAAATTAATTTCGACCAGCATGACATCCATGTATAAAATTAATACGACCGCAAAGGGTTAAATACAGGGATACAGGGGTACAGATATATCTGTGTCAAATCATGATTTTAGGCTAAAAGTGTTGGAAGCTATGAGTTATAGCACCTCATTTAATAAATACCTACATAAGTGGGGTTGATATAAATAATCACGATATTAAGAAAAGATATTCTAGATTTGTTCAAACATATTTCAATATTTGGTGGATTAACAGGACTGGCCTGACTTATCTATGAGTAGTTTGTATCCTAAATTTCTTAAAATCTTATATACAAGATAATTTTTTACCCAAAATCCGTTCAATATTTTTAGGCATAAGAAAATAATACTTGAAAACTCCACATAATTTACTCTACGCCATTTAAAACATGTATGTATGTTTTCTTTATTTATATGTAAAATTTGATCAAAAAATTATCAGTAATGGCCACGTTATAGCCACTCTTCTGCTCACAAAAAAACAAGTAACTTGACGATGTACATTGTGACTTTTGATTAGTATCTAAAACAAAAAATAGAATGAGGGAATCGGAAGGAATCGAGTCAAAATTTTAATTTGGGACAAAATGACACATGTCTGCATAAAACAAAATTTGTTCGATAAAAAATTCCTCACTTTTCATGCGTACAAAATATACAATAAAAGGTGTTATTAATAACTATAGTTAAATAGTTGAAGTGTTGATCGGTTAAGTCGCTCTGGAGCTATAGTGTTCATTGACTCTGAAAACGTCGTTTCTAAAAAAAACAGTAAAATACAAAGCTGCTTGATACCCTTCAATTTATGTCAAATATCTTTGGAAATTATGTTAAGATTTTAATAAAATTTTAGGACAACATTTTTCAAAGATTAGTTTTCCAAAAAGTGAAACAATATAGAACGGTTTTATGAAATTTCTTAGTGTATCTATATCCACTTAAATATGTAGGGGAGACATTTGCAGGTTGAGACAGGTTTTAATTTTTGGCCATAACATTTTAATACAATAAAGTTATGAAGACTACAGTATATCGTTGGAAAGCGGTAAACCAGAGCAAACTTTTGTTTCTTTTGGATTGCGAGAAAAAACACATTTCGGCAGACGATTTTCTAAAGTATTAAAAATGGAACAGAAAGAAAATGCGTTGCAGGTTGAGACACTACTATTAGTCTACTGGAAAACTGAAAAAATACAGTGGATGTGCATTTTTTATTTAATGAAATGGTCCGAAATGCTTAGCTCACAGTAAATTACACAGTACATTTCACTACGTATTCAAGCAACTCTTGCGGATCGAACACCTGAAAAAACAGTCAATTTAACAAATCTAATTTTTTCCCGAGAAATGAAAATTGTCACTAGAGATGGTGGGAAATACGATGCAGATTTACGAACTAACGCGAATTATTCAGTATCATTGAGCAATGAAATATCTTGACATTTTTTGTTGATTTTCTTAATTTTGCGCGCCAAGCTAGATTTCGGAGTGCTGTGTACAGCTGAAACTCTCCCAATAGATTTTTTGTCAAATTTAATTCCCTTCACTGCTCCAACTAGCGCATTGAAATCAGGAATGCCGTGATCTGTTTTACTTTCTCGACGAGCAGCCATTCTAAATCAAATGAACATTCCACAAAAAAATCAATTAATCCCAGTTAAAGGCTTTGCAGTCACTAGATTAACTATTTCAATAAAAACTAATCATGAAAATGACGTCTGGAGATAATTAAGATGAACAACGACAGTGTCTCAACCTGCAAATACGTCAATGTCTTAACCTGCAAAAAAGTAACATTTCCGAAATCTACGCTTTTTTTCTTTACCAATTCATATTTCACGGTTTTTCATTTCGCACACTGAAAGACAATAAAACACTAAGAAAATACGTCGACTCAACTTCTTGAATAAATAGAAAATGATCACTTTATGTAGAAGCAAAATACTACGGAAATTAGATCGAAAGCATAATTCTTAACAGCATGCTCCGAACAATAGCACGGAATGCGACTTGCTTCTTCGAATGACTATGCAAAATTAACATACCATGTGACATTACTTTGGCAGTCGAAACATTTGAGCGAGCTATTCAGCAAAATTTTAAAATGGTGGTGTTTCAACCTCCAAAGCGTCTCAACCTGCAAATGTCTTTCTTATATCTAAGGGTTTTCCGAAGATATTTTTCAAATATTTTGTAATAAAAATATTTTTTTTACCCCTTTTCAAGGAGAAGTGTGAACTAATGAAAACTTTGAAGCTGTCGAATTAAAACAGTTTGGATGATATTTTTTGTTTTCTAATACTTTTATAACTCAATTTATGTCCTAAAATTCTATTCAGTTGTAGTCAGTACTCAAACACTAAAATAATTTCACAAAAAAAAAAAAAAAACAAGCGAAAATAATTACAAAATTTTAAAAGCTTAGTTTATTGTATTGTATTGTATTTTATTGTGTTAAGCACTTTTGTGTCTTCTTTGTTTTCCTTTTTTCTAAAAATATACAGAAGAAATGTATCCTTTTGCAATGGACTTATATTTCTAGAAATTGTATTGCAACTTGGCTTTACTTAGTTGAAAAGTTGCAAACTTATAAGTTTATTAAGTTTGCCATGAGATATTGCAAGTTGTGCTTCTAATTAAGTTCCTCCTGATTTCCTCTAGAATCAATATCTCGTACATATATGGAAAATCAAAAGTCATTCAGTTTGGATTATGTATTAAATTAATTTATTAGTTTGTTGGAATTTTATATGTGGTAAATTGGAGTGCTGAAGTTCTTATTACAATGCTATATAAATATTTAATGGTTATAAGTTAGATAGGATACGAATGTAAACATAAAAGAATTGAAAATATAACAGATTCCAGTTCACCCAAGTAGTTCTAACACTTTGAAGGATAATAATAAAATCTCTTAAAGAAAATATAGTCCACTAATTATTATTATCTCGTAGTGCTTTTCAAAATATTGGACTAAATTTTTAGTTTTGTATTTGTTTAAAATTTTGTATTTAGCTTCTTGTATTTTGCACTCAACTTAGCAACTTATTTTTTTATTATTTAGTAGCAAGAAAAAACCAATGGTGACACTGACTCTTAAACTTTGTAGTCGTGCACAGTAATCTTGTTGTACCACTGAATCAAAATATATTAGCCAAACCATATTTACGCGTTAATTACATATACAAAAAGAAATATTAAAATATTTGCTGGTTTTACTTACTGACTGCTGTTTGTGTGCTAACATTCCTTGAGTACGCCATTGGATAAAGAATAGCCCAATATCGATCTACTGAAACTGCAACCAAACAAAAAATTGATATTGTACACAATACAATAAGCATTGATGTTGTAAAAAGGCAGGCATGTAAATTTGTTGGTAATCCAATTGATGCAAGGATAGCAAATGGTACACCAAATAAACCAACAAGGAAGTCCGCAATAGCCAAAGAAACTATATAATAATTAGTTCTACGTTGCAGTTTTTTTTCTCTCCGGAACACAATAATCACCATTAAATTACCAATGATTGCAATTACAGCCACCAAAATTTCAAACACTGTGTAAATTATATTTAGTTCAGTTGATATTTCATCACTTTTTGGATTCCTCATTGAATGATATAATTGCAATGATAAATTAAATGGTATTATTGAATTGTTTATAATTTCATAGTCTGAATATCCAATAAAATGATATTCAGACATTTTATATGAATCATATAAATAATTAACAATTGTTTAAATTGTTTGGTAATATACCAACAATTTAAAATATATTATATTATTTGAGGAACTTTTAAACCTTTACATTTAGCACTTTACGACTTATAGAAGAGTTCATTGGATACTCTTTGTGATCTGTATTTTTTTTTCTTAAAAATCGAGAAAATATTTGAAATTTTAACTCTGTAAATGATTTATAAAGGCATTTACGTATAATTCTTTGATGGGAATAATAATGTTAGTTTACGTGAAGGAAACACAATCAAATGGCACACCCTGTTCTGTTGTGTTATTCTGTAGTCCTTCTCTATAAACTTATTTGCTGATGACATTGCTATTGCTAGTATTATGGCTAAAATATGAATTCAGGCACTGATGAATTGACTATCACTGATACTTAATAAAGCTGTCCAAGTTAAAAGCACATCTGTAACAAGAAAAGTAATTACCATTAGTGAACTGTAATTATGTGAAGTAGAAAACCGATAAGAAATCAACCAAATACTATGAAAATATTCATAACTTGACGTGTACAAATTGGATTGATATGCCAAGGTGGAGCTTTGTAGAAATGAGGTTAGCTCTATTATGTAAAAATCTCATCATTCACAATTATTAATTATTGCTTAAGGACTTTATTAAACTACCAAAAAGGTGAGACTAATAAAACTAATTGTAGGTAGAACTTGTGATATTCAAATAAATAAAACAAGTTAAATAGTTTTAAAAGAAATTAATGTTTTTAGACGAAAATCTTTTTAAATTTCTGCAAAGTTTTAAAGTTTTCATGATTTTTTAAAAAATGTCTTATGTTTTTAGAGGAAAAGAAAAATATTTTCGTTATGAAAATTGATTCGTTGAAACCTATTTATTTATAAAAATTGGTGGATATTTTTTTGTCTTTTTTCCATTTAAGTTTAATATTGTCAGGTTTATTAAACAGTTTGTAGCAATTATAAATTTAAATTTCTGTAGTCTGAAAATTTATAAAATTTTTCATGAAAATCAAATTAGAAGAAAAATGAGTTTTTGTTAAAAGATTAATAAAAGATAAATATTATGGGAGGAATAAAATTGAAGGGAAAACTATAACCAAAAAAGGTGATAGAGAAAGTGCAGGAGAAAATAGAAAAACAGAACGAGTTAAAAATTTGTATACATAGAGATGGATCAAAGAGTGCAGAGCAAATGCTTCTTTATTATTCTTCTCCCGAAAACCTAAAGTTTAAGTGGGTTTATTAAAGATCTTGAAATTCATAGTTTTATCCAAAATTTTTTGGATTGTTTATTTACGATTGGTACAAAAAAGCTACAATTCAAAAAAATTTTATTTTTAGTCTCTTAGTAATTTGTTTTTAGCCGGTTTTCATGTTTTTAGTTTAGTTTGTAGCAATACGTAATTAAACTAAATTAAGAACATGCTAATTTCCAAAACGTCTTCAAAGTTATGTCTTGAAGTATTTAAAAAGAAAGCTGTCAAATTAAATTTAGCTTAAGCTATGCCAAGTAATATATGTATATTAATTTATATTTATATGACTTCTGGTAAATTTTATTTTAAAAAATTTTTCCTTGGATTAATCTGAACCGAAGATATTTTCTTGCAAATATGAAGTTTGATAAGCAAAAACAATCTACCACCACTTTTAAAAATAATATGAGTGCAAATAAATTTTAAGCTACAAATTTCACCCTAGTAATTGAAAAAATTAGAAAGGAAACTCACAATAATTAAAATAAACAAGTTGCTTATTAAAACAGCTTATATTTAGTTAAAAAGTTGAAGGCTACTTATGATTGGTTAGAAGATGTCGGGCGAAACAAATAAATTATTGAAAGTATATAAGAAAAAAGTTTATCAGAAAAAATTGCTTATGACATAATATCACTGCTGAAAAAGTGAGTAGGTAGCATTTTGAAAAACACGCAGAGAAGCAACCACGTGCTTCCGATGCTTAAAATAGAAATAAATGTTGACAATAAAAATTTCTAATAGTCTTAATGAATTGTGAAAGAAATTATTGATGTAAATTGCTAATATTGCTGACAAAATACTCACCATGACTTTCAAATTAAGAAATCAGATCAAAATATAAAAAAATGAAATTGTTTTTTATGACTTAATTACATCTAAACAGAATATTTCTTATTGATTTTGATTCTGAATTAAAACCAATAAATATTAATGTTATTATCCCTTTTTAGTTAATATCAATCCATGATTATATAATTACTTTTAAGCAGAGGTCATACAACTACAAAGTGGATAGTTTTTCAAAAATATTTTCTATGGGAATATGCTTTCAAATTTAAGCTTTTGAGTAACAGAAGAATATAAAATTTGGGAAGAATAGGATGGTTATGTCCGAGAGTGTTAATGTAGTCAGAAAATGTTAGGTATTATTCTAATTCTTTATTTGACTTATTTGATTCAACTAATCATGTTTTAGACACAGTAAGGACAAGCATAAATCAAAAACTGAATCATTAAAGTTCCCCAACGTTCTGCTAATACCTTCGACATTTTAAAGCACTTATCAAAATATGATGAACTTATTCAACCTGCTATTAGCGAAAATTACCATTTACATATCGTGCAATATTTTAGAAGTTACAAAGTATACCCAAGGCTGACGAAACTATACCAAAAGTCCTAGTTTTTAGTTCAAGTAATTTCAAGTTTGATCCAAAAATTTTGAGTCGAGATATCTTATGATAGCATGGACCTCTAGATACCTAGTTTGATTAATGACAATTCAAAAAATTCACAGTATTTTTAAATATATTTTACTTTAGCTACTTTTGGCACTATTCTGAAATACTTTGCTTACTTTCTGGAACATTTAAGGCTAATTGTTGAAAAAAATTAAAAGAAATTACTTCAAATATATTTTCTATTATTATTGGATCAAGACACATACATTTGAAATGCCCTGTAAGGCTTTATGCATGCTCTTACAACAACTATATTACAGCGGTAAATTTTTAATATTATTTTTTGTAAAAACTATAAATATTTTTTTAAGGCATTTAATCAAAAGTGAGTTAACTCAATAATCAAAGTTGCATAAAAGTGCCCACGCCAAAATTAACATTTCAATTTCTTAAAAGGCTTTCGGACATATAACTTCAGCTCAATATTTAAGTCGCAAACGTTTAATTAATTGAAGTCGAGAGGTTATAATTCACAAATCAATAACTATATCACATAATACAATTTATTAATTTTTACAGGAATGGGAAATTGTTATGAAGAACGCTCCACACTTTCATTTTTTTGGGATAAAAAATTGTAAATGCATGTGAAAAGCATTATTTATTTCATTTAACAATATAAAAAAAAAAATTTCTCCTTTTAGTTCATTAATTGTATGAAATGAACATAGATAAAAGTCTTCTTTTATCAAGTTTTTTATGGTACTTTGGTTTTATCCTTTTTAGTCTTATTTTATTCCTTTTTTGTATAACTATATCAAAGTAAAACTACATATTTGGAACTGTGAATGAGGTCATATTTTGGGAAAATTTTTTCATCTCCATCACATTGTTCGCAAAGCAGTTTTCAATTTTTTAATTCAAGCTTTAATAACTCCTCATCGCAAGAAAAGTTCCAAGATTTGTTTACATTTTGGAGTGAAACTGGAGATGAATTAATTTTTGTTTTAACATAATTTGTCATCAAAGCAGCTTACGATCTATAAATTGAAATTTCAGTAGCAGATTCCCCTGTATGTTCCCAGAACTGGGAAAAAGTTATTTTTTTGGCAAAAGTTTTTCAACCATATTATTCTCTTATACAAGCAATTTATGTAAGCAAAATTTGGAGCAAATACCTTATCGGTAAGTAGTTTAAACTCCGATCATAAGACTCTACAGAACAAAAAGTAAATAAAAGTCTATAAAAACTGAGTGAAATGTGAGATTAAATTCTATAAAAAATTACAGGCAAAGTGATTTAATAATTAAAAAAATATTGTTATTTGAATAATTATAAATCAGTATATTTTGAGTGGATTTATGTCAATGCAGGAAACAGTATCAAACAAAAGAGGAAGGCTATTTTGTCAAAAACGGTATACGGAAATACTTTCTTCACAGTTAATAAATAAAGTGATTAAGAATCTGGCATAATAAAAAATGAAAACCAGAAAATTTTCAAGTATTATGAAAAGTTTTTAGGAAATATGTACATTGAAAACCATAAAATTTTCTTTCAGCAAACAAATAAAGTTTTGTCATTTGCCGTCATTAAACACCAAAAATTCAAAATAAAAATAACATTTTCATTAAAATTGCAATTCCAAGTTAAAAATTTTCATATTTGCAATTTACATTGTTAAAAGTCAAAACTCAAGAAAATAATATTCAACAGTTACTTTGTCATCTGAGAGCTTTCGTTCATTCAGGGAATGTGGTCCTAATGTACTTTTGATGGTTTCCATGTTCTTTAAATTGCTTCCAACAGGATTATAGGACTTTTCTTCTTACACACTTGACCCAATTTTACAATACTTAAACATATGATAAATTTCCTCATAAAATCTTTTTTTATACTTATTCACAATATTTTTAGATTAAATGAATTTAGAAGTCAAAGCATGTGTACGCTTTAACAAAGAAATGTAGAAAGTAAAACTCTTTAAAAAAACTTAATTTAGCTCTAATTATAAGAAAAGATTATAGTTGACAGATTGTTATAGGAGAATACTGCTAGTGTGGTTTTATTACTATAATTTTTATTATTATTGGTAAACTTCAAAGAAACAAAAAAAAGTTCTAGTCCACACTATGAAGAAATATCTTTTTTTTGTTTTTTTGTGATCCTAAATTATATTTGATGCCTTTCAGTAAAAGTACAAAAAAATTTTCACGACTTCTTTCTGCACGTCAGCAATTTGTAGAGGTTTCTTTATGGTAGTATAAAGGTCATTAAAATATTGAAATTATTTTTTGAATGACTAATAATAATAGGGACATCCAATAAGAACATAAAAATTTACAATTCTCTGATTTAGCTATTAGCTGAGTTTATTGACTTCTGAATGCTTATGAAGCATGCCATAAATTGTCTTTTTTTCGGAGAAAAAATTTAAGAGGTTTTTAAAATGTTGTAAAATGCTTAAACAAACAGGCCTGCCGTATTGAAATTACATTTAAATAGGCTCAAATCCCATTCAAGAGAATTATTTCTGATAATTCAACAATAAAATTATAAAAATTGGTATAATATACATAAAACTGAAGTTGTTTTTTGCAAGAATACAGTCCTTTAGCCATTAGAAATTGTAAGAGAACACTAATTCTGTCTAACATTTAAAGTTTTTCATAATGCTGGCCTAATAAATGGTTGTTTTAACATTTTATTTCTATGTTCCGTATTGAGATTTCTCATTTAGTAACTTAAGCTAGTTTTAATCATGAAATTTATTAGGACTATTGGTGAAACAAGTTACACATTAGGAGCATGTTTACCAGATAAACTGACTAAAGTGCAGTTGGTATCAAGGTAAGATAAAAATGTTGTTGAAGTTTGTGAATATAAAACGTCTCTAAAAAAAAAATATTACATTTAAAGACTATTGCTAATGTTGCGTTTACAGTGGCGTAGCTATGACTGTTACATGCGGGGGGTTCCTATTAAGCCTTTTGACATTTTGTTTGACTCATCAAATAAAACTTAGATATTATTTTACTATGAATTTTATTTTTAAAATATTAAGTTTAACCTAAGGCTTTAACAACTTTTTTTTCCATAAGTTAAACTCACACTTGTCAGCGAAATTTTTGCCCACGGTAACGAGTAATATTTTTAAATAGTACACGTTAAAGTTCACTTAGCTTACTACACTAGTTTACCTTTTGCACTCGTATGTCACCGTATTAGATTAGTTTTATGATGTTTTACCGTTGCGTTTTACGAGTGCAGGCTTAAATTTGTTCGAGATGCACACACTCACATTATATTAACTAGTGTAATTAAATTTCTAACTAAAATGTATAGCTTTCTTTTACAATGGGAGGGTTTGAACCCCCAGAATCCTCCGTATATACGTCCTTGACAGTGGCATTAGTACCTACCTATTACTATTATCTTAGAATTTATATGGGGAATCTCTAGTATATTTCTGAAATAAACTAATTTAAAGCTCGTTTATTCTTCTAGTTCATTGCTAATATACTAGACCACCCATGGCAGTACCGAGGGGAAATTTTGAGTAATTTTTCGGATTCTCTTTTTAGGCAATAGTTTGACAGTGAATAATTGTGGAATATTGTGGACTGTGAATATGACGTAAAACATTTTCAACAACACAAACATAAGCAACTTGAAATATATACTAATCAAAAGATACTAGGTTCCAGTATAAGCATTTATTTTTTATATGGGGAAATTTTAAACGCACTATAAGCCCGTAATTGTAAGAAAAGTTTCTGTAATATGTATCCTATTTAAAGAGAGCATAAATTAATCTACGCCAAATACCAAATTAACCACAATGTTAGCAATGTTAAATAGTTTGGAAGCTGAAAAGAACTAAACATTGCTAGCTTTGATTTTAAATTGTCATATTAAGATCGAATGTTCACAGCTGAACTACTGTTGTCTTATTTTTGATTTTTTCTTTATTGTTAGTTAAAAAGTTTACTAATGTTTTTTAGTGTTCAGATTGAATAAAATTTGCTTATCGTTCAAAAATCAGTGCTACAAGAAAAAAAAAAAATCTTCATAATCAGGAAGAGACATACATATTTAAAAAAGTCAGCCTTTGTTCAAATATGTTAAAATATAGGCTACCATAAATGCAAAATATAAAAAAGAACTTAACCTACATCACAAAAGCAACAACAAAAATCACTCAATTAGAAACGCTAAATAGAAAGTACGGGAACTATTTAGAACTATCCAATTTGAATTAAGATAATAAAGCAAAAGTTAAGTGAGGTCCTATAAAGTTTAATATTTTTCTTATTATGTAAACCCATAATTTTATGCTACGATAAAATAGGTTGTAGATAAGCATTACAAAAGCCAAAATAAGTACATTGCTTTTTTATTTGTTTTTTAAGGAAATAAGTTGATTGGATTATTGAAATAGTAAGTATCCTTTTTTAAAATTGGAATATACACAGAAAGAGTTCACATACCAAATCAAAACTAATTATAAAATTTGAAGCCCTTTTAGCACACATATAAATTTTCAAATCTTTCCAAGGATAGTAAGCCAATGTTTACTAGAGAAAACCCATAAACATCAGTCTACAAATACATAAAAGCATTATTTCAATTTTTTAAACACAAATTTCATGTTTATTTAAATAAATAATGGCTCACGTTTAAAAATAAAATCAAAAATTTTTTTATTAGATTTTATTTATTTAATTTTTGTTAATTTCCTTTTCAGCATAATTCATAATTCACATTTTTAGAATAAAAAAGAATAATTCTGAAATAACTAATTTAATAGCAGAGTTTTTAATTTTTTTTATATTCTAGATATTTAAAGCTTAGCTCAAGCTTTTAAAAACATATTTTACGGCAAAGTTATAAGGAAACAATAGTTTTATTCAGTCGAAAGATAAAGTGAAAATATTTCTCTAATTTTTTACTTTTACTCTTTTTTTACTATCAATTTGACTTCTGAAAATGTAGTTGCCACTTACAATTACAATTTCGCAGTTTCATATAAGTAAAGAAACTGATTGAAATATAATATACCAAAAAGATATCAAGTATTACATTTTAGATACTATTTTAAAGCAATTAAAAAATCTTTATACTATGTAGCAAAAAAAAAATGCAGTGTAACTTAATATAATAGAGAACAATAAAATTCTTATTTTAAGCCACAAAATTCTTTTTTATTTGAAAAATAGAGAAAATAATTTAACTGCACAAAAAAAGAAGGAAAATAAATTGAAGACAAATATTTAACATGACCAACAATTCATTCAAATGAAAGAAATGTAAAAGCGGTGAAGGTAAATAATGCACAAATTCAAAATAGAATAATGAAACACCAAGCAATAAGTTTTTGGGACATAAAACAATCAAAACTTAAAGACTTGGAAAATTATTTATCTTTTTGGTCAATATAATTTCAAAAATTAAATTAAGACTTGATTTAATCTAGAATTTATGTAATCTAGCAAAAAACTTTCTTACTATTAATTTCATTTACACAATTTCCTTGTTGATTGCTTTTGGATTTTATGTTTGTTAAATTGAAAATATTTAAATTTTCTTTTGCATGAAAACTATTATAAAAACTGTTGGGATTGAGTGTTTTTTATTTGATTCCAACTCTAAATAAATTTCCATGAAATATCGAAATTTTTTAATTTTATTATTTTACAGTTTTAAAAAAATCTAATTAGTTTTGTTTGATTGACAATTTAGAATTCGCAAAAATATTTTCCAGCTATAAATAAAAATCTCTAGCAATAATTTGTCTAGGTACTTTTAATTTGGATAATGTTATCTTAGCATTTATCCATAAATAAAATTTGACATAATTGGATTTATTTTTATCTCAAGTAACCAGTATCTCTTGTTATAAGGTTTAATACGTAAAAATCTTACTGCGTTGCTAGTTTTATTCCTTCTGGGATCTTAAATTGAATATAATAAAAAAAAGAAAGAACAGTTAAAGTGAAACCAAAAGACATGGTACCAATTGATAAAAAATTGTATAAAAAGAAGTATTTGATTTTATTACTAAACTCTATAAGGGATTGCGACCAAAGTGATTTAATAATCACCGAGTTTGTTGATATCTGAGCAGTTACATGTATACTGAGTTTGATTTTAGTGATTTAAAGTCTATTCAACTGACAGTATCAAAGAAAAATTGATTTTTTGGAGACATTGATATATGACTCCTCATATTTTAAAAAACGAATCATAGAGGTAAATTATACGTCAAGTATTCTTACAAGGCTTACTTACTTGATATACTTATAATTTTGAATAGCTCTCACTCAGTTAGTCAGCTTAGAAAATACTTTCTTGTTGAATTTTCAGTAAACAATTTCTTGCAAATGTTTAATTTAATTAACTAAGTAGGTAAAAATTAATATTTGATTTAAAGAAGTTAATATAGTTAGAATAGAAAATATAAAATTTGTTCTAATATTTGATTTAAAAGAATTATTTACCTGAATAAATTAACCAGAAGAATAAGACAAAGATGAATTTCCTTATATTTCCTTCATGATTAATAAGTGGTGACTTAGACTGTAACAATAAAGAAACTTATTTCATGCGATACGCAATACGTGTTAAATAATGCAACTAAAATTTCAGTTTGAATTTTTAGTGCTGGATTTGTATTAAGTAAGTCTAATCAACTTAATTTTTGCTATGACGAATTTGATGTCTTACGAGAATCATAAATTTCTTCAGAAAAATGTCAAATCATTTTTGAAGGTTTACAATTTTATAATCTATAATTTTGACTGAATTTCGTGAATTTAATTTGCAAAAAATTAATGGATTTCTTTTGCAAAGTGATAAATTTTCTTTACTCTGCGTTATAAGCTTAGAAAATTATTTTAGAAGGGATAAATAAAAAAAATAAAAAATATGTAGTTTTGGTAAACAATTTAGGTAAGAAATAAATGCTTTCTTAAAACTAACAACTGTCTTATAGTTTTAATTTGATTTTGAATAACATTTTCATAATCCTATTTGAACTCTAATAAAATTGAATTGCAAATATTTATCAGATCCAGGGTTGAAGTAATAGATTTAAGTACCCAAACTGGGTATTGAAACAATCATATATTACCATATTCTAGATATATGAAATCGCTTAGTCTTGTTTAGTGAAATTAATTTCGTATTAAATACTAACTATATTTCATTAGATTACTTGTTGTTTGTTATTTGTTAATATCCTTCATTATCTATCTTCAATATCCCAACCAAATCAAATGTGACAATTTGGGTCAAACTCATTCCTAAACAAACATATATTATTTTCTAAATAGGGTTCAATATATTTTTATCCTGTAAAATTGTTTATTTTTTATATATAAGGATGATTTGAATTTTAATAAAAATCTAATAGAATATACAATTTTTGGAAAAACAGAAATATAGTAAATATTTAAAAAGTTTGTAGCATCAGTCATTATTTTAAGTCTTAATTTAAAAATAATAATTGAAAGCTTAAAATATTGAAGATCATGAAATGGTGATCTCATTAATAATGAAAACAGAATAAAGTTCAGTACCCTATGTTCATTATGCTTTACTTTATTAGGCAAGATAACAAACTAAAAAGTTTTACTATAAAACCTGGGGTTGGACAGTGAATTTTCACAGAATTAATGAGTTTTCTTTTCCTCTACATTTAAAACTTGTTCTAATTTCCAATGTTGACAAATATTTTAAAGTTAAAAGCTCTAAATCCCTTGGCTTTGAATTAAACTATTAATTATTTATAAAACTGAAATAATCTTTTGCATCAATTTCAAAAACTTTCTAATCTTCTTACAAGGCATATATTTGTGCAGCGCAAAACTCGTATTGGATAATTTATAATTGATTAAAAATAATTATATAAAAAATAAAATATATAATGGAGACTTTTGTGTTTTTTTCATTTGTATCACCAGAAATAATGAATTGCTCTAGTTTACCGTCTTTGAAGCTCTCAAATTTTGAAAATAACGTTTCTTTCGCACTGAGAATTCAACAAATATTTAACGAATCCGCGTATATCAGAAATCAAGCTGTACCATAAAAAATTAATTACCAACATTTTAAAATCTTAAACTGTACAAATTGTGATATTTTTGGTAGCCTACTTGAATGTATAATATTTATATTCAAATTATAAACTTGAAAAACATGAAAGAATAAACTTCTTACAAACTAACATCTCAGCCCTATTAAAATTTGTAAAACCATACTAGAACATCTGGCACAAGAATTTATTAATAGTATTTTCAACCAGAAAACTGTCGGAAAGCTGATTTTATTAAGATTTAAACAAAAAACTTCATCGATGTCGTTAAAACCAAAACTTCTGATTTAATATGCTGGGATATAATTACTTAGTTCTATAATAAAAGTTATAAATTTCGAAAGAGTATTTTGACAAAATCATTATCTTAAAACTTAAGAGATTAGCAACAAAACCTTTCCAAAAAAAAAAATAGTGTTTTAGGTTTTACTTGTAATGAATAGCTTCCTAATATTTTTAATGAGTTTTTCAACTGAATCTAATATCAAGGTAAAAGAGTTTTAACGCAGCATGCACTTCAAATTACAGCTCATGAATAAAATTGCAATTATATATTTTTTAATTTGTAAAAATACTTAACTAAAATTTTACTTAAATAATAATAAAGTAATTCAATAGAATTTTTTAAAGCTTAAAATTTGTTTATCACAGTCTGAAAAAATTTGCAGTTTGAGTGAATTGAATGAGTAAAACTCCTTTAATTCTTCTTGGGCTTATTGTTAGATAAATTTAATTGTGAACATAAGGCCTATTTGCTGGTTGAACAATATGCTCCATTAGCAAACCCAAAATAACTTGGCTAGGTTTTTACACTTTCTAACTAAAATAAACGGACTTTAAACTTCATTTAATATATGTAGTAAACCTATTATATATACATCTACGTTTTAATTATTTAAACTTTTGAAATCTTGCAGAACACTTTTTAAAATCTAGTTTATTATTTCTTAATATTAACAATTTTTTTATTGATTTTACTATAGAAATACTTTGCTAACTATAAAAAAAAGATTTAAATATTTTGTTCTCTAAATCACTTCATTTGTTTGCAATTACTTAAAACTAAAAGCATTAATGTGTTTATATATCGGTTACCCAGATATGAATTTTAAGAAGACAAACTTCAAAAGAGGTATAAAGTAATCAAAAAATATCTAAGAGGTCATATTAATGCATGCCAAAATACAGATGTGCATAATTATGTAATTTATGTAAAATGGGTTAAAAAAAATTATGTTAAATTAAATAAAAAAAAAATAAAATCAACCATTGGCAATTTTCTTCACTCAACACTTAACTAGAATATGGTATGATTTTAATAAGATATAAAAAATCCAAGCTCAAAAAAAAAAACTAAAAAGGAATGATATTCCTTAGTTCCAGTACTTAAATATATTCAAACTTATCAATCACAGAAATTTTAGGGTCTCTCCAAATATTTAGCACTTTTAATTAAAATGCAGATGGCAATATTTTAACAAAAAATCAAATATTTGAATCACAAATTTTTACACAATTTTAAAAAAAAAGAAGAAAATTGAAAAAATATTTAAACTTGATTCTTAGAATTCTCTAAGAAAACTTACGGCATGCATTTTCCATTTAGAAATCTTCAGTTTTTGCACTAAAAAGTCATTAAGTTCTAATCAAACACACTTTCAGATTTCAACGAAAAAAAAAATCACAAAAAACTTTATCACTCTTTAAAGAATCACAAATAGGGCAGGGTCACACTTTTTTAAATTTATTAAATTTCTTAATATTATAAAGAAATAAATGATGATTTATATATCCTGGATGAACTGTTCACGTGAACGAATGACAAACTTATGAGCGCTGGCCGTAATAACCAAAAGTGTCTGAGACCAATTTGAAAGTGGTTGAAATAATGTTTGTATAGTGTTGACAGTATAAAGGGATGATAAGCTTTTTTTTTAGTTTTATTATTTCTTGTATATATATATATATGTATATATGAGTGAAAGTCAAAGCTTTTGGGGCACTTGTTGCTTTTAAAATTTTTGCATCCATAAATATTTCAACAAGCTTATTTGTCTTTTTAAGAAATTTAATCTGTCAAATTTGGGTAACCTAAGGGTCAAATTTGACATATTGCTTATTTTTGCTAAATTATAATTTAGCAAATTATAGGAGCTAGGAGGTCATTTTAATAGATTCAGCATTGTAGCAAGAGTGATGACATTTAAATTTTGTTTAAAATTGGATTATATTAAGAAACGTGCTATTGTTGCTGTAATATGTTTTTCAAAAATTATAGCAAAAAAATCAAATATGTGATATTCATATTATTTAAATTTGATATTTTGAAGCTTTAAATCGAATAAAATTATTTTTAACAATTAAAATTTGTAAATAAAGCTGTTACGCTTTTTCAGGTGTCATATAAAAAAAGTTTATAAGAAAATTATGAACAGCTTTTTTTTAATTATAAAACTTCAATTGTTTTCTCTTCTGTTTATTTGGGAAAATATTTGATGTAGAATACATTTATGCAAGAGTTTTAATCCTAACAAATACTCAGTAGAAAGTGGTTGAAATATAAAAGTTAAATGTTTGAAGAAAATCTTTTACTCTCATGATTTGTGAATTTTTTAGAACGGACTGAAAAGTAATAGGATCTCAGTATGTTTTGATTTCGGTCTGTTGATGCATTACGAACACAATCTTATTGAAATTTCGATATGTCATTTGGAATTGAGACAATTTAAGGTGATATTTTTAGGAAAAGTGGGAAAAAATTTATTGCAAATAAATCAAGTAAAATGAGTTAAGTTAAAATTATTGAGCATTCCGGTCTTCGGGAGTAGTTAGTGTGAAAAAATACGTTGAATGCTAAATCAGGAAAGAATAAAATATCTAAACGTCAAAAATTTAAAAAATAAAAGCAAATTCGTTTTATTAAACATGTGTAAAATTTATGAGATTCTAAATTTTTGTTAAAAAGCTAGACAATCGATAACTGAGTATCCTAGTGACCACAGTCCCAAATTGTAAAATTAAATACGCTTTTTCTCTTCAAATTATTGCATTGAATACAATACTTTATAAAAGAAAATTTTCATAAAAAACTAAGTAAAAAATGTAAAAATGTCCTAATGTCAACAATTGCCTTTTGCGTATTTACAGAATTTTAATTTTCATTTTGTTTGATGTAATTTTATTCTTTTTTTTTAAAAACAAACTTGACAGACATATTTCTAATTTATATTCTGTAAGCAGCTCTAATAAAAAGCAAAAAAATGAGTTCTATTAGATGCGTAATCTTTCAATCTTGCAAAATAAATTAATATTTTTTTCTGTTTTATTATTTCTAAAGTTTTGAACTTTATCAAGTTTAAATTTGGTGTTTTTGTCTCTTATTTAATTAAAAATCTGGGGAAAAATTTTTTCCTTTTAAATGAAGGAATAAATATTTATATTTTCAGGTTAACAACGCAAAATACAATAAACTTAAAGCCCGATTGTTAGATTTTGAATTGAGTCAAAGTTAATTGAAAACGAACCACTTAGATTGACAAAGTGGAAGTGTTATGGATGAAATTGCAATCCAAAAGAAATAATTGCTGTTATTGTCATTTTAAATAAGATAATAAAGATGTTCCGGGCCTCAACTGGTATATCAAGAGGTAATAGTGCGGTCTTATAATCTAATTACCTTATAAGAGGAATACACATTTAGTATTACAGATACAATGGGTTCACTTAAGAATAAACAGGAAATGTAACCAGGAAAACTAGCATCAATTGAATGAAATTGTTGTCTTGAACATTATTGAGAATTATTCAGTCGCAAGAAATTGTAGATTAGCTCAGTTGGGTATTTTTTAAAAGTATATTTATGTAATTTAAAATTATAGACTTATTAAGATATTCATAAATTTTTCTCCAGTCTCGTAATTATAACTTTAAATAGCCATTTGATATTCGGATATTTTTTAGAAATGCCAAAATCCATTATAATTCAAAATATGTTTGTAAGTGAGACTGTTGACTAACAACAATAAAGCTGAAATAATTTTTAGGCTTATTTTTGAAGCCGTAATTTATTTTTTGTATTGACTTGTGTTATATTTCACGCTATATCCGCATGAAATAAATAAGAAATATAATTTGATTTAAGATTGATTTGTTAAGGAGTCTAGGTGGGTTTCAACGACTCAAAACGTGTACATTTTTACGATTTCTTTCTTCATATATCAAATGAAATATTTTATTAAAACGGTTTACCATTTAAAGATACATATTTTATTTGTACTTTGTGGAATTTATATTAAAAAAATTTGCAAGTTAAACCATTAGGACCTGATTCCCTATGACCCTTTATCTGAAATTAAAAAACCAAAAATTTTCTGTTAGTAGATAATTATGGCTCTTACTTGAACGAAGGAAAAAAAAAAAATTGAAATTTGCATTTTTGACGGAGTTGTGAACTCAAATTTTTGAATAAAATTGGCACTCTTTATAACCTCGAAAAATTACTTAAAATAGAAAAAAAAAAATCCTTCGTTCAAGTACTTGAAAATATTATATAGAAAAAGTGTGCGAAATTGGAAGAAGATCGGTTCATATTTTTTAAGAAATCTTGGCTACCGATTTCAGAAATAGAGTTTCGAGAAAAAAGCGATTTTACATTCAAATAACACGTGTCCTTAAGGGCGGAGCTTCCAAAGACCATATCTATTATTCTAGATATTCTAGATATTCTAGACATATTGTATTAATAAATAAGTAAATAAAAAAAAATTGATTTCTTGAAATTTGGAAACCCACCTTAATATTACTACAGTAAAAATTTAACTATTTTTAGTACAATAGTAAATTTAGCTTTTATTAATAAAGAAGAACGCAGGGAAACAGTTTGGCAATAAATCGCCTCTAAGGATTCAATTAAAATTTGAGACATATTACAGAATATTTTGCAGTTTTTTAGTTATATACTTTTACCGTAATATTAGATCATAACCATAATTAGCTTAATATCTTGAAAAAGAAATCTTTGATTTGAGTGTTCTTGTTCGTTCAATATTCTGGGAATCCAAAATGCACTAAGGTCTGTAGACCTGACTGTTTTTAGTTAAAAATGTTAATTTTTAGGGAAAATGTACTAAAATTATAAAAAACTTCAATTTTCCTTATTTTAGTTTTTAAATAATTATGTATTTTTTGTTGTTTTTTTTTTATTTTGAATCTAATTTATTTCTAAAGTTTTTTATAGTTACAATTTTGAATTTATTCAAAAAACTCTATATAATTGTATGGGTGAACTCACTAACAATTGTGCCCGATTTCACAAACTTGATTTAACTTAAGCTTTATTTTATTTACTAATATTAACCATTTTATAGTTTTGGTTTAAACTTCAAATAGTTTAACTAATGTTATATAATTTTTTTAATTAATTACAAAATTACCTCTGTAGTAAGATAAAGGATAATTTATATTTGTTTTTTATTAAATAAATAATTTGATGAAAATACAAATTAAAGTCGCCTTTAAGAAGAAGGTGAAATGTTAAATGCAATTCACTGAGGGGCTTTATTTTGTTATGTTGCTTAAAATACTAATATTTGTATATCAAATTGAAGTAAACTTATTTAGTTTTAATTTAACTGTTGTAATTTATATGAAGTAATCATAACTGTAATAGTTTTAAAAATTTTCTATTTGATTGATTTGATTTATTGAAAATTATATATATATAAATCTAATATTTATGCCTTATAATATTTTCACTACTTTAGAGACAAATTTCACTTAATTCAAAAATAATTACAAAGCAATATCCCAATTTACTCAACAAATGACAGCTAAGCTAAGCTTAAACGCCAAATTTGGGGGTATAAATTGATGAAAAATTAATCCTAATTAAGAGTTAACTTGAATTGTAAAACACAAATCTTATTTAAATCCAAGCATAAGCTGTTATTAGTTTATTAAGCACGAACAAAACTTGGGGTCTAGAAGCAGTCGAAAGACATATAATCCACCAATATGTGCATTGCATTTTGGATTTAATTGATGCTAATAAAAATATAGTCATGTCACAAAAACTCTTAATGCCGGCCGGCACAACATTATCACAACACAAATAAAAGCCAACAGAAAATTAGTAATTAATCACAAAAAAATAAAAATAAAAAAATTAATGACGAAATCTGGTAATTTTTATGGCACAGTTTTTCAAGTTTTATTCGACAATTAGTTTTCTACAATAAGCTTTACAAAAGCTTGAAAGTTATTGTAGTAAACTGAATCTGTTTGTTATATGAAAGCTTATTCAGGCTTCAGTCAAAGCTAATGAATTCATATAAACGATTTCATATAAAAGTTAAACGTATATTGGCGAATTCAGCTTTCACGATTAACGCAAATCTCATAACACTTCTTTTAATTTTCAGTTTTTCTATTTTTAATATTAAATTTATGTAATGAAAATAATGTAAAGCTTAGTTTAATTCGAAATTTGTATGAGCTTTTTACTAATACATAGTGTTTTGCTATTTTCGAATATCTAAGACACATTCGTGAATATATAAAATTTTGTTTATCTTCTATAATTTTAGATTCTAGATATTTTTATATCTAGAGGAATTTATATTTCCTTGATTTACCTATTTAAAGTTAAAATTGTTCAATTAATTAATAATTTAATATTAATCATTGTAAACTCGGGAAAAACCGGTATTTTCATATTTCTCGTAGTTTTCATAGCTAAAATCACCTAGGAATAACATAAACAAGGGTTTTCCAGGTGTGCGTCGCGAGACGATACGTACATGTAATCTGCACCCAACGTAATAAGTGAATATTTTTTCACCTCGCTTCCCGCTCTTTCGATTCCTTACTCTTTTGTTTATTTATCGTCCGGCCAGTCTCGATTTATAAAGCTATGCTCAGAAAGTCAAGCTCATCTTCTTTTTGATTTTACAATGTAGTATTATATGTTCTAATAAAAATACTAACATAAAAAAGAAAAATAAATCATAAGATGATTTTAGGAGTTGTCTTTAGTAACAAATAAAGTAATCTTAATGCATGTTAGAGCAAGTACAAAAAATTAAAGCCTATAAAGGGCGTCGCAGGTATAAAAAGATTGAGAGCCTCTGACATAAAAAATAGTAATTTAATCCAAATAATTGAACAAATAAACTTTTTTTTTAGTTTATTTGAATTTATTTTAATTATGTGTTTATTTTTGGATTTATGTGAGTTTATTTCCATATAAAAATCAGCAATTTTTTTTATAAAAATTAGCCACGATTTTTGGCCAAGTTCTAAGAGGGTGAAGAAATAAAATTTAAAGTTCTTACAAGGATTTTATATGAAAGCTTTATATTTGGTAGGCAAGGTCAAATCGATATTTTAAAGTATAAACTTAAGGAATATTTTCAAAGCCGACCTATCACAGTTTTTGTAAAAGCTTAATTAATTAATTTTAATTATAGTAAATATATTGCCTAGTCCTCGAAATTATTTTTTAAACTAAAGGGGGGGGGGGGGGGGGTGCATCAAGTCGATTATATTCAAACAATATTATCATGAAGTTCAATTATTCCTGGAGTATTAAAACTAATAGAGCAGAATAGTGTGTGGTAATTTAATATACCACTTTACAGTATTGTATAAAGATTAGAACAATTTTCCTTAAACTTGCCATTAATATGCATGGACACTATTTCGTTTTTGTACCATATTTTCTTACTAACGAACTTTTTAACTATATTTTCAATTTAATTATATTTTAAATTATTATTTATTTTTTTTTTTTTTAAAGTAAATATACAATAAAATATTTAATTATAAGTTTTAATATTTAATATATAATTATTGTCTTTAATTCGATCATTCGAAAACAAAACATAAAATCAACTAACTTTTATATCTGTAATATGTCAAGCAAGTCAATTTTCCCGGCTTGCTTGACATATTATATATTTTTTAAAACTACTGCAATTTATCGGTTAAAAAATTAATTACCACACAAAATTAGAAAATTGCAAGTCGCCACAAGTGCAAAGAAATGCAAATCTTCAAACACCCCTACCTTAACTTTCCTTGATCTTAGTGGCTTAACAGAATTCTCAGTTTCTGACAAAAGATTTCAATGAATGTGTGTAAGTACTAGTATTTGGCCTAGAGTATTTTTACAACACTTATAAACACCAAAATGTTATATACAAAAATGAAATAAGATTTCTAAGGTTTTTAATAAATTTAATTTTGATATAAAATTCGTGGTTTATGGTCCGGATCAATTCACTTATCCATATGCATGTTTTAAGGTTGAATGATATCAAATATTAGAAAACTAATGATAAAATGGCTCTTGTTTTACTCAGAATAATTATTTGGGATGATTTTTAGCTAACTATTTGCTTTGAATATTGTATGTTGAGTGATTTACACAACTTTACTCTTTAAGGACTTTTATAGTTAGATTGGATGATTATTCAAGGAGATGTTTGAGATTTATAAATCTTTAAACATGGAGAAACTTTTAGTGTTTTCCCTGAAATAGTTGCTGTATAATATTCAAAATAAGTTTATTCGCTTTTTTTATAATCAATCCTTTTAAGATGAAAATCAAAAATTTTTGTAATTTAATTCCATAATCTAAGGGGCCTCTATATAATGCTTTTAAGCTTCTTAATGTTTTTTTAAGACAAACTTTTAAACTTTCGTCTTTGAAAAATTAGTTAAGAGTACAGAAAAACACTTTTAAATACAAATCAGACTAAGAAATTATTTTAGTAATAAATTTATTTAAATAATTTTTCATAATTTTCTTTATTGAAAAAAGTAAAATTTTGTAGAAAACCGAAAAAATAAAAAAACATACTTTCAAGATGAAATCTAATTATTTAGATAGGTTAACATCTTAATTTCTTAATTTTTCAAAAGATGAATATCTGAACGTACTTTTGAAATATTCTTTGATTAACTTAAGTACTAAGCATTCAACAAGCTAAATATCCTGTACTTTTTGGTATATTTGGTGTTTTATAGTATCTGAAAAACTCTGATTGTTATTTGGTCTTCGATTAGCATGATATGAAATCGATAATGAAAGTTATTTTAAGTTAAATATAAATTTGCTAGAATTATTCAAAACGTATTTTATGTTATTTTTGTATCCAAAAAAATTTACATAACGTACAAAATTGTTTATATTACATAAAATATTCATTCTTGTCATTTTCCTTTCAATTAAGCATGAAATTCATCCTTTGGGTATCTTTATTATGAAATGTTGTTATACAAACTATGGCACTTGTGAAGATATTATTATTCCAGAATAATCATGCGATGATAGCTATAACAAAACCGGACATACCTCTAACATAATCAACTCTCTTGATGATACTCTTTACAAAATTGAAACTGACAGTTAATTTGATTGATGCAAATGTATAGTTCTCAACACATTAAAGCCAAATTGATATAAGCTTGAATCTTGGTTTTTTATTTCATAGAAAAAGTTAAATTTTAATTTTATTGAAATGTGTATAAATTCAGTTTTATTTCAGATTTTAATTAAATTTATACTATAAAATTAGAGCTATTAGTTCATTGTGTGCAAAGCAAGTTTGTATTAAATGAGGTTTTTGTTTGCGATATTTCTGAGCGTGTTATAATATTATAAGCTTAATCTTAGCTTATACATTGCTCATGAAATAAGTTTTTAACGAAAACACAAAATTATAATATGTTTATCCTGGATAATAAGGAAGAACTTGTAAGATTAAAAAGGCTTAAAACTATCCGAAAATATGTTTATATGGTAAAGTAGATTATAAATTACTGAAACTGCTTTGCAAATATTTCCGAAAATTGAGATTTAAGACTTAAAGAAATCAATTATAAATTAAATTTCAATCAGTAAGTTGCGAAGTTTTTATTAAACTCCTGAATATTTATAAAATCAAGCATTAAAAAAATATGCATTTTAAAGTCTCAAATCGATTTCAGCATCAGCGTCAAATTCTTCCTTTTGTCTGAAAAATGATAAGGATTTATTTCAAGCAAAGCTTTAGAATTGGAATTTCAGGAATACTCAAAATGATAGACCATCAAATAATTGCTTGAACTCTCTAATCGTAAGATTCTCAGGATTTAATGGAAGATAGAAAGGGCATAAAATATAGTTTCTGTTTCATTTTATTTTTAATTTTTGTTTATATTTTGTTCCACAATCATATACTAAGAATTATTTCAATATAAATTTTTAACAATTGTTTTTCATAAAATCCGATTAAAAAACATAAAATAAAATATAAATTCCATTTTTTAAAAAAATATTTAAGTATAACTCAATTAAAAACTTCAAACCTCAAGTTTCCGGAAAAAACTTAATCTAGGAAGTTGTATTTTTTTAATCAAAGAAAAACAAAAACTACTATAACGTTTGATAAAGCAAAACCGCATGTAGAACTGCTAACAACTTTGAGAGTGATAAATAAACAAATATGATTAGATTACCAGCTGACTGCAAAGTAATTTAAGAAATTCAGTCACAATTCAACATTTGTACAGAGAAGTCGAATATTTTAGCGCTAAGCTAATAACCAAATGTCAATAGCAATCAAAGAAGATTTTTTTGGAGAGACTAAAAATTTGTTAACTGGAAATTTAGAAAACGTTAAACGTTATACGTTCTCTAATCAAAATGGAATGTCGGTTGTCGTAAGTACACAAACTTTTAAGATTTTATATAACTAGAGAAATTTTGTTTACTTAATAAACGAACGATTGCAATTAGCAACAGACTGCAAAGCGTCAATTTCCTGCTAATTAAGTTTAAATTTTCTGCAGGTTATCACATTGGGAGCCACAGTTACATCAATCAAAGTACGTAATACCGCAGGATTATTTGAGGATGTTGTTATGGGATTTAATGATATTGCAGGTAAATCAATTATAAAAGTTACAATTTTCTCCTGTCTATAGTTTGAAATTCATTAAACAGGCTACCAAAGTAAAACTAATCCATATTTGGGTGCCACAATTGGTAGAGTAGCAAATCGTATTGCCAATGGCAAATTTTTGTTAGACGGTAAAAATGTACAAATAACACGAAATTGGAATGAGAAACATCATCTACATGGTGGTTTAATTGGATTCGATAAAGTTAATTGGGATGCAAAAGTGGTTGATGATAAACTAATTATGTCACATGTCTCTAGTGATGGACACGAAGGATATCCTGGTGAATTGCAAGCCAAAGTTATGTACCAGTTAACAGATAATAATTGCTTGAATATACATTTCTCGGCAATTGCATCAAAGCCAACACCTGTTAATATGACAAATCATTCATATTTTAATTTAGCTGGCCATGTAAGTACTTAGAAATAAAAGAAAGCTTAACATTAAATTTTAAATTATTTTAATATATGTAAAGGATGCTGGAAAAGATGAACTTTATGAGCATGTTGTTATTATAAATTCTGAGAGATATACTGTCACAGATTCTGATTCAATTCCAACAGGCCAGTTAAGAGATGTTGGTGGTACTGAATATGACTTAAGACATCCATGTAAACTCGGTGAAAAAATTAAAAAATTGTCAACACTTGGGTTCGATGATAATTTTTGTTTTAGTCTTAAAAATCCACCAAGTTTAACCTTGATATCAAGGTAAAACTCTTCATATAGATATTTGTTTTTTTTTTTAATATTATTAATTTAACTATTTAAATATTAAGCGTTTATCATCCAAAATCAGGACGTAAAATGGAAGTTTTTACGGATCAACCAGGTGTTCAGTTTTATACATCTAATTATTTTCCTGATCCTGAAAAGGGAGAGGTGAGCAATACTTTTATTTATGTATGTTTTCATAGAATATAAAAAATTTCATTGGATTGTTCCTTCTAAGTGAATTCATTAAGATAAAATTTTTTATTTTTGGAATAACGTTGAAATGAATATGCTAATAATTTAAAAATGATAAAATATTTTACGAAATATCAAGATAACTATAATTATTGCATCACGAAGCATGAATTATTTTTGATACTCAGTTTTTAATGTTTTGTACCTTTTTAAAATTCTTTTGCATCTGAAACGTAAAGTTTCGTTAAAGTAACGTTTTCCCTGTAAAGCTAAAATATTTTTGATATTGCTAAGTACAGAAGCAATATTCTGGGAATCAACAGAGCTGCATATCATAGGGCTTCAGGTGGTTCTTAAGGTGTACGGTAAAAGTAAACTTTGTTCTGTAAGGCATGAAATTTTTTAAGATAATATTTTTTCTTTATATAAGTATGTGTTTAGTGCCTGCCATCTTGTTTGTGGATATTCTTAGATATTATTATTATTATTATTCTGAGATATTATGGAAAATTATTTTTTTATGAAAAAAAATCTTCCCGAAATATTAAGACATCTCCTACGAATTCTCAGCCTTAACAGAACGAATTTTATTTTTCATTCATATACTCTACAACTTTAGAGCCATCTAAAAGTCGATCAGGGCTGGCACTTGCAAGCCTATCGTTTTTGTTTTTATTATGTTATGACTCATCATTGAAAAGATTTTCAACCTCACAGAAAGACGTTATCCGAAGCATCCACAAGCTCTCAGTCTAATATGCCATTAAGTTTAATGCTGAAATATAAATCTTAAGGTGCTATCCTTTAATTTTAATTTTTTTTTGTATTCATGTAATGTTGGACTCATAACTGAATAAAATTACTCGAAAAAGATTTTTCGAATATATAATTTTATTAATAATCGATAAATACAAATTATTGAAAAGTACGACAAAAAACTGTTTGTACAAAGGGTTCGCGAAAGGGTTCAAATAAAAGAAGATAAATCATTTGCTTAACAACATTTATTAAAAATTTTATGCCAAAAAAAATTGAGTGTCGAGAGATTTTAATGCATAATTGTCTCAATTGCATTTTATACCATTTATGAAGATTTTTTAATTTAAAATTACTTGAAAATCGATTGGAATTGTTTAGAGAACCAAATAGTTTTAAATTCCTAAAACGAGCTAATATATAAAAATTAGGAGTAAAAATATTGGGGACAAACAATCATTAGATTTTCTAAAAATAAAAATACAAACAACTTGCCAAATAAATAATTTATAAGGATTTATAATATAAAAATATTGATGGGAAAGGAATAGCACAGCAGTCAAAGTTTTTTGGGTTAATCATAAGTAAAGACCAAATTTAAGTGTTGCAATTTAGCTTTTCGCATTTTTGTAAATCAAAATACTTCAGTAAATTCAGTAAAACTTGACATTAAAGAGAACGACAGAATAATATAAAAAAATTTGTTCTCTAAGTACGAAAAAATATAAAGCATGACTGACAGGTCTTATCCATCAGGATTATCCAATAAAAATTGCCTTTATATATTGTTATTTTAGAGTTTGATAAATGCTTTTTTTTTGCTTCAAACAAAAGTTCGGGTAACAACACACCTGTATTAATAATAACTTTGCATGTCCTTCTCGTAGATGTCTTTTGAAGGACATTTTTCAAATAACTGTTAAAAAATATGAAAAATTTTCAAATGCAAACATTTTTCACCAAATCTAAAATGACATGGGATTGGGAAAGAATTTACAAAATGTATAGATAAAGACAGCATCTCTAATGTTGATGTGTCTGGAAACAGATGCTTAATGCATAGTGTGGTATATATCAAAAGTCAAAATGAAAGTAAGTAGCAAAACGGATATACAGAGAAAAATATTTATACTTATCCTTTATTTTGGTATAATATATGGGAATTTTTTTTAACAGAGTACATATCCTACCGTGATTGCTATTAAGTACGTTGTCAGAGATTTTAGTAGCAAGAATCAGTATTTATAAGTGACAAGCAATAATTTTGGAAATAAGTTAACATATATATATATATATATATATATATATGTACGTATATATGTTTATATCAAAAATAAATTAATATACATGTTATACACAATTACGTTTAAAATAAAGCTTGTAAAAGGATTTATGCAATTAATCTTTGAATTATGTGAATCGATTTGAAAAAGATATAGAAGAATTGGGAGTTCTTTACTTTGACCGCATAAAAAAAGATAATAATAAAAGATATTAATAAGAAAATGAGATCATTAATTATTGCAGACTTTTTAACATTAATACTGCTTAAATTAATTTTTGTAATTAAAATTATCATTTCTGCGCACTTCATAAGTCTTAAATTTTTCTTTTTTTTTAAGAGAACTAGTTTAACGTGACTTGCAAAATTCCAAAAAAATCACTTTTTTTGTTTTTTGAATGTAAGAATTTCTATGGATTTTTCATACACATACAATCAAAGTAATAAGCAACTTTTCCTCTTTTCTAATTCCTATAAAAGTTGTTTATGTATGAATAGTTAAAGAAAACAAAACATAAAATCGATTTTGAGCTTATAAATATTCCTTAATACTTTTTAGGAAACGTACTTCAACTATCCATAAAACTATCAGAAAACTATCCAGAAAACATTATTACACGACCCGCTGAGTGAAAGACTCTAAGATACTAACGGCATTCTATCTATGGCTCTTTGTATTTCTTA
The DNA here is from genome assembly GCA_947359355.1 of Acrocera orbiculus. Lineage (NCBI taxonomy): Eukaryota > Metazoa > Arthropoda > Insecta > Diptera > Acroceridae > Acrocera > Acrocera orbiculus. The sequence goes on from OX375757.1 coordinate 15,864,258, forward strand.
AAAAGTAACCCCTGTTTGTTATAAAAGGCTTTTTTGGTAGCTTATACATGATAAGGGCGAAGTGATTAACTTCAAATATTTGGTTAAAAATTAAGAGGACTATCTATATAATTTTTACAGCAATTTTTCTAGTAGAAGAAATTTCTTCTTTAAGTTGAATCTGTATTGTGTCTATTTTGAAAACTTTCAAACTAGCCTTTCCTTGCATTAAGCTCTATACAATGAGGGTTTTTGGCAGTTTATTCAAGCTTTAATAATGCTCTGAACATTCTTTCTGTTAACTTATAAAAGTCCAATAATAGTTTTTCTATTGTTTGCTACTTATATTACTTTATTGAATTATTTGATTATATGTTAAAACACATAACTATTCTACATGTACATATATCTTTAATAATTTCACAGTATATAATATTAAACCTGACAGCCGTTAAGAAAAGGGAAGAGTTTGACCATCTGATTCAAAAACTTAGCCTTTTTATTTGGCAGAATCAGCAGTGGCTCACATTACACCTTACAAAAAAATATCAAAGGACACATACATATATATGTTTAAAAGCTGTTATATAGTACCTAAATAGAATGACTTTGTTGGCCAAATCTTACTAAACATTGTGTGACTGATCACTATTTTGCTTTCAATTAATATCTGAAGGCCAAAATGGACATAGGTGTCTAGTTTGGAGAAAAATATGTTTCAAGTTTAGTACGTATATTACTTATTGTTAGCTTCATTAATATTGCATCTTATATTTTGAAAATCAAGCTTCCAAAACTTAGAAAAAATTAAATTCATTAGTACAAATTGGTCAATGATATTATTTGTCCTTTTAACTATTGACAGCTCACTGAAAAAAAGTCTTAATTTATCAAAACACTAAGCTTTATATAAAACTTTTCCAATATTTTATTGGGTAAATATTCTGATGAATATTTGTACCTAAGCCAATTTTAAAAATTCGCGATTAGATCTGGAGATGTGAAATATAATTTTGATTGAATTTAAGTATCGTACCTAACTTTTTATTAATTTTTTTTGTACCCTGTGCAATATAAAGCCCTTAAGCTGTAAGAATGGTAACAGTTTTCTACCTAATATTCTTTTCACAGATTTTGTGATATTTATTTCACAGATTAATCTATAAACATTTTCGATGTTACACAAAAAATTTTTTTATGATTTGAAAATTCAAATATTTTATTTCAAGACTTAAAGGGAAATATTCTGTTAAATTTAGTTTCATGGAGAAAAGTATAGAGGCTTATGCCAAAATATTTAAGTAAAACATTTATATTGAAAAAATGAAAGCAATTTAACTGAGCTGGATTATACATTTCAATATTTCTAGATGTTCATTTCAAGCTAGTAATTCAAAATTGATATTGGCTTTTACGAGTAATGGAACTAAAAGTTATTTCCATAATCTTCTTACAAATATTAAGGGAAAAATTTTCTTTATTCAATTTTCGAGCCAAATAACAAAAATCATTTTTACATAGTTTTTTATTTGTGAAAGTATTGTTAATATCTTCAAAGTATTTGACTACGTAAAAGAAATTAAATTAGCCTTCTTACTTCATTTTAAGAGGGTCTCTCGTGTGAAAGTATTAAGAAATAAATTTTTTTTTTTACATATTTCAAAAGTAACATTTGTTGGAATGTATCAAAGGCAAAACCTTCAATGAACATTAGCTATTATTGTAACTTTAACAAATTTTGGTTTTATTTGTCCTTTGTTTTTGTAACGTTGACATAGATTAAACAAGTAAAAGTTAATTTTTATGGTTGTAAATTTTTACTTAACAATGAATTAAGCAAATTTCATATATATGCAACAAAACTAGAAAAAAATATTTTATCGAAATTTTAACAGCAACCCAAGCAGTAAAATTCTGTCTTTCAGAAAAGGTAAACGCAGAAGCAAAGCTGTATGTATTCCAATGACAATTTTACACCTGTTTTATAAATTATGAAAGTGGTGATTGTATATGCACATTATGGCAAGTCTGCGGCTACAAAACTGGATAAGGTAAGCCGCAGATATGAAATAGTTGCTTAAAACGATTCCTACAAAAAAACCTTTTCAAAAGCTTTAATAAAATTCACTGGACCGATCTTGTTGAAAGTTTAAGCTCCAATGGCTTTCTTGTGAAGCAGAATTTTCTAATTTTATCTTTTTTACAGTTTAAAAGAAAAAGTTCCAATACCATCTCAAAAGAATTTACACTTTTTCAGGTAGTTTTAAGTGTTAATATTAATATTGAAAAATTGAAATGATTACTTTTTATTAAATTACTGTTATGAGTGCTCTTCTTAATGATATACATGAAAAAAATATCTACCTAAAATTTATATATTTGAACTTTATTATTATTTTATAAACTTTTTGTCAAAAAACAGTTATTTTCTTTTCTAATACACAGATACCTTTGATTGGAAAAAATGGAGCAAAATATTGGAAACATGGCGCATTTTGTTTGGAAACTCAAAACTATCCAGATGCTGTGAACCATGTATACACTTTTTGTTATGAAAATTTGAAAATTTAAATTTATTTTTATAATTTGTTTTATTTTGCAGACCAATTTTCCATCTTCAATTCTTATACCAGGCGAGTGTTATTCACACAAAGTTAGTTATAAGTTTGGATTAAAAGAATGTTGATCAAGAAATTTATTTTGATTAAACTATCCTATCAAATTTTAAATGTCTTTGATTGCATTAAATTCCTCATTTATACCAGATACTACACCGCATACCATATACATACCAGGTCATTCAATAAGTCCGTAGGATAAGTACGAAAAAAACAAAATTTTGACAAAACTCAATTTTATTAATCAACATAGTTGCCTTCGAGGGCAACGAGTATAGCGATTTTCAAACTTTTCTATACTAATTTTATAGTACGATTTCTCTTTCTCGTCAAAATATACGTCAGTTCCAGCGATATCTTCACAATTGGACTTAAATTTCTTTCCAGCGAGCATTTTCTTGAGATCTGAAAACAGGAAAAAGTGGCTGGGGGCTAAGTCTGGAGAATATGGTGGGTGGAGAGTAATTCGAAGCCCAATTCATTCAAATTTGCCATTGTGTTCACGATGCATGGTCTTGGTGAAACAACACTTTTTTTTTTTGCCAATGTGGCCGTTTCTTTGTGATTTCAGACTTCAATCGATCCAAAAGCGCACAGTAATAGTTGCTGTTGATGCTGGTTCCTTTTTTGAGATAGTCGATGAATATTACTCCCTTCGCATCCCAAAATACAGACGCCATCACCTTACCGGCCGACTGTTGCGTCTTTGCTCGCTTTGGATTCGATTCTTTGACTGCTGTCCACTCAGTTGACTGTCTTTTGGATTCTGGTGAAGCCATGTCCCATCCATTGTCACATATCGATGGTAGAATTCCATTTTATTGCGGTTTAACAGTGCCAAACACTCCTCTGAAGCATTGATTCGTTCTTGTTTTTGGTCAATTGTGAGTTTACTTGGCACCCACTTTGCAAAGAGCTTTCGCATACCCAAATTTTCATGTAAAATGGTAAAAACACTTCCATCTGATATCCTTACAATGTGGATATCAATTTGTGGATTTTTCTACCATTTGTCTCAATGGAGCAGAGTTCGGATAATGCTTATCAAGCCATTGTTTGGTTTCCACTGTAGTTTTTTTCATCAAAAAGCAGTGCTTTATTAAAACTCAAGATTCACTTTTATCCATTTTTTTTTTCAAAAACAAAAGTTGCTTCACACAAAATGCTATAACTCACGAATCAACTGTCAGATTACTGTCAAATTTATACATGTATCGTTAAAAGGTTGGTACTAAATAAAAATCATATGGAAAAAATTCTAGTTATGCCATCTATGCGTCATCCTACGAACTTATTGAATGACCTGGTACTACATAATTCCTCTTTAATACCGAATGATTTTCACCTTTCTAAATAAGTTTGCAATTATTACTGTAAGATTTCCTGATTTTATTTAAATAATCATTTAAATAATTAATAATAATTATTTCTAAGTAACCACACTTTATTCAAATAATTTCATAAATGCTATAAACCATTTATATTTTCCTTTAAAACTTTTATATAAACAAACCCACACATATTAAACCGTAATTTAATTTTTTTTTTACTTTTTTAGTTAAATTTATTGAAAAAAATAGTTTACAAACCATTGATATTTGGATTCAACAAAGATTTTTAACATTTTTGAGCCCTGTTTAGAGACTAACAATAAGTTGAAATATTTGTGTATAGGCATAATGATTATCAAATAATAAATTAGATCTACAGATACGATAAAACCTTAAAAATCTTTAAAGATTTGGAATCCAATTTCATGGCTTTCATTTTATCTGAAGTGTTCAAGCAAAAATATAATTTGGTAGTGCAAAAATAAAAATAAAAGGGCTTAGACAAGAATACTCCAACAGTTTTTAGAATTTTTTGTAACAGACATAGTAACCTTGATAATATAAGACTCTACTATTGTCACTTAACTATAAACTTTTGAAAGCAATAACCCAAAAAAGTTTATGGAATCCTATTCGTATAAAGTAAGCAGGATAAAATCACATAAGCGATGCTAATATGCAAATATATATCCGATTTTTTGTTGATATTGTTGGTATCAAAGCTTTTAACTGCACAAAAAGAAAAATTGAGGAAATCATCAACAAGAAAAACAGGAAATATACCAGCTGAGAAATTTTCTTAGAAGGATCTGTTTAACATTTTTACTTAAATATAAAACGAATAAGGAATTTAGCTATGATAATCCAACAATGATGAATAACAAGTACGACTACCAGAATACTTGAGTACTATAATAAAAAAAAACTTAAAGAGTAAGACTTCATTGAAAGCATATTCCTTAAAGGATTTAAACTGAAGAATAAAATACTTTTTAGTTCTTGTAATATTTGCTTTTATAGAAAGATTACATAGAAAAACAAATGATTTAAATCTTTTTAAACTGCTGAAAATTATTCTGTGACTTTCTTCAAATACCTGAATTTGGAAAGCTTCCTTTGAAATATACACTTGTAATTCCAATAGATTAGTTATGATTAAATTTTGATTGAAATTGGCATATTATGGATTTTATGATCCATAATAAAACAAATCATAATTGCTTATGCGTATTATTTCACTATAGAAAGCCTAAATTAAAGTGCTTAATTAAGATCAGTTATCGTGAACCCACGCTTGATCTAGACCTTACTGGGCTTTTGAGATTAAAAGTTTACGATAGTCACCAAAACTTTTTGGCCGCTTAGTTGTTTTATCTATAAAATCCCTACTTTTTTTTCTTAATTAAGGTCTCTTCAGGATTAGATCACGTGGTTACATTTTGCAGTTTTAAAATATTATTAGTCCAGTATATATTTTTGTAACTATTTCAATTGTAAATATTTTATCAAAGAATATTTAAGTATCTAATATTGATAAGCCCATAGCAAAACATAAAAATCTGTTATAATCGCCAAATCGGCTAATTTAGAAAAATATCTCAAATTGTGAAGTCTTTAAAAAGATATTTCCTGTAACTTTTAAGGCATCGGTCAATAAGTCCTGAAAGTGAAAATCTGTTTAAGGCTCACTATATTATTGTATATTCATGAATTACTTTCTACAAGGTAAAACCATCAACAACAATTTTTACAGTTAAGAAAGAAATCTTAAAAAAGCCTTAATAAGAAGAATGTAAAAACGTGGTGTACCACCAAAGTGGGAATAGTTTGGAGGATTCAATAAAATTTAAAAAAATTGCGCTTATTTCTTAATAAATTGAATGAATATATATTGAATATATTGAATTATAGAGTTTTACTAAGCAAGCAAACTCAATTGTTGATATACTTAAATTAAATAAAAACCTTAAAAATAAATTTTTGCTTGTAACTATTAAGAATGAAATAGATTTAAGTTGGCTCCTGTTGTTATACTCAGCAATAAACTATTAAATTCGAATTTTAGATTTCAATTAAAATTCAATATACCCCAATTTTCTATTTGGTCCACAATTAAGACCAATATTTGTTAAATTACTAGTATAGTTCTATCATATGATTGACATTTTATTGTACTACAAGATTGGTGAATTTTACAATTGGACAGTCAGATATAACAAATGGTAATGTAGAATTTGTTAAATTTACATCCTGTTCACATACAAGTATGATTAACTTGTTTACGTATAGAAAATTTGACAATATGTATGTCCTGTATTTATGGTAAAGTTGTTACTTGGACTTCATTTTGTATGGATCTGTCGTTAAACTTTAGCTATTGGTTGAAAACAGATAGTCAACAAAACCCGACTTTGTAAAGGAAGTAGAAAACTTTATAGAAGGATTATTTCTTATTTGTATCCGTATGGTCTAAGAGCTCATATTATATTAGAAGCATTAATTTAACTTAAATATTCTGTTGTATTTCAGTTTCCTTTGTGAGTTTTACATATTATCGGATTATAGTATTTGAGAAATTGATTCAAAAAATTTTAATTTTAGCTTTACAGATGCTTAAAAATAATAAAAAAAGGTAGTAGAACACTAAGGAAGAGGTAATGGCTGACTTTTATGTTTGTTAAATGACTGAAAAATTGTAAATGTAATAGTTGTTGCCCTTTGCTCCTACAATGATCAAGAAGAGCCTTAGAATTAGAAAAAAATTAAATAATTTAAAATGCTTATTTGTTTTAAGTTAAATATTAAAAGACGGTATTCATATGTTAGTAAGATAAATATCCAAATTGTATAGTAGAAAAACTTTAAAAAAAGGAAATAAGGAAAATTTTTTAGCAATTTTTTAGTCAGATATTTAGCAATGTTATCAAAATCTGATTGTGTTTTCTTAGAAAAATCTGTGATACAATTATTAATGACTTCCAAATTTTTTAAAATTTACCAAAATTTCATAATTTAGTTTTGTTAGGTTTTTCTGTGTGGACAGAAAATCTTACCCAGTATAATTTTATGGTAGCCACTTTACTTTATTAAAAAGCTTGGTTTCTCCAAAAGTATTGCAATATCTAGGTTTCGTTTAGTAAAAATTTATCTAGTTTTTAATGAACATCAACCATTGAATATCGTTTTGGTTAGTTAAAGTAGGTAACAAGATAATTCTTATCGTGTAAAACTAAATATTTTTAGCTAAAAAATAAAGGGACAATTTTCCATATCAATATTAAATAAAAAACAGCTTTTTTATGTTAAATTCTATAAGGTTTATTAATTTATCAATGCACAGTTTAAAAAATATATCAACAGGTCAAAAGTAGCATTTAATAAATAATGGGATGGTAAAGAAACTCATTCCAACTTTAAGAGACTTTTAAAAAAATTGAGTTCTCTTTGTAATACCAACAAAGATAATACCATCAATGTTTATTCATTGCAAAATTCAAATAAATTGAAAGCACAGAATTTTTAGGTGTTATAATATCATATATAATTAAACAGAACGATGATATTAAAATCTGCTTTTACACATATTTATCTAAAGCCAATCATGTATGCAGAAAACTGATGAATTAATTAAATGATGGAATTACTTAAATTTAGCAATATATGCCCTTAACCTTTTACTTTTGTAGACTGTATAAATTTTATAGTTTTTTCAAAGCAATTAATTGATTTTCAAAATTACTTTCAAAAGTTTGACTTTAGAATTATAACCAGGTTATTTGGTTTCAATACAATTTATTTTTCTTGGACTTTAGTCATCAATTTGGAAAAAGAATTAATAAGATTAAAAATTAAAGCAGAATTTTGTTATTAATAATTAAAACCATCAAAATTGAATAATAGTTTTTAATTTTTTGGTTTTTTTTTGTATTCAAAGACAAATTTACTTAGAAGGGTAAAGTTTTCTCTTTAATTCAGAAGCACCTTCTTTAGAGGCATATTTTCATTTTCCAAACTAGACAGTTATTGCACTTTGGCATTAAATTGGAGACAACCTAATTTAGGATATTCAAAATAAAACATATCCTAGCTTACATCAGTTCTTCAAAGCTCTCTTGTCTCATTCTCTACAAAAAAATTATTTTTCTTCATAATGAAAACTAAGTACTAAAAAATACAAAGTTATTCTTTATAATAATTACACATTAAAGAACATAGGTAAATTGAATTTATTAAAATTATTTATCTAGCTTAATAGAAAATTGTCCTGAAAATCTGCAAAGTTATTAGGTTTTGTTGTGGCCGCTAATCTTGTTTTAGTTTTTGGTGTTAGTCTTGTACACCATACGAAATCTATTAATTTGTTTTTTCCTTCTTCGTTTAACGTGTCATTATACAGTTCAATTATTTTAAGAAAGTTTTCTAATTCCCTTACGTCTCCATTAAATTGTGGGATAATCTTGATTGCTGATAATAAGTCGAAAGATGTTGAAGCCATATTGATAATATTTTGTTTGGTTTTTATATTCTGTCTGTTGTCAACACTATCTTCATATTCAGAATCTGAATCTTCTTTTAAAGTGTAATCGTTGCTAATTGCTTTTATATGTTTTTCTATTACGTAATATACTTTAATGTAAATTTCATTAAATTTTTCAGAAACTTCTTCTATATCTTTCTTTTTCAAGGTTGAACTGGTTTTATTAAGTTCTTGAAATTTTCTTTTAATTTCTTTTAAGTAAGAACTTTTATTGAGAATACTTTGCGCTGAGAATTTTCGATTTGGATTTTTAGTGAAAGTCGATAGCAGCTTTTTTAATTCCTCTAGTAGTTGTTCGTATTTTTCCATTTACTAAACATTGACAGCTATTGTTCTATTTATTTGCTTTTGAATATTTTTCTTTAGGTATTTACGCAAGTAATATAACATAACTATAATAATAACAATCACACCTATGGTAATTAAGGACGAAGTGTAGTGAAAACTTATAGATCCTGTACCTGTTTGAGCAATTATGATATCTTCTTTAGAATTATTGTAACTATTAAGAATGAAATAGATTTAAGTTGGCTCCTGTTGTTATACTCAGCAATAAACTATTAAATTCGAATTTTAGATTTCAATTAAAATTCAATATACCCCAATTTTCTATTTGGTCCACAATTAAGACCAATATTTGTTAAATTACTAGTATAGTTCTATCATATGATTGACATTTTATTGTACTACAAGATTGGTGAATTTTACAATTGGACAGTCAGATATAACAAATGGTAATGTAGAATTTGTTAAATTTACATCCTGTTCACATACAAGTATGATTAACTTGTTTACGTATAGAAAATTTGACAATATGTATGTCCTGTATTTATGGTAAAGTTGTTACTTGGACTTCATTTTGTATGGATCTGTCGTTAAACTTTAGCTATTGGTTGAAAACAGATAGTCAACAAAACCCGACTTTGTAAAGGAAGTAGAAAACTTTATAGAAGGATTATTTCTTATTTGTATCCGTATGGTCTAAGAGCTCATATTATATTAGAAGCATTAATTTAACTTAAATATTCTGTTGTATTTCAGTTTCCTTTGTGAGTTTTACATATTATCGGATTATAGTATTTGAGAAATTGATTCAAAAAATTTTAATTTTAGCTTTACAGATGCTTAAAAATAATAAAAAAAGGTAGTAGAACACTAAGGAAGAGGTAATGGCTGACTTTTATGTTTGTTAAATGACTGAAAAATTGTAAATGTAATAGTTGTTGCCCTTTGCTCCTACAATGATCAAGAAGAGCCTTAGAATTAGAAAAAAATTAAATAATTTAAAATGCTTATTTGTTTTAAGTTAAATATTAAAAGACGGTATTCATATGTTAGTAAGATAAATATCCAAATTGTATAGTAGAAAAACTTTAAAAAAAGGAAATAAGGAAAATTTTTTAGCAATTTTTTAGTCAGATATTTAGCAATGTTATCAAAATCTGATTGTGTTTTCTTAGAAAAATCTGTGATACAATTATTAATGACTTCCAAATTTTTTAAAATTTACCAAAATTTCATAATTTAGTTTTGTTAGGTTTTTCTGTGTGGACAGAAAATCTTACCCAGTATAATTTTATGGTAGCCACTTTACTTTATTAAAAAGCTTGGTTTCTCCAAAAGTATTGCAATATCTAGGTTTCGTTTAGTAAAAATTTATCTAGTTTTTAATGAACATCAACCATTGAATATCGTTTTGGTTAGTTAAAGTAGGTAACAAGATAATTCTTATCGTGTAAAACTAAATATTTTTAGCTAAAAAGTAAAGGGACAATTTTCCATATCAATATTAAATAAAAAACAGCTTTTTTATGTTAAATTCTATAAGGTTTATTAATTTATCAATGCACAGTTTAAAAAATATATCAACAGGTCAAAAGTAGCATTTAATAAATAATGGGATGGTAAAGAAACTCATTCCAACTTTAAGAGACTTTTAAAAAAATTGAGTTCTCTTTGTAATACCAACAAAGATAATACCATCAATGTTTATTCATTGCAAAATTCAAATAAATTGAAAGCACAGAATTTTTAGGTGTTATAATATCATATATAATTAAACAGAACGATGATATTAAAATCTGCTTTTACACATATTTATCTAAAGCCAATCATGTATGCAGAAAACTGATGAATTAATTAAATGATGGAATTACTTAAATTTAGCAATATATGCCCTTAACCTTTTACTTTTGTAGACTGTATAAATTTTATAGTTTTTTCAAAGCAATTAATTGATTTTCAAAATTACTTTCAAAAGTTTGACTTTAGAATTATAACCAGGTTATTTGGTTTCAATACAATTTATTTTTCTTGGACTTTAGTCATCAATTTGGAAAAAGAATTAATAAGATTAAAAATTAAAGCAGAATTTTGTTATTAATAATTAAAACCATCAAAATTGAATAATAGTTTTTAATTTTTTGGTTTTTTTTTGTATTCAAAGACAAATTTACTTAGAAGGGTAAAGTTTTCTCTTTAATTCAGAAGCACCTTCTTTAGAGGCATATTTTCATTTTCCAAACTAGACAGTTATTGCACTTTGGCATTAAATTGGAGACAACCTAATTTAGGATATTCAAAATAAAACATATCCTAGCTTACATCAGTTCTTCAAAGCTCTCTTGTCTCATTCTCTACAAAAAAATTATTTTTCTTCATAATGAAAACTAAGTACTAAAAAATACAAAGTTATTCTTTATAATAATTACACATTAAAGAACATAGGTAAATTGAATTTATTAAAATTATTTATCTAGCTTAATAGAAAATTGTCCTGAAAAAGTTGTGTTTGCTCTTGAAGTTTTTCCTTTGTTCACCCCTTTGTGAAATTGAATTTCTAAAATTAAATTCCTTTTATTTCCTTCCTTGAAAGGATATTCAAAGTGCATTTGTAGTGTTTACAGAAAAAAAAATGAGCAAAATATAAACTGAAGTCACGATTTTGTGGGGATTTATGAATTTTTTTTTAGCTAACTAGAAAGGAAACGGCTGGTAGATAACAGAGTTATAGATAAAAACAACAACCACAAATTAAAATAAAGGTTTCCGTAAACATGTAAGAAATAAAAGAGGACTAAAAAGGTTTACTAAAATGTAATTTATTTTTTTAATCGTTCTAAGCTTTCGATTTTACTTTATAATAATTATTCTTTTTTTTAAAGAGTTTTTAATAAAAATTTTTATAAAGATATTGCTTAGAGTCAAGTAGAAAGTAGGATAGCTTAAAATTAAATTTTTGTCTATATATAAACTTGTTAACTAGCAGCTTCCTTCTGTCATCTAGACGATATCTTTGTTAAAGTTACTTAGCTGAAGCTCTATTGACCAACAAACTTTGTAAATTATATTAATCATGATGTATAAGGAATAGTTTGGTTACATTATTATAGTTACTTAAGAAAATTTAAAATAACCATTTGCTTGGATAATTTAGTTTTATATAAAGGCAAACTTTATATCTGAAAATTATTTGTAGATGTATTTAGCAATTCATAAATTTTGTTATTTAGAAAAATGAAGTTAAATTTAAGATGAAAAGTTATAGTCGTAGTTTGTGTAATGTTAAATGAAGTGCTGAAAAGTTTTGAAAGAATTTTTTTAAGGGAAATTTTTAAAAGAAAGTGTTAGTGTTACTTAAATGTAGCTGAGGTTTACTCATTTGAAAGCACTTGTTTCTAAGTTTTAAAAATGAGGCCAAATATGTTTTTGCTTGCATTTTAAATTTTCTGTGACAAAATTCTAGTGCTTTTTATCAGTTGTTCTAGTACAAAAAAAAATACTGTAACTATTTTATATGCCAATATAATTTATTATAAATAAATTAAATTAATAAATAAAACCTGAATAAATTCAGTGAGCATTTGTGTTCTCTCTACTTCCATTGAGAATAAAAATAAAAATTTATAAGCAAAAGACTTTCTAGTTTTCTCTTGAAAAAAATATGATAGAATACATAGTTCTCATATTCTTTTATAATTGCATTTATCTAAATTTGTTGTTTTCTTAAATTTTTCCCTTTGTTTAATTAATTACGTAATAAAATCCTTTAAAATTTTGTTAAAGTTATTCAATAAACTTGAAGAATAACTATTGAAACTTAAATCTACCCGTAAGCATACCTAGCTAAAGTATCAAAGCTTAAAGGAAAGAATGTCATCACTATAAACCTTAAATGACTTTTTTTGTTCTAAACTTTTTACAAAATTTAAGAGTTAGTACCAAAATATGTCAAAAGACTTGAAAAATTATAAACGCTATCGTTTAATGATGTGTCAAACAAACTTGCAAAGATAGAATACTATAGTTTTGAAAATTGTCTTTTTATCGGTACTTTTTGACAGTTTGGAATGAACAATATAAATTTCATTTTGTATTGTACTTTATATAGGCATATGTATATACATAAATATATGTATATATTATAGTCTCTATGTTTTTGTTATCTTTTAAGGATTTTTAAGTTTTAAAAGTTGGAGTGATAAGAACTTTTGAGAAAAATAAAATAAAAAATTCAAGGCTATTGACAATTTGATTTACATAAATTTCAAGGAAATAAACGAATATTATATGACAAAAACTAAATTGATATTTATGGGACAGTTTTATATCTTTTAGAATTATTTCACAAATAATTTTGAGGAATAGGATAAATAAAATTAAAGTAAGGCAAATGATATATAAATACGTATTTAAAAAGAATAAAGCAAGAAAAGATTCACTAAAAAAACAATGTCTTATAGTTAAAAATTTTCAAAGTTTTTTTAACATATACCGCCTTACAGCCAGATTTTTACCCACTCCTTTTAAAGAAATTTAGTCTCTGTTAAGTTTGTTAATAATTAATTTACCTTAAAGTTATTTTATGAAATTTTTTTAAGAAATACCTTTAAATGACGATAATACCTTTAAAGTCTAGAAAAAAATCAGTTCTTAGATATTTTAATCCACAAATAAAACAAAAATATGGTTCCTCATGACATTATAACTACATTGCTTTAGGCTTCTAGAGCTCACTTACACAAGTGAAACACACGTGAGCCTTGTTTATTATTTTAAGGGAAGTTCTTTATAATTCATAGAAATGGTAAATGATATCAAGCATGAAATTGAGTTTCTACTTTTTATGAAATTTGAGGCATAAATAAAATTTTTTTGTTTTTACTTATTTGTTGAAACTAATGCTTGGACTGGTTTTATTTTATTAATTTCTCAGCTTTATGAAGTTCTTTTTAGCTAGTATTTACGATAAGTTTAACACGTGTAGCCACTAAGAGCTTCTTTTGAAATTAGATTTTCTTGTACAAACACATAAGATATAGCTAAAATCTACATGTTAAAAATTTATGAAATATAGATCTTCATTTCAAGTAGGTAAAATAAAAAACGGCACAGAATCTGAAAAGTTATTGTAGCAAGATTTGGTTTTTTTGCTTTTGAAATTATTATGAAAAGATAAATTTTTAAGATTTTGTATGTAGTACGTTGCTGGATTCAAAATGGTAATACAGTTTTAGTTCATTGAAATTGTAAGCAATTAATATTCCAAATCAGCATTTAAATTAGCTTTAATTTTACAATATACACTTAAAATCTGAAGGGTTAAAAAAAAAGAAAGTTCTTAATACCAGGGAACTTTTAAAAAAAAGTGCAATAACATTTTCTTGATAATTTAATCAAAAATTAGTCCTAATTCAAGCCTAATGGAAAAATTTTGTTACATTTAAAAGATGAAAACAAAGCAGTGAAATTGGGAAGTATAAATTCGTTGGACAAGCTTTTATCGGGGAACCAAGATTGAAACTTTTCAGGCTTGGCGACAAAATTTGATTTCAAAAACTTTTATTCGGAATGACAGTATCTACAATTTTTTAGGATATTTTTTTATCCAGGAGTACTTGATTGTGCTTAGCTTTAGAATTATTGTTACTGTCGATGAAAAGAATTCTTAGATCAAGGTATGTTGTATTATTTTTAAAACGAAAGCAAGACCTTTGAGTAATCGTTATAATTGATTTTGAAGTCGGAATCGGGAATAAAAATAAAATTATGTGTAAGCAAGGTCAATATTTAAATTTGAAAAATTTGTATTATTTTGCTAAGGGATTAAAGCAAAATTGGTATTCTAAAATTTTTAACTTTAAGCTCAGAACTAATGAATCTAAGCATAGTTTGCGAGCAATCTTTACTCAAACAAAAAAATCAATTACACTAGTTTATATAAAGAAATTCGAACACAATGAACTTTACTGAAACTTTATTTAAAAGAATTTTAAATAGCATAAATTGCTTTTAAATTTAAATATATGTACAAATTTACACTTACTTAAAAGTTTTGAAATTGCATTTAATGCTTTTAAATTTAGTTTTTAGAAAAAAAAAGAACTTCGAGTTTTTGAAATGAATGAAAATTTAAAAAGTGCTTCACTTCTCATATTTTAAAGTTTATACTCATATGCATGTTAATGGCTAAGATTTTAATTAGGTTATACTAAAACAATTGAGTTTTCGGAATGAATATCTCTCAAAATATTTAATTTCATGAAAAATTATTAGCATTTTTGATAAATAGTCAAAATTACGATTGTTCTTTCTTTGGTATTTTTCTTACAAAACTAATCAAAACTTTTTACAGAAAAAAAAATAATCAAGAAAAATAAAACCCAAATGTTCACTCAGAAAATTGAAAATCTCTCCAAATAGCAAAAGTGAAGATAAGTTCCGCTGAAAGTATCCCTCCTACTGTCTACACGTGCTGCACGTTCATAGACATCATGTGGTCAGTATACTTCCTTTTATGAGGTAATGTGTTAGTAATATCCTTTGGACGTGATTTTTTAAATGACTTGTGAGAATCACAAATTATATAAACGTGTTTATGCATGTATATGTATGTATTAACAGGATGATTTTCTATCAAGTCACAGGCTTATTATTTTTTTGAAGTTTTTATCTAGTAATTTTAACTAGACAGAGTTTAAAATTTTGATCTAGTCCTAATGATATGTAAATGTAAAAATAATTTGCCTATCCTAAAATATACTATAATTTGGTTTCTATAGTAATTAGGGCAAGCTGTCTCAATTTTGGTTTCTTTGTAAGGAAAATGAAGGAAACTTAAGTCTATATCAATAAATATATACATTTTATATTTCTGTTGTAAAATTTGTGTTTGTTTCTTTTTTTAAACTATGAAAAATATATATTCTGTTATAAATAGTTTATGAAACAGCTTGTGTGGTTTTTATTTGAACTAAAGATATTTTGAGCTTTCTCAAAAGAGATACTATTGGAAAATACCGCCACAAGCTTACCTTAGAAATATATTTCTTTAGAAAGAAAAACCAACTTGAAAAAAAGTAGAAGTTTGGATAAAGCAAAAGAGTATTCTTTGTTAGTGTAATTCGTGTATAGCTTATATCTTTGTGTTTTTTCTATTCAATTGAAGAAGGCTTATTTCTTTTATGCTGAAATTTTAAACGATTCAAGAAAAATATATAAATAATGTAATGGTAGTCTTTCTGCAGAACTATATAAAGCCAGGACGAATATGTTTTTTTAAAGGAAAATAAACGATTTTATATATGAAAAGCGTAAAGATTGTGTTAAAATAACTACAACAATATTATTGACGTAAAATATGTATAAATTAGGTATTTTAATTCCAAGTTTGCATATTAGGAAAAATTTAAAAGCAATCTGAAAAATGAAAAAATTTTAGGAAGAAATTAATAAATATTTAGTAAATAGTTTCGGTTGGTTGACAAGTCGAATAGTTATATTAGTTCAGTATAGACGCATAATTAAGGGGTTAGCTTTTCACACACTGTATCATAAATGAGGTAATATTTAATTTATTTCAGACGAGGAATCAGGTTACCCCAAAAATCATCATAGCACAGATAGCAGCAGATATAGCACTCTAATGTACGAGGGTTGATCGAAAAGTAATGGCTTCAGTATTTTGGGATGCAGAAAGAATTATAATGACTTTATATTTGGAACATGGCAAGAAAAAACGGGCTAACTATATGCAGAACAAATTTGGAAACTGCAAGAAGCCATCAAAGCAAAAAGGAGAGGCAAACTTAAGCAGATTGTTTTGTTTCATCAAGACAACGCCCCGACACAAAACTGTCGTTGCGATGGCTGCAATCTCTGATGCAGGCTTCGAATTGATCAATCGTTCCCCATATTCTCCAGACCTGGCCCCGAGTGACTTTCATCTATTCCCAAAATTAAAAGAAGAAATTCGAGGACGAGAGATGGACGAAGTGATGGCTGCTCTTGAAGCCTTTTTTGAAGAGCAAGATAAAGAATTCTATAAAAAAAGGATTTTAGCTTTAGAGGAAAGGTGGATGAAATGTATTGACTTGAAAGGAGACTATGTAGAAAAATATATATTAATTTTGCCCATATTGCTTTTGTTTCTCATTCAGAATCATTACTTCTTATAAAACCCTCGTATGTTTGCATTTTTCATAAAACAATTAATTAATATTAATATGTATTTTTTTAAATATTGTGAAGAGGAAAAATTATTAATGACATATATGGTTTTGGATTTCCCAAGTTAACCTTTTACTTCTTGATACTCCTTACAAAAACAAAAATGATACTGGCATTATGATTTCCTGTGAGGAACACTCATACAAACTTGATTTAATTTTAAGAAGAGAGCAACAAGATGAAAATTTTGAAATTTGGAAGCAAATTTAAGTCTAAAATCACTTCTATTTCATGAAATCTTTATTTCTTTAGTAATATTTTTAAAATGTGTCTCTGTTTGACCTATAACCAGTTACAAGAAAAATATTGAATCAATGTGTCAAGGTATGGTATTTCCAAATTCAATATATTACAGAATTCAATTAGCGATTATTTGTCAACCTTCTAAAAAATTAGCACAATATCGGAAATCTTTCAATGTGCTCATGATTTCTACAAAAACAAATCAATATATTTAAATCTTAGTTCATTTACAAAATCATACAAATTTTCGTTCCAAATCCGTAAAATTTACTTCTGCGTAATTTTTGAAAAGTTTTTGATTCTTTCGAATGACAAGACATGACGTGTTTGAGAAAGCATTAAATCATAGGTGGACTAGAGTTTTTTTTTTTGTAAACCAATTGAATTGTACTTCATTACTTTTCATATAAATTAATAAAATATAAAAAAACAAAGGATACAAGCTTAACAGAACTTTTTTCAACAAAATTTTCTAGTTCGAAAAACTTTAAATCTCTAAATGTGAAAATTTCTATTTATTTTTTTATTTTTTAACAACTGCCAAAACTTTTGTAAAGTTCTTTTGTTGTCTGAAATATGTCTCAATGAGAAATAAATGTTTGGGATACCTACTACTTTGACTTTTTTAACTTTGGCAGATTTTTGTTTAACACAGTTCTTTATTGATATTGTTATATTGTTGATTTGATAGTGGTGGTGTTAATAAAAGTTTCTATAATATATCAGCTTAGGGGATTTTCTTAACACTTCATTGAAAAATAAGAAAATAGAAAGTAAGTTGTTTGTTAAAAACAATATTATTGATATCTGGTTATAATTCAATAAAATTATCAACTCTATTCCTTAAATGAACTTAAAAAAATTCATTAAATTAATTTGATTAAGAACATATTCCGAGCAATACATAGAAAATATGATTAGACTTTGGAGAACTTTGAAATATTTTTATTCAGTTATTGAAAAATATGAGTAAAGAATTAGCTTTACCAATCAAAGAAACTAATGTAAAGCTTTCAAATAAGATTAATTAAAACAAACATTTTTCAGTCATCAAAAATTAACTAGAATTATATTTTCTCTGTTGCCAAGGTTTTTTCCATTAGCAACCTAAATCCTTATTTTTTGATAATTATACGGTTTTACTTTTAATAATCTTTACGAGATTATTACAAGAAGGTGTTTTTTAGTCACAATTACTCCTACCTAAATTTTAGTATTCATTTCGTAGTACTCAAATTTTGGTTTCGTTTTAATCTTGTTTTTATCATAAAATTTATTAAGTTAATTTCATCGTTGTGGAGGAAAAAGCTTTAAAATCAATTTTTTCCTCACTTGAGTTGCAAATTAACTACAGAAGTAAATTGAAATTATGTAGCATTTTGCAATTTGCAATAGATTAAATCTATAAAAGACTATTAGAACCACAGAACGCAGAACGTTTCTTAAATTAAAATTTATATAGAATGGTTTACTTGAGATATGTGACTATAGGATTGGCTGAATTTAGAATATCAGCAAATTAAATTATAAAGCCTAAAATAAAGCAAATTAGAATGATTTTCTATCAATGATTATTTTTTTTATATTACATATTTAAGTTAAACTGTTAAGGATATTAATATAAACAAATATATACCTATAGTTGAAAATTAATAATTAACCTTTATAAATTATCCAAATGAATGGGATGGTTGGGTATTTTATTTCTGTTTTATTTTCTTAGATCAATATATGACATCTTAAATATATTGTGTCCAAATTTTAAGTCGATCGGAGTAAAATTAATAAAGCTGTGAGCATTTGAGAGTTATTTGCTCTGGAGCAAAACTTTAAAACATTTTCCTGATGCTTGTTATTATGAAAGTCCAAAGTCAAAGTTAGAGCTCTTTAACTCAAAATCTACTAAGCTAATTGTTTTAAAATTTTGCACACTGTTTTTTCACATATTTCAACAGGTAATGACAAGAGGTTTCTGTTTTGATAATTATTAATTTTACAATAACAAATAAATCGATTTTTTATTTTAAGGTTAAAATTTTGTCCCAAAATATATATTTGTGTTATTTTGCATATAAAATAAAGAAGAAGAAAGAAATAAAGAATTATTCTAATTTCCGCATTGACAAAATTTAAGAAAATTATCATTTTTAAAATAATTTTTTGAACATTTTTTAAATATATTTATCGCAATGAAAGGAATTTGGTCCACAAAATTAAACATGATTATTTTGTCATAAAAGTAAAATTTTAATTTTTGGCGTAAAAGGGATACAGCTTAGGATGGAATGTTAAAATAATCTGAGCAAAAGAAAAAAAAAAATTTTAACCAAATTAAAAATAAAAAATTTAAAAGAAAAAAAATTAAAATGTTCAGGTTTCATCCGAAAAGTCATGGAAGAGAAAAAATTTTAATACATTTTAGTAACATTGGATTTCAAGTTCAAATTTCAAAAAGAAAATTGAAATAAGAATTACAGGAAAAATCAGGAACGAAAAAGGAATAAAATTCTTACTTGCAGTGTTTCAATTATATTAGAAGAATAAACAAAAAATTAAAGAGAAAGAACTATAAATAAAGTTAATTTTAGAACAAAAAAGTTAACTGATAATTTTCTTTTTGTTTCTTTTTTTGTATGAGGCTGATTTCTGGTATTCTTTTTGTAATGCGATTTATTTAATTTAACTGAAGCTTTTTTAAGTTATATAATCTTTACTAGGATTAAAATTTGTGTTCAAACAAAAACTGAGTTTGTTTCCAAGTATGTTTATTTTAGTTAATTTTAGGAGCAAGCAGAAATCGCTTTGTAAGAAATATTTTTATAGCTAAAAAACTTTAACAGTTTTGATTATGGCCTTTCTATAAAAAATTCTTACTAATTTTTTTCTACCCAACAGAAGAAGTTTTATCTGACTCTCATTTACCTGAACTTTATCTTACCATAATAACCTTAAGAATTTTGCACTGTTGAATGAGCTTTTTTCGGCTAAATTTTTCTCGGAATACAAATTACTTTGAGTAATATATGAAAGCTTCGTTAACTGTTTTTTTTTACAGTTTTTCCAAATTTTAGGAATTCATTTTACGTACTATAGGTGCGTGTTATCTACAAAATTTTCACCTTTAAATTTACAAATAAAGTTTTTTTCGGAATTTTTTCTTACCAATTATTTTATTTGTCGACATCTCAGCTTGAGTTGGATTCAAAAACTATTAACACGTGGTCTTGAGAAAAAAAATTAATAAGTTAACTTGATATCTATGCCGTCAAAAAACTAATAATGTGGGCCATAATTAAGTCAGTGGGATATTTTATGATACTTTTAGGAATACGCTAAATTTTTTGCAAATAAATAACAGTTCTATAAAATATTGGCGAAATGAATTTGTAATGTATTTTTGCAAAGTAAAATATATTCACAAAAATTAATGATAGTAATAACTTTATGACATGGTATTACAAAAGATTGGCCCGCCTTCCATTCCTTAAGCGGGGTATTCACTACATTTCCGAATCAATGATTCGGCTCTTAGTTCCAATATAAAATATATGGAAAGCATGAATAAGAGAGAAAATATCCAACATGTTGGATATCTTCTCTCAATTGGTGGTTTCCATATATTTTATATGGGATGAGAGAGCCGAATCATTGATTCGGAAATATAGTGAATACCCCGCCTAACGGGTTGTATGATAAACACTTTTCTTTAGATTTAAATCAATAGAGGCTATCGAGAAAATATTTTGAGCACATTCATCATTTTAAAGCTGCATTTTATGATTAATTCGAAAGGAAGCTGGATAAGTAGGCAATCATTTTAAAATACACGACATCTCTCAGAGCAGAATTATTAATTGCTCATTTCTTTCAGCAGCATTTCTACAAAAAATTCTGGGTCCACCAAAGTTTGAAATCCGAAGTTATTCGTTTTTAAATAAAGGTAGAATTTGGATCATGAAAAGCTTTATACAGGTTTTATTACAAAAAAAAAAATATTATAGGTATTTGTTGGGCAATTAATTAAAATTTCAGTCACACAAATTCTGCATAAAAATATTTTAAGTTTAAAATAAAAATAATCCCCCCAATGCATACGTTACTAGTGGAAATACTCAAAGGCCCATTTCAAATCAAAATTTTCATTAAATATCCTCCTCAAGAGACAAGCAGAAGAAAAAGCGACTGTTGCAGGATATCTGGATACATATGTTATATAGTTCGATAAACTAAGATTACAATTTCGATAAAGATTTCCATTGGCTTTGCCTTTTATTCCCAGGAATTTGTTGTTATTTTTATTTTTCTTTTGTATTTAAAATTGACTGCATCCACTAATACATTTGTGATTCTGCTTAAATAATGTAAACGTAAAGCATTCCAGAAAATTTACCGAAAAAAATTTTTTTTTGCATTATAAATGCAGAGTTTTATTGGCTGTTTGCCAAATTTTTTAGCTCAAATGTATATACAGAGGATTCCATATCCTATCAATATGTGGTCTAATAAAGTTTTTGATCAAATAGAATTAGTAGAGTAGAACTGAACTTTATTACTATTGCTTTAACAGAGATTTTTGGATTTAAAGAGGATTTTTGTTAAAAACTGATTTGTAGAACTAAGAGCGTTAGACTGTAAGGCAGACGATAAATTTTTATGGTCATTAGCTTAGACGGATTTTCAATTAGAAAACAGAATTATCTCTTTATCATATAGAGCTTGGAAATCTTTAAAGATCAATTATGATTCTTTTGTTGCTATCCTTTTTATTTTAAATTATTAAAAAAATAAAAAATAATTTTTGTGTTTAGCGGTTTATTTTTCAACATTAAAAGTAGCTTGCAATTCAAGGAAAAATGGTATGGAAATTGTATGGTTTTTTACTAATATTTTAAAAAGTGGAATCTTTATAGCAGGATAATTTTCATGCAAAGATTTAAAAATCGATCATCCACACATTATTTATGATTTTATTGTTTTATTGTTTAATTTAAATGTTTCTAATGGAAAAACTATTTTTCAATTTGTTACGAAAAAAATATGCAAAACTTAGACAAAACATACAGATTATATCACGATGTTTTCAACCCAAATTACCAAGTTATGTAGAATTTGATTTATTATAATTAGGTATTGAGTACGTAGTAAATAAAATACTTAGTTATTTTCAAATTTCAAAATGATATTCAATCATTATTTCATTTTAATTAGATCCTACTAAAAATTAAACTTAATTTTCATACCATAATAATGATTAATTAACACAATCCCAAAAACTAGTTTAATGCCACTGATATAATTTAATTTAAAAGGAAATTGATGTAGAATTATTTAAATTCATTTGTTCACCTTAACCAAAAGCACAAATCATACGTTGAAGGAAGTTTAATCTCCGTTGGCAGATAATTTGTAAATGGGGATGATAGAGGATTTTGCATTATAACAAAATGCATTAAATTCAAAACTAGCATTAACAACACCAGTGATAATACATCAATTATTTTAGATTAGAAATGACATATTCACGATGGAAAATCATTGCCGATTTCACCACAAATATAATTAGAAAAAATTTAACCAAAGCTTAGTTTTTTAGATATTTAAAAAAAGCCCCCTTGTGAAACTGTAGTAATAATAATGTTTATTTTTTGGTTAAAAATTCAAAATAGGAAGAAAAATGTATTAAGAGATTCTTAAAAGAAGTCGAGTAATAGTTTTAATTATGAACCAGAGTGTTCTTTCTTTTAGTTAAAATATCGCAAATATTGCTATTAAGCTTATAAAAAGCCCCTATTTGTGCTCAGGTGGAAAACCTCAGAAAATTTAGTATGAAGCCTGTATACTGTAGGGTGGTTTTATAGGGCCAATATTACATTATATATTTAAAGGATTTATCTGTGCTATTTTAAGCTTTAGGGAGAAAAAACGTTTTTGCACCATATGGCAAACAGACTTGAAAATATTATTAAAAGAAAAATCATTTATTCTTTTATTACTTTTTTTTTGAAAATAAGACGTAATTGAAACAAATAATTTGGAGAAGGTAATTTTAAAGACGCCCATTAGCAGCTGTTGATACTATGTATATATACGAAGAGAAGTAATCAAGAAGATATTGACTTTTATTGAATTATTTAGATTTCAATTGGATTCTTGTTCAATTTGTAGAAAAATAATTTTCACTTGATTAATAATTTATATTAATTTTATATTTGTTAGCAAGATTTTTTTTTATTTTTCTTATTCAAACATTTCATATTTAAAATCAAAAATTTATAATTGATTAAAAATTGATATCAAATATATAAAATAAGGCGATAAATTGAAAATACAATCTCCATAAGTAATCAGCTTATGTTAGAATTTTTGGTGTTTACAGTTTCCTTATGACTAATAAACATGAAAACTTTATATATGAAAATCCTTGAAGTAGATTCATCTAAAGCGATTTCCCCAAAATTTCATTCAAGTATTTAACTTTTCTACTGGGAAGCAAGTGTTTAATGTTGTTTCCTTATCGTGGGTAATAAATATTTTTATAGCGTAGTCTTCATGGAACCTTCTTAGAATAACAATTTCCTTTCTATCTTTGGAGTCTTAGATATAGAATTTCCGATTAAAAAATTGTGTTCTACTATGCAATCATTACAGTACTTTGCATAAAAATTTGTTAAATAATTTATTTTGAGGATTTGTGATATATGGTAAATTCATAATTTAAGAATTTGTGGTAGTAATGATATAAAAAATTTCAAAGATATTTTGTTTATTAATTTGCAAAAAATAAAAATAAATTATTTATTCCTAAAAGCATATTTTAATCACATATAATTTACTGGGGATTTTCAATAGTTAAAGACCTAACAACTTAGTTTTTATTTTATTAAAAGTGTTTTGGAGGTTTGTGAAACTTGGTAAACTTGAATCAGAATTTATTGATGAACTACCAAATCTTTTTGATTGGAAGTTATTAATGGTTGGCAATTAATACAGTCCGAGATCAGCTTCCTTTAAATAATTCTCAACAATAATTTTTAGTGAGCCGTTTTCTTTGAAAGTGATGTAATTTAATTTTACCAAAAAATTAGTTAATGATATAAATGAATACAATTAACTTTTTATTTATAAACTTTTTCCAAAGAAATCTGTTATAATTTACAATGAAGTTACAAATATAATTATATTGAAAATGGTCTAAGTCCACTTTTCTCAAAGACATACTTCTATTTAGATCAAAATTGTACTACATAACTTCTTTAGTGCATTTCTATATATGTATGTGTGGCATCATTGTAAATGACATTATAGTTTCTTGGAATTTTAGTTTCTTCCCGTTTATTACAAATTAGGTCACTATATGAAATATATTAATGTATCGTATTTGTTCGCTTATCTTGACAAAAGGTGAGACGTTATATTACGTCTATTTTGTAAATATTTAAAGAAGTTGATATTTTGGAACTATCGTGAGTGGTATAAGAAAGAAGGATTTATTGTATGACCCTATCATAAAACAATGCCGAAAATATAAAAAGTTTGTTTTGCATGAAATGAAACAAGCTGATTTTATTTCTACATATTTAATGTTCTATAAAACTTTATTTAGTGAGAATGAGGATTTTGAATCACTAAATTTATCACTCTCACGGGGAAGATCTCAGAACTTTTAAAATATAGTACTAACACGTTCATATCATCATTCCAGACCCATCACATTGGAAAACTTTACAGATATGATTGTTTTATTACTATATACTCCTCCAAAACATCACTAAAATTTTCAAAAACTTGATCATAATGAAGAAAATTAAAATATATTATTGGAAAGAGTACAAATAATTTTGGTTGAATGTTACGTATATGATGAAATAATTACTTTTGAAGAATTTAAAAAAAATTAATTTATTTCAATTGCGATCTCGTAGTTAATATTTTGTAAATGTAAGATTTTTACTTTCTGCTCACTTTGAAAGTGGTGTAAGCCCTTTTGAAGTCATTGAAAGTATAAATTTCTGTTAATCATATTTAAAATATGACTACATTATAAAGTTAAATAATTTAAATACTTAAAAAATATAAAACTAGTGCAATACCATACATCCATATTTTTCAAATTATTCAAATGCAAGACCTTAAATATCTCCATATATAATAAAATCTATTTACACCACTTTCAAAGAAAACGGCTCCATTTAATGTGTAATATTTTATCTAAAAATTATACTAAATAATTTTTCAATTTCATTTTTAAATGTGCATTCTCGGCAACAAACTTGGCTAC
This sequence comes from Acrocera orbiculus, assembly GCA_947359355.1. Classification (NCBI taxonomy): domain Eukaryota; kingdom Metazoa; phylum Arthropoda; class Insecta; order Diptera; family Acroceridae; genus Acrocera; species Acrocera orbiculus. The sequence continues at coordinate 15,889,752 of OX375757.1, forward strand.
ATATCTCAAAGTAGATGAAAAATAGACTTTGAAGATTTTACATGAAATGTAGTCGTAATTTTCAAAATAACAAGTTGATATTGTTTTTAACTCAAGTTACTATTTCTAACCTCTTAAAGCTTTGACTAAGGACTTTAGCTGCACAAATGATATGCTGCTGATATGGAACCTTTACAAAGTATCTAATGAGGTTGATTTAAAGAAAAAAGTTAAAACTTGTATACAGCTCAATTTTGCACTACAAGACCTGAATACCATAATATTAATGATGGGCTACATGTTTTAAAGAATCCTATATCTTCCTAATATTTTTAAAAACTTGTGAAACATTTTATTCCTATCTGAAGCATTGGTTTCAATTGCTGCAAACAAAATAAGTATTTACTTTATTTATTTTTATTCATTTATTATTAATTTTTTATAACACATAATTATTATTAATTATTTTTTATGTATTAACACAAAGAGAACATTTTTCAGACATTTAAACTTGATTCTAAATAAAATCTTACATTATTATTATCTTGGTTTTAGCTTTTCAAAAAGTTTTTAATATAAAAAAAAATTTATTCATACAAATTTAGAGTCAGGTTGAATAGCAGTCAGTCTTAAGCTCTTTGCTTTTTGTTATTCTTTTTTGAAAAAAAGATAAAAACAGTTAAATCAAGGAAGTAAAAGAACCAGCACCATTGAATACTTTGTTTCCAGCCAATGATTTTAAAAGTCAAAGACTGCTTTTATAATAAAATTGTGAATAAAATTTTAAATCGGTTTTTGACAGAAAACTAATTACGTAATCTGTAAAAATAGAAGAAAATTATTAAATTAATTTCTTTGATGCAAGACAGTTTTCTAGCCGTGTTGAATGTAGGATACTAAAACAATTAAATTTACAACAAGTGATTTGAAAAATTTGTGAATTGAAAGAATTTTCTTTTATAGCTTGGGCTATACATTGGGAACTTTTATACTTAAATAGATTTGTAGTTTTAATAAATATTTTATCAATGATTTAAGTAAAGTAGTGAAATAAAAGGCAAAAGTTATTTCAAACCCGTCTAGAATTTGGCAATATTTCTCCGGTTAGGTTAGGTTTTTGGCATTAGCGTCATTTTTAGCGAGCTCTTTTCTATATAGAAGACATTTATTCTACTTTAACTTTTAAGCCGCACTTTATGAAATTAAACTGAATGACTAATTATGTCACACTTTTAAGATGTTTAGGTATAGCTAACTCGTATTGCTCCATGTTGGCGTAATTTGACAATTTCTTGGCTCAAAATAGTTCAGTTTGCTAATATATTCAGCATTTCTAGAGATTTTTAAAGCATTCAAACTTAAATATGTTCTGTTGGGGCATTTTATACTTTGAGTAATACAAGTAATAAATTTGAGGTAGGTGGAATAACATACTAGAAAAAACATTAAATGAAATTTTTGCTGATCTTTTTTCTTCAAAAGCACAGAGTGCTAAGTGTAACCCTTTTTTAAAGTTGACTGAATGTTGGAGGTAGTCTTTCGGTTATTTTATTAAGCGTTATTTATCAATAAAAATGCAATTAATATCTTAGTTTGACAGGCTTAAAATGAAGGAGTTAATATAAGGTTAATAAGTAGCATTGACTATGTTAAATTTCTTAAGCTTTCAGTTTTTTTTTATAAAGTCAATTCCATTATCTTCCATTTTGTAAATGTGCTGACTTCTAAGAATGACATATTCAAGTAATTTAACTCACTCATTCTTTCCCAGAGTGCTAAAATGTGGTTATTTTCTCCAATCTAACTATACTGAGTGTTGCCTGATAATTTTTTCTCTCGATATTCCTTTTTAGAATGATCTGAAATTTAACCTTTCATTGTTTTTTTAGCAGTTAAAAATAAAAATGTACATTCAAAGTTTGAACGGAAAATTCGATTTTTTTGTAAGTATCACATTATCTAAATTTTTAAAATTGATTTTAATATTTTTTTATAAAGCAAGCTGACTTTTTATATGTAACAAAATTATTTCTTAACATTTTCAAAATTTCGATTTCAAATCACATTCTTTCCTTTCAATATACTCACTTTAAATATGTTATATTCAAATTGAAAAATTTTAAAAGATAATTATCCTAAAAGCTACAACAATAAATTAAATTTCAACAAAATTTGAAGTCTTTTAAAAATGTATAAAAGGAAACGTTTGAAAACTTTTAAGTAACGATAAACGTTTCATTTCAAGCTTATCATTCAAAATTATCCTTCGAGTTTTCTATACAGGTTTTATTTTTTTAGTAAAACAAGAGTCCTTAAAATACTTTGATGTAAATGTAAAAAAATCTAAAGAATTTTATTTGAAACTACTTAGAATAAGAGTTGAAAAACTTTTATTTAAGCAAATTGAAAGTTTAACAATTTATTTTGCAGATCAAAAATAAAAGTAATGAAAATATTTCTTAAAAAGTTTGACTTTTGCTTTTATGGTTTTCTTTTAAATGTTTTATTTAAAATATATGTAATTTTATTTTAAAATATTCTTTTTGTTACTTAATAAATGATGGGAAGAAATACAATATTTATTTAAAAAAGTAATTTGGATTAAAATGGAATTTAGTTATTTGAAAGGGATCTAAACTCTTAAATCCAGATAAAAACTAAATATTATAAGAGTAAAATAACAATCTAATACAGTTCATACTGATCATTTCAGACACACAAAACAAAATTTAGGGGACTATGAGTAAAGCATTAAACGTCTGGTTGTCATCTCTGGGTTATTAATTTTAAAAACTAGAGTTAGGGTTAGTGAAAATACGCTAAGATAATAAGGTTTGCCTGCCCAAGGCAGTTTTTTAATTTAAAAACACACCTATTTTTCTAAAAAAATTGCACCGTTTCTTCAAGAAATGTAAAATAATTTTAATCATTATCATTTGAACTAAAACAGTTCCCGTAAGAAATTTCTTCAGCTTTGAAGGAATTTTGATTTTAAAGAGATCTTGATCCAGAGATAAATGATGATTCTTTGAAATTTGTATTTCAAAAAGTTCAATTTTTTTATTAGCAAAATGTGTTTGTTCGTATGTGTATTTTTTTGGGAAAAAATTTATTTTTGTTTTGTAAAACCGGCTTTAACTTCAAAAAAGATCAAATTAAAATTTGTCGTTAATAATGAAAATATTCATATAATTCTAGTACTAGAAAAATATTTTACAAATAAACGTCAAAGGGTTTTGAAAAGGTTACACAAGGTAGCTTGTCTGAATATAAAATTGTGCAATATCACAAAACCAAACAAACATTCTCTGTTAATAACACACATATATTGAACTTTAGCTATGAAAAAGGTGCTGTTTCTTTACATGAACATATGATGTTGAGATTTTGACATTTTATTTCCATCTTCATGCTAGCAATAAATAAAACAATTTGGCTTATTTGGATTGTTGGGGTTAAAACTAATTTTTATGCAGATAATATTGTATTTAAACTGACATTATTATTACTAAAGGCAATAGTAAATTATTATTTTTGAATAGGTATCTTAAATAGAATAAAACATATTTCTAATTAATATAAATATTCGTTAATGCCGCCAGAACACTATTATACAGTAGAACTAATTAGTGCAAAATACAAATTAGAAATATTTATTGTATTTTTTTATTGTTATTACTTTATTTAAGATACTTTAAATAATGCATGTAATTATAATTCAAATTTTCACGCAAATTTTGCATTGGTTTCCATTTTTCTTTCAGTTTTATTTACATTACGTTTGTTATTAATTTATTACTCACATTGTGTTTATTTCTTATTTGAGATATTTTGGCTTAAAAGATAAAAAAAACTATAGTTGTTATAACAAGTTAAAAATCGTCGGTAAAAAATACAGAAATTTAGGCAGAAAATTAAATTTTGAGTGATAGAAGTGAAATTTTAGTTGCCTTGTGTTATTAATTATGTTCGCGGGACTCTTTCTTGGTAATTTGGATTTATATAAAATACCCAACAAAAGTTGATACAAATCTTATGATAAGTTTCGGAGAAGAATGAAAAGGATTGGAATAAACGAGCAGAAATTAAATAATCCTGATTCCAAAACAAATGACTTAATTTAAAACAAATCAATCAAGCGGATATATCAAATTTTTCGATTTTTTTCCAAAAATTATAATAATCTCAAGCTTTAGAAAATAAAAATCCTTCTGGTTCTACTTTTCAAAAACAAGTATTTCAGTCATAATTATATGGCAGACATGTAACAAATAACTTTCTTAAGCTCCATCAAAAAAAGCTTTGTTTTTTAATAAAATCACAAATATCTCATACTCTGAGGGTCAAAAGAATACTGTCAATAGGATACCATATACAGATGTGCTAGATATCTTACTTAAATAGAGGTAATAAATTGAAATTGTATAAAATAAGCAATATTCACCAAATTTTGTTCAATTAACGAGAAAAAAATCGTCAATAACTTACGAAAATACATATTGTCGACTATATTTCCCAATTTAGCGCAACACTTGCAGACCTTCAGAAGGCATGTGTTATATGAAGCAGATAGGATAACCAAGTAGTTTAAGTTTAATTTTGTTGTAATCAACTAATATTAAGAGTTGAATAAGATAGTTTTATACAGACAGCAAGTTAATAAAAAGTGAGTTAATGAAGTGTGTAATTATTTTTTATTGTTAGTTTTTAAGTAAAGTTAGCAAGCTTGAAACTTCAAGCAGCTTAAGAATTTTAGTCAATTTAAAGTTTAAAGCTTCGGTCTCAATAAAATAAATGTTTTTATCTAAAAGTTTTAATAAAAGTTACTAATTATAGCAATAAATAATAAATTTCTGTCATGAGTGCTTGAAATATCTTAAAAAAATAAAGTTTTGTATGGAGAAAAAGGTATTGGAGTTTGTCTTTAGTCATCAACTACCCACCCTTAAAAGTATAGAGAATTTTGAAACTAACATAAGTGACACAACAAAATTAAAGTGTAAAAGTAAAAGATTTTAATATTTCCATTCATTTATATTTAATCTACATGAAAAATATTAATTAAATTAAATTAATTTTAAAAGTTATTTACAATATTTCATTTTCATAATTTAACTTTATAAAAATATTTTTTAAAACAATTTTCAAAAGTCATAAAAAATTCATTTCAGCTACCGATTTCCTTTATATTATTTTTTATTTATTTTCTTCTTTTGGTTACTTGTTTGTTATTCTTTGTCTTATTTACTTAAAATTGTTGAAAAAATGAAAGTTTTGGTGATTTATAGCTCTGATGACACAGATAATCTATTCAGAGGGTATAATATGATGCTGGTATGGAATAAATTTTGATGAGAATATCAATATTTACTTTTAGTCTTTTGCTCATGTTTCATTCATATTGGAAAAAAAGTTCCGCCTAATTTATACTTCAAATTGAAATTGTTTGAGAAAAATTCTTTTGAAGTTTTTACGACATTGACCTTAAACTCGTATTTATTGAAAAGAAAGAAAACTTTGCCGATTTTCTGTTGAAAGGATAATTGTGGGGTCTTTGGGTAGTTTAAATAGGAATATATAGAAATATTTAAGAAAGTAAATTGAAACATTTTTCTAAGATGGATTCTTAATACAAGTGTTTTATTTTTGCATTCTAAGACTTAAAATTGTTAGTTTTTTTTTGTAACTTGCTTAAAACTAGTTTATCGCAGAAAGGTAAAAATTTTAAGTATTTTGTATACTACAGCAATAGTAGTGCACCTAAAAGGAGCATTTCTAGCCACCAAAAGCTTTTTGAAGGAGTTTTTACTTCAAAAAAAAAATAAATATCATAAAATAGATCACTAAACTGAACATAAAGGACCGTCATTAGATTAGAAGTAACAAAGGATAAAATAGAGTTTTAGTCAATTAATGAGCTTAAGCTTCTTTCTGTAGCTATTCTTTATCTAAACTGGTTAACGTTAAACTTGGTTAACGGAATTAATACAATGTATAAAATTTAAAAAGCCTTGAAAATTCATTTTTAATTTTATTCTTAATTATAGTATAATAATATAATTATTTATTAAGAATTTTAACTTAATATGTTGTTGGAGCCAGCCATTGAGTGGTATCCTCACATGAAATTTTTTTATGTATCCCTCTAGATGATATTGTGACTCGATAATAAATTTGGAACTGAAGTCAGTAATAAAACTTATTCATTTTGAGCAAATTAAGAGTAAAATCATTTGCAAATCGCAATGCTTGTATGGCATGATTCAAGTTCACTTATTGTTAGTGAAACAGAAAGCTGTAAAAATTATAAATAAATCTTTTCTTAGTTTCAATTTACTTAAAAGCAATCTTAACTACATTCTTTCTCGAAAAATGTAGTATTTCTCTACCATATGAAAAAGCTATCTAAAGGGAAAAGGTCTGACAGAAGAACTTTTCTAACCTAATAAGACTGCTAAATAATGGCGTTAAAATTTTTTATTGGTTTAAATAATTTTTTTTTTGTATGTTGAGTTTGCATTTGTAGATACAAAATTTATGATTTAAAGATAAAGATTTTATTAAGATTTTTTTTTGTGGTTTATTGAGTGCAGATATATTTTTTGTTGTTAGTATTTTTAAAAATAACATAGCATAAATACAATTCAAATTTCCCCATTTTTAATATTCAATTTTTGCATCCTTAAGGATGATTTTTATTTACTGACAAACCAAATGTTAGTTCAGTGTTAGCTATTCTTTTTATTTCAATGAAATAAACTTTAACAATTTTAAGGCTAGAATTATTTTATACTTTATTACTAGTAAAATTAAGTATCTGTCTATCTGCCATGGTAACAGTTCCATTTGTTCAGATAATGAACAAGTTTAAGAGGTAGTAACACTATTTTCAACGATTTCACCTTATTCCCAAATCAGCCCTAAGGACTCAAATAAAACTTAAATCCTGATGTTTTTCTGAGGTGAGTAATTAAATTTTACAAGTTTAATGAAGCTATAAATATGAAAATGTCGGACTTAGTTTATTGTTAGTTTACGACAAGCTTGAGTTAACCTGAAATTCAGATTATTCTATTTTAACATCTTTAATGACCAAAAATAAAACTAATGTGTCTCAATGAACCCTTAGGTTATTATACTCCTATATGAGGATTTTATTATCATAATTCAACATAAATATGTAAGTAGTGGCAATTTATATACTAATGCAAATTCTATAATGAAATATAGAGAATAAATCATTTTTAAGTAGTTTATAAATGATAAATTGATAAAAAATTTCCTCAAAAATATCTTTAGTGCAGTCAGCTTGATTTTATGTAAGAAGTAATAATCTGATGTATTAGCTAATTGATTAAATTTGCCTTTCAGCGGTTTTATAATCTAAGCTCAATTATTAAGGATTAAATTAAATCTTACAAAGCCATTTTAATGACTGCAAGCAAATATCCAATTACTGACTTGTCTTTTTAATTACAGTTTTGCTCTCTGTAATCAGTTGAAAAACGTCAATTGATGCTTGTGGGTATTTTTGTTTCTTAATGAATTCGTGAAATGTCAGCATTTCAAAATAGTCAAATTGAGCAAATGTAAATATTTTTGAATGTGTACTTAGATTACATTTATATCAATATAGGAGTATAAAGGTAAAACATTTATAGGGAGAAAATAAGATTCCCTCTAAGAATGAGGAAAAAGTAAAAGTATTAATTTAATATTTTTTCAAACTGGAATTTTGAGAAAATGAAAAAAGCAGATACCACTTAAGAGGCCCGGAAAAACTTATATAAATAATACTTTTTATGTATTATTTCCAGTATTATAACCCCCATTGCACTCATTAGACTTTAATAATACTTGTTTCTTAATTTTTTAATTTTATAACAAATTCAGTCGAGAGTATTGTCATGGCCACAGATTAATTCAGAACTGAGAATTTTTTTATAAGACGGTCTTATCAATTATAATTATTGTGCAGAATAGCAAGGCAAATTTCTTAAAAACAAATTTTTTTATTTTAATGATTTTACGCAGTTAAGTAGCTGGGGGATATGTTGCAATCAAAGTGGAGTACTTTTTTATTATAGAGAAAACATACTTCCTCTTAAGATATTACAATTATTATCCTGTTTTTTAATTTCTTAAACAAATTCTTTTTTACTTCAAAGTAAAAATACATAAATATTGTACGCAAAACATTTAGTAAATATTTTATAATCTTCCGAAATTTTTTTAACGAGTAATGTAAAAACACTTTTTAAGGGAAAAGGTGCGAAAAGTTATTTTTTATGCATAACAATAAAAAAATGCATAACAATGACAATGGAAGTCTATAAAAACACTTTTTAACTGCTGGTATGTAAACATACAAATAATATAATTGGTCGAAGTTAGAAATTAAGCTAGGGTTGTCTTTCAATCAGAATGGATGACCACTATAAGGTTGCACAAGAGAGTATTGTTGAATTTTTGAATATATCTAATATTTCTGAACTTCTATAATTTTGAGAAATTTTAAAAAGAGCTCAGTTCATAAAAGATGTTAAATTAAAATTACTCTTTAATCTTTGTTAAAATATCTAAAGTTGTATGTAATCAGAGCATTGGTACTCGCAATGCTGTTTACTATCAAATCTTAAGGATTTTACCATTGTTTATAAAAGATAACTGATAATTCTTTTGTATATCTCAACCTAATTAATATTTTACCAAGGAAAAAGAGACAGAAAAACTCATACATAATTGAATTAAGTAGCGTATCTTAATCCAAGGCTTAGAGTTTATTATTTCGTATCTACATAAGACTTCAAGTTTTTCTTCATGGTTTTTTAACAGTGTTTATTGTTTTATATATGGATATGATTGTCAGTTTGTTTGTTTTCCTATTAGGCCAATTGTGGCCTAATAGTAAAATTATATAGCTGGTTAATCTAAAATCCTTATTATTATCAGTTTTTAATAGTATTTTCTCTAGGATTTAGGTTTATTGGATAATATTCCAGATTAAAGCAAACTTTGAATACTTTTAAAGTTAAAATTTTACTGTAATATTTAAATATTATTAAGTTTGCTCTCATTATATAAAAACATAAGAAACTTACTCTAAAGATGCCCAAAAGATACCCCCAAAAGCTGGGATATCTTAAAATCAACAAAAAATAAAAAATTAGTAAAGAAATATGATTTGGTTTCTTTTTTTATACCCTTTGCTTACAGTTTTGATTCAAGCATACATATATTTACCTTCATTGCGGAAAGAAATTATTGTCAATTCTATTTACTTTCGTTAATGTTGAAAAAAAATTAGCATTTTTATATTAAAAAAATTATTTCTTATAATTAGAAAAGTTATTTTTCTCCTTTAATCATTATGTCTACAATATGCAAAACTTTTTTAAACTTTAGAAACGTAGTTTCCTATCTTAACAAGGAGCTTGGAAGCCTTATAGTTTTTTAAAAATTTTTAGTTTTTGCTTTCAATCTTTGATGGCACCTAACACTTTGACCTGATCGAAATGATTTTTATTACAAATCTGCAACATTGAAACTTCATAGGATAGTTTTAATTATGGTCACAATTAAAGCTTTTTCAATTTAGTAGCAAATCAAACACTGTGCTGAATAACTGGTCATAAAATTATTAAAAAAATGTATAAAAAAAACTAATAACAAAAAAACCATCACTTTCCAAAGTGTTTTTAAAAAATTGAAAATCTATCAAATGTAATTAAAGTGATTGAAATAATTTCAGATTTAAGTGGAAGCTGATGATTTCAAATACTACATGAATCCGTTTAGTATTTCAGATTTGCTTTGGCACAATTTCAATTTTCCATTAAGAGCCATCATTGATTGCATTCTTTTATAGTTTAATTTGAATACAAAACATTTTGTATCCTGAACTTTTCCCCCATCATCAGTAGTAAACATTTTATATGCTTAAGTACCACTTATGTGCTTTTATTGCTCTTTTCAACGTTAAATGCAAATTTTAATAAAAATTTAATCGAGTTTGCACTCACCTGCTGGTATTTCATTCATAAAATAATTCTACCACATCCTTCTGTTTTCAAATGTTGAGCTGTATAGCGTCTGAGTTGTATGCAAAGATATTTAAAAAATAAAATTCAGTACATGTTTGTATTGTGGTAACTGGTGGTTAATAATAATAAAATATAATAAGAGCGTTGCTTAGAGATTTTTAAAGTAAAGATGAAATATTAATATTTATAATAATTTTTGACTTGCTTAAAAACTAGTGAGAATTGCGCTACATGAGCCCAATTTAGACGCAATATTAAAGAAAATATGTAACTGAACAAGTAACAGAGATTTTCATAGAACGTGTGTCTATTTAGATAGATATTTAGATATTTAGATATTTAGTTTTGAGTGTTAGCAGTTTTGTGATATTCAGAAAAACAAAATAAATCTGTGCCGCGAAGCAGGGCATTTTAAATTCGTAGCAATATTACAATATTATTCATGATGTTCACACTAAGAAAATTCTCTTGTGATTCAATAAAATCTAATTAAATATACACTGAAAAAATGGGTTGTCAAGAGTCAATAATTTAGATATTCAATTCCACTAAATTCAAGTAAATTATATACTCAACAATTAAATATATTTACTTGCCATCCTCGTGTTTCTTTTATTGTATGCAAGCGTCAAGTTTTAATTTCTATCTTATTCTTATAACTGTCATGCTTTTAACTGAAAATTTCAAAATGTATGAAGTAAAATTTAAAATTTCAAAGGATATAGAAAATGAAATAAATTTAAATGTTGCATTAGTTTTTTTTATAAATTTATTACTTTTTCAGTTTTATTTATGGAAAAAATTGGTATTTTTAAAGGAAAAGGTACCAAAGGAAATATGAAACTTTATCTTGATTTGAAATACCTTAGCATAAATTACTATAAGTTTTTTGTTCCTTTTGAAAACCGAAAACAGGTAAAACTCACCACAAATGCTGTTAGTCTTTAAATTAATTTCAGTTCATTGAGTTAATTCATTGCTTACTAAAGAACAAAATGCCCATCAGAGAGCAATATATTTTTCAAAAGGCTATATTCGTTTCAGAAATAACATGAAAAGAATTGTTTCCTTAGCATAACGAAGGTGTTTATGGGATCTTTGTAAAGACATTAAATCCCCTTTTACAGATATTGGGTCTAATATAATAACATTTTAGGCCCAATCAAACTTAAAGGTTTTCCACTAGCCTGAGTTTATAAAATCAGCTAAGTTCATGTAAAAGCACCTAATGAAACGAAATTTTTGTTAAGTCAAGGACAAAATATTAAAATTTTATATAGGCTTATAAAAATTTATTTGAACTCATAATTGGGTTTAGTTTATATATAGTAAGATTAATTTTAAAAAACTGTTAAATTTCATTAGTATGATTACATTCAATGTAAGTGAAAGAGACGCGTGGGAAAAAGATAATTTATTGCAAAGGATTTTTAATACTACACACGTGGAGTGATTATCCTTTTGGTTAAATTTCAAATGAGATAATAAATACTTTCAAAATTTAAACATTATTTTGAGCTATTTGTGGGGCTTTATATAATTACTATTTAGTAATTATTGAAAAGGGTTTGTGTATGATAGAAACTTATTTTTAATCTTTGAGATTTATCTTTACTCTTAAGCTTCCAATTCCTTGTAAGGGCCTTCATAATTTCTTAGAAACAGCTAGATAAATGAGATGAGTACAAGAAAACATTTTCTTTCATTTATCTATTGAATAAGAAATTTGCAAAATTTCCGGTAAGGATGAATTATGAAATAAAAAATTAGATTTGTTAACTAAAGTATTTTAAGAAGACATGTAGTAAGCTTTTTCATATTTCAAATGAACATTAAAATTTATTTTATAGTAACCGAAATTTTTATTACGTTTTCTTTTTTGATGGTTTTGGAGTTCATTAAAGTAAGTCTTTCAAAATGGCTACCTGATTATGTCATGTTGAAGCTGTTTGCTTCTATTTTTACAAATATCTAGTGCACAAGCAAAGGAAAAAATTTCAAACGGAAATGCCCAGCTACTCATAGATAAGAATGATTCATTCTGCAAATTATAAATTACAGATAGATATAAGAAATATTTACATGAAGTCAACCCTGTATACTTATCAATTTTCCTTTTCTTTTGTATAATATTTTGTCATTTGATTATTTAGGTTTTGATTTAACTTCAAATTATTTATACACTAATTATATATTTTTTTATTATTATTTATTAAAATCTAAAATAATGAACTCAGTTTATACGATTCGAAGGAATCTAATGTTTTGCTAAAAACGCGTCTTTCCCCTTAAAATTATATTCATAAGGATATATTCATTGTAGTTAAATGAAAATTAAATGACATGAAATAACTTTTGCTATATTGTGTTTGCAATATTGAGTTGATTTACCATGCATATCCTGTTTTATACTCAACTGAAACTCAACAAAGAATTTCTATCATAAAATTCTACAAGGCAGGTAATGTTGGCAGCTTAATACCTTGATATTCATATTCTTATGAGAAATAGCAGTTTCCTTCTATTCAAAACTTGATATGTGGATACAAATCCAACTAAAAACAAGAATATTTTTGAAATTATATTTTTGTTTTGTTCATATAGTAGCATGTAAATTGCTAAAAGTTATCATGCTGTGAAAATTCTTTAAGATATTGACCTAACATTTTATCCTATAAAAATTTCATATTATCGAGAAGACGTAGAAGTTTATTTTTCGTTTATCAACAGTTATTTTATTTATTTTGATACCTTCGATTTACAGTTTCAGCTTCGTACTTGCGATACATAATGATCCTATTAGTAGTTTTATTTGACTTTCTTTGTTTAAATTTTTGCTACTAGTGAGTGTTTTTCAAGGTAATAATGCTTGTTTTTATAAATTCCTCGGTGAGCCGTTAGTTGTATTGTATTTTTGGCTCCCGTAATGCATTGTGACATATATTATTTTTTTTTTTTATAGTATAGAACTAAAAGCCTTTATATAGTTGAATTAAATCATAAATATTTTTGAGTTTTAAGTAAATTTTAGAAATTTGCTCATAATTATAGAGGAAGAATATTGTTTTAGCGTTTTTAACTAACCTCAAATAACGAAAACTAGCTGCCCGATGTTTGGTTTCTTAAATTGATTTTTTTCAATTCTTTTTTTATTTTTTATTTTTTTTTTATTTTCACAGTTTGTTTACTACAATCTTAATTATGATTAATTTATTAGTAATGTTAACTTATGCTACAATATAACGCTTGTGCTACTGTTGTGTATCTAAGATGTTGATCCATTGATCAGTCTCCAAGTGTTAGGTCGTATGGCTTGCTTCTCTGCAGTCACCTGATTTTATCGGTGGTGTCCATCAGTAGGTTGTGTATGAGTGTTTGAGTGGTATAGCAGTCTCTTCTCATGCTTGGTAGTATATTCGAATATTTCTTCTTCGACCCATTGTATATTCAAGTCTACATGGAGCTCCTCGTTTGTCACGTATCTACACGCATTTGTGATGAGGCGAAGGATCTTATTCTGACTTCTTTGGATTGTTGCTCGGTTCGATTTTCGGGTACAATTCCAGAGCTAAATTACATAGGTCCATATTGGTTTGATGATTGATAAGTATATTGTTCTTTTGTACCTGAGGCTCAATTTGGAGTACTTCCCTATGAGCGAGTAGAGTTTGTATGTTAACTATTTTATCTGCTTAGCCTTTTGTTTTACGTGATGTTTCCAGTTTAACCTTTTATCCAAGTGGAGCCCAAGGTAATTTAGCTGAGTCAGCTCATGGGATTTTTTCACCATTGAGATATGTGAACATGTTCGCATCGATTTTGAGCAGTGATTATGTTACATATATTGATTTGCCCCTGTTTAGTTTTATTTTCCAGTCTTCTGTCCATTTACTGATTTTGTCAAGCATTAGTTGTAATTTTTCAGTTGCCTTAGCTTGAGATTTGTTCATTGAAAGTATAGAAGTGTCGTCTGCAAAGGTGTCTAGGGAATGTATCTTTCAATATTGGTATATGAGCAGTGTAGAGCAGGTATATAATCGGTCCTAGTTCACTACCTTGGATTGAATAATATCTCGTTACGGCATCTTCATGTGTAGCTCTGAATTTGCGACATTGTATGTATGATTCAAGTATTTTGCACAAGTTGCTTGGCAACATTAGGCCCATTTAATACCTCAAACTTTCGTGCCAGACTCTGTCGAATGCTTGCGAGACGTCTAGAAATACTACAGAGCAGTAGTTTTTACCTTCGAATGCTTGTTCGATTTTGTTGGTAATTATGTGAACCTGATCTATAGTTGAATGATTACTTCTGAGCCCAAACTAGAAGTCTTGGATGTTCACAAGTGGCTTCAATCTTGTCATTAACAGCCTTTCAAATAGTTTGGAGATCGTTGGTATGAGTGATATATATATGACCAATATTTCAATGAAATTTTATATTTCTTTGATTTAAAAAAAATATAAGCTAGATAATTATACTAAATTATAAAATAATATATTTACAATATACTTGAATACTGTCAGAAAGATTTTCATCGTCACTAGGAATTTAATTTATAATTAAATCCTATGCCAAATAAACAAAGCTCATAAGTTTCTATCAAATAAATGAATATTTCAATTTATTCATAAATAAACTTTGATAAGAAGTAGAACAAAATCATCACATTCTCCCATAAAGGACACCAATATTTAATTAATTTGAAAAAAAAATAATATAAATTCTAGTATAATAAATAATTGGAAATTTTTTTTAGGGTATTTGAGCTTTTCTTAAAATCATTCCCTAGAGATTTTAAACATTTCCTGGCAATTTTAAAGATTTACCCCAATGAAACGTAAAAAGAAAATGTCAGTTTTATGATTTTGTCAATAAAGTCGAGACATCGTAAACAGTGGTAAAATTTAAAGTTAACCTTAAGACATAAGCACCTCTGGGTGTCATCAAAGTAATTGACTTATTTAGGAATATAATTTTGAAGTGCTAGATTATAATAAATTACTGGAAAGGGAATTTTTATGATATACAAACACAGACTTGTGCAAGCTTGTGTAATATAAAAATATATAATTTCTATGAATTTAAAGTTAGATTTAAGTATAATTTGGAAATATAGATATATGTTTGAAATAAAACTATGTTTATATTTAAATTTGACACAGATTTAAAATTTTAAAAGATATTAACAAGTAGTTTGCTTAATATTTTATGAACTAAATTACCGTTTAGTAGAACAAAAAAAAAAAATAATTGTTACTAAATTTATTTAGAGTTCACAAATATAGGAAATCAAAAAAGGATTATATATAAATCATTAATTGTTGCATTCAATAAATTTAATTAGTAGTATCCATATGTATTATAGGCAGCAGTTCTTTACAAAGTAGTTTTCAAATTTAATTGCAAGCTTGAATTAAATACAGCAAAGAAGTCTATAAAAACAAGCAAGCTTTTGGATAAATAATTATTTTTCGTTAGTTAAAAAATAGTTCAGTAATGTAAGTTATTCCAATTTTAATTTTTATAGGTTCAACATATTGCTTTATTAAAAACTTTCTTTCATATTAATGTAGAGGTAGGTTATGAAACATCTATAAATTAATTTAAGTTATTTTTATCAATTAGCTGTTAAATTTTCTAGAAAAGTAATTTTAATGGTGTAGTTTAATGTAATTTGAATTTAGTTAGTTAGTTTTGCATTTTTAATAGTTGCAATTTGAGTTATAAAATTTCATTTTATGAGAAATTATTGACGTTAATTTGAATTAAGAAAACCAATAAATTTTAGATCTGTAATTGTTACTGGAGTTAGACTAAAAAGTGGAATTATTATATTGAAAGTGCTAGAGTACTTATATTTACCAAAGTCCGAGTCTTGAAATAACTAATGCCTTAATAAAAACGAATCAATTTGGTTGTAAAAAAAAATTTTGTTAAATTTTTCAATATGCAAATACAAAAGTTAAATTCAACTAAAATATAAAATGTAAATAAAGATAAAGTATTGAGGTCCTAATTAGAAGGTTAGAAAAACGCAAAATTTTTACTATTTCTTTTCTCAGCTTCTTTATAGGAAAATAAATAGGAACAGCTATAGGAAATTTATAAAATGAGTATAAATACTGATATAAAAACAAACTAATAATTTTGATACCTATATATTTAAGGCCTTAAAATTAGAGATCAGAGACTGTGAACTAACTCATCGTTAAAATCGCTTTAAAGTTATGTATGTATTAAATTGAAATATTTTTTTTTTAAATCTTTATCTACAAATTTCACAGTTTGATTCTAATTTGTTTGAATTCATTAAACTAAAATAAATTAATATTAATGTTTATATAAAAATGTTTATGTCTATAATAGCTTTTAGGTTAAGGAAATTTTTTCCACTAATTTTCGTTGTTTTATTTTCAGTTTTTTTGTTTATTTCAAATATCAAAAGTGTGGGTACTTCAAAACATCATTGGGTCTTACATGGTAGGTACACAGACGCTAATAATGATATTTCTAATGATGATTAGCCTTTAATGATGATATTTCTCTGTGTGTCTGCAAACCTTTCGTAATATATTATCAATAATCTTACGAAATATGACGTTCAGTAACGTAATACTATCATCATCAGCGTAAAAATAAACATCTGGCAGCCCGAAAGGCGAAAATTTATTTTTCGCCATAGCACTTTGACAACTGTATCATAACAATAGATTTGATTTAAGTTTGAAAAAGAAATAATACGCATCATAAGCGGTAAGTGTTTGTTTATATTTTAAATAATAATTTCAGTACCAATTTCAAAGTTTTCTGTTATAGGTAGCCATAAAGATAAAATCAGAACTTGTTTTAAATTTAAAAGCTATATTAAAACTGAAGTCTACAAAAGAAAGCACAATCATATATAAATTTGTTGTTAATTGAAATTTCAAACTGTTTTAAAAAAAAAATACTTTTAGCTTAAGTAAAATAATTGTAAATAATAATTAAGTAAATATAATAAATTTTATCTATGCAAATAATTATTTTAAGGAATACAAGTTTTTCTTTATTTTCGTCAGTCCCCTAGTCTATAATTTTAACTAAGATTAACAATATTGTCCTAGAATCCCTTTATTTTTCAAGAATATTTGTTTACCTGATTTTGACAAAAAAGAAAAACTTTTCCACTTTTAAGAGTTTTTATATGTATTAAAAATTTTTTAAGAATTAAAACTGATCTTTATTTAAAATCTCTGGGATTAATTTCCAAGCAAAAATATTATTTATCACCAAAAATTAATTTAAAAACAAATTTTGCACTATTAAAACTTAAATGACATTTCTGACAGATGATCAGCTGTTATGATAATATTATCATATTTTCCTGTGTGCCTCCGAAATTAGACGTTTCAAAATATTGTCATTGGAGGCAAAATATGATAATTAAAAGTATCATCATTAGCGTCTGTGTGCCTACAATGTTAGATTGTGATTCTTATAGAATCAACTTCAACCAGGTTCTTATTGTGAGCCTGATCGACTTTATATTTTTGAGTGGCTTGTGTCAATCATATACAAGAGAAAAATTGTGTAATGTATATAATGTATGGAATTGTAGAAAATTACTTCCATAAGGACAACAGCCTAAATTTAACTAGGCTGTCATTTATGTCACTCAGAAAAAAATTCCTTTATTGATCAATCTATGTTCATTCATATGCCTAACTTTATGTCTCTTTTTGTAATTTTATGAACATTTTTTTGTTGTTTTTGTTACAAGACTTAGTATTAGTTAAATATTTTTTAGCTACTTTAAAATTGCTGGAAGCACAACTTTAAAAATACATAATAACTACTTGCATTTTTCCTACTAATATACTCTAATACAACAAAATAAACTTAATTCAAAATTTTATTTTTTTCATAGTTTTTCTGTTCAATGCTATTCTGTAATTTGGCTATTTTTCAAATTAGGCTCCCATTTTTTCATTTAAATTCTGTACAAAAGTCAAAAGCAAATAGGAAAAACCAACTAAAGTCTGCAATAGTTCTGAAGATTTCTCTGAAGGAAACGGATAAATTGTTTTTTCTTTTGCCACAGACATAAAAGATTCTGTTAAGATTTCAAGATTTCCATCAGCAGACGAAGATGTATCCTTTAGCCGTCTTGGATGACAAAAAAGAAAAATATTTACCGTCTGTGCTGCAACCAAGATAAAGATATACTTGGGCGCCTTTCTGGCTTGAGGGTAAGTAAAGTTTTCCTTATTTCTGTTCAAATTAAAAACAAATCGGAATTTATTGTATGTGCAATTGGTGGTGAAGAGAATTTGCTATAGATAAATGATCTAAACTAGTGTCAAGAGGATAATAGTAGCCACTTTGAAGATTTTAAGGAGTTAGTTATTTTTTTTTATTCCAGTTGTAGAGATTATTATAGTGTTCTTCAATGTGTCAAGGTATTGAGGGTAATAGAGTTTACATGTTTGTTTTTGTGACTGTTAACAGATTAAAAGCTATATGTAGCTTGCAATTTATAAAGCCAAACCATGCAGTCTAAGCAGCTTGTTATGGGATTGTATTGTATGGACAAGACAAAAAGAGTAAAACAAGAGTAAAAATGTATTTTCACTTTTCATTGGTTTTACTGTTTATGTTTTCAATATAAGTTCCTCAAAAATCAAGGATATTCTAGAAAATTGTTATTTGTTCAATGATTTTTATAGAAGTACTTACGTCCTTATCTATTCATTATAATTTTCAAATAATTGATAAATTGAAAGTTATTTATATATTTCTATGCACAGCTTTTTGAGTTTAAAATACCAAATTTTTGATGATTTCTTGAATTTTTTAACCTTCTTAGATGAATTTTTTAAAAGATTTGAAGTTAGCTTTCAGACTCTTTAAAAAACGATTAAGAAAGATATATTTTAATTGAATAATTTGAAATATTCAGAGTATAGTTTTAGACTGTTGGTTTGACTAAAAGAGATGGCAAAGCTTTTGTTACTTGGTTTTCAGTGGCTGATTTTTGTTTTAAATAATGTAGTTGGTGATCTGAAAGTCTGGCGGCCCATTGACTTTGGTTTCATTTATAAACGTATCTTTGTTAAAACTGCAAAATATTATATTTTGTTCAAAGCAGTTGAGCTTTGAAATCGTCAATTGTTCAATTAGGAAGCATAGGTGAGCACTAATAAAATAAATATTTGCACGGATTGAGAACTTGCGTAATATTTTGGATTGATTGGTACAAAATAAGCTTAATTTTAGTCAATGAAAATAACAAAGAGTGTTTGATTTGTTTCTGTTTGACCGTTATAGAAAAAAAAAGAGATAAATAACATTTAGATATGCCAACATGTTATTTAAATAGCATAACTCATTTATTTTTTTAAAAAGTGGAATTATTTTTATATTCTTGAAGATTTTACTTTAACCAGATAGTAAAAATATTTTAAGTAACTATTCCGCAAATTAAAGGATTTACAACTCATTTGAGGTTCAATCGTTATTACTTTTCAAATATATATTTAGTGTCGAAAGAGTATTTTTATTTTGTGCTTTTCTATGAAATGTTTTTGAAAAATTATAAAAACAAACATCCTTGACACGATGCACACATAATAATATTACAAGAAGAAACTACTTTGATATAAATTTCTCGATTAAGAACTTTCAACTTCTTTTAAGAGATCAACTTCTATACTTTAAAATCAATCTATGCTTCTTTTGGAAAATGAGATCTCTTTCAGCTCTCGGCTCGGCTATCAACTATGAAACAGTATATCTCAATTAGGAATATCGTTTAAAAATTATAAATGGAAACCACTAGAAGTTTTATGCTTCTTTCCTCATGAAAAACAAGTCTATTTATTACAGTAAACTGAGAGTTAGGAGCTTGAGAGCAATTGTATTTTCGAAAAGCATTTTCAATTTCTCTTGATAAGGAAGACATTAAGTAGAAAAAAGCTATCAAAGTGCTCAAAAAACTATTAATTTTGTAACCCAGCTCCCTAAGTTTCTACTATATTTAGATTTTCTGCAATTATGATATGATACCATCACCCAAATTAATGCCACAATCAGGAATAAGTTTATATTAGAAGCGTTAACCATAACATTATTTTTATGAAGTTTTGAACTAGGAAGGTGTTCTGATGATTCCCTTTCTTTATTTTTGTTAATTGTTGTAGAATTTTCTTATTTAAATATATGCTACATAGTGACATAACAAATGGAAAAGTTTTTAGTTTTCGCTGAGATCAAATGGTTATTTTTTAATATTTCGTTATTTTTTCATTTAGTGCAAACGTTTAATCACTGCTTCATGGGCAAGGAAAAATTTCTTTTTCATATTTTTAATTACAGCTGTAAACTAAAAATCAACTACAAATTTATAGTAAAACTATTTGCACAAAATAGAAGACGAACTTTTTTTCATTAGAATAGAATACTACAAGCCTATGACCATTAAATAAAATAAACTGTAGTTTTTATACACAAAGCTAAGAATAGTTAAGGTTGCTAGCCTCATTAAGGGTACAAAATGTTTGGCTGATTTTGACTATAAGATTTCAAATTACTTAAGTATAAATGTAAAATATTCGCTTTAAATACCTGTTATACTTAATTTTCGGAAAATTAATAAGTTCTTCCACAAACTACTAATGAGACAAACAATCAATGATTTGTATAATAAAATTTTTGATTCCTTTAACTCTTTACTTTCACATTGAAAACAGATTGGAACGGTTAACCCATATAAACAGTTTAAAAATGTTCACTAATAATGAGTCCACTATTCTTTTATAAATTTTGAAATTCAAATTTGCTATGAGTTTTCAGCTGGATTCACACCAAGAAAGAGTTTCATAATTCTTTAAAATATTCAGAGACCATTATAAGATTTGTATCTATCATTTAAAAATTTGAAATTTTCTTTTGACATTCTTTTAATATCAATCGAAAACTTTCATTTGTAATTTCATTGAAAGGACCAAGCATCCTCTTCTATTCATTTTGATTTGAATGCAGTTTCATTTAAATAGTATTAATTAATTTCTTCTCAAAAGAATAACTTTAATGGAAGTTAAATAAAGCATTAAAATGGGTAATTTCCTTTTAGAATTGTCTTATTTGAAATTGGACTTAGTATGTATAATTTGGACAAATGTTTGAGAAATTAAATAGTTCCTTTAAATCCAGTCACGCTTAGTCAAATACTTTTAGCTTGAATTGTTTTTGGTAGGAAATATTCTGGTCCCATAAGCTTGGGTTATGACTTTATTAAATTTTGTTCTACTTAAAAAGTAAATGAAATATGGGCAATTATTATTTATTGTTTGAATCATAAAACTATTTTAATACGCTATAACATGAATAGGACTACTTTTTTTCGTGACTCTATATAATGTAATTTAAAGAAAAATTTAAATTTAAAAATTTTAAATTAGTTTGACTTTATATATACTGACTATTTTTGATTTATTGTGGAACACAGATTACTGGCCGCATCATTTATTAAATACGTTATAATTATGGAAATCTTTCCAATTTCAATAAAGAATAAATAATAAAAGTGAAAAAGCTTTTTTAAAGCGGCGTCTCAATACTAAAAATCTCTCTTTAATCTGATTTTTTACTGAAGTAACGTTTTTTAAATTAAATAACAAATGAAGAAGATAAAATTGAAAGTTTTTAAAGTCAATTGAAGTATAAAATCAGGAAAATTGACTGCACATGAAAATCAATCTCAAAATCTACGTAATAACAAGGGGCTGAATACCAAATTTTAAACACAAAAAAAAAGAATTATTATCGAATACTCGTGCCTCAATTGAATGACAGACAAATTTATACTGAGTTTTTATACTGAAAAATATAGTAGGTATAGAATATAATTTTGTCAGAAGTAGAGTAATTAGCAATTTGTTATTATTGTTTTTATTACTAATATTAATCACAAATTTTTTGGAACAGAAAACTTCAGATGATAGAAAAAGGACTTAAAAGTAAAAATATTATGTGATCACTAATAACTTTGATTGGTATTTATTGAGAATAAGAAATTAAGATCAGTAGAAGTAAAATCATTTCACAGTTACATAGATGTAAATAAATGTTGAAAAAATGCACAATATCACAAAATCACAAATAGTTAAGAGTCACAAAATACACGAACTGAGCTGTTGTAAGCAAAGTATTTATCAAAGGCTCTTAATCAATAGATCTTAAAAAGATCATGTCAGGGAATTAAAATTAGCTAAATTATTGAATCTAAGGGCTTTTTCAAGACCAAAAATAAAGTACAGCTTATAATTAATATAGAAAAAATTCAATTCAGAATTAATTGACTAATATGTCACTTTTTCCATATTTGCCTTTAAAATGATTAATATCACTAATTGTAAGTCACATAATCAAAAGTTACTTGAAATTACTTTCAAAAGGTTATAGTAAACAACCAATCCCAGTTCAATTGATGTAACAGGATATTAGCTTGGTAACTAAAGTATATGAGAAAATATAGAAAAAATTATAAATTTGGTAATCGAACTTTATAACATCAAGGAAATATCATACTTAATTACTAGCGGTGAAAAATAATTAAATTAAGGTGAGTATCAGCTCTCAAGTATACAATTACAAATTAAATAATTCCTGTTTTTGAATATTAACTTGTTTATAAATAAACAAAAGGTAATTTTCATGGTTCCAAACTCTTTGATAATTACTCAAGCATGACTTCTAAATTAAATTAAGTAATTGGCGTTACATAAGATGAACTAAATCATTTAACTTAAATTAGAAGAATAAACAATGGCATGAATTTTCTTAGAAATATTTTCAATGAAAATTTAAGCCTAAGATAGCTTTTCTTTTTTCTCTTATACCATGGTAGAACCATTTTCTTAATTTAAGATATTGCAACAACAAAAAAAATAAAATAATAGACTTTAATATCCCTTCTATTACCAGCAAGTGATTTAAATTCAGTTTTCCCATTTTATAGTCTCCTTCTACCTTTAGTAAACTATTTTGAAGTGTATAATTGAAAGCATTCAAAGTTCATTTTAAAAATTAAAGGTAAGAGAATATAAGCTGCGCTCTGCAATTTAACATTTTCTATGAACGTATTTAGCCTAACCTTATGCTTTAGTTGCAAACAATTTATCAAGTATTTGTGGCAGGTTGTAGTAATTTATGACTTTACCATGCTTGGTATAAGGAAGGATATCTAAATTCTGCATAGAAGAGAATTTATACGTTAATTAATTTGAAATTTATATCGTAATGCTGGAACACTTGATGAAATGATTTGATTAAAAATATAAATGTCATATTTTTTAATAACTCCATTATGTAATGCTTTAGAACTTTCAAGAATGAAATAGAGATGAAAAAATAATTGTTTTAAAATTTTTTTTTCCTAAATTCATAAATAAAGCCAGGCAGAATTGCTTGAAATTTATATTTTTTAAATGTTTTTTTAAGAAAATATTAATTGAATGAGTACTAAGTATATTTAATTGTCACAAAATTTTATCAGCAGTATCAGTTTTAGGTTGAAAGTAATGATAAAATGTAAGTAAGAGATATTTTTTGCACTTGCTTCACTTTAGTTGATTTTTTTTAGCAAATATTTTATAAATATTACATTGAGAAAAGGTTTCAAATAAATGCAAAAGAAACACAAGCATTGGATATATCACATATGTATGAAGACATTTGCAGGTTGAGACGCTTTGCAGGTTGAAACACCGTCATTTTAAAATGCTGCTTGCTCAAATGTTTCAACTGTTAAAGTAATGTGACATCCCATGTTCATTTTACATAGTCATCCAAAAACACCAGTCGCATTCCGTGCTGTTGTTCTGAGCACACTGTTAACAATTCTGCTTTTGATCTAATTTTTGTAGTTTTTAAATTTTGCATAAAGTGAACATTTTCTACCAATTCAAAATGGAAAATCAGCGTATTTTTTAGATTTTTATTGTCTTTCAGTATGTCAAGTGAAAAGATGTAAAACATGAACTGAAAAAGAAAAAACCGTGGATTTCGAAAATGTCACTTTTTTGCAGGTTGAGACATTGCCGCATTTGCAGCCGCTATTTTTGTGATTATTTTTGATTGAAATCATTAATATAGTGAATGCGAAGCATTTTACTGTGATTAATTAGTTTTCTTTTTTTTTTTGAATACTCTTTTGATTTAGAATGGCTGCCCGCCGAGAAAAGATAACAAATCACGGCTTTACTGAATTTTATGTGTTAGTCCGAGCAGTGAAAGCAATAAAAGTTTCAAAAAAAATCTATTGGGAGAGTTTCAGCTGTACACAGCATTCCGAAATCTAGCTTGGTACGCAAAATTAAGAAAATCAACAAAAAATGTCAAGATATTTCACTGCTCGATGATACTGAACTACTCGCGTTAGTTCGTAAATCTGCATCGTATATCCCACCATCTCTAGTGACGATTTTCATTTCTCAGGAAAAAATTAGACTTGTTAAATTGACTGTTTTTTCAGGTGTTCGATCCGGAAGAGGAGTTGCTTGAATACGTAGTAAAATGTACCAAACTTTACTGTGGGCTTAGCATTTCGGACCATTTCCTTAAATAAAACATGCAAATCTACTGTATTTTTTCACTTTTCCAGTAGACTAATAGTCGTGTCTCAACCTGCAAAGCATTTTTTTTCTGTTACATTTTCAGTACTTTAGAAAATCGTCTGCTAAAATGTGTTTTTGCTCGCAATCCAAAAGAAATCTTCTACAGAAGTTTGCTCTGGTTTGCCGCTTTCCAACGATATACTATAGTCTTCATAACTTTATTGTATTAAAATGTTATCGCCCAAAATTAAAACCTGTCTCAACCTGCAAATGTCTCCTTTATATGTATATTTGAAATAAAGGCTTTTGGTATCAATATTTGATTTTGTCAAATAATTAGATTTATTTAAAACTTGACTTTAAAATTTTCATTACTTTAAAAGTCGATTTGATGAGTTCTTAAATTGATGTTGGGGATCTTTTGCTTTATCGGGTTCATAATATAAAAATTTTCAAAACGGTTTTTATGTAATTGATTTGATTTTTGTAAATTCTACGTAGCAAGAGAAAATAAACGATTAACATCTTTTAATATAAGGTCAAGCTCAAGATTCCATGTTATTGTCTTAATGGTGGTAGCTTATAAAAAAGGGTAAAGAAATATCTCCTCGATCTCTTAACAGAATCCACAACCATTTGGAGTTGTTTTTCTTATTTAGTTAAAATATTTACTGAAGAATCCTCAACCAATGATAAGTCACCATAAATTTATGTCTATCATCTAGGTAAAGCCATAGCTGTAGGAAATTGCACATTTTCATTTTTGTTTATTTTTTTAATGAATATTCCTTGAACCTTTATTTCTGAGGTTTGTTGACATTATTTCCAGAAAAATTAAAGAGACGATATTATTGAATTTTCGGGCACTACTTATTTCACCATGAAAGATTATTTCAAGACTAAGACTTTTGAATTTTTTAATATTTTGATGAATTTTCTCATGTTCCTCATGAAAGTTTTAGACCTAGTTACCACACTCATGAACCTTTTCTACAATAATATCTTTTTCAAAAGTAGACAGTTTTATGTAATTAAGTAATTAATCATTGTAAATAGATCAATTATGGAAAAAAACCTAAAACGACAAGTTATTTGAGATTATCTCATAAGCACTTCTTTGAAAAAGAAAACCCCAAGGTACCCTGAAAACATCGTTTCTTAACGTTAATGAAAAAAGCCAAAAACTATATTTAAGAATTGCCTGAAAAATATAAACTGAAAATATCATTAGGCCTGAGAGTTCAATTAGATATTTTGCACAACATATTTAGCTAAATTGAAAAAGAAATTATGCAAATGATTATTGTTCACTCGAAAAGAATGTAATTATCTAGAAATAATAGAAAAGCATTAAATATTTCAGCAGCTTAGGAGTCAAATTAATTTTTGAAATATTTTATTTTCAAATTCTTAATACTTTCAATGTTTCAATTAGTTCAACTAATTAGTCTAAAAACTTATTTAAAAAAGCACAAGAAAAATTTTCTAAGCTTTCAATAGCTCCACAAAAAGACCAACCTAAAAAAACTTAGAATAGTGTCAGCCACAATAGAATTTCAAGGATTATTATGTTTCATTCTTGATGAAATATCCTTAAAAAGTTTCTTCTTTTTGGTTTGCCTTTTTGTACACAAACTTTTAACAAAAAAATAAAAATATATCTGTATAAATGTATCCTTTGCTTCAATAAAATTCTTTGTTTCATTTTTATAATTTTCAACAGTTACTAACATTGTTGAAAAGAATCCTAAAAATGTTCTTTCAATTTAAAAAATTTCACTTTATATGTGTACATTTTTACATAGCTGAGTGTCATTTTATTGCTAGAGAAGCATTGAAAAGGCATAGTATCTACATATATCTAAAGGATCATTCATTATATGTCTTTGAACAAAAAATACCAACAAATATTGAGATATTTGAAAGTTTTCATTGCTGATGTTATGATATTATAAAATTATATTGCTTGTATCTCTATGAGACAAACTAACAAGAAATCATAACTTGTTCGTAGCAGTTCTTATTTTTTTATTGGTAGAATTCATATAAAATGATTGAACGCATCCAAATTAGTCCAAAGTAATGATAATAAACTTAACTAGATCTATAAATATTTTACTGAACGGATATGATTATTAAAATATCACCAAATATTTTTTATTAACTAAATATACCAGAAATTTGGTTTGATAAACCATTGAAATCTCATTTAGATAAATAAAAATTTTAATCAAAAAACTTATCTATATAATAAAAGAAAGTTGAAATTTTTGAATTTTTCTGGAATTCCAACCAAAAAACAGAGAGAGAGTTAGAGGCAGAAAAAATAAAAAGGAAACAGAGAATGAAATGTGAAATTGATAATTTGTATGAAATTTGCAAACAATAAAAATTTTTAAGTGCCATAAAACCATTATAAAATTTTTGGTTAAAAAGTAAGGTCATTTTGTGAGAATTTTCAACAGATAACCAAGATATAAGATTTCCATAAATCAGGAGTGGAGAAAGCTACCATGAAATTGTTTCTAATACAAAAGCGAAAATATGATAAATTATTTCTAGAACTCTGTGGGAAACTTTAGAACTTAGCCGATATATGAATACTTTAACCCAAAAATTAGTTTTAGTGCTTAGAAATTCGAAATGATTAACTATGCTTTAGATATATCAATTGGGTAATTGTTCTGTTTTTATTCAAATAACGATTCAGTATCTACTAATTAATAGTGCTATAAGAAAACATTTATGAGCACTACGTTTAAATATTTAAGAGATAAATATAGACCAAATGAAAATATTTTTTCAATTTTTGAACTACATACTTTTTAACAATGGTACAAGCAGTTGTAATACTAAACTACATAGCATTTTGGTCATAATTAACTTGATATTAGCCTAAACCAAAAATTATTTAACCTTTGAAATATAACGCCGAAAGACTTTTTTATTTTGAATATCCAATTTAAGCGCTAATCATACTAATTTTGTTGTTCTAAATAAACAACAAGAGGACATTTTAAGTGTAGCTCTAAGCTTACTTCATTATAATCTATTTCGTCATACGTGTAAAATTGGATAATGACATAGAATTATTCATGGTTTTGAAATTTCGTTTTACTGATTTATGCTTAAAGCCATTAGTATATATAATTGTCTATTTATTCAAATCCACATAAACTAGGTTTATTACCCACACAAATACGTATAAAGTTAAAATGTTAAAAGAACCCCATTTGGTTTGTTAATAGTAAAAACAATACGTTGACAATGGGTAAATATTGGTTGGATAGCAAGAGTTTCGTGATAGTTTCTTTTAGTGTGAGAATGTACGTTCTTGATAGGATGAATTCTTGTTTTCCAGCTGTTTGAATGAATAAAAGAATTTTTTTGTTTACTTTTTAATAAAACTGACACTTTTTAATTGTTGTATATCTATGAACTACTAAAAATTAATTTTCCGATAATTTAAAGCTTTAATTAATTCTGTTTCTGTTGAACTTTTTTTTTTATCTTTCTTTTAAGAGATTGTTGAAGGATACTTGGTGACGTAACCTTATGACTTCTGTTTCAGATTCTGCTGGGCATAAACATTTTTACGCCTCAAGATATGTAATTAGGTAAACTAGTGAAATCTATAATAGTTTGAGTATGCTTAGTTAAATAAATAAACTTAGCATTACACTTAGTTGAAATTTGTAGTTTGCTAGAGTGTCTCTGATGTTACCATAATTTGGTAGCACCATAATTATTTGACTTTATTAGGTTATCCTATAAATTAATATAATTGAAGAAATTTGTCAAAATATTTTGTTATACATAACATTTCATCTGAAATAATAATTAAAAATATTTATACATGGCTATATAGATCCTATTATAAATTGTATAAATTAGAAATGTTTGAGGGAATATAGTAAAATAGCTTAAGATGAGAATCAATACAGAAAATATTAAATGATTTAAGCAAAAGAAGATATAAAAAAATGCATGCAAACTATTGTATTATGTTAAAAAGGCGATTTTTTCTTTTAAGCAAGCAAACAACAACCACCTTCCATTTGGTACACTTATTTCTTAAAGTTGATGGAAAAAGCTAATTGGATAATAAGCTTACTTCGCGAATAATCAAAATTTCAATCATATTCTTTCCAGGCTTTAACTTCTAATTTTTTCTTGCTGTATTTTTGCCACATCGCTAAAGCGAAAACCAAAAATTTAGAAAAAATGGAGGCTAGACATGAAAATTAAACCTTGAGCTTTTGTTGATTTTAAAAAGTAATCTAAAATATTACATAACCAAAATTTGTGTTAATTAGAGTAAAATTGGAAGTATTTAAATAATTATTAAGTAAAAAATAAAAAGTAGTTCCAATTAATTATTATTATTACTAATGCTATTCTAAGAACTTAATGTTTTAATTCAAAAAATGTATTCCCTCTGCACGTAAAAAAGTAAATTTTTTACGCAATGTATTTAAAATGACTGATCTCTCGTAAAATTGGAAACTTCAAAAACTTTGGCAAACAAAAAAATAAAATTATTTTCGTTTAATTTTGATGTTTATTTCTCTTTTGAGAGTATTTATATGTAAGCACATAAAGAAGTTATTAGATAAACCAGTCATTAAAGAGTGATTTATGAAACACAAAAATGCTTTAGCTACGTACATTTTCTTGGCAGGATTCCAATCAAAAGTCAGTTACATTAATGATTCAATCTGCAGTTAAAAAGAACAAAGCCAGCTAAGTTTAAATACTACAAAAAATAATTCAATATTGGAACATAGTCAAAATCCATGACCAGCCAAAGATATTACAAAAAAAAAATACATTTATTCACTGAGAAAGAGACGCTATTCAAGTTATTTAGTAAATATAAGCCTATATGGGCAAAAACGGCAACAAAATTCAAAAGGAATGATTTATTGCAAAATAGGTCAAATGTGTCAATGAAATAAAATGAAAAACTATTTCAGGAAAATGAAAGAATTGTTAAATTTAGTTTTTCTGAAAAGCGGCAACAAAAAAGAAAAAGAACTAAAGAGGAAATTTAATTTTTTTTTTTTAATTATATGCAAGAATGGTCCTACACTTTTTCGGATTTTCATTTTGTCATTTTAAAATTATATAAATTGATAAACGTTCATTTTCATAGTATAGAAGCGTAAATTATTATTAAAAGTTTATTTATACGAACCCAAATATGACATTTTCACGGATGGGCTGGCAATTTTATATTTCCATGACTCAGAATAATTCAAAATAAAATAAAATTGTATTTGACACCATAGATAAATAAAAATGAAGGAATTGTCATTTGAAGGATACCTTTTATATGTGTTAACGTTGAGAAAGTTTTTTGTTTGAATTTTTTATATATATGGATAATGAATACAATCACAATGTAAAATTTGTCTATAGATTTTTGTCTGCGTTATACAAATTCACTTCAACTTGTCCAAGTGAAGGGTAAAAATTGATTTATTTTAACATTACGTTAATATTCAGATTTTTATAATACATTTCGTTATATTTTCTTAGTTAGAAGCAAAAAAAAAAGTGTAAGTTTCTAAAAATTAAAGACTAAAAACTTCATTTGGAACTATAATAGATATACTTAATTTCTAGTTAATTATGCATGAATTTCGACAAAGGTTGTGCCCTTCTTCTCCTTTTGACTTAGTCAATAATAATGGTGCTACATCAGAACATTTTATATAGCAACAACTCATTTTTCTAATTGAGTTTACTTTTAGCAAATCTACAAGGATTCAGATATCATAATTATTAATGAAACAATAGTATCCCTGGGGATATGTTTTTCTTGAAAATTTAATTATTTTTACTTAGCATCTAACAAATATGATTTTGTAAATCCCAATTGTAGCTTGATTTGATTAAATTTTCTTATTGTGTGGAAAAAGATATACACTTTTCTAATATTCCTGCAGATTAAATTGATGTTTCTGAAAGTTTGTAATTTCAATTGCTGATAAAATTCTGATAATGCAACAGGAAAAAAAAATTTTTATTATCAAATATTTTCAATGAATATGAAATTTTTTATAGTCACATCTATGTAACTAAACAAGACGTCAGATTAAATTATTTAAATTTCATCGTGGATATTCTTTACTATAAAATTTTGTAACTTCATTTGTTATGCAATTTAATGGATCTAACAATCCTAAGTTCATCGTTTTGGCTTGTAGGAATATTTAAGATATATTTTCTTAGATTTATGTAAATTTCGTCCTCATTAGACTTACCAAGATTATAAAATACAACAAAGCTTCTATGCTTTAAAACCGTTGCCATTGTTTACTTCTTGTATGATTTTCTTCATTAAAATTTTCATCATATTTACATAGTCTTAATTGTTGGTTAAAAGTTAATAGAAAGAAACATGCTTTAAATACTTTTTGTAATAACAAACAAAATACTTTTTATCTCTATCTTCCTGATTTCATTTTCATCTATAAAATATGTATCTGCTTTGTTCCTTTTACAACAGATTCTTATAACTGGGGTGTTATTAAAGTAAAAAATTAAGAAAATAAATGTTGAAGTTGTTAATGATGCCAAAGATATTCCTTATTTCCGGTTGTCTGATTATTTTTAACTCTCGTTAACAGAAAATTTTTCACAAGAACTAAGTGTACAGATAAATTCCTGCGAATAAGAATGCTAGAAATTAGATTTGCAATGAAATTATTGACTTATATTTGAAAATATTTCAAATGGCTGTAGATATACAAATAAATACTATAAAAATCACAGTTATGAAGTGCTTAAATGATTACTTTTAAGATAAAATAAGAGGATAATAGCATTAGCCTTTTCAGTAATCTGTAGTCTTTTTCTATTTTAATTATATTTTAACTACTTCTCCAGTTGTACCAAAAAGTTTTACATAGACTTTGACAAAAATTATGAAGCATTCGCCTTAAGATAAGGACCGTAAAGTTAAAAATTTCATCTATAAATAATAAAGTTCAAAGAAAATAAAACCTCGAAACGCATCATTGCAAAGCTTTTTTAAGCATTTTAAATCATTTTTTGTATCTAAAATTCATACAGATTTTAGAAATATTTAGCAATTATAAAAAATTTTTGGACGTTTTTTTTGTGTATCAACAAAATGTCTCTTCAAGGGTTAGTAAGACGACTAAGATTCTATGTTGGTTTTCGAATAAAAAGAAAAAAATTAGAAAAATTAAGCCAAAGTTCTAGAACCCTAAAACCCTTCTTAAATATTTTTTAAGGAAAATTTAATTATGAAGAACAAAACAAATCAAACTAGGGTTTAGTGTGTAATTAATGAAATTAGAAACTAGTTTTTGTAATTTGGTTAAAATTCCCCGTTTTGTTTAATTTTGTTGCAAAGACAAAGCTTTAGAGAAAAAATTTAAACCTGACAAATTTAAAATTTGTCATCCAAAAATCAAAAAACTCTTGCTCACCTAAGTTCTTAACCACCACTCTAAACAGCCAGCCCCTCAAATAATTAATAATTATTTTGACATCATTAAATTATCAATCAGCTGCACCTTATAATTTTGATGACTGAAAACTTAATTTTTTAGATATTAAATTATTAAATAAATATATTTATCTCATTCTTTATATTAAAATAAAATCAATGTGCAGGAAATAAAATCCATTCCACATTTTTTTTAGTCATAGTCAAAAGTCATCAAAAAAACTGCATTTATACCAACAACTGAAAGAAATGTAAAGACAAAGTGTTAGGGAAACTAAACTTTCCTTTGTACTTGCGAATTTAAGAACAAGATAAACTTTCTGAATTTATTGTTATTCAAATAAAAATTTAATTTTGTTGATAAATTAATCATATACTCAAAATTTAAAGACAAAATGCTTTAAATGTTAAAAAGATATTTGTTAATTTCAAATTCAAAATATTAAATCTTATTGAGTTAAACTTTGAGCATTATTTCTGGTTTTCGTAATCCTTCTAGCATAGAATACTTTGTTTTTAATTTAAAAAAAAAAAAAACAAAAAGATTTCTTTGCAACTTAAAAATGCTTATTGATATTTGCATGGCTATTCAACCAGAAAGAGTTCTCATATAAAGAAACTACTTCCAAAATCTGAGTATATAATTACAATTTCAAGGGCTTATACGAAAAACAAAGTTTTACAAATTTAAAACAAAGCACTTTTATTCTAATTCAGTAGTTATTTTGAAAACAGTTTTTTACTTATTGTACACAACATAAAGCGAAAAAAATTTACAAACCTCTGAGAAACATAACCTTTTTGCACACAACTAAATCCTTTTTCAGTTGTAAATACTATCTAACTAGGTTGCTTGGTTATGCTGTCTAATTAAAGATTAAAATAATACTAAAGACTCTTATGATTAGTCAACAAATGGTACGATGTCATCTTTAATAGATATTTGCATACATTCTTCTTCTAATTCTATTTTAATTAAAATGTAAAACAATAGTTAAGAGCTCTTTTAGTAGTACTCAGGTACTACTATATATTTAAAATAGTTTCTCAAATTAGAATAAAGTAAAATGTGAATCGATAGAAGATTATATGTGCCAATAAGGCTTTTACAATTATTCAAGGAATGCAGCATTAGTTATGTATCATTAAATTAATTTTTTTTTTCAGGTAACTATAACTTGAACAATAAATTTTATTTCAAATGAATTTAATGGATAAATCAGTCAGAATGCATATTTCCTACTTTAGTAGATTAATATTAGTCCTTGACGTATCTAAAAAACATTGGGTTGGCTGTTATGTATTCTCCTCGAACGGTTAATTATTAAAAATGAATTTAAGAAAAGTTTATTACATTTTTCTCAATTTATTATTACATAAAACTCATAACGAGCAATTAAATAAATAGATCCTTAGTTTAAATAAATTTATATTAATAAATTATTTATAACTAAAGCACTAAAGCAATAATTACTGAGATTTATCGTATTTTTTTATGATGACAAGAGTCAATACAAATTTTGAATAATTAGCACTAATAATTTCCCTAATTTAAAACAAAACAAACCCTAATCCATCATTTTAACAGGTCTTGGTATTCCTGTGTTGAAACAAAAATAACCCAACACATCACTATTTATGTCTGTAGAAGAAATAAATCTTTTTTCCTTACAAAAAGAGTTTACTCTTGGTTAGAAAGCACATACAAAAATAAAAACCCATGTGAAACCATAAGGTGAAGTTTTTATGAAGATAAATAAAAATTTCCTCTTATCCCTAAAAATCTATAACATTAATTCAACTTTAATTTTTTCTTAGAAAATAAAATATTTTGGTACACATTAAATAAAAAAAAGTGGTAACATAAGCAGGTCAAGCTGGGATTTCTATTTATATCAGAAATAAAGGTCACAGCTAGTAGCCAATTAATTTAGATCAATGGAAAGGACACAATAGACATAACTGAAGCCACATTTACCCTATTTCCGTCATAGAAAAGTATGTTAAAAATAAAAGATCATCGAAAAGAAGATCTGAAAAAATTTACTCTAGACCCTATAGAAAACATACATTTTCCATATATAAAGATCTATATATCCCTTCAAATATAAATATATACAATATACATGTATGTATAGGTATATGTATATATACATAAAATAGTTGGGTTAACTTCTATACAAAATTCCATATGACTAGAAAACATCGATAGTTGTTCGTGACGGGAATGATGTCAAATAGGCTTTTGGTTAATCCTTAGCCACTTGGTACTAATTTCATGAACTAGAGCGCTTATAGAGCTCTTGTTCATAGTTGTTGAGTGTTTTAGGTAATAAAAGTCACCAATATGGTTAATAATTGCTTATAAGAATTTAGATTATTTAGGTTGTGTCACGATTAGTCGTTTTTAGGATATTTTATTCTTTTACGCATTTATTGTGTGAGGAAAATGCTTGCAAAGTGCTTTATCTTTAGTATTACTGGCTGAATTAATTCACTTCAGGTATTCAACTAGATTTACTAAATGAATTAATTTTCTGTTCAAAGGATAAAAATCAATTTAGATTAGGAAACTATTCACAGAAAATAAAGAAATTATCATAGAAAAAATAATCATTGAATTTTGCTTAAATTTATTTTATTTTATATTATTTATAGTAAAATTAATTAAATAATGGGTTAAAATTTTGTCTTTACACGATTTATAGGATTCCTCCTTAAAATAAATATTTTTTTGCTATCTTTACAATAAAAAGAATTGAATTTATTAATAGAATTGAAAATATATATTTACTAGTTTTTTCTGATGGCAGTTTATTAAAGGAAATTAGGTCAACGAAAGCTTGAAATATAGGAAAAAATTAATTTTAAATTTTCATATATTTGCTTACTAAGCAATTATTGTTCATATTTTTAAAACGTAAAAATGTGATTTAGGGAAATTATTAAAATTTGGGATTTACAGAAAAGGGTTAAGAGTAAATAAATTTTGTAATTCTAAAAAAAAAGATGGAGTTCTTGAAAATATGCTTAAGATTTGTAGTTAAAATAGAAAATTTTAGCATAAATTAATGAAAATTTTAATTAAGTATAAGCTTACTCCTTCAGAAAATTTGTGAGGCTCTATTTTCTTTATACACTTTAAAAGATAAAATCAGGCAAAAATTTGTTTTATTCTTTTGAAATTTTTTAAAGTTGTTAAAATGAACTTTAGTTTTTAGTCTTTAGTCTAGTCAGCAGTTTGACTTAGCTCCTAATATTTCTACTTGACACTCTTTAAATATTATTAATAAAATAAAAAACTCAAAGTAAAACAATTCGGTTCAAATATACGAAAGCCATAGGCTTAAATTTCCTATAGTAGATTTTCTACAAATACATTCCATATGCATTAAATTTTGGTAAATTATTCATGTAATTTTTTTGCTTTTACTGGAATTTAGCTGTAATTAGCAAAAATTCTATTAATAGTAACAGTATGAAGGACAGAATTACATACATCTAAAGATTTAAAAACTTCTGCAAATACTTTCAGTTTTAAATTTAACTAAAGCTTCTGATTTATGTAAAATTAAAACATAATTACGGTTATTCATTTTATTACCACTTTTTCCTTAATATTACATTTCCTAATATTTTTGATGATAAATTTGTTATTTCTTTAGTGGATTTAAGACACGTGGAACCTATCTTAAATCACCTCCTGTTCTTCGACCTTAAGGATTTTAAATATTTTTTAGTTTGGAAGAATTTTTTTCAGCATCATTTAATGTCATCGGACAAAAATTTAGCAATACATATTATAATAGGGTAAAAAAACATAAATACGTAATAATGGTCAAGGTGATATTAAAAGGAATGATAGATGCATAGAATTAATTTAGAAATTATACCTGTAACAATGTTTTATTACATCAAATATTAAAGAATGAAAAATAAAAAATTCATGGATAATTAACTGAACTCATTAATCGGAAATTCAACTTGAAAGGAACATAAAAGAACATAAAAAACGAAAATGATTTTAAAAAATACCTAAAGTGCTAGGATGATGTCGATAAAGCAGAAGCCAACAGCCTTTATTCCTAAAAATTTACTTTATACGATGAGATAAATCAGTTACACTAATGTAAATCACTCAATAAGGGCATATGCAATAATGAACTGTACTTTATAAATATGAATGCATTGAACAAATTATCCCTAAATGCGATTTTCTTTTCCTGAAAATTTTTAAAATTATTGTACTTTTCTCGTTTCCAATTTTTCTTTTTCATAGATTTTTTCTTTAATTAATTTTCAGCTAAGGTGAAAGAAAAAAAAACGACTAAAATTTATATAAAAAAAAGTCACTGTCTTAAAGTTTAGAAAAGCTACATGAGATATGAAGGATAAAATTTGAATATTTTACTTTTTTTATATTGATCAGAATCAACTAATTTCAACTTTTTGCACATTTTCATTCTTTTTACAAAGTTATAATTTTTGCTCGATTTTTATATTGAAAAAATCTTAAATTTAATTTGAAAAATAAAATGTTTCTTAAAATCGCAGTTTCAAAAATTTGTCTTCCCTTTATTCCTAAACCGTTAAATAGTAATCTTTTCTGAAGATGACTAAAACAGATTTGTCTAATTTTTAAGAAAGCTAACAGAATTTTGTTGGTGTTAAGCAATTTTATTGACTTAAATAATTAAAAAGTATTTAAGCCAAATTTAACGTGGGGTTATCTGCCCACGTTGAACGTGTTGAACATGAAAGCTACCACTCCAAGGTCATTAAAATGCAAAGTTTAAAATTTGTAAAATTAAATTTGTATATCAAAGTAAAATTTTGCTCCTTAAAGTCAAAACAATGCTTTCTTTAAATACGTACTTTGCTATTTTTACGTTTGATTAGCTTTATTTGCCTAATTAAAAACTTAAGAATTCTTTCTTTTTTATTGATGCAGATGATTTGTGTTTCAACCCCGTAATAAAAGTATTTTGGCAATCAGTTCCTATAATCCTTCAACCACTTATGCTACTCAAGCAAATCTTGATTCTTTTAAAATCTTCTAGGCAATCAAGTATACAAAACGTTAACGTTGTTGGACTTCCTTAAGTGCTATTAAAATGGGCTTCGAAAATATTATGGACCAAGCCATAACTGCTCAATCCAATTTTTGGTGTTTTAATTCAAGTATACTTGAAAAACTTTAGAGCTTTTGAAAGTTATTAAGTGCATCGAAATTGGTCTTGAATAGCACAAATAAAGAAACAAACAGACAAAGCAAGTTAAGTAAAGGCATATAAAAGAATTCTAACAATAGGGCTATTTGCCTAAAGATTCAACACCAATAAGTTTTGTATTTTAAAATTTTATGGAATAAATTTATCGTTGAAAAAAAATTGATTTCTAACGTTCTTTTTATAAAATGGACTGACAGGATGGATTTTGACGTTGAACTATCAATTTTCATTCCATTAATCTCTCATCTTAATAAAAATAATTTACAGATAAAAGGTTCGATATTTTCTACTCACTTGAAGTTCATTTAATCACTCCACCTGCACTCAATAGCTTGGTTAGTGTTTAGATCTCTGGAAAACACAAATATGAATTTAAGGCTTGGGTTTCAAGCAATGAAAATATTCTTAAACCTTAGCATTTAAAATTAGAAATAATGACAAAATTTACAAATCCTCATAACAGCAAAATTGAAGTCTTATATTGAAGAAAAGTTCCCAAAAACCACAGATATAGAATTAAATGAAGTGGATGCCAGAGTTAAACTCAAGAAATTAAATGCCAAAACGGACTTAGGACCATATATTCAATACTTGATTTAATAAAAAGGAAAGTATTAGTTTTTTTACAATTTCTGGAAAATTTGACAGCTGCAAACAATAAAAACACTTGTCAGATATATTATTCAAAAGAAAAACTGGTACGTCATTAGGTGTTAAACATTATTCAAAACTAACATTTTTGACTCTCATTTAGATTATTTACCACTGTAGATCAAGGAGTTATCAACAAGCATGGTACGTGCTTATGCCAAGATTTAGCGGGTATGGAATATCATTATTACCGAAATTTGATTCATGCTATGCCAGCAGTTTGTTTTTGATCTTTAAGAAAATAAACTCTAGTTTGCAATTATACAACTGTAAATTTTTAAAATTATTAATTTGAATACATTTTCAACTCAAAGCGTTTGCTTGATATTTAAGAAAACTCCCAACTTTCTAAAACATGAAGTCAGAACTACAGTGAAAATTTTACACTTTCACATCAATTTTCGGTTCGCAATATTTTTTTGAGATCATTGAACACTCTTTTAAATATGGAGAATATAAAATATTTTAAATGAAATCTGGAAAATCAATAACATTTTATTTATAAAATTGAAGAACAAGAAATTTTCCATTTTATTCTTAATCTTGTCTTTAATGAAAGCAAATTAAAGTACAAAAATGTATTTCTAAATCATCTCCCTAAATAGCCCCCTATAATTTATTGTTAGTCAATTTATGTTTGACACTTCTAGAAAAACATACCCAGTTTTAATTTTTTTTATACTCCTACGCTTACTAGGATGTCAACATGACAGCATTATATAAAGTTACAAATGAGTCCTGCTCAAATTAATAAAGAAGCGCTAATGTCTGGTATATAATGTCTCCACCTACTAAATTTAATATTGTTTCTTATTTATTGAGTAATAAGATAAATTTTAAATACACAAAATTGTTTGTTAGTCAAGAAGCGAAAATTTGCTTACTTAAGGCACAAAAATTTTTTACAGACAGCTTTGACAATAAAATGTAGCCAGTGGGTATAATAGAATGCTTTAACAGTATTCCGTTATTGTCTTGAAAAGAAAATAATTACACCATAAAACCAATATTAAATTGTCACTTTTCTGTTTGTAATTAGAAAGGTTGTGTTAATGCTTGCAGAAGCAATTGAAAAGGACAATTTTAAGTAGCCAAAATTATTAGAACATTTATTGTGAATATATCAATAAAATTCCGTTTAGAGACCAAATAGGATGCCATAAAAATTTCTAAAGAATAAAATAATATATTCTTGAAGAAAAATGACATAGTTTATCCTCAAGACACAGCGACGAGGATTACAATTTTTTCTACAGAAAATTGATGATTTTTTTTTAAAAGAAAAATAAAAATCATTAAGTAAAGTGCATTAAAGTCTTTACAGGCTGCGTAAAAACTTTAAAATATAATTTAAACTTTAGAAAAATTATTTTTACAAGTTTAATTGTTAATGGATTAACAAATTTAATATGATTTACTAATAAATTTTATTTTGAACGACGTTATGAATATTAAAAACTTATGGGATCATAAAAACAATTTTTAAGCTTTTACAGTCACGTCAATTTGCCTAATAAAAAGTATAAAACTTTTAATCTGTATTAAAATTATTTTATGTTTTGAGCTATATGAATAAACCTTAAAAGAGTCTCCGGGGTGTTGTAAAACTATTGCAACATATATGGAATAAAATTTTAAATTACTGATGTGCAAGATAAATGCAAAAGGGGGACAAGTTGATTTTCAGGCAGGGAACCGAAAAGGATGAACAGATAAAAAAGTTACTATAAAAAAAATGTAAATAAATTTAATTTTAGTTCATAAATATTTTTAAATAATATTGAAATTCTTGTGTAATTAATTTAGCTAATAGACTTCGAAATTATTTGGTAATTTTTAATTTTAAAAATCACTAGCAATAATATTTTAAAAATTTCGTTATACAATAGTAATTATTCAAAATATTTCAAAGCAGTATAAGAGCTTTCATTATCTATTTAGTTTTATGCTGATATTGCTTGTAATCAAAATCATTAATTTTTTCAATTTTTTCTTTTAGTTTTAGTAAAAACCAAAGGTTAGTCAAAAGTTTTTTTTCTTTTTATTCATTTTGCCTTTTGCGGATTTTGGTTGACTAGCTTAGGATTACAAAATATACGTATTAATTAAAATTCATCAGGATATTGATAACTAAGGTAGTTTTAACTATTATCATTGTTGGAATTTCAATTATATATTTGAAATTTTGGTCTAATTAATTTTTATTAGTCAAATATTTTATGCGGATTTTAATAAGGCTGGCCTAAAAATTGAAATTTTAATTTAAATTCAAGGCTCTCGTTAACTGAGCTCGCTTCTCTAATTTTTTTGATGTTTTTCATGTTTCTCTGGGCTTTTCACATAATTTCCGTTAATCTATGATATTTTACAGCTCAAATAATCTTAATCTCTTAAAGCCCGAATACGGCATTTTTTATCTCCCGATAAAGTCTTTCCTCTTACGTTCAAGTTATTTAAAAACTAAAACAAAAATGTTAAACACTTTACATCTGAGTAACTAAAACTATTTAACTATTGACTACCCTTATATAGGGTTTCTGTTATTTAGCCTGATTAAAAGGATTACACACTTCTCCAAAAAATTGGATTAAATATATCTTCTATTTTCATATGTTTAAGAAAAGCAAAAAATAGTTTTTTTGCTCATTATTATTAATATATCTTAAATCTAGTAGTCTACTAGTTAGTTTTATTTAAATTTAGTATAGTTCTCAATCTTAAAGTTTCTCTTAAATATTTCATACTGCTCTCTTGAACTCTTGAAATATTTAATAAGTTAACACCATATATTTCCAACTTTTTAAAAAAAATAAGTACTTTTTTGAAGTTGGATTATATTAAATTAGCATAGTATAATTTTTTTATAAAAACATAATTTTCATATTAAGAACAAAAAAACAATAGAAGATTTATACAATCCAACTACGAAAAGAATAAATTAAGTCTAAAATTTAGTTAACATATTCAAAAAAAATTTTAAAAGGAAGATATATTAAAATTATATCATTTCTGACACGAAAGACTTAAATTACCATTTAAGCTAACAGAAAGAAAGAAAAGTCGTTAAATTCTAAAACAGCCCCCATAAAGCCTATACAAACTCAAATTATTCACATAATAAGATAATTCTCACTTTATCTAGTCGGTCTATATCCTAATTCACAAAAACGGAGTACTTTGCATAAATATTTTCCTTGAAATGAAAACGTAATCATACCTTGTGCCCCATAACAAAGCCAATTGGTCTAATCATGCATGCCGTTGCTTGACGGACGGATTAGCATGTAATCATAGGAAAGTATTTTCTACGGTAAATTTTTTTTTTACTCATATTAAGGGTGCAAATGAGAGAATAAATGCCTCACATCTTTCTTGATTAAGGGCATTTTGCTCTTATGTTAACCACTTTTTATCCACAAAAATTGTTCCTGTTTGTGACTGGAAAATAAATCTCCGATGCTACGCTTTTTTTTTGTGAAATGGTAAATTTTCAAATTTGTGTGTTTGTAAATTTCCATGCATATACATATAACCTTTTATTTGTGTTTTATTACCATGCTCATACCATGCTTCAGACTTTTTGTACGATTTCTTTTTTTCCACCAACGAAAATTAAATGTCATAAATTATTTTTTTTTAAATTATAGTTTCGTATAAAAAAGCAAAGAGTAGAACATGATTACCATAATATCATAATTACGTATTGAAAATTTTTAGCATAAATTATACAGAAAAATTAAAAAATTACAAAAAATTTATTTAAGACTTTGCAGTAATTTCCTTGTAAAAATTTAATCAATTCAACGGCTTTAAAGGAATGGAATGTACAAAAAAGCTTTTGGTTTTACTTTAAAACCAATTGATTGGCACCTCAAGAGATTTAAATGGAGTTTACCTTAATTAAAGAATGCTAGCTACCCAAGAAATATATTCTGGAATGAAAATACGAGGAAATAATAATAGATTTATTTTTAATTGTTGGTTATTTGATATCTAAGATTTTAAAATTAAGTTTAAAACAATTTTCTTCTGCCTTAATAGCATTTCAAGTTTGTGCAAAAGTTGGACTAGGAGCTTTATAGCATGTTTGCACAGACTGCTTACTAACGTTATTAAAAACTTCAAAAATATACAGAACAAATAATTGGATTTAATGAGTTTGATATTTACTAATATTAAACTTTTCTTGTTTCAAAAGGTAAAACAGACTTCGGTTAAGTTTCGTTGCTTGAAAAATTTAAAAATCTTCCTGCGTACTGCCATATGATCGTCAATACAATTTTCATTTTCTGATGAAATTCAAGTGGTAGTATACTACCAAAAGCCCATAAGGTTCTAATATCAAACTTTTGAATGCTTTTAGTAGAAAATATCTTGTTAAGAGAAGTGCACATTGGAGTATATAATAAAGTAAAATAATCACATAGAAAAAAAAATTTATTTGATTAATTCGTTTAGAATGCTCTACAAATTTGACATAATCTGATTAAAAAAATTTAAGGTCTAAAATATTTGTAACTAAAAGAGTTAAAATATGAATCACAACAATCAAAATGGAACGTGCTTGACTTAGGTAACTCTGCAATCTAATACAAACTTTACGGTCTAACAATGGATATAAAAAAAAGGGTGCGTTTTGAGTAACTGGTGAAACCTAAAAATTGAATGCCCCCAGTCAAGAAACTTATCCTTAAGTAAATATAAAATAAAATAAATATAATATTTATTATTCATACAAAAGTTTTTAAGTAAATACGTGTTTGTAAGGCAAATGGAGTTTTTTAAAATTCAAATGAGAATTATGTGACTATGAGAGATGAATAATAAAAGTATTCCGTTGATTCTCTAAAAAGGTATAGATGAAGCAATTGTTTCAATCATTTTTTTACAAAAAAAGAAAAAAAATTTTCGTCCCTAAAAAAGAAAAGAGAAAATTTTTAAAGGACAACAGAAATTCATTTACTTCTCATGGCTCTACTGGTAGTATGATTATGATCGATTTTAATAATGTTACAAAACATATAGAAAACGATTGACTGAAACATTTGAATATCTCAGTACTTTCACATAATTTTTTATTTTCTTAGCGTTATTATAGCTTTACATATTTTACGTGACTTGTAAAAAACAACCTATGACCCTTATTTTCATATATATTATATTGAGAAAAATCAAGTCAGTTTGTAAGGATAAATTATCTGATAAAGATGATGAAAAACATTCGAAACGAAAAGCTATGTGACTCAATTATACATGAATTTTGTAAGTTGTACAATTTGACATGTAAAAAAATTTATAAAAGAAGTTTTCTTTTTTTCCTTTTTTGCTAGGTAGAAAATAAATTGAAACTTAATCCTATTTT
This sequence comes from Acrocera orbiculus, assembly GCA_947359355.1. Taxonomy (NCBI): domain Eukaryota; kingdom Metazoa; phylum Arthropoda; class Insecta; order Diptera; family Acroceridae; genus Acrocera; species Acrocera orbiculus. Next base: position 15,933,099 of record OX375757.1, read on the forward strand.
GGAAGTAAGAAAATGTTAAGTAAAATTAGTTGTTTACAAAAAACTAGGGTAATAAACTTCTAAGTTATATCCTCTGTCCTAATGCATGCTAAGAATTTCAATTATATTTTAAATAAGCTTTCTTTGTGTTCCTAGATTTAACAATTTGATTTAAAATTTTTTAAAAACATTGTTATATATTATTAAAGAGTAACTTTGTCTCTAAGAGTTCATACAAACTTAAAAGAGTATCACGGGGGACAGCAGTCTCCGTATTAAAGAATCAAAATGAAAAGCGAATACAGTCGATTTGCGATATCAGAAGCTGAATATTAACAGTTCTAAAGTAGTAATGAAAGCTTAGAGTAATATAAAATATGATTTATGAATTTTAATTTTCTGGTAATTTCTACGTTATAACCTATCAAAGATTTAATGCAAAAATATAAAAATAGTGTACTAAATATCCTACATTCTGTAAATAGTATTTAGATGGTCTATATTGTTCTTATCGGTTAACTAATGCAAAAGATTTTGGCTTAAATTTACTTTTTTGTACCATCAATTAAACTTTAAAAATTAGGTATTTAGCTCCAAAAAACGTAAATGCGAAAAGATTTCTTTTGGCAAATAATGAATGCCTTATTGAACTGTCCAAATTTGATTATGGTTTTCACGCCAAATAGTTATGTAATATTTGTGCAAAAGATAAATAAAAGCTAGATTATGAATTTTAAAACTTTATATGGCTTAGATTTGGAGTTATTTGAATTTTAACAAAATCTACCTTGAAAATTTGTCAAATTATGCAAAAATTTACTGCATTTTTTTACGCTTGTCTGGTAGCCTTTATTTTTAACAGATAAACTTATTTAATAACCAATTAAATGAAATAATATAAAATATTAGCTTATCTTTTTGAAAGTTGGTACTATACCTTGGGAATTCTATTTGAAAAACAATTTTTTTACAATTCAACCTTAGCCTGTAGTTATTCCTTCATTATTTTCTAAAATAGCGACCAAAACCGCGGCTACCAACTCTAGCAGGCTTACTCAATTAAGTAATAAATCTAGTATCAATAATTTCTCCTGCTGTGGGTAAATTATTAACATTTTTTGATTTTTGTTTTTACCCTCAAGAGCCTAGAGATGGCTTGTTCACCTAGTTCACCTAGTTTCACATGACTCTGCCAAAAAGCAACTGCAAGCTTTACCTACGTTATTTAAAACCTGTTGTTCGAAATACTTGCTTCAAATTTTATAATTAAGTATATCAGTCAAAATAAAGATATTGAACACTTTGAAGTATAAACTTTTGAAATTTGCTGTTAATAAACTTATAAAGCACTATAGCTAATAACAGCACTATAACATTTCAACTGAAACTAATCTGACTGACCAAAGGAGGAAAGTGGTTAAAAATTTATTAAGCTCACAAAAAATACATACTAATATCTTACACAAAAGAACCTTAAGATCCTGCCCTTTACTAACTACCATTTAGAAATCCATTCAGGTAAAGAACATAGTTTTCTATTAAGTTTAGCCTTAATACTCTCTGATTGTGCAGCTCAAAATCACATTTACTTTATTTGTTCCTGAGGAATTTTTTTTCGCCTTACTGTAAGAAAGATGAAATTACTTATGATTTTATAGACGATTATTTAAATTGACTTATAGATCTTAGCAAAAATATTATTAAGTGAAAAATTTGTGCAGATGATGAAAAATACTTCTGAGCTCTTTATTTTTCAGATATATATAAGAGGCTATCGAAGAAGAGGACGATATTTATATGATAAAAATATTATCCAATTTCATATCTTAGCAAAGTTAACTAACTTAAGATTTATAGGATGTAACATTTTTCTAAAACTAATAAGGATATATTGTAGACACTTTATGTAACTTAGTCTTTAGACTTTCAATTTAAAAATTGAATTTTTTGATACTTCACTCTTTGGAAAAAAATATTTCCAAAGTAGTTAAGATATATTTGATGAAGCAGTAAAATTGCATAATACTTGAAGCTTATGGCACAATTACGATTGAGTAGTCCTGGTTGAGTGTGAAGCATTTAATGCTGTTAATTGATTGGTATAAATAATTTCCTTCATTCAACCATCACTTCTTTGCCCTTCAATACACATGAAGATAATCCCCAATTGAATTGAATGCAAATTTAAACAAAAAAAAACTTTTGAATTCTTTAATTCCTTGAAAAGGTCTTACTTAGTACTTAGAAAAAGTTAGTTTTGTTCAATATTTCGGTTTATTTTAACTGAAGTTGTATTTCATATATATTATGACCTTTTGTAAATCTTTTGTATGATTAGTATTATTTACATTCTGTTTTAATTAATGCAATTAAATGAAATATATTCATTCAGAAATGCTATACGAGTTACTGAAAGGGAAGGCTTAAGCATAGCAACATAAATTGTATATAAAAGGCTACAAATTATGAATATTAATGGTAGAGCTTCCAATTAAATTCTAGAAATAAAGTAAATATATACTGAAGAATTTTACACCGAAGAAATTCTAATTAACTTTTAATCTATTCACACTTATTAGACTAATCTGTTGAAAATATTTTCTTTTTTCCAACAAGATTTTTGTAAACAGGAAAATGCTTGTTCTTGTTAAATCAGGCAATTTGTCTTAGTCAAGTTTTATATCAGAAATTTAATTAAATTTTACCTTAAAAATTATTGTGCTTTTACTTTTTTAAACTTTTTCAATCGTTTTATAAAAAAAGAAGTTAAATCCATTTGCCGTAAGGTATGTAATGATTGATACAACAGAAAACTGCGTGATGTAGAATATATAAAATATGATTGAGTTAAAATTACGTGTTTCGAAAGCTTGTGGAAATGGCAAGCGTTGTTTACCCTTTTGAATACTTATTAAATTGAATTTCATGTCGTCTGAGCTATGATTCAAGTAAGCATGAAATTAATGAAAAATAATTCTTGTTAAGTTAAAGATTGTGGTTAATTTTGCCAATTATATAAATCTATTAGCTTATTTTAAAGAAATAACAAACAAGTACGCTCGCTGGAGAACGCTCTTTCTACATGAGGTCTTAGATAAATTTATTCAAATATATAAAAAGCAAATAAGACTTCTAGATTTTATGGTTTTGAAATTATTAATAAAAATATTCTCAAATAATTGAACTTGGAAAAAATTAGAATTCAACAAATTCAAATTTGAAGTTGAATTTTTTAAAATGTTTCTTTTTCCAAAGGAAAATAAAAAAATATACAAAAATATACAGAAAATATAGAATTTTGTAACAATTATTACATTATATTTTTGTTAAAAGTTTAATTTTATCAAAATGCCGTATGAAAATATTGAAAGTCTATAAAAAAATCCAATAAAATATCAAAGTTTTTAAATTTAGGTATACAAAAACCAACTTACTCATAAATATTAGAAAAAAATGCACAACTCAAAGTAAAAAGCTAGGAAATTATTCAAAGTTCCTTTCCTAATAAGTCGTTTATACAGGAGGGTAGTATTATCATCGTTTTTAAGAAAAAATGCTTAAATTTATAAGTTTCACTTTAATAGCTCCAAAAACGTGCAACGAAAATTTTTTGGCTGCGTAAACATTCATAAAATTTATCAATCAAGGAAATACTAAAATAGAAATAATTATATTACAAAATTCCTTAGTAAGAAGTTTTTTCTATTACTAATTTGTGTTTTACGAAATAAATTGGAAAAGTAGTTTAATCTGAAATTTTCATATACAACTTACAATGATAATATTGGAACCACTTGGTTGGCGTAGGTATTCATGTCATTTAAGACTATTTTTTTAAAATAAATCCATATTTATAGCAGTGAAAGTTAATTTTATTTTGTTAGTTTGTTTGTTTTCATGCTAGCAGACAAAATTTTGATTTAACTTGGGATAAAAGTTGGTGAAAAAGAAATTTTCATCAATCAGAAAAATTTTAAATGAAATTATTTTTAATATACCGTGGTTATTTTGTTAATTTTTCATTGGTACAACAACAACATAACGCAAGAAATCATTTTATGTGCTTTTATTTTTTTAATTGAATTCATTTCCTTCATAATTTTACTTTCTCAATAAAAATTAATAAAATAAGATTTGTATCTCTTATTGCAACTGCAAATTTCCTTTATATTAAAAAATAGAATAATAAAGAATACTCATTTATAAAAAAGTATGTTTTTCTAAAAGATTAATTTATTACCAAATAAACCGCTTTTTTCTCAAATATAGAAAAAAAAAGTTTTAACTTTTACACTCCATCTCAATTAACTACTTTTTTGAAATAAAAACTAAATACATGATCAAACCTAAAAGAAAATAAATGGAAAAAATTTAGCAGTAAAACTGATAAATTTCTACAGAAATTTTGTCTTTATATTCGAGCTGCAAATACTTTAAAAAATTTACAAAGTTTGTAGTTTATTTGTATCAAGGGGATACAGAAAACTTTAGTGTGACACATTCGATTTGTGATCCTGGATTCCTACTTTAGATATTACCTGAAAAAAGAAACTAGAAATGAGAAAAATTTTACCCGCTGTCCAAAATATTTACATAAAATCGATATCTTCTATTGAAGGTAAAAATTTTTCAACATGCACAAATTTATCTAATTTAAGTTAAGAAATTGTTTCCAAAGAAGACCAAACATACTTATAATCGTATTTTGATTTAAGATAGACATTTCTTTCTTGAGAAAAAGAAAAAGTTTAAGCTTAGAGCACTTGTTAAAAGGATTATTAAATTAAAACAGGATGCTATTTTACAGCAAATAAGGAAGTGTGCTACTCAAAAATGCCATGAATAAGCTTCTTTAATTTTACCAAATTGTTAAAGCTGAAAATTTGTTAGAAATTTGTTAGAAGTATTTTGTTCATACTTCATGCATTTAACTAAAAATAAAAATATTTGAGGTTTGCTTATGACAGTAACTAACTCCAAACTTCGTGAAATAATTCAACTATAACAACCTAATTCTAACTTTAAATTTGGTTTTTAAAAATACCCAGGAAAAAAACTGAAAATTAAATAGATAAGCCACAATTGGATTATAGTGGAAGTCTTCATCTATTTCCATGTGTAAGAAAGTCTGAAATTCGATGCTTTTCTTTCAAAAATATATATATATATATATATTTTATGAAATTGTTACTTTATCAATCACACTGCATTTTTCTTTAGTAAAATAATAAATAAATATCGAATATAGCTGTAAGAAAAATAAACTTAACTAAAGATAGTTCTATCTAACTGAACTTGATCTGAGTCATGTGAAAAATTTGAAATATTTACCTGGACATATATTAAATTATACTTGACACCATAAACGAAATTTAAAATTCCATGATAAAATGGAATTTCAAAGAGAAACAATGCAAAATTTTCAAGTATGATAGTAACAGCAAAAATTGCACTAAAGTTTTGTTGTGGATTAGTAAAAAAAAATTGCAAACTGGACTTAGCAACGAATAGAGACATTTTAGAACTTAATGCTTTTGCCATTGAAGTATATCAAAAGGTAGGAGAAAAAAACATCGTTTTAAAAGCTTTTTAGACTTGAAAAATTGAATTTAATAAAAATTAATGCGTGTTAGTTTTAAGGGGATTTTTAAAATATTAGAAAACAGTAAACTCCAATATTAATTTTAGGTATGTATGTACGTATTTTTAACATTACTTGAAAAAAGCTATCCTAGCTATTCTCGGAAACTAAGAAAACTTGTTGCTGATTGTTTAATTTTTCAAAAACTAGGTTAAGTACTTTACATTAGTTTTCAAAGAATTTAAATCAGTTTTTTATGATAAGCCTAACAAAAAACTTGCATAGTAATAATTTGTAGCCAACCAGCCATTATAAGGGTAAAGCCCCAGATAATATGCTCCCAAAAATCTTCAAACATGACTCCCATAATGAACAAATACATAAAAATTGGGTGCAAACAAAAATTGGAGGCATTGTAAAACCAAAATAATCTACAGAGCACAATAACATAATTCTAACAAAATAACAGCACTAAAAAATACTTAATTAGAATCAATTGTGACAAAACTTAACTTCATATTTATAAAAGAATATGAGTAACTGACACCTGGAGGTATCAAGTGTAAAGAAGGATACTTATAATCCGAAGTAATCCTACAATTTGGAAATCACCAAAATCAGTGAATGAAAATCAAAATTCCAGTTGTTAACAAAAAAGACCAAAATAATATGTGTTTCATGCAACATCAAATTGTTACACTATTTCCGTATTCAATGACTCTTAATGCGTAAGGTTCATCTTAAAAAAGAGCATAAGTGCAATATTTGTAATTGTGGACTGCAAATGGTCAGTTTTGAAAATCTGATTTCAAATGAAATTTCATTTGACTTTTCATAACAATTGTCCATTTTATGTATGAAATCCATTACAATACAAGCCCAAATGTTTGCTCATAGATTAAAAGTATAAATGTGATGGTGACTTTATACGTTTCGAGATTATAAAAAAATATAAGTTATCAAGCTCACAAAATTCTTCTTCTTCAATTGCAAAAATCGTTTTAAGGTAAAACTATAAAGGCAAGCTGAAATGTTGTCGGCTTACCGTAGAGATCAAGTTGTTTCAATGGATATTTGGCTCCTTTTGAACCAAGAAACTTATTATACTGACAGATATCAATCAAATGGTTTGCTCCTTAAAGTTAATGAGTCACATTTTTTAAAAAGCTATATTCTTATGTGTAATTTTTTAGGTATAATCTCCATTTTGCATTATTGATATTAAAGGAGAATATAAATGACACCAATATGGCCACAAAACTTTATTTATACATCCTGGTTTGAAATTTATGCCCGATTATGCTGCAAGTATGAAAATTATTTTCCAAATACTCAGGAATTATGTTAATTGAAGTGTAATTAAATTAAATACTAACCATATGCTTGTCAGTACTTTGTTTCTATACTATTGTTTGTTAAGTAATAGCTATAATATTTTGAATTATGAAATTAGAACTAAAATGAACATTTTTGAAGGTTTGTGAAGTTAAATAGTTTATACTATAGTATAATTTACCATAATGAAATATTTGTGTATTGATGAAGGCAGCAGATGAAACTAATTAACAAATCAAATTTCTTGAAATTAATTATTAAACGTTTTCCTCCTAATGTTTGAGATTAATTTGAAGTTATACAGAAGGATATGCAAATCAAACTGATGTTATAGAATTAAACACGTTTCAATTTAAATACTTTAATAAAAGAAAACAAAGTATCAGATAATATTAAAAATTCCATTTACTATATTGAAAAGGTAAAAAGATACCTGATTTCTAAAACATTTAAATTGAAAATTTTATTGCGACATAATAAATTTAAAGCAAGCGCTAATCTTTTTTCTGACACAGTAACAAATTTCAAGGCATTTTTTAGATACCAATATTTGTATAATAGATTAACATATACATAAAAATTTTCTTTATATACATATATGCCATATATGTATAACAAAGCAACAATTTTTGTGACCTGAATAGCTTTCAGGTTTTTCAATGGAATTTTTTTTTGAAAAGGAACTATGTTTTTTTATCTTCTCTATAAGAGTGCTTCGTTCGCTTGCTGAATCATCTTAATCAATCTTTCCGATAGGACTCCCTTTTGAAATGCTATGTCATCTTGATAAGCACATCTGGAACAATTTCCTATCAATAAGTGGAACCCAGCCTTTACTAAGCTCATCATGTTTACAAAATTCATTAAGCTTCATGAATAGCTCTTCTGTCAGTACCAATAAAAGGATCAGGATATCAAATATTGTTATTGGAGGTTTTCTTAAAAGTAAATACAAAAAAAAAAATAATAATAATAAAATTTCTTTTAATGCAACAATCCTATTTGGAAAATGGTGTTAATATTTTGTGTTGACAGATATTGGTATTTTTATTTAACATTAGGGGACTTAAAAAATTTTTACTTAAAATTTGTTTTTAAGAAAACATTAATATTTCATAAGTTGGTCCTACGTTGTGTGTTTTGCCTCATGGAAGGAAAAAAATATCTCAAAACATATTCAGAATTAATAGAAGTCAATAACTAAAGTGTTGAAAAAAATATCAAGGTGGAATTTTACAATCCCCAAAGTGAATTAATTATATAACTATAATCGTTTCTTACACTTGATGGTGTAACTTATGAAACTTATGATTTTTTGTTGGGTAATTAATTAAATTAAGTGTAATCACTTTACTCTCTTGAATTATCAAAAAAAAAAAATTTTTGTTAGCTATATTCTGTAATATTTCATACATTTTTTTTACTAGAGAGAAAAAAGTTAAGTTAAGGCTCACACGCAAAACCTTAGCCTTAGCCGCTCTTAATAGAATTACTGAATACCATTTAATATAAAACGTGAGTAGTATTGTCTAACTGTCTTAAAGTATACAAAATAATCAAATTATAATTCATGAGGAATAACAAACAAAAATGTTCATTATCACGTTTATATCTTTTATGCAATGGATTGGATGATGCTGGTTATACATAACGAAAAATTTGCATCTAATTCAAGTTGAACTTACACAAACAAAATTTTAATATAACCAGCTTATCTGTAATATTACATGTATTTACAGATTTTCTAATTTTAGCTACAGGTTTTCATTAACAACCTCTAATTTCTCTTTCAATTTCAAGTGTAAAAATGTCTTTCCGCACTTTTCAATTATTCGATTACTAATTTCAAATGCTTTTGACTGATTGATTGAAAACTGATTTTAGCCATTTCAATGGTTTGGTGTTTTATTTATAAAGTTAATAAACATGTTTTCTGTTAAAGTTTTGAAAATCGATTTGTTGCAAAAATTGAACAGAAGTAATCTAAGTCTTACCTCAAAAAACTTTTAAGAAAAATTACTTTTACGAAGGTTTTTATTTATTTTCATGTATCTTACAGTTTTTGTAGGGGGTTGCTATCGACAAAAATGTATTTTAAAACAAATTCTATGTTAAATACAAGGAACACATTTTTTTAGTTTATTTTCTTCTAAGAAGTTCATAAATTACTTCAACATAAAAGAATATTTATGTGAGATCTAATGCAATAGTAAAATTACAGGTAAAATCTATAAACACATAAAAGAAACAAAAAAATACAAGCAGATTATTAGTTTAAGGATATAAAATTTTAATACATGCTGCCTTACAAGGTTCCTTGCACATGATTTTAATGTAAATTAATGCAAATTTTTAATAAAACTAAGTGAAACAGTTTTACATCAAGTTTTCTGCTTACATATATTTATATAATCTGGTAAAAATGCTTCAAATCTTTGTTATTAAAGTTTTTCTTTAAAAAAATTCTTTTTTCACCTACATTAGATAAAATTTATGTAATTTACATAATTGAAATCATCATAATTTCAAGAAATTCAGTGTTTTTACAGGACTCTTATCAAACCTTGTCCTCTGACCTGAAATAATTTTTAATTAACCTACTTTTCGTATATAAAGAAATTATACAGAAAATATGTATATTTTTAGGTTCCAGTTGAATTTCTTAGTAGAATATATATTTACTAAACCGACATCGTAATTTATCAAAAATGAAATAACTAATTATAGCAATGTTTAACTGTATAGAAGTTAATTACTTGCCCTTAGATTAACACCCAACAGCGTATTTGAGTAATATTTTGCTTAATTCAAAAGCGAGAAAAACCAAAAAATATAAAAAATTCTTTGCTTTTTATTTTTAAACTTGCTTTTGGTTTAACGGAAATTTTTTTAATGACTTAATTAGTATCCTAACTTTTAAGAAAAAAACAAAACAAAATTTCTAATTAAAATACTATGATGCTTATGATTAAAGGAGTTTAATCTAAATAATAAGAAAATTTCTTTACTTTACGCAAACTATTTAAACAAGAGTGATATTAACACTGAAAAGCTATAAAAAAAAGCTTCAACTTAAAAAACAAGTGAGTACTTGTCGTACCTTAAAACGGTTGCTACAGAAAAATATAAATACAATTTCTTCCGGTAAAAATAAAAATTAAAAGATTATTTATTGTCAATATAATTTTTTACATCAAACAAACTATCAAAATTACAGAAAAATTTATAATTTCATGGTTCAAACCAATTTCATCAACATTTGACTCAGTGAAAAATAAATTAACCACTGCTTTGACCGGTAAACATGACCATTTGTTTTCATTAATCTTATTTGTCGTGCATGAAAAGAAGATATGAAATTATAACCATAAAGGTCAAAAAGTTGTGTGGTGGTTTTAAATTGGTTCAGATGCATGAAACTTCCAGTGCAATGTTCTCCTATTATTGGAGATTGTAATTCTAAGTTATCATTTGGATGTTCCCTCTCATGGGACGTCAAAACTTGTTAGTGATTACGACGAATATAGTAAATTCAGCACAACTTTATGACACATGGATGTTTTCATGAAGTTTTCTCTTGAAATTACTATAAGATTCATAAAAATATCAGCGTGTTTTGTGATAGAAGAGAACATGATCAAGACAGGATAGCATTTATCACCTATAATCTGAACAAACCACCAAATGGGATATACGCATATATGAGCTAGGGGATTCAAAGATTGAATATTTACTTAAAATACTTCCGTGTTAGGACATATGGCATAATGTCTGATAATATTTCCCTGCCTTATATTTCACCATAAATATTTATGATGTGGATCGTGTGGATCAATACATTTTGATGTACTGTTTTCCCCAAAAGTTTCTGAAATGATGGAGGAAGTAATTTTTTTGATGGTTGGAAACTTATGTCATTAACTCCTACATTATTTATTACATCTCAAATAAAATAAATAATTAAACGTCAATTCCCCACCGCAAGTTTTTCAACCTTTGATTTTTTTGCGAATATACACTCCTCGATGTCATATAATTCATATAAATCCAATACCATTATAATCCATTACTTGGTTCCAAAATTATACTTAACAATACAAAGGCCCGTAAATGCATGTTTCCGCCACAAAGCAACGTTGGATAGCTGGTAGCAAACATTCAGATCGGTTCGGAGTGCAAGAGGTTAAAATTAGCCCATAGAGCCTTCAATAAAACAAAATTCAATACCAAAATTATTTTTTTCCGCATTTACAGCTTATTTTAGCCTCTAGGAAATTTCCTCCTAGAACCATAGAAACAAAAACACTTGGAATCTACTTTTTAGTTTAAAACGATCAACTTTAGACAAAAAATCATTTGATACTATTTTGTTTCATTAAAGTTTAATTTTTATTCTTTTAATAAAAAAATTCTAAATGATTTTGCCCCTGGAGTTGCATATAAAAAATTTTTGTTTAGTTTTTTATAATCATTATTTAATTAAAAAATAAAGCTTTCATTTTCAATTGGTTTCTTTTATCCTGTAAAATTAGTTTTTAATGACCGTCTAAGAAAAGGACCTATTTTATATAAAAAAATCTTTAAAGTTAATTTCATCTTTTAAATTCAAATATAATGAAAATTAAATTTGTATTTTTTGTTCAGCTTTATAGCTGACTAAATAGCTTTTGATTTTATCAAAATTAAAACTAGAAGAAAGTGTCTGCAATTGAATTTATTCTAAAAATTTTATTTAATTTCGCTTTAGATAGTAAAATGCTTTTGCTATTATTTCGAAAAGCTTAACTTAATTATTTAACCTTTTAAAAATGTAGCTGAAAAAACACTACTTTTAAGAGAAAAACTTTTTTAGTACAATTACATGCATTTTTAAAACATTTTTTAATGCACTTTTGTTTAAGTGCAAAAATCACAGGAAAAAATACATAACAAATTACACTACGCAACAGTGAAAGCTTGCCTTAAAATAAAATTGTTTCTAAGCCAATTTTTTGTTACTGAACTCGAAAATTATGACATTTTGTCTTTAATAACACTTTTAGGTTAAGACTTTTCCTAAGCACAAGTTTTTTCAACTCATCCTTTAGCTACAGGATTATGGATATAAGCTCCATACCTTAAATAATAACAATTTTAATGCAAATTATAGTTTTTCATAGAAAGACTCTTTTGTGTCATTTTTCCCCTTTTATGCAGAAATATTTTTCCTTGATCATATGATACTCGGCTCTAAATACGATATTTGCCTGTCTATAAACATGAAGCTAGTTTTTTGGGCTTACTTTAGTAGGAAATACGTAGTTTCGTAACTCTGATTTTTCAATTTTAGGTTTTCATATTCAATTTCTGTAATATTGCTGGAATAGAAATCCATTTCTGAATTAGGCATAATCCTTGATTGTTTCTTTGGTTTTGGGTAAAATAAAACTACATTTGGAAAGTTATGGAGTACTAATAATAACTTTTCTGATAAATAATTTTCAATTTTCATGCTAAAGAATTTAATTCTTTAAATTAAGTCCCAACATTGGATGAGTGCTCGTGGTAGACATAAGAAATTAACGGTTCATGCTCTCATATTTGACTTAGGTTTATACTCAAGCTTAAAATACTTATTTTGATATTACTCTAATTTTTAACACAATATTTATCAATGTAAAAGTGTTGGTTTGTCACAAAGACAATTTGCTATAAGGTGATAATTGAGAATCGGGAGCATCATATTCAATTTAGGATGCATTTCTAAGTTCTAAGCTTAAAAAATTACCATATCCTTACTCGGCTACAATCCGCAGAAAAATGAATTCAAAAAAATTTATTGTGATCAAAAGTCATTTTTTGTGACGAAATCTTGGTGTTATCTGGTTGATCCTAATGGTTTGAAATACTATTGGCATGATTTGAGAAAATAAAAAACTATTCAGACGAGTTTTCCGAGGAGGCTCTGTAGTGATATACGCAGTTTTTAATCGTAAGAGAAAAATTAAAACGGCCTTCATAAAAGGCAAAATAAACGTAGAAGGGTACAATGTCATATTGGACAACATTTTCTTACCATTCTTAGAAAATTGCTGTGCAGAAAATATTATATTCCAGCAAGATAACACTTTTACATGCTCGACAAATAAAAGCATGATTTTTAAAAAATTTCTATTCTATATTGGACACTATTGTTTGACATTAAGTTTATGCACTCTGAACTTGCGGAAATCTGCACTCCCGGAAAGTTTAAAAACAGGATTTAAAATGTATGAGCAAATTAAGCTGCACAAGTTTTGGGGAATTTAATTAAGAGTATACTAAACAGGATCATACAATTACTTAAAAATAAAGGATATATGTATTATTTAATGAAATTATTGCAAAAATTGAAAGGAGATTATAACTATTTCCATCATTATAGTAGGTATATTTCTTCTAATTACCTGCAAAATGTAACTCAGGTAAAAGAAAATATAACCTGATAAGATATTTTTATTTTGAAATTAAATGTATGGAAAAACCCACAGAAAATACTTTGGTTTATAGCCATTTCTAGCGCTGTGACCATAGGAATTACTATTTTTATAAAATAAAAAGCAAATAGTAATAACATATATGTTATAATATGTTTATATTAAGAACCAGGAACTTAATCCTGGCCCTTGACTTTGTAAACCTCATCTGATCCTTTCCACGCAATATTTTAACGTAATATTTTGCTTTCAAAAGAAATTCCTGGAATAAATTATTTCTAATACAAATAATTAGCTTGAGAATATTTCTGTAAAGCTTTTAATTTGAAACTCAATTTTTTTATTGTTTTTACTACAATTACAAATAACACAACGCAAAAGAAAACTACAATACTTAAATTGAAAGAATTTTCAAACAATTTTATTATATAGAAAAAATTTATACTAAAAAATTAATTATAAAACGCAATGAAAGTATTTACCCGAGTAAGCAAAACAAGCTAAACCGCCTTTTCAAAGAACGATATTTGAATTTTTTAATGCTCTAATTCACAAAACATAGCCTTCAAATTAAATAAGTCATAAGGTCCTTTAAATTAATATATATAGGGGTAGACTTGAATATTTATATGTTATGTATGAACATAATGTTTTTTTATAATAAATTAAGCAAACAAAATATTTCAGTTGGAAAAAACTTTAATTTTTCTAATCAAAGTTGTATAAAATTTCCTTTAATAAGCAAAAATAAATATTTTTATACAATGTTAATCTCTGTTGAACCAAAGAACTATGTTTTTTCGTCTATTAACAAAGAGTTTATAAAAGCTACGTAAATAATTAAAAGCATATTTTATCAACTGCTAAACAAATTTTTGTATTGAAATTCAAATATTTTAAAGGAAAACTTTATTTGAAGTTTTTAGTAAAATATTCAATGTATTTCAAACAAAAAAAATTTATGCTGGTATCTGTTATAAATATTTTGGTTTCGAATCTATTTAGATATTTGAAGGAAAACTAGACCAAGCTAAGCATTTCATTGTGTCCTCATATGAATCATTTGATACATTTGAATTAAATGCAAACTAAGAAAAATGGACTTAAGGTTTTAATATTATTAGTTTGTGAAGATTACGGTTCAAAAGGACTAATCTATAAAAACATTGTCAGTTTTGAAAATATCTAATTATATGCAAATATTTTTGAACTCCAAAACAAATTAGGTATAATTACTTTTTGTGGCTAATGGCATAATTCTATTGAGGTCGCAATAAGCTTTAGATAATGACAACCTTATTTAGTTTCTAATTAGAGCTAAAGTTAACCCAAATTAAGTGGTTCCAAACAAATGTTCTTTTCTTAATGACAAGTAGCCTTATCCTGTCAGTCATTAAAGGATTTTACGTTTATCCTTTAAATTGTCCCCAAACGATGAATGGATAGAAAAAGATAATTTCTTGAATACCATAAATCAGTTTAATAGCACTACAAAACATTACAATTTGTAGCACTAACAAGTTCAAATTGCTGGTAATATTTGTTAATATACTTAAATATCAGTCATTTTTGTATTCCATATTCAGAATTTGAATTTGAAACACGAATTACTATGAAATCTTTTGTGTCTCTGTTTATCAATGGCACTAAACGGGGTTAATGAGTTTTGTAGCTCACGCTTCAACTAACCCTAAGGAATTAGTTTAAGTTATTGTCAGAAATTATAATTCATCTAGTTAACATTTTGTTGGGCTCAGCTCAATTTATTAGTGTAAATATACTCTTGGGCCAATTTAAAAAGGCTCTAGCTTTTTATCATTAGATTGCAACAGGCTAAAATTAAATTTAGTTTAATTATAAAATAATAATTATGAAAAAGAACGTAAAATCAAATTTAGCATTAGTTTCCCTAAGATGAATATCCTCTAGGAATATTTTAAAACTCTTAAAAAAATCACAACTACAAGAAATTCTTTCCCTTAAGAAAAATATCAACAAAAAACAATGTTGAATATTTTTGTTTTCTGATATCTTTGTATTTGAGTATTGCTAAAGAACGAACAAAACGTATAAGCATAACTCCTTAAAACCCTGAAAGTTAAAATAAAATAAGACAAACAAAAAAAGGATTTTTTGCCCTAGGACTATTCTGAAAGCATTTTTTCATGAAATAAAGTTTCAAGTGGGTGCAGAAAAAGTGCATGCTTTTAATTTTAAATAACTTGTTCTTGTCTTATGTTGACTGCCTTTTCAGAAAAATTTTCTTCTTGCAGAAGATAGAAACAACAGAAATAATAAAATGTTTTAAATTATGTACTCTAGTTAAAATAGTTTTAAAACACTGTAGTGTTCGCATAAGGATAATAATTACTAGAAAACCTTAAATCCTTTGGGTTTTTGGAAGATTCTTATAATCCTTAATTGTTTAGAAACCGTGAGTTTAAAGATTCTCAGATGAATTTTCTTCATTTTAAAATCATAGATCTCAAATACAGTAACTAACTTACTGGTAAAAGGAATTCACAAATAAGAATTTAGTAGTAAACGAAAAACTATTCGCTGTAAGAATGATTGAAAAATTTTTCAAGCATGATAATAGAAGATCATTTGCTGCATAACGTACATTTTATTTCAATGATACTAATCGTGAATTATAAAATATTTCAGAAAAAATATTTTAATATTTTTGAAACTTTTAATTTGAACTAAAGTAAAAATTTTTTTTTAATGAATTGTCCAGGATCGCTTAAAGTATTCATAATAAGCTCTAATCACTTACTAAGTTGAAAATATACTGAACTTCATGTGATACAGGTGATTGTCAATATATATTTTTGTGATATTTTTGACGTTCCGAGACGTTTTTGAGAAGTAAAAAGAATATTAGTATATTTTATTCAAAATCAAAGAGCCATTAATTTTTTACTTTAATAAAGAATTGATTATTTTCTCTAGGCTAATAGGTATTAAAATTTCCTTGACTTATACAATACCTTGAATTTCTGTGTGGCAGAAAAACACCATATAACTAAAATCTCCTTAATAATTGAAATCTTCATTAACACGCCATAGGTCTTATATCTGCAATTTGCCAATGTGCTGTGATCAAGTTTGACACAGGGTTACGCACTAAATGACATGAAATTCTCGTAAGAATTAATAAATTATGGCTTATTCTTTGAGAATAAATTATAATTCACTTTTACTGTTAACCTCATTTCACTATATTTGACTTTCAAAATCCGAGCACAAAAACAAATTATTTGATTTTAATCATTACATATTTTGCTAAAAATAAAGTAGTTTAGAAAAATGTTATCACACATACATATAACCCCAGGATATAAATTAATTTCCATTAAATTCCAATATCCCAGTATAATTAATTTTGATAAATTTTTTTTGTCTCTTTGATTCTAAAATAAACCTTAATGCTTTGTGGCAATACTCATTAGTTTTACGCGAATTAGATAATATTTTCTAATTAAGCAGTTTGCTATTTATTTCCTTCAATTCCTTACTTGTCATTTCTGATATTTGTTATTTGCTAGGGACTACAAAGACTTGATATTCACCACATGGGGTTGTAGATTTGAACACAATTTGCTTTTATTTTAATTGGTGGTTTTTGTTTTCGATTATAACAGTTCATTCAACTTATTAGCATAGGCAATCAATGTTTTGGCTAATGAAAACTTTGCATTTATTTGGAGTTAATTAAATATTTTAATTATTTTCACGTGCTCAAAAAACAAAATAAAAAATAAGGATTTTATTATATCCCAAATACGAAACAACAAAATTATATAAAATTTAAAATAAATGAAATAAAATTATAAATTTTCGATTCACATTATGAGTTATAATGCGTAATAATTATAGTTTACTTTTGAATATCGTGTTATGTAACTTATGGGATTTTAACTTTGAATAGATGACCTAAACAATGATTATCATATTCTTCTTTTTGTATTGTTTCTTTGTAACAAAAAGTTGTTAGCTAATTTGAAAGTTCAAGGATTATTTTTTTTTCGAAACTGTTGAAAGAAGTCGAGGACAACTGGAGCCATATCAGTCTCGCTCTGAAATTTCTATTGTCTTTAACAAAGAAAAGGAAAGAAATGAAAAAATTTGATAATATATCTTGAGCTTTATGTATTTGGCTTCCACGCAGATGTTATTAAAACACCACAAAAACTAGATAAAAGCTTTTGGTTACAACTTGTTAAAGTTTTTTTAAATTTTTAAAAATTTTATGACCTTTTGTGAAATGCATGTAATAATATTTCTTGAAAAAAGGGATAATATACATATTTCCTTCCGAATTGCTGTTTTCCTCAAAAATTTGGAAAATAAATCTGATAAGACTGTTTATATTCTTTGATATTTGTTACCAAGCAGTCAATTTGACTCCAAATATTCCGGTACAACTTTAAGTATTTAGCTATTGGTTGGATTTGCTGAACAGTTTTTAACCAAAAATAATTTTATGTGCTCAAATACATTCATAATATTAGTTTTAAATTTTCCCAGAAATGGTCAGAAGAAATTTTTTTAAATATTTTCCCCTCTTTTTATTTTTTGCATTAGGTGACAATCATGTCATATTTTTATGACCAATCAATACCCAATTAAAAAAATAAATAAATGAACTCCTGTGATATTAAGCTAAATACTTGTGAATAAATTTCTATTTGGAATTCACTGTTTAAATTTTATCCATGCTTTTGAGCTATCAGATTTAGCTTTATACTTTTGAATTTTATATTTTGAGGTATCCCTTATAGTCATCTCCCTAAATCGATAAAGGTAGCTTATATACAAACAAAATGTTTTCATTTTATTCTTATATTTTAAAAATCATAAATTTTCCAAAGATTATCAAAAATGTGAAATGAACGAATAAAAAAAGTATCAACAAAGCAAAACTAATAAATTTGATTTATAAATATTGAAAAAGGATTCTAAAAAAAAAAGTAAGTTAACTAGTTGCTTCTGATTCTTATGAAAAAACTTATCGAGCTTTAAAAATAAATTTTTTTTCTTGTTTAATAAGAAATGTTTACATAGTGGAACCCATTTATCAAGACAATATAGGTAATAATAATTTATTTATCTATCTAGACTCCCTTTTACTTTGGCATCTGTCAAAGGAAGGCTACAGGCATAAATTTTGTTTATACAAATTTATAGGAGGACATAGCTTCCAGTATTTGTGCTTTGTAAAACATTCTTGTCTAAATCAAATGCAAGGTATTCATAAATAACTCTATATTCAGCCAAATAGGTGATAAATTATTGACAATCCTATTTCCTAAAGGTAAAATTTCAAATTATCAGTCCTACCATTCAAAATTTAGGGTATGATTTTGTCCTTTAAGGTAATCATATTTTTTTGTTTAAAACGTCCAATCTCAATACATTAGTTTATATATATATACGCAAAAATACATATATATATATATATATATATATGTATATATGTAAATTATTTATTTTTATTTTTTCTCAAGAAAATGCTTGTGTACTCTCCTTTTTATAAGCTTCATTTGCAGATTTATTCTATTACGCCAGAAAGACAAAAATTCAGGTTTCAGGTCAGGTTTGTTAACTTGTCATTCGCAAATTTTACGTATTTTTATTACAGATTTTAGATTTTATTTTTTATTTTTCTAATTTATAGCCACTGACCTAACTCTTTAGTAACAGACCCTTTAAGAAATGTAAAAGACATCAAATTTTTGAGCAATTCAAAGAAAAAAGGGAAAAAGTAAAATTTTCTGTAAAGACTTAAATAAAATTCTTTAGGCACAAAAAAAAATGGATTGATCATTATTTCTCTAATATTTTTAATTTCAAATTTAGAGAAAAAAAAACACAATTTAACACTTGACAACATTTAAAAAGAAATTATTTGAAAAACTGAGTCATTAAAAAGCAATAAAATTATTTCTTTGTGTAATTAATTTCCAATTTCTAAATCTAATCAATTCTAAGATTATGTGTCATTACCGCAATTATACAAAGGGTTACTCTTACTTCTTTTTCTAGTGTCCACTGATAAATCGAAGAAGTGCCTCAGCTTGAACTTACTCCCTTGGGAGCACTATGAGCAAAGTATGAAAGTGTTTTTAGTATAAGAAGTTCTAGTAAACGATAATATAATATTTCCACTGGATTTGCTAAAGTAAATAGAAATCCAAGATACATATTTTTATAATAACCCTTACCCTTAAGCCTCTTGTAATCTCAAGGAAAAAGTTTATATTATGCCAGCAGAAGTTATAGTTATCCTATCCGGTTAATATTTTATATTGAGGTTATTAGGGTAAAACTAAAGAAAATGGAAGAAAAGTGTATCTGATTTCATTAAAATAACAATTTCATATTTTTTTACAGTTTTAGTGACCCCTGAATGCATTATTATGGGTAATTACTTTTTAAATAATCAATAATCATGTGACCGTTTCATGTTCTTTTAAGTGAACTTATAATATTTTATACCTAATAAATTGGCAGAATAAATACTTCCCCAAAAATATTTATGAATTTTCTTAAGCTCAAAAGAAAAAAGTAAGCTAATAATCCTCATGTGCTACTTAAAATTCTAGCAACTTTTTAAAAAGAACTAAATACGAGCATAAAAAAAAACGTGGAAATATCTTGAACTCGAAGAAATGTTACTTGAAAACGTGACAATTCAAACATTTTACACTTTTTAATACTTTTCAATAATAAAGAGAGTCCTTTAAAGAAACAAAAAAAGTATTTCATATTATAATTTTATTTTTACTTATTTCCATATACTCTAACTCCTCCTTTCTACGGATAACCTATATTCTTACCATGAAGAATACAATTTAAATTGTATATTCAAAAAATAGGCATATAAAATCTTGATAACATAACAGAGAACTTAACAGGCAGCCAACAGGAATATGAATAATGATGCTATGAATTATTTGAGAATGTCAGAGACTTTTAGTGTTTAAGTTGCTCATCGAAGTGCTGGTAGATGTTTATCTGCTTGTATGTTGTATAAGTACATGTAGCAGCATAGAAGACAGCAAAAGCTACTAACGTGATATTCTAGTGTCATTTTAAAAAACTTTATAGCACTTATTTATTTTTATTTTTCAAATTCTTCATGAAATTGGAAAAGGGTAGAAGAAAGGAGCTCAAGTGAAAGCTTTAAATTCTTTCAATTGATGTGATTTTGGGTGTTACAAACTTTGAGAGAATCACTAGATATTCGTGTTATCTTAGTTTGCAATTTATTGAAGTGCTTCAAAGCCTAAAAAGTCGAAATATAGTAGAAATGAATTTGAAAGTATATAAGAAATTTCTCGAAGCTAGAAATCTACTTATCAGTGTGTACATTTTGTTGTTGTTGTATATTAACTAGATTCTGTCATTTAACTTTTATTTTATTGACAGTATGAGCTAAGAACATTAGGAAAAATAAAATTAAAAAAATTTGCTTTCACTTAAATGTAAAAAAATAAAATTTCAGCTAATAAAAAAACGAAACTTTAAAACTAAGTAAAATAAAACTAAATTAACTTCAGACTTAGAAAAAATAAATTTGTCAAATTTTTATGAATAAAAACTCTGTCGTAAGAATTAACAAAAAATTTGCAAATGAATTTCAGATTAACTATTGCTTCAAGTCTAAGTCTAAGCTTAAAAGTCTGCCGTTAAAAGAACATTAAAAGAAATATTAATTAAGTAAAGTCACTAAATGTAAGTTCAAAGGGAGTCATTTGTTTTAGTAAATGAGTGCAATATTTTATAAGTAAATAGGCAGTTTACGATATAGCTTTTTAATTTTAAACATCCCACAGGTAATGATTTCCTTACTGTACATCAATTAAAAAGTTAATTTAACTAATTTAGTTTATAACTAAATGAACAATTGATCAGATTTTTGTACTTTTAATAGCATAAATAGTCTTATTAGATTCACTGTGGGTAAGTTTACATTTTATTTCAAGAATATCAAATGTACAGGTTGTATTGTAAATATTCTTGTATTTATAATACAACTTTATCATCTAGTTTCAAGCTATTTACTCATTTTTTTAATTGCTATAATTTTATAAAAATCATTTTAAAAGAAACCTTTTAATTTATTAAAAGAGAATTATAATCTGGTTTTCAAGCATCTTTGTTTCATATATGCTAAAATTAAGCATCGTATCAGCATAAAAATACAGAAAAGAAGATGAATTGCCTTACACTGTCATCAAGAAAAAAAACAAGGATTTTAACTTAAGAACTAACGTCAATGAATTTTGATTAGACCTTTGAAATAAATTTTGCTTCAACCCCTTCATCAAATAATAAATTAAATAAATATGAGTTGTCACATCATTCGAGTGTCATCCTTGACACTAAAAATCTCTGACTGTCACGGCACTGTGATATTCTTAAATCCGAGCTCAACTTTGCGAAAATTTTTAATTTATTAAAACTTTTAATGACCTGTTATTTGAAAGAAAATATTAACAAATTTTAAAACAACAAACTTGGATAAAATAATTTCAAATAAACTGCAATCAACAAAAAACATTTACTCTTGCACAAAACTAATTCTTTCTAACAAAGTACATTAAACTTTAATTAGTTTTCAATAAAAGTCATTATGGTAAGCTGACTTATTGATTTTTGTTTTAAGATTAGTTAGCAATCGAACGCTTTTAACTTCAGTTAGAAAGCTAAGAATGAATAATTTATATTGTTGACTAATTTCTTCAGTCCTTTATGGGTTTAATGTCATACATGTAAAAGTATTATTTTATAGAAATATAAAAATCAATTTGATGGAACAGAATACATACCAAATTTTAGTAAAATAAAATCAAAAGTTGTACCAGTCACTTCATCAAGAAATTCCTAGTTAAAATTTCATAATATATACCAAGTTGAATGCCTTTCAGGTAACTCTTAAAAAAAAATAAAATCAATTTTTTCATAATTCTTTCATAATAGAATCACAACTATTGATTCTAGAGTCCTTCCAATTTTGGATGAAAATTATCTTGCAAATATTTTTATTCTTTAAATCGAAATGGCTTAAGAGTACTGTTAAAATTTCTTTTCGTAGAATCTATAAAAAGTAAAGCTTATTCGACTTTTTAAAAATCTGAATCACCAAAAACTTTAAAGCTGAAAATTTGAATATTAATTCATAAAAGTTATGATAATAATAAAAAGTTATCATTTAGATTTGATATTGAAATGCTATAAAATAAAAAAGGATAAGTTAGTTAACTGGTTTCATAGCATAAAAAAATCAGTAGAAATAATCAGACAAAAAAAGTTAGTCTGGGTTTAAGTTTTAAAAAATACCTAAGCAAAACTATTATTAAAAGCGACTATGGTTTAAGGTTATAAGTTATAGTTCTTTTCCAAGGTCTTTAGTTTTCTTGTGTTAAAAAGTCAACCAGATATCTTGATAGTAAACAAAATGAAAACAGTTTTATATTTAATATTGACGAAGTCCAAGTTGGAAGCATGGCCACTTCTTTTGTAGACTTGACAGGTCTTACTTCTAGTTTATTACTTAATTTACGGCTTACTAAATGATATTATTGCCAAAGCTTAAACATAAAGTCCCTGAAGTCTAAATAATAAATTTTTAATAAATTTGGCAGCATTGTTTACTTCATTCTAGATTAATAAAAATTTTTTTTTTTCTTAAATTTTATGAGCCAAAAGTATTGTAATTTACGTTTACATAGGAATGAACTTCAGGTCATCACAAATGGATAAAAAAGATATAAGAAGAATTAAATTTCTGGAAAAGATACGTGAGTGTATTTTCTTTCACAATTTTATTCTTTTGAGATCAGCAGAATCCATTTCAAAATTATTTCAATCCCTTAAAGCTTACGTTGCAAATTTTTCTTTAATTGAAAAAAACATTGAATATCTAATTCTTAAAAGCTTAGGTTTGCAATAGTATTTATTTTTTCGGAAAAAAATAAACAAAACAAGAATGTTTATATGGTATCGAACATTCAGTTTGCCTAAAAATTTCGGTAAGGGGAGGCTAACGTTAATTCATGCAAAAGAAAACACGTCTTTGCGATTTTTTTCGGTGACACAGTTAAAATCTTTTCATTAAAAGTGATAGTACATTTAAGCATAACATTCCAAGAATATTATGTGAATAATATTTTCATGAAGAAGTATTAAAAAATACGGCAGTGCCAGCAATTATTTGGAAGTGTATGTAGTGTCCCTCATAACTAGGTGCTGGAGCATCTAAAATCAAAAAATCAATGTTCTTTCGTTAGATAATCGCTTGGAAGGGTTTTTCGAAATTTCAATTTTCCACGTTTTGGGAGCACTTTGAAATGAAAACGTGATTTTTTTGAAAATAATCAGCTAATTTGTTATTGTAAAATAAAAAATATTAAAAAATAAAATTTCAAAAGGGTCGATGCAGTAGTTTTGCAGTTATGAGGAGCACCGACTTTATAAAGGTGAATTGTAGGAAAAACACCACTTCATCAGCCTGTAACTTTTTGAATTTTTGATTTTTTCAATTCTTTTGTTTTTTTGTGTATTGGATAGGAATCAATAAATATTATACAAAATAACGAATACTAAAAATATTGTTTGTTTATTTTTTATTGCTCCTCAAATAGTACTTAAAATTCATGTCCCTAGACCAGAATACCAGAATGAAGTTTGCTCGATAGAATGTTTACTGCCGGGCAGTTAGCAAAATTTACCGCCACACCTTCATTAGTTTTGCTCCGATTTGTCTCAAATTTTTACACAATATTCTTGAAAAGTTTTTCATTCAGCAAATCAAATAAAAAAAGTGAAAAAAAAAAAGATTAAAAACGTTACCCTTATTCCCTTAATACAGAAGTATTAGTAGTAACGTTATAAAATGAAAAAGTGGCACTACTATATAAACAGCAGATTTTGGATACCAAAAACCAAAAAAAGCTCTAAAATAAATTTAAAGTAACTTTTTCTTTATGAATAAAATGCTTTGAAATGTTAGTCTCATTATTTAGAACAAAACAATGTTCTAATAGCAATATTCCAAAACTTGAGCATATTTCATATAAAATAGGTTCAACAAATCAAAGTACTTAAAAATTAATAAACAAAATTTTTTTTATTTAATATTCGTTTTCTTGAACAGTGAGGGTTTAAATCTTACGTCCATATCTCATCTAAAAGTTGTTAGTTATTTAAATTTTATACAAACTGATAAAAAAAGAAGGTAGCAACTTTAATTCATTAAACTCTACCTCCATTACATTAAGATATTCTATAAACTCTAAAGAAAAAATAAGTTAAAAGATTTTGACTTTTAGGTAACATATTTTTGCAGTCATTCCATTATGTGTTAATCACAAAAACGTCAACAAAATGGTTATTACTATAATTCAAATAAGTGAATCTTTCTTATTATTACCTACTGTAGAAAAACTTTTTATTTATTACTAACAATCTCCTTACTATCAAAATGCTTATTTAATAAAAAATAAGAAATTTATTTTATACAGTAAAAGTTGAACAAAATCATAATTTGTTTTCCTAATTCACTTAGCCTATAAAAACATTTCCAATTCCACATTGTAAAATACGTTATCATCTGTTGCAAATCTCTTTTAGAAAATTATTTCAGCATCTAGAAATCTTAATCCGAGCGAGACAAGACAGCTAAACTTTTGTATCCATCCTATTTGTATGCGGATAAGATGCTTTAGCGATAGGCAAAAATTTTCATAGATCAATGAACCTGATTGCTTTGCAACAAATAATCTCCTGTAGATTTTCATTTTTTTTTCTGTTGGTTTTCTCAAATATTTTGCACATAGCTGCTTTAAAGGAAAAACAACAAAAAATTTTCTATTTCTCCAATTAAATTGCACCAAATTTCCTTTGAAATAAATTTCATAGATAAGTAAAAAAGCGCATGTTAAAATCTTTCCAACGTATAGCAACGCATGTAAAGTTGGGGTAGAAAAGCTCAACCAGTTACCGATGCTGTTTTGATTTACTTATGCGATACTAGCGCCACTAGTTAGTTCCTTGATTTTGGTTACAAGATGAAGAAAATATTTTTTTTTGATTAGTCTTAGCCAAACTGTTGCAAAAGAAACTGACGGACGGTTTATTGGATTTGTCACTGTGATCTCTTTTTTAAATTATATTTTGAATATTTGTTTTAAATACTTAAAAAATTAGAAAAAAACAAAGATATATGATATCATTTAGGGTTCTAAATACTTGTATAACTAGTCTTTTAGGATACTTTGATGGCGTCCGGCATACTTTGTATCTAGTTTTTTATTATTATTAATTTTTTTAAATACCTATTTCTTTTTGGATACCAGTGATTATAGTGTACCAAATATCTTTTGACTTGTATTGTTAACTGCCGGACGCCGAAAGGTGTTCATCAAAATTGTTTTAGATACGTGCTAGAGCTAATACAATTTATTTCCAGGGCAAGTTTTGTTCGTTTTAATGATGGTGTTGTTGTTGTTATTGTAACTGTTTTAGTTAACGAATTGCTGACGGATACAATTAGGAAAAGCTTAATTGTAAAAAGTGACTTGTGGATATATTAATGAAATTTAAGATGATTTAATTAGTGTTGAAGAGTAATTGTTTTTTATTTGAAATATAACTTAGAGAAATAAAATTTTTTTTGCCCGAAATTAATGTCCAAAATAATTAATTTAAACTAATAAATTGTGTTTAAAACTAAAGCTAAGTTTTTAAAAGTTTAAAAAAAAAGTTAATACTTTTGTTATTTTAATTTATGTAAATAGAAATGTTTGGTGCTTATGTAAATTTATAAGCTTGCAAACACTTAAATCTGATTTAAATTTTTAAAGTGTTAATACCTTGTAGCTCTCTAACTTCTGGAAATTTATTGTTTACACTTTTCTAACTTTATTTAACAAACAATTTTCTAACCTAAAACCTAAGGTAAGGATTATAGTTTTCTTTGAATATTAATGAAAACGATAAAATTGATAAATTTAATATTAGAACCCTTTTATTAATTCATATATATTTGATAATTTGGAAGGATATTAAATAACTACGTTGGCGTGTGAATTATCCATTTCTACATGAATAAATTTATCATAATTAAATTGAATCCAATAATTTGTATCTTTGGTTGACATACAACATAATATTTTATGACATTTTGGTTTCCACATGTCTTTATGTTTAAAATGTGACAGATTCATTGAAATATGCTAAATTTATTATAGGCTTTATTCAATTATAAATTTTACTCAAATCACACTAGACTTGTGTGCTTAAGAAATGAAAATGCATGTTTAATAAATTTCACATAATCATATTGTTGGTCATAATTTCATGAAAAGCATTATTCTATCGTTAATTTGAGTTAAACAATTGACAAAAATTGCAAGTGAGTGAAGAAGTTGAAAACGTTGAATGATTCAACTTATAGAATCCATTTAGAGCTGCAACCTCATACAACGAAAGAGTTGAAGCTTGATCGTATTATTAAAAAATAGATGCCGCATCTCCGAAATATGATATTCAATTTTTCAACACTTCGAAATATAAAATAATTAACCAGTGACTATATATTTCTTGCATATAAACTTATTTCTTTAAATAATATAATGAGCTTTGTTTGATTTGAAGGAGTTCTTAATACTTTTTGGGCTTGTGGTTAATTTTTCAATTTCCACTGCGCATTTTAATACTTCACTTAGAAATTGCTCTGAAAAATCATGTTTTTTATCTTAAAAATTTAGCTTTAAGAATTTTTAGGAATAATGGAGGCACATTAATTTTTGTTTATATAAGTATTTCAAATTATATGATATAAGCTTAGCACTAATTTTAATTCTACCAAAATACTCCTGAAAAACTGTGCAAAAAATATTTTAAGCAGTTTTAATCACTCATCATTATCGCAAATGATATTTACAAATGTTAAAAAATTATCAGCTTTTGTTCAATCTTTATTTTCCATAACCGTTTGTTCTACATAAAACAATCTTAGTTGATGCCTAGTAGCTTGACCAACGGAAACATTTGTAATAAATCAGAGTATGTGTGGAATTTGAAAACTCCTTTTTACTTAAAATCAATAAAACAAAATTTGATTAAATATCATAACTTAGTTACTTGTCAGCTTTTATAAATAAAAATTAAATTACTACTATGCAAAATGACACAAAGTTCTTTTTGACTAATTGTAGCTCATGAGTATATTACTGAAAGTTTCTCTTCACTTATTAAAATCCCTTGCAAAGGATTCTTATTATTAAAGTTAAAACTAACTTTTATCATCCATATTGACCTACTAACAATAAATTCTTTTTTACTTTAATCCAAAAATAGAGTGTTTTTATACGCTACTAATAGTTGCCACACTAACTCCTTTGAAAAGTGGGTGTTGCAAATTTTCTGCTAAGCTTTTTTAAAGCCATACTATTAAAAAACGCAAATCTGTTGCATGTAAGCCTACAAAGTAATTTATTTTTTGTAGTTTAATAAGAAAAATTTAGGTTAATGTTAGTCTTATAGGAGTACACTGTAATTATCCTATTAACTTAATATTTAAATTACCTAACTAAATTATGCATAGTCACAACAAAAATTTACTAACAATTATGCAAAGAAAAAAGCGAGTAAAAATGGAACAAGTTATTGAAATCACAACAAATACTGTCTAATATTTCGTAGAGAAATAGTTAAAATAAATAGATTTTTTTTTCAAATTTTGGCCAAGAAAAGACAGTTAATCATCAGCCAATAATTGTTAAGTATATTTTAGTAGATTACTGCATCAATTGTAGATCTTTATTGACACAATTTTTAGAAATGATTTTCCTTGTAGTACATACTTTGGGCTAACTTTAACTTTAATTCATTTAATTAAGTTTTTTGTGTTATAATACAACATTTGAATGATGTTTTTTAATGGCAGCGAATGTCTGGAGGCACCTCGAAAAATAGCTGTTTTACGGCGCTCATCACAACTCGCAATAGAACCATCTTAAACCAAAAATAAAAATTTATTTATTAAAGGAAACGTTTATCCAGGTAACAATATAAGGGTTTTATTTCGATTTTTCAATTTTTGGTAGCCTTTAGAAGTCAAACTACAGATTTTTGCTTAAAAAATCGACTTAGTTTTTATTGTAAAATTAATAGTTATTAAAGAAAATTAAGAAGATCACGTTGTTACCTGCTAAAATATATCAAGAATTAAAATTTCAAAGCAATCGGTCTAGTAGGCTTTAAGTTATGGTGAGCAAAATATCACTCACTCCTTGCTGGGACACTCAAATGCTCACAGCTTCGGTAATTTTAGTCCGATCAACTTAAAATTTGCGCACAATATTTTTTAGATGTTATACATTAATTAAAAGAATAAAAAAGAGTAAGTTTTTCTCTGCTGGGAAGGACTTTGTTCCGTATATTGTATATTATAAATGAATTAGTGCTAAATTTTAAATAAATTGACAGAAAATGCAGATTATTATAACGAGCATTGATTACTAATTGTCATATCGTTGCAATTTTTATATTTAACACCCAAAATTTCGTTGCTGATAATTATATGAAAGCATTGAAGAAAAATATGAATAAGTTTATATAATAAAATACTTTGAAACAAATTTAATTTCATATTTTTCTTTTATATACTTTTAAATTAGATAAAAAAATTTCCTTTATACTTCATTAAAAAAAACCCCGCTTCAGCAACAACAACAAAAATAACTTCATAAAAAAAAAAATAGAATAGAAGAGTAGAAGGGAATAGTTTCATACGGAAATAATCTACGAACATCTAAAATAAGATTTTAACTGAGATCATCTGATGCTAATGTCCCTCCTCTCTTCAAAACGCAAAGTTTTGTTGAGATTCGAAAACTAATTTCCAATGAAAAGTTTTTCGTTCTATATTTAAAACTTAAAGGAAAACAGTTGAAAATTATAACAAATCCCTTGCTCTATTTTTCACTAGTTATAAATACACACATACATTAAAAGTTTTTCAATATTTCTGATAATTCCGTAGCAAGCAAAATAATCAAATTAAACTTCAAATATGAATCTTAACATTTTTTGCATTTTGCACATCAATTGAACTTTTAAAAGTAGAAACAAATTCTATTTTATTATTTGGCTGCAACCAAACAAATTGAAAAAAAAGTTTTACAAATTTTTTTTTAGTTTTTAAATAAAAATACACAACGAGGAAATAATTTAAATTTGTGAATTTTTACTTCAAAAAAATAAGGAGACAAATTAAATACTTTTGTATAGAAAGTTGTTTTATGGATATTTCTTAGAGTAACATTTTTTTTCTTTAATTTCTAGTTGAATTGTTTGTTGTGAATATATTGTTTTTCCTTAATAAAAGCTAATCAAAAAACATACTTGCACAGCACAATGTTTATATAGAACATTAGTTGATAACAAAAAAAAAACAATGGGCCATTTACATTATAGTAATGTATATATATAAAATTGTATCCCGAATAACTTTAGGGCTAATCATCAGACATATGTGTTTCGATATGAAACAATCCTACAATTTTCAATCAAGATTATATAATTTCGCTTAAATAGCATTTTTGGGTTTATCAAAAATAACTAGATAAATACTAGACATAATGTTTTTCAAAGTCTTAAAAAAAGGGTTCTAATCGGTTAAATAATATAATCTCTGCACCAAAAGATAAAAAGGTTTCATTTAACTGCTTTCATAGAGTCTAATTCATTTGATTTAAACTCTATTTCGTCCTTATCTTGAAGTCAATTTAGCTAAAATAATAATAGCTATAGCCAAAATGAAACTGAAAAAAGAACCGCAAAATCTTATTCCTTAGCAAATGATGTCACCCTAAAAACCTTCGACCCTTGTTTTTGGAAGCTTTCGATTCACTTTTATATAATTTTGTCATAAAATAATAATTCATAGTTAAATTGGACAACATTTTCTCTACTTTTAGTTAGTATCAACGAAATTATCAATTAATATAAATAATTCATTTAACTATTATTAAATTTTTTTAACTTTAATGTAGAGTTTTTATTAGGAAAGATTAAAGCAATTTAACACAAATAATTTCGGGGTATATTAATTACCTTAAAGGTGTAAACCACATTTTATATATACCTTAAATTGTTTAAAAGGATAGAAATTAAGAAGGTGCGATCAATTATGTGGGTGGTTTTAACAAAAGTGTACTCATGCTTTGATCTTAAATGAGCCTAGGAAACCATTTCAAAGGCACACTATAGCAACATATGTAATTCACACGTGTTGAGAATATTTAGTCATTTATTACATAAAGATATTATTAAAATAGAAAAACAGTGTTTTTGTAGAATTTTTAAGCTAATTAAGGATAAAACATAGCAAGAAACTTTCTTGCTTTGATATTTGTTTTTTATGTAAATTACAATTTGAATTATTTTGGATTTGAAAATATCATCTGTGTTTGTAAATGGAAATAAATCTGATAAGAATAAACATAAAAATTTCATATAAATACTGCTGTCTTATATTTAATAAAGCGGCTGAATATCTCTTGACTGGTACATTTGAAATAGACAGTACTTATACATGAGGCTCAAATGGTGGTAGTTTGTTTGTCGATTTCTATTAGATATTCCGTTGAGAAAATACTATAAAAATTTTCTCTTCACAATTTGCATTTTTCTTAATCATGATTCATAATAAGGAAAAGTTCAATATTTGTTTGTATATTAGTAGTCTGGAAATATTTAAGTTCAATTTTGTAGTTCTTTACCAACAATTTTTGTTGGAAATATGAAGGCTTATAAGATATGAATTACTAACTCATCAAATAGCATAGGGTGTTGCGTTACACCGTTACTGATTGAAAATATGTCATTTGTGGGTCATTTCATCAAACATTAATATTTTTTAATCTAAACTAAATTAAGAACAAAATTAATAATGTATTTATAATTAGAAGACGCTTGATTTTCATTTGAAATAGAAAATATGGACTGAATTTAAAATTGATTTTTTATTGATATTATTTTTAAGATTTGCATTGAAAATGCAAAAAACAATTGAAAATTAAGCGTAAACTACATATCAAATAGAAATCCATATTAAATTCTTAACCTGCTAAAATTACATTAGATAAATGAGTCATGCGATGCAATCAAAATATATAATTTTGGTTGCCAATTAGCAAATATTATAAAATAAGTTAATTTTTTTAATTAAAAAACTTCAAAATTAGATAAAACTCAAAGATGAGTATTAAGTCCTTAAAGATTTTATTTATAACAAAAAACCGTTATTAAAATGTATTTTTACAATCAATAAAATTTCTCTAATAAATATAATTTATTTGTGCCATTTTCTGGAGAGTGTTTGAATTTTTACATTAAAAATAAAATGCATAGAATGAGGTGCTAAAAAAAATCGCAATTTTTAAGATTTATCAAAATAAAATTATAAAATTTTATGTTGAATATTTAAAACAAAACTTTTCTAATTAAATTCCTTTATCCTTGTTATACAGTTCTAATAGAAATTTTACAATATTTCAGCAAAATTCCAATTTATTGTTGAAAATATTTTCCGCATTTTAAGTACCTACATATATCGTTTAAAACAATGAAATAGAAAGCTAGGCTATAAGGACTCCTCAATCATTTATGTTTTAGTCATCCATTTTTAACTTTAATGAACTAACAATAATTTACAAGGTACAACAGTACTCAGAAATAACAAATACGTGACTAAGGCATTAATAGCTTTCTATTCATTAGAATTATGTTATATAACATATTTTGCTCTTAATATATGACATTCAAAATACACAATTCAAATCTCGTTTACATTTTCAATTAACATTTGCAATAATAATAAAATCAACACATCAATTTTAGCCAAATTTAAGCTACCTTGAAATTTAACATTAAAATTGCATTTAACCCTAAAGAAGACTATTCTCATAAATAAAAAGAAAAATTTCATTGCCATAAATATTGAACAAAATAATATTTTTGATACACCAATGAATTTTGTTATTAATTTTATTTCACTTGTTCTATATATTGAACCCTTGAGTATAATGTAACAAAAAGAATTCACCTTGAGACATTTTTCACGTAGATCGTTTATACGTGGTATACCTTGCCATCATCACTCAATCAATTTTTTCTTTTTGTCTTGGATTATGATTTAAAAGGGTCTTTTATTTACCTCAGTATATCAAGGTACATTTTTTTTATACGAATTTTCATTTAATAAAAATTACTTTGAAAAAATTTTTTTTAAATAAAAATGAATATTATTTTTTAAGAATGAGCAAAGCATTTCAATATTTTAAAGAACAGAGAAAAAGAGTTTTTTATTTTCATGGGAAACAAAATTATAATTTTAAGCAGATTATTTATATTTTGAACCTTTTTTAACTGAAATTGCGATTGCCCAATTTCGAAAGGATTAATATTTTTGAAGTAATTTTCTATGAATCTCTGTCAAGTGTTTATATTGAATTTTTAATAAAAAAAATAGTGTCCTATATTAGGGAATATAAAAAAATCTTTAATTTTTTTGGCAAAAAATGACTCCACGGCTAAATCATGCTTAAAGTTATCAGATATTAAGCATCACAAAAGGTGAAATATAATTTTAAAATATTAGCGATTCTTTATCGGTATCATTTATTTTTTTCTTGCAAAAGTGGTGAATTTAGAGCTGAATAAGTGCCATTTGGTAGTACTTAAGAATTTCTTAAGAATATACTAAAAATTTTGTATGCAGTAAAATTTTTGAAGAAATCTATTGTATAATGTTTTTTGTTTTTGTAAGACCGTTTAACATTGAAATTATTAAAACAAGACTTTCTTGAAATCCATTGAAAAATGCTGATAAAACTTTTGGACTAATTAATTTCGAATATATTATTTAAAAAATTAAAACAAAGTTTTTCTTTAAGCTTCCTCTGATTTTTTTAAGCTTTTGAATAGAAGAATAAATTTTATAATGGTTTTCTCTTGCCGGAAAAAATAAACTTGTTTGGCAATAATTTCATATTAAATTTTTTTCTCTACCATCCACAATTTGTGAGAAATTTGCTTGTGAATATAATGAGAATGTCTTCACTACAAATAAGGCTTGGAAACCTTTGCTGACCATTTTTTTTTATGTCAAAAAAAATATTCATAAATCCGCAACTGATGATTTGATGATGAATTAATGCTGTATATTATATGGAATTAGCTTGAAGTCATTTATTTTGATTTACTCTAATCAAACTAAAACATTTTTATAGCTCTTTATCAAACAAAGTTTATAAAATTAAGCCAAAAGCTGAAGAGAAAGTACATTCAACTTGCCTCTAGATGCGATAAAATTATATTTTTGTATTATAAATGCTCTTCAAAATGATTAAATGTTAATGAAAAATAGCTTGAAAATGTTACTTTGAAATATTTTTCCTCACTTGTTTTGTTCCTCTTAATTACAACTCTTTTTCCATTGACTACGCATGAGTTATCTGAGTGGCACTTGCTCTAATATGAAGATATTAAAATTTCGATCAAAATTGGAGATTAATTCTAAAATGAAATGTTTTAAATTACAAAATACCCTTTGCTGTCAAAAAAAAAAAACAAAATTTACATCTTACATCTCATTTAAACATAAAGTACCATTTTTGAGCAAGAGGTACACAAGTTATGATAAAAAGATTAAAAATAACATTTTCACGTAGACAAATTTTCCTCCAAAAAAAGTCCTAAAAAACATTTTATGAGCCTTTTGGCAATTTGTACTGATTAGATTAAAGGAAAAATATTAAAATATTGATCTGGATTGAAAAACTAACCAAACAGACCAATTAGCCAAGATGAGCTTATTAAAGACGTATGTATGAAGAACTTAACCCTAGTCCAAACTTACTTAGACATTAATTAACTATTTAAACCAAAAATTTTATCATAGAATCACATTTAGGGTGTTTTGGTTTAGGGAAAGTGAAAGCATTCTGTCACCAATAAGTTTCGAAATTGTCAGTTTTTTTTATTCTTAGTATTTTTTAAGTTTTCAGCAGTTTTTAGAATTTCTACAACTTCATATATTTATATTTATAATTAATTTATCTAAACTACACATTTTTACATTTTTAGTTTTGAAATAAGTTGAAAATAAATACGTTATAAATTTCTGTTTATATTCAATATATAAATTTTAAAAATGAAAGACTTTACCACAAAAATCGTATGATTCTCCAGCATCAACATATTTATTGAAAAAATCTTGAAATATTTTATTTAAGAAACTTTTGAAGTCAATACCATTATTAAATACGAGAAATGATATATTTAAAATTGCAAAGCCGTTTAGAATGATTGAGTTTTAAACTTAAGAATGATATCATTCTCAAATTACAACGTTTACAGGATATAAAGATAACATAGAATTTCTTATAACACTAAAGGTATCCTAATATAAATATTGCTTGATTTTTTAGAAACTACAAGTACATATGTAATACTTGAATTGATTACTTTTATGTCAAACTTTATGAACTTAAATGAAGACTAGGTTAGTTTCTACTAAATATTTGCTTTGTTTCCTGATATTTTTCTTTAAACTATACAATATAAAGCTAAGAATTGTTTTGTTAAAACACCATTGTTTTATATTATTTACAAGATCAAAAAAAAATTTCACAATGATTTCAAAATTTAATCTAATAAATTAATTCAATACACAAACTGAGTCGTCTTTGTAAATTTTGAAATATATTTTTCTTAAAAGTCACATTTCTTAAATTTTTCTAATATTGTTAGCAAAATCAAAATATTGATATGAAATGTTTCAGAAAATAGTTTAGTATAAAATCATAAACAAAAATATTTCTTTTAACCAATAAGAAAAAAAAAAATTTCCAAATTTATTCTTTTATGAGAAGGCAGACAAATAAATCAAATGTTAAAATAGTAAAAATTAAATAAAGCTAAAAATAAACCTTTCTTTTTTATATATGGGGCATTCGGAAACTCATTATTCATTAATTCATATATTCTTCGTTTTTATCCCATACCTTTCTTTTACTTTATTTGGAGCAATATCTGTTATAAGCAACGTTGGCGTTCTGACTTGAACTTAAGGTCTTGCCGTCTAATATTGATCAATTCTAGCTTTTTCTGTTTTCTGTAAATTATTCACTTTTTCCAGTTGGTCACATTTCAATTCAGAAATAATCGTGGTATTGTCCAGTAGAGGCTCAAAATCCCCTTGAATCCCCACCAAACAGATAGCATGTCCTTGGAAGTGGTTTGCAAACTGATTTCGCCATTGTCGTTTGTTCAGAAGATTTTTTTCATACATATCATATTAATTTGGCCTTGCTTGAATTTATTTTCACCGTTTCCATAGTGAAGGAGTAAAATATGCCGAAAATGCTGCTTTTGATTTTCGATTTTTAATAGAGCACAAAACAAACACTATTACAAAAAAGAAAAACGAAATTTTTAACAAACAAGCTTTAAAAGTAAGGCTTGTTTTTTTGACAGCTTATAAAGATAAGCTGTCAAAAAATATAATAACCATGCGGCTCATGCAGCTGTATTAAAAAATAAAATTTAGTCTTCTATTGAGAGAAAACCCAAAAATTAAAATTATTTTTTCGCAATATCTACTAAAATTGCAGCAATCCAGAACTAGAGTTAAACAATTTTTATAAACATTTTTCGATTAATCATTAAAACAACTTCAAGGTCTTATAAAAACCCAATAACTGCTATTGAACAAAATTATCAGTGTGTAATATCAAAAGTTCACAAAGAAAAAAGTATTTTTCTGCTTATTTTTTCTATTCTTATTTTTAGTATAAATGCTATTCAAAAATATGGCAACAAATTTTCAAAGTTTTATCCAACAAAAATTTCATATCAATAGTTCATAGCTTCAAATTTAAGTTTGCTCAAAGTTGTCGCCATTGAAGTGTATAATAAATTCTTTTTGAAGATTAAAAAAAAACAATAATCAAAGAAATGCTTGGTAATTGCTTAGGTGCGTAAAACATTGCTTGGATAAATTTAGAGATAAATATAAAATTTCAAAAACCCATACAAACCTTTTTGTATTAAATTAAAAAATGCTGAGAATAAAAAACACAACTTCAAAAGATTTCAAAGAAATAAAAGTAATTACATTTAGAAAACATATTTAGGTCTACTAACAAAGCTTGGAATGAACAGAATAAGTAAAATTTTTGATATTTAATAAAATTCAACAAAAAGGAAGTTCATCAAAGAGATTTTTTTTATATTTAGGTTATAGTTTTAGTTTTATAAAACTTTTAAAGTTTTATGACCGTCAGATATAATGTATTTATTTTTGTTGTTGCTATTTTTATGATATTTTTACAATAAAATTCAGAAATTTTTATAAATCATTTTGTAGCTCTTAAGATGTTATTATCATTTAGCAAAGAAGGAAATTGTTTCTGTTTTGTACAAGCAGCCCTAATATTTGGTAAAAAAAAAAGGAAAAGTATTTGGAAAACAGAATTTTCCTAGTAGATAATACAAAAGTGAAATAGCTGCGACACTCTAGCTTTTACTGTTACATAATAAAAAACTTTGACAATTCTATTAATTTAAAAAGGCTAGACTATTCTTTTAAATTTAAAAGGTTATACTTGGCCAATTTAAGAAATACATTTATTTTAAATACAACAATTTTTATGAACTTTTTAAAATTTAGTACACACTTTGGGAATCACTGATCTAAACTCACGATGAAATCGACCTAGGAGGCTGAAAGCACATATTTTGTTAATACTTAATTTAATAAAGGAGTTTTATAAAAATTTCACTCTTACTGATTGATATTATATATTTTAACAGTTTAACATAAATTGTTCTTCAAATCTTTAGGTTTTTTTACATAGAAAAGACGACTCTCAAGTCTTTAAAGATTTAGATTGTTAATGATTCAAAATAAAATCTACATTTTAAAAAACATATCTCCTTATTTTTCACATTAAATTATTCCATTAAAATTTTTTAATTTAAAAAATATCTCAACTTTTATAGTATAAAATATGAATTTCAAAATATATTTTAGCCATGAAATATAACTAGCCTTATTGGACCTATACTATATGACGGCTAATTGCCTGCCACATACATATATAAGCCCGTAAATTGTCGGAAGGAAAACAAGCTTTCGGTAAGCTTATCGATGTTGCTGGTTGACATGGGTTTTTATAAAGTCTTTAGTTTTAGTAAAATTTTCATTGATTTGTTTAATAATTAATTTTTTTTTATTGCCCGGAACGCAACTTATTAATTTTATAAGTATTAAATTTTTTACAAAGGCATTTGTTAAGAGCTTCCGAATATATTAAAAGAAATTTAAGTGAATTAAAATTTTAAAAATAAATAAAATACATTATATTTCATTAAATATAGTTAGTGTAAAGTATAACTAACCTTATTGGACCTATATTACATGAGTGGTAATTGCTCGTGTCATATATATGCCCGTACGTTGTCGCCAGTTGACATGAAAAACAAGCTTTCAACAAGCTCATCGATGACACAATTTTTTCTTAAAACTTTTAACTAAAAGCTGAAACCTAACCAAGCTCTATTTTCTGCCAAATACCCTATGCACGTTTTATTTAAAATTTTCATATTTTGCCCATGGATCTTTAGCCATGTTTACGACTCCTAATGCACTAAAATCTGTCACTTTAGTACTTCATGTTTAAAACTATGCAGAGCTTATTGTTTATGGAAAAGTTATATTTCAATTCTTATAGTATTTGTGATTAACCAAAGACAAGTTTTACAAAATTAAAATTAGTTCCAAATCCGTGTTTTGGATAGCGCTGACTTTTTCAATGAGATTATTTCTTTGTTAAAAAGTAAAGAGTTCCTTTTAACAAAAATTTATTTGGAGTTGTCAGAATATTTAAGCAATCCAATTTGCTCGTTTTGATGTACGTTGAGGTAGTTTTTCGGATAAGTTATGTAGTTCTTTACTCAATAACTTGATTATATATCACTTTTTTTAATATTTTAATTTTCTTTAAGCGCTACTCATCATTAATCAAAGAAGCTTTTCAAATAATTTATTTCAATTTATAATTAGTTGAAATTCGATTGAAACTTCATGTGTGATTTTTAATTTATTATCAAATTGAAGTTACTCTAATCAATTTCAAATAACAATCCCCATAATTGAATAACAATTTAGTGTATAAATCAAAAAGGGTACAGAGCTTAATTTCATTAAGTAAAAAAAAATATATATATACATATATATATATAGGAAAAATTTATAAATATCGATTTTATCATTATTTTGGGTAAATAAATGAAGGATATAACCTTTTGGGCTTAAGAGCAATGGGATATAATGTTTATCAAAGTAAAATTAATGTTTACAAAATCTTTCATGTTTATCAGGAAAAAAATTAACTCTATCAAATTTTGATAGTTCTAAATTATATTTAAGGAAACATTTCTTTGCCTTTAAGACGGTAATTTATGTTAGTAAATATTTTCAAATATATATTTTTCTTAAGATTTTAACAAAGTTATTTATTTAACTCAATATTGATCTTTTTGATACAATTTATATAAGACTAGTTAAATCCCTTTGAAGTAGGATAGATTCATTTTATTTAAATGTTAAAGGTATAAATAAATAGAGGTGGTTGACTTGATATAAGGCAAACAAGGTTAAAGCCTTTTGAAATTTTACTAGGTATTCAAGGAAACTCAATTTGATACTATTTAGCTTTAATTTTATTACATTTGATGTAGAAGCTAGTTATGTACATAGTTTTGTAGTTATGTAGTTTTATAATTATAGTACGTCCTCTTAAAACGATTATTGACAAAATTATTGACAAACTTAAAAACTCTATATAAAAAATATCTCATCCAATGGACGACTACAGAGGGTGCTGCTAATTTTTAAATGTGTAGCTCTTTTATTTAAAATTAAGGGTAATAGAAATAAATCTTAAAGGATTATTATTGCGGACAATCAGATGAAAAAATTAAGTTAACAAAGAAATCAAATGTTATCTGCCTTAATTTTTAGTTTTCAAACTGTAATTCACAATTAAGCTACATAAATAGTCCTTTTTGATATAAGAATTAATACCTTCAGAAAGGTACAGAATAAAAGATTAAGTTCAGTAAATAACTACAAGAAATAGTCTTATGTAAGTATAATTATAATTAACGCTATTATCTAAATAGTTAAGGATTTCCTTGTGAGCTGCCATATTTTTTTTATTTTCTGTTTATACATTAAATTTAATACTATTTGGTTATAACTACATACAAGCATAGCGATATAATAGTTTTTTGCTTTTGTAGAATTTGTTTTATCTGTAGAGAAGGCAGGATATATTTTAACATTAGTTTGCAGGCTTTTCTGTGCCTTTCTTATGTAGTGAAAAAAAGCAGTCTGCATATTCAATACAAAATTATGATCATAACTTTGAAATAGTTAGTAAAAAAAAATCTCCTAGTAATATGAAAAATGAAGTAGCAAAGTGGGCTATCTGATTAAATTTTCAAACTGCTACTTAAGTTATTGACTTCTAATTGCAAGAGGGTTTCTTAATAAGCTTTTTCAGAGTTATGACCATATTTTCAAAATAAAACTCCTGAGAATGTTTTATTTTAGTTTTAATTTCTTGACTAATTTTTATTCTGCTTCAATTTATCCTGAAACAAGAGGTTTCTATAGAATTAAGTAAAAATTTAAATTAAACTCTTAACATAAGTGTAAATGGAAAAGATTATCAGGATTTAACTTGGTCAACCTAAAAATTAGGAGGTCAAAGTTGATAAAGCTCGAGTTTCTATACTTTTAGTTTCCAAAAAAATTTAAAAGAAAATTTCTAAATACATACTTTTAAATGCTTACAATCAATTTAATATTTAACTGAAAATACTAAAACTTTGTCAAATATCAAGCAGTTAGACTATAAACATAATAAACAGCTACAATCAAATCTCAAATTACGGAATCTTTACCTATTGACCAGAATTAAGTTCTTTACTTCTTTAACACAACACTAGACTACATAACTATTAATATTCTTTTGTCATGAAATTTACCAATAATTATCATAAGAAAACTACTAAAACCCCAAGATTACACAAATGAATTGGAATTGAATCACAAAACGGATTAATTTAAATATTACTAATTAAATGGGACTTAATCAAACAAATTATTTTGATTTTATGTGTAAAGCTCACTGAATCAAAATAATATTACAATAGAAATTATAACAATGTATTTAAATTTAACCTTATTTAAGCAAATATTATATCAAAATTAAACAACAACAAGAGCATTACTTTCATCTTAATAAGATTGTTTACATTTGAATGTTGGATTCATGTCGCCAGTAATTTAATCCTTAAGTTAAAATATTTTACTGAATACCGCATATATATAAAAAACATTTGACCAATCCTTTAGTGCAAGCTTTCAAACTAAATTTTATTTTGCAAAAGAAGAATATGAAATAAAAACAAGCATTCCTAGAGGAATAGCACTCGAGTAAATTAGATTTAGGAAACTTTAATTTGGAAACAAGTTTTGAATTGTACATAACAAAAGCAGATTGCAGTAAAGCACAATCAAATTATTTTCTCATGTTGTTATGTTCATGATTTTTGGCAACATGAAAAAAAAAAAAGAGATGAGTTTCTTTTATTGATTTTTCATTAAAATAAAATAAAAATTTGTTTTTTAAATAAAAAAATCGCTGACAAAAAAAAATATATAGATAAGAACATGATTTATTTGATAAAAGACAAATTTAGTAATGAACAAAGAAAACATCTTCATCGCTAAGGATATCATTTGGGCAGTAATAATGTCCTATTTAATTGACTGACATAAAAAGTAATTTGATAGAATCTCTTCTACAATAATGAAACAAAATAGAACAAATGATTTATTAAGGTAATTTAAATTTAAGAAAAAAATTCATTAACGGTTCTCTAATTAATTAATTACCAAAAACCAAAATTTTGCGGTGATGAGTTTATTGAACGATAGTAGTTAAAGCTTTAATCAAAGGACTTATTATTTAAGATGGTGGATTTAAGTGAAAATTTTAATTTGGTTGTCGAAATTTAAATTTATTCCATAGAAACAAGGAATAAAGTTAAAAATTTTCTTATTGTTTTTCTTTCTGGCATTAGTGATTAAAGAAAATATTTCAGTTTTTAATGTTTTTTGTATACATCCTTAATGGATATTCGAACATATTGAATTTGGAATGCAATTCTAAATATCTATATTTTTTGTTATATGAGATGAAACATTAGAATTAAAATAATCTGTTTTTATTTTATATTTATTTGAATCACTAGATTTTTCTGTGTGTCGGCTTAATGTAATTCAGAAACTCATGTTAGACTAAGGGGATGATATTAAAAGCAATTTAATATTAGTTATGGTGTAAAGGCGAAGAGGTTATGCACATAAACAAATTTCTGAGGTAGTAATATTTTAAGAAAAAATAAATATTTTAAAAGCACTACAATGCATCAATTTGACAAATTTATTTTAAATTCTTTACATTTTAACTTTTATTGAAAACTTATATTTATTTGCCATTAAATTGAATAATAAAAAATCATTATGTGGTATCATTCTATAATAAATTGAGTGACTTTTCAATAAATTTTTCAAGTTTCTTTAAAAAATTATTAATACCGAAAATGAAAAAATAATTTTTTCGCATCGAATCAGATCACATTCTTAACGTTCAAACAGAAATTTTATTGTCTATTAGTACGAGATAGATTTGCCTCTACTTTTAAGTGAGTTATTATAAAACTGAACTGAAACTGAAGAAAGTTTACCGAAATTGGCATTTTCAGTTCTAGGAGGCTCAAAGAAGTCCCGATAATTTTGACTTGAACAGATATAGCACATCCAAAAAAAAAGCCTTCGTTTCCTTGCCGTAATTCTGAATCAATTCATGGTTCCTTTGTATACAAACAAAATCTTTATCCAAGCAATTGTAAAAGTGATTTTAGTATTGAGATAACCTAAGGTTTTCAGGACTTTCCATTATGATATTGGAAGTGAGATTGACAAAAATCACGAATATTTATCAAAACTGACTATAAAAGCTTTTCAGGCCTAAGACAATTGAATAATATTAAGCATTGCTTAGTTAATTGTTCAGCTTTACTTTGTTCTGTTATGAAGAAAAGATTGTGACAAAGATGGTTGCAATATAATTTTTAAAAAATGTTGCATTTTTTAAGTCATAGTCTCTCGAACTCTTTTCTTTTACAGATTTTTTACCCAAATAAAATTAGCTTCAATAAAGTCCAAATCAGATCAGCTTGAGTCTCTTATCCTAAAATGACTTTTCAGACTCACTCGTCCAACCAAATTTGATTTTTTCCAGTTTTTAAATAATAACTATTTGTTTCACAAACATCGAAAAACAATATAGTCTTTATTATAACGTAAAATTTTTGCGCTTTCTTTTAATTTCTAAGTAGAGTTTTCATATTTACTTTAATTTTTCTTGTTTTTTGATTTAAGGATAAGCATTTAAAAAATGATATCTTTTAAAAAAATAATGATTGGTGTGATAGCCAACATGATTTTGTAATTTATAGAATTGTATTTAGAAATGTAAAAGTTTATTTAACAATTCTTGACAAGTCACCAGAACATAATAGCCAAACTTAACTGCCATATTGCCTACTCAGCAATTGTTTAAGTGTTTCTAAATAACTTTATATCCTATTAAATTCCAAAATATTAAAATAGCGACAGAAATAATATGACTATTAACCACCATTACGAGACTTTATAAACATATAACTAAATAAAGGAATTCCTATGTTTGATTAACATTACAAACTCATTATTGAGATATTTTTTGGACAACCCTTGTAATAAACACACCATTTAACACAATCCCTTTCACAAAATAACCATTAATATCCCAAAAGAACTTCTTAAATTAATCTATTTCATTTAAATTAAACAAAATACAAGCAGTTTGAGGTGAAAAGCTCGTTCTCGTGAATTTAATTCAATTAAAATTCCTTTTCAATGTTTTAAGAAACATTAAAATAACTACTTTTTTTAATGATAACCGATAGCTTGTCTTTGCCCAAAA
Organism: Acrocera orbiculus; assembly: GCA_947359355.1. NCBI lineage: Eukaryota > Metazoa > Arthropoda > Insecta > Diptera > Acroceridae > Acrocera > Acrocera orbiculus. The sequence continues at coordinate 15,976,640 of OX375757.1, forward strand.
TTAAATGTAATTTGTTTGATTTTAACTTATAAAAAAAATTGTTTAATATATCTTGGAAGAAATAATTATTTAAATTTTAATTAAATAAAAGATATCCCAGAATATTGATTTATTAAAGATTCAGTGAACTAAATTAATTTAATTATTTACAAATGTTAACATTATTTTTTATAATTTCATATTATATCAAAAATAGTTTGACAATGAGTTATTTTTCTATTTGTAGAAAACAAATGTAAATAATTTTAAAATTTATTTTGCTTTTAATGTTGCTTTGTGACAGAAAAAGGATATAAATGGTCTTTTGAAGGGGTTGTAAATGTATTTAAATAGCAGGAAGCAAATGATTATAATAACAAATTTTCCTTTAATATTAATGAAAAAATAATTTTTAGGATTTGTATTTAAGAGAGGGTGAAATTTCATAATGTGATCAAAATGATGTAATTTTTTCTTATTTTAAGCCGATAAAATACAATACATACTTAAGTCCCATGAAATTCAGCCTTAAGAACTTACATAGTTTATCAAATTTTAAATTATTAATCACATTCAAAATTGAAAACTAAAAAACGAGCCTAAATTGTAAATTTTGAATGCTGCTTATAAAAGGTAAAAATTTATATTAATAAAGACTGTAAAATCAAGTAAATAAATTTATATTAAATCTGTATGGACTTTTCACAATCGATAATTTTTAACCAGGAAAAATTCAATTATAAACGTAAAATCATTTTTCTGAGCTAAATTTTGTCCGTTATAAAGTAAAAAAGGGCAATGTAATAATACTTTTGCATTTTGTTTTCCTTTTACAATAAATAATTCTCTCTGGCTTAGCAAACGAAGCAGTGCTCAATTGTTGTGTAAAATGAATGAATATTATTTTCTTACTTTCAAGCCCTAATCTCTTAAAAATATAATATTTCTGAAACATTAGCAATTCTTAAATTATTTTTTCAAATTTCAGGAATATATTTTCAATTCTAGCAAATTCAATAATTTCACAAATACATTTTTTGTAGACTCATACTCATAAATCCATAAATTTTATCAAATTAATCCAAAAAACAAACTCCAGGGAATATAATTAAGGAAAAACATAATTAATACTAAAAATCCTAAGCTCAAATATAAATTAAATCCTTATTTTAACATTTATTTTGTTATTTTTGCATTTAGTTGAACCACCAATTTCATCACTGACATTTTTAATTATTAAATGTTAAATACAAGAGCATTTATTAAAAAAAAATTTATAAATTCCTTAGGAATTTGAGGATTCACAAATAAAGATAAACAATGTTGCCCATAAAGGTTCAAAAATTATAGTACTTTAAAATTTTATCCAAAAATTTAATTAACAAATGAAGAAAATAATATGTTAGATTATTTTAACCCAATTCTTCTCCCTGAACTTAGATAACCTCTGAACTTTTATGAAAACATTACTAGTATATGACTAAAATCCTACAAATCCTTTCAATATAAATAAATCAACACTGAAAATAATAATGAAAAATATTTACTACTCAAAATAAATATTTAAATCGCCTACACTGAAAAGCATTATAGTAAACAAAAACTATAGAATGGTCAAAAGAACTATTTGTGAAAGGAAAACTTTTGTACTCGTAATTTACGAGTATATAATGTCTAGAATAAAAAATGAGAGAAAAAAAATCAATATAGAGGTTAGTGTTAAGAGTCACTGATACACGAATATTACCATCATAAAAAGAATTACTATACAATAAAGAAAAAAAGAAAAGAAGGTAAATCTACAATATGTTCCTTTTCACAGAAATGGACCATATCATTTCAAATGTAAAATGGTCAGTGAACTTTACTTATGTGCTATTTAAACCTCATATTTTTTTTTTATGTGGTAAGGTCAAACATCCTTAAAGAATTTATCATGAACAATATTTACTTTATTTTGTTAAGCAATTTCATAGAAAATATTAAAAAAACAAAAACCTAATAACGATTACTGATAAAGAATGAACTAAAAAGCTAAGTTAAGTAAAGTTAGTTTAAGTTGTATTCCGGATTAGGATAATCCATGATTTGCTAGCTTCGTTCATTAAGTAAAACTCTTTTGCTATTTTACAGAGTATTGACCTTATTTTTGTATCCTTTTTCACTCACCTGTTTCTTTTTTAAAACCTGCTGTTATTTACTTACATAATTTTATATTTTGAACATAAAGAAAAATGACTACGCCTGACTTACAGTTTAAGTGGTTCTTTTTAAATATTATTATTTTTATTTTACACAAAAAGAAAAATGCAATAAACTTTAATAATAAATTTCACATTTTTTCGAAAAATTATTAATTAATTATAAAATTTCAGTAAAGTTACATTTCAAAAACATTACAAAAAAAAATAGTTACCTTAGTACCTATTCTTAATACAGAACGAAACAATTACGACTAACAAAAAAGAATTGATTTATTTAGGTCCAGCTGTCATCAAGACTAGAGCTCACCAGACCAAAACTTTCAAATCTTAATTTCATAAAATATCCATTTTTTTGTTACTACTAAGCTCAGTAAAAATTGTTTTACTGTATTTTAATTAAAAAAGAAAAGAATAGCAAGTAGGATAATTTTTGCTCTATTTTGGTTCCTTTTTCAGGGCTAGAGGGTAAAAAAAATAATTTTTTTTTGGCGTAAAAATAACTGTTATTAATTAACATAGTGTTATGCTTTTTATCCTTTGGATCAATAATTTGTTAACAATAGACTTAACAGGAAAGAAATATTAAAAAATAAACAAAGCTTATGAATAATTTTTTCAAAAATAAAGCTTTTAAGACATACAAACTTGCAAAATGTCATCAAAATTGTATGATCTCATGGGTAAAATGTGAGAAAAAATTGCAAAAAAAATCAAGAAAAGCTCACTGAACCATAAGTTAAATATATGGACTAAATTGTAGAAAACTAAATGAATGATACAAAGGACATTAAATTGCAATAACTTTCCAATTGTGAAATCTATTGTTGCTGCACAGAATTATGAAAGTTTTCAAATTAGTTGTTGAGTCAGCCCTTTATCTTTTTATCTGAATTTAATACAACCTAATTAGAACTGATAACTTAACTTAGATTCCTTACATAAATATCGAGAAATTGTTGATATTTTTCATAAGATTTGCTTTTCTCTTTTTGAAAACTCTTTCATAAATCCATCTAGTCCTAATTATGAAAATTGCTTCAATAAAGATCCAAAAATTACCAGGAAATAAATTTCTAGTCACCATAAAAAACCAAAAAAATATTGTTCTTTTGACAAGTCATTTATTTTAGAAAAGAGGAAAGTTGATGCTTTCATTGTAAAATATTTAAATGTATGCTTTTTAATACATTCAAAAATATAGACAAGAGTTTATAAAGTTATATTATTTAGTTTATTATTTAGTTATATATTAGTTATATATTAGAATTATATTTTAGTTTTGTGCTTTTGAATAACTTAAATTTACTATAAAATAGTATTTCTAGTTTTTGTTCAAAAAGTTTATATATTATTATAATCCTGAATACTTAAGATTTTTAAATATATATATGTATATATTATTTTTTTTGATTATTTGTTTAATAAAAAGCAAAATTTCAAATTTACTCTCGAGATAGACGGTAAAATTGAATCTCTAAGGCTACATAAAAATAACATATGCCCTGAATCCCAATTCTTGAAAGAGATATTGTTGATGAATACAATTCAGTTTTTAAAAAAACTAGAGTCTCATTACTTTTTCACAGATGTGTTATTTGCATGTGGTTATAAAATTTTAATTATAAATTATAACTAATTATTCTAAGCAATAATAATCTTTTATTTTGCTACATTCTTCTACTTTAGCCCCCCCCCCCCCCCCCACCTTTCTCCATAGAGCCACGTAATCCCAACCATAAAGAATTTTATAGAAAACACGAAAAACCGTTGTGTTTATTATATTAAAGAATATAATATAACATAAAAAAATGATTTTGATGTAGTTTTTCTTTGTTCATTTGAATAGAAAAATTTTTTATTTCAAAAATTACATTGCCTTCCGTATATAGTATTAAATCGCGAATTTTAAATTCAATACGTGGTCTTATTGAAGATTTTGTATTATATTTTACATATATGTATGGTATTCATTGAATCTACTGTAAATCTCATTCGGCATGTATCTAACCAACTTACAGATATTTCATTGGGATTTTTCTTCTCAAAACCCTTACCTCCTGCAGTAAGTTCGGTTGAAGATATGGTTTAGACTTGAATACTGGCAATATGACATTCTTGGAAATATTTCTCTAAGATGTCATTTTTATTTGATGTGACATTCTTTTATTTTCTATTTTAAACAACTTTTGTCAAGATTTTCTTCACATTTGGACTTTTGTGTTTTATAATCGATTAATTTGAATTTTATTTGTAACAAAGTAATAATTGAAATGAATTTATTAGGTTGAAAAATATTTTTATAATATTTCATTTTTATACTTAAGTTTTTTAAGAGTTAAAAAGAAATATTAAAAGTAAAGGATAAGTGAGAAAAACATTTTCTGACAATTTTGTTCGATAATTAAACATTTGTTCTTTTGAACTGTTATATTCTATAGCTGCACTTTTAAGGTTGAGACAAGACTCCTGGCCCTGTATGTTTTTTCAGAGATTTACCTATAAGCATAAATGAGTATAAATGAAATAAATAGAAAAAAATTTTAAAGCTAAAACTTTTTTAGGCACTTTGCAAAAAATATTCGGTTTTCATCAGTCTGTAGAGAGTTATTTTTTGAGAGAAGAACCAAGGGAGCAGCGGTGTTGATTTTATGTACATAACATCTACAGTAATATGCCTCAAAATTGTTTATGTAAAATTCTAATATTATTGTATTATTGTTGGTTATTACTTCATTATTTTTATTATTGCTTTTATTGTTAGTTTTTCGTTTTTATTACTGGTTATTTTTTTACTTTCCTTTTTAAATGCTACTTTTTGGGTTTTTTGTATAGTATTTTATGTATTATTGGAATGAATAAAACTGAACTAAATTTAAGAGTGACCGCAAGAATAATCGCATGAGTGCTGACATTGATTTTGGTCTGCAGCTTACAGACTTATCCATAATACTGCAGCACTCTTATTAAATTTCATAAGCTTTTTATTAACAGTTGATAGGGATATGCTTGTTTTTATTTTTGCTGTATACTCTTTATATTTAATGATTTTTTAATAATCGCAGCATCATGTGGCTGCATTTTTAACAAATTTTTTTTCAATCAAATTCCCATTATTCTTACATCAAACAAATTGAGATACATATAATTGTCTTAATTTTAAAGAAAATATAACTAGAAAAAGATTTGAGTGCTTTAGTTGTAAGCAGTTCATTCATCGGAATGCAAAACATGATTTTCAATGTAAAAACTAAGTCTTACCTTTCATCTCTCATACATGACAGCTGTTGTTTGATATTAGTTGGAAGACATTTTTAGTAATACTTTTGCTTTTAACCAGTATTCTAATCTTAAAAATTTTCTAAAAAATATCTTCAAACAAATATTTGTGGATGTTACAAGTTATTTCTTTTTATTTTAAAGTAAATATTTTTACTAAATCTTCTAAGGAGTTTAATATAGCCCTAAAAACCATAATCTATTAAAGCCTTGGTAAAAACAGAATTTCAAACTAGAATTTAGTTTTGAAAAACACATATATTTTACAATCTTTTGTCGTGTGGTTTAATGTTTTTGAAACGAAACTCGATATCGTAGATAACTAAATTATAATGATCTTAGCTCAGAAAAAACCTAACAATACGGAGAAAATGTCATGAAAAATATGTTGACTTCTTTTTAATTATAATTAGTTTAATATTTTTTCCTATGAGTATAAGTAGGCTAATACTACTTTAATATACTACTGGAATATACTAAAAAGGAGTGTCGAATGCTTACCATATACATTGGAAAGTTTCAAAAACTTTCACTTATTTTGGTTGGTGATTTCAACATCAAATTTTCTAAGGAAAAGTCCAATTTAAATTTTTCCGCATAGATTCGATATAAAATTAATAACAGGCCAAGAGTATTTATAACAATTTATGTCTTGTTGGACAAGGATTGATAAAATTTGTTCAAGAAAAAATCGTAAGCCAATTATTTCTATGATAAATCATATTAATAAGATTTTGGAATAAAGAAAAGCATTGGCTACTAATAACTTTAATTATACGAACAAACTTAAGCTCGCGACACAGATTACTGTAGAGGAGCGGCTTGTTCCTATTATTTTTATGCAATCTTTATCTATATACATCGGAAATTTAAAATTTCTTATTCAAAATATACATATAATTCTTACAAAAAAACAAGAATTAAAAAATTTGTGGCGACTTAAATACATTTAAAGAAAATTTTTTAAATTTTATTTTGCTGAATGCAATGTTAATAAATTCAAACTAAATAAATAAATCAAAAATGTTATTCAAACTAATTGTACACACAAGAAAACTCCATTACAGTCTCTTTCACTTTTGTGAATATTTCTCCTTGTAAATTACATCATTAAACTGCCGTTAAACTTTCTTTTTCAGTTTATTTCATAAAAATTGAAGTTTCTTCTCTAATTGACTTCAAAATACTTTCTGAAGTATCATTTAGAATATTTTTGTTTTGCAAAATAAAAATTGAAACATCTTTGAACAGATGCCTTTTAGCATTCATTTGAAGGGTAGCAAATGTATATAATGTCATGGTATGCTTTTTAGTATTAAAATGATGTTTTTATCAAGGAAAATAAACTTTGTTAGTTAATATAAGCTATGAATAATGAAGTATTCTGAAAGATATTAATGCTACATACAAAAAAATACTTAAATAATGGCTTCTTTTTGTTATTATAAATAAAACTAATCCCTTCTTTGATATATAAAATTCATTTAGAAAAATAATTGACTTTATTCTATCCAATTTTTTGTTTTTCGATATAAATTCTATAAAACTTTTCGATAACAACGACATTGGGTAATAATTTTTTATATCTTGTGTATTTGTTTTGTTAAACATTTATAGAATTATCTTACTACACAATTTTTGTGGTAATATTATTTCTCTTTTTGAAGAATTTTTTTAAGAACTTCTTTACGAATTACAACCAAAATAAAATCATATATAGCTTATGAATTTGAAAGAAATAATTTTTTGTTGTCTAGCTTTATAACACTTTGTACACAATTTGAGTATTGTTTTTTGAGAAAATCCTATGACTAAGGGCATGTATATCTTTTATCTGTAATTTTGATCGACATTTCTTTATTTTGAGTATGGCTAAGAACATTCGATTAGATTTTAAGGATCAATTTCTCTCTAACAAATTTATATTCGAAATTTTTTTTGATGAGAACTTCAGTTGTAAATTCTTTTACGACTTTTTTCTGATAAAATTTAAGTTTTCTTTTTACATTTTCTGTTTCGTAATATAATTACCATTAAAGGCTAGTACATTTTTTTATATTAGTGATGTTTTTTATAGCTAAATATAAATAAAAATATTTGATTGTTTTTAACTCAAGGCTCTCTGAATATCTTTTAGGTTAGATAGAATTGCTTCTATTTGCTGAAATTCAAATGAAAAAACTTATAGAAGTTTGAGCATTATTCATAGCTTTGAACCAATTTTTAGTTTTCTATTTTTCATATTTTTTTTGATTAGATATTAAGGACTGTATTTTTTCCGATTTTAGTTTTGAGTTTTCTAAAGCATATTATTCTTGAACTTCTACGTCAAAATTAATTGTGCAATACGTGAATAATAGTGCTTAAGCTTCTCTACTATGAAGTCTTTTTACAATACCTCAAAAAGATTAACTAAAAAATGGCCATGAAATTATATTTTATTTATTTATTAGAAATATTGAAAATTGAGGAATTTTATATAATTTTGTTGATGTCAAAATTATTCAGGCGACCAATCGTTCTCCTTTGAAGAGGACAGCTCGCTTTTTTAAAACTCTATCCTGGTTTGAAAAGTGTGTTCCTTTCCAATATTGGGAGTAGAAAATTAGTTTTGTAAGAGTCAACAAAGCTACAATAATGGCACTTGTCATAATACAAGAGCAAAATTTTGATCTAACCAACTGTATTGAAGTCGTTACAAGACTTCAAATTCAAGAGAATGATCAGAAATGGTTACAAATTACTGCATACAGGCGCCTTGCATACACCATATCATTAAATGAAGTCAGAGTGCAATGCTTTTTATTTTTAAATATATCTAACTGTTTTTTATTAGATATTACTTGCAAAAAACCAGATATTTTAAAAGTCATTATGTGCATCAAAGTTCCTCTTACAAAAATGTTGAATTTTCAAGCTAAAATAACACCCTCTTTTAAAATTACGAAACTTCATAGAAAGTTCATATTAAGTACTTCACAGGACTAATCAAAATCACTCGGAATATGACTCTCATTATGGTCATTATAACCTCAAATATTTTATTTACTACTTAATTAGAAGAAACCAAACATCTTTTAAAACCATTTCATTAATCTTCTTTAAGTCACAAAATTAAATATTTTTACTCCACGACGTTTTTAATTTTAAACTTCAAATAAGCTTAAAACAGAAATCTTAATCAAACAAAATTTTATAGAAGAAAAAGTATAAAAGAAATCTTGATAGAAAGTAACGCATACACTTAAAAGTCATTTTGCTTTGGTGTAAAATTTGAGCTAGTTAAACAAAGTTTTTGCTTTACAGTCAAATAAAATTTCATAAATATAAAATATATAGGAATACTATTTTATTTTGGACATATGTATTTAAAACTTATGAATACTGTTCTAAGCCAAAAGAAAGACTTCCTTTCTAACTTCCACTTAAAAATTCATGCTACAACACATGATATGAATACCTTTAGCATGTATGTGCCTAGAGATTTTTTTATTATTTTCTAAGAAATATTTTTAATGATATCTTTTATTCAATAGATATTAATAGAAAGAAGATATACTTGGACAGTAAATGTAGGCTAAGTGGTTAGCTCATATTCATATTTGAACAGCATAAAATGTTTTTCCAGCTATAAAAGTATACTCGTAAGTCGTAATTATCCTTCATACTGAAACAACAACAACAAAAAATAGAAAAAGTAGAAGAACTTAAACTTAGTTTTTTTGATCGTGTATTCATCACCTCAGCTTAAGAGTCTCTGAACCTTAAAATAAATTGATAAGAAGTTAAATAAATGTTTAATCTTAATGTGGAGAGTGAATTTTGAAAAGAGTTTTAATTTTTTATGATATTATTTATTTTTGTGTACAACTTTTGGAATAATTTAAGACACTTTTAAGTTCTTTGAAATCTGACATGCAAAAACTGTAATTCTTTGTAATTCATCTTTGAAAAAGTATATCCAATAATTTTCAGTTTTATTACTTTTTTGTTACCTGCTTAAAAATCCCATTTAAAAGGTTGGAATTATTTAACAAATATAAATATCCTAGTTTAACAATAAAATTCTATTTCTCAACCTTTTTTGATTTTTGCTTTTTTAAGGCATGCTAATTTAACAACTTTTTATTTTTTATTATTAAACAAAAAGGAAGCTCTTAGTGATGATAAATTTTTAGAAACAATATAAAAAGTTTGAAAGTTAAAATTGCTTTGGGTTTTTGAGTACAATCAAGCTAACAAAGTTTGATTACATGTAATTCATCACCTAAATATATACATTACTCTTGTGAACCATATATAAGTTTGGAAAAAAAAGGATTTGTAATTTATTTTCCTTTATAAAATTTTTAATAGCCTAAATATAATAAAATTTATAATATTATTCCATTTTGTTAAAAACTGAACAAAACAAAACTCAAAATTTAGTTTTAATATTAAAAAATATTCAAAGTTCATATGTTATTCAAACAACTCTCTTGACTCTTAAAATAAAGGATTTCAGGGGTAGAATGTTATAATTAAATTTGACTAGACAAAACTGATTAATCTCTAGATGGTATTGAGGTAGAAAAATTAATGTTTTTTGAAGACCCTTTAAAATATATACAAAATAAGTTTTTTAATTCAAACAATAATAATTAATACATATTTTATTAGATTGCATATATTATCCTTTTATATTAATACTAAAGTATCATTTGATTTGAAAAACTTGTTTAAACTTTGATTAAAGAGGATGTCCATAACATGTAGAATTAAATTTCAAATTTCTATTAAACTTTATTAAAATTCCTGATACACCATTTCATGATTTGTTAATTTAAAAAGTCATAAATTAGAAGTTTTTAATCCCATCCACACTCTCAGGTTAATAAAATTGGTCCTAAATTTTCCACGAAATGAATCAAAATGTTGTTTAGATTTAAAACTTTTTGGTTTATCATAAAGTCAAATAGAGTTTTAGAATAATTAGTAATTGATTTATTACACTTTTTGCTAAAAACTTTTTAATTCATTTATTAACAACTCAAGTAGAGAAGCAATATTTCGTTATAAAAACATCGATGTTTTCAAAAGTGGAGATATTTGATATTTATTAACAATACATATATCAATATTTATCCGAGCTTGGGAAACATAACCATTTATAATTGATTATTAATATTTATTGAGATAACATAAAACATTTCAACAAATATTAACAATGAGAAAACTGGAAAATAATAATTTTACAATAACAAAACAAAAACAAAAATAAACTGTGTGCTTAAGAACACACCGCAATAGTGTAAACTTGATATTTTGAATAATTTATATACTCATATGAGCATTGTTTTGAATCCAAATTCTTTTCTAAGCTTATTCGATTGTTAAATAGAACTTTTTAAGAACTTTTAGTTGTGATATGTTTGAAAGAAAGCTACACGTAAGGCTTAGAAGATAAAGCAAATTTTACTATTTAAAGGTCATTTAGTAAAAATTGTAAATTGTTTTTATTCAAAGAAAAAATTTTACATATATTAAATAAGACTCTTCTTACTTTTTTTTGGTGTATATTTTAACACAATTCAATGAGTAATGTAGTAATTTTTACTTTCACTAAACTTGGATAGTTTGCTTTTTCTCATACTCAGAAATGTGTTTTTCTTACTAATAAAATTACAACTTTTAAGAATTTATATTTGACGTATCTTTTAAGGAAATTCGATCAGTTACATAGAACACTATAAAAATGCGGGTGGAAAATAAATATGTTCAAGGAAATATATATGTTTGTTGAGTATATAATTTACATGAATTTACTTTAATTTGCTAAAATTGAGTATTTAAATTATTGATTCAAGTACATCGAAAATCGAGTAAATGCGTTTACTTAAAAACTTAAATTTTTTTTATTAAGGGAAGATATGGCAAGAAGTTCAATCTAAAGCTGTAGCGCAAATTACAGCAACAGTTGAACATGAAAATTTTCCCATTTGGGTTCGATTCCAACAGCGAACTTTACTAATGTGATATTTTTGAGAGCGATATATACATATATACATATATATAATATATAAAATGATTTTGTTTTTAATTATATAATTACGGCTGAGATTTCCTTTTATCAAGATTTAGGATGACGAGCTTTAGCGTGATGAGATGCCATAAGAAGTTTCCACTTCAAAAACAACCCCACACTGGGAATTGAAGTTATCCTTCCATGTTAGGGAAACCTGGACATGAGATTTTCATTGCAACTTATACTTATATAGCATCTCATACTATCGCACTTATAGAAGACGATAAAACGTGTGTGATTCTAAAATTCTACTTCTTGTTTTTATGTTATCAAAGCAGATTTTTATAAGAGTCTTCAGATGGAACGTTTGCATTAATGGTTTCAATGCCTTTATAGTCTGAAAAACTTTGTTAAAACATATATTGCACATTACTTATACTGTGTTTATATAACTAAAGACTTTATTATAAATTTCTCAAAACGAAATGAATTACCCGGATTTGTAGATCCTAACCTATTAAAATATGGAAGGCTTTTTTTAAAGCAAAGAAAATGGTGATGTCTGATCTTATAATAAGAAGAACTTGAAAAATACCAAAAGTTTATACATATTTGCAAATTGGTAACTATATAAAGTTGACAAAAATTCTCAAAAATTCCAATAAGTTATATGAATAAAATATTTCTAACTTTGTTATATTAGTTTTAAAAAAATTTGGACATATTAGGATACTTGGAATAATGATGCAATAGTCAAAAGATAAGAAAAAAAGGAATTCAAAACTTTTCCTTGGTGCCATAACCTATGAAATACTTCTTTCATTTTCTCCAAAGAGAAGTTATATTCATATATTTATAATACAATAGCTTTGTAAACAATAAAATATTTTTGTACAAAACTTAAAAAATACCAAAGAATTTTCATTCCATATAAAATTTTTCATTTCATGCAAATTGTTAGAACACTTAAATAATAATATTTAAAAATAATTATAAAATAATAATTTACATTTTTTCATAGATTCAGTGAGGTATGACAGCAAAGACATCAAAGTTATCAATCTAAAACGTGAGTAAAATAACCAGTATTTTTGTTTACAGGTGGTCTTTTCAATATACATAAATAGAAAAAACCATTTTTCCAGACGAAAAATTTATAAATTTTCAAAGTTAATTTGATATGATATCAACAGAAAAATCTTTATTGTAAAATCTTAGAAATTTTTTACTAGAAGATTTATAACAACAACAATAAAAGTTTCAAACCCCCTCTATGGAAACAATTTAGTTTGAGTAATTATTTCATTAAAACCCAGACAAATTAGTCACAGAACCATTAACTTCAATTATAAATAGCAAAAGGGAAATATACCTTCAGTATTCTATTAATGACAAACTCTTGCTGAACTTTCCTTCTGTAATCGAGGGTTATTTTCTTTAAGGTAGCAAATTATACAATCGCATATCCTACGGATATAAGAACCTTCTCCTTTTGAACTTAATTCTAAACCAAAAACCCAAGTTGACAGATTTCAATCGACTGAAATTGTGAGTTGGATACATTTAAATAATATATTTCCTGAAAAAATAAAATTTAATTGAAAAGAATATTGCTGCAATTGTCTTTTTTTACTGCTAAATATAAAAATTTTTCTAGGTGATATCACACTTATACCGGATGTTTGGTTAGATTATATTTTTCCTGTGTGTTTGTTTTAGGTGGTTTTAGCTAGTGGATGTTATCAAAATTTAAGTTTTTTCAATGATTAAACTATAAAATTAAAATAAAAATTAATCTTTGCAGAATTTAAATTATGTTCTTTAACGAGCTTGGACTAAAATTAAAAAAAAAAATTGCAAGACCATTTCTTACTGTTTGAGAAAAAATTAGCAAATCATTCATTTATGTTAATAATTTACGCTGAAAGTGCTTGAAAACCGCTCTGCGGAAAAACGTAATCAATTTTCAATTTTTTATACCTGTAGTCAAAGGTTTTAAATTTATTTCGAAAAAAAGAATAAATTTTACCAATCTTATTTTTTAATTTATCAAAAATATTAACTTACTGATGAAATTTAGTTTCTAGCAGAAACTTTAGGGTAGTTCTTACCCCCTCAAAATGAATGATAATAGATAAAACAAATACTTTTGATGCACTGATAAGTTATAAAATTTCAGTTAATTCGAGTTAGGAACACATTTTTGTCAGAAAAAACTAAAAAGAAATTTCAAACTCAAAAAGCCAAAAATAAAATATATATATATATAATAAAATATATGTCTTCTTAATGCAGAAGATATCAGACAGATATCGCTGTCAAAATATGAAATAAACGAAAAATAAAAAAATCTCTAAAGAACTTATTGTATCAGTCTTCTGCGTGATTCATGCAGACAATAAGATTTAAATTATTGCACTTTTCTCCTTTTAGCAAGATTTTTTAAAATTAAAACTTATTTTTTGTTTCCATTTCTAATTCCGAAAATGGTCAACATAAAGCTGTAAGCTGTAAAGGACAACAAGGTGACAGTATCTACTAGTAAAGTTTTTGAATTACTTTGTTGTTCAATTTTTGTCCTTGCTTTACTTTTTGTTCGCCTGAGTCAAATAGAATGCAACAAAAGAATAAAAGCAATTGTATACTACTTCGGGCATTTGAAGCTTAAAATACAAGTTAAAAGGGATCTAACTGGGCCCTATGTTATCAAGTCATGGATTCTGGAAAACATAGAATTAAAAGGATTCACTTTTCTTTATTTTTCTCCTTCGGTAATGGACAATTCTATGAGCTGCCTTCCATTTGGGATTTTTTTCTTCCCTTTTTTTTGTTTTATGGACTCGTGAAAGTTTTTAGAATATAAATTTTATTTCACCAAAAGAACAGCAAAATACTAGTTGGAAAATTAATGAGCAAAAAAGTAGCTGAAATCAATTTTGCTAGCTTTGAAATTCTGTGCACTTTTTTTTGTGCAATTTCAAAAGGGTATCATTTTACTAAAAACCAACTCTTGTTTAATGTGAAAAATGACTTGTATATTCCTTTTATTTAGTTTTATATGAAAATATAAGTTGAGGGCTTTAGAAAAAGGTTATTAAGAGGTTATTTTTTGACCTATTTTAAAGTGTAGAGACAAAAAAATAATAATAATTTAATGTTTAGTCATTTATTATAAATGAACTTTGATGACTAATGCTGCTTAAATTAAACAGCTTGGAAATATTGTTTGTTATTTAAATACCATATTTATTAATTAATTATGAATTCGGCTTTATGAATGCCGAATTAATTTATAGCAAGAAATTTTTGAGTAAACCAATATCAAAAATATTTATACAGCTTCAAAAATATTATGCCAAAAATGAAATCGGTTTTGATCCATGCTCATACCTTGCAGAAGGATACAAGTAAACAAAAATAAATCAAAATGTAAATTTTTATAAATAAGTTAAAGTTAGTACTACTTCGATTCAAACAAACACAATTCATAAAAATATTATTGAAATATGGATTGAAAAATACGATAAATATTTTATAGTAAAATAAAAGAAATCTCTAAAAAAAATCCGCGAAGAAAACTTTTGAAGGTCAATTATACTGAACTTTATTTTGAATAGATTTTGAATTTCAGTTTTTTTACAAAATAATTGATATTCAAAGTTAAAAATAGTTTTATTTGAAAACTGCTTCTATCTAACATTATCTAAAAAAAATAATTAATTGAAATTGAAAAGCGTTTAGCTTAAGAATTCTGTATTTTCAAATTAAGATTTTCTATTGAATCGTTTCTGTGAATTTTTGATTTTTCACTTATTTAAAATTTTTGATTATTCATTTTTCCTTTCAAACATTTTATAAAACTCGCTGTTTCTCGTTTAACTTTAATATTAAAGAAGTCAACCAAACTTTATATTAAAAATATACAATGCGTTTGAATAACTTTTGACTTTATTTCTAATCCATCTATGTATAAGTAAATTTAACACCTTGAACCACCTATTTGAAAATAATTTTAGGCAAGCCATCTATAAGTTTGAAATTAAGTTTTTTGACAAAGCTTGACTTTCTTTATCCAAGGCTTCTCAAAACTTGTTTTGATACAAAATTTTTCAAATAAAGCTAACTAAAAGGGATCTTATTGAAAAATCACATAAATTCCCAAGGCAATAATAATAATAGTGAAATTAAATTTATAAAAATTTACTATGGTAAAAATCATTATGTAAGTGAATGAAAATGATTTTACTATAAGTGGCACAGAAATATTTTCTCTCAATAAATGTCATCCATTATGTTTCTGGATGAACGACATAAAAAATTCTACATAATCTTTTCTGACAGCAAAAATTTATGTCATGGATCAATAAATAAAAATCTCTCAGAGGACGTGAGACGCATTTTTTACTCAAAACTATTTTTTAAATTCTTAAATTTTTAAGGCTTTAATATTTTTCTTACCGCCTCAGTCGTCTTTTTTTTTCAGGATTATTTATCTTGATATTTTCTTTTGTGATATTCATGCTATCTACAAGTAACATTGTACTATTTCTGGATTTTCATATTTTAAATATATTAACAGATATTTCTAAGCTGGCGTCTCTTTTGAATTTATAGCACTGATAAAATTGTACCAAGCAAATTTATATTTTTATTACATTTACAATTGCTTTCGGTTCAAAAAGCTGAAATTATTCACTTATAGTGATCAAAATGGATTAAAAAAACATAATAAAATGAAATTTTTTAAATTTAGACCAACTCAAAGTTGATATGCTCCAAAAATTTTAACTAGTGAGAAACGAATGTTTCGTAAAATTCAAGTTATAAAATTTCGTAAAAATGTAAAAATTTAAACTAAAATTTCTTAGCAGAATAATTTAATGTAACTTTTTACATGCTATACATAGAATTTATGAGTAGAAATAAAAGCATTAGCAAAATTATTTTGTTTGCTTGCCAAGAGATGATTTGATTTTATGATCGCTTGCGATTTACGTGTGAATAACAATTCAAATGAATTTCTTTTTGTTTAAATTTAATTTTCCGGAAACTTTAACCATATATCTAAGGATATTTTCAAAGTACTAGAATGGAGAACATCTGAGCATATAGTACCATTTGGTAAATTAAGTCCTGAAGTTAACAAATCCTTCAGTTAAGGACATACTTCTTTTCAGATTATTTACCCATGTCAGTTGTTTATAGCTAAATAATTCTACTGACTCTGGATAACCAGAGTTCAACATGTTAAAATATTTTTTATACACAACAAATTTAAATTAAGATTTCTTTTGTTTGTTTTTCAGCACTTCAACGAGTGAATTTGAGGTTACAATGGTAGATGTTTTATGTTTTATTTTTTGGTAGAAAACTCTACTTGTATTTTTCAAGGATTGTTTTTATATAGCTCTACACAAAAGAATAAGTCACTAAAAAAAACAAAAACTTAAGTTTTTTTACATTTCAAGAAATATAAAATTATTTAAGAGGTAGATGACTTTTTGATATAACATTATTAAAATTACTCTTCAGTCATTTGAAAAAAATAAGAAAAATACCTACAAGACTTTTAGTGCAAATATTTCGTATACAATTAATTCTGCTATCCCTATTAATTAGAAAAGTGAAGAGCGAGTGAAAAGTAAAAAAGAATTTCAAAAGTTTTAAACAAATTTATGATACGCCAGTCAAGTTTTTTACTTGACATTTATCAAAACATATTTATTAACCAAAGCACATTTAACAAAGCTTATCACATGTAACGCAATTACATAAAATTCTCTTATGGATGACTTGGCAACCTTAAATCACAAGCGTTTTTTGTTCGCGCCATTAGTACATGGTTTTGCAAATTAATTCGAAAATCAATTTAAATAAACAAATTGGTTAAAAATTTTTGAAATTGACTGCTGCTTTTTACTTTTTGCAATTTAATGTTAAAAATATTGACAAATTGAATTATCCATTCACAGATAATCTTAAATTTTATAATTTAAAATTTTAGCGTCAATTGAAAAAAATTTTTTTAAATTATTTTAAATAATGTCAAATTTCTTCAATTTCAGTATCAATGTTTTTGTTTTTGTTTTGGTTTTTTAGGAATTGGATTATTTTTATCAAATAAATCAATTAGAAATTTTTGACATTTTACCGCACGGTTTTTCTTTTGATTTGTCAACTACAATGATTTTGTAACACTTGGATCCGGTAATTTTTCAGTGATTATTTCCAAGATTCTGCACATTTTTGCCCATAAACGGGAAGCTTAGTTACGTAAGCAATAAAAAAAAGTAAACTTACGTAGTGTACTATAAATTTGTTTCCTTTAGGGTCACTACTTTTGAAACTGTTGTAGTTCTAAGTTAATTTTAAGCGTTGCTTATGAAATTTTATATAGTTTGCTTATTTTAATAGTTTATCTAGTTAATACAGTCTTTTACTAATATTGCTGAGATGCTTAGTTTCTTAGCTTTTGCGTATTGCGTGAATTTGGCATATATAAGCTGCGTTGAATATTTTGAAGAATTTTAAAACGATCCCAAAATTTGGGTATCAGCTACAAGAGAAATCTACTAGTTCTCTTTAGATTTCAGATAAAAAAATTTTGCCTTAATTTTATCCTGGTTTTGATAAGAAATCTGAGAATAAGCTTTCCAGTCTAACATATCAGATAAAAGCCTCAATAAATCTATTACTTGTCGTATTAATCATAAGATTAGTCCCGAAACTTCCACTTTTATTATTATTACTAGGACTTTGATGTAGCTTGACATTAGTGAATATTTTACTAAAAGATTGTATATCTTGTATTCTCAGTGAGATAAATTGTGTTTGTCATAATATTTTTGTAACTTTTCCTATATAAGTTCAATTTAGTCAAAAATAATTAACGATTTTATTATATTTATTATTATCAACAGACTCATACAATAGTTTAATTTGTCTTATGACTAAAATTTAACTCATACTTCAAAAAACGAGCTTCAATCAAAATAAAATATCATTACTGAGTTAAGTTAGAAGTTGACAACTAATTTCTAAAAAATTACTGGAAATTATTTTCTAAGTAAGAAGCTTCTTTTTTAATTCTTATTTTTGGGTATTAAATACTTCCTTATCCTTTATAAATATTCCTTCAAAATAATTTGATTACCTTGATTGCATTTTTTTACACGCTTTTGATGTTTCATCCCTTTGTAGATGACATATTTGAAACTTGAAAGATGGACTCTTGAAAATTTTTAAGCAAACTTTATAACTTTTAATAAACCAAAGAAGAACCATAATTCAATTATGGTCTTTTGATTAAGCTCATGGGTTTCATTTCATGACTTTTGAGCTTGTGAAAGTAGTTCTACTGGAAATATTCTCAGTTTTTAGTTTTTATTAATAATTACCACGCTTTAGAACTCAATTAGCAGATTTCATATTTTTTTGTTTTATAAATTAATACCGCGTGATATTTTCATAATTTCTTTGAAAAGAAATATGTTATTTATTCAAAATGTCATTAGCCAATTAGGTCATTGTTGCATTTTTATCACACTTTTAATTACTTAAATAATTTATAAATACAAATATCTTATTAGAGGGAAAGTTAATAAAATTAAATTCTGAAAATAATAAAATTTTTATTTAAAAAGGCTGAAAAACTATAATGATTAAAGTTAGCCTTAGTTCTATTCATTCATCAGAATTTCTTAGGAATGTATTTCAAAAGCTATCATTCAAATATTTGAAAAAATCTTTACCATTATAATTCTTTTAAACTCTTTTTGTAAAGCTATAAATCAGGTGAAATCATTTTTGGATAAAAGAAACCTTTTAAACTGAATCACATATAAACGATAAAATCCTTGCCAAAGCTTGTACCATTTATATTATGAAATGTGTTTTTAGAACAGTATTCAAAATAATATCCTTTAACTAAATATAAATTGCTTTCAGGTTTCTTTTTTATAGAATCTTAAGGTGAATCCCATGTGCAACAGTTTCAAGTATTATTTTTATGTTGTTTTTTTTTATCTTATTTGTCCTTTATCGAATAAAGTAATTCCCTTAACTCATGAGATTACATATTTATTCATTAAATTGCTTTTAGTATTATACGTTTCTTTTCTTCATAGAATCAAACTATACAAAATTATGCTGATATCTGGAAATCTTTTGTACCAAAATTTGAATTGTCACGTGATAAGATAATGATATGCCCACATCATTTTGCCATTAAGGAAGTTCCTGTTTCAATAAAGAAATTTTACAAATTTTCGATAAGAATAAAAACCTGTAGGATATATTTCTTTCTTTATTTTACTTTTTTTTCTTGCAATAAAAATCTCAGAGCTAAAAGAAAAAGAAGTTATAAAAAACCAAGTTTTTTATGGTGTTGGTTTTATGATTTTTATTTTTGGTTTGATGAACTCAAAACAATTGCGAAAGCGAATTAATCATAAAATTTCGAAAAGTATTTTTCTTTCAGAAGATTTTATCATTAATAAAAACACTCAAAACACATTTCAAATAAAAATATATATATATATATATCTATTGATATATTATATGAAAATCACAAATCTAATTTACAAAGTTACATTAAAAATCCTAGTCTTTATAAAAAGGCCAATGTCCACTTTAAAAGGGTCCCTTTATCTATGATAAGCTTTTTGCTCAAATTCTCTTAATGTTCTTTCAATGTACAAAAAAACATGAAATGGAGCATGAAGCCACGTTTTATTTTACTTGATGTGATAAAATAAAAGAAAAAAAAATCTGCAAAGTATATAGCAATCAATATAAAAGAATATAGAATCTTAGAATCTTGAATGCGCCCAGACTTAATAGTCCTTTCAGTATCGATGAATCTGAATTCAGTGATTAGAGGCCAACAAGATTGAAGTGAATTTGTTCATGGAAACAACAATTTGCCATAATTTAAATAGCGCGTGGCTTTCTTTTATTTTACCCTCACAATTTATAGTATTTAAAAAATTTGCTTTTTGTTATCAATGTGGGAAAAATATTATATCTTTGACGTAATTGTAACAGAGAAAATTGTTTCTGTTTTTCACTTTTTTTCGGAATTTAATGATTTTAAAAGAATTAAATTTACTTCAAATATATAGAGCTTAGCGAAAATATTTAACAGTGCGTTCAAAAGTCGTATAGAGATTCTATTATTAATGGTTTAACAAATACAGATCTTTTGAGATTCTTTAAGTGCATCAAATTAAAGTTTGAAAGGCTTTAATAGACAGACAGGCTAAGAGATATATTTTCATAAAAATATACAACAAGATACCACAGAGCATTTTTAAACGATTGAATATAGAAATAACATGAAATGAACTAAATAATAAAGACTTAAAACTTCTTCAGTTTTTGGCACGAAGGAAGACATTATAACCACCACATTTACAAAATTTAAATAAGTGGAGGCATGCAAGGATGATGAAAAGCAACGTTTAGAAGAACACTTTAATTAATTTTCCAGTAATATGAAAAAAAAAACCTAAAAGCTACACTGTTTTAAGGCAAGTGGCAGAAGAACAGTGGATGAATTTTTTTTCTGAATCCAATGTTTTTTTACAACGAAAAATTTTTCAGCCAATATTTCACTACTAAAATATTCAAAAAATTACTTCTTTTATTGAAGTTAAATTATCTTAGATGCCTATTTCAGTAATTCTCATATTACTTACCTGTTGCGATCACCATTTTTTTAATTTTTTGTTGCTATGATCAATTTTTCACAGAAGAATGTTACAAAAACTCTTTAGAAGTAATAAGTACTTTTATTAACAAAAACTAAACTAGATACTCCTCAGGCTCGTTACATTAAACTCAATTGTTTTAGCTTAATAGCTATTAATTAACTCTGCTAAAAAGCTAACTCAAAATCAAAAACAACCCAATAAATGACTTGAATATTTTTCTCTCACATTACTTATATATTGTAGGATTACAATAATTATCTAAAAATATTTAACAAGGTTTGTATTAAAATTTCAAAATTATTGAAGACTTTTCAGTCTGAACGCTGATTCAAAGTTTGTCATTTCCCCTAACAAAGAAGTCGTTCAAAAAGAAATCTTTTTTAGAATGTCAACAAATTTACTGAAAATAAGTAAAAATAGTTTTATACATTTCATATCTAAAAGAATGTTAATAGAGTCGAAATTAGATCAATATTTTCAACAGAAATTGCAGTCTGAAATATAATCTGTAACTTTTTTTATGAAAAATGGCCTAAGAGAAAACAAGTAGCTAGAATAGTAGAATTCTAAAGTTACCAAAAGCTAAACAGCTCAGTTTTTTATTTTTCTAACACTAAGAATAGACAGTTAACATAACTCTCATGCCAACAAACAAGTAAACGTTCATTTCTCTTCCTTAAGTCAGCTATAATAAGAAATAGAGTTCATCACAAAGTTAGGGTATTTATTTTTTACTTTATTTCTCTCATAAATAATAAATGCACTGAAAACAACAAATTTATCAGAATAATGAATTTTTAGTTTCTCATTTAAGAACCTCAAATTTGTTCAAAAAAGTACACTTTTGTTAGCCGTTTCCAAAACTTATGAATTTTTTACTTCACATTAAAATAAATCTTGTAGGTCTCTTTTTAGCTATAAATTAAAAAATATGAAAGAAATAACCTTAAAATAAGATCCCTTAGGTCTATATCCAAAAGAAAAACCATTAAAACTCTTTGGAAAATTGTTCCATTTGTATTTGTTTAACCATGCTGAAGATTTTAAAAAAAGGTTTTACTGAAAAAAATATAAGTACTAAGCTTCTATAAAAAATTTAAAAATCATATTTTTAGCTAACAATGTTTGGTATGAATCGTTTTTGTTGTTTCTAATGAGAATGCATTCTAAGAATAATTATTTTAAAGAATTCAACTCAGAATGAATTTTAATAGCTGTCGAATTTGTATGTTATCCAACTCGTATTTTATTCAATTCTAGACTTTTAATTTTGAGCTATTGTTCTTTCAATAGTTGAACTTTTTCTAAATGCCTTTTCTACAAAAATGATAATTCTGGCCAAAACAAGGTTTGTTACTAGTAATTTATTTCTACTGAATACGTAAATATCGAAAATTGATTCAAGAAACTGCAAAAACCTATTACATATCAAACCATTTCATGTATGCTGAAGAATAATGAAATTCTACCATTAATTCTCAGTGCAATGAACGTATGCCTAATGATTGGTTTTCCCCCGCGGTTGAAAATTATTAGTTTGTATACTATTTCATTTGAACAAAACGTCAACCTAAATTGCCGAGTTCTGTTATTTCTAAGATTGATATCAATTATATTCATCGAGATTATACGACTTGACGACTCTGTGAGTGGCAGTTTAGTTGAAGTGCATAAGATAATTAAACGCACACAAAGAAGTATTTTTCAAGCTACTTAAAACTTGCATTGATTTTCAAAAAACTAGTGAAATCTCCATCTCTTGCTCTTTATGAACAGCAGCTTTTCTTCATTTCTATATAAAAGATTTTAAGTCAGTTACAACAATGTTTTGTTTTTCTATTTAAATTGTTTTGCTTTCAATTTCACTAAAATTTGCAGGAATTTTCATTTATTTCGGAGATTTTATTATACTGTTTATTTTTATTTTAACATAAATATAACATCACTAACTGCTCGACTTTTTTATTATTTCTTAAAATGTAGGCTCCAGTATTTATGGTCTGTACAAGACGCTAAGATCAATTAAGAATATTCCCGGGAAATTAATGATATTTATTTTACTGTTATAGCACAAAACTTCTGTTCATTTAAGCTAATTTAAATAGTCCTTATAGTTATATTTACTTTTAAATTTTTTCTTATTTAAATACAATTTGGGTATCATATTAAGCTTTTGACATATTTTAAGTAGTTTAATTTTTAATACTAGCAAACTGCAATTTTTATGTATAAAAAACAAAAATATAACTCTTCTATATCTTTTCTCTGTTTCTTTTTCATTTAAATTTCATATGTAAATATTTTTACAGATATAGTATACTTAACAAATTTTATTTATGGATTTTTCTTGTTGTTTTCATTTATTCGGAACATTCATATAGTAATGTAATTCTACTTTGCTTTTCCAAAGTATTAAGGAAGAGTAATCAGGATGCACAAAGTTAAACAATACATAGAATTCCGCTGCGGCATAGAATTTGTGTGCAAATTATGATGCACAACTGCATTTTAATGATTGCAAACTTACATACATTCTCTGAATAGAATGTCTAACATGTATATCAGAAGTCTCAGTTTCCGTTGAAAATTATAGCTTCTGCTACTTCAACAGAATAAATCCATATTTATATATAAATATTAATATATACACATTAACAAGGAATATATACAGCAAAAACAATAATTTTATACAGCTCCAATGATACATAATTTTTTTTTAATTTTTAATTTTTAAAGACTATACACTCAAACTTGAATATTTTATTTGGCTAGTAAAAAAAACACTGTAGTAGAGAACTGCATTGCGTTTTGCAATATAATGACTGGATTCAATTTTGGGAAAAAGTATAAACGTTGCAGTTAGGTTTGCTTAGTTTACCAATTTGAAATTCTAGTCTTGTTGACTAACTTTTTCAATCAGTGATGATGACAGCTATTTTCATTTTTCTTAAATTTGAAATTCAAATTAGCTCTACATATTGCTAAAATGAATTTTTCTTTAAGAAAAAAAATCATATCCCTTTACAAAAGTTAGCTTGTTAGTAAAAAAATAAAGTTAATACAAAAGAGACATCCAAAACATTTAGGCAATGAATTTACATATGTCACTCTTGATTATAAAATAAAATTCATTTAATTTTAAATTAATTCAAGGTTTGTTTTTCTTCTTTTTATTTGTCAAAAACTTTTTTGGAAATTGAGAATTAGAAGGTTCGCAATTTTCAAAAAACTTAGTTCAAACTAGTTATAAATATAAAGAAACCAACACTAGTTCTTAACTTATATCAGGCCTGCACAACATACGGCCCGCGGGCCGCATGCGGCCCGTCTGGTGCTGGCTAATGGCCCGCGTACATTTTTATATACATGAATCAAAAGACTTCATAAAATTTCTAAAAATCCAAGTTAAACAATATTCTTGTGTTTGCCATTTTGCTATTTGATCGCAAAGTCTTTTTTGCTTGTTTTTCAACATGTATAAAGCGAACTCTTGTTTTAGGGAAAATATGTACAGGTAAATTCTTGTAAATTTCCGTAGCGTGCATATGATTTCTCAATTTTTTAAGGCCTAGGCATAACTAAGACAAATAATTTTTTCTGAATATTCTTCTGGAGAATTTTTTTTATTTATTGCATATACATCTATATTTTTGTTTTTTTGTCAAGTCTTCCTGGGTACTTTAAACTTGTAGCCATTTTAAAAGTTAAGCAGTTGTAAGACAACTCAGTAACAGTGAATATTATTATTTAGAAATCTATCTCAAAATAGTTAGAAAACTAAAATTAATAAATCTACATAATCCACATTTTTGGTTTTAATAGTTGTGAAAAATATTTTTTTTTGAGAAAATGAAGCAAAAAATTGAAAGGGAACGCAGAGTTTTCAATGCCGAATGGACAAACAAATACTTTTTTACAATATTTCAAGAAAAAATAATTTGTCTTGTGTGTGGTGAGACATCAAATCCTCACTTAATTAGATGAAACTGAGTGAGAAAAAAATTAAAGCGGCTAATTTGATGACATCTATATGAAAGGAACAGCAATTTTTTAAGAAAACAACAACTGAAAACAAAACAGCTCCCAAGGTAGGCTTCCAGATTTCAAGAGAAATTGCTGCTGCTGTATGTTGATGTCTGTTGCTAAATTATGTCCGGAAAAAATTCGGCTGTTTGAGAATATCAGTTTGTCAAGAATGACTATAAAGCGAAGAATAGCTGAAATTTCAACAAACCTTAGTAATCAGCTGAAGCAAAAATCTCGAAATTTTCTGTTTTATAGTTTATGTATGGATGAAAGCACAGATTTACAGGATACAGCACAGCTTCTCATTTTTATTAGAGGAGTTGATAAAAATTTTGAAATTACAGAAGAGCTTGCTGGCTTACCAAGCCGCACAACAGGAAAGGAGCTCTTTAGTGTAGTAAAAAAATTCATAACTGAAAAATTGGGTTTCGAAAATGTAATGAACGTAGTAGTTTCCATTGTAAGCTACATCCGATCTAGAGGACTCAAGCATAGGACTTTTAAAGCCTTTCACGAAGAAGTAGATGCTGAGTACACCGACGTACTTTACCATACCGCAGTGAGATGGTTGATCCGTGAACGTGCTATCCAGCGTTTTGTTTCATTGAAAAAGGAAACATTTAACTTCCTCGAAAATGAACCAAAACAATTTCTAGAGCTTCAAGAAGAAGTATGGAATAATGATCTGTTTTTCTTTTGCGACATTTCAAAACATCTAAATGATTTGAATATTCAGCTTTAAGGGAAAAACCAGCTTATATTTGAAATGTTTGCAGCAGTGAAGGGTTTCAAAATAAAATTGAACCTTTTCAAAACTCAGCTGCTGAAAGGCGAAATAAGTCACTTTCCCACTTGTGCATTGCATATTTCTCAGCATAGGGTCGGCAATTTTGGGCAAAAATATGTAAAACATATTGATTTATTAATTGAAGAATTTAGCAGAAGATTAACTTTGTCCAACGAAGAAAATATCAAATTAAAATTAATTGAAGACCCTTTTTCTGTAGATCCAGAGCAAGTACCGCTTCATTTGCAGATGGAATTAATTGAACTTCAATGTTCTGTAGTGTAGCGAATTTATCATAGAGAAAACACTTTCCACGATTTCTACAAAAGCTTAGATTGCAAAAAGTACAAAAGTCTCATAGAACTTGCTATGAAAACGTTTTGCATATTTGGAAGTACAGCAAGCTCAAATATGACACCTGAATATGAAAAACTTGTTGACGATAAAAAATGTAATATTTCTCATTAATATTTTCCATCATAAATTTTAATAAAAATAAAAAACACATGTATCTTTACTAGGAAATTTTTTTTTAAAATTTTATTTAGCAAATACTTCCAAGACATTTTTCCCTCTTCTAAGCAACAAAAATGGAAAAGCTCCGCTCCAGAATGTGTCAAATTTATTTATTAATAAATATGAACTTTATTTAACATAATAATGGTTAATTACATATCAGCAAACTTAGGAACTTTTTTTATTTTTTAATTAAAATGTGTAAAAAATATTTAGCATCCCTGCGGCCCTGAAGCATTTCGCTTGAAGCTTATATGGCCCTCAACACCTTCGAAGTTGTGCAGCCCTGACTTATATGATAAATTCTTTTCAATGTGCGAGTAATTAGAAATTTCATAGTGAATGAACAATTTTAAGTAATACACATCTACGTAAAACCTACTCAATTCTTCGAGTCAGAATGATAACCAAACTACATGAGCTAGAAAAAAATATCTGTCTGGGAGCTGAATTCTGGTTCAATTATATCTGCATACGTTTTGCTTAGAAACATCCCGTCAAGAAAATTAATAAAATACAAAACATTACTTAAAAAATATCCTAGGTTTTGTTATGCCAAAAACACATACATTCTCAATTTTCTATTCATATTCAAATTTTTAGGAAAAGAAGTTTAAATAGTTAGGTTAGCCTATTTCTATTCAAATAACAAACTAAAAAGCTAATTAAAAGAAAACACAAAGGTTTTCTAGAAATGTTAATAAAAATCATTTTTTATCAAACAGAATATTCATTTATTTATATGAGACTGAAATTAATCATACTCTGTTGCCGTAGATTAAGCAAAAGGACATTAAAAATTATTCATTGTAAAATATTAAATAAATATTTTTTTTATTTACTGATTTCAATTACTATGAGTCACAAATGTTCTATGTTAGGCTGTGAAATATAAAATAATGAATTTCAATTAAAATAAAATTGAATAAATTAAAATTCCTCAATTTATTTAACCAGTTCTATGTTGTACCAAATTAAACCCTTGTTTTTATCATAAAGTTTTATAGTCTTTTATTTATGCTCATTTTGGTTTTACCAAAATATTTACAAGCTCTTAGTATTGGTTTCATGTAGAACATATGTAAAAAACAAACCTAACACTAATTGTATATTTTATTGTACAAGATTCTTACTGAAATTAGTTAAGAGAAAGATTTTGTAAGCTATGAGCAATCCATTTGAATGTAATACTTCTAAACTTAAAACGGTGTCGGTTATATCTACTAAAAAGTTTTCATGCAACTTAGTTTTTTTAATTAAAAAAAATTGATGTTGATTTTAATTTAAATTAAATACAAATGATTAAATTAAAATAATTAATTTCAAAAAACTACCTAAAGGGTTAATTATTGATTTAATTATGAATAATTTATAACATTGTAATAAAAACAATTAGTTCAAATAGAAACTTACAAATAAGGACCATCTTTATAAAGTTCTTCAATTTTCAAAATTTCATATTGACTTGCTACATTTTATTGTTACTGAATATTATATAGAAAAAAATTTCTAATACATTTTTTGGAATAAAACTGAAAGCCATTTATATATTTCTTACTCAATTTTTCAAAAATTCAATTTCTTAAACTCTAATAAGAAATTTTGATAGATTAATAAAACTTATTCTTTCTTAAATATTAGATTTAATTGCATGATGACTCACAGATGTCATTTATATCAGTGCACTCATCTAAAATAGTGAATTATGTGTATTACTGTTAGCATCCACAGTTCCAATGAACTTACATGAATTAAAATTTATGCAAGTCACAATAAAATGAGAGGTAACTATTAAAGCTCCAGATGAAACCTCTAAAAAACAAATGGAGGACTTTTTCATAAAAGCACAAGACTGTATTCTAATTTGGTTAGGAGCATACATATTTAAAACTGAAGTGAATTTTGTTAATTTTAAAAGAAAAAGCTTTATTTGATTAATTCACCCTTTTGAATTCTCGTTGCAAGCATACCGAATGAATGAAGAAAAGACAAAGATGTATCCAACAGTCTTTCCAAATTTTAAAACATTAATAGCAAATATTATCTATTATAAAGCGCAGGTATTTTTAAATTTCTGTAGCCAAATTAATAGTTGAACAAATATTTAGTGGTGTGAATTAATTTATAAATCTCTGCATCCTTAAATACAGCAAAAATGCTTTGCATTAAATAAAATTTATCTGTCTTATAATTTACTTACCAAAATTTTGATTTATTAATCTTCATAATTAATAACGTAGATACTAACTACGGATATTCGATATACTGCTTCTATCTGTGGGTTTTATACAGTTATCTAAAACCAAATTTTTTGAAAAACACCCGATTTTTTATCTACCTTTCTAAAGCCAAAAATATTCTAGATCTATTTATAGATGACACTCATCTGTCAGTCTCCAAAATCTTTTGAATAAACATAAAAAGATGGATCTAATTTTATGAAATAGCCTTGGTGCTTAAAAAATTATTTCCATAAAGAATTTTTACAAAAATCGCTAACACCACAAAAATTTATATTGTTTATAGTTAATAAATAACTTAATATTAGTTGTATATAATATCGATTGACAAAGCTTACATTGTAACCCCAACACTTTGACAATGATAAGCAATTAATATAAATTTTATGATTAAGTTATTTTGTATAGAAGTAAACAAAATTACCAGTTTCAATTACAAATTCAACAACTGGATAGACATCAAAAGGATACTATTAAATTTTCTAAATGAAATTGAATCGCAGCAATATTGTAATAGCTGCCAACTGCCTAATGACTATCTGAAGGCAGCCAACTGTAGAAGCAACATCCTTTGTCAGCTTATTTTAGAACCATAAATCGATTTTATAGCATTACTACATTTATCCCCTGCAGCTATTAGATTGCCTTTAGTATGGAAAAACCTCACTTTGTGGGAACTAAAGTTGAAACATTTATAGGACTATCACTAGGATGATCTGATCGATGATCACACACACACACACACAAATTTAGAAACTAAGTAAAAAAAGGTTCATCCCCAGTTAATCTTTGTAAAATGTCAGCTTCCAAAAAACATTTTATTTACAATGTCTTATGTCCATATATTATCCGAGTGAAAAATTTAAACGTTTTATTGCTACCATTCGATATCAAATTATAAATTCTCAGGATAAAAAATTTACATTCCCTGTAAATAAAAAGAAAAATAATTCCATAATTGTTTTTGCTTATGTGCAAAGCAGATGGAAAAGAGTTGAAGAGGTAGAAAGAGTTTTTTTTATTTTATAGAACTTTTTTCTATAGCAGGGAGCAAAAGCTATTTTAATAGTAGTCAGGACAATTGCGGTCAGATTAATTTATTTTATATTTAAAAAATTAAAAAAATAAATTTCTGACACCGTTGGGATTTCAAGTGATGTTAATAGTCTTGCAAACAAACTAAAAAAGTAGAAATTTATTAAAAAGTTAAATACTTAAATCTCATTTTGAAAATTAAAGCTCCAGCAGTCTTTAACACTAAAGCACAAAATTAAGAGCATGAAGCTTGATTGATTTTATAATAATGAAAAGCAAAAGGAAAAATTAATTAAGACCAAAGAAAAAATTAAAACGGAAATTTAATTCAAATTTTTGGAGGGATAAAACTTTCCAGTAAAATACTTTGAAAAAAATTTTATTTGATAAATTTATTTCTGGTTATCAAAGTAAAGTTTTCTAACAAACCATAAGCCAAGCAAAAAAACCAAAAACTCCTGATAATTTAAGTTAAAAACAAATATTAATATTAGGAATATTGTAGTAAACTTGTTGACTACAAAACTCTGAAAAACAATTATCAAAACTTAACAAAACAGGAAATTTAAATTGGGTTCAAGCTGTTTGTTTTAAATCATTTAAGGATTTCTTTTGACGGTTTCATGCAGTGAATAAAAAAGTAAAGTGATAAATTTGATTACAAACTTATTTACCCAAAAGTTTTTTTTATAAAAGATTTAAAGCACAAACGTTTAAAATAATTTGTGAACCATATTTTTTAAATTTTTGTTATTAGCAGATAACTTAAGAGATTTGCTGTAAACTTAGAAACACGATTAAAAGCGCATTTAAAGAAATTAAAGTTATTTTTCTATTTTTGACTAGAAGTAAAAGATTAAATTAAATTAATAAACAAAAAATTTGTATAAAATTACGCAAAATTGGTGTGATGTTGTTTTTTGACTTCATGCCAGAACACTCACAGACGACCTTATAAGAATATTATTCTCGTATAATGGTAATGGGAAACAAATACAATATTTACAATCCTTGCGTATGAAAAAATAATTTTATTTATCCATTAATTCAGTTTTGAATTTAAGAAATTTAATACATCTAATGTTACTTTGACACTTTAAATTTTTTTCCTTATATAAAATTAAATTAAAGAATTTTTTCTGGATAAAAAAGCTGGCAGCTCCTGTGGATTTAAAATGACAGTGCTCCAAGCTATCTGAAACATGACGTGGCTTTTCTTTAAGAATGCATATCTAATGTAAATTAGTTTTTCTTCCACAGAGTTTATTTTTCACTGAATATGGGGGAATAATTTAATAGGCAAGTATTAAATTTAACAAAAATTATTACGAAAAATATGCATTTTTTAAATGGAATTTGATTCTACGTTTTCTTGCCAAAAGATTTAAATGTAATTAATTATTGAGAAATGATATTTCATGCCAAAGAACTAATAGCATATTAGTCCAATATTGAAAAATCTACATAACTTTCATTTTAAGTATTTAATTATTTTATATATTTAGGAGCACTCTGAGCGCAACTTTTTGCATATTCTAGTGGTTTAACGTTTTAAGAACATAATCCTAAAAAGAGTTTTCGAAATTTAAATATTAAATAATTTAAATAATTCGGAGCTATAGCTCATTTTGCGACGCATTAAGTCTCAGTTCACTTCAGTGTGTAAAACTTTTTCAAATCTGTGTGCATTATATGTCAAGTTTGGCTAAACCGATTCACTTAAAATTTGACACAAAGCTATTTTTATATATTATAGAATCGCACTATCGAGTTTTTTTACTACATTTTTTTGGATTTATTTTTAAAAGCTCCGTAAGGCAAAAAACAGGGAGAAAACTAATCTTATTTTTCAAACTACCGCCATTTTGTGCAAAAATTTTTTTAAAAAAAACTTTGGCACCTCATATTTTAATGATTCCCCATTTTACCGGCCTACAGGTTTTCCCATGTAATTGGTTTTTTGATATTATTAATATTTTATACTCTCAAAATATCAATAAGTAAAAAATGAAGAAACTGATGATAAAAATATTGATTGGTTACTTTTTCTGGTGTCCAAAAATATTCAGGCGCCTAAGCCAGAATACCCCTTTAAAGGAAAAAATACTGCCTTAGAAAGAGTTAGCTTACAATTAGATAATTGTTCTTCACACTCTGTTCCATTAAAAGTAAACATTAAACAATAATTAACTGACTTGAAGTGTTTCTATAAAAATCAGTAGATCTTTTGAATACTTAGGACACTTAAATGAGATATTTACATAAAAAAATATCAAAAGAATTTATAAAATGATTAACAACAATTGAAAAAAAGACTGATTTCGCTAAAATAACAAAAACTAATGCAATCATCATTTCAAATTTTGAGCAGTTCTCAAAGAGCCATCTGCCCACAGTCTACCAAAAAAATCAACACATTTAAAAAACAGAACTTGTATGTGGATCTGTTTATAAATAATAAATAAATAAAAAGGTCTTTTAGTATCAATAAATAAAACTATTTCTTTTCTAAGATTCCCGTTTTCCAGGGAATATTTTCAAAATTTTTAAGCCGTCAGCAGCTAAGTTTGTCGTACAAAGACTTTCTGGGTGCAAACATTTTTTTAAAGAGTTAATTTTATTAAAATCTTTTAATTTTTTGTTTTAAACATTTTTAATAAAATATTATTATCTCTAGCTCAAACTTCTTTTCATAGCAGTTTTTTCTACGAGACGTGTTTATTTCTCTTGCGTCAATCAATAAATTAGATTTTAATATTTCTACAATGGAAAATGTGTAAAGTTTTCCCAAACTCACAACAAAATAGGTTAATATTTTTTGACTAGACTTTCAAAAAACAACAATTTCATTAGTTTGTTATGCCAAATCTACCTGAAGTTTTTATTAGTAATAATAACAGATAATTCAGTTAACAAATGTTTTCCATCTTAGTTCAATATCAGCCAACCGGAAATTTTAAAAGTTTTAAAGTTAACAACTTAAATTTTTCTTGAATAAATTTCCTTTTAAGCTAATGAAAAATAAACATAAAATTATCTATTTTCTTTTTATCATTCATTAAAAGTTCTCTAACTTTTTTAACACAAAAAAAACCAAACCTTATATAAAAGTTATTTTTGGCATACAAATTTAATACGAATTTCAAAGCATTAGTTTTGAAATAAGTTTATTTCTTGTAACTAGTAATTGATTCAAGCTGTGGTTATTTCTAATATCAAAATAAAAACTAAAAGTTTTTGTAAAAAAAAAACAACAAAATTGATTTTGTTATTAGCAAAATTCTATTCAGCACATTATGCATGAAAATGATTCTTGGTTGTGATACCAAACTATTATTTCAAAATTAGATTTAAAAACTTATACGTTAGATCCTTAAAGAATGCTCATTAGATAAAGTTATATAAAGTTTTCTAATTTGTAAGTTAGATATAAAGAAAAAACTTTTAGTAAAATATACAACTCTTTTATTTTCATTTCAGGTGTAAAATAATTGTGAAACTTTTAAGTAATGAAGTACCAATGCCTGAAGTCAACTATTTTAAGCTAACATAGCCACGATGAGGGTTATTTTACTTAACCTTTATGTACAAGGTAAATTGACTCAAATACAATATTCAAAATTTAATATTCTGTTTATGGAGTGATTTAAAAGTAAATCCCTAGAGGGATTATTGGTACAAAATTTTAATTGGATATTCAAGGTTTGGTAATATTTTAAAGCCTGTTCTCAAGCTCTTTATAAATAATGTTCAATTTAGAAACTTTTCAAAATAAATCATATTTAATAGAAGTATCTGTCATTATTGCTTACATCATAAGTCGCCATATTTATTTAAAATTAATTTAAGTCATTTCCATACTTAAATCATCTAAGAAATGTCACCAAAATTTTCTGTCACTAAAAACTTTGAAACTGTTTTCATTTACAACTTTGGTATTAAAGCGTTTACGTAGCCACAGCAATTATGATGATTGACCTATAATTTATTTAAAGCTTTTGATTGGGGTTTTAGAACGTAGAATAGCTTCATAGAAAAAAGTAATTTTGTTGTTATTTATTACTAATTTAATTCATTCACACGTTACAGTGTAAAAGCCAATCAAAAAGAAAAAAGTGACAGAGCATTTACTTGTGCGTAGACAATATTTTCTAGATTCTATGTCTAGCATTGAACCAGTTCAAACATTGAAAAGATTGACCCTAAGCTTTATTAATGGTGGTGTCTTCAAACCCTAATAAAATTGGTAGCTAAGTCTTTTGCAGAATAAAATATTTCCTCAAATGTAAGGAATGTAAGACTGCTGCTTTTGCTTGTTTTTAACCGCAAGTCAGGCTGTGTTGCAAAGCTTTGTCTGGTTGGTATTTTACAACAAAATAATTGGCACGCCAAATTTCAATTACATGACGTACGTAGCCGTGCCAGTAGATTAAATTTCTTAGGAAATTTTGTTTTTTGTTTTATCAGCTTCAAAAATATGGTCGAGGGACTTGTGAGTAATCACTTCACTTTGAATAATAAATGTCATAATATTGATAACTTTTAATATATGTTTGACTCTAGCGAAAAAAGGAACTTAGTGAATCAACATTTTCTAAAGTGGTATGAGTATTAGAAAAAAACTTTTGTAAGTTTCTTTTCTTTTGATGTTTATTCATTTAAACCAGTAAAATTTACAAATATAATTAAAAAATTGCAAAACCATCAGAGTCTAAAAAATCTAATAAGCATTATTCGGCAAAACCTTCAAAATTTTCAAAACTAACACTTGTAGAAATAAAATCAAACCTTAAAAAAGTTTTTGTATTAATTTCTTTGTTGTTTGAAATCTTTCAGAGCATTTTGCTATTTAATAATTAAAAAAAGTGCTGATCAGTATAAATTGCTATTGTAAGGAAAGCGGTCATATAAATTTCAATAAATTGCACAATAAGCCCCAAGGGACAGATATTAAAAGTTTTTGTGTTTTGAAAACACGAATATATACTCGTATATTGATTTCAAGTTCAGTCCATAAACTGATTCTTGCATTACTTTCAGTTACTGAGCTAAAAGGAAAACCATTCTTAGTGTCCCTTGCAAATTTTGACTAAACTGCATTATTTGAAAATTCCTCAACAAATACTAAATACAACAGTTAGTAAAATTAATAAATTTTAAGGATATATAACAAAACTCCAATCTAGCTAAGTTTAATAGAAAAATTCATACTTATTTTTCTTATTCAATTTCAGTTTTTGTCACCCTCATCATTTTGACTGTAAAAGCGGAAGACTGGACATCAAGTTGTTCAACAAATTGTACCTGTAAATGGACTAATGGTAAAAAATCAGCAATTTGTAGCTCCTTACATCTCAATGCAATACCAACAACATTAAGTACTGAAATTCAAGTGCTTGTCCTAAATGAAAATCACATAGCATATTTGAATCGTGAGGAATTCACCACATTAGGTCTGATAAATCTTCAAAGGATATACCTTAAGAAATCTAACGTCCAATTTATACATAAGGAGGCATTCAAGAGCCTGAAAATTCTGGTTGAAATTGACTTAAGTGATAACAAGATTGAAATGTTTGATAAGTATACATTTAGTGGTAATGATAGACTACGTGTACTTTATCTAAATGGTAATCCATTGAAGCAGCTAATTGCATACCAATTTCCAATTTTACCCCATTTAAGGACATTAGATTTGGGTGATTGCTTGATTAAAAGTATTGATCCTTTAGCATTTACTAATTTAAATCTCCTTGAATTTCTATATCTAAAGAATAATTTACTTGAAAGCCTATCAGAGTATGTTTTTCAGCATATGACAAATTTGAAAACCTTAGCACTTGATGAGAATCCATGGAAATGTAATTGTAAACTACGTAAATTTCGAAACTGGTACATCAAAAGTAAATTAAATAGTGTTAGTCTAGTATGCAAAGGGCCATTCCATCACAAGGATAAGCATTGGGAAAATATTGATGAAATACTATTTGGATGTGCTCCCAAAATAGAAATATATAGCAATGAAGATGTTCATAATATTGATATTGGTAGCAATACGACATTCAATTGTTTAGTTTTTGGTGATCCATTACCAACTATAACCTGGGAATTAAATGGAAAAAGTTTCGATAATGATAATATTTTATTCGATGAGGAAATATTAGATAATGACAGGGTATGGAGTAATCTGACTGTATTTAATATGACCAGCTTAGATGCTGGTACCTATACATGTTCAGCACAAAATGCAGTTGGTTTTATTGAAAAAAATATTAGTATTTATTTAACAGAAATTGTACAACATGTTTTAGTTAAAACACCTGAAACTTTTTGGTATTTTGGTTTAATTATGGGAACATTTGGTACTGTCTTTGTATTAATATTTTTTTCATTTATTATTTGTTTTTGTAAAAGAACACGTCAACAACGTTTACCAAATAAAAATATTAAAGGTAGTGTTAGTTTTAATGATCAAGAAAAAAAATTATTAGATCTTAGTATAACAACAACCACAACAAATGAAAGACAAGATAATAATATTATGGAAAATAATACATCAACAATTAATAAAAGTGAATCAGTAATTGCATTTGATCCAATTGAATTAAATATTGAAAATCGAAATGGTATTGGGACAGTATCAACTGGTATTTGTACAACAAATACAGGACGTATTGGTTCTATAGCTGGTGGAATCGGTGGTGGTGGAAATATACTTAAACATGAAGAATTTCCATTAAATGTTGGAGTATTTCCACCACCACCTGAATTTTGTTCAAATGTTGTACCAAATCCAGGATATGGTAATATATTTATATCAGTATCAGTAACACAAGATATGTTAGATAGCTCTGATATAAATATATATCCAGATTTGTTAAATATACCCAAAAGAATTGATAATAATACTGTATTGCCAATGAATGTATCCTCGTTTGCAACATTACCAAGAAATAATAGACGAGGTATTTTAAAAAAAGATACTAATCTTTATCCACATAATGAAATTATTAATTATAATAATCTTGATTCATGCTACATGAATGATAAACAAGGAAATAATATTACAACAAAAGGAACATGTATCAATTGTATTAAAACTCAAAATGATTGTAATCGTTTACAGTGTACATTTCAAACACCATGTCTTAATTATGATAATATGGGTAAACGGATAACAGCAAGTGGTAATTCAACATTATCTTTACCAGATGAAGAACGTCTTGAAAATGAAAGTATTTGTATAGAAGAAAATCTAATGAAAACATTTTCACAGGTATCTCAACCATCAAGGAAACCAAAATCTCAACTAAAAACAATAGAAACTGAAGTTATATCAAATGGAAGTGATTTTGTATCACTTTAAAAGTATTCTTGTAGAAATTTAATTTTTTTTTAAAATAAAGTTAAATTATGTAGCAAAAAATGAGAGATATGTATTTAAAATAAAAAAACTAAAAATTAAAAAAAAAAAAAAAATGAAAAATCAAAGAAAACTTAATTTTAAATTTTCAATCTAGATAGTGTAAAAAACAAGTGAAACTTTGTAAATTTTAAATCTGGAAATTGTAAAATAGAAAAATAAAGCTTAAACCCTTTTACTAACGAGAGATATTCAGAATGCATTATTCCTTTTCAAATATCCTCAGGTTTTTCTTATTTATTGTCATATATTACAGGTTCGAGACCTGATTATTATAAAAAACTGTATGTGAAATTGTTCAACATTGTTAGATTATCATAAATACAATATTGAAGCTCATTCCATAGGTCAATAGATAAGTTACTGTCTGGCAGAGCAGACATGAAAAATTCCACGAACCAGGGAAAATTGTTTTCTGTGTTAAATGATAATAATAAAAAAAAATCTATTTGAATTTATGCAATAAAATCTTTTATCGTCTCAGTACAGTTATACATATATATATGTATAAATATAAAATATTAATATATGTATGTACATGCTTGAAGAATACCTACATATCAAGGTAGACATTTAAACAATTAACTGAAAATCCTGTACAAAAATAACTTTCTTTCAGGTTTACTTGCAGGATTTTTATGTTGACTAATTGTAAGTAAGACAAAGTAGTTACATACCCGAGTCGAAATTTTGAGTCTCCTTTCATTCTCTTGAACTTCAAAAATACCAACTTTAGTTAACCTTCTTTGGACTTATGTAGGTTCAAGACGTTGAAAGAAGGCCAAACTTTAACATAAACTTAAATAAGAGAGTTGAACCTCCTTTTAACTTCATCGGCATCCTTAGTAAGGAGGTTAAAAAGGATGAAAGGTGGCTCAAAATTTCGACTAGAGTATCCATGAAAAAAGTAAAAGTACCACACGCAGAAGTAAAAACTTTCCATTAAAACATAATCTCCATTATCAATCTTTCCATTAAAACATAAGTCTCCTTTCATTCTCTTGAGCTTCAAAAATACCAACTTTAGTTAACCTTCTTTAGACTTATGTAGGTTCAAGACGTTGAAAGAAGGCCAAACTTTAACATAAACTTAAATAAGAGAGTTGAACCTCCTTTTAACTTCATCGGCATCCTTAGTAAGGAGGTTAAAGAGGATGAAAGGTGGCTCAAAATTTCGACTAGAGTATCCATGAAAAAAGTAAAAGTACCGCACGCAGAAGTAAAAACTTTCCATTAAAACATAATCTTGATGAATAAAAGCACTTGACTATCGTTGAATTATATTTTAGGCTAAAATAATACTTAAACCAGATAAAATTTCATCAGTAGAGTAAGCAGAAGTTACAAACAAAGCTACTAGTTTTATTATTCAAAAAATTTTTAGTGAAAATGTGTTTTCTGTGATTGTGAAGAGCATAACTTATTTTTCAACTTTTTTAAATAGCTTAGATTTGTTTCTTTATTCACCACCAAAATATTACTAGAAAGGCAAAAGAAGATTTTTCCACTTGTTTATACCCTTATCTACACATCTTGTACGGATATTTTATTTTGTAAAACTTATCCTGATCTCTTGTACATCATTTAAGTTTTTCTTCTCGTTTCTTCTCGTTTCTTCTCGTTTCTTCTCGTTTCTTCTCGTTTCTTCAACATGCGGTACATTTAGAACAATAAGGCCCCTAGTTACGCTTAAACATGACCTCGCTACTTTCAAATAATAAAAAGATAGGAATATCATTAGTTTTATTATTCTACCAAAAAAACAAATTTTAGAAATAACCCAGAACTAAAATTTTTAAACCATAAAATTTTTCACATGAAAACAAATTTAATATATTGCATATGTCAACCCTGTTTTTATATAAAAATTAACCAAATATTTATTTGTTACATTGCAAGCCATATAAAAATTGCTCAAAAGCTAGTTAAATTACTCCAAAATACCATATTAAAAGAAAATATCTAGTTTAAGCAAATTTTGATAGAGATACAAAGTAAAAAATGGAACAATTCGTAAGATAGACATTTATTGATATCATTAAGCAAATTCAAAGCACATCTAACAAAACAAAATACATTCCATTATTTAACTAACTTTACTAACATAAATGACTAGAAAAGGAGACTATTTACCTTCAAAAGGTTTGGATAATCCTTAAAAAATTTTTGTCAAATGGTTTTTGAAATGTCTAGAAAAACAAAAGACATATAACAAAAAAAAACTGAACTCAATAAATCCTCTGCAATAATTCAAGACTTTGTAAAGTCAGCGCCAATGATCTAAAGGTTAATAAAATTTATCTCTTGCCAAAAAATCACTAAGCAGAGCTTTAGTTCTTGATGTTAAGAAAAAGGTTATTTCAACACTAGACTTGGGGTGTTGTAATAATAAAGAGATTTATGCTAAGATTTACCCAAAGGATATAAATTTCCATAAAAGTCTATGTCACTTGCATCAAATAAAGACAAGATTCGAGTAGACATAGTTAAGTTAATACCATTGTGGAAAAAGCTATAAATGTATACGGAAAAATTTCCGCAATAGAAGAGTTTTGAAAAGCAACGTTAATGAAGTGTACCACAATTAAATTCTTTTCAAGTATAATACCCAAAGTAAGGGATATAATTATGGTTTTAACCATAAACTAAATAAGTTTAAATAGGATTATAAAGAGTAATATTTTTCTTGAAAATTGTTAAAGTTGAACGTAGTTAATTATTTTTGAATAGGAATTAAGTTCGTATTGAACAAAACCAGCTTTAGATTTGTAAAAGTTTTAATAGCCTTAATTCTGGTGTTTTCAAAACAAAAACTATCAACAACTCTGTTTAAAATTTTATTATGTATGGATTAACTATTTTGGAAAGTGTATTGTAATGTTTGTGATGTATATCTGTAATTCTGCTTTAGTAACTTGGAAAAACCTAAAAGAAGAATTATGATGAATTATTTAAAAATTATGGCTAATAATTTAAATGAAAATAAATCAAAAAACTAGGAATAGTGACGAAGTTCTTTCATTTTAAAACTTCAAAAGAGTAAAAGATCTGGAAACCTTTCTAAAATAGCAGAGCTTTTTGAAGTTTAAGCACATTTGCAAGGCCACAGAGGCCAGTGTTTGATGGTTATCACCATTTCTCCGCACAAGATTATCTAAAATCAATTAATTTAAAGAAGATTGCCAGCAGATCACAGCATGCAGTTTTGACAAATTCTTTTTTGTAAATGGCAAATGTAAAAAGCCACACAACATAATATAATGCTATAAAATAAAACTATTAAACTAAGATAAAATTTATTCATACAAAAGTCAGGTTGAAAAAAAAGATAATTGATTTAAATTTCAAATTTATCGATTCCCTTTTTATAGAAATCTTTTCTAATTATAAGTTAATTTATTACAAATGTGGAAAAACCAATGAGCATTTAGTAGATATTTAGTGGATATTATACTTTTATTAAAGGCATAAAGTAAAAAGGAAAAAAGGAAACAAAAGTTTCCACTTTTCATAAAATGTTTGAAAGCAATAAAAAACTAATTTATTGAAAATTACTTCCTTGACCAATTAAATTAGAGAAAAATTAATTAAAAAATATTTTAGGGAAAAAGTTGCAAATATAACTCCTGAAAATATAATTTTAAATTTATAGTAATTGCACACGAATTTTAAAATAATTGAAAAATATTTCATTAAATTCATAGAAAACTAAAGTTTATGTAAAAACTTTACATCCGAAAATAATTAGCAGTACTTGCTCATCTATTTCGTAATTTGCCTCCCTTAGAATATGAAGCTTAATGTTTAGATTGTGACCAATCAACCAAACTTTATCGAAATTTAGCTAAAGGATTGCCTAAAAATTTCATAACACTAGTCTTTGAGTTTTTTACCCTAAAACGAAGTATTTTATAAGCTGATTTTTGGTAACTGAGTAGTAATCCATTTTGTTTTTCAAAGAAACATTTAGAAATTTTAACGAAAAACGTGTTCTTCTTTCGTCTTTTTTTTCCTTATGGGTCCAGATTTCAAAATTCAATTATTTAACTGTAGTAAAATATTATTGCTACAAATGTACCATTTTTCCTTCAAGCAATATAGTAAATGTGCAAATGATTAAAAATTTGGTGGAGCTAGAGACGATCAAATTTGTAAAAAATAATTTTTTTACCACAATTAACTATGTGCTAACACTATAAGCTTAACAGTGATTAATTCCGTTTTTTAATATAAGATATTTATTTTTAAGGACACTACAAGCAAAAACCATATTTTTAACTATGTATATACTTTTTAAGCGGTTTGGTTAGCATAGCACTATGCTTAAGTTGATTTACGATAATTCCGAAAAAAGCTATTTTGTAATATTTGGTTAAGAAAAAACTTTAACCTGTGTAAAATATTTTACCTAAGCTAATTTTGCAATTAGGTATATTCTCCTAAAAAATTTTTATTTGATACAGAAAAATTAAACAACTCGAAAATAAATATTACAACCAAACAAAACCTTAAAGAATGTAACTTTCAAAATTTTCCAAAAGAAAATTACATAAATTAGTTCAAATTATACGAAAAAATACAATTTCATTTCCGAAAACATAAATAAAGCTGAATCTAAATTACGGAAAAAGGTACTCTAATTTAATTTTAAGAGGATCTTTTTCACATTTTTTTATTGCTAAAATATAAAATGTGATATTCTTGTATAACCAAATAAACATACCTTTATACAATTTTTGAATGTTTTCATTTAGAAGAAAAAAAGAGAAAAGAAAAGAAAATTTTATCATAAACCTCATTAAATCACCATAATAGAAAAACACATTTTGACTTCCCTCAATAAAAATGAAATTCAACACGTGGACATGAGTATAAACCCTGAGGGATATATACAACAACAATTTCCTTTTTTAAACCAATCCCTTGTAATATGTTTTTGATGTTATTGAAAACTTTCAAAATTTTTAATTTAAATGAAACTCATTGTCTTCCAAAAAGAAAAATATTATTTTTAAATTCAATTAAATTTCTTATTTGTCTTTTACCCGTCAACAGTCAGAAGTTTTTGTAATTGATGATTCTTGTTGATGATATTCATGTAAATAGCCATTGCCAGTTTTCTAATAATATCTGTTACCTCCTGATAAAATATTAGGTGATATATGCATATAATAAACTTCTTCGACTCACTTTTTTTGTTTGATTTATTCTTTGGCCTAGAATGACTATCTATATATACCAAAGAATTATAGCTACACATGCTATGAAACATCAACTACGCTGTTGACATTTTTGCCATTCTCACAGGATCTAATATGGGCTATCATAAATTTTTCTATAGTTATATCCTTAACAAATATTTCTATTTCTAAATACATACAAACTGTAAAAAGAATAAAGAAGCATCTAGGGACGCAAATTTTATTATTTTGACATGAGAATTTATAGCCCTATGAAAAAAGTCTCGACCACTTTAATAGGTGTAATCCATTGTTAATAACACACGATAGGCTAAGATTATTGATTTTGTTATATTTTATGGGTATTTTACTGACCCTGATTACATTTTATGCTCTCTTACATATATATTTAAGTCAATTGATGACAAAACTATTTAAATTTTTTGGGTAACACCAATATACTTAGATTATTTTCAACATCGTCTACAAATTTACAGATTTCTCTTTTTTCTCTTTTTCTTTTTACTAATCTATGTTTATTTTGTTGATGATTATAGGAATTTCAAAGCCAAATTTATTATTCAAATAGGGGTGACCCATGTCAAAAACATAACCTTTTTTTGTTTTTTCCTTTTATTTTTGTGTTTTTGTTATCAGTTTTAGTTTCAAAGTTATCAGCAAATTTCTCTTTAGGATTTATAGCGGTTCAAAGAGTGCTAAATCTAAATATCCCTATGTAACCCGTAGGGTAGTCTATTTAGAGAAGTCATTCTAAAAACAAAATTCATTTCCTGGCAGGTCATAGTTTTTGTAATTTCAGTATTGGTCTAGATTGTTATGTTTTTGTTTTTTTATGTGTAGTCTTCAAATGTTTCTTAATAGGAAGTCTTTTGATGTTTTCTTTTTCATTATTTTTTGTACTAAAATTGATTTCAGGAAAATTAAAATTGAATTTTTTGCTCTTTACTTTCCATTGTATAAACCTTTTGTGATTATTGCGGTCAGCAATTTTAAAGCTGATTTTGTAATATAAAATTTAAGTTTGATAACTATTATAACATACAAAATTCTACCCAAAAAATAAATTAAAAAAACTATATTCAAGTGATTTTGATATTTTGATTATAGTTTTATTTGTTTCTTTACATTTCTTTTGAACATTTAGACTATTTTTCATCATGATTGAAAATAAAAGAAAAATGTTCAAAGTAAGTATAACGCTGTTTTTCTAATAACAAAAAAACAAAAGTTTTATGAATACAAAATAAAGATAATTTTTAATAAGACCATCAAATCTTCCAGGAAAAAGAAAAGAGCTACAGATTATTTTTACACTGGAATTTGAGCAATTTTATTAAAAAAGGAAAACACATATTTAAAAATGAAAATTAATATAAAAAAGG
Source organism: Acrocera orbiculus (assembly GCA_947359355.1). Classification (NCBI taxonomy): domain Eukaryota; kingdom Metazoa; phylum Arthropoda; class Insecta; order Diptera; family Acroceridae; genus Acrocera; species Acrocera orbiculus. The sequence continues at coordinate 16,020,426 of OX375757.1, forward strand.
ATTTCAGTCATTTAACAATTATACATAAAAATTACATGTTTAGTCTCTGCATCCTTTGTTTGAGGAAAACTAACAATAAGTCACATATCAATAAGTCAAATAATCACATAAGAAATGGCAGTACAAGTCGCAAACTTCTTTTTATATCCCTCTTCCCCCTTCTTAATTTTATTTTTGAAGACTAGCTACGCAGATGATCCATTGTTCTGCATTTTCATAATCTTTCATATGAACTAGATCCATTTGAGATCAAATTTATTACTAGTCTGTTGTTTATTAGGAATAACAATAAAATACCGCTAAACAGGGTGTCTACCAAATATGACATAAGCCGTTTAAAATATAAAGCAGATAAAATTTCAACGACAAAAATTTTTTCTTGGGGTTTAACATTTTTATTTTCGAGGATTTTGAAATTTTCAAATTCATTTTTGGCCCCCGTATAGTTAAATCACTTATAACTCTTCAAATAATATCACTATCTGAAAGACAAGAAAAAGATAATATTTGTTTTTTTTTTATAAAACAATATTCATAAGCTTTAAAGAAAATTACTAGTGTGGATTTTACTAGAAAAATTATGTAGACTGATGAGGTTAGTTTTATATGAACCAAAAAAATAAAGCTAAAAAATCTGCACATATGGGCTCAAAAAAATCCTCATATAAATAACACTTCCAGATTTCAGTAGCAGTTTTCAATTGAGGTATGGTTAGCTTCAACTAAAAGTCAATTAGATGGTCCTTTTGGACTTCTGTAGATGATAAATTCACTAAATTTTCCACATTTTTTTCAAAACCCAATTTTCAGATTTACTGGAAGAGCCCCCGCTTGCAATAAAATGCGAAATGTGGTTGCAAATTAATCGATATCTCATGTAAAATTGAATAGATAAATAGAGTTAGCCCCATATGCTGGCCTACAAGATTTTCTGATCTCACTCCTCTGGCTTCCATTTTATGCAAAAACATAAATGAAGGGGTGCATACATCTGAGAAGAGCACACGGTAAGAAGTTTTAGAGTACACTAACACTTTTGTAAATAAAATTTTAGCAACCCCGGGGCTTTCTAAATGTACTAAGAAATTTCAAGGACTGCATGCCAATGCTTGTATTTGTAGAATACACTTTTTATTTTATAATCAATATTTTTCTAATTTTAAGCCTTTTTCCTATGAGAATAAGCCAAAATCAGCTTTTCAGAAGACTTTACTTACCTAATAATTGGATAAAAATATAAATCTTCATGGATTCAGAATCAATTCAATATCCTAATGACTGATAGAAATAGTTCTGAAATTCTGAATAGTAAAACGGAAACATCCAATTATGTTACCTGTTTTTTAAAAAAAAAGTCCTTAAAAGACATTTTCTTAAGAACGTTGAATTTAATAATTTTTTTTCTTTAGAGTTTGTAAATGTCTTTCAAAATTAATTTTAAAAATAAAAGGAAGACATTTTAAGTTTTAAATAAGAATTTTTATTTGAGAATCTATTTATTTGCGTTTCGTTTCTTAAAGGTTTTTATCTAATACTATCGAGACACTTTATACCCGCGATATATCGAGATATTTATTCATAAAAAAGCTTTTTTTAAGGGATTTTAAATCGAGCGCAGTTTTAAATAAGTTTCTAAGTAAATTCGGGTACTATTACGATATTAATGCCAAATATCAGGATAAAAATTTCTTTGATAATTTTTATAAACTTATTTTTATTTATTTAATCGCCAGAAGTTCCCATTCAGCAGATAAATTCGTTTCTAATGAATTATTTGGCAAAAGTTTCGTCGACATTTTCAACTGAATTGTAGAATAAATTTAATTTATTTTCATAGCTTTATAAATTTTCATTTTTTTACAATGTTTTAAGCATCTAAGTTATACCTCAAACATAAGCCAGGAATCTTTTATACATTTTTTAAAGATATGATAATTTACTTATCAATTTTATATTGTACTTTATTTTTTTATAAGTTCCCATTTTGGACCCGAGGTTTAAAAATTATAACTTTAAAAACCCGATTCGCACAAATACCGTAAAACAATTTGAAAAAAGATCAGACGAATTATATAAGTGCTGTAGGATTAGTCTTGGATATTTCTATAAAAATTCGCCAATTCCACTTTAGGCTAATGTAATTGCCATAAACTTGTTCAGCAAAATAGAAAAAAAAAAAAGCAGACGAATGTCTTTCAGATAAGTCATCACTTTATTTAACAAATCGAAGTAATTGCTTTAATAAAAAACCATATGAAATGGAATAAACTATAAAATACTGTTTTCAAGGCTGGACAATATAGCATACAAATATTTAACTTTGTTGACTAGCTCTGTACCATTTTAAACAATTTTCCAAAAACCATGCAGGCAACAAGCAAACAAGCAGATTGCAAGTAAAAAAAAGTTTTAGGATATATTTTATTTATTAAAAAATAATTTTTAAGACTATAAATTTAAAAATTACTCTCAAAGAAGTCTACTTCTTCCCTTGATATTTTTTTAGTGACTAGTTAGATATGTCCGATATATCGAAAAAATCGTTTTTGGTTAATATATATTTAGTAAAATATCGATGCGAAAATTCAATATGTCATATTATACAAAAAAACATTCTTGTTCAATTAGGCCGGTTTAATTTTTTTGAACAGAAAAATTAAGGCACCAGTTTTTCTGGCGTAGTCAAAATGGCGGCCATACAAAAAATAATTTTAATTTTGCTTTAAAATTAAATATAAACAACGACCGAAAGTGTAATAGACTTTGGAAAACTTGAAGATAAAAAAAAGGCCTCTCGATAGCATCATAAAAAACAGTTTTTTATTCTCAAAGTACGATCTGGTTTTATTAATCTCTTAAAAACTCTAGCTGAAATTAATAATAGATTTCTACTAACTAAAATAATTTTCAGTAATTTTTTTTCTAATTTGTTCAACTTCATAAACATTTATTTAAATATGATGCAAATTAATTCAGATGCAACAAGTTTTACTCGGATAAGCTGGAAACATATTTTGCTACAGGCAAGTCAATAAAAAACATTAAATGTCGAAATATCATGTTATGGCTATACTAGGGATACTTTTTTTTGTTGTACAAAAACATTTTCCTGGGTCAAATACATACGCAGTCATATAAGTTGTAGGTGAAACTACTTCTACATAGAATTTGTAGCTTACATCTGCAATGCAGTTGCATTTGGATTGATCAGAACAATTTATAATCCTGTAAGGCTGTAACAAAGATATAGCTGGTATGAATTTCACAACCAAAATTAATGGTAGAATAGGGTTATAACACAATCCCTCTTATCCTGGCAGAAACCGAAATTGAGGTAATTTTCCTGGCATAAAGTTCAATTACTCTCACCATGAAAACGTTTACTTTATTTATAGTTTGTAGGTATTAATACTATTATATAGACTGGAATTTTTGTTCTTTTATTTTGTCAAATTTAGCTCTTGTTTAAAATTTTGACTATATGCTATCAACTATAATCATTTATTGCTGCAAATTATTCCATTTTCTATCTACATTTCCATAATTATCCAAAATTTGTGAATTTTAGAGATATTAGCAATGCAGATTCCTATATATCATTTTTAATAAAAGATTTCAACTATATTTGTAGATTTGTATGATTTTGAAATCATCGTTTTATCTGAAAATTTCCTATAGCAAGCCCTTTAGGCTTTATAAAAAGGAACAATAAGGTTGTTAGCTATGTAATCGCGCTTACACTTATCCAACTAATTTTCATTATACAAAACTTATTTGCAAGAGAGGGAAATGTAGCAATTGATGTTGAAATTTCTGAATGCCCTTCGTTAAGAATATCCCATTAGACTTCTAATTTATTCGTGTTTAATCTTACCATAACCAATAAAGAAAATAACTTTACTATATAAGAAATTCGGTAAAGGATTTGAATAGGTGATTAGGAGCTCTTCCCTAAAGGTGTGAATACGAAATTCTTCTACAGTTTTCTTCAAAACTTCTGCCTAAGAATTTAATGCTCAAAATTATTTACGATGAGTTTTATTAAATTGGTGAAATTTAAAATTTTTAAAGTCTAAAACTTACTCATAAAATTGTTTTTAGCTGCTTTTTACTAACCCTAAATTATTGAAAGTTATAGGCTCATAAGAATTTAAGGCAACAAAATTTAAATATAATAGCAACGAATTATTAAAATCGGCCCAAAAAATAATTTCTTTAACTAGATAACTATTTCAACAAAGGAGGGAAAATGAAATAATAGTAAATATGGCTTTTCATAGTAAAATTCATAAAAACTGAAAATTTATGAATTACCTTGAAGTTAAAATATAAATGAAATAAACAAGAAGTTGTTTTAATTTAAATTATTGCATGGCAACAAAAATTGCTTAATCTTTCAAGGCGTGCAAGGTGTGCTCAGATTGAAAATTTGTTTTTCCTTTTTCTTGTTTTGGATTTTAAGCAATTTTTCAAGAAGAGCTTTAAAAAATCAAATTTTATCGTTAAAACTCATTTTTTACATATAAATCAACATGAATGCTTTAGAGAGAATAAAACTGATTTAAAAGTTCCTAGAGCTACGTTCTTCAATCTAGGTGGGAGCCAATTGAATAAATTTGTTATACAAAGAAACTATGAGTTTTCTCTCCGCATGAAGTTTTTATTGTTCAGTTTGACAGTGATTTAAAATTGAAATTTTTTATTGCACTTAATTGTTGTAAATGTAAATGTAAATCTAAACACCCCAAGTGTGAGAAAAGGATTTTCTGAAATCCTTTCTGCAATGATCAAGTTAAACTGTTGAAAAAGGAAAAATTATAAAGATGATTTCGCTAATAATAAAATAAAGTTGCATGGGAAAATTAGCATTTCCCATTGTTAGAAAACAATGCAGTTTCCTTTTTTTTGTTTTACACAAATAATTACGCATGAAAAATGTTTAATCAATAACTTTGCCACATTTTTTCTGTAATAACCAGAGAATAGGAAGGTATTGATAATTTAAAAGGCAGCTTAGAGCTTTGAGGTATATTTGGCTGTAAAACGTTTTACGCCTGTTTCGGAAATTATTGAAACAACAAGCGCTGAATAAAGCTTGTAGAGAATGCAATGTGTCTTTATAGGGAAAAAATTTTTAAAATGTTATAGAATAAAGTTAAAAATCTTTTTCGTAAGTTGAAACTGTCATAATAAGATAAAAAAAATGCATTTTATTTAACTACCAAAAATAATTTCTAAAGAGCCTCAAAATCCCAAGTTTCACACGAGCCGAGAAAAGAAAAATATCAACATAGGAACCTTTAAATACCAAAATTAAAAATATCTTAATACTTTATTGGTGATCTTATTGCAGAACTTGATGGTTATTTTGAAGGCAGTTACATTATTTTTTTTATAAAACATGAACAGAAATATTAAAAATGTATTGGGCTTATTATTTCACCCTGAGGAAAGATGATAAAACATGCAGACAGTAGCCAAAAAAGTTATTTGGTGTCAAATAAGAAAAAAATTCATCCATCTTTTGCTTGAAAATGTAGCTGTCTGACAGATATAGGTATCTGGGTATAGGGGTGCACCCGTAAAACAAAACTGGAAGTAAATCAAAAATGCCAAAAGAGACTCCTACGTATAATAACCAATGCATATTGGTATGTAACGAACAGGGAGTTACATGAGGATTTGAAAGTCAAACTAGTAGAGGAGCTAGTACGGGAACATGCTATCAAGCACGAGAAACGGTTGCTACACCACATAAAAATACAGAAGCAAATCAGCTACTGGACATAACAAACCAAACAAGACGACCCAAAAGAACTAAGCCATATGAGCTAACCCATTAATATCAATCTCAGGGAATTAATCAATGGATCATCCTCCCGCACTAATTAATAATCTATTATCAATAATGCTAATAAATTAATCATAGGTTAAGAGTGTAGCATACAAAACGGCAATGCAAAAAAAAAAACCATTGATTATATTGGAAGTCAATTTGCTGAGTGTTTTTAAAATATCCGGTTAAAAAATCTTTCTCCAAATAATTTGACAGAAATAAACAGGCTACCTTTGATCAAATTTTCTAAAGTAATTACCAAAAAAAATTTAAACCGCTATTTAGTAAATTACGCAAATGTTAGCCAAGTCCCCATTTCATTTAAATAAATTAGCTAAATAAGCTACAAACAAGGATTATTTTTAAAATAGCGAGCTCGAATATTTACTATTCCTAAGTAATACACAAGAATACTTCTACTGATTTTTATATATCAAAGTTTACAATTTTCAAAAAAGTTATATTAAAATATTTAAATATTAACTAATTAGTTAAAGAAATTCAATCAAAGTTCTTCTTTCTCATTGACCTACATACTTAATTTGAAATTTTAATTATATTTTGTAATTAATAACTTTTAACTAGCTAACTTCCTTCAAAAAAAATCTTTGCAAATTAGAATCAAAGTTTTTTAAATATTTCAATGTTATTACACTCATCAAAACTCTGTGTGTTTCTGACACACACCGTGTATAGAAGTTTTGCAAATTTAATAAATTCAAGCATGGTAAGAAATTTTTGTTATGATTTTTGAAATTCGTGAATCAAATCAACAATTTTTCTTGTTATTTATAAACAAAAAAATATATTAAACCAAAACTTTAAGCTTGTTAAATTTTCCTTTATTTAACAACAAACATAACTAACAAACTGTGTGAAAAACGTTTAACACGAATGTTAAATGACACCAAAAACCAAGGTTATCCTTTCTTGTTAACTTTTGGCACAAGATTTTCATTACCATTAAACCCCAATTATCCAGCTGCTGTACTGCATATCACGAAAATTCTGACTGAAACTAATTAATACATACATTCAGCCTCTAGTACTTACATTTGGCCTCATTAGCAAAATTACTTCGTTCCCGGTATTAACTTTTGTTGTAATTTTAACTTAAAAATTTAGTAGCTTGAAATGCATCTTTATTAAGGAAGCTTTTTAATTTTATCAAAAGCATACGATGCAATGAATTGCACCGTCATTTATTCGAGTTATAATAAATGCATCTTTTAGATTTGAATTTTAATGAATTCCAGTGGGAAGTTTTATTACAAAAATTATAAACGTTGCTTTTTGTTTGATATTGTGATTTTGTATAAGCTGGTTAGGTGAGTGTGTATTTTAAAATTATTTTTACTGAGACTGACGGATAGAAATAATTAGGAGTATTTCAGTTCATTGAATTTTTCAATATAGTTTTTTGTAGTTTGAGGCCAAAATAAAGTTTAACCTCCTGGTATATTCAGTCCAAAGGGCATCCGGTGTGAAAATTGATTGTGTCGCCTCAGGTATTAAAATTGTAAATATCCTTAAAAATCCAATAACTGTGAAGTAAAATTTTATTCGAAACATAGAAATCATAGCAAGTGAAAGTCTCATTGTGTCTCCTTTTAGATTGCAGATGCAAATATTTTTGTATAAGGACAATATATTTTTGGTTGGAAGCACCTTTTAAGAGGGTGAAAGTGTTTATTGCTTTTTTTCTTACAAGTTTAAAATTTAGATAAAAAATAAGGGTTCAATGTTGAGTTAATCTCAACAAAATCAGTAAATTTGTAGTTTCTAAAACTAAAAACAGTTTAATTTTATGTTTTATCAAAAAAACTAATAAATTTTTATGACGGTAGGTTTCTTCAGTTTCTGTTTTTAACTGAACTTAATCTTGCACAGACTATGATCAAACTTAGCTTCCAATATTATTTAAAAAATCATGTTTCCAAAAATAGTTATAAAAGAAGAAGATATTTCTCACTGGTTTGACATTTCCCGCATTTGTTTTTTTCTTTTCAAAGTCATGTCCAATTTTTAATAAAACTTAAAGTTTTCCTTTAAGCAGCTTTAAATTCCATAAATATGGAAAAAAAACAAAGCAATATTTACTCAAATAATAAAAATCAAAAACGCAATACTTTAAATTTTGTTTGCCAAGTTGTGATGCACTTCTTTTGCTTTCAGCTTTATTAGTTAGTCCTTTTTTTTAATTAATTTGTCGCAGAAAGAACTGAAAAATCAACAACAATAAAGTCAAATAATATTTTTGAGCAAATAGAGTGTATCGAGGCTCTAAATTCAATTGCAGATCTTTTCATTGGATTTAGCAATGTTGATTTTTAGTATTGTTTAGTTACGAAGAAATGCAATTTCTCTATTAGATATTTTTTTACATTGTTTTGCCATCATAAACTTTTTTTTGTTTTCAAATCAATGAATTTGTTAAATAATTTTACAAACTGGAAAAATTTACTTCATCAGTTTCAGTGAAATAAATCATAAATATTTACAAAAAAATTAAAAGATTTTCATTGCTTGGATACATATTTTACGTTAAATTTCGATGTTAGTTTTCTTCTTTAATTAAATTCATTTGATTTGATCTAATTTAATTACTCCTCTAACAACTTTAAATAGATTAAAAGTATCTGCAATAACATTAAAAATGTTATCATTGAATATAGCTGAATATTTTTTTAAGATGTAGGTATGCTCAAATACTTTTAACCTCTTATGTGTTCAGAAATTCAAATAGAAGAATAAAGAAAGAAATTTTTACGTTACTAACAACAATGAATATTATAACTAAAATTGGGTCACATAAGCAGTTGTATGCTATGAAAATGGAAAAACTTCTATAAACATACCGAAACTTCTTCAAGTACTTCAAATTCTAGGGAACTTCTTTTTTGCTAGCTATATACCTAACTCATCTCATTATCGATGATGGAAATAAAAAAATAGAGTCTAAAGAGATAAAAAAAATTTCATTTTATTTTCTACATAAGCAGGTAAACAATTTAACAAATGACACAAAAAACGTAAAATCAGGATTCACAACAAAAACAGGGTCTTGAATCAAAGAAATGTTTTTCCTTTAAGCAGAGCTATAATACAAACATAAAGTACATCCAACCAATATACATACATATATGTATATATAAATGCTATAAATATTATGTACTGATATAAAGCATACTAGTAAAGCTTTCGAGGATAAGGGTACTTCCGCAACCATTTATTGGGCTTCTAAATGCCTTACAGGCTTTTACCTTTGTCAACATTCCAAATTACATAAAAATGCTATAATAGCGGCCCAAAACCACTTAGTCTACATCGTTATATTGAAAACATTGAACAATTTTTCTAAGGCTTTATATCTAACTATAGATTAGGATAAACTTTCCCCTGTAATAGTATTCGACACAAAAAAAAAATTCTCATCCAAGGGATAATTTTATCCTTTCATAAATATTATAAGATGCCGTTCGATAGCATATTTCATGTTCTATTGACTTTTACATCTAAAAAAGGCGTAAATTAAGGAAATGACATAATGTTTCTATTTTTAACATATGCTTACTTAATGTAGTTAAGTTCATACTTAAAAGGATATGCTTTATATAAGCTAACATTAAGGACTGAAAGTAAGTTACTCACAAAATTTTTCCATAATTTCATATGATTCAAACAGAATTTTTGATTAGCACTTTTCTTAATGGTTTTATTTACATCAAAGTTTGATTGTTTCTTTTTTTCACCAAAGTTAATTAAAGGAAAATAATAACAAAAAAAAATTTATATAACACTCTTAAAATAATCTTCCGATAAAATTATTTTGAGATGTTTCATTTGGGAAAATAATTTATGACTAGGATAGAAGAAAGTAACGTGATACCGTAAATTATAATAAAATTAGTTACTACGATCAAATATCTTTTCAAGGAAGTAGTTATCTTTTGCCGAAATTGGATTTTATAATTTTTTTATTTCCCTAAACATTTTTTATTGTTGGAATTTGGAATTAGAAACTTAATAAAAAAATTTGCAATTTACAGATAAAAGAAATTTGAGTAAAGAAATTGATGAAATTCTAAGAAAATTTACGATTTACATGAAATTTTCAGCTGCTACTAATAATAAAGTCTATTTGATAAATTAAAATTCTTTAAGGATGTATAGCATACCTGAACTTTAGCTATCAGAACTTACCAAAACTTTCTCATAAAAGGGAAAAATTAAAAAAAAAAAAAAATAATTTAATTGTATCTAAAATATAAATTATTCATTAAGAAACTCTAAAAGTTTCTTTTAGAAACTTTTCGAAAAAGCTCAAACTAGCTTTTATGAAAAATTAATAAATAAGATTTTAAGAAATAAATAGCTCAATTATTTGAAATTAAAAAAAATTATTTTTAAAATTACTAGTTGTTTTTATGTGTTGAACTTACATTAGTATGAAATTTACTAAAAATTTTAAAGGCCATTCAAAACAAAAATGAAAAAAAAAATTAATAATTTGATGTAGTAAATATGGTGAGAAGCTGTTTGTGGTAAGACTACACAAAACACACCTGCATTTTTTAAAGAACTTTTTAAAAAAACTTCTATGGTTAGGTAACTGAGCATTATTAAACATAAAAATACTGAAACTGTAACGTATGACTTAATAATATTTCTCATAAGTTTTTCTTAACCGACTATAGTATCTATCAACTCATTAAATGACTTACACACATCAGAAAGGTAAAATATCAAGAGAAAGTCCTAAAATATATCTGAATCAAAACTTATAAAACGGGTATTATGCAAAATAAGCGACTGGCATCTATCAACTTAATGATCACGAAATAGCAATTAAATCATATTTTAATTTGGAAAATTCCAAGTTTTCCCAATTTTCTTTGGCCCGCACGTTTTAAAGTCATTATAAAATGAAAACTCATTCAAAAGCACTAAGTTTGATTCAGTATCTACTTCGTAACATTAATTTGGAAATTTTATCCGACATGTTTCGACTTTTAAGATTTTCTGTTTGAACTAAATTTAATAAAAAAAAAATCAAAAATTAAAAAAAGAAACAATAATAACAATTTTAAATAGTAGTTTTTCTTTCCCTCTTAACTTTTGTTCAGCTTCCTTGTATTTTGAAAACTATTTTCAAAGAATTTTTTCATAACTACGAAAAACTAGAAAAAATTGACTAACAGCATCATCAAAACAGCGCGAGTAATGGACTTGTTTTAAAAAATTTGTAGGTAAAACTATAAAGGTAAAAACATAAAAATATAGAAATGTAAAATTTTTTTTCAGCGGTTATTAAAACAATGAATGAGAAAGTTTTCAATAAGCTATCTCTTACTTTTATAAATAGTTGCTTTAATCAATAATATTTGACGGATAATACTTTCAATACTTTACAATACAATACTTTTTAATTAACTAATAAAATGCCACTTGAGGCAATAATAAATTTTCCCTTTTGTCTCTTTATCAATTAAATTAAAAACTTGAACTAATTGTAAGCTAAACAAGTGCATTTCCAAAAATTTGGGTCGTTTTCAATTAGGATTACAGTAACTTTTTATGTCATTTTTGTTTATCCTAAATAATGAGGTATGGTATAATAATATTTAAAAATGTTCCAATTTAAATTACTTAACTTAAGTGTTTTCACTAAAAATTTAAAACCAAAGATGAAAATTTATATTCCTCAAATTTTGTGCTCATACCTTTCGATTGTCCAATGATAACTTTCATTCAACAGTACAACCTTCAGAAATTTCCATTACTCAAGTTGAGCCCTAAAAAGTATTTCAGGCTTTATATGCTTCTAGTAAAAGAAATGTTCTAGTGATCAATATAAAGCTATGGGGACACGAAGCAATTATTCATTTTCCTAACCAATCCTAATCCTAAACAAAATTATGAATTTTTTATTGTATTGTATATCTCAGGATCCTGGTATCTGTCAAAGTTTTTCTTTTTGAGTGTAAGAGTTGACGGAATTTAAGAGTCAATCTGAACAAGGATATTTTCCTATCTCTAAAAATTTACTGTTAATACGACAATTGAAAGCCATAAATATTTAATGCTAGCTCCTCACTTTTAAAGAAATTTTAGATTGCAACCAAATTGAAATATAAAAGCAAAACTGTGTCTTGCATAAATCTACAACATGAAAGTTTTATAAAATTATTTGTCTTATGAAAAAAATTGAAACTTTTTTTGTTGCTTTCCAAAGACAAGCACAACGATTCCGAAAATAGCTTTGAATATTTTGATTTTTGAAACTTTAAGCTTTAAACTTAAGGATAAGGATTTTATTTAATTAAAATATTTTTAGCTTTGAAGCTCTGTTCATTTTAAAAATTAAAACATATTTGAGACCACTAAATGGTCAAAACTACCATAAAGAGTCAGCCGAGTCTTCTACAAAGATCCTAATTATGTTTTATCTATTTTCGTAAAGACAATTCTTGAAAAATAAAAATCTAATTGAAACTTTACACAGCTGTTAGTTCTTCTACTTTCAATCATATTGTAGTATAAACTTTTTGATTCTTTTTTCTAAAATATGTTATCAACGAACTTGTCAAATGTTCTTTCAAATACTTTAATTAGAAAGACAACAAAAAGTTTTTCTTTGTAAAACTAGTATATTTTTTTTAGGAAAATTTAAAAAATCCAAGTTTGGAAAAAAAAATACTTTATTTGCAATAAGTTTGAGTCACTTTGAATGTATGGTTCTATCTGTGTAAATTCTTCTCCTTTTTGATTATCTACCAATTTTACTATTTTCTATCATATGTTTGCGTTTTTTTATAGCACAAACAATATCTAACTGGAAGTAGACATTGACAGCTATGTACAGCTTCATAGTTTTTTATCTAGCAAGTCGAGATTTATGGTAGAAACTTTACAGCTTAAACTTTTCTATTCAACATGAATAAACGTTCTGACTGCTGAACTCACCCTATTTTATAATCAAATAAATATTCATACCCTGTCATCTAGAACTATATTTTCTGTAATAGGTACTAAAGATCATTTTAAATGTTTTGTTCGAGTAAACTAAATTTTCTCAAGATAAAGTATAATTTCATACAGAAAATATAAATTATATCCTTTCAAACAAAAGTTCTTCTAAATGAAAATCACTTCTTTCTTTTTAAAATAAAAATATTTTTTTGAAATTTTTCAATATCAAAGAGCTTAAAAACTTTTCTTAGGCTTAATTTTACTTATAAAGCTTTTTTTTATAAAAATTAAAGTTAATGGATTTAGGAAAAAAATTTTTACTTTTCTGAATGGATTAAAGGACTTATTTGTAGTCAAATTTAGATCAGTTCAGAAAGTATTAAAGGTATTCAATTGAAAATATTAACTGATGCGTGTAATTTTATTTAATTTTTTAATTTAAAGTTTTTCAAAATTTTAATAATTCCATTCAATTTTTAACTAACAAAAAGTTATTAATTTCATGATTATCATTTCATTGCTGGCTTTATTTATATTTTATGTTTTGCAGAATTATCCGTATATTATATTACCTTGAGATTATTAACATTTGTTTTAATAAGAATATAAAATTTTTCAATTACAAAAAAAGATACTTAAGAGTTTTGAAAAATATTTTTTTTATTTAGAAAAAAATTATAAGAAATTGTAAGGGTAAGTGGGGACTTTGGAGAAATTTATCATTTTTCAATTTGTTTCGTTTATTAAAAAGTTAAAGATATACCAAAGTTAACGAATATCAAGCTAGGTTCGAAAGTTTTAACTCAGGTCAACATGCTACCAGTTGAGTTTATCTCCTTGAAAGTTGACAAATTGAAACAGTTGACAAATTATTATGATACGTCAACATAAATCAAGCAAATTTTACTCTACTTTATATAGAGCTCAGTCCGTAAAAGTAAAATTTGTAAAATTTTTCTGGTGTTAACCTTCAAAATTCCCCAAAAAATCTATAAGGAAATTTTTCCCTACATTTGTAACCCTGCTTTTTAAATCGCTGACAGTGTGCATTTCCGGAAGTTTAGGTACATGGCAAATTAACGTCTTCAATTGATTTGAATCAATGCTAATCCAGAAGAGAATTTCCTCTGTACAAAAAAGATGTTTTTATTCGTCGAGTATTAGGTATGGGAGTATAACCCTAGAATATACTCTTTTCTTCACAGTAATTTTCTAAGAATGGTAATAAAATGTTGGCCAATATGGCTTCGTACCTCTCTGTGTTTATATTGCCTTATATGAAAGCCCTTTTAGACTTGCCAGCTCCATAAATTTAAAATTTTTTGTGTCATTTGCTCATTTTCTAACCAGATGCGAACTGCATTCTAGGTTGAAATGTTACACAATTTTTGAGGATGACGCTCCAATTTCACTGATTTCCTTTAAAACCGCCCGTTTCGTGCGAAGAGAGAACTTTGAAGAATGAATTTTTTTCTTTTCACCTCCATAATTTTCTAATCCCAAAGGTGAGAAGTTTAGTCCAAAAAAATACCCTTGTCCAACTACAATTTAAGTCAGGACAACAATTTAAGCTATGTCTCAATTTTAATGTGAAATACAAAAGGATGATTCTTCTCTTGTTGACCTATGAAAACTATTTATTGCAATATAAAACAACATATTAGAACTTTTTTCTTTAAATATCAAAACAAAACTACAAAAGTATATTATTTAATGAATAAATTTGCAGTTGACTAATCTGAAATTCAATAAGCCCTGTGGCAAGATATTTGTAGCTATTTAAATCATTGAATTTTCAATGATTTACTGAATTGGAAAAAAAATAAAAGCAATTTTGAATCTGACTGCCTTTTTTTTCTTATTCCACCCGGGAATACTTCCAGTTCTTTTGAAAGCCATTGAGATATACTTTTAATGGAACTTTTAAGCTCCTTCAATTTACCTCCAAACTTAAAAGGATTCAAAGTTCTTCGTTTATTTCTTTTTTATAGAAAATTGTGTAAATTGTAAAGTTGAATATTGCATAGCCAATGAAGCACTTTGAAATGCAAAAACAAATTAAACTAAGGCATTTGTATTCTGATTTCGTATTGTTATGTAATTGAATACACATCATTGATCTTGTAACCATTGCGTTCACTACTAATAAATACAGCATTTTAAAAACAATTTTTCCATACCTTGTTAACGGTTTTTAGATATAAAAAATACTTCTTTTTTTTGTTAAATAGAAGTAAAAGTTTGATTCAATTAATTTTCCCAGTCTTTCTGAGTGAAATTCAATCTAAGGTAATTTCAATGAATCTAAAAAAAAAGAAAATTAAAAGAACAAAAAAGGTTTTCTATTGTTTTAACTCTTTTGTGTGATGTTTGCTTTAATATGCTTGCTGGAGCTTATTGAAGTAGATTTGCTGGTAAATGAAGTTACCTCAAATTAATGGAAAGGATAAATTTTTTTTGAGAAATCATGTCCAGAATTTTTAATCGTTTTATTTTTTCATAATTGAATTTTGTTCTTTTGACGTATTAAAGTGAGAATAAATTTCTAAATATAAAATACAAATGAATGGATCTTTATGACCTTAAATAAATAGTATGAAATATTGTTTCTGATTATGTGAAAATAAAATATTCTCTGCAATGTGAACATCTTTTATGCGTAGGGATGTATACAATATATTAATCTTTGAAACATTAATGTATCGTTAAGAAGCGATATTTGATCATACTACTATCGCTAAGTGGTTATTAAGTTCAAATTACATGCCATGTAATATATTTTTGAATTAGCTTTTACCAAAACTTGTCATTAAACCTGGACACTTCAGGAAAACACAATGGAATAATGGACATTTCCTTTATTGGAAATAGCATTTATATCATATTCAAAACTATAATTGATTTTTTTAAATTTACCTTTTTTGTATACGGGCTACGAGTAATATTGGAAAAATTTTCAGATTTGAAACTGTTGCTGCATTAAAAGCAGAAATTGGAAATTATATTTCAAATTTTGATAAAATAAAGCAGTAAATATATATATATATATATATATATAGCATCAATATAGCACCTTAAACTCTTAAAACCGCTTTGAGTTGACATTTCAAGGTAGTTTATTGCAAGGATTCGACTGTGAATGACAAGGTATTTATTGATTTACTGGTAAGAGTTTTTTTAATTAAATCTTTTAAAGAATTTGAAAAGCACAAAGCAATAAACAGAAACGTGACATAAGGAGATACAACAAAAAATTGACCCATAATATTATAAAATCTTAAAAAAACAAAAGTATAATCAGAACTACACTTCTGTTTGCCACTCTGCCTAAAGTAGTTGCTGTAGAAATATAGAATGACATAAAAACTTGATGGCCATGCAAGTTTTTAAAGGCTCGTGATAAGATATTTTTCAATTGTTGTCAATTCAGTGCCCAGTCAGTGGTTGTTCTCTAAAGCTGAAGCTAATATAACTCAAGAAAAGAAATCATCTATATTCAGCAATATCTTTGCTTCTTAGAATAAATGAAAAATTTTTGATGTTATCTAAATAAATATAAGTAAATACATTGTTTATGTGTTTTGCTCTTAGAAAAATTGAAGTATATTGATATATTGCTCGATACATTTATTTCTAAATTATTGAGTTCGAAAATTTTTGGGTATTTTTTGTGCATTATAAATCTGGGCCTGACGAATTTAAAAACTTCTTCACCATGTCATGCATTATTCATTCAATTGTGCCATAGTAAAAACAAATTCTAGTGAATACATTGGCTGCAAGAAAAATTCCCCATTACAGGAATTATGAAAATGTATCGTATTATTTGCGAATACGGAACTCAGAATACTGCTTGTAAGATTTACACATTCCTTATATTTTTTTCTCTAACTTATGCATATATATTATAGTGAAGACTAACGTGAAAATATTACATTCTCTCGAGCTTACTCAAAACATCCAAATTCTTCTAATGCCTCAATTTCAAAATTTATTCAATTTTTCCAGGAATATTTTCAGAGGAAAAAAAAACTTAATGACTCTTATCCAATTTTTTAATCATATTTTAAAATAGAAACATTTAAAGCTTAGTTTTTTGGGGGCCTTGTTTTTTACTAAAAGTTTGTAACAAAAAAACATAATAATCTTAAAATTTAAAAAAATTTTTCAGATTCGCATTAAGTCTTTTGATTTTTAAATAGAATTTAAAGCCAAAAGTTAAGAAAGCTGAGTAGATCTAATATCGAATTTGATTACAGTACTTTAGTATATAAATCAATTAACTAATTAAAATTTTAAGTTTATTCAACTGCAACAAAGTCATTTATAGCCTCTGCTTAAAGCAAAAGAAATAGAAAACATATTTATCTTCTTGGATGATGATTGATCATGATTAGAAATGGTGTAAAAGAAAAGTCAATGTTTCCGTTTGCAACATAAAACGTTGACCATATATCCTTAAAAATTAAACATTAAAAAATGCTTTTGAAAGGGACTCCACGACGCAGTTTACTCATTTAAAATGATAAACTGGAAAACGTGTTTCTATGAAACTTGAGAGTTCTCATTTGCTAATCAAAAATGTTAGATTAAACTTACCCGCGAACAATAAAATTTTAGCTTTCTAGAATGTTTGTTAAGTGTAGATACTAATAAAAAATTTGCCGAATAATATATTCAAAATCTTAAATTTTTACTAAAATTATAGCAAGGTCAATGTTTATCCCTTTTACTTTATTAACTTAACGTAAGAGTAATGCTTTTGTACAAAATCAGTTAAAAACTAGATTTTGTTAAATGCCAACATAAAAACTAAAGCAAAGCCACAATTTAATAACTGCTAAACAAACAAAAATATGATCAAAATATTTCCCAATCAAATTTTTAGCTTAAATTCCATACTTAAGTTTATGGAAGGACGCTATTTCTAGAATTTTAAAACATTAAAAAAATAAACTAAAATGAAAAGCAGTTATCTCAAGGGCCGATCACTTAGCCTAATCTTCAAATAATTATTAAATTAGGAAATATTACTTTAGTCGAGTCCTTGTGGATACCCGCCCCACTTTGCATAATACTTCTAGAATCTCAAAAAAGAAAATAAAGAAAAATATTAAAACAATGTATTTAATATTCCACAAACTGTTCTTAAGGATGAATTAAATGAGAAATAAAATATATTTAACGATGATACCCAAATAATTGAGTCCTCTCTTATGGACCTCTATATCTTTAATGATATCTTTTTCTTCCTTATTTTATATATTTTCGCTTTTCTCATTTTTTTGAAATAAGAGAATACCCATAATGATAAAAATAAATCTCTGCTATCGAAGGACATCGTTAGCCGTAAACTACAAAATTTGCTGATTCAAAATTATGCTTTAGATGTCCTTGATTTAGAGCTCTGAGGGTTTTATGAATATGAAATATGAAATAGAAATTAAGCTAATTTAGTTTTTTTTTCTCCTTTTTCTTTTGCAAATATTTTATGTATTACGAACTTTGACTAAATTAATTGTATCATTAAAGAAATAAATTGTAATTTTGATTATAATATCTTAAGCTATTTAATAGTCATTAAAAGTAAGACTATTGTAATCCATAGAATTTCAATAGTAGCATGAATTTTTAAAAACATTTATTTCCAATACAGCTTCCTGAAATCAACTTTAATCTTAAGCTTAAAAAATGGATTTTGAAAATTATTTTAGAGACAAGAGTTTGAAATATTTTAACCCATGCTGAACAATTTTTAAAACATGAGAAAGTTTCTACGTAACATGCTTATCATTTGATATAAACAAGGAATAAATTTCATTTGACCTTTTGTTCATTTTTCTTGAAATACTTTTAGACATTCGAAAAATTGTTTTAGATTTTATTCAATAAGCATTCTAAATTGAAAAGTACTTGTTTTTCAAGTAATAACAATTGTTTCCTTTCTTCTTTTTTTTATTTTGACCCATGAAAACTCAAAATTGAAATTTTTATAATGAAAAAGGATTTTCTTTTTTGTATGCTTTTATAGTTTTCAATTTATGGTAGTTTCTAAAATTAGATTTACTAAAGGGTAAACATAATTTGAAACAATTTGACAATTTTTCTGATGAAAAAACTCTCTTTGACTTTTTTTATCCAAAAAAAAAGTTAATTTTTTTCTTTCTGAAAGAAATTTGACTACTATTACCTAAATTTCAAAGGGAATATTATGTGATTGAAATTGTTTTATTACACTACTAAGTATTTTTTTTTTTTTTTTTTTTTTTTTTTGAGAATCAAATTTGACTTTTTTTAAGTCAGTATTTAACAATCAGTATTTTTTTATACATAAAATTTTGATTAATTTAATTTGACTATTTGACAAATCTGTTTTGGAAAATGATAAATATTTATCCCACAAGAAAGGAAAATAATGAAGTTTTTTAATCTGATTTGTAAATAGCCATAATTTAAATTTGGTTTTCATTTAATGCGTTAATTATAGTTAAATAAATAAATATTCCAAATATATAAACCATAAATATGAATCCAAAAATTGACGATACTCAATACTATTTACTCTGTGTATGAATAGAAAATTACCCTTTGAAATTCAATTAGTTCGAAAAAGTTTGAAAAATTTTCTTGACTTTTGAAAATGAAAATACAATTTATTAACACCATGAATGCTTTCTTTTTACAAGACCTTTCACCATTCTATAAATATATTATAACTATTGGTAAAGAAATACAATACTTTTCATCCTTATTCAAAATCTTTAACTCTTTCTAAGAGATAACTTTTTATGAATTTCAATTCACAGTTCTGTATTTATAAAAAGCTATGAAAATTTTCAAATATGCCACAAATTGACATATTTATTGAGTTTATGTCTCTTTTTTCAATAATTTGTATGAAGCAATTTTTAACCTGCTCAATTTTTGAACCGAAATCGCTTTAAAAATTGCATTTTTTTTTTATTGCATATTTCAAATCTAGATATTGGCGAATTGAAAAATGCATCTTTTCTTTCTAGGAAAAATTTGTTTGTATAGACTTTTATCATGAGAAACTAAGTTGCGAGAAAAATTAATTTCAAATGTTATCACCAAAATAATTCCTCTTAAAACAAATTTCAATTGAATTACAGCTAATTTCTATTTATTGCATAATATAAAAAAGTAAAATGTATAAAATTTTCTTAAACGGGGAATAAACGGAATGCACTCATCAATAAAGGAAGAAAAACACAAGCCCTTAAAAGTCGCGGGATGAGCAGAAAGAGGGTTAAGAAGCAAAACTAACTTAATTTAATATATTAGTTAAGAAATGTTGATCCAATCACAAAAAATTAGAATTTTGTATTTATATATTCAAAATGACATGAAAAGAAACTTTGTTTTCCATAATGGCAACAGTTTTTTCTAGAAATTTTAGACACTGGCACGTTGGCACTCTTGACCGATTCGACTTTAAATATATTCCTTTACAACAATTTTGACAATTTATTATAAGTTATAAAAAAATTATTATAACACCTAAAAAGAACATAAAAAATTATATATTTTTTAAACGTTGTACAAACTTTTTAAGCCATCTGGGACAAAGAGTTACGTTAGGAAAGTTACATTATACTCACATTATTTATTAAATGGATTGAGAAATGCACTCTATATTGATAAAAAGGAAAAATGGTTTCACTTAAGAATTTGAATTAATTTTTCCTTAAATTTTTGTTTTAAAGGATTTATTTAATATACTACTGTATGTATCTTATTTGGTTTCTTACACGCTAAAAGTCTTTATAGCGTTTTGTTTTGTACACTAGGGTGGGTAAATTTTTTTTGATTCATTTTAATTCATAGGTCTTCCTGCTTTATTAAAAAGCACTTTGACTATTTCTATTTAATTATAAATACTGTGGTTATCCATTGCCAAGATTAACTCTAAATCTGCCTTAAAAATTAGAAAATAAATTTTAAAAATTTCTTTTAATTGTATCCATGCATTATTTGTATTCTACACAAAGGAAAAAAGAATGCAATGAATTATATGAAGAACAAACACAGCTTCATTTACATGCTTTATACTTTGATGGCCAAAAAGATAAGATGCTAAATATTGTAAGAAAGGAGCAAAAAGGTACAGACAAACAGTGATTGTTAAAGAGCCAGATTCTGTTTATGTAGGCTACGCTACGCCAGTTCGAGGCACTGCCAAAAGTATTGAAACATCGATTAATGCGTTTCTTTTGTCACAAAAAATTAAGCTAGATGATTTGACGGTACGGTCACTAACACAGGAAAATTCAAGGGAGTGATTAGACTCTTCGAGGAAAGGCTTCAACGCCCGTAACAGTGGATTATCTGCATGCTACATTTAAACGAATTGCTTTTGAGACACCTATTTAACAAATTAGATGGTGTTACCACTGGCCCATTCTCACATGCTAGTCTTATTGGTGAATCATTAGAAAATCACGAAAAATTACCAAAAACAAACTACGAAAAAATACAAAGCGAACTTCCAGAAGTTATATTTGAAGATCTAAGTACAGATCAGAAATACTTATATGAAATAACTATGTCAGTTATTAGTGGAAAATGTCCTGATGACAGATGTCCCAAGCTCGATGGTTAACAAAAGCAAATAGAATATTGCGATTATATATTTCTACATCAAATCCAACAAATAAATTGAAATTATTAGCTGGATACTGTGTTAAAATATATGCTCCAAAATAATAAACTAATATTAGATCCCGTAATTAAACGTAACGCCTATTTTGCTCATGCTGAAAATTTGCTTCTGTCAATGCTCTGTGATGAAAACAAAACAGTGAGGAAACTCGCTGCCAGGACGATACTTAAGGTACGAAATTCACCTCATACTGGAAGGCTACTTCGTGTATTTGAAGTGTCGAAAATCGATTTTGACGTCAATTGGTATATTGACCCCATAGATTGGCAACAAAACTTTTTCGATCCGCCAATTCTCCGAGACATCACTAATCAAGAAATAAACTAGGTTATTAAGTCTCGGTTCAAGGAAAACTTAATTTTTTTAAAGCTACAATGTCATACGCAGGCGGTCGAACGTTTTGTAAAAATGGTGATGGAAGCATCTATGGCCTTATGCGATAAGAAATCCAGAGAACGTTTAATCCTTAACGGTCCAATGGCGCCATATAGGCGACATGACAATTTTACTTACTGGGTCCAATGGCGCAATATAGGCGACATGACAATTTTACCTACTGGGTCCAATGGCGCCATATGCGTGCCAAAAACCATTTCATTATTTTTATTACTATTATTGTTGCTACTGTTTTTCGTACATGCACTTTTGTGTTATTCGAATCCAAATTCAGTCTTGTTTTGATTTTTAAGGAGAGCGTAGACATTTTACAGAATTTAGTTTATTATATTTTATTTTGTTTGAAATCATAAAATATGGCAGGAAGTTATAGGAGAATAATACATGAAGGTAACAATAATTTCTATGATATGGTAATGATATGGTAATCAGAACATGAGGACTCGTATTGAAAAAAACAGCAATTTTCTAGAATATATTGACTCAAAGTTCCTACAGTATTTTGTACCATATAAAGATATTTCCGTTGATGAGTCTGTTGTAGAATTTAAAGGAAGATTAGGTTTTATTACCTACAATCCCGAAAAACCAACAAAGTGGTGTATAAGAATATATGTACTAGCTGACTCGAAAACACAGTGTACACATCTGCAATTCTCCCGTATTATGGCAGCATAACTTCAGACAACCTTCCTAGATTGGATCTCCCCGTAACTACTCGAATTCCTTTGCATTTATTTAAGAAACTTGTTGATAGCGTTGGCAGTGCAAAAGGATACCATATGTATACAGACCGCTATTATACCAGTATACCCTTGGAAAATGAATTACTGAAAATGGAGTGCCACTTAATTGGTACATTAAACACAAATAGAAAAGGTGTACCGCCTATAATAAAAAAGCCTAAATTTTCAAAAGCAAACATAGTAGCCTGCAGAAAAAATAATACTTTACTCCTTTCATGGAAGGACAAAAGGGTTGTAACACTTCTTAGTACTTGGGATGTGTCAGAAACTACAAACGTCCGTAAAATATTACGACATGGCAAACCTATTACAATCCAGAAGCCTGAAGTATTAGTGAACTATACCAAAAATATGGGTGGTGTCGATCGGGCAGATCACTATGTATCCAACGACTGTTTCTTAAGGAAATCCCTTAAATGGTGGCAAAAACTCTTTTTCTGAGGCCTTGAAGTATGGCTACAAATTCCTACATTCTATATAAATCCGTTCAGAAAGAAAAGAACGATAAAGCACTTTCACATTACGAATTTATGAAAGAATTGGTGGATCAGTTAGTAGATGACTTTCATATGTTGCAAACACCTCGAAGGCGCGCTAATACTGAACAAGATTTGCAGCGATTAGATGGTAAGCTCCACATCATTCGCAGAAGAACTAAAAGAGACTGCATAGTATGCTCGAAACGAAAGGTTTCAGGGGAAAGACGAGAAACAAAATTTTATTGCGACACTTGCACCGAAAAACCCGGAATTCATATTGGAGAGTGCTTCGAAAAGTACCATACTCTAAAAAAATATAAAATCTAAATAATATTGTTAGTATTATTATCCTCTATATATATTAATAAACTTTCCCTAAAATAAAAACATTTCTTTGATTTAAAAACGTTTTACAGCTTCTCTTCTATGAAAAATAGCTGGACCTGGTGGGAGGTAAACTTGAAATACTTCGGGACCGCTAAGGAGTTTTAATAAATTTTCACTAAAATAATAATATTTCTTTTTGATTTACTTGATTTACTTGATTTAGAAATATTTTACAACTTCTTTTGTATTAAAAATAGCTGGATCTGGTAGGAAGTAAACTTGAAATACTTCCGGACCGTTAAGGGTTAATACAAGTGAAACTTGCACCTAGAAAACTTATGCCCCGATTTGAGGGTAAACGAGATATTGTGGTTAAGACATAATAAGTGACATTAGTGACCCACCCTATTGTACACAAAGGAATTTTTTTTAGTAATTATAGAAATTTAACTTAAATAAAAACTTCCAAATAATACACTCAACGCGCTATATTGGCAAAACTTGATGTGCGCATATGTAACCAAATAAACTATCTTATGTTGAATGAATTTTTAAAAAACTTTTCAAAATATAAATAAATTAAAGGTAGTATTTACGTACTTACCACCATTGCTCTTAGATTTTCCCCTAGATAAAGGTGAAAAGAATATTTCTTTGTCATGATGACTGAAATAAAAAAGAAAAAAAATTTTGAACTTAAAATAATACATACAACCATTAATTTTTTTATGAAAAATTATTTTACAAGCCTTAAAAATATATTATATATATGTATATAATATAAATTAAAATTACCTAAATACTCAAATCGAGTACTTAATTTACTCGATTTTTACCGTTATAATTTTAATACACGCCACTATTACAACATTCATAAATTAAAAAGTATTAAAAAATTGACAAACTTTGAAACCAACAACACACTTTAACAAATACATCGAACTAATTGCACAAAAAAACTAGACACAAAAAAAAAATACAATTATAAAAACTCTCTGCTGTATTTTTTGCTTTATTTGTGTCTCACACTTGAAGGCATTATAAAGAAACGATGAATACGTTTAATGAAGACTGTAAGCGAAAAAGAAATAGAGCAATTAAATCAATTTGATTTTTGTTTTGTCTCCATTTTATTTACCGTAATTGTAAAAATTGAAATACAATTTTGAAAAATAGGGAGAAATTTTAATGGCAGTAATCAGTTTCAAGAAATAAAATGAATTATAAGCACAAAATTAAACAAATACTTGATTTACTACGTTTGCAAAAAATCAACAAAATTAAATTTTACTGCTCTTATATTTCCCGGGTATATGTATTTTGTGTTTATATAAGTATGCATTATGGCATAGTATATATAAAAAGAATGTATATATACATAAGTGTATATTAAAAAATAGGATTATATCAAGCTTGGCTATATAGGGTTACGTTACGGTCTCTTTCACAACTACTTTTTGAAGACACAACATCTTAATTCAAACATCTAATTCACATCTTAAACACTGATTTAAAGCTTGCATATATGTATTATTTTACACTGATTTGTTCCATTCTCGAAGTCAATTTTTTTTAGATTTTTTGAGCAAGCTAAATATTTTACCAAAAATTTTTTTTTTAGATAAAAAAAAAGGTGGAAGTGGTGAGCTAAATAATAACAACAAAATTAGCAATGAGGTTTCATTCACATTAAATCTTTCAATGTAAGATGTTCAAAAAAAATATAAAGGCTTTGCTGATTGCGCTGTTTCCTTTGAATTCAAATTTCACATAGAAAATAAAGAGAAAAAGCAGTCACAATGTAATTAAATGGATGCTGGAATTTTTGCAAGGGGCAGTTCTCTTGTTGACAAACATAAGTAATACTCCATCTAAATAAGGTATTAGTTAACCAAAGGCATAAGAAATTCTTTCCTCTATACTTAGGGTTAGTTCTTGATCTTAACGGACCTAAATACACATTTTAATAAGTAGAGAAGTACAATTTTTTCAGAATCTTCAACTTCTCAATGTTTTGTGATTAGTGACCTGACCACGTATAAGAATCTGTAACAAATTTAATACCAACATTAAAACATTCTTTACAAAGTATATTGAGTACAATAGTTACACTTAAATTAAAATAAGTCTTAAAAGTTGTACACATTCTAGTACAATTGTGGTGTTAAGAAGGGTGTTCGATATTTGCATCTATTGTTTGCAAAATTCGCAAATCCCCTCACAGTCATGGAAAAGATATTCAATAAAAGCATTAATGTTGTCTAGTTTCTTGCAGCTTTCACTATTTCCAAAATAATCCTTTAAAATTAAGGTAGTTAATTTGTTAATGTTGTTAATATTATATCCTTTCCTACATCCATTTATGTTAAGAAAAGCTTTATTTATGCAATATTATTGCAATTAATTTAAAAGGATTTGCATTGAGTAAAACATTCCTCCTTTCTTTAAAAACTAAGATATGTTTTTCAAGTTAAAGTTGCCGACAGTTAAAAAAAATTTCATGCTTTAATTGGGAAATAAAAACCTTCCCTATGAAAAGAAATATAATCCATATTTTCATTATTATTTTGGATAAATTTTAATAAATTCACTAGCTAGATATAATTGAATTATCAAAAAACATGTTAACCTGCTAAAAAAGCATATTTCCTCAAATCCTGGAAATTAATTTTTACAACAGGTAAAAAAAAATTGTATAAGTAACAATCGATATTTTCTTGTTGTAAAACTCAATCTCATTGTAGTCAAAAAATAAAGCAAAAACATTGACAAAAAACAAACTTGTCAAACTTGATTAAATTTTTTTCATCCTAAAGCGAAACAAAAACAAAACTTAATATCCTGGAATTTATGAAAGTGATATCGCTAAAAGCGTTCTCCTGTGAGATATATTTCCCCTACAAATCGAAACTGGCTACAGATGTTTTTTTTGTATCTTTAGGACAATATCTGCACTGCAGCCTTTGAAAGTCAATCAGCAGAATTTATGCGATTTTGTAGATATTCTTTTATACTATTCTAGGGATTACACACATAAACGTAATTTAGTATGAATATCGAAGTTGACTATGATTACTTGCCTCAATGTTTCCAACCACATACTATGTCATCTCTGAAATGAAGTTCTTGTTTTGGCTGAAATCCAATTGTTTTTATTAGGATACAAGTCAAATTGCTACATTGTTTAAGTTGCTTTCTCTTTAGATTTAATGAAAAAAATATATATATCAGGAAAAAAAAGTTTACAGACAATCTAAGCTTTTGTCTTCAAATGGGTAAAATGGGTGAAAAACTAATAAAACTTATGTCAAAATGGGTTTTAATGAGATTTAAATTAAATTTTTGAAATTAAAGGGTTTTGTTAACTAAAGTGTTGCTCGAAAATATATTTGCAAGTAATTTTATCAAATGCTTTATATGTACTTTCAAATGCATATATAATAAATTAAATCATGTAAAGCTTGTGCTTATAACCGCACTGCAAAAACTTAATAGGACTTTTTCATTTCAGAAAAAATTATTATTATTTAAAACATAAACATTTAAATATTATTAAAATATATAGATCTTTAAATATAGACGGCTTCCTTTTGCTCGTTTCCTAGAAAAAATTTTAATTTTTGATTGTAATTTGTCCCATCAGTATTCCTTTATGTGAATAGGGCTGGAGTAGATAGTAAAACACTCAAACCCGTTTCACAGTTCATACTTAAGTTCTTCTTCAGCTGAGTTTCTTAAAAAACTTAAGTCTTTCTTAAGAACTGGAAGTGTTTCACAGTTAATTTTTCTGGTTTTCTTAACTCAGCTATCATTGCTGAATTTTGCAAGCCATTTTTACGACAAATGATCATAATCTGTCACATTTTTCGAGATATCATATAATAACTGAAATAGCGAAAAAATATACACACCATTTTTTAAAAACAATAATTAATAAGTAATTTTCTACTACTAAATATTCTTCATGTTTTTGATTAAATTTTTTATTTCTGATTAAATTTTAGAAAATAATTGACATACTCAACAGTTGTGGTTAACATAATGGATTCTGCTGATAGAGAACTATTCCTAAATTGAATTGGGTGGTATTGAATTGTAATTTTTTAACAAAATTTGATATTTACCATAAAGATGATCTTAGAATATTATCGAGATAGATATCGAGATTTTTTTAAAATGCTCAAAACATCCTTAACTGTGTTTCTCAAAACTAAAGGTATATAAAAAAGTAGAGCATACTTAAAATTTTTCAATTAATTTGACACCTTATTCTACTTTCATATATAAATTGCTCACGTTATATTTTTTGTAAACAAAGATAGAAAAAGAATGATAGTTCCTTTGAGCTGAGTAAGAATCTTGTAAAGGTGACATTTTTAAAATATTTTCAGATAAATTTATATATGAGATAGAGACCTCAATTGGTTGGTCTATTGACCAAACAACAATATTTCAAAAATAATTACTTAATACCGACAAATTTTTATGCTAACAAAGAAGCATATTCAAATATCTTAGCTATGATTGTTTTATAATATGATTTGAACACCAAAAAGGATTGACTTCTTGAATATTGCTATTAACAATAAATTATCAAGCTCTGCTTTAAAATAAGCATCCTGTGTATAGATTCATAATTTTCGTTTAATCATAATTGAGTTTTGATCAAAGTGGCTTTCTAAATTAACTGAACTTGTAGTACTCGTATACCAATTTAATTAAGCAATTTGTTCATTTTAAGGCAAAATTTCTCTTTGATAGTACCTAAGCCTGTCTAGATTAACTTGTTGCATAATTTGAAACTCGATACCTTGAAAAATCAAAAACTAGCATGTATTATACAAAAATTATAACTACCATCAATACATACATTTTTGTACCAATTTATCTATAGAAACCACTTTTATCAGATTGGTTTTCTTTCACTATTGATTACCATTAGTACAATATGAAGACAATAAACTTTTAATTCTTTAATTTAGCAAATTTTAATAAACAGCACACAGAGAAAAACTTCTAATGAAAAATACCAAATTTCAAGCTTAAAGGTGCGACAATTGAAGCAACAAAATATCCTACTTTTACTTCCTTTTAATGAAGTTTATTTTAACCATTGTAAAAGATGTTGCATTTGACAGGTGAATTGGTTTAATTGAAATATTTTTTAGTTTTTCCACATTTCATAAATTTATTGTATCGAATTTGATTAAAATTTTATAAATATGTTTACATATGCCTTGTCTGATTGTGATCAAATAAATTATATTAATTTACATACAAGCATTCTTATGGTTGTATTTTACACATTGGATACCATAGCAATTTTCTTTTTGAGTAAATTTCTAATACTAGAATTTGACAGAGAGGAAAATTTCTTCGCATTGTTTTAGTGTTTTAGTTTTGTAAGTTAAGAACTGATTTATTAGAAATACTATTTCTACATTTTATCAATTGAGGAACACAGCCGGGAATTGCAGACAAATTTTATTACGTATTTCACTGTTAGAATAAGCACAACCGAAAGAAGTAAAAATGTAGCAGCTTAAATATAGTAACTTTACATTTTCTTGATTTTAAGATATTGGCAAACTCTTAATTTCAATAAGGTCACAGTGCATCTTTGTACCCCCACCCCTTTGTACTACTACTACTACTACTATTTTGTCTAAAAACTTCTTTAAATTTAAATTTGGAAGGTTTTTATGCAAGAGTTTTATGCAATAGGTGTAGAGCGAGTCTGGTTTTGATGCAAAAATCCTGGAAAGCTCATTTTTTTTATCCTGTTTAGAATTGGAATTTCTCTAGTAATAATTTTATAAGTTACAAAATAAGGGAGAATCACCTTGCCAAACACGATGTGGCAAAATCTACCAATTAAGTTCAATAATTTTTTGCAGCGTTATTCCTGTCGTACATCACATGGCGTTATCATTATGAAACAATGTTTTCTTGATATATAGCAATCGTAAATTAATAATTTGATTAAATTCTAACAGTTTATAGTAAATCACACCACATATATCCCACCAAATGCTTAAAATAATCTTTAAAGGATATTGCTGAAATTGGCTGCCTATCTTTTTCTCTCTTCTGTATTTTTCTTCCAAAGCTATGACTAGTAACCAATTTGTCCAAAAATGGATTTTTTTCAAAGCAAGATAAAATGAAAATGTCAATATTTATTCACTGCTGGCAATTTCCTTTGGATAGCTTATACAATACCCACTTTCCAAGCTTGGATATTTTTCCAATCTATTTCAAACGATGAAAGACTTTTCCATGAGATGACAGATTAGAAATCTTATTGTTCTAGTAATGAGTCACAGCGAATCCCATGTATGATAATAATAATTAAACTGTTTATTTTTATGACGCTTATTTTGGCATATTCAATACAGTGTATTAGCCTTTTTAGAAGAATACAAATGGTAATACAGTGTATACAATTCACAACAACAAAAATTGAACAAATAATAATTCCAGATAAAAATAGCTTTTGAAAATTGCAGTTTGGTATCCTTCTATGACTCAAGAGAAGGACTACCACGCGCATATTTGTAGATTTTATGACTGTAACTGTAAAGACAATATCTTGTTTATAGTCGGAATAACGAGAGGACCTGGATAGCAATTTTATGGAAAAGCAAAATGGTGTTTCAAAATTTAGAACATTTTCTTTAAAGGTGTCCTTTGGTAAAAATTTACTAATAGGTATTTTATTTAAATTGAACGAGTAAATTAATAAGTATAATTTCAACACTTTAAACCTAATCTGCTAAAAAAAACCTAAGAGCTCGTCGATTAAAATCGGGTATAAAAGTGCTCCAACTATTCTACTTGATGTATGCTTATTTTTTTATTAAAACCTTGAATAGGAAAAAATGTCAATTAATAAAATTCTTAAATTAAATCAACTATGTTGTATACTTTGATAGAAAAGAAAAACAAACAAAGTCTTTAAAACATATTTGATAAGCTTTTACTAAGCCTCCGAAATCCTTTTAAAAATTAGTCCCCTTTAATTAAAGCTACCTTATTTTTGGTTTTTTATTCAAACTATGTTAAAAGATTTCAACAAAACTCTAAAGTGAAAGTAAACTTCATTAATTTTATGTAATTTAAAATTGAAATTTAAAATTTATAAATATTAGTTGCTTCTATAAAATCAAATCGGACTAATTTATGGCTTTTTAAGAAATTTTACTCCTATCTACCATCCTAGATACCTTCAAATATATTCACAGCTTTAAGTTAACTTACCAAAAAGGGTTTCATTTCTTAAATTATATAAAATTAAATTTCAGTTGAAATAGCTTTGATCCACTTTGCTTAACTTGCCTAAAGCATTCAAAATATAAAATAAAACAATTCTGAATATGAGAATCCTTTAGAATATTTTTGTTTTATTTATTTATCCCGAGGGAAAAATTTATAAAGTTAATACGAGTTTTTTCATTGACCTTAACAGGTAATTGAAACAATTCCTCATTTTTATGATCTCTAAGAAACTTTTTTAAAGAAAATTTGTTGATTTCTATAGTACCTATTTAATGTTAAGGGATTTGTCTGATGTTGAACTATGGTGGTCAACTGTGAAAAAGGTAAAAATCTATTTGATAAAAGTATTTCTCGTAAAATGTATCAAGGGAAATCAATCGTTAAATAAATTTGAAGGATAATAACGAGTTCACTTTTTGATTTCTAAAGACAAATTGCCAGAAAATTTTTTTTTAATCCTGAATAAATTATTGTTTTTACGTTGTTTGATTACGCTTAATAAAACTCTATAAATAAACTTTAAAATATGGATATTGTTTGCTTTGTTATGAACGAATTATGTATTCTAGGCTTATAAACACAAAAATCTTATTTGGATAAAATTTCTAAAGTTTACCTAATTTTTTGACTACTTTGTTTGCCCATAATATACGAGTATACAAAAGATATATTTCAAAATTTATAACATTTACTTGGAGAAATTCATATTTTTTCAATTTTTTATAAAATTAAAACTTTTTTTTTACTTAACAATATTAAAACAAATAACCACAAATTGATGCATACTTTTATAACTTTCAAGCTTAAAATGCCTGTTTGTTTAAATATCCTGTCAGCTAAGAATATGAATGTTTCACTGTTTACGTCATTTTGTTATTGATACCGTGGCAGTAAAATCTTGGTTCCTAACTAAAATAGCTTTAAATGAATGTAAAATTTAATAACATTTAATATCAAATAAAATCTTCAAATTTTGATATAATTTTGTTACTGCAATCGAAGTAGGTAAAAAGAAATGTCACGCAATTTCTATTAAAGCATCATCAATGATATCGATATCGATATCGGCTGTTTTGTCAAATATTAATAGTTTATCTTACATACATAAATTCAATTATATTGCAATAACGGTTATTGTTATTTTGGAAAAATTGTTTGTGCCAACTAAGTTGTATTTCTAGAAATTTTTAAAATTTGCAATTGCTCCGAAGTATTTTACTTTTAACTAGAATAAAAGAAATACTCATGGAATATGCAATTAAGTGATTTGAAGTTTACCTTCTTTTCCTCATATAAAAAATTCCTATAGAGGACAAAATCAAAACTATGCACATTTGTCTAAATATTTGCTACACAGGGAAAATCACAAATTAATTTTATCATTACAACAGGAACTCACTTTTCAAAAACCAAAAAATTATTAAACCGAAGCCCCTTTTATTGAGGCTTATGACTTTCCGTACATTTAGTGAAAATATATAAAAACTAATAATAATTACAATTATTTTATATTCAAGGCACATTAAAAACTTAAAAGTCACCACTTTTACTTCTCACGAAATATTATCCCTAAAAAACTAATATTTCTTAAAAATACTTGACAAGCTGTAAAAGTTAATTTAAACATTGTTTAGATAAAAAAACGTTAGCCTAAAAAATGCATAGCTCATTCCGAAAAGATCATAGAAGTGGCTTCCCATTCTATTACATCAGAAACAAAAAGAATAATAAATAATGTCTGCTACTATTTTTACATAGAAAATTATTTTCTGCATGTTTGTATTTACTAAGGAGTAAGTACTTTATATTTTTACTAATCTCTTTTTAATTATTTATTTTGCATAGAATGGGCTACCAAACGTTTTCATATAAATATAAATTCTCCATTATTCTTAATTAGTAATTTTATAAAATAAAAAACAAAATGACTCTAAATGCAAGGACTATTAATATCATTCATAATTAAGGGACTTACATGTAACAATCCTTTGAGGGATTTAAAATGTCGCCAAAGAAATATCTTTTGCTCAAACATAAATTTTTAACAATAACATTATTAGCTATTAAATACCATTCCAACAGATATTTTGAGATCAGAAAATCAAGTCTATAAATAAAGGGTAAAGTAAGAACTTCGCTTGAGGGATTAAATGTCCTGTATATAACAGCCAAACTATTTCGGTTAACGAAAGGTAAATATTAAAGATAAATATTAAGTTTAGTATTCATTACTTGCTGTTGGTTATGGTTTTAATTAATTTTAGGTAAAAAATGAGTAGATGTATATTTTTTGGAATTTGGAAAGGAAAATTTCATAAGATTTTATAAATACTAGCACTAAAGCATCTCTTATGAATATAAAAACATTAAAAAGTTATGATTATTGAGAAATAAAAGCAAAGCATAAATAATTAAAAATTAATTTTAAGAAAAAAAGTTTTTATTGAAATTTATTATTTAGTCCTAGTTTAAATTACCACCTCCTTACCTTAAAAAAAGTATTTTTACAAATACTTCCATTACTTTTCTTATATTTTCCCCAACTTTATATCAATTTTTATAGTTTATACACGTCCGACAACCCTTTTATTATTTTCTCATCCTAAAATTGTTAGAGAAATTCTTTGTTAGCTTATACACGTGGCTTCATATTCATCCATATTTCTGTTAGTAAATCAGCATAGGGCCTGTGGCTTCTACTTGCTGCTGTAGTATTTTATTAAAAAACTTGATTAAATTATATCTTTAAATTTTTGTATGATAAGTTAAAGACAGAAATAAAAAAAATTAAATAAACTTTGCAAAAAGTTTTTTCCTTTTATAAGATAATTATAATTTTCAAATTTCTTGGAAGAATATTTCAATGAGTACAATTTTTGATATACGCAATGCTAATAGGCATTTCTTTTTTTTTTGAGACTAGTAACAAAAACAGAAATAGAGCTCATTACACTGATTAATTTTATATCTTGCACTAAATTAAATACTTATAACTGATTTTAATATTAAGGCCTCAACTACTTTTCCCTTTTTTATTCTACAAAAGCTCTTATTTGCATCAAATAATGGTGACAAAACCAACAAAAAGTATATTTTTAAGGATTGTAGGATTTATATTGATACTGTTAACAACTTAAACTGAACTACCTCAAATATTAAAAGACCCGACTATTTAATGAGATATTTACATGCAAAAAATCAAACAGGTTAAAGAAGAATTGTTTTGAACGCATTACATTTGAGGGATATATTTATAAATTGTATAAATTGATAAATAAAACTAAAGTAAAGTATATACCAACTCTGAAATAATTTCTTTTTCCTCAGAAATATCCTATAAAGTCTTTAATTTGTGACTTTATTGAAGATGAAATTTTTATCGATTTCATTTCTTTATAGGAGGGACAAGAAAATAAATTAAATACAACTATCCCAAAAACTTAAATTATTAATGGATTGAATTTTTTCTTGTTCAAGATTAAAGTATTAATAAATTTGCATAAGATGCTTTTGGTTGCAAGCTAAATTATTACATGAAAAAATTCTCTTCAAAAATATATCCAGATTGAAATTACTTCAAATATTACCCAAAAGTTAATACTATTTTTCCTATTTAAGCTCTCTTAAATACATTTCCTACCATCATTTGAATTGAGCCTAATTGAACATCATTAAAAACATAATCTCCAAAAAAATTAGCATGTTTTATTAAGCTTTTATCAAAATTGACAATACCAAAAATAATAAAAGGAAGTCTATTTTTTTTTATTAACAAAATTAAAAAAGTAACAATTGTCTATTATAGCTAACAAAACAAAAAATAATGATCCATTTTATTTTTCTGAGCTGACCATTGCTAAAGCTTATGGGAATATGGTAAAACTTTAAGTAATGAAAATTAATAAATAAATTCATATTTTAGTTTTAGATGGGTTTTTTCAAACACTAAAAAAACTTTTGATCTAAGAAAATATTAACAAAAGTATTTCACTAAAAAATTTCTTTTGTTATGATATTCATGAGAAAATATGTGTCAAACTTTTCTCTATAGACGCCATGCAGTCTCTATATTTAATTTCATAGTATCAAGCTTAAAATATTATTATTGTTTCATATTTGCAATTAGGAATTTAACAATTTTAATATATTAAATGAAACAAGGACAGAATATCAAACTTATAATTTATATATATTAATATTGAAGACCCTGATAACATATACAAAATAATTTTTAATATAAGGAAAATTTTGTATGCGCTTAGCTATAATATCCTTTATATTTATTTTATTTTATATTAGGCATAGAAAATTTTTGATAGTTTTATGAAAATGTATAATATTAAAACCTGTTAACCAAAATTCATGTGGCTCCACTAGGAATTCTCGTGTTGTTGTTTTGTTAATATAATAATGATCCCCTTTACAACAAACAACCACAAAAATAAGGTCGAATAGAAGTTAATGGATTGTGAATATATTCATAGGGGAGAAAAAATTATATCAACTTTGAAATAGTATACACAAATATCCTTAATCTGACTTCCGTTTAGCTTAAGCTTTTTCAGCCGATTGACAATAATTTCCCTTTATGGGACGCATATTGAATGTACAAATTTTTAGAATATACGTATCTTTAAGGACCCAAAAATATTTAAGTGATATTTAGCTAAAAATTATGTTAAGCCTAATGCAGTAATCTTTGATAAATTTTGTAATTACATATTTCTTGCTACATTTATTTAAATTTTTGGCTAATTTACCATAGTCACGTTTTTCATCGCAACAAGCTAATAAAATGATCAATTTTAGTCAAATTTTTAAGATTTGCACATGAAGTATTTTATGAGATAGGCAAGTAATAACCTTGAATATATGAAAACTTTTTTTTAATTGCACAATTAAATTTGCTTTTGTTTGTTTTTGCTTTTGTTTCTACTCTAATTTTATCAATCCTGATGTATATCTCACTTTTGTATACGTAATAAATGTGATTTTTACAATACAACTACAGAAAGTTACAACCCCAAATCCAATACATTTATTGAATTGGCAATAAAGTGAATTTACAGCTAGAAATATCGATAATCGTGAAACAGAATTGTACAAAAATAAATTAGACTAAAATCTGAAATACAACCCTAATTATGAAACTTGATCGCAATTAAGTTCAATTGAAATTCGATATTCATTAAATTCATTAGATGCCCATTATGATGACTTTTAATAAATTTAATTGACTTTATTAGTTGAAAAGTCATCGAAAAGGATTTTCTATTAACCTTGTTTTAGGGAACCAGAATAGTTAGATTTTGGTATAACTGAAAACATAAATTTAAAAATGAATGCAAAACTTCTAAGTCATAAGCTTATTAATTACTACTTTATGTAATTAACTTCAAAAGTTTATTTAAAATACAAATTATTAATAATAGGATGTAGTAACCACGGTAACTTTATCTTTAGAAATATTGTACAATTACAATACATTGTTTTAATATGACAGATGTCTATTATTATGTTTCAAAAATTTGCAACTAATAAATCTTAATGAAAATTTAAAATTCAAGGTCAGATTAGATATACCAACAAAAACAAACAACAATACCATAATTGGCTAAGACCAATGAAAATGTCAATAAAACAAATTTTCAAAAAAAAAGTTTAAAGAAACCACCTAAGGAATGCAATCACATAAAAGGGCTATTCCCACTGCTTTTCAAATCATCAAAATCATCAAAAAGTAAATTCCCAAACATATATATAAACATATTTTCCACTGAAGAGAAACTACCCAATTATTATTTTTAGCTTGTAATTCTCATACATATATCCCAGAATCAGTCCTAATTGCAGCAAGCTTGTGATTTTTTTTTTGTTGCCGTGAAGTCTGGAACCGTTTTTATTACATTCAGGAATATAACAAAATAGTCTTAAAGCTTTTTTCCTGCAATTTTAGCTTTGTTCATTCTTTCAGACTATTTTAAAAGCAGCAGCGACAAGTCTTTCACGTAATTTTATTTCAAGTCCAGCGCTGTCTGTTCTTCCCTTATACTGAACAGATGAAAATGCGGTTGATCTGATCTCCAAGCTTATCACACTTTTATTTATTAAAAATTTTCCCCTTTGAAAAATATTATGAAAAAGGTATCTAGTACAATGTATTCAATTACCACAATTATTATGAAAACACCACGATTCCACATAAATTTATACATGTACAAAAATATCATAATCAGATTAATCCATATCAAACGGATTTTTATTTCCAAGATTCTAAGATGAGACGTCATTTTTCTGTTTTCCCCACCACTGTTCAATAAAACTGAATTATTTATATTGAGGGTTTAAGCAGAATTGTAATGATAATTACATATATTTCTTGAACCAGATTCCGGTTATTTGCTATCTGGGGCTCTTATCCTAAATTTCAAAAATTTTATTAATTAATGAGAGTATTTAAAATTTTTCAACAGTTGTCAGCTATGCACTACTAATATTTAAAAAGACTTGAAACGACATCATCGTTTCAAAAAAAGTTTTTCAGATTAATCAGTTTAAATATTTGGAAAGGTCTAACTCATTTAGTTTGCATTCCTGAAGTTTTTCAATTATTAAGTCAATAAAAATATTTATCGTATATATTCATTAGGAAGCCGAATTTTTTTAGAAAAATTTTGCTTACTAAAATTTTTTCAACTCTTAATTTATTAAAAAAATTTCTTCCAAAGGATTAGTAGGCTATTTTTAATTGTCAAAAATGATGATCAAATTGAGTGGAAACTATTGTGATTTTGAACTTTTAATAGTATAAAAATACCAGCTAGACAGCTAGATAAATTATTTTAATTTTTTTCCACCTATTTTAAATAGCAAAGTAATGCAAACTAAAATTCAAAATGTTATACGACTATTTACGAAGAAAAAAGCTAAGCAACTTAAATTAGTTTTTGGAAATATAAAAAGGCGTCATTACTCAACTAATCATGAAGCAGACATAGTTGTTATTGGTTCCGGCCCTGGAGGATATGTAGCTGCCATTAAAGCGGCTCAAATGGGCATGAAGGTAAAAGTTTATAATATTATATAATTGATTCTATATTTTACTTTTATATTTAAACAGACAGTAAGTATTGAAAAAAATGATACTCCTGGAGGTACTTGTCTAAATGTTGGATGTATTCCATCTAAAGCATTGCTAAATAATTCCCATTACTATCATATGGCACATTCAGGTGATTTAAATGAACGAGGAGTTGTATGCGGAGATGTAAAACTGGATTTAGAAAAACTAATGAGTCAAAAAGTCAATGCAGTTAAATCCCTAACAGGTGGAATTGCTGCATTATTCAAAAAAAACAAAATAGTTCAATTAACTGGACATGGTACAATTATATCACCAACAGAAGTTCAAGCCAAAACCATGAATGGATCAATCGAAACAATTACAACTAAATATATTCTATTAGCAACTGGCTCTGAAGTGACACCATTTCCAGGAATAGATATCGATGAAGAGACAATAGTTTCAAGTACTGGAGCATTGTCTTTGAAAAAAGTACCCGACCATTTATGTGTTATAGGGGCTGGGGTAATTGGCTTGGAATTAGGTTCTGTGTGGTCCAGACTTGGTTCCAAAGTTACAGCAGTTGAATTCATGGAAACTATTGGTGGTATTGGAATTGATGGTGAGGTATCAAAAGCTTTTCAGAAAATTTTGACAAAACAAGGAATAAACTTTAAACTTGGAACAAAAGTTACTGGTGCCACAAAATCTAATAATGGTGTACTTGTATCTGTAGAAAATGCTAAAACTGGTGAAAAAGATGAAATCTCATGTGATGTTTTATTGGTTTGTGTTGGTCGACGGCCATATACTGAAAATTTAGGCTTAGAAAGTATTGGCATTGTTAAAGATGATAAGGGAAGAATACCAGTAAATGAAATGTTTCAGACAAGTATTCCAACAGTTTATGCAATTGGTGATATTATACATGGACCTATGCTAGCGCATAAAGCTGAAGATGAAGGAATTATTTGTATTGAAGGTATTAATGGTGGACATGTTCATATCAATTATGATTGTGTACCAAGTGTTGTATATACACATCCAGAAGTTGCATGGGTTGGAAAATCTGAAGAGGTACTTAAACAAGAGGGTGTTGATTTTAAAATTGGTAAATTCCCCTTTATGGCCAATTCAAGAGCTAAAACAAATAATGAAGCAGATGGATTTGTTAAAGTTTTAGCAGAAAAGCAAACAGATCGAATTTTAGGAACACATATAATTGGACCAAATGCTGGAGAATTGATTAATGAAGCTGTTTTAGGCCAAGAATATGGTGCATCAGCTGAGGATATTGCTCGTGTTTGCCATGCTCATCCCACTTGTGCTGAAGCTTTAAGAGAAGCAAATGTAGCCGCATATTGTGGAAAACCAATTAATTTTTAATAATATTTTTTAACTTCTTATTTCATCAATTATTTTATATTTACTTGACTTGGGTATGACTTGAAAAACTCTGTTTTAATTTAATATACAAATAAAAATAAGGTCGAATCTTGCATTTATCTTTTATCATTTTTGAGACCTTGGCTTAAAAATAGATTATTCTTTTTTATATTAATTGCTTTGATAATAGTTCAGTTTTAATTTAAGAGATTAGCGTCCGTAATAACCATCAAAAAAGCTTCTGGTTGATCTTTAAAATTGTGACTTTTGCATTTGACATGAACAACTATAAGTTACTTGTTGTACATTTAATAGAGCAGGCAATTAAAGAAATTGCAAAAAAATATTACTTATGGGTAAGCATAGTATAATTAAATACATTATAAACATGACTTTCTACTTTACTTTGGTTGCCATTCAAGTCACAGCAACTCGTGGTTGGATATATAATAAATTAAGCAAATTACTTCAAAAATAATCAATAAGAAAGGGTTATTTATTAAACTCTAAGTAGACTTAAAGGAAAGTTTTTGTCGTAAGAGATACTATGCTTATGGGTGAACTCAAATGAAAACAAAAGACGAAAAAAAATAAAAATAAATAAAGAAGAATGTTTTATTAAAATAACATAAAGTAGCGAATATATATGTACATATAATAAGGATACTAATGATGAACTAACAAATTAAAAATAAAAGACGTATGAAGCTATTAAGGATCACAAATCCGAAAAAAAGTAGAAAAATGCCATACATAATAAATCAAGAGAAAGTAAGTAAATTTGAAAAATTAAAATAAATAGTTTGTATTTAAAAACTTTCATATTATTTTGATATTTCAAACATTCAATAATAATTTCTACCGAAAATATAGATATATTTACATATTTAATAACTAAGGATGTGTCTATATTTTATGTAAACATCTCGAAAAATTTAAGCTAGAAGTTCTGGAATAGTTTCCCAAAAAATTTGTTTATAATTCGAACAAGTCGTTGCACGAAAACGCATTTCTAAATAGCGGAAAAAAAGTTTAAAATATCAAAAACTTAAAATTATTACCAGCAATTTTATATTACGCCTGAGAATATTTCACGAATTTCAAGTACAAAAGGCAATTAAAGAACAAAAGAAAATTTTTTGGATAAAAATCTAGAATTTACCTGTTTTACCTTTATATCAGAAACAGTTCTTAAAAAAGTTGAAAGGAAAATAAAAAACTGAAACTTTCAGTCGTTTTTGGAAAAAAAATTTTAAAGAAAAATTATATTAAAAATTTTCTAGTGTATTAATAAAAAGATATTTGTACTTTTCCTTTGTAAAACAATAATAGTTTTCACTTGGCTATTTGTTAATATGATTTTACCCGCAAGAAACTCGAAACAAAACCAATGTATACCAAGGTAACCTTAACTCGAATAGTTTTTTACTTAACAAAGACAAATGGATCCAAGTTTAACAACAAATCTTTTACAAGAAACTTTTTCAATTTGTGGCTTTTGAGACTGGTGTTAGAAAGCATAGCTTGAAATTATATTAATCAACAAAAGTTTAAAATTTTTATTTTTAAAATAAAC
The DNA here is from genome assembly GCA_947359355.1 of Acrocera orbiculus. Lineage (NCBI taxonomy): Eukaryota > Metazoa > Arthropoda > Insecta > Diptera > Acroceridae > Acrocera > Acrocera orbiculus. The sequence continues at coordinate 16,061,168 of OX375757.1, forward strand.
AGCAGGTACACATTTTGAGCTTAAATTAAGCAAAGTACTTTTGTTGAAATCTTTTGTGTAGGACTTTCTCTCATCAGTATTATACAGTCCACAAAGCACATTTAACACAAAAGAATTCCTTTTAATTGAAAAATTAAGAAAGTGTTTAGGTGTTAATATTATAAATTAGAAAAGGCTACTTTTAAACAAAAGTTGTGTATAAGCTTAATTTGCTGTTTTATCAGTTTATAGAAAAAAGAAGGGTTTTTGTATATTAATTTGAATAAATTGAATGTGAGTTCCAATATACAAATTGGAATGTATATATTAAAATTTGTTTTAATTCGCTTAAAATATAATAAAAAACACGTACAAAGTCTATTTGAAAATTTATTTTAAAAAATAGTTATTAATTAACAGATGTAATTAGACCATAATTAAGGCAATAGGAAAAATCACCTAAGAAATATCAAGAATAATTTTTTGTTTGGCAATATTAGCATATTACCACCACAAATTAAGAATTCAAATCAATTTTCTGTAAAATTTTTGTATGAAACTAAATAAAATATTTTAAAAAATGTTTGAATAATCAAAAGGATATTAAATGGGTTTGTCTGTTATTTTTAATATGGTTTACTTTTGTTTCATTAGCGCAAACAATTTATTGTTTAAAAAAATAATAATTGAAAACATTTTGATTGAAATAAACAACAATAGTATACGATAGTATACGAGTTTTAATTCTTTTGTATATAATGAGAAAACCAAAGAATAATTTCACAAGCTTTAAAATTTCTTTAAAAAAATTTTTTTGTTAATAATTGGCTTTCAAGTAACTTGCTTCATATACAGTAAATTTAGAGTTTTAATTTACAATAAGACATAAATTAAAAATTGAGATTACAAAGCGTAGGGACTGTACTGATGTTTTGCTATATTTGCTGATAAGAAGACCAGAATTGTAAAACTAAAATGTAATTACTGTAACATAAAAATCTAAAAGTACTTTTTAAAAAAATGAAATTTATTAAGCGTTTTTTTTAATTAATAGCATCAACTTTTAGAGGATGCTAATGAGCAGCTATTAACACTACTACTAGATCATCACTGCTATTGTTGGACTATCAATAAAAAAAAAAAAAACATTAGGCATCTCATAAATTATTTTATTTATATCCTTATTTTATATTTTTTTCATAAAACAATTTTTCATTCAATTTAACATTTTGCTTAATTATTTTGTTTTCTTTTTATCTATTTCAATTTAATATTCCTTTTATTCAAAAGTAAAGTAGTAAAGTGTTACTAGTGAAATATTTTATCTCAAAGGACTCCTTTTTAAAAAAAGTTTATTTGTATTTTATTCACTTTATACTTTAAAAATATCTCAATTTGTCAACAAAAAAGAAAGTATTATGATAATTTGACACTTCATTTGAATTATTTCAATTTAACAAAGAAAAGCTCTAAAATTCAACAAGTGCTTCAAATTTAAAATTTTCTTTTATTATTAAGCTTCTAGTTAAACCAAAAATTAATCACAATGTACTTTAGTAAATATTTCTAATATGATAATATTACATTTTTTATTAAAATGATGGGTATTGAATTAAAGAATATAGTCTAAGATCCAATGGAAGTAGACCTTCACCTACCTGCTTAGTGCTTAAGAGTGATTTAATATCAATTTTAGTATGTTGACAAACATTTTTCGAAAGGGTTGCCTAAGAATTTCCTGGCCAGGCTAATTTTAATTAGCAAATAAAAAATTGATTTTTTAAATAAATTTCGACTATTAAGTAAATGAAAAAGTCATGTACTAATCGAAAGTACTAGGAGTGTAGATGATCTAGTCGTATGCTTGCCTATTTTTTACCTGGCCGAACTATGAGGTTGCCAGGTATAAACAGGTAATCAAAATTAATAATGTCAAACGCCACTAGCAGTGGAAGATATTATAGAAATGACGGAAGAAGAAAATGATGATGATTTTGCCGAGATTGAAAATGAACATGTTAATAGCGATGAATCAGACTGCGAAAAATGTTTTTGATTGCAATGAGTTATTAAAGATATTTTGTATGTTTATTATATTTAAATAAAGAAACTATTTTTTCTTAAAATAAATTCTTTTATTATATAATGCCATTATATTTCATGTTTTTTTCTTAAAAAAATTTTGACTTTTTATTTTGCTTCTACTATACTGGTTTCCCCAAATAACATTATAAGTTTTCTATATAAATACATATTACTATCATATTCTTTATTGAAATTAAATTTATATTACTGAACACATTTATAGGAAAACAACAAAAATACGTATTTATACGTGGTTTTTTTAATACTCACTATCGCACACTCTCGCTCGCTTAAAAATCGGCAACCGCAATTTTGGCCAAGTTTTATGTAGGCAACCTTATTCCATTGTCTTTGGAATAAAATTATCTTTAATTTGATACAAGATTCATTGAATAAGCACATGAGTGAACATTATTAATTTTGATTACCTGTTTATACCTGGCAACCTCATAGTTTGGCCAGGTAAAAAATAGGCAAGCATACGACTAGATCATCTACACTCCTAGTACTTTCGATTAGTACATGACTTTTTCATTTACATAATAGTCGAAATTTATTTAAAAAATCAATTTTTTATTTGCTAATTAAAATTAGCCTGGCCAGGAAATTCTTAGGCAACCCTTTCGAAAAATGTTTGTCAACATACTAAAATTGATATTAAATCACTCTTAAGCACTAAGCAGGTAGGTGAAGGTCTACTTCCATTGGATCCTCTACTAATATAAAAATATGGAAATATTTTTGATGGATTAAATATTTTCAATGAAAAGTAAAACTTTTTACTTTTCTTTTGCAATTGTTTCAAAATGAAGAAATTCAAAGCTTAGTTCCTCGAATCAAATATAACAAATTGTTAAATAATTCAACATAATATTAATAAAATTTATAGAAAAGCTTTGAAATTGATATAAATATCCACTATATTATTTTGTGGTAGTTACCTTTCATCCTATTCAAAGGGATTTTTTGCTACTTAATCCAATTTCCTTTGATTAAAATAAATTGAATTCATTTCACCTGCAACTTGCAAATACTGAATAATAAACAATTTCATTAAGTTTGGAAAAGAGACTTTAAAAAAGGATACAAAAATCTGGAACAAGATTACTATTCGCATATATATTAGATAGGAATATTAGTTTAAGTTTTTAGTTATCATACCCTGGAGAATTGCAAAGTAATAGAAAAAAACCATAGTCCCGTATTTTTGGTTTTTATACACAAAAAAGATGAACATATTTCAAATTAAATCCTTAATATTTTTTAACGAAAGAACATTTTGTTTCTTGAACGATAAATCCAATCAATTAAAGAATTATTTATATTCAGTTCAGAAATTAGTTGTTAATAAGTAATTTTAGGATTTTATTTTTACGATGAGAATAGCCTAAAAAATTTATTATTCAATTATTGAGATGGCCAAAATTGTCCTCTACGGTAACATACAAAAAGTTGGCTACTGTATGTCAATGTCATTGGGTTTAGGTAATCTGACTGTATAAACTTGTAAACTAACATTAAAAAAGTTAATCTTCAATTGATAAAGGGGAGGAAGTTTATGCTTAGTAAAGAAGGATATTTTTCTGCTTCTCATTTATGTACCAACAAAAAAATATCATCTCAAAAGTGCTATACATATTAGAAATACATTTACCAAATAACTCTGCTATATACTCGTATGTAGGGAAAAAAGGCGTATGAGTGATAATCCATTTTAATTAAGTAAAATAAGTAACAAAAAACTTGCCTATGCCTTGAAATTCATTGAAAATAAATAAAAAAATTTAACACAATTTGGATAAAAAAAACGTCCTAATTAATACAAAACACGTTCTAGAATTTGAAAATTACTTTTCAAATTAAGTAACATTGATAACAATAGGAAGCAAAAAAACTCGAAAAAGGGCTTTGCCGTTCTAGATTTAGCAGCGTTCCAAATAAACCATAAGAGTGTTTTGTACAAATACTTTCAAAGGTTCCTTTCTATAATTTCATTCATATTCATAGAGTGAATTATATTTTGAAAAGCTAAACTGTGTTTGATAAGGAATTGAATTAATCAGGTAATTACGTAGAGACTACACAAAAATTATATTATGTTCAAATTTAAAATTTACGTTTACATCGAAATTTCAAGTAACTGTAAGAGTATAAAAATAAAATAAGCAAATTTTTTAATCAAATTAAGTATAATTGAAACTCTAAATAACAGTTAGAGCTATCAGTAAGCTTTTCTCAATATACTTGCTAGGCGATCTAATTTTTTCTTAATCTTAACTTGAAGCGTTAAAAACATAATATAATTTATTTGAAAAATGCACAGAATTTTTTATCGATTAGCATTGAAAGAGAAAATAAAAATTTAAATAACCAATATAACTAGGCTTAAATTGAGCGAAAATCATCGAATATTTTTCTAATTTATCTTCATCTTTCTATGAAATAAAAAAATATGTACCTATGGAGACGTTTTGTTAGCCTGGGGTAGTTTCTAAGAAGTTTGTGAAACAAGATACTTGCCACCTTTTAATTTTTCGTCAAAATATCTACGAAGGAGGGGGAGGACGCTAAGTTTAATGTACACTGAATTCAAATGAATACAGTGAATTCAAATAAATATATTTACTTGCCACCCGTATTTATTTTTCTCAGTTAATGCTGATTTATTTAAATAATTAATTCTACAATTCAACTAAATGGCTTTTGGCAAGAAATGTCCAAAAATTCATTTTGAAAAAGAAGTTTTGCAGACTAGGTTACGTCATTGGATCATCAAAATGAGTTTATTAGATGAGACGTTTTATTTTACTTGTTTCATTGTTTATATTGAAAAAACCAAAAAACTCCCAAAATTTCATTTATTGAGTGCCAATATAATGAAAACAAAAAACTTTTACGTGTTTTCTGCAACAAAAAATTGAAATATAATAAATTTTATAAGAAATATTTTTATATTGTTGACTTATTTCTAAAGTTAAAAAAGTAACAAAGCATTTAAAGTTCAGAACAAAAACAACAGCAACAAAAAAAAAATTCTTTCTTGTGATATACAAAAGCTAAAAGTAAATCCCATTTATAAAATGAGCTCATTTCACTTCACTAAAAGTAGTCCTTAAGGCAAGTTAATAATTTCCATCACACAAGATAATTCCTTCTCAAAGTGAATAAAGTATTTTTCTACTCAAGGGAGCTGTTGTTGTCTTATATCTTTTATTTGGTAAATGCTGTCAACACTTTTACATCTTTTTGTTACCCTTTTTATTTATCTAATATTCTTTGTTATACTGTTAATATTTCTTCCAAAAATATATAAATTGCCTAGAAAAAGGCTATATCCTTGGAATTATAATAAATTTTACAAATAATATTATTGTGTATCCTTGGAAAAATAAATAAAATGTAATATTTTTTCCTGTTTTCTTTAACATTTTACTAGAGCCATTAAACATTTATTAATAATTTAAGTAATTGTTTTGATAATATTGTTTCAGTTATTCACTTTTCCTGAAGTTTCTAATAATTTTTCCCAAGTAGTAAAACTTGAAGTCTAGGAATCGATAAGAAAAACATCGGGTATTTTATTTAATTATCATATAAAAAGGTTATCCTTAATTCTATATAAACTTTTTTGCTTCTACATTTTATGACCTTTTTTTCAAGCATTGTCTACCAAAAAGGATTTTTCTCTATGACTTATACATTATTTATTTTTGTATAGACACTTAACTTTTCTTTTTGTTATCATATTACGAGTATTGATATTGACACAATTTTCATAGCTTTGACTTAATTTGATATTCATAAATATAATTTTAAATATAGTTCCAAACAATCTGTAATATTTTGTAATAGCAAATTGTTCTTCTAAATTCTTGGTTCTTTATATTAAGAAAGCTCGCGAAGCTCTCTTTTATTCAAATACACAATTTCTATTTGTTCTTTTTTTTATTTACATTACTTTTAAAAAATTAACTGAAAATATAAATTCAAGAACAGAGGAACTTCCTTTGTCCTAAAGTTAATATTTTACTTAACCCGGAAGGAAGTTTATTAAGTTCATTTAATAACTCACTTGCCGCTAGTAATGGAGCCTAAATAAATAAAAATCCTTAAAACAAAACTTCTAAATCTGATTTGAAATTTTCAAAACTATACTGTGTATTTGATAAATATTTTTGCAGACGAGAAAAACTTGATTGTTATTACTATTAAGTTTTTATACCTAAAGACTTTGAAGTCAAATACCTTTCTGACGCAACACAATTACTCTTCCAGACTTTGAAAAAGTATTAAACATGATTCCGAAAATGGCCATGGACGTAAAATGAATTGTTCTCTGTGTAAATCTTGAAACTCATTATAAATAACACTCAAAATTTCCCTTGCATGATTTGTATTATGGAAAAATGAAATTTTTAATTTGAAAATATTTATTTCAAAACTGAAAATAAAAAAGCTTTTTTCTAATCGTTGTGAATGATTGCGGGGCATGAATGACCTTTGCAATAGAGTTTTTCATTATTCATCAAGGTCTTTTTTATACTTCTATACTCAGTTTGTAAATTGAGGCATTTTCTGATAGGTTCCCAATTTTAAGCGTTATTTTTTACTGCCTTTTTCTACAATAATTATGTGATAATTTACCTATCTCTATACTTTTTGCTAAAATAGCAGCCTTCAAAATTCTTGTAATTCTTACATCCTATTTAAATGATAGAAGTCATATCTAATGTAATTTTGCTAATAAAAATAAGTAAAAAGCTTAAAATTTATTAAGTTAATAAATATAAATACTTGATTTTCCAATAAAACATTATTTGTCTAATTAAAACATCAAGCTATTAAAATCATTTAATTGAATAAAATACGACTAATATATCAATTATAAAACTATAATAAAAGTTTTTTGAACCTATTTTAACATTTAAATTTACAACACCAACAATATCAAGCAAAATAGAAGATCCTACAGCCAAAGAAGTAGCTAAAGCCAGAAATAGTGTAGAAAATTTATAATGTTTGCAGGAGGACTACAATAAGAAGCTATTTAAAGGATATTAAACAAGGAAGAAAACTTTTAGCGATGATAAAACTTGCTTGAATATTTAACACAAGCACTAACAACTTTTAAATATATAGATACAAATATTATAACCACGAAACTAGTTAAAATGTGAACATAGCTTTAGTGTAAATTTTAACACCCTTTATTTTCAAAATGGGTTTTCCTATTATTTTCACATTTCGTGCAGTCTGCATGGAAATTTCAATAATTACTGAATTAAATTTTAATTTGCATGGTACCAAGTAAAATGCAATATATGTTGAATTTTTGATTTTTTTGTTGCTGTTATTTAAAGAACTGCTTGCACATATTTAAAATACAAATTAACAGAGTATAACTAAAGCAAATTTCAAGAAATTCAGGAAAACAAAAAGTATTTATTTAGGAAAAGTTAAGTGGTAAAAGAAGCTGAAAAAAGTGTTTTATGTCTCTTACAAGAAAGACAGATCGAAAAGATTAATTAGTAAACTCTATAGATAGTAAAAATACCACTAGTTTTTTTCGTTATTGTTATTATATTCAAAACCAATAAGTAATAAAGGTTATTGAATCAATATCCAAGCTTACTGTATTGAGGTTTTTTGGAGGTTGATGTCAAATCTTCTCGTTATTTTACAAAGAGAAAACAAAATTTTGCTATCAGTAATTTTTCTATAATTTTATATTACATATAACAAAATATTTGCTTAATCCACAATCCACAGTTCACAAAACTGTTAAATAATATTGAAATTTAGTAAAATCTTCCAAGTATTTCAAGTAGCCATTTGCAGAAATAACACTATTTAGTAACACTTCTATTTTAGCATAGACAGAATTAATTCCAAAATTTTGAAAAATCCTCCAACGATCAAAAAATTAATAAAAAAGTAAATAAATTAAAATTATCAAAATTACGATTTGTAAATATAATCCCAAACTCAATAAAATCAAAACACTGCCAAAAGCTAATTGGCACAATCAACTAATACCACCAAACCGTTGAAGCCACTTTTTATAGAATAAATGTCTCAAGCACTCAAAAGGCACCACCAAGCTGAAAAAGAACTTTTGAATCTTACTCTTATACTCTTGAAAATCATTTAAATTGTTCAATTTAGCTTTTGTGAAAATAGCACCAACACCAACAGAAAGCAATAAACTGTCAAAAATATTATTGGAAATTACACGGGTTTTACAAAAAAGCTTACTATAGGGTCTTTCAATAGGGACATAACAATTTTGTATCTTTGAACGCACCCTCAAACACTTTTAATGATCTGTCAAAGTCAAAACGTCAGTTAACGTCTACATTTTCATCACTGTAAAATTCACGAACCAACAACGTTTATAAATTATTAAAATTTACTACCAAAATTCTGAATCGGTGGCCGCAACTTTAAGAGCGGTTACTTCAATTTTCAGCCGTAATAATCGTCCCACCCGACCGGTTGTGCGTGCTATAGTCCATAAATTTGACTCCACATTTTCACTATTGGATATTCCAGTGCCAAAGAGACGTCGCGCCGCTCGAAGTGTCGAGAATATAGCAGCCGTAAGCGAGTTGATTCAAAATGAACCAAATGTGTCCATTTCACATCGTTCTCAGGAATTGGGTATCTCTCAAACCATATTGTGGTGCATATTGAGAAAAGATCTTGGCCTATATCCTTACAAGATCAAATTAAATATATTAAACAAATTAAATATCATATATTATATGATATATAATATATTAAACATATTACACAATATAGGGAAGTTTTTTAGTTGCAATAAAACCGCTAGAGCTAGAAAGAGCTAAAAAGAGCTAAATGCAAAGGATTCAAGTCACCCAAATTCCAAAGTTTAATTTATTTCCAATTAAGATACACTAGTGCGATTTTCTCAATTTCATTTTTTAAGATCAATTCAGTGATATACGGTAAAACTGAATTTCAAATTTTTAAAAACTAAATCATATTTCTAATTACATTATAGTTTTATTATATCGTACGAACATTGTTAAATATACTAGGATCGCCCAGTTGTTGAAAATTTCACCAATACATCGAAAAACCAATATGGAATATCTTCGCTTGAATATTGTTTCGCTCTATTTGTGTGAGTGAAATGTGTTGAATATTATTCACGTCTCTGCTTTCGATACAAAAAATATGGCAATCTGAAACGTTAATATGCACTCGGCTTATCCACGCGTTAAATTTCGCCAAAAATAAAGTTCATAGATATAGTAATATGTCATATCTTGCTGCAGCTTGCTCGTGTAAAATAAATTTTTCATATAAAAAGATGGCTCTGCTTTGTCTTTATATTGTTGTTGTTTTTTTCTTCCATACATTTTATATGGGAAAAAGCGTCACTCATTTGCGAGTGACATTTGTGGAATTTTGAAATAATTTTCTCATTCGATAAATCTTGGTAACGTCTCCTTTCGAATGAAACCATTTTGAGTAAAATCAGTTAAGTATAAAGACCATAAAAAGAGAGTGCAAAAAAACTTCTTGCGTATTAATATATAGAAAAAAAAAATTGCATTTTTAAGGGAAAGAACTCAAAAATCACAGACATTGCTGCTTGAATTGAACCACTATTGAAAATTAAACATGAATTAGTGAATGACTCTAGTCAAATAAAATATCCAACAGTGAGCCTTTTCATGTTTTTTTATAGTTAACATTAATTTTTTATCTTGAAAAATAAAGAAAATCTTTCTAATGTCATCTAATTAATGCTATACTTACAAAATTTGATTAAACTTATCCCAGAAGAAAATCAATTCAGGCGCAGTCTCTTTAAATATATGTACATACTTACATATATATTATAATCTATTAAAAAAATGCTCTAAATCAGGAGTTTTGATTTTCAAGTCTCTGAAAAAGATCATAACATCTTTTAAAAGTAATATTTCCTATGTTTGTCTTTTAATTTCCATATTCTAATTTAATCACCATAATTAAGATTTATTAAGAACATATGCTGTTTGTCTTAAGCCAACTAAGAAAATTGTTGGGGTGCTTCTTTCCATAAATATAAATAGCGTGCGATATTAGAATTTAAATATTTATTAAAATTTTTGTTTTTTTCTTTAACATTATTAAATGATGCTATCTTTATCTTAAAATTGTTGGTAGCATCAGTTTTAAGTAAACATTTAAAAATAATATTTCGACACGCACCTTTTTATGCTCCACCATGAAAAACGATACTTATGATTAAATGGGTACGCTATTAAGAAAAATAATTTTCAAATTTAGTAGAATGTTTTCTTCCTCATTTTAAGACAATTTTTAGCTAGAAAAATGTATATCGTTAAAAATTAAATTTTTGCCATTATAGCAGGATTATAGCTTAAATAAAAATTGTTGGATTAACTAAAATAAAGTCAGTCTTAAGTGATAACCCATTAAAAGACCTTTTATTTGACTTTAAGAGAATTAAATGATAAAATTCTTTTAAAAAAATAAATATTTAATTAAAATTTTTTATATTAAATTTTATTTTCAAATTCATTTTAAAATCCAACAATTTTAATTGAAAGTGTTAATAAAATCTTAGATAATTTTATTACGAATTTATCAAAGAAAATATCTCATAGACAAAATCTATTGAAAGATAATATCCAAAACCAATATTTTCAATCAATTTCTGGTTTGAATAGAGAAAATATCAAAGAATTCTATACAAAATCTGTTTCCTAGGATTTAATATAATAACATCCGACAGTAGACAAATGTAGCTTTGTTCATGTTAAATGCAAGAGTTATGTTCTACAAAAATATATATGATAAATTTATTTTTACTTTTGTTACTCACACTGTTAGATATAATGGAATTTTTACTTTAAGATTGTTTCAACTAAATTAAAAATACAGATATTTAAAGAAGATTCTAACTTGGCCAAGGTACGACAATGATATTAGTGATTTTTCCTATCACACCTATCAACAATACCAGCAAACACATTTTTGCGTTATAAATCTTTCTATATTTCCATTAGTAGCCGTAAAATGGCTTACATATATACTTATATATAAAATATTCACATATCCTGTGGATTAGCAATTTTATACTACAATTACGATAAAATCTCAATAGAGAATCGTTTAATATTGTCTGCTTTCAAACTTTTTCAGCTAAGACTCTTCTATTGTCTTAAAATATTCCATTAAAAGCTACAGATTGCAAAAAATTTCCTTAAAAGCAGTTATCTAATTCTTTTGAAATACAAATAAAAGGAACTAGATGAATTTCTGATTCTATCTTTGAAAATTTTGAAGTCAGGTTGAATACAGTTCTAATCAAACTTATTAAATACTTGACAGCGAAGACAAACAAAAAAGTCCCTTTTTTAAGCACTAAACACTTATCCAGCCATTTAAAGAAAACTGGCCTTAATAGTCGGCGGAATTTTGGATTTGTTACTAACAAAGAATTACTGAGACCTGTAAAACCATTTGGGTTAAAGAGAAAGGCCATAATTATATTGAGATGTCCTATCACTATTTCTGTCTGTTAAACTAGTCAAGTAACAAAAAGAACAACTAATGTTTTTCAAATCAATAAAATTTTTCATAATTCAAATTAAAAACAGAATGATTCCAATGAGGATAACAACCGATAAATTTTAAGAACAAACAAAGTTCAGTGGTAATCTTCCAAATTTTAACAACTTATGATCTTCATAGAAAAGTTTATTTTTAGGATAAGTTTGAAAGCAGCTTCCACTCCTTGTAAGTAAATATCCAACTGATTAATAAAAATAAAGCTCTCTTAGCTTTTAATAGGCTATATAATTCATCTATGTTTTGAGTAAATTAATGACTTCAGGTCATCGTAATTCCTTTGTTAGATAAAACTATTCTACGAATCAACGAATAAGCTAGAGCATACAATAGATAGTAGAGCAGATTCTGTTAATCAGAGAGGTGAAAGATAAAACGAAAACATTAAAATTCAAAAACAGCTTATTGTGGCACAAATTTTGCCCCTCATTTACAACGTACCAATAATCATTTCTTGTATTTTTATTAAGTGGAGAAAAGTTCATCGTATAATTTTGCAATGCATCACTTATTACTTTTGACACATAAATAATACTGATGTACACTAGCACAAATTATCATCGTCAGTGTATAGTCAATTTCGAACATTTTTACAATCAGGATTTTAATAAGCAATCACCAATGAATACTGTTTTGTTTGACACATAGACAAACATAGTTATTAATTGATTTTAGCAATCGTATTAAAAAAGTTGTTAAATTCAATTTAGTTAAGTGTAAAAAAATAGTTCTGAGAAATATGTCAGCTGAAAAAACATATACACACTAAAATTAAATTGAAATGTAATTATTTAAGCAATCAAAACTTTTGGAATGCATTGATAAGAAATTCAATAAAGTCCTCAGTAAATTAAACAAAACTGTACTCTATATAGACTCTTACATCCTAACATATTGTTTTAGTTCTTATTATAGTTGAATAAAAGGAAAGGATTACAACTAATGAATACTTTGTTTGGTTTCAGACTTTGAACTTAATATTATTTTAATATTTACCAAGCAAATATTTAAAAATCAACAAGTGAAAATGCAATATCTTGTTTATAGCTCGAGCCAATTTTCTGATTCTAAAACTAATAAATTATAGCCTAAAATGAAGCGTCAAAGTTTGATTGTTATAATAAATTACAAAATTTTGAAAAAAAGAGCTTAGATTAAACTAATACAAAAAAAATACAAAAAGAAATCAAATTTAAGACTTAAAAAATGTAACTTCTTGCTTACTTTTATATCTTCTGGACAAAAACTTCATTCTACAAACAAAAAAGAGGCAATACTTTTATTTATTTTCTTTTGCTGTGTAATCCCAAAAGATACCCCCTTTATTCTTGAATACATAAGCTTTGTCCTCATGGTAAAGATTAAATGATTCATTTCCATGACAAGTGGAATAATGGCACACTTTATGACAAGGGTCGATCCTCTCAGTAACTTTAGAGTCTGACAAATGCTATATATATATATATATATATATATATGTTATATGGCTGGTTAACAATATTCATACAACAAGTCTAAGAGTATAAACTTTTTTAAATTTTTTGAAATTGTTGTTGAATTAAGGCTTAAGAATATTGATTTCCTTCATAATAATTCTTCATCTTGTAGTATAAATCTGTTAAGGATGTATAAAGGTCTTTTAAGTACTTTTTCAATATGAATTGTAGTCTACTTGAAGAACTGTCTTATGTTCATAACCAAAAGGCAATAAATCCTTATCGAGTATTTACTTATGTCGCATTGCGGTTATGAAATTTTTTTGTAGTTAGAAACATCAAAACCAGATTTCAAGTATTTTTCATTTTTGTTCTATTTTTAAAAGTTTTATTTCTTTCTTGATTTTGTAAATTAATTGAAAAATTTCCATATTTTTATAATTTAAATGTCATTAAAATGTATATAATTTTGTGCTAAAAATCATTTAATAAAACTTTAACTGGAATTTGTTTAAAAAAACATTTTAATAATTTAAAAGCAACATAAAAAATACGGAAAAATAGCTTAAAGACAATGAGCTTTCATAATTTGTTACAAAAGAAACCAGCATCTTCCAAGAATTTTCAAAATGTACACTTTTCTTATTATATCTCCAAAAGAGGCTTAGATGTAATTAAAGTTAAAGCTTTTAAAGAAAACAACTTTGATTTCTTCATACTCACGTGCTCGTGTTTTATTTTTGAGCAAAAATTTTATTTTTTGCATTTGGACTCTTAAAAGGATATCTAAGATATAAGCTTTAATTTTAATAAATAATCTGAAGGACACAAAATCAAAAGCTAAATAAATGCAGTTATCTTACTATTTTTAAACCTTAAATTAATGAATTACGGTATCCTGAAGAATGGGAGATTTATTATTAACTAAAAAAAATTTAAAGAGCAATTTGTTGGATTTTATGTTCAATTAATTTTATATGCTAATGGTATCAATAATGGTATTTTCTATTTTGTTTTTGTTTTTCTAAAACAATTATATAATTGTAATGTCTTTGGATGAAAAAAAAAATGATTTATTTTATTTTGAGAAATTTTTTTAATTGAAGAGATAAAGTATTTTTTCTTTTTTTACAGTCAATTGTTAATTGTTAATGACAATTGTTAATGACAATTGTTAATAAAAATAACTAATATAGGTTTCATTAAAAAAAATTTGGCAAAAACTTACATGAAGACAGATATTTTTGAAAATAAATCTTTTGATTTTCGATGCACATCTAAGGTTAAAAAATATCTGAATAGTTTTAAAAATTTTTGTTAAGTATTAACACTGATAATAATCACAATAAACTTGAAAATAGCTATACTACTTACATATGCACTACACCGGGAATAAAAATCCGCGAATCATTTTCAACTGCAAAGATAAACAATTTTTACTCTATGGCCTACTACACAAGCGCCTAATACTTTATTATATTACTCCCCCACCCAATTTATTTATGGTTTGAGTTAGTTTTTTAATTTGAATTATTTATTTCACTATGTAATGAATTTCTTGTATTTTCAAGCTAAACTTTTTTTTAGTTACTGTAAAACTTTGGATATTTAGAGTTTCTCTGAGAGAAGGAAATGTACTCAAAGCTCTTTAAATTAATTTTTGTTTGTATATGAATACAAATAACTCTCTAAATCAGTATTAACGTACGCCATTTTTTATTTAATTTATAAATCCGTTAATTTATTAGAGATAGTCTTGGAAGTAAAAAACCGGTTTTTGACATTCAATATGTATTACCTGCTGTTTTAAGTTTTTTAGTGGTTTTTGACTGTCAAAAGTGGTTACAATTTTTTTTTTTAAATTTTATGACGGGATGTTTGTTAAGTTCTAAAACATTAATTAAACATTACCGAAATAAATATTTTATGTGAGCTTTTAAAAGTAATATTTCTAGCATTTAAATTTTGAAATACGAAGAAAGCTTTTAAAATTAATTAATTACTAATTTACTATGGTATACAATATGAGTTTTTTGGTGCTATGTACATTTTCCCAACCAAATAGTAGTAGTAGGAGAATATTTTTTTTATGAAATGTTTTGATCTGTATGAAGTAAACTATCATCATTTTAGGGTTTGTGGTATCTTAGTAGCTATTTTGGTTTTAATCAATGTATATAGTATAATTTCAGTTTTGAAAAATTTGATACATTGCTTTATTATTTCATTATTATATTGATAATCGAATTCTTGACAGGGAAATTGCACGTAGGATATATGATTTATACTCAATCCTTGCCTATATTATATAGGATATAATATATTTGGTATATAACCTATTTAAGAAAATGAAATAATATTTAAAATAACGATGAGTTCTTTGTGAAATGATACTAGATATAATTTTATTCGAAGTAATGTTTTTCTCCAATTTTGTAAAATTTGTGCTAATTCTATATTCTCAGTAAATAGTAATTAATTTGTATATAGTACCTATACAGATAATTTCATATAATTATGCTTATGATGAATAATTACTAAAGATCTGCTATAGCTATAACTAAAGCTTAAATATATTCCATTCAATTTAAAATACTCAATCAGGATAAATGCTCTTTAAAAATAGTTTATTAAAGCCAATTAAGCAATTTATCTAGATGTATTTCGGCAACATCAATTTATTTTAATAATTATAATGGCCTCAGATGCAATAGCTTCCATTAGATTAAACAAAAATTAAGCCTCCTTACAGACTGAAAACCGGCAAATATAGTATCAGGTTATGCTATTTTTCTATGAAATCACATACAGCTATCTGTATTTTGTTGGAAAATTTAGTGCCGGTTGTATCTACCAACAATAAGGATAATACATCTGATTCATATGGTATTATTCGGTTAATTTAAAAATTTATTAACTTTGAATATAGCATGAAAACATATATGAATTACTTTCCTACAATAAGTTCATCTTTATAATTCTAAGTAGTCGGATCGATACAGAATTCAATAGTAATAATAATAATTTTTTACTCTTTAACTAAAACTTACTTAAAATTTTCAAGTATTCATAATTTAATTGACCTAAATAATGTAGAAACATATCAAGAATGATATCCAATAGCAATTACCGATAACCCGATAATTGTAAAAAATAATAGAATACTTTTGAATGCTTGGTAGATTTATAAGAAAAGAGCGTGTACTCTTAGTTTGGTAGTATACAAGTAAAATTTAATTTCAATATTTTAAGTAGACTAAGTGGTACATGGACAGTCATAGAAAAAATTAAAAAAATTGTTAAAATTGTCATCCTACTACCATGACTTTAGGAAAATGTCACTAGCGCGATTAGCACCTGCACTGCGCATTTACATAAGCTAATTTTAACAATTTAAATTTTCATTACATTAAAGGAAAATTTATTATACATTAACTTAAATGCAAAGAATTTCTTTCCCAATACCTCGAAGCTAACACGCGAAAAATCAAAAAGTCTTTTAAATCACTAATTCAGTCTATTACATAAAAAACAATATTAAATAACCGTCGTGTCTTGGACATACGACTAAAGCTTTATGTAATGATATTTTTCTAGTTATATTCTATATAATGTGACCAATCATCAATGCTCCATTAATTTAGTATTCTTAAATCATTAAGTTTAGCTTTAATGTGTAATCACTTAGTGTCAAAGTGACAGCCAGTGCATAAATATTCTACAAGAAAGCAACTATTCATCATAATCTAAGCCTGAAAAAATTGTTTTATTTCCTTAAATTAAGATGAAAAACCTACAAGCTCTCATTAAAGATTTTTCTTGTGTGGATTTGATTTCTAAGCTTTTTTCGTTGAAACAAAATTACTCAACTTGAAACTTTATTTATGTATACACAAGAACATACAATCTTTACTAAATATTTACGCTTTTTGTTAACACCCAAACATCAATTTTTTGTTAAAAATAAAAACTAAAATTCGTGTTAATTGGCGAAAATCATTTTATGAAAATATATTTTCCAGTATTGATATGATCCAATAATATTCTTTTCTTTTTATTTATTTTTATAATAACAATAATGATCCATAACTAATGTTATATTTACGTTCTGGTAAACAATAAATTTCAATCTACACCAAATTATATAATTATAGCAAACTTTAAAAGTTTAATAGGTACAGCTAGTCTGACATTTTCAAAATTTTTAGTTTTTTTTTGGGCATTTTCCCATAATAGGCACCTTTTAAAGTAACATTTCAAAATTTCAAGTGAAAATCTCAAATAGTTTCTGAGTTACATTCTTCTAAAGAGCAGTTGCTCCTCTGTTAGAGAGGCACGTTACATGTCTTTAAAGGCGTTTTTCTCAACTGCGTTTGTCAAAACTGCTGCAGCTGTAACTCGATAACAAATGATCCGATTGATTTGATTCTTGGTTTAACATTTTTTGTATTTGTTTTTCCATACCATCCACCAACAGCTTTATGATTGGATAAAAAATATAACTTTGCCAGGCCAAAACAGTCAGATTTTTTAGCAAAATTTCAATTTTTTTTCTAAAAGCCCTTATTTTGTTGCATTTTAATTTTTTTTTATAATTCAAGTTGATGGTATGGTAAATACTTTAATGATCATTTTGTTCTTTTGGATTCCAGCCAATCTGAAGCTCAGATTCACTGCAACTGTAGGAGAACTTTTCTTCTTGAAGACTCAGGAGATTGTGGATAGCCTGTTGAAAAGCCAATAGTTTTATTTCTAGAAATTACCTTGTATTTATATTTCATTTTTTTTAGATGGGAATACTAGAGCCCATTAATTTTGTACAAACCTTAAAACGCTTGTTTTCAAAGCATTTAAATAGGTTTGCCCTCTTTAAGTATTCATGAGTTTAAAAGAAACAAATTTGTATATGTTAAGAATATCTGATCAAGGTATAGGATACAAAAACCATAATAAAGTTTTAATTAACATCTTAGTAGATAAAATTTCTTTTTCATTCAAATAACAACATGTGATCTTAAAAATCTGACGCATCGAAAGTGAATTCATTAAGGACTCATTGTGCGAGTGTAATTTTATATTTGTGAAAACATAGCAATGATCCGAACTTAAAGTGCCTAAAAGTTAAAATTTTTCCAAAAAGAATTATCACTGGGAGGAGCAACTTTTGACTTCTATTTCAAAAAGTCAGCATATAAAAAGTTCCACAACAAATAATTTCTTGATTTTACCATTAACAGTACTTGCTACTTTTTAATTGTTTTGCCTATAGCATCAATAGATTACCCTGTCGATCCCAGATACTTTAAAGAGGTTAAAATCACTCAAAATCACTTTTATATAATTAATATTTAAGCCAACATCTAATAATAAGCTTGTTATGCTCCAAAATATTTATATTTATCTCTTCAGACAGATTTAACCATAATTTTATTTTAATTTCAAATATAATTAAATTCAATTCTACATTTAAAAATTTTCTCTTTAATTCCTGGTATGCCATATTACTATTTCATCCTTTTCTATAGTTTTCAAAAGAATTTGAATATCACTTTACTAAATTTCTAACTTCCGAAAATATTTTTAAATATAATATAATATTTAACTTTAAATTTTAAATATTTCAACAATTTTCAATTCTCTGTTATTAAACATATTTTCTTTCTACCTTATGGCTATCATTTTAATGAAATTTTTGAGTCACTGTTTATCAATTTATTCCAACCAAATAGGAAAAAGTTATCTTAAATACTGGCAGACAAAACTTTGCTTCCCAGTAAAAAAAAACAAATTAATTTAGTATAGACATTCTTTAGAATCAAGGTATAAAAAAACCCACCTAAAATTATTCTCCTACCTAGCGTAACGATTTTCTTTTCATCGGCCATACATGACAAAAATCTAGTTACATCCCATCGGAAACAGCATTCAGTTATTCTACAAAAGGATGCCTGCTTTTGGCAAACTTCAATAGCTTACGCTAAAAATGTTGATATTAGAATTAAATTCATCTCTAGGCAATATGAACTCTTTGCTAGATAAATTCTATGCAAAAGCACCAAAAGCTTGGTCCACAGTCAAAGGTATATATAATCTACCTTTCATTTTACAAATTCAATTGAAAATACGAACAAAACAAAAAAAGAAAAAAAAACCTGAACCAATTTTATTCACCTGCCGAGCATTATTGGCATTAAACCAACTTTTAATACAAAATAGCAACTCAAGCACTTGGGTCAGCTAAAGTTTATTTTTTTTTTTTTCAAAAGAATTTCAATGTGATATAAGAATGGACAAGGCTTTTAGGGCACAAAAAAACACACAAATTAAATTTCCTTTTTGTACAAGATGTTTCCAAATGAGATTAAAAAAAAAAAAGAAGAAAAGCACAACTTTGTTTGTACAGTTGAATTTATGTTTCAAAAAGAGTTTTCTTACGCTAGATATGAAACTAAAATTAAATCCACTTAGCTAAAAGTTTGGCAAAGATTAATTGAAGTATTTATTGAAAGTAACTGTGTAAAAATCAATGAGTTATTTATTTACTATCTAACGTTCTAATAGTTAGACCATATATCAATTTGGTAAAGTTTAACCTCATGAAGAGCATAAAGTGTAGTCATTGTCAGGCATTGTAGATTAGCTCTTTTATTCGTATCCGGAAAATTTTTTATGTCATTCTTAACAAGTGTACCTATCTAAGAGAGATCCTTTGATTAATATTTTCATAGTCTTATTTATGATATCAAATTCATTTTATGACATGTGATATTTAAAGCTAAAATGTGTGTATGGTTTGGATACTGTTTTCCGCTGGCTTTTGTTTTTATCGAATTTTGTACACTTTTTTTTTGTTGACAATTAATTTTTGATATGAATGGAATTTCAATAATGTTTTTAGTATATGTTGTCAATCAAAAAAACTGATTAATTTTATTATTTTCTGATGTTGGGTACTTGCATAAATTTTTGTGACTTTTATATTCATGAAGCTTAAATTAATTCAATCTTTTACTAAAATATTTTCAAAATTAAATATATTTTATTTTATTCAAAAAATTAAGTGGCTTTATTTTTAAATGCAAATACAAAAAATATCCTGTACCTTGAGCTTTCCTTTTAAATCTTTGTTAAATTGTTAATGAAAAGAAAGCTGCTTTAACTAACTCAGATAGACTAAAAGTGTCATCGATAATTGCTACTATACATATAATTAACAATTAAACTAAGCTGAGAAACTTTAGCTATATTATGGAGAGTTGAAATTCCCAACGTGAGGCTATAAAAGAGGTATTTAAAAGAACATTATCTATCGTCTTACGTGCTAACGAGAGATCTAAGGATTAATTTTTCATTTAAATTACTTATTTTTGAATCAATCAAAAAGTTCAGTAGAATAAATAAATATCATTTTAATAACAAATAAATTTATAACAAAAAAATTTTAAAAATTACATTTGTCAAACATTTATTTTGGTTATTGTATATTTTTCTGCAGAATTTAATCTAAAATTTTCGCATTTTATATTTTTGCATTTGGCTTTAGGCAAAAATATATCACCATAAATTTCAATTTATTTTCAAAACTGCTAAGCTATTTTTTTAGCTTTTTACTAAGAACATTTATTTAAAAATGGAATCTGAAAAAGCCATAAAAATGAAAAATATAATGCAAATATAATTCTGAATAGCTTAGTTATTTTTACTTGACATTAATGCTATAAAATGAAGGATTTCATGATGATGTTTTTTATTTTTTAAGAATTTCACCTGGATAATTCGAAATAGATTTTTGGGAAAAATTTCCTATAAATATGTTTGTCCATTTAAAGAATTAGATTATACCTAGGTGAGTAAATAAGCCAATCTAAATTTTTTTAGTGTTAAATGCGAGGGTAATATAAGCCTCTAAGGATGGTGGTCGAAAAATTTTTTTTAAGTTATTAAAAAGAAAATTCCTCAAAGGAAAATTGTACCCCCTACTACTCGAGACATTTTTAATAGCTCCACATGGCTTTAAAGGAAATAATGTGCCTTTAAAGTGAATACATACATTAATTTCCCCATTTTGATCATAGTTTTTGATCTATTTTTGTATATTGGAGAAAAAAATATCCTGAGCTTCATATATTTCGAAACAAAAACTTTTTGCTTTAAGCTAAGAAACTTTTTTAATTTTTAAGAACGTTCAATGATATTTTATGCATTTTTGTAAATAACGTAAATTTCATTTGAGTTAAAAACATTGTATACCTGAATAATTAATATTTTTTAATTAATATGAAGGGTTTCCTGAGTTCCAACGTTTTATTTTGAATAATTTTGCTACTAACAAATTAGATATCTAAATACATTTTGAAAATAATAGTTTTGAGCTTAGCAATACAAAATCAAATCAAATTTTTTTTTTTTTTTAAATGCGAAAAGGATATTTAGACTAGATAAATTTCTTAGCTCATATCAAATTCTTTCTTTATTTTTATTCAAAATATAATGATACTTTCAAATCAATGAAGGACTATAAGAAATTTTGATTTATTAAATGTATTGATGATTTTTCCGGACGTTTCTAAAAATTTAGCTTTCGGACTTTAAAGTGGTTTTATTCCTAGTCAAAATTTAGCCACTTAAAAAGTAGCTCTATGAGAATAAACGTTAGTGAAGGTTTCAAATTGAGCGTTCGAGTTGTTTTAATAAATAAAAACAACGGTAACACAAAGTAAGCTAAGCTTAAGTTTTATGCACTCGTAGATTCTACAATTAAATAGAACCTGTAAATTTATTCATTCTATGATTCAAGTCTTCCTAATATTTGAAAAAAATCTTCTTAGTCTGTAAATTTTTCTTTTTTCTTACTTCTCTTTTTTCATCTCAAGCAATTAGATATAACTCCTTTAAAACTGTTTCCATAAATTTCCAAATCTAACTTTTGAACTTCTTAAAAAAACCTCCAACAAAATTAAATCTATATATAAAATTCTTCAAATGTAGCTAAAGATTTTTAAAAAAAATTTTTCTCTTTCTGTAGTTTGAATTGCTTACCCATACCCTTTAAAGTGATAAAAAAGGGAAACCATCATTGTGTTATCTTGTGTTCACCAGAATTTCACTTTGCATCTGGCAAATATAATTAACACCACTCAGCTTAATGCTAAATGAGAAAAAACCGGGAAAAAAAAAATTTAAATAAACTTTTTCTTTAGCAATTTCTTTAGATAAATTTACAAAGTATACTGTAAATGTAGATGCCCGTAAGGCATATAGTATAAAGGATGGGATTTTTTATCTCCATAGCACCTAATTTCAAGAAAACATTAAAAAATGAAGATTTCAGATGATGCTACTAACTCCAACAATTCTAAATGAGTTGAAAGTAATTCCTTTGTTAGGTTTCTCCAGTTTTTAAATAATTTTTAAATTTTTAGTAAAATTTCAATTTGTAAATTAGGTTGGCTTATATTTTAGGATTTTTGATTAAAATAAATAAGTATTTCGTGCCAGTGGTGATTGGAAATATTTTTACTGTTTTCCAGTTATTCCAAGAATCCATAAATTTAATTGTTTTATTCCTATTTTTTAAGTATAAATATTGACTTAATTCTTATATCAAAAAATATTCCTTTTAAAAAAGTTCATCAAATGAGTTTTTACTCTTTAGAGAATACAAAATGTCGCCAGTTTTTGGAAATTTCTTGCTTTATAACACAAATAAATAAACTTATATTTAAGTTCTATTTAGTTAAATAGAACAGATTTGCCATATTGTAACTTTAACATCACGATGGTGATGGTGAGGTTAAGGCTAATTCCGTCACCAAAATATATTCAAAAGTCACTTATTTTATTAGTTTTTAATTCTAATTATAATTCATTTTCTTTGTATTTATTTATTTCATTTTTAAATATCAATTTTTTAAGCAAGCATTTTTAAATAAAAATTTTTTGAAATGATAATTTTCCTTTATAAGAAATAGTTTGATATTTTTGATTTTACAACCTTAAAAATTTCCACACGACTTGGTATTCAACGTGCAAAACTAACAATGTACTAAGCCCAAGTGTCAAATACAAAACAAACTAAAGGCAAATTTTTCTTTGAAAATGTTCAACAAAATTATTTACCTAATAAGAGAAATTCTTAGAATATTTCACTAGTAATACAAACTAAAATCTACCCCTTGAGATAAGGCTGTAGATAATTTCTTATCATCAGTTCAGTTTATTACAACTTTATATAACCTTCATCAAAATGAAGATGTAAACAAAAATAACATAGGGGGATACATCGTGTTGGGCTGTATTCAGAACACATTATTTCAAAATTCAATGACCTATCAAAACGGTTTTAAGTAATTTCAACAGAAATACTGTACAAAATATACTTTCAAGTCTTATTTTTATATAATTTGCTACTAAAATTTAATTTGCTGTATATAATATCCTTTGGCAGTTTTCGAAATTTATTCAAATGCACAAGATAAAAACCAAAGTTGACCTTATACTTTCTGCAGCAACTTGAAAATACTTTTTAACAACTTAATTAAATAATTATAAAATATTTTTAAAAGCACATCTTAAACTACTAACATTAAACAACTTTATTTTGCTTCTTCTTTAAATGAAAACATGAAATTCAGTGCAAAAATAATTATTTACAGCCAAATATTTGTTCAAAACTTAACTAAGATAAAATCAGTCATTCTAAAGTTTCAAAATATTAAACTTTAGCTAAAAACAGTATTATATTCTATATTTTCACAAACTGGAAAACATGAGCTGTGAAAATTACTAAAACAGTCCTTTAGCTTCTCTAGTTGTAATAAAAGCAAACTTGTTCAGTAGTAATCAATATTATCAAAAGGTGAGAAAAAAATAAATAAAAGTTGACAAGTTGCATAGTATAGCTCGCTTGTTAGGGAGCAAGAAATATGAGTAACAAACTTTTACTATTTGAAGTACTTTAATGGTCATCGAAATTTAACCATCAGTAACTAAAGGGCTTATTTGTCAACTTCTCTGCCAACTTGCTAAAGTTAATTCATTGAGAAGGACATTGTTATTAAGCAATCTAAAAACTTTTTCAATTATTTGTCTAACACTATAAAATACTCATTATCAAACTTCAATTGAATTGAGTTCAATTGGATTCTTGTATTTCAGTACCCTTAAAAAGATAAATTGTATCTTTATTAATTTCATATTTTTCTTATTTTGAAGTGTAATTAAAGAAATCACAATCAGAGGACATGTTACTCATTTTTAAGAGACCAAAGCATTACAATTAAATATTTTTATTTTATTTGACTTATTAGTATTGAATTAATTCAAGTTTTGAGTATTTCAATTTTGAAAATTGTGTCTGAACATTAAATTTCCAATGTACATATTCTTTTGTGGTTCTGTAAAATACCTAAATAATTTTTTATTAAGAGCACAAGAGACATCTCAATAAAATATTTTGATAGATTAATAACAGCTTTTTCAAAGATAAATTTTAACTTTAAATGATATATTTTTTTGATATTTCTAAAGAAATATATTCACTTAATGATCGATAAAAATCATTTTGCAAGTAGTTTTTAATAATAATCATTTTAAAAAAAAATGAATTGAAAAGGACATTCAGGAGCAGTTTTAGTTAGTATAGAAGTAAGTAGTAAAGTTTATTTGTGTAAATCATACTTCCATTTTTCAATGGTTTGAAAACTTGTTAGTTTATCAAATTTGTAAAGTTTTATGTGACCAAAAGCTTCAACTTATTAAAGCTAATCTCTTGTTTTTCATAATTCTATGACAGTGCGTTCCTATTTAATTGGGAATAACTAAACCAAAAAATATAACCTTCGAAAATTTTAAAATATATTTTTTTTGTAAAATGAAATAAGGGCTTAAGCACTTCGTACTCATTGATTTCAAAAAGTCGTTCAAAATCAAAAATATCTTACTTCAATTTCAAGTATCTTATAATTTTTTGTTACGTTGGTTATATGCTTAAATATTTTTATTTTATTTTTCTTTCCTTCATCCAACACCAAAGATCACACTTAAAATTACTTTTTCTATGGTAGTAGTTACACCCAGCTCCAAGTATGCAAGATAAACAAAAAAATCCAACTAAAACTATGTTATCTTTCTTTGAGATACTTTTATACAATTTACAATTTATCTAATTGAAAGGTAATAAGGGCTGTTAAAGTACCCTTTACATATATTATTTTATTTTTATTTAAGATTAACACCATTTAAATAACTATAAGAGCAGAATATAGATTTTTTTAGCTATAATATAAAGTCCAACCGAAAGCAATTAGCCAAAATATAACAAAACGTAGAAAGCTCAACTTACCTATTATAAGGTGGTAACTGTTGGAAATGAAAACATTTTTGTCAAATACCAAATTACTAAGTAAACTGGAATTCTTAATGGTTTTGTAAATATATTTCAAACAAAAAACCAAGGCTTGGCCCCCATTTAATGATGAGATACCAGGAAATTACAGTATAACAGAAAAAAAAAATAATGTGTGTCAGATATTATCCAAAGGTAGGGTAACATTGTACCCTTTTAAAGATTGTTGTCTCATCTGGTGTTAATGGCATGGTACCAACTTCCTCAACCTGTTAAATAGATAATGGAAATGGTGCTTAACACGTAGACTCATTAATGATACTTTCCTCTATGTGATGAGATATTAAGGAAATTGATGTCCTCTTTTGTCATTTAACGTATACAGCAACAGCAACAAAAACAAAAAAGAGCCGAAATTTAATATAATGATAACCGCGCCTTTCAAAATGGACAGGGGTTTTCAGAAAATATTTTAACGATGAGCTTAAATTATAAAAAACAAATTAAAAATTTTTTATTTAAGTCGAGAGCTTGGGTACTGAACATTTTTGTATATTGGCATAGAATTAAGGTTCAAGTAATTAGCTAGTCATGGCAAGGCAAATATATATCTGGAATGACCTTAATAAAATTTTTTTGTACTCTCACCATTTCTATTTTTTACTAGAAAAAACTTTAAAATTTATGACATGCACAGCAATTTTTATTTTCATTTTCATTTCAACCTTTTTGTTGCCTTTAGAGTTAATGTAGAAAAATTACTAATGTAGCATAGTTTTAGTTATTAGCAAAATTTAACAAGCTAGTAAGCTGAAGTTAATTAAAATTAGAAAAGAATAAACTGTATTTTCTTTTAAAAATTTAATTAACTCTAAGTTTTGAAGCTGCTCTTAAAAAGTCTGAAGAAATTAAAAATGTAGTTTGTAATTAAAAATAAGAGGAAATCATAGTATAACTATGATTTCTTACAAGGAAAGTATTTTGCATTTCTATAACACTAATGTGTTGACATCTTTTATTAATCATTTTATTCTTGATTGAAAGTTTTTAATTTCAAATCATTTGAATATTTTTTAAGGCAAATAATGAAATATCCTATTAATCAACTGATTGGTGAAATGACAGTGATGAAATAATGACTTTTTTTTGCAATAGAAATTCAAAGCTATTTATTTAATACCTATGTAAAAAGTTTTACCATCATGCTCGTAAGCAAACGAGAAACTCAAATGCTGCACATAAGGGAAACCAAAAAGAAAATTATTCAACACAAAAGTCAATTAAATGAAATGAAGTGATGTCTAATTTAATTAATCAACATTGAACCTTCAAGCTACTAACACAAAATATTTTTTTCTTTATTCCAAATCAAAAGTTCATCTGAAATGTCCTTAAAAGAAATAAAACAAATTCGTTCTAAAATATGATTAAAACCAAATAAGTCTTTAATATAGTTAAATTCCATTATAATTGATAATAAAGACCTAACTCTAATTCAATATTTAAAATTTTTTTATATTTTTGACTAAAAATCCTACTCTCACAATTGGCTTTATTGCAGATGCTCGCAGTTTCTTAGGCAGATGTTTTATTTGCGTTGCATCAAAATCTTTAGACAAAATCTACACTATTTAGCTACTTCTTAGTTGTTATATAAAACTATTATTTCTTTTACTTCATTTTCTTAGATTTTGAATAGATATGACTTAACATAAATTATTAATCTGGCTTTTATTAATCAAAAGTTAAGTTTTTGACACTTAAAGCTGAATATAACTACTAAAAGTTTTAATATAAAACAAGTGATGGTCATTTTCTCAATTTAGTATTTAGTAATAACAATTGAAATTTTTTGTATTTATTATAACTTATACTAAGGCCTCGAACAAGTGTTTATACGAAGCCTAAAAGTCATAATTTAGTTTCAAAATTTCTTATAGAATTTAATACACAAATTTTACGATTAAAATTGCTTTGATTTGTAAAAACTTAAAATCAAAAATCTGATTTTTAAATGAAATAATTTCAGATACTGAGCTCAACGCTAATACTTCTAATTTATTAAATACAAGCAACCACCCAGCGGGAAAAATTCTCTCTTTACTCATGAAATTGCGTATAAGTGAATTTTGTAATCGAAGTGGTAATCTACAGGTTTGCATGTGTCAAAAACCAAGAACACAAAAACTAAAGGAAATATAAAATGCGAAGCATATATATGTACATATATATCATAGTTAACATATACACGTATGGAATTAACAAACTTTTCAGCAATGTTAAACAGTTTAATTTGCGTTTTTGTCAGTCAGTCGGTGAATTAGTTCGAAAGAAGTGTGCAGCCAAAATCAATAAATTATAAAAGTTTAGTGCAGTTAAACAAGTAAAATTAATGATCTTATTTTTGGTAAGCATAATATCAACCTATAATATTGAAAAAAATTACTGACAAGATTTTTTAAAACTTTACAGATTCGATAAAATCAAATCAAACAAAGAAGGCTTCACCAGAAAAGAATTATTTCAATTAATTTTTTTGTAATCAATATACTTTGTAGAAAATAAAAAATAAATTTTGTTAAAACTTGTTTTAGTTAATAATAAATCCCTTCCTTATAAAATTCAATAAAAAAATTAAAATTTACCACCAAAAATAAGATTACAATTAAATTTCATAAAGTAATCGAAAAGGTAATCTATGCAGAAAAGCTTTTTGTCTTTGGTTACCACTTTGTTTCCGACGGTAATCTAAAAACGCACACGTTACTTTCCAATGACATCCGCGTGATAAAATCCATCGATGCTGGTAATTTATAGATTAACATTGCCCAGGTTACTTTCCTACTTACATTGGTAATGCAAAGAGAGAATTTTTCCCGCTGGGCAATCTTTCTTTCATATATTAATTTTTTTTAGTTTCTTGTTTTACTTTGTTTTATAAATTTTATTTGTTTTTTATTTCAACCTGGCCAGTTACGGTCTATTTAGCAAAGAAACTTAAGCAGGGTATTCAGTATAAATGTGAATCAAATGATTCGGCTCTCTCATCCCATATAAAGTATATGGCTGAATCATTTGGGAGTAAAATATTCAACATGTTGGATATTTTCTCTCTTATCCGTGCTTTCCATATACTTTAAATGGGAACTAAGAGCAGAATCATTGATTCGGAAATATATAGTGAATACCCCGCTTTAGTCTCCATTAACTGACAAGGAAGGCAGTACACTGCGTGAGAAGAAGCAACTTTCTGATTCTACCGTAATCAAACTGAATACAACACTACACAAACAATACCTAGTAAGACTCGCTGGTATGTAATAAATACAGTCAAGTAAACGATTATTTAAATATTGTTCACAGTGATGTTAAAAAATTTCTTAAAAGTTTTGAGCTGTTTCTGTTAATTTTTCAGAGCTTATTAAAACAAAAATATCAACATTAAAGTATTTGAATTTTACTCGTAGTAAATTCTGTCATATACAAGGTACAATATTACAAAATCATGATTTAAGAAAATAAAAATGTTAGCACTTAGTAGGCTGTAGAGAAGATCTACTTCAGTGCCTTTTAAATTTAATTATATATCCTTCCTACAAGACTTTCCTATTTATATTCAATTATATATAACCTTTTTATCTAAAAATTCATTTTCAAATTCAATTGGGTTAAAAAGGGAAAAGAAATTGAGTTTTCTTCTTTTCAAAGCAAGCATTTATTTGCGACTATCATTAATCATTGCCAACGTTAAATTCTTCTATTTAGTGTGATGCTTTTCAAATTAACGAAAAGTAAAACAAATAGCTTAGCTTACCTAATAAAGAATTAGTCTGAATTCCCATTAATAATGTGTTAACGAAGAATATAGCCCACTCAACAAAATATTCGAGATTCATGAACATATCTTTTAGTTAAATTATGTCATCGTAGAAGAGAGAATAATGATTTTTAGAATTCCTTTTGATCTCCCATACATAACTAATGATGCGTATTAAATCTTCCTTTTATATATTTATTTTAAAAAGAAAACAATTTACTATAATAGGAGCCACAGGATTTTGAGCTTAATGTATACTTCTTAAATTTCATATATGTATGTAATATTAAATAATGAATATTTGCTGACGCCAAAGTCCAAATTATTTTTAGGAACATGAATTTTGTTATTAGATTTCGTCATATTTCTTTCAAGTTATTACTGAATTTGATACTGACTCCTGCGGAGGATAAATTTGCTTACAAAAAGGGAATCGGATTATGATATTTTGTGTTTTATTTTAGCTTAAACATTTTATTTTAAAGATGTATTCAGGGATTAAGAGAAGATTCAAAAATAATATTTATGCTAAATTTTTCCTAAAAAATTTTCATTTGTAATTATTTTTCATTAAAAAAACTTTATTTATTTTTAGTCATATCATTCAAATTATCACCTTTTCAATAGAAATACTACGTGGCATTAATATTTTTTCTTCATAATGGGACTAAGGTATCCATTGGATTTTTTTTATTCTTTCAAAATTATATAAGATAATTTCTTCTGCTCTATATTAGATGAATTCAACTATTGGAAGGTTGATTCAAAGTTGAAAAAAAGTTAAAGTTAAATAAAATTTTAAAATTTAATCCGCTATTTTGCAGGCTATACTTTAGATTTTGATAAATTGAAATCATAATACCGTGCTATATGAAGCATTGACATAATGATCTGCCAAATATTTATTAATTGTCATATGTATATGATAGCATATCATAACTGTTATTTGCACATATTTATTATAAAGGTGCTCATAGGATATTTATATTGAAATTATCATAACAGCTTAAATGTTATTCAAATTATGATACTTGACTAAGCTTAATTAACGATTAGCATGATTTAAGCTTCACTTCAAAAATTTAGAGCAGTATTTAAACTCAACCTAAATTGTTAAATTGATTGACATCTTGATTAATTATTTATGTTGAAAATAATATGTAATTCCCCCTTTGAAACATTTATGATTTATTCGAATACTTAAAACTTGCTGGAAAACAGCAAATTTCAAAATTAATTAAAATATTTTGAAAATTATTTCATTTGGATTGAATAGCGCCATTTAATTTTTTCGGAAGTCTGTACTTTCTATGTTGACTCTAATATTGGTGTATGGTTTACTGAATATTTTTAGAAAATACATCGAAAAAGTAAGTATTAAATAGAAAAGTTAAACACATTTGGTGAGTGCAAATGAGACCAGCTGCCATGTTAAACTTAGCAAGTGATGTACAATAAAATTACACTATCACATTTGAATCTGTAAATATTGATTATATTGGTAAAATCTCAAACGACAGGCAGCAAAATATACGCCTTCCGCAGTTGTTTCACATTTTTAAAGAGTTCCAAAATTACGTCTTGCTTTTCACCTCTCTTCTATATATAATTAGCAGGTGCTCTATCACAAAAATTTCGAGATTTTCCTCATTTGATATAATTAGCATGAAAAAAACGCAATATTCCATTATAAAATAATACACGTGTTTAGAAACCAATTAGGAAGCTTGACGTGTAATTCCATTAAGTACAACTTGATATTCGCGAGCTTTATCATGTGTAATTTGCTACATTGTACTTTAATATATCATGCTAATCTCCCTTTGTGTATGTATAAGAAATAATGAAAGTGTAAGTGCTTTGGTTTCAGCCTTTCTATTTTTCTAAGATTCACTTTTATTCTAAATGTTAGGGTTGAAAATTTTTTGTAAAATATTTTTTATATTTCAGTCAAAATTTTTTAGAACAGGTCATATGTGGCGATTATCATTAATTATCTGGTGAGAATCTGATGAGAAACAGATTCAACTTTGTCTCAACTGAAAAATTAACAACCAATATCAACACCCAAGAAAATGAGTATATATAGTTTTAAATATGTATATGTAAGAACTAATATTTTGCTTTACCCTCCTACCCTGCAGGTGAACATCCTTCAGTATAATACACACAAAATTTTTAGTTAACATATTAAAATTTAATTCTATAGAAGTGCATATGTGAATATAAGTGATAAAGTTCTTTTTAAAAATTTGAAAAGTAGATTAAAATCTACAGTTTCATATAACCGTGAAATTAAATTACGACAATATTACCCCAAGAAAAAAATTTTTTACAAAAATTACACGTCTTATGGAGCTCAATTGGAGCAAATTAAACTCTTATCATAATTCTTTTTTAATTATTTCCAAGAATATTACACATGGGAGTATTCTCAAAAAAATAAAAATAAATTTGTTACACTCACAATCAATGAAAACTGGGTCACATCGAAAGGTTCAATTTTAATAATATTAGCTGTCCTTCTAACTGTCATGAACATTATTAAATTCTCATCATACAAAAAAAAAACATTTCAAAAGTTATAGCAATTTAATTTGAGTTTATTTCTGAAATTATAAGGAATTGCTTTCTGGGTGGGAAAAAGCAATGGCATCAAACCAGTCAAAAAACGTACACAGGTAAAATTATTCTATAGATAGTTTTTTTCTTCCAGATGTTAAAATATTTATATTAAAAGTGAATTACCTGAATATTTCGGGCAGAAAAATTTTATTTCCATTAGATAATTTATAACAAGTAGAAGACATCAATCATCTGCAACAGTTTAACAAGTCTTAACTTAGATATTTCTGATTAATACTTCTTTTTTTAATAGACTCCTTCTACTGGTGACATTTTTTCTCAAAAGTGTTTCTTTCAATTAACAGTTTTTTACTTTGAATCTTATTATTTAATTCTGATCCTGTCAGCTACTGTTGCAAGAGTAAAAATTTGAAGTAGTTTGTGAGGGATATTTAATTATGATATGAAAAATTTAATCGTATTATATGTAAATGAATAATTAAACTTAATGAGTTTGAACTGGGTAAAATCCATTTAACACCACAACAAAAAAACTTATCTGGTCATAGACTACATTCATAGTTATAGAAAGTTATGCTTCTGCATCAATTAATTAATGCAAAAATTTGAAAACTTTTATATATTACATGCATCATAATAAGGAAAGGAAAAACTGTATAAAAATTTAGAAATTATGAACGAGTGCTAGTTAGTACTAATTAATTAAAAGTAAAATATCAATGTCGACTGCTTTACATGTATGATTTCAAAAATTGTGAAGACTATCTAAAAACACTATGTGGGAGAATAGATAACAGTTTCAAGGATAACAGAGTAAGCTTAATCTAACTGCTTTTTATAAAAAAAACTTCCTCTTATGTTTAACGAAATTTACACAGCATAATCGTGAGGGAAAAGCTTTATGCATAATATTTGCAGGAGCTGCTTCAAACCGATCAACTAAATGTAGACTATGATAGTCAGTTTTTATATGTATCAGATAATATTTTTATGAAAAAGGGATGTCAATAACAGAAAAATCAATTTTGGAAATGTCATTTCTAGTAAAAACCACTTTTTCTTACAAAATGGATTAAAAAATTGAACACACAACATTGAAAATATTTCCGATATCTGTTTTTGTTTTCAATTTTTATTTAGTGATACTTTAAGAAAAATAAAGAAGGAAGAGTAGTATTAAGTAGAAAATATTTTATAATTTGTTAATTGAATTAATTCAATGAAGGCACATTATACTAGTTCAAATATTTTACTTCCAAAACCTATTTTTTGATTCTAAAATGTCACTTTTTATTAATTTAATATTTTAAAGAACATAAATATCGCCAAAACTGTATACATTTTTAAATAAATTACATAATTTAAATTAAATTCACCAAATTGCATAACCCTTGTAGCACATTCATTTAAATAACGCCCGAATAAATCGTCCCATGGGAATTGATTTGAGTTCAGTCCCTTTGGTTTGATCTAAATAATAAAAAAGGCTTTTTGTTAAACCACATATACAAGAAAAAATAATAAGCGAAAATTTGTTAGCAAAATAAAAAACAAATTTTGGTTATAAATTTTAGACCTTGGGGAAAGTCTGTGTGCGGTTTTTGTTTTCAATTATATTTATGAAAGGTAAAGTTTTCAATTTAAATAATCAACTTTTAACGCAATATTTATATAAAATTTGAAATATATTTAGAGCGAATTTGGTTCATAAATTGATTTAGAATATACAACATATTTGATATTGATTTCAATTAAAATATTAATGCCATATTTTAGGCTATTATTTACAATATAAAATAACTTAATAGACATGTTAGCATAGTACAAATCTAAAGTACCATCAAATTAATCACACAAGTGCCAAATTACAAAATTACCCCTTTCATTCCCATCGACCTTAAATTCAAGCAATATACTAATGAAAAGAGCTTATGAAGCCCAGCTCAAACTCTATCCATCATGGATATCTGAAAGAATCTTCAAAAATGTTTTCTTTCAAAAAGAAAGAAAAATAATAAACCCAAAATGGACGGTATTTTGGTTCACAGCCATAATAAGCTGCATAAAAACTAGATAAGGGCAAATTGAAAAATAAATTATTTACTACATCATTTCCTATTACCTTTCTATAGAATAGAGATCTCAACATTTCATAATCAATCACATAAAAACTGGACCCAGTTTGAAAAAGGAAATAATGTAGCAATGATATAACAAAATTCTAGAAATTTGTTACAATCTATTTATATTTAGAAAGCTTCGACCCGAACTACTTTTTATATGTTAAATCTTTATTTTCTAATCCCTTTCAATTCAATTTTCAGTCAAATATCCTTTAAACCCATTTATCTATTTAAATGCTACAAGTGGAACATAGCTAAATTCATTTTTTCTTCTATGTAATTAAATTGGGTCATCGAAAGTGTGAAGTTTTTTCCAGCCAGCTGTAGTTTATATTTAGTTGTTTTCTATTATATTATGCTTTTGTCAACATAATTTAATGTTGTTTGTTTTTATAGTTATACAAGATATAACTGAAAATGAAAATCATTTCAATAAGTTGAAAACATCCTTTATGTTGTTTGTTATGATATTTTTAGAAAGCTCAACAAGTATGAATTTTGCACGTAGTTTTTATTATTTTCATTTTGTTTCTCTTTTAAGCTTAAACAATTCAACAAAATGTAGTTAAATGTTTTGTGTTTGAATTTATTTTATCTTTTGTATTGAATAAAATATTTTTCTTATTAATTGCTTAACATTTGCCTTATTAAATAATTTCTTTAGTCAATTGAAATTCAAACGTTTATCATAGGGAAATAATAAAATAATGATAATTTGTTGAAAGCAAGATTTAATACTAATAAATACACCCAATTCTTATCTTAACAAATATTTATTTAAAAAGGAAAAGTTTTAATTTACATTTAGTGAAATTGTAAAACTTTTTAATGAAATTGCTCATAAAATTTTTAAGCTAATTGAAGCCAAAAGAGAGTTTTATTTCTTAAAATAAATATTTTCTGTAATCCCAGAGACAAACATACCCCTTAAAGCGCACACATTTAGTTAATGTGAATTAATTGTCATTTATGGTCTTATATTTCCATACAAAATTATCAAATTCACATTAAGTAAATGTGCATTAAGAGAAATTTTTGTCTTTGGAATAAAATTTATATTTACAAAGGATATATGTTTTTAAAATTAGCTCTTGGAGTAGTAAAAAACGAACATCATTCAAATTCCCAACAATATATTAAACATAACTACAAAAAAATTATAAAAATAAGTTGATTTTTGAATTGATTCAAATTAAAAGACCAAGGAAACTATGGATAATAAAAATAAAAAAAATAGAAACAAAGCAAAAAGTTGCCCAATTAATTTTCATACTCTGGTTAGAATGATTTGCTCATAATTTTAATTAATAGGGTTAATTCCTAGTTGTTAAATAACTGTACTTTGTCCATTTCAAATATCCAAAAAGGAATCAGATTTTTGTTGAAGAAAGTTGTATAAATGTATGTTCAATGAACTGAGCTAAGAAATCGTAATAAAGTCTTAGCAGATATCTGACATCAAGCATCTTAACCAATAAATGCAAGGTCAAGATGAAAATTCCTCATTCTGGCATAGGTGTAATGTTGCTTTAGCATAGGATTTAATCCTTCCACGTTTGTACGCTTGTTACAATTACTGATGTCAACTAGATCATCAAATAGTTTACCTTTTACTGATCTTTAAAATTAACGTGCCATAAGCGTTTTAAAAATTGAACAACTGAGAATATCAGGAAGTGATAAAATTATCATGTTAGATGTTTTAATACCAATAGAAACTCATCCGAGGCTTATTAAACGCTATAATGACGCTGGTCCTTTATTTCAAAACTTTTACATAATTTATATTTCAAAAGGAATAGGAACATATTTAAATTAAAAAATTGTCTCTGAATAAATAGTTAAAAGAAAAACTTACTTGTTTCAACTAACACATAATCAAAGCAAATATAAAACGTAAATATATATATATTTAGTGATTAAATTTGAAAATGAGAGCTAAGGAAATTTTTTGTTATGTTTGTTTAAAAACTTACCAACAATTCCACAACATGTTAAAAAGCTCTAGTCATCATTTATCCGTAATACTCCCAACATTATTAAATGTTCAAAATAGGACAATTGAAAATTTGACATAAAAAATGTCATTTATGCTAAATTTTCACTTAATCACATTTCTTTTCTGACATAACCATGACAACCTACAATATTTAAAACAGTCATTGTATGCTTTGTAACTTTTCCAGTCCTATAAAATATTCTGTTTTTGTAACTGTAGTTATAAAATAATTTAATTTTTGAATTTAATATAAAGAAAAGTATAGGTTTAAACATTTAGTTACAAATGAGGAAATCCCATTTTTAAGCCGTAGTTCATACAATTCAAATTTTCTTATTTTAAAAATTTGTTCTCCAATTTTTTTCTATGGGTAAAATATGTTTTAATTAAACCTGCTGCTGGTATTAAGCCGAAGTCAAAACTAACATAAGAGTAATTTTGGCTACATGAAAAAGCTGCAAAAACAAAAAACAAAATTTACAATTAAATTATTTATTTGGAATTTTTTGGCATAACTCTTTGATTTAAAAAAAATTTCTCTTGGGAAAGAAATATTATTTTGTAAACTTCTTTAAAATAAGACAATTTTAGTAGTTTTTCAATCGATATGTCTTTCATTTGAATTATTTAAGCCTCAAAATTAAATATAAAAATATTTATTCATATAAATTCGATCTTACTTGGAATCATCAGATATAATTTATGTAGGTACTATATATGGTCGACATTTCATCTTCTTCAATAAAACTGCAATAAAAGTCAAGACGAATAAAATTGAAATTTTTTTTGAAAAAAATTGATATATTAATATAAAAATTTTTACCACACAATAAATATATATTTGCTATGTGATATATTT
Organism: Acrocera orbiculus; assembly: GCA_947359355.1. Taxonomy (NCBI): domain Eukaryota; kingdom Metazoa; phylum Arthropoda; class Insecta; order Diptera; family Acroceridae; genus Acrocera; species Acrocera orbiculus. Next base: position 16,098,010 of record OX375757.1, read on the forward strand.
TGCTAGCTAGTCTGTTTGTCATCTATATAAAGACTAGATACAGGAAACTCATTTTTGAATACGCTAAAGGCTCTTAACCTATTCAAAATTCACTTCGTTCATAAGGAAATTGCACGATAAGCGAATTTAGGTGAGAGCTCTTAACTTTGAAAATGATGAACAGCATATCCTTCCAATCAATTTTTTTTTTCTTAACTTTTAAAGAATCATTCCAGACATCCTTCAGAATAAAATATACTTATGTTCATATAGAAAGGCAGAAATAAAAAGAAGAAAAGTGTCAATGGAACTTTGGTTAAAGAAATGTGTTAAGTATCCTAGTAAAGTGCATTAATTTTTTAATAAAAAATTTTTGAATTGTTTGAATTGTTAAAGAATTTAACTATTTTTCAAAGAAAGTCTACCTTATAAAAATATTTTAAATTAAATTCTGGATAATTCACTTTCATTTTTTCCTGAAATCCTTTTATTTAGCTGATTGTAACAATTTAAATTATTTTAAATCTTCTTTTAACTTCTTTAAAACTTTTACCCTTACCGATTTTAATCAAATACTTTTTTTCAAATTTAAGACATCAAAATTTATAAAGTAAGCTGTCATTCTAGTTAATCCTTAATCCTAATTATTAAGCATTCGTAGCAAAACAGAGCAAAATAATTTTGCCAAAAATTCTTATTCATCAGAATTAATTTTTAAAAGAACAAAAATTTATAAAAATAAATTAAAAATTACTTTAGATCTTTTGTAGTTCTATTAGATTTTGGGAGTTCTTTTTTTATAAAAGCTTCCAATACCAAAATTTAAGGGAAATTTAATATCAAGCTTTAAGAATGAAAAAAAATACAAACGTTTGATCCTAAAGTAAAAAATTTAAGATTAATTTCCTTTGTTAAACAGCACTTTGAAATTGAAAGTGCTTTTCTTTAAAGCGATCTAAGGTATATATCCTGACTTTAAATAACTCAATTAAATAAAAAATACTTTTTCATATATCTAATATTGTTTAAAATTTGCCCTCAAAGTCTTTGATTAACCGTTGCAATTATATTTTACTCTCAAAATTTATTAGGTCACTTTTTGAAATTGATTCAGATTCTAGCCCATATCTTTACCCATATCAACAACTAACGTAACGAGATCATCAAAACACCTTATTCAATCTATAAGCACTTTTAACATTTTTTACAAATCAGTTTTTGAAAGCATTGATGGATTTCATACGTGTTCAACAAAATTTTGATAGTCTGGTTAGCTAGAAATGTTTGATTATTCAAAAATCTTTATTTTATCTACTTCAATAGCTCTTTTAAGCTACTTTGGAAATCCGATTTTTAATCTGAAAATGACTTCAATTTTTTTATCAAAATGTTTTCTTTGTGTTAGTCAATGCACTTTTGGATATGCTTGAACCAAATTTTATGTTACTTTTTTTTGCTGTGACTTCGGTATATCAAAAACATGACTTTTAAGCACCTCAACCACAGCTTCAGCCATTACATGTGACCCATCTTTTTGTCACGGATGGAAATACTAAATAAATTTTTGGTTGCCGAAATAGCAACTTCCAGTGAAAAACACATCAGTTAAATCCTTTGAATGCCCAAACAATTAATTATTTGAACAGATGTGTGTGAACTTACGTTCTTTTTATAAGAATCATGCACTATGGATTTTTTCCTCGGTTCAACAAATACTTCAAAAAGGAAAATGGATGTGTGTCATTTAAAATTAATCATTATACTATTCCTAAGTGGTTAATAAAAATGTTAAGCTCTTGAAATTTTTAGTGCGTGCACATTTTTTTCAATTTATGCAATTCATAATAATGCCCAAAGGCCGTTTAGTTCACAATATGTGATACAATGATCTTTCTTAAATGATTCAGATGCAGTATTAATTTCTTTAAGTTCAATTACTGAATTTTTCATCAACTAAACCAAAACTTCATTTGGATAGATTTTTAAAATAAATTACAGTTAATCTATTTGATATTTCTTCAGTAAAAATTGATTAAAGAAAATTGATGTATTCTTGGTAAGACAATCCTTTTTTTCCAATAAAAACTTTCTTTAAGTTTTCATTTTTTACCAAGACTGAAACACGAAAGAAATTTGGAATAGTTAATACAAGGCATGTTTTCAGAACTAAAAACTCACTGTCAAATCTGCTTCTTCTTCGAAAAATTTTAAATTTTTAAATCCCATCCCTTAAAAATGTTCTTTTTCAGTTAACTATAAATCACCAAGTGTATTTATTGCTTACCAAAAAATTCCACTGACCCAAAACCCATCAATTTAACTCAAGAGCATTTGAGTGCAGTTAATCTTTTAGATTCCATGTGCAAATTATATCAAAAGGAATCTATACATTGAAACATTTTGACATTTGAAATTGAAACACCATCAAAATTCTGAATATTTCTTTGTAATGTGAGTTTATCATCAATCTGAATCATTTCATAACAATTTCCAGTCAAAATCAGCTGTAATACAAAAAGACTATCAATGATGTGATAAGCTGATAGCCAGAGAGCTAGTTGACTTTTTAGAGGAAATTGTTGTCTATTGTAAGTATATGTTTGTTACTTAATTTTTTTTTTTTGGCTATCAAAAAATTTAATGTTAAAAGGATTAAAACTTTAATTCTACACTTCAAAAAGATTTTTTAACATACAAAATAAGAAACTTTGAACCTTAAAATCTTTTGAATGCACCAAAACTAAGGTGGTAGTCCAATAGTTTTTGGACTTTAACGGAATATTTTTTTTGACACTATTTTGACCAACATCAATACTATCTTACATGAACAAATCTATCGAAAAATGCTCGTAAAAAGGTGTCTACGTAACACTCACAACTATAAGAAATTTAATTAAAAAGCTAAACTCAGAACTGTAATCTAAAACAGTGGGAAAGTGCCTCAAAGGGGTTTTTTAAATAAAAGCTTTTAAAACTCACTAAACAGATTAAAAATATCAATAATTGGTTAATTTTATGACCCATATATGACAAGTACTTGTATATTCTAAGTTTTCTGTTTTTTAATAAAAAAGTATTTGGATATATTTTACATATAAAAATTACTAAAGTACTAATAAATCTTAAGCTTTTAAGGATAAATTTACTTTGTGAATCTGGCACTACTATCATCTTCAATTTAAAACGAAATATAGCTCTACCTTTTTTTAGATTTTAACTTCAAATAAAAACCCAATTTTCTGACTTGTTTTTGTTTCTTTTTACCTCAGCTAAGTTGAATGAATTTAAATATAGAAAGTTAGATCCTTAAGTAAATAAATACATTAAACAGTTTTGGTAGTTATTTACAGATTTTACATATAAATCTAGTACCTAAGCCCCATAGATTAGCTTGGCTTTCAGATAATATCTTTTAAAATTGACTCAACAATCAGTAAACAAAACATTAAATTTAGGTAAATCAAACAGGGCTGATAAGCTTAAGCTTTACATAAATTATAAGCTTAAAATTTCAAGATAATAATTTTATTTTTGAAAATATTTAAAACTCATAACTTTTTATTCCTTGAGATAACACAGTTGAACGATTTAATTGATTTTTATAAGAAAACATCCCATGATTTTGCTCTAATCCCATAGTAATTTTCATTAACTCCTTTTTATTTAAAAAGAGATTTAACAGTTTTTGTACTAATTATCTTATATATATTGACAATTTTCTATGCTTTTATGAATGTGTTACCTGTGAATATAAAACTACAAACAGTTAAATCTTATCCTAAGCATTTAATAAATCCTTAAATGTGTAAAATTGAAATTTTATGCTGTCAGTAAGTCATCAAAAAAATAATTAATAAAGTAAAAAGATGAAATTAATCAAAAGGAAATTTATTTCTCCCTTTACAAAAAAATACAATAACATTAATCATCAAATAAGCTGAGCCTATTAATTTGGATTTAGTTCTGCACGATTTAATAACACCCCCAAAATGTGATACAGTAGTAAATTAGACATGGATAACAAATGTCTTGTTGAATACACCTTAAAGGGTGCTGAAACTAAGAATTAAAAAAAAATTAAAAATGTTTTAAAATTATATCGCGACTACTTCCCTTAGGATTGATACTAAAGTTACCTTCATTGAAAATATAAAAGCATGAAACCCATAAACTACAATCCTCTTAATTTATTATAAACTTTTTTGCATACTGGATACACTCCAAGCCTAAAGGTTCCGAGTTTAATTGTTGTATTATGTTTGTATTCGAAATTTATTTCAATCCAGACTATAGCAAAAATCACCACCCGAAACATACATAAGTCCCTGTGAATTAAAATTCTACTACCCTTTGTTTTACTTTTATTTTACAGATTATGTACAGGTTGTATAGCAATTGTGAAATGAAGCAAAAACTGATAATAAAAAAAAACAAGGCCTAAGAGTTTTTACGCTTCAACTATTCAATATCAAGGAATTTTGTTGGTATCATGAGAAACGGAAAATCTTTTGTTTGAATGCATTTTCGTTTTTCAAATTTCTCACGATAAAGTTATTACTGACCGGAAAACTTTTCGATTCTACATGAATTGTTTTATCCGGAATTAAAATTGATTCCAATGGAATAAAGAGATGAAATAAAGAAAAATAATACAAATAATATGAAAATAAATTGGAAATAAATGATAGAAATTATGGTAAACTTAAAGCCTTTTCCACTTTCAGACAAATTAATTACGAAAATTACTATAAAAATGCATTGAAAATTTAATGATACTGAAAATAATTTTTATATCAGATACAATTGTAAAAGTATTGAATTGTGATTTGATTCTTTACAGTTGTATAACATTGTAAAGTGTTTTCTTGTGAAATAAATTGCAAAGGAAAAATCTTGTCTTACTGCAAATAAAGTCTTAAAGAAGCTGAAATAATGTTCAACAAATATGTTTAGCAAAACTTTTTCTAAAACTTAGCTTCCCGAATTGGGAAACGTAAACAAATTTGTTTATGTTTCTGTATTTACAAGATAAATTTTATATAAATTAGCTTATTTTTTGAGATAAAAATATAATTCTATGTGCCACAGAAAATTAGGAAAAAGCAACCCATGATGATAATTACATATGAAGGAATTTTAATAAAATGAAAGTATTAGATTTTATGGCATCTACTATCAAGCTATCAAGGAATAAAACATAAAATATAATTTTATATTATCACATTTAAAATTATATTATACTTAATCAGTATTTAAACTGATTTGCGTTTATAATTCACTAACTGAAGAATGATATGTCAATGCAACAAATAAATATTTCGTAGGATATTTTGAGATTTATATCGCCATTACAGTTTTATTTACAAACATGATAGAAATTATTTTTTTGTAAACATATGATCTCTCTCACTCTATATCAAAAAAATAAAAAATCATTTGAAATATAAACTTATCAGAAACTTTTAAAGTAATTAATATAGGATTTAGAACCTGAAAATAGTTCTTTTAATATTGTTCTACATACAATAATCCTAGTGTTATTGAAAACGTGAAATTTGTTTATTTGACTGAATTTTGATTAAAAATACACTAAATTTTTTGATTACGTAAAACACATTCAAATCCTGGAATAAAACAGTACAAAAGCTTTAGAACTATATTTGATTCGAAATACACTCTTAAAAGCTTCTAGAAATAGATTTTTGAAATCAATCTATTACAAGTGTTTGAAATAAAAGAGCGGAAATTTTTTTTTCCATCAGTCGTACAGGGCTCAACTATGTAAAAAATAAATCAAACCTCAACAAATTTCAATTATTTTTCACGTTTGCCTTGTATTATAGTTGAACGCGTTCTTTTCTAATAATTAAGCTTCATCCTTTGAGTAAGGATATTACTTTATGGAAATAAAAATCAAAATACAAGCTTTTTATCATATAAACTTTTTAATTCAAATTGCTCTCAATGGGAAACTTATTTAATCAACAATGATAAAAACTTGCTCTTAGTTAAAAATAAGAAAATAAAATTTACGAAAATAATCAAACAATAAATAGAAAAAAAGCAAAAGATTAGGTACTATTTGAATTTTATTTTTCTTATATTATTTTTATATAAGTAGTCTTCAGTGTGTTTTTCCCAAAAATGTTTGCCATTTAAATGTTTCTTAGAGCTCAATTGAAGTAAGCCCCTAGGATGACTTTCAAAAGCATTTATTTGTCCTTTGGCTATAATAAATTAAGCTTGTAATTTTATCAGAGATTATTAACATCCATTCCTGTTTACTAATTATTTTGCCAGTTTTTTTTTATGTTTTCTTTTTTTGCTATAGAAAATTCCTTTAAGAAAAAAAACAAGAATTTTCATTTATATTGTTACGATATTTTTCTTCAAATTATTAAAAGGATAACGTGTAATGTTGTCATTTTTAGATTGTTTATTTATTTTCGTCAGTACTTGTTTATGTGAACTCATTACTAAAGCTTCGTTTCCTTTTTTGGAAGCAAATGATATGACGGAAATATCCATAAGATTCATCTTACATATTAGACCTAGTTTTTGTTTTTTTTTTACATACATGAAAATCGCCTGATATTGGAGTATATTAAAGTCTATTACTCTAATTTGTATTCGGGTTGTAGGCTATGAGCAGTTTTAATGTAATGCGAGGTAATAAATCTGATTTATAGTGTCTCCAGAATTAAAATGCTATGTCTTTATCTACTCATCCTTTCTTCCTATTACTGGGGTAAAGAGCTAGTTTACTATTAGATCCTCATACTAAATATAGGTCTGGGAAGAAATATATAGTGTATGTATATACATATGCAATAAGTTATGTAATTTAATATATATTATAGATCGGCATTATGTTCAACCAAAGAAAATAAGAAATAGTCCAAATCCCATTAGCAGGATGAGCTAAAGTTTGATATCAATTTTTTGTGTTAATGCCTTAAGAAGTTAAATATACTCGTAGATGGGGTCACAAATAAATATTTATTTTTGAAAAATTATTTTTTTTTTTCACATCTGAAAATGTTAAATGGATTTCAAATATTTTTTACAGCTGTCAACGGACACATCTTAATTGCATACTTTCAACAATGTTTTAAGTATATTTTGAGAAAGATTGTATAAAAAAGTAATTAAATTTAATGAAATGTAAATTTAAATAAATTAAACCATAAATTAAACGAAAGCAAGTGAATCAAATTGCAAGCTTTGCTCCTCATCCTTAAATACGAGATTGTAGTCTCATAAATTAATTATTTCAAAACTACCTCTGAAAGGAGAGTTGATGATTCAATCTTAGAGTTAATTGGATAAACAAAATTAACTGAATGATATATAAACCGAAAAACTTGTTAAACTAAAACAATATTTTTCAAAAATGTATTAACTGATAATAAAAGGGTTTTAAAAAGCCTGACTTGCTGATATTTTTTCAAAAGGTCGTACAAAAATTATTAAAGTTTTAAGACACTAGTCTTCAAAAGAATTTTACATGCTGCTAAAGAGCATATAAAAGCTGTTACCTGTCGTTTGAAAGTGTGACTGAGATTGAATCTTCTTGTCTAGTTTATTCAGTTTCTGTGCAGTCATTTATGAGCTATGTGAATAGTCATTGTTAACCAAATTACGTGTTATATATACCAATCGATACGCCGCATCTGTTAGGAGTTTGAGCGAAGTCGGTTCAGCTGTTCGTTTTTTATTAATAAAAAACAGGCTTTTTTAAGCACGCAAAAGTGAAGATTCTATTACTCAAGAACTACTGGACCAAATTACATGTTTGACCATATCAATCAATACACCATATCATGACTTTATTCTAAAATGAGTCTGAGCAAAAATTGGGGCAGCAGCGGTTCGTTTTTTATGAATAAAAATCTAACGTTCTCAAGAATGCAACAAAAAATTTTTTGTAACCTTCATATTCTAAGTACATGGGGGTTTTCAAAGCTGCTGATCTTAAATCTTTAATGAGTTTTTTTAAAATTAAAGATGGCGGAGCCAATATTACGTTATTTATTTTTGTGTAAAAATTCTTCAAATTGGATGAAATTTAGTTTTGAGCGGGATTTCAGGTAATAGATTATAAATTATTGTGTAATGTTGAAAAGTTATTTTTTTTTTCCTAAATTTAAGTTAAAAGTATGAAGTCGTAGAGTTAAAATAGATATTTATCGAAATGCTTACGTATTTATCTAATCTGAATAGATTGTGCCATATAGTAATTATAAGATAGTGTCGAATGATTTTCGAGGTATCGGAACATTAAAAAAAATTTTTTTCTCAAGAGAAGTTGCTTGTGCGGTACCTGCTGCCAGACGTATTTTTTTAACTGTTCTGATTACTGAAAATGAAACTACAACATCTGAAATAAAGTCCCAAATTTTGAGGGCATATTTTTAAATTTTAATCGAAAATTTTTATTATAATATTTTGATGATGTATTCATTCAATAAAAATAATTTACTGCAAATCACTCACATAATCATATTTAAAAGATTCCTTTTACTCTTACAAAGTCAATTAAAAAACACTCTGTTAACAAATTCCATGTAAAAAAATTCAAACCATTCCAAGCTGGAAGATATACAAAAATCGGTACACCTAAATTAACTCCTTAAACCTTTTATCGCTTAGCCAAGATTATTCTTGAATTAACGACTATACCTTATAAAAAATTCATAAGAGTTCTTGCGTACAATAAAAAATAAAAAATAAAAACAAAAATGAAGGAATAAGCACGCAACTCCAAAGCCACATCCAGTGTTCCTGCTAGCATATTTTACTTCATGCAATATGTTTTTGTTTGGTTTTTCTTTAGCTTTCTTCAGTTTTATACACAATTTTTTTTTTTTTTGAATTTCTAGTTCATAAAAATGTACACCATATCTTTGGATATAATAGAAGTAACAAATATAACCAGCATACAATATACATACCCTCAATTATTAGAGTTATGCAACAAGATACTACAAATATGAATAAACCCTGGCATTATAATAGCAACAGAACTTTCTTAGGACAAACATAACTTGGCTTTTAACCAGTTACAGGTTGAATAATTTTGCTACATTCTTTGAATTTGAAAAGAAAAAACATTTCTGAAATTAATTAACTAAATTTATCCTGTCTTACCAAGTTGTAATTTAGAATTAACTAAGGTACTTAATTCAAAAAATAATTTATGGTTGCTTATGTAGTATTATTTACCGAGTGAATTCTCACTAAGTTTTTATATTTCCTTTTTAACAAGATGAAATGTAAAATTTAACAACCAAGTAATACGTTTATTGTTTTATGATTATTGACATATGTTTTACAAAATCGAAAATGCAACGATTTAAAAAAGTTTTATTATTCATTGTAGCTAAGCGTAAAAACTTCGAACTTCATTTCGAGATTATTAAATGAATTTCTAAACTTTTGTTTGACTTGTAGACATTTTAAAAACATACTAATTTTAATTTTAATTTTTAACTATAATTGGTTTAGTGTTAGTCCATTAAATTTTCAAACTTTAAAGCAACTAAAAACAATAATAATTTTTCCGAAAATTATATGAATAGTGAATAACTAGAAAGAAGAAAAAAAGTTACGTTTCTAATAACACTAAAATTTAAAAAATATCCAATTTATTCAAAAATAAATTATTATTGGTGTTCTGGCTACATATATACAATGGATACAATAATAACGATTTTTACATAAAATAATTTTTTTCAACCCTATTTTTGCTCTTATTTCTATGGTTTATTATGTTATATAATCCTGACAAAACCTGGATATTTGCTAAATTTTTTTATTGATATGAAATTAAATATCAATTAAATGGTTACAATATTGATAATTATTAATAATTAAAATCATAAATATTTGCCACTTTTAACATATCAATGTGAAGGAACAAATATAGCCCAAGTTTTTCTATATTTGAGATCTATATAAAATTTAAGACTTAACTGATTCTAGTTAAAATTACAAAAATTCTAATATCTTTATATTTAGCGATTTTATGTGTTGAAATCCTTTATTCAGATGCTGAACTCTTTTAAGCCTTATTAATTTTTATAAATTAATGTTTCTTAATTTTATCTTTTAGTTATAATAAATCGTTGGACTACTACACTTTAATTTTAAGTTGAAGATAAATTTATAATTGATGAAAATGATAAAACAGGAACCCGAGGCAAAGGTCATTTTTGATCAATTTTCCTTGCCTTTAAAAAATAATAAAGATTTTACAATGTAATTATGATGTGCAAGAAAAATATATACCCTCAATGACCCTTTTTTAAGGAAATTGTGAGGAAATTCAAAAAAATTTTAAAATCCTTTTAAAGATTTTTTAATTGGAGAAATTCTTTTACAGCAATTTATAATTATTTTTTGTTTTATCTTTCATTTAAAATAGAAAGGTAATTATATATTTTTTAAGAATAATAGTAAAAAAAATTAATTGTAATAATTTTGTTACAAAAAATTTTAATTAATCAAAAATCAATACACTGCCAATAGAAAAACTTTTTTAGCAACTTGAATCTTGGCTGCAATTAAAAATTTAAATGATTTTTTAAGTTTTTATGCTTCAGGCCTTATTAAGAAATAAAAATGTCTGAATATTTTCTATCGGAAACTTTAAGATTCAACCTGTTATATGTTTGAATTTTTTACTTTTATACATGAAGAAAAACCAACAAAACCTGAACGGCAATAAAACACATACAAATGGATATATAACTATTTGTTGATTTTTTGTTATTGCTAAAATTGTGTCTAAAACCAGTGGTCTCATTAGGATGCCACCATGAATCCAGGCCTTAAGAGAAATTAATTTAAAAGCTTTTTGTTTTCTGTTATAGTATACAGAGCATATTTTGTTGTTTATTGAACACAATTTGCATTCAACAAGTTCAAAAATAACAAAAAAAAAGTGAGGCGAAAATTGATTATGTTATATAACTGGGAAAATATATATATATAGCATAAATAGAAAAACTCTTTTATCTGTACACTTCTTTCAACTTACATCAATTCCTGAAAACTATGATGTACAGTTTTTTACATCTCAAATTTGCTGTAGTGTTACCATTTTTTGCATTTATATCAATCTAAAAAATTCCGTATCTTGTGGCTTAGATATAATTAATGATACGATTAAATTGTTCCACTTTTCTATAAAACAAGATTGCTAAATGACACAAGACTACTTTTCAATCACAATGAATTTTTGTTCCAAAATGGCATCCTTGCTACAATGCTGGAAATAGCTATAAATTCACTTGAATTTTTGTAATAATTTAATATAATACACTTGCACTTTATTTTTAAGTAATTGTAGACACGTGTTTGGTATTCTCTTAATAGAATCTGTACCTAAATTTCCCCATACATTTCTAATCCTGTTTTTCAATCCGCTGAGAGTGTGGATTTCCGAGAGTTCAGGTGCACGAAATGCATGGCAAATAATTCTCCATATGTCTTCGATTGATTTAAACCAGGCTTAGTGGACACTAATCCAAAACAGAAATTCCTTTTTCTAAAAACCATGCTGCTGGAATATACTATTCTCTTTACAGTAATATTTTAAGAATGATAATAGAAATTTTTAAACTCCTCTGCGTTTATTTTACCTTTTATAAAGGCCCTTTTAGACTTGCTACTCCGATTGAAAGCTGCTAATATCATTGCAAAAACTCCTGCTAAAACCCTTTTGGAATGAATAGATTTTTTTTTTCTCAAATCATTCCAATTGTGTTTCAAACAATCGGGACTATCAAAATTAAACTTTTCTTTGTCACTAAAAATGACACTTGACCACAATAAATTTTCTTGAATGCATTTTTCACAAACGATGAATATAGTAATTTTTTAAGTTTGAAGCTCGACAAATTTTTATATATTTTAAATATTACGTGTCATCTGCCCATTTTCTAACAAGAGGCGAATTGCATCCTAGGTTGAAACGATGCACAATTTTCAAAGATGATCAAGATTCACAGAACTGCTCCCTTTATTAGGAGAGAGAATTTTGAAGAATGATCTTTTCATCTTCATAATTTTCTATTCTCAAACGTAAAAAGTTTTCAACAACACCTTGAGCTTATAGCTATTTCCAGCACTGTACTTTCTTCTTGGCTTATTAATAAAATTTTCACTTGTGCACTTTTCCATCATAAGCACAAAGAAATTCATATTTAAAAAGTTCACTTATGCACATTTTCCGTACTGGCCAATTGAAAACTCCATTCAATTTCTGTTTTTCTTTTAGTTAATTTTGCATATGTGTTATAAAACTTTTAATGCACTAAATCAAATAAGTTTTATGTATATATTGGTTACAACACTCCATCATAACTCAGCTAAATACTATTTTCCCTAAAATTATCTTTAATATTTTATACAACTATGGAATTACTTAAAAAGCACAATAAATCTGTAAAAGTAGGGTAACCATCTAGAACACAAGAGCACTTAAGAATGTAGAAATTTTAAACAACTCACATTCCATCAATACCGGAAACTTTGTCTTAGAGAAACCACTTATGAATGCTTGGCAAGGCTTTTGCCGAAAGGAAATTTATATTAGATCTGTTATAAACATAAAGAACCAAATTTTTAGGGTGCGAGAAAAAGAGAAAATTAACAGACCGTTACGTCTATCCAAAGATTATAGTTCTTGGGAGTCAGCTAAAGTAATCTATTGTGCCTAAAATTTATGAAGAAACTTGAGTAAAATATTTCATAAAGAAAATTTATTAAAAATTCTTCATACCTGGTTAAAAACTTTTAAAGAATTTTACATACCAGTTGGTAACTAGTTTTATTATTTTTAGGTTAATTGAATTTTCATTTGTTTTATAAATTTACCAGAAGAATCTAAGACTTATTTTAATTATATTTTAAGTTTACAAATCAAATAAAGCTCAACATACTTCATAATTTGCTGAGAGTAGTAACCCCTGAAATAAATTTTTAAACCACACACTGGCGTAGATTACATCCCAATAACATTTCTAAGCTTCTTTCCTTGATAGATGCAAATTACTGGGCTACTCTAATACTTTTTGCAAATAAATCATCCTTTTTCATTTATTACTTCAAATCCAAAATTGAACCAAATAATTACACTTTATTTTTCTTGCATATTTATGGATATATATGTGTAATTAACTGCTCAAAATCATTCTTGTGAATACATTGAAGATATCTTACTTCTAATACTTAAGTGTCTTTCCCCCATTTTCAAGGCACATAATGTATTTCAACTTCTTCCTTGCTTTTTTTTTTAGTTGTATCACTTATACTTTCCAAGAATTCCGCTTTTTTTAATGACTAATTTGTTTGTATGAACCTACTTTCTCAATTTGGACTAGGTATTACTCTAATCCTTTAAAATACATTTTGAATATACTGTATTTAGCAATTATGTCTAAACTAAAATGGACATGGTAATTTAAGGTCAGTTAGAAGATAAGGGTGTCAGGGGCATTTTACAAAAGCCAACAAAAGATCGATCTTTCATCATAATGTCTCTATAATGTCTCTTGCTGAAAAACGTTTTAAGTCTAATATGCTACACTGCTTGTGCTTAATCCTAAAATTTTTCGTCTTTATTTGTTGGAATAGAAACTTAACCAAAACCATTCAAACAAATTCAATAAATTTTTCAAATTTATTAACTTTATCAACTTTGATTAATTGTGTCCTTTGATTGAAAAATCAATCTTTTCATCTTTAGTTGTTTTCCAATATTAGGTTAATAATTATCTTACAATTGGATGAAATGTGATAATATTGAGGGTGCAACTTTAAATACATCATATTTTAGGTATCATCTGAAATTCGTCGTGTTTAATATCGACTTTGCAATGTTTACTGAGTATAAAATACCAACAAAGCTATTTTTCATAGGTTTGTACAGTTTTTTTACGGAACCACTGTTTAAAGATTTGTCATACAAATTCACACTTTTATAATTTAAAAGTATTCAAATTATTTTGGTCTCTTCTTAAGAGATTTTCAAAAAATTCTATTAGAATAATCTTCAGAGTTTTCTCACTTACATTAAAATTTTTTACACCTTGCCATTAGCTTTCAGAAACCCCAAAAAACTTTACTCTTGGTAACTTTTTCTTTGTTCACAGTTCAATAGATATTTGGATTATCTGCTATAAAAAGAAAAAGTTTTTTTTGTGGAATTTTCTTACAATACAATCAAAATACAATCCAAAAAAGACAAATTTGCCTTGGCAAATAAATCAATAAATATTTCTAATTAACTAAATTGGATTATTTTTTAAACCAATTTTTAAGCTAAATACATCAATAGAAACAATATAAACTAAAATTAAATTTTTTTAAAATGCTAAATTTTACGCAAAAAAACAATAGAAGTATTTATGCTACAAAATTAACAATTAAAAAACGATAGAATTAATAAAATAAACAAATTTGAACATTAAACAAATGACAATTTTCTTTAAATCTAAAGTGTTTATAAAATCCCCAGTGGCATCGATAAGCTTACAGAAAACTTGTTTTCCTGTCAACTGGCGACAATGTACGGCGGGCAATTACCAGTCAGTTAGTATAGGTCCAATAGGGTTAATTATATATCATGGCTAAAATATATTTTAAAATTATTTCTTTATTAAATTCCATAAAGTATTTGACTATGGCCTATAGATCTATAAGGGAGCCGGCCATGAAAACAAATAGGCTAATTCGCCTCTTTCGTGGTGTGGAAAGCCATTTAAAAAATATTTAAATGTTATGAGAGAAATTTACCAATTCAATTATCGAGCAATATATTAACAGGTAAACAGTTAATAATATTTAAACGAACATTTGGACGTCAACAAAAAACGGATAGATCTTTTTCTTCAACATTACCTTAAAATTAAGATCAATATTTTATCGAAAAAAATACCAGTCTTAATATCTTAAACTTCTATTTAAAATAACTGTAGAGTTCAAAAAATCGCAATAAAAAAATAAACGATATATGAAATTTCAGGTCATAAACATCCATAAAATTGTTTGTAGAAAAAATTCTCTATGTAACTTTCTCTTAAGAAAAACTTAATTTTATGCTTTCCAATTTCCTTTTAAACTTCATACTCTACAAAATTTTATCTTAAATCTATCGAACTAACAGAAGACTTGTTCGTGCTCCAAGTGTACCTGAAACGGATCAATCGTTATTTTTCGTATCCACATATCGATTTCAAAAATATTTTTAGCTCTTTTAACAATTTAACACTTAATTGGTTTTCCTACTATTCCTACCTTTTGAGTATGGATCATAAACATTATTTTTACACTTATCTGTAGAGTAGGTAAGTTCAACAAAAATAAGGTCAAACAAATAATCATAGTAAAAATATTTCTTATTAAGATGATTTTTTGCTATAATACAATCAAATATGCATTAAGTAAAAACATTCATGGTAAATTTATATTTTCAAATCATCACATAATTCCGAGGCACAAAATTAACCCTACACAAATCACTAAATTCCTATATTAAATCCCTTTAGCTGTCTATATGTTCTTTTTTTTATTTAAATAAAACAATTTTACAATATTGTTTCTTAAAAGAAAAATCGCAATAAATCGCGAATAGGCTTTACTTTAATTCCATGAAATTGGACTTGATTGAATAAAATGAAAGTATAAAGTTCAGTATCCTTATATAAACCCCTAAAATCAGTTTTAACTCTACTTTAAAACAAAAAAACCAAACAAAAAATAAATCCCTTTATGAAAATTCTATATGGAAGAGAATTTAAAAAAGTATTCCCGTAAAGCCATAAGATTAGATACATAGATAAATACTACCACAGATTCCCTAATGATTCTGTTGCTAAATAGTAAAGTTTTGTTATCTAAACGATATCGTAATTGCTTTTCTTTTGTTTCATTTTTATTTTTAGATATTATTATTAAGCTTTAAATAATCGAAGCTAATAAAAATCATTTCATCTTCAATACCAAATTTTTCTCATCAATTTAGATTTTTTGTGTGTTAGTTTGTTTTTCTTTTTTTTTCCTTTCTTGTAAAATTTGATTAAGAAAAGGATTTATAAGCAGAAATTACAAACTTTTAATTTAACCTTTTGAAAATGATTACATTTGACTTTATTTTTATAGCATATACAAAAAAATTACAATGCAAAATTTGGAAAAAAAAAGAAGTTTTTTTTTGAGTTGGAATGAAACAGATTTCGTAATTTTTATATTTTAAGGTGATATTATATTTATCTTAATCTTTACCATCTAACATCTTTTTACTTTATTTTTAGAGCTACGAAAAAAGTATATATGTATATAACTTTTGATTTTAGTTTTTAATCCATTAATTTTTACTTTTTTTTATAAGAGGCTTAAATAAATACAGATGAAAAGTATTAAATAAGTGTGATAAGGTTTCCACATTTAGATTAAAAGTTAGGAATAAGGTTATACATGATTAAATCTTTTCAAGGATATCCTTTTATATCATCTGTTACTATAGAAATCCCTGAAGTACTTTAAATTTCATTTCGTATATTTAATATAAATTCAAATGAAATTTAAAAGGATCCTCTTCTTTGATTTTTTGTAATTAAGTCAGCGAGAATATTTCTAGTTGAACTCCATCGATAAAGGGATAATATTAATTTAAATAAAAAATTAATTATAATTACGTTTATTTTTTTAAGAAGAAATACATTTTAATACTTTTGCGAGAATAATATTTCCAACTAAAATTTTACTTTAATCAAATTTTTGTCTAGTAAATATGGAATTTCTTTGTAAAGTTGAAAATGTTTCGAGTAATAAAACTTAATTTTTAAAATAAAATCAAGTACATATTTGAAATTGAGAGGTAATTACACACTAATTGTAAGTGAAAACATTCAAAAGTTCTTGCTATGAAATTGCTATACATTGCATAAGATTTCTACATTTATAGAGGTACAACACAAAAAATTTTGGAATCAAAAAAACTTATTCAAGCAAACAATTTATAGTTAACCGACTTTTGTGTTGTTTTTATATAACATTCTCATAGACTTCAACAGCAATTTATTGAAATTTGTAAGACATATGAAGTTAATATTATTCCACACTGAATTAGTCGTTCCTCTGAGCGACAGTCGCATTCAGCTTAGCATAGTCTAATATAAAGCCAATAATCATGCCTCAAAAGTTTTAAATTGGATTGAGGTTTATCATATTATACATATCTGCATGCGATGGTACTTCAGCTCGGGTTACTTTTTGAATTTATTCTCAAATCAAAATTGTGGCCTTTTCTGATTCTTTTTAACCTTTAGAATTGTCAGCAACAATCCTCGATAACAACAACCTGAAATTTTCAGACCTTGTCCAGTCATCTTCTTCGCTGTTAGCAAATAGCATTGCTAAAAACGCTGATGAGCTTAGCTATCTTTTGATAAAAACAATGAAACAATCAATTAAAATTTTCTAAAATTACAGCTAAAGATTTTGGGTCTAGTACTCCGATTAGAACCGTAAAATCCTTCCCAAATGTAAATTTAACTTTATACATTTCTCTAATTAGCTCGACACTCGAGAATTCTTGAATTGTTCTCATTATTGTAAGAACTTTCTCCTCTTCTCCTTTTATAAATTGAAAATTAAATTAAGAAAGACTTGCAAAAGTCTTTATATTTTTATGTAGCCAGCCCAGCTAAAAAATGAATGCACAAAACTGTCTTAACCTAGGTTTACTTGTTTCTTGTTTTTTATTTCTTTGAGCAATTTTTTCAGCATTCATACCATTATGACTTTTTTAACTTTTCACTCACTTTTATTAATAAGGAAACAGTTTTGTTTATGAACAGAACAACATTTTATGCCCTACCACAAATTAGCTACACTAACACTTAACACGAGACCTTAGTACCGACTTTTGTGAATCAAAATGATCGAATATAAGATCTTTTATATCGTAATTACCTTACTTATATATTTAATTAAAAAATTAATGTATATTTTTATATCTTTACAACTAATTATTGATTTGTATTACATAAGAAATAAACTTTATTCGAGAAAACAATTAATAAAATATCTGCAAGAGCAATGTACATTATTAAATATATTAAATGAAAAATATTTTGTAACAATCAGAAGAATTTTTGAAGTTTGTAAAAATTGTGCAAATATATGAAAGCAAGATTATAAGACACAATTTTTAAAAAGAAAATTATTTCACATAACTTGCTCACCCTAATTAATTAATATTCCAAAAGTTCTTAAAATATTTATAACATAAATTAAAATTGATTGTAATAGTTAACAATGATCGTTATATTTAATATAAAGCACCCTTGCAGTCATACATTTAAATATGAGCAACATGAAATATAATAAAAATTTTATTTATTTCTTTTCATTTATATTTTCTGTTTGTTGACTTTGTTGTGATGGACTTTGTTGTGATGGATTTTGTTGTGATGGATTTTGTTGTGATGGACATTCAAAATGAACACAATGAAATATCTACAAAATATTAAATACAAAAATTTTATATAAAATATAAATTAACATAATAAAAATTACCCCATTAGCAGTATTAAAAGTTCCAATAATTCTAATAAAAATAACTGGAAGAGGATTAAAAGTTAAATTTTGCCAAGATTTAGAAGGTTCATGTCTTTTATCGACAACAATTTTCCAGTCTTTTTGATTAACAGATGTTTCTATATAATACTCATAATTCCTTTCATCACAATCCCAAAGAAGTAAACGCATTGATCCAATTTGATACGGTTGCCCTTTGAATTTATTATTTGTTATTTTAATTTTTAACTTTTTTCAAGAAATAATTTAAATTTTTACCCAATTGTATTAATATCGAACCGCTACCAATTTGATGGCAAGTATATCCAGAATCCCAGTCATAATCACTATAGTCTCCTTTTAAAAGTACATTTCTTGTACGACTTACACCTTCCAAAACAATTGCACCCATTTCCACTGTGGCTTTATTTTCCACAGGTACTATAATATCATTTAAAAGTTTTGGTACATTTGCTGTATACATTGCCTCAAGTGCAACACAATGGAACACCTAATTATAAATATATAAATATTATTTTTTTTATTGCCAACTTGATAGATTTTTTAATAAATGTAGCCCAATTCTTAAAAAATTACGGGATTTACATATAATCAATATAATAACAACAATTTAGGATATGATACTGTAAGACTTTCTAATTTGATATGTGGTTTAAAAAATCTAAAGTATAAAAATGAAATATTTGTACCAACCTTGTTAGCAGTATTATGAGTTCCAACTAATTTAATATATTTCACTGATCTTGATGGAAAATAAAGGTATTGCCATGATCTACAAAAATAGCCAGAATAATCAATCACACGATCCCATTGTTTTTGATCAATTGATAACTCCACAAAATATGAATATGATCTTGTATCCATATCCCAAAGTAATATTTTTATATGATTAATAATACAAATTTCGCCTAGCTCTACAACAATTCCTGAGTCTTTAGGGTCTCCGATTGTATGTCTCGTATATCCTAAAAGTAAAAGAATATTAAAATACTTTCATTTAAATCATTAAAAAGCTGCTAGGATTTTATATGTAAATAGAGAATATTCCAGGATTATGAGCAAGAAAATAAATGAAATTTTCAATGATTAAAAACCTTAAATTTCTTTAGTTGCAATATTTGCATCCTTTAAGATTTACTCATGTTATACTTGAAAAAAACTTAACATTAAATACTTTGAAGATTTTAATTTAAATACTAATTGACTATAAATACACTGAGTAAAGGATATTAGTTGATGTAACACCTGTTTAAGCCTTTTCAAGTCAAACTATCAGCGTTCTCGCTATTTTCTATACCCATTTATTTCTAGCAGACAAGCACTTGAGGTCTTTCAATAGCTTAATATGATTTAAAAGGTAAAAACCTGGATAGTTAAGGTATACAGAACGATTCACAAGTGATTTGAATCACTTTTATTGATACAACCTATCGATTGGCTTGATTTGACTTGTACATTTTTAGAGCAAAAAATTTGTTTACTTATTTGAATAGTTTTTAGAAAAACTCAATGAAAAATTACTTTTTTTACTATTTACCTTTTTCCATGTCATAAGTAGATGTGTCACCATCAAGCAAAAATGATTTCCATTCACCAAGTATTGTCTTAGATCCAAATTTATGGGTTGCGATATTCTTTTCAGGCCCTTAAAAAGAAAATTTAAATAAAATTATTTTTATTAAATTGAAATATAATTTCTTTACAAAGTGATCCACGGTATTTAAGATATGTTGAACATATTTTCTCTTCAATAGCGTCAAGTAGTTTTTCAGGCGGAAGAATACCAGAATTTCTTACAACAGATAAAAGTTTATCCAAATCCATTAATGGTAATCGTACGTTTGATAAAACTGACTATAAGTTAAAAAATTTAAATTTAAAACTAAATTAATAGTAAAAAAACTGACCTCTGAATTAATGTCGGGATTCTCTTTACACCATTCGCTTACCGCCAAAAAAATCGAAACCTCTGGTGCAAAAAATGAATCGCGCTTAATAACTTCCTTAATTGAATCCTATTATTTTAATTATTAGTTACTAAATTTATTTTTTTGTCAAAATTATATATAAAGAAAGCTCACTTTGGAAAGATGATAAAAACTTTTATGTTTTAAAATATCTTTTGCATTTCGATCCATATATCTATAGCATACTTCTGTCAACTTTTCAAAATTATAGAGCCTTGAATGTTTAATAAAGAAAAGTTTGAAAAAATTATCTATTGTAATATTAACTGTCAAAGATTACCTTGCAG
Organism: Acrocera orbiculus; assembly: GCA_947359355.1. Classification (NCBI taxonomy): domain Eukaryota; kingdom Metazoa; phylum Arthropoda; class Insecta; order Diptera; family Acroceridae; genus Acrocera; species Acrocera orbiculus. The sequence continues at coordinate 16,118,852 of OX375757.1, forward strand.
CATCTAAAATTGCACAAACATTATTCAATGAAAGTTTACTAATTAAATACCCTGAAATAGATGTTTCAAGTTCTGTAAATCCGTACTGATTAGCAAGGCCTAAAGTATCTAAAACAGTTTCCTCTTTCATATTTGATAATGATAAATGTCCTAAAATTTTAATAAACTTTTTAATAATCAAAGTTGTTTTAGCTTTTTAAATAATTTTTACCGGAATAGATATATGTAAGAAGAGCTTTAAATGCTTCCAATGGAATTTTAAGTTGTATTATGTTTTGTTTTGATTCCAGGAGTCCACCATATAGTAAAGCTCGAAAATATTCGCTTCGTGCTGCTAAAATAACTCGATGAGCTGGTAAACGTTGGCCTTCAACCATAAAGAGTACATCTGAGTAAACTTCTGATAAACATAGCTTTGACATATTATCGGAAAATAGTTCTAAAATTTTTTAAAAAATATAATTAATTTCGATTGATGTTTTTTTTAATAATAATGAAGTAAATATAAATATTTCTTAGAAAAATTAGAGGGAGTGAAGAAGTTAATTATTCTTTATTTTAAAAGAAAATTTGAATGTCCTTCGTACCTTATAGTGGGTCTACACAGGGCAACTCACAGCAGAAGCTTACAGCGATTTTGTGAGTTTGTATGAAAAATAACTTTTTTCGCTGAGAGTTGCTGTGTGTAGACCCACTCTTAGCAATTAAGAAATAATTAAACTATTGAATAAAAAAACATATTTTCTAAAACCTATTTGAAATCGACCACGGGCAAATTTATTAAAATAAGGATATAAAAATTGTTTTCTAGGCTATTATTCTCCACAAAAATAGCTAATGAAATATATCGAGAGTATTTATCGATATTAAAAACTTCAATATTGTTCGGATTTGATAAATGGAGGGTATATATAGATATTTTCTTCTATGAGTCGTTCAGAAGCCAATGTGGTTAAGTCCAAAATATCAAAATTGAAAAAATTAATGTTTCTTAATACATTCATAACACATAACACTTTCAGAGGCTATTAAAAAAATGGGTTGTTTGACCTACAAAAAATGAAATAATGAGTAAATCCTTTTAAGACTAAGAAAGAAGGCTTCAATTGCTTGTTGCTACTTTTACCTTTTACATCTTTACAGCTTATTTTGTCAAGAATTTGAGTTTTTTTATTACTTCAAGGTTTTCATCTTGTTGTATGCTAATCGCCGACGGAAGTTTAATTGTTTGGCGACGAGTTAAAACCGAATGTTAAGAAAAGTTTACATTAAACAAAAAGTAAATGAAGTTTTCGAAACCATAATTTCAATAAGGAAATATAATTTTTACATATTATAAAAACTTTCAATATTTGTAAAATTATAAAAACCAATATGGTTAGTTACCTCTCAGTTCGATTTCTCCGCATGATGTTTTTGGATTTATTTCTGATATTTTATGGCTATGGCTACTCATATTAATTGAAATTCACAACATTAAAACACTATTTGTAAATAAACTTTATTAAAGCAATGGTATTTGCTTACATGAGATTACATTTAAAAATGTAGAGTCATAAAATTAAAATTAAGACTAATAAGATGTTGAGATTTAACAAAGATACATTTTTATCAATAAAATATATTATACAAGATACAAAATAGTTTTTTACGTCTTTAGCACGCCGAATACTAAATATTTTCTCGTGTTTGACAGGTAAAAGCAATTGAGTGAAGTTAATTGTAGTTCATTTATATCATATCATATGTGCCATCTATTTCGAAAAATTGTAATCAAATCAAGTAGATGAGCTTTTAAGCTCAGCATATAAACAAAAGTTGAAAAGCTTGTAGAGATTAAATTGACACTTCACTTAACGATAAAAAGAAAGCAGAACAAGTTGTTTGTTTGGAGTTATTTTTGTTTTTTAAGTTACAATATTTGTGTAAAATGTTGCCTTATGAGTTTTTTGACTAAAAAAATCCAAATAACAGTTACTAAGTGTTCTAATTATCTAATAATATAATAACAAGCTTAAGCGAATGTTATTAAAGAATTTTTTAGTTAGATGAGTTTGCGCGATTCCATATGACAGGTGCTAAAATGGTAATTTAAATGATTTCTTTATTCATGCCTCATGAATATTTATTAAATAATTTTTGATAAAATTTATTTTAGAGTAAATACTTTTTTTTTGTAAAATTTTTTTTGGAACAAATAAAATTAAAAACACTCAAATATTTATTTTTTTTTTTGGTATTTTTGTATTAATTTAATTTAAATTTCAAATCAGATTATAAAATTGTTAAATCAAACATTTTATATTTTATGCAAGATAATCGCGTTATTTATCCTTAAATCTAAATATTTTAATGTAGGAAAGATCTTTTGATATTTTATAGAGCAAACGTTTGATTTTTGAATCAGTCTGCTTAACATTGTTATCCCTATCGTATTAATTACAAATGAAACATTGTTTTAAAAAACTAAGCTTAACTATTTACTTTAATTCCTTCATCTGATAGGCTTCTAAGTAGTTATTTTTCTATAAGAAATTTATAATTAAAAATATTTTCAAGTTATTGTCTTTCTTTTTTACGGAACTTTACGGAACTCTCCAACAATCTCTGCCGCAAATTAGGGAACTCTGAAAATCTTCATTCTCAAACTGACACTAAACACTGAATTTTTAAATAAAAACCAATTAAACGCTAGACATTTGCCCTCATATAGCTAGATGGCCAAAATTTAATGTTCACATAGATCAAATCAATAAACAAACTAAGTTTATTATAACAAAACTAAAGTCAGAATAAGCTCTGCTGCCATTCGGAAAACTTCTCTTTTTAAATCCGGTATATGACTTATACTTTTTTTTTTTATTAAAGAAAGAATCCAGTTTTAGTTTTCAAGATAACATTAAGCTTTATGTTTTAATATTTTGCTTATATATTCAAATACAAGGAAATAAGACAGCAACAAAAATTTTAACATAATGACTACCAAATTTTATAATTTTCAGTTAATAATCAGCCTACGATAAGGGCTGATGGACATTATTTCTAGTAATTTTTCTTATTCATCTTATTCATAAAACAGATTTTATTCATTTTATTTATTTTTCTTAACAGAGAGTAAAGTCCTGCTATTAAAAATAATTTTCGAATTAATCTTGGACCTCCCCTCAATTTTGGCAATGATTTTTTCTCTTGTGCCATATCTCCTTTCCTTTATATCTTTTTGGGATCTTACAGCATCCAGGAATCATTTCAAACCAAATTTAGAAAATACAGTGAATGCAGAAGTGATTCAAAGCTCAATTTCTATAATTTTTTCATTGTTTTCAGTGACTTCTAGCATGGTAAAACCAGTATTTTTGTCTTCTTTATTTGAAACCATTTTTCGTAATTAAATTCTTCAAACTAACATTAATGCAATTTAATTGTCTATATTGATGCTTGTTCCACTCTTAAAGTGTCAATAAATAGAATAATCTGAGCGTTCCTACGTCATTCAAAAAAAATTCTGAATTCCAGGGTTTTAATATTACAGCAAAAGCAAATAAAACCAGAAGATTTCATAGTTCATCCAATTTAGGTAAAGAAGATCAGCGTAAAGAACTTCTGACATCACCTATTTTTTCGCTATCTACGTATTTGATATTTGAATACAAATGTTTTGTAATATTTCGATAATCCACCCATAGTCAGTGCTTTCGTTTGTTTTGTATTCTTTAAATTTCTTTGTTTTTCAAATCATTCAATACCAATAAGGTCATGAATTAGAACCTTGTTCGGTTTTTATGGATAAAAATAATATTTGATCTCTGTTCTTTGAATATCAAAAACCGACATTAAAAACAATTGAAATAAGTTATAGTAATTTTGTTATAAATAGCAAAATTTGAATGTCATCAGTTCAAGATTGAACATTCCTTTTCAGCGACAAATAAAGAAGTCAATTTCATGTTTTATTATCATTATAGATAAAATAAGCACTGCAGGTCAATGAGGTGGTTAAGAGTATAAGACTTCCAAGAATCCATTCTTCCCAATTGGGTACCAAAGCGACCCTACAATATTTTGATGTAGAAGAGTATTCTGCCATAACGCGACACAGATCACTTGGGTTATTTTTTTTTTTTTTGACAGTTATTGAAAATTGAATTTACTTTCTTTCCTGATTTTAATTTACCGTTACAGACTCTCCAACGAATTCGAAATGTCATCTAGTACAAGGTGTATCCTTGAGCTCAATACGGCATTTTTTTGGACTGTACAAAATTTTCTGTGCAGTAAACTTTTAATATCCTCTCCGTTCGGTTTTGTGCTGCTTTGGCTGAATTTTAATAACGATGGAAAGCAAAAAATTGCAATTGCTGGAAATGCTCAAGTTTACTCTCGAAATATTCCTTTTCTATCCCCAAAAAGTCATAACAAAAAAAATTATTTCAAAAAAATGAATAACACAATTTTTTAGGGAAAAGGAGTTCTTTCAAATGATTAAATGGTTTTGCTAATCAATGCACAAGTTGTTCTAAAACAAATACAAATACTTTACAAAATTATTTGCCTACTTAAGAAGCTACAGACATATTCCAAAAGGATGAATTTATATTCTCTGTAATTCTCATTTAGTTATAAAGTCAATTGTGTCATTTAAAAAGTATTAATGATTAATAATATGAAAGCAAAACGAAATGTATGAACATTCCTCTTGTAATTTTTCTGTGTATAAAAACTTAAATAAATGTTTTAGGATAATTTTTAAGAAATCTTCCTTTTGTGGAAATTTCATGCAAAATTCAACTAACTTACGGTGCTTTTTTGACACAAATACTCTTAAAAACCAGAAAAACTCTACATAAGAAATTTATTTAGGTAAAAAGAAAATTCGACATGAATATAAAACCCCTAAAAAATATATCAATGAAATTTCATTATTTTTTACTAAAATAGCCACACCTGCAATTAAATTATGAAAATGATAAAGGTCTGCAAGTTCAATTTATTGACAAAGATAATCAACTACAGTAAACAAATTTATAAAGATATTAAACATTTTTATGTTATTCCTATAGCAATAACCTTAATTACCACAATTTATCTATCTAAACAGCTTTCATAATTAAACAATGTTTTCTGGTTTTAATTAATTGTGCAAATATTTATTTAGCAGGAGTTTAATGATTTTATATTATTCAAAATAACATTTTTTTTTTGTTTTTCATTCTAGATATCATTGAGAAATTCTATGTGGTCAACGAAATGTTTTTGGACTATTTTATTGATTATAATAAATTTTTTTCAACAAAGTATTAGTGAAGAACAAACATCATCCCCATTGCCAATTTCAACTATGTCAGCTATAACAGAAACAAATGATAAAATAACACAATTAATTACACCTTGTTTCTATGCAGAACCTGAACTTTGTACAAATTATTCAATAGAAATAATTGCAAATCGTGAACAATCTAATTGCCAATGTATACCACATCCAAAAATACCAAAATCATTAGTTTGTTGTAATATAACGGATATAACACGAGTATTATCTTGTGCCTCAAAGCCAATTAAAGGTAGTAATTCAACATTATTCTCACATGTTCATATACGTAATGGAACTCTCAATGAATTTAATATATCACATAATTTTTGGAAATTATTAACATCACTTTCCGTCACTGATGGTCATATAAAAAAGATAACAAATGAATTTACAAAATTTTCAATGCCAAAATGTCTTAATGTTTCCAATAATAATTTAACTGAAATTGATGCACGTGCCTTTACAAATTTAACACAATTACAAATTTTAGATATATCACATAATAATTTATCAAAAATACCAAATTTAAGATCTCAGACAAACTTAACTGTTGATATTAGGTAAATAATTTAATAAATTAAAAAAAAAAAAAAATTAGTCATAATAATTTTAATAGAGGAAATACAGGAATGTTGTGTAATTCTGTACTTGATGCAATTGAACGTAGTGCCTTAAAATTTATTGAACCAGATGCAACATTTTGTTTAATGAATCAAACATTTAATTGGTTTAATTCAACTGATAGTGTACCATTAAAACAGCTTGAACGTATGAAACAATTAAATTCTGAATGTCCATCGATACCTGGTTATGGGAATTGTACTTGTGGTGCTGAACAAATGGCTTACGAGGTATTTCTTGATTTTTTTTTCTTTATATTAAATATAAAAGCCTAAATATTGTTTTGTTTTTAAGGTTAAAGATGGTGGACCACATTTAGTGTTCACAGCTAGAGTCGATTGTTCAGGACTAGGACTTACAGAACTACCAGAAAAATTACCTACAAATACTTTATTTTTAAATGTATCTAATAATAATGTAAGTAATAATTTTCTAAATGCAAATAATTAACAATCATTTATTATTTCATTTTTATTGTGAAACTCATTACGTCTATATTCATTAAGTCTTATGTGACTAGCCTCAGGTTGGCTGCAGAGTGCAGACTTACAGCCGAGCTAACGTCGGTAAATCAATAGGAATCTACTGAAAGTGTAAAGAGTGCAAGTCTGCCAAAGATTAGACTATCGCAATGGGAATCGGTGTCAGCTCGGCTGTAAGCCAGCACTCTGTAAGCAGCCTTACTTTTTTGATAGTTGGTACTTTTTTGATGGTTGATTAATTTATCTAAAAGTAAAATTGATATCGTCACGGTTATACAAAAAGGTTCTTCGAGATATTAGGTTTGCTTTTTAGTGCTAATGTGAAGTAAAATTCGATCTGAGGTCTAGTACAAATTTTTCAAAATTATTTTTAAAGCTGATATGAAGTAAAATTTGCTTATATTCTGTCAACAACAAAAAAGTCATTTTATATTCACGTTATGCAACAACAAAAAACAAAAAGTAAATGGAATATCTAGGGAAACCTGGTAGGAACAAGGTTCCTTATGTCCGTCCTTCTAGCAACTTGCTTTGAATTAACATACTAAAGAAAATAATAAAGACTTAATATAACAAATGACTAAAAAGCACAGCAATTTACCAAAATAAGAGACAATTAAATTTTTCAGCTAAAATTTTGCGTTAAAACTTTTTGCTTAGGAATTTCGTTTTAACATTCCTTAAATTTCAATTACAAATCTTCCAAGTCCTCATTTTGAAATCCGCGAAAAGAAACTTTATTCCAACAAACACAGAAAAAATCTTTATATCCATTCAAAAATAAAAGTAAAATATTTTAATCCCATGGACTTTTTGAGAAATGAGAAATAAATTGAAATTTCCTTGTATTAAAGTAAGTGTCCACAAAAGACAAATTGTAGAAATAGAATGAAATATGATCGATCCTGCTTACATTTTTCATTGATGTTTTACATTTAAAATCGGCTTCCACGTTCGCCAAACGCGATGAGTGTTAATAATGAATAGTTTGATAAAATAGTCTTGAAATCTGTTTAGCAACAGCAGCTTAACACAAGAGCTCCTCACTATCTCACTAATTGGGTTCAGTAAATTTTTACTTATTTCTGCAATCTATAAAAATAAGACTAGGAAATATAGCGTTCGGTCCTTCAAAAAATCAAATGATTTAATCAAAAATCAAGAATCAATCAAGAATTTTAAAAAATACAAAATATTAAATTCAAAGAACGTAGCTACAAAGAGTAAAAAGACAAGAATTAAAAACAGTTCTTATTGTTTAACAATTAAAATAATTATTTATTAATTTAATATCCATAACAGTAAATAAATTAATTATTTTTTCTACTTATTTTCAGATAACAAGTATCGCTCATCATTTTCATGAAAATCCAAGCTATTTCAATATTTTACGATTTTATGCTGATAACAATCAAATATCTTCAATGTATGAGCTAGAAGGGACTAAGTTTATTGATGTTTTTGAAAAATTTTTCCTTAGAAAAAACAATATTGACAAGGTTAACCTAAATTTTTTTAAGTTTTTATATTTTAATTCATCAAACTTTTATAAATTAATCCCCTATTTTATACAGTTGAATGCTTTCTCTATTTTTGTTAAATAAATCAAATTACTAAATAAGTTCTGATTTCATCTATTGATCTAGATAGTGGACATCAGTTAATACCTAATGGACGGTATGTAAGGTATGGAAACTATTTATTTTCAAATGGTGTGGACAGTTTATTTGAACCGTTGTTCTTAGAGGGCGCCATTCACCAATCAAATGGTGTCGTTAAATGACTGCTTTTTTCATATTAAACGTAATTTGCTCCTGATATCGAAAAATATCGAAAAATTTATGTTTTCATCAAGTATTAATTATATTTTATGTTAATGTAAGTTGCTTTAGACTTCGATTCATAGGAAATGTTTATAAACTTTGAATTTTATTCGACCATTTCTTTCAAATTCATTTCGAAAGTCCTTTATGTTGTTTAATAGTCCTTATTACACACAGACTTGACTAAGAAATTGATTACTTCTGCGCTTAATAGTAGCAATTTATTGCAAAATATTTTTTATTAAAATACAAAACTAGGCTTAGCTTTAAATGATTTTAGTTGATTGTAAAATCATTAAAATATTTCAAAAATTAAACAATAAGAGGCAATTAAATAAAATATAACTTGTTGTTTTAAAAATCAATAATGGAAATCATATTTACTCACCCTTTTTTTCCCTAATTTATTCAAAAAGATTTGGTATAAATTTTATAACGTGAATTTGCAATTATTTGGCAAAATGGCCCACAATTCTTGTAATTTTTATTATAATTGAAACTAAAAATTTTGGTTTGAAAAAATTACCTCTTTAATAAACTTGATTACAGGCATTAATACCGTCTATGTACGTTTCCTTTTTTATTTCATTTTTCAAAAACTCTTTTAATACTTTTAATATCTATTTTTTATATTTAAATTTAAAATATTTCCTTTTATTAGATTCCAGAATATCTTTTATCGAATGCCTTAGACAACAATCCAAATGGTCGTGTTTTACATTTAGGTGGCAATAGGCTAACATGTGATTGTAATTCAGCTAAAGTTCTACGAGTAATATTTTTTTATTTAAAAACTGGATAAAAAATGTTCATTTAATAATTATAGATATGGTTACTAGCACGTCATAATAATATACCCGACTATGATCAAATATTATGTCGAAATATGCTACAAAAAGTTGTAGAATTATCAGAAATTAAATTATGTCAATCACAACATGATTGGACTGATTATATTTATTATTTAATTGCTGCTGAAATTATTTTATTAATGGCTCTTGTTATGAAAGTATCATATGATTATTGGATTTTTAAAACATCAGGATACCTACCTTGGCCAGCAAATAAAATGCCAAAACTACCATGCGATTGGCTTTGTGAATCATAAATGAAACAAAAAACTGCTACAAATTTTTTAATTTAAAATGTAAGTCTAATTAAGTGTTCCTCAAAAACAATTTTTTTTAAAATGTAATTTTTGTGATATTTGTCATTTGCTATACATGTGTGTATATTTAAAGAACAAACGAAATGTTAATATTTATTGTAATTTTAATTATAATCAATTTTATTTTTTTATATCATTAATATGAGTTTTAATTGAGCAAATTATAATAAACCTCGGACTAAAGGGAATCTTCTTACGACGTTAAAAATTTTCAATTGATCATTTAAATATAATTATTTCTTATTCTTATTTAATAATGCTTTTCACAAAATTCATTTTCATATCTTCAGAAAAAAAAAATGTAAAAAGTTTTTGAATAAATTTTTAATCTTTAAATTTTCCAAGGGTAATTCATAGCTATTTTTTTATTTTAGGTTTTTTCACTTTCTTACTATTTTCCTTTAAAGTATTTCTCTTAGAATGTAACTGCTTACTTTTTCCATCTTTTTTAATTGATTTCATAATTTTAAGTGAAGAATTTTCAGGCTGGTCTTCAGACGGTTTCCTATGAATTCTAACAAATCTTCCAGGCATATGTTTTCTTCTTCTACGTTCAATTTCGAATTTCGGTAGTGTTGTAATATCTTCTCGTCTTAAAGCATGTCTTACAAGTTTTTTCTTGTCTTGTTTTGTAGTTTTCTTCATTTTAAGCATATATTCGGGAACTATTCCCCCCGAGTTCTTAATAATTTGTGCAATACTTTAATTAAAAAAAATAAATTTTAATAGAATTTTATTAGCTAAATATAATTAATTACCTTCTTAAATTTGTTGTATCATCTTGTGTAAAATATGTTATTGCTTTTCCTGGCCTTCCAGCCCGACCAGTTCTTCCAATACGATGAATATATGCTATTGGTGTTGGTGGAAAATCATAATTAAGAACTAAATTAACACCTTTAAAATCGATTCCTCGTCCCATTAGTTCAGTACAAATCAATACCCAAATTTTTCCTTCACGAAATGCTTTAACGACATTATCTCTTTGCTGTTGAGTTCTATCCGCGTGTATAACATCAACGTTAATTCCATCGTAAAGTAATTCATTAAATAGCTGCCTAGCACGTTCCTTAAAATTTTTGTTGAATTTATTTTTTTCCACAAAAAATTTTATTGGCTAATAAATATCTAATTCACATTCTGTTTTTTAAATTTATTTATTTCATCAAAAATATTTTTATCCCAAAAACATCTTATTTCGTTATTTGTAAAAAAAAAGAAAACAGTTATTTGAATTAAATTTTACCTTGCTTTGAACAAATACTAAAACTGGGGGTTGTAGTCCATTTCTAACTAAATCACGAAAAGCTAACAATTTTCCTGATTCAGAACCAACAAAGAGTAATTCTTGTTTAACAGAATCAGTAGCCGAATTTCTTTCTCCAATTGTAATACGAACAACTTTCTTCATATGACGAACAGCCCATTTAGCTACTGGAACTGTATATGTAGCACTGAAAAGTCCTAATTTCTTATTTGGATTTGTGCATGATGTAATAATTTGATCGAATTGTTCTTTAAAACTGTTGATACCTTCTTCCATTAGTTTATCTGCTTCATCAACAATTAACCATTCTACACTAAAAAAAAATATTTGAATATGTTTTCACAAAAGAATTCTAAATAAAAATTTAAAGAAAATAACATTACTTTTTTAAGTCTAATTGTGGAGGAGTCTGATTTAACAAATAACAAACTCTTTTTGGTGTTGATACAAGAATATCATATTTTTTATTACTATTAGTACCATATTTTTGTTCAGCCATTTTTACTTTATTGATTGTATGAATTTTAAGTCCTATATTTTCAACCAATCTTAAACATTCTCTTTGTGTTTGTTTTGCTAATTCTCGGGTTGGACATAGTACAAGTGCTCTGAATCCTTGTTTTCTAGGTTCCTTTAAATCATGAATTATTGGTGTTAAAAATGCTACAGTTTTACCAGAGCCAGTTGGAGCACATGCCATCAATGAACGCCCCTAAAATATTGTTTTTTATTTTAATTCAAACCTAGTACTTCTTAAATATGAGAAGGAAAAATACTTCTAACATGATTGGAATTGATTGCATTTGAACTGGTGTAGGAATAGCAAAACCACATGCAGATAAATTATCAATTAGTTTAGTTGGAAGTTTATATCGTTGAGTTAACTCATCAAAAGCTTCAAACGGTGCCGGAACTTTTTTACCTAATATCGAAATATGATGTGAATTTCGTAAGCGATTTACCTAAAATTATTAAATTCTAATTTACAAGGAATATGTGTGCATTTAATAAAGGGTTCACTTGTTCTTCTAGAAATTGTTGCTTCCCTTTAATTGGGTCATTTTTTTTAATTTTGTTGAAAACAACTACATTTTGATCCTCTATCAGACGAAAGTCTTCATTACCTTCTGTTTCCTCAATTTTTGCTTTTTTATTCTCTGTAACTGATATATTATCGGCATTTAATGAAACTACATTCTCCTAAAATGATTTTAATTTGAAAAATTTATTAATAAAAATAATAAATGTTACCTTTATTGGTCTTTTTCTATTAAATTTAACACCTACTGTTAGTTTCTTAAATATATCATACGAATCCATATTTCTTGACCTTTTCAAAAAGCAATAACAGGAAAATTATTAATTCAATTAACACGTAAATGTCAAACGCACATGTTCTCAAAAACTTAACGAAAGTGGGCTTACACTTGCACTTTTCTACCAGAAGCTTAAAATGTTGAACGAACGATGTCGCTAGTGTCACTTTTGTAACGGGCCCCTGTTCACGTTTTTTTTCAGCATATATTGCAGCAAAATATTGTTTCAAAATAATATTTTGAATGCTTTACAGTGAAAGCAGCTTGTTTGTTTCGAGATCAAGTTTTGTCAACGGGACTCAAATCAGTTTCCCGTTAGCGGAATTTAATTTTTGATGCAAACAAGTTGTTTTCGAGTTGAGTTTAGAGTCAGTCGGCGTTTGATTTTGGAACAAGGCAGAGCCCTGGTGGTTTGGGGCTCTGACCTTACGGTAGTTTTCTTTTATGAAAGCCTTGATTTGTTTGGAAACATACGTGGAAAATTTTTTTTAAACTTTTTTTGCTCTAAAATTATGGAAGATATAAATTATGGATATGGAATTAAGATGAGGGTCAAGTGAAACCCATCGAAAGTGATATGTCGGTGCCGTTAGTTTTATAGAATTCTAATAATAATAATAATAATTAAATAAATCTAATTATACTAGTTATAAATTAAAGGACAGTAGTTTTAACAATAAACAATCGTTAATAAATATGTTTAGAAAAATTAACAATAATTCTACATCTGAAGGTTTTTTTTGCAATTAAATAAAAGTGATTTTTATCTTATTCAAAAAAAAAATTTATAGTTTGAACATTTTTTTCATTTTATTTCAATTGTGCTATTTATTAAACCTGAAAAAAGAACACAAAAATTTTTCATCAATTAAATTACTTTCATTCTATATGAAAAAAAAGGAATACTAAAAGGCGTTTTCGCGATAAATTATTTCTTTATATGTATCAATTGGAATGCACAGGAATTGAAAGAAGAAAAAGGGAAGAAGGTAGGAAGGAAGGAAAGTGAGGTTTCGTTTAGTTGAAGGAAAGAAGCATGTCTAATTGACAGCCGCATAGTGTGAGTTTAGGAGAAATCTGAATCAATTTGGGCATCGGTAATTTCAGTTATTAACCCCTTAAGCGATATAGTTATACTTGGCTGGAGGAAGGAGGAAAGTAAAGACGAACTTATGGAAAAACTTTCTTTAAATATTTCTATTGTGGACATAGAAATGTTTTCTTTTTTTAATATAAATTTTTGGAGTGTTTGGATCGTGGGATGCATTGCTTGATTGGGAGTCTTCTAAACATGTAAGGGCCAAACATATATGTTGTTAACAAAGTATTCACTTTAAGTATTTTTTTGTTTTAAGTTGTTATAGATTTTTTTTTGAATAGTTGTTATCTCAAGATTTATATTTATTCTTATTCAAATATATATATATATATATGTAATATACATTTTTCTAAAATTAATATAAGGAATTTTGGTGCAAAGGGAATTCTGTTTTAGTTAGGGAATTGCTTTCCGGAGTTTGCTGGGCCCATCAAACAACAAGGAAACAATAAGCTCATGTAAGTTTATAGTTTTTTTTTCGATTTACGTTTTTTAAATTTTAATTTCATAATTAACAAGGGAAGAAAAAAAAAACTTAAATAAATAATTGAGGTTGTTTTGTTTTAAATTACAATCAGTTTTTTATCACTTTTATTAGAATTAGTCAACATTTATTTTGGTATAAATTGTTTTATCTTAGTGTGGCGACATTAAAATTATTATTTTTAATAATTTCATTAAAAAAAACAAAACGTAGTAGTTTTTTAAGTTTTTGTAAATTTTTGTAATATGTCAAGCAAGCCTCGATTGTTTACTTGGTTGACATATTACAAATAAAAGTTAGTTAAAAATATTTTTGCAGTTAGCAATTTTTAAATATTTTATATTATTACTTAAAAATATTTTATTATTTTTTTTATTGTAAGAAAAGTGTAGAAAAATAAAAACAATTAATTTAATAAATGTGGACTTAATACTACATATTGGTGACCCCGACAAGGAGCAATAAGTCACCACATATTGGTGACTCCAACCAAAAGAAATTGGATCTCTATTGAATATGTTAAAGTTAATATTCAAAAGCAACCGTTTGTATCAGAAGCATTAAATAAGGATATAACATCATTCTGAACATGGTTCAATGTTTCTAGCGTTGATGCTACTCAAGTTTCAATTTTCAAGATCCTGACAACTACTACAGTTGAATTTCAATTATAAAGATTCAATCAAAACAATCAAGACGACAATTCGTCGTAAATTCAAAAGAAGTTGAAGATTCCAGCTATTTCAAGAATTTCATTTTCAAGAATTATTGGAATCATACAAGTTAAGTCTACACTTATATAACTTATATTATATTAAATTAACACGGGACAAAGCCTTTCTTTTTCTCAGAGTGAGGCTGCTCTGAGCGTGTTAAAAATTAATATTATTATAATCATTTATTAATTATTTAATTGTTTCATAATTATCTTTTGTTTATTTTATTATTACTTTAATATTGTGAACGTTTTGTTTTTTCATTTAATATGAACAATCTCGTGGGTGATATTTTACCGTCAGTGTCTGCTGTCGCAGTTAAACCTCCACCATTTTGGAAATCTTCCCCACAATTTTGGTTTGATAGGCTAGAAGCTCAATTTCAGCTCGCCAGAATTACAGACCAGCGAACCAAATTCAATTATGTTTTATCTGTTTTAGACGGAGAGATAATTCAAGTGATCAGTGATATTATTAGAAACCCGCATGCTAGTGAGGCATATGATCATTTAAAGACTAATTTAATTAATCGTCTATCAGTTAGTGAAACTGCCAAACTCAGTCAACTCTTAGGTGATTTATCTTTAGGAGATCGACAGCCTTCCCAGTTCTTAAGAGAGATGCGAGAACTAGGAGGCAGCGTTGTTTCGGAAGAATTATTACGTTCGTTATGGTTGCAACGTCTTCCGGATAATATGCAGGCAATTTTAGCATGTAATCCAGGTAATTTAACAGAGCTCGCAAATTGTGCTGATAAAATCGCTGATGTTTATAATAAACCTATTGTTTATTCATGTAACAGCACTAATGAAACTAGTCAAACTAACTTGATTTTAGAACGTTTGGATTTATTAACAAGCGGATTGAATGAGTTAAAACAAAAGGTTAACGTACAACAAAATTTTAGACGTTCTAGATCCCGCTCTAAGTCAAAGAATATCTTTAAAAGCAATAATAATGATAATTTATGCTGGTATCACGCTAAATTTGCGGATAAGGCCACCAAATGCATTAAGCCTTGCGCATTTATAACTAAGTCAAAAAACTAAATCGCCTGTCAACTCGAACGGTGGTTGGTAATGGCAAGTTGTCAAGCCGTTTGACAATTTTTGATAAATCTTCAGGTCGTCATTTTTTAATTGATACTGGGGCTGACGTTTCAGTGATTCCAATTCAAACTACGGGTAGACCTACACCTTCCAACTTCAAACTTTCTGCAGCTAATTCTTCGAAAATCAATACTTTTGGTCGTAAAGTTTTAACTCTCAATTTAGAGCTACGTCGTAATTTTACATGGAGTTTCATAATTGCTGACGTAGTTAAACCAATCATTGGTGCTGATTTTTTAAGCCATTATGGTTTACTTGTAGATTTATCAAAACAGTTAATTATTGATCCTTTAACTTCAATAAATTCTTTGTGTATAGTTTCGAAAGGTTTACATTCAAATTTATCTCTAGTACTAGACAATTCATCCGACCTTGGTATTCAAAAGCTTCTTACAAAATGGTATGAGGTAACTCAGGACTTGAACTGTGCAAAGCCCATCAAACATAATGTAACACATAGAATTTTCACAATGGGAAATCCCGTTGTATCTAAAGTAAGACAACTATCTACAGAAAAGTTATTAGCTGCCAAAAAAGAATTTAACATGCTTTTAGACAAAGGCATATGTAGACCGTCGAATAGTCCGTGGTCTTCGCCTCTTCACCTGGTTTTAAAAAAGAATGGTGATTGGCGACCTTGCGGAGATTATAGACGTCTTAACGCAATCACTATTCCGGACCGTTACCCCATTCCTCTTATTCATGATTTTGTGCATCATCTTCAAAATTGTAAAATATTTTCGAAATTGGATTTACAAAGGGCATACCATCAAATTCCTATTGATCCAGAGGATATACCAAAAACTGCGATTTGTACCCCCTTTGGATTATTTGAATTTACTCGTATGACTTTCGGTCTTTGCAATGCGGCCCAAACTTTCCAAAGGTTTATCAACTGGGTATTTCAAGATTTTTCATTCTGTTTTACCTATTTGGATGACATTTTAGTCGCGTCTAAATCGGAAGAAGACCACTTAAGTCATCTGGAGCTCATTTTTCAAAAGTTGCATGAGCACGGTTTGGTTATTAATACAGATAAATGTGTATTTTCGAAATCAAATTTGAATTTTCTTGGACATCTTATTAGCCCAGATGGTATCAAACCATCACCTGGTAAGGTTGAATCAATTAAAAATTTTCAACGTCCCGATACTGTAAAAGGATTAAGACGATTTCTCGGGATGGTAAATTTTTACAGACGTTTTATCCCTAAAGCAGCGCAACATCAGTTGCTATTAGATAAATTTTTAGTTGGAAGCAAGAAGGATGGAAACAAAAAAATTAATTGGGATTCCACCTCTATAGCGTCATTTAATGAGTTAAAGTCTGTTTTAGCACAAACAACTCTTTTAGCGTTTCCAGATCCTGCAGCTGATCTAGCACTTTTTGTAGACGCTTCTGACGTTGCCATAGGTGCTGTTTTACAACAGCATGTTCAAGGATCGTGGCAACCTTTAGGTTTTTTCTCAACAAAGTTGAATGCAGCACAAAAAAACTACAGCACTTATGATCGTGAGCTTTTAGCGATCTATAAAGGTATCAAATTTTTCCGATATCAAATTGAAGGTCGAGATTTTGTAATTTTTACGGACCATAAACCGCTTATTTTTGCTTTCAAACAAAAAGCGGAGAAAGCTTCTCCAAGGCAATTCCGACAGTTAGATTTCATTAGTCAATTTTCCACTAATATTAGACACGTATCAGGAAAAGAAAATATTGTAGCTGACACTCTTTCACGTGTAAATGAAATTAATTTCCCCTCAAGCTTAAATTTTGATTTAATAGCTGCGGCACAAGAGAATGATAAGATTTTGGAAGATCTTAAAAATAACGAAGCTTTCACATTTGCAAAGCTCCCAGTTGTTAATTCAAATTCAAGAATCTACTGTGAAACTTCTAATAATAATGTCCGACCTTATATTCCAGAAGAGTTCAGACTTCAGGTTTTTAAATCAGTTCATGACCTCGCACACCCTAGTATTAGGGCAACAAATAAAATGGTCACTTCCAAATTCTTTTGGCCTTTAATGAATAGGGATTGTAACAATTGGTCCCGGGATTGTTTAGCTTGTCAAAAAAATAAGATTTCACGACATGTTAAAAATTTCCCCAGGAAGTTTGAGCCAGTTTCTTCTCGTTTCTCAACTATCCATATGGATATTGTTGGACCGCTTCCTACATCCGAAAATTTCCATTATTGTCTGACTATCATTGACAGATATACAAGATGGCCGGAAGCAATTCCTTTAACTGAGTGCACAGCAGATTCTTGTGCTGAGGCATTATGTCGGGTGTGGATTGCACGTTTTGGTATTCCTCAAATCATTATAACTGACCAGGGGCGACAATTTGAAGCTAACTTGTTTAAGGAATTATCTAAAATGTTTGGATTTAAAAGAGTTCGCACAAGTCCTTATCATCCCAAATCAAATGGATTTATAGAACGATGGCATAGGACATTTAAAACTACTTTGATGGCCCATGGTAAGCAAGCTTGGTCTAAATCACTTCCTTTTGTTCTGTTGGGGCTTAGAACTACTTTTAGGGAAGAATTTTTAGCTACTCCTGCAGAGTTAGTTTACGGAGAATCGCTCAGATTACCTGGAGATTTTTTACAGAAATCTGTAGAGAATTTATCTCAATCCGATTTTGTTACTAAGTTGCAGAATATTTTTAGCAATATACGTCCTGTTCAAGCTTCAGATCACTCCAATAACAAATATTTTAAATTTAAAAAATTGGACGACTGTTCACATGTTTTCATTAAATCCCCTGTTAAATTAGCTTTGAAAAGCCCTTACGATGGACCTTTTCCTGTGGTCTCTCGTGGCCAACATTGTTTTACGGTAAAAATAAAAGGGAAAGACGTTAAAATCTCTGTTGAACGTTTGAAACCTTATTACTTTTCACTGATTGACTCTCCTCCTTCTCCAACAGATTCCAAAGCTGATTGTTATTCAAAAAAAAAGGTTAATTTCGCCTCAAATACTAAACTAAAATAGTATCGATTAACTTACAGTTCATCTGGTGGGGGAGTAATGTGGCGACATTAAAATTATTATTTTTAATAATTTCATTAAAAAAAACAAAACGTAGTAGTTTTTTAAGTTTTTGTAAATTTTTGTAATATGTCAAGCAAGCCTCGATTGTTTACTTGGTTGACATATTACAAATAAAAGTTAGTTAAAAATATTTTTGCAGTTAGCAATTTTTAAATATTTTATATTATTACTTAAAAATATTTTATTATTTTTTTTATTGTAAGAAAAGTGTAGAAAAATAAAAACAATTAATTTAATAAATGTGGACTTAATACTACATTAGTATAACTTTTTTTAGTATTATAGTTTTTACACACAATTAATTTTATTAAAATTAATTATATGTAATATATAACATAATGACATAAAATATGACGGTGGCATAATTATGCAAGGAGCTCAGGTTTGTTGAGCTGGCCAAAATTAGAGTATGAGAAGTTGGGGAGTACTTCCGAAAAGTGGAGCGATGATTGAAAACAGGCCAGTTATACCTCTCGAGATGATCCGTAGTGACTTGGTATAGCCAAGAACACAGATTCAAGAATCAAATCCCTTGAGTTAAAACATGACCCTCCTGAAAGAAATTGTCATACCCGCAAGACAAGAAGCACAGCCTCCTATCTGTTCAAGAATAATAACAACAGCCTATTTTTCAGAATGGAAAACTACTCACGAAAAATCAGATTTGGAAAAATAAGAATAAGCCATTGCTCGTGCTGAGCGATCTGATCCAATAATAATAAAAAGACTAGAAGGCTTAACAACCAGGGCATCGATCAAGGTTGCGTGAAGCATAAAAATATGCAACGATAGGGAGAAGAGGGCAATGTTTAACACGTTACACCTCGACGCAAAGCAATACGGAGAGCCATTTCCCACTATGCCGACTCTCGACTGCCTTACGTTGGGCGCCATTTGTTATATTGTATGTGTTTTTCGGTCACCATAGGGGTGTAGCCTCAACCACGAAAGAACGTACAATATAACAAATTCTTCTCTTTAAGATTCATTGGATTTCGATTGCAGCTATCTAGCCTTTTTTCTACACTTTTTACGAGACCGCTTTTTTAAAAAGTTCGATCGTTCAAATCATTGTTACAAAGGGAAAAGCAGAAAGAATTTTAATGATGTATATACATATATAATTACAGTCAATGTATTCAAGTATACAATTACTACTAAAACTAAATAAAAGATTCATAAACAAATTTTTGCTTAATAGATAATTAACAAAAATTAATTAAATGAGATTAATAAATTTAGCATCATATGAAATTTACTAGCTTATTAATAAAAATGACCTAATACTATGTATATCTTAAGCTTATATAACATAATCATTCCAAAAATTTGCCAGTTTTAATTTATAAAATTTACTGTAAAAACCATAACACTAATAACACTTTTCAGCTTATTATCTTCTAAATCAAGTGTAATTATTCTTCCTCGAATACGATTTCTTGCTTCTAATATTTTAAAATCATTATAACTATTTTTGGCTAAATGATGTCCAGCTGATAAAATCCAGCCATACCAGCACCTATTTATTAATACTTTACTTTATTAAAATTATTTGGTTTTTCTTTTTCCTCATTTCCACTCATTATATTTTACTTTTCAAATCTAAAAACAATCACAATATCATAGTAAAATAATTTGATTACTTAAAGAAACGCTTACATTTTTTTGAAATCACTATGTCCTTCACAAGTAAACCTGAAAATAATCATAATATTGGCAAAATAATTCAATAACAAAAAATATAGCTTCCGGCCGTGATCATTATGAAAGCGACTGCAAATTACTTTCAGTGACTTAAAATTGTAGTGTTTCAGTTACTAAATAAAATAACTTTATAATAATAATAACAGTTTAAGTTTAATATTAAATTTAGAAAATACATACACTAAAAATTAGTTGGGCATACACTAAAAATTAGTTGGCCATACACCGGAACTTGTTTGCCACCTACATACTTATGATTTGCTAATTTTATCCATATATAAGTCATTCACCCTTTCACTTATTATCCAATTTATTATTTAGTTATTTACTTCGGAATTCATCTGCTACTCTTTATCCTTTTAGTTGTTATTTGTTTAATTTTCGCATTCGACTTAAACGAAAACGCAAACACGAAAACCTTGGTGTAGGGGGCACGGCTTCCCTCAATCCACCTGGTGTGATTTCGCTGACTTTACTGAAAGGCCCATCCTCTTACAAAAAGTTTTATGACAAATCAGGAAAAGTTTACATGGATTAAGGAAAAGAGTAAGTTGGCTATCAATTCCTTGAATCCCAGTTTAACTACAATACAAGAAGCTAATTACGCCACTCTTTTTGAAAAACGGGTTAAAAACTCCATCAATCAGGATTATAATTTTATAAAAGGAGTTTCCTATATTGTGTCTGGCCTAGCTTTTGTAATTAAAAAAAGTATTCAGGCAAAAAGTGGACTTTTCCAAGTAATACCTTTAATCACATTACAAATGTTAAAGTAATGGGTTTGATTATTCAAGTTCCGCAGGAGATACGAATTTTGAATATATACGTATCTCCTTCAAAACTTTTTCTTCCCAGGAAATGTTTAGCATTTTAGAGCTAAGTGTATCTGATTATAACCTAATCATCTTAGGAGACTTTAATTCAAGATTGATGGAAGCTGCGGATAGATTTGAAAATGCTTCAGGAAAAATCTTAAGGGAAGTTCTTAAATTTGTAATGACGGAAAAGATACACATAGGATCCAACTATACTGCGATAGACGAAATATACGTGGATTTAGGTATTCTATTGTTTTCAGGATACCACGTATTGCCCAACAGACGTTTATATTGGAATACAGATATATATTGCAATTGTACGACAAGCAATCTCCAGAAAGAGGTTTGACAAAATTCTTAGGTAGCTTCATTTGGCCGATAATTCAAAACTTGACAAAGATAAATTATACAAAAACTGCTTATTAATACAAACATGGATATGGACATTGATTTGAAGGTAAACAATAATAATTCAATGCCTTATATTCCTGCTGTTTCACATGAGTCCGATAATGATGCATCCATTCATTTAAAAAGTAATAATTCCATGCCTTATATTCCTGCAGTTTCCCATAAGTCCGATGACTCTAATTTATCTAGCTCATGACATACAGTATCAACTCTCCCCGATGAGAGTAATGAAACTGCATCAATTCTCTCAGAGGGGAGAGTATCAACTGCCCCAAATGAGAGGGATGATATTTCATCCAACTCATACGATAAAGTAGTTAGAAATGAAAAAGTTAAAATGAAATGTAAAACATGTAATAAGGGCTTTTCTAATACAAATAATCTTAAAATGCAAGGAAAAACGCATACAAATGTTAAAGATAACGTATGCCACTACTGTGGGAAGCCCTTCAAAAGAATTGATGGACTTAAAAAGCATGAAAAAACACATACAAATGTTAAAAATTACTTATGCCACTATTGTGGGATGCCCTCCCAATGACTTGATTTCCTTAAAAGGCACGAAAACAAGCACACAAATATTAAAAATTACGTGTTCGGAACCAAATCAAATTATAGCAGTTTTATTGAAAATTTTATTTTTAAAAATATTTTCTTAATAACTTAGCAGTGTAGTAGCATTTAATAAAGTGTTACCACATCGAAACCATAAGCATGAAATCAACTTTATATGACGTCAAAACCTAAACAAGTAAGTATATAGTTGACTTTATTTGGTAATTCTATTATTTTGTATTAGTGTACAAATAACTCCGCCTACTGTATTAATCAGTTGCTATGGGGTTATTACGGTACAGAGAAAAATTGATAAGCTCGATCATGGGAATTGAAATTTACAGTTCACATCGATCCAGTTATGTTAGAATAAATATCATGCTTGCTGCAAGTTAGTTTAGTTTGCCTTTTGCTTTCATAAAGAGTGTGTTAAAATTTTAGTGCTTTAAATATCCAAATATTCAAATATTCCTCTTCCGCCTATAAATTCTGGGTTTTGACCTGAGTTTTCCTTCAAATTCTCAGGGCTTTGACTTGAGAATTTTCCTAATTATAATATCAGGGTTCTGACCTGATATTATTATTTCAAACTTTTATTTCTTTTTCGCCTCCAAACTCAGGGTTTTGACCTGAGTTTTCTTTAGTTCTCAGGGCTTTGACTTGAGAACTCCTCTAACTATAATATCAGGGGTTTGACTTGATATCTTTCTAAGCTATTAATTCTCAGGGATCTGACTTGAGAATTTTTCTAACTACAATATCAGAGTTTTGACCTGATATTTCTTTAAACTATAATCTCTGGGTTCTGACTTGATATTATCCTAAAACTTAATCTCAGGGTTTTGACTTGAGACTCAGCCTTCTCATAGTTCAGTATAGCGTAATTATCAGACAAAAATATAAAAAAAAAATTAATTAATTTTTTTTTGTTTAGTGTTTTACTCATCTAATATATGGATAACCGTTATGAAAACAAACAACCACTAAAATCAACATATATTTATATTGACCAAAATTTCCAATAACTCATTCTCATATAAACAACTCTAACACAAAGAGCAACCTACCAAACTAAAGCCTCTCATCAAAAAGTTGTACTATAGTGGAGCGCCTGGGGGTTTTGACCTAGGACTTTTTAGGACCTGAATGAATTTTTATGATCGAAGTGGGATTTTGTTTGTTGCTATATAAATTGCAAAGTTTACCCAAAAATTTTTTGTGCTTTTCATTTTTTCATTATTTAAACAAAAAAATTTAAATAATTAATATTTCAACTTAGAATTTTATTTTAAATGATAATTTTTTCTACGTATGCGTTTAGTTTTTGTTATGTAAGCATAGAAAAAGATTTTTCTGAGATACCTGAGTGTATTAAGGGCTGTAGAGACCTTGAACAGGTAGTTAAACGTGGAGGGGAGACCGGCGGCGGCATGTGCAATGTGCTTTTCAAATATAATAATCAAATTATCTGAAGTTGAACCAGATATAAAAAAATTTTCGATAACTGGTCACTTAAATATTCTTTGGGCGTATTTAAAATTCAAAAATGACAATAAATTCCCAGGATGGAATGGATTCATGAATTTATTAACCAACACGCACGATTTTGATAGGTCATCAATAATTTTTTTACCATTTATTAATGCAGCTCCAAGTGATTATAACACCATTTATACAGCTATTAAAACTTCTATAGATAATGCTAAACAGTTAAATATGAGAACTGCCATTTTAACATTCGATCTACCTCTTTATATGAAAGCACAGGATATAGCTTCTGCTGTGTCTTTATCTGATGAAGTACTGGTTGTCATAAGGTTGGGCCCTTTTCATACAGCCATGTCTTTTATGGGAGCTATTGGTTTTATTATGGCTGGAAGTGGCATTAAAGAACTTCTTTCTACCATATATGCTGAAAATACGATTGATCATATAACATCTGGGCGTGCGTATGCTAGAGCTGTGCGTGCTCATACGTTAGTGCAGCTAGCTTTAGCACAGTTAATTTTTGATGATCTTATGGAGCACAATACGAATTTTAAAAATACATTTGATGATGAAGAAAAAACCATGATTTTCGATATGTTTCAATATGCTGAAATAACTGAAAACCAGGCATTTGTAACGTTGGTGACAATTTTTGAACGTAAGTTAATTGAGCTTGAAAATAAAAATGTAACATCGAAACTGTGGATTGCTTATTTCCGAATGGCTACAATATTAAAGGACTTCATTGCTGCTGACCGTATGGGAGATTGGAACTTACATTTACATTGTATTGAGCTAATGATTCCACTATTCCATGCATCAGGACATTTTCCTTATGCTAAGGCTGCACAAATCTATCTGCAAGATATGAAATAATTACATAATAAAATGGGCCCAACGGAATATAAAAAATTTACGGAGGGATATTTCACATCGAGGCGTTCAGATAATTATTTTTCCGGCATTGCAAGTGATCAAACTATTGAACAAACCTTGATGAAAGGAATGAGCGTCGAAGGAGGCCCTTTCAAACGAGATGCCACTGAAAGTGTAGTATATAAATGGATTAGAGGAGTTATTTATAGCCAAGATATTATTGAAGGCATCGAAAATTTTTGTGATGTATCTTTCAATAAAAGTCATCAACATAGTGATTCGACAGATGCTAGAATAGACAGGGATGATATCGATGTAAAAAAATTACTGGAGTTCTTCAAACATCACAGTCCTTTTCCTGATACAGATGCTATAATATCCATTGCTACCGGAATAACTGGTGACAAAGATATAAATTGTTACGATGCATTTGAAGAAGGTTTAAAGGCAATGAAAAAAACCGATGGGCAAAATTTACGCGGATTAAAATTATCAAGAAAAGATAAAATAAATCCTCTATTGGCAAAAAATAATAAAATTAAAATTAATGACGATGTGATTCCTGTTGATCCATTACTTCTGTTTCAACGTCTTTGTGTTTTAAAAAAAAACCGATGAAGAACTGAAAAATTTTATGAATTATGAACTGGCACCATATCCACTTGCTCTATTTGAAGATGGTGAACTACGAAAGACAAAAAAATTAACTTTTTACGAGTTATTTCCGGAGGTATCAATTAATTTAAAATGTATGCCAAATGTGAACTACGTTATTGATGGTGGCATGTTATTACATCGTTGCAAATGGCGATTGAATGAAACTTTCAAAATGATTTGCGATCATTATATAAGATATTTAAAAAATAATTACAATAGTAACACGTACGTTGTGTTTGATAGATATACAAAAGTCGGTATCAAATCTGCCGAGAGGAATCGTCGTGAATTGAAAAATAAATGTGTGGATATTGAATTCGATGAAAACATGCCTTTGAAGATAGCTCAAGAGAAATTTTTATCGAATAATAAGAATAAAAGCCGCTTGATAGAAATGTTGAGAATTAAATTAGCTGACAATAACATTTTTACATGCCAAGCGGAGAGTGATGCAGACAAATTAATTGTTGATACAGCAATTAATTTAGAAGCAAAAAATGTAGTTATAGTTTCAGAAGATATTGATGTTTTGGTTATATTAACAGCATCAATCGATGAGGATCGTGAAATATATTTTCTGAAACCATCCCGAGGTAAAGTCCATCAAAAAATATTTTCTTCGAAAAGTTTAGATAAATCACTTCCTAAATGTAAGGAGCATATACTTTTTTTACATGCTTTTACGGGTTGCGATACTACATCTGCATTTTTCAATAAAGGCAAAATAAAGTTTGCTACAAATTTTGAAAAACGCCATGATCTTCACGATTCAGCGAAAGTATTTAAGAATGTCAACGAAGACCCCAATAATATATTTGAAGCTGGTGTGGCATGTATTTTGGGTTTATATGGAGCTCCGGTAAAAGTAAAAGATTTGAATACCTTAAGGTTCAATTATTTCATAAAAGCTACGGCCAAAAATACAAGTGTTATTTTGTCATCGTTGCCTCCTACCGCTGATTCAGCTTTTGAACATCTAAAACGAGTGTACCTGCAAATCCAGATATGGCTAGGAAATGAAATAGATATTGAAAATTGGGGATGGAAGTATTTCAATAACATGTTCATCCCAATAACAATGCATCAATTACCAGCTCCGGATAATCTATTGCAAATGTTATTTTGTAGTTGCAAAAAAGGATGTGGAGCTGCTTGTGGATGTCGGAAGAGTGGCTTATACTGTAGTGTAGCATGTCTACATTGCAACGCAAATAGTTGTTTTAATACTCCACCTACTATTAAAATCAATGAAGTTGAAGAAAACATTTGATACTTATTAAAGTGTAAATTGTTTAAATAAACAATTATTTTATCAATAATTGTCTTTTTTATTTAATTATTCTTAATGAACTTTTTTCTTATAGCCTAACATGCATTTTACTATTTAAATTATTGCAATTATAAATTTTTTTTTTCTAATCAAAAGCACAACTTTTTACTGGGTAAACTTTTTTATACACATAATTAGCTTCACATTCCATTTGGAATTTTTAAATTTCATGCACTTTCTAAAAAATCCGAGGTTTTCATGTTTTTTAAGCTCCAGGCGCTCCACTATACATACATATAAAAAATTCACCAAAATTAATTATGAACAGAATGAATAGAAACGAGTGGAACAAAAACGAACAGGAGGACCATCAGAGGACAAAGTAAGTTCAAGTTTTATTGTTAATTTTAAATAAAATATATTTACATATCTAATCAAATATTTATTTTAAAGAAATTTACCGTTCGATGGAGAGGAGTTGGTTAAATTGTAAGAATTTTTCCTCTACAATGAGGGAAAAACCGAAAAAACAGGAAGAATATCCCAGGGGATAATCGCAGGCGAATTTGGAAGACACCGAACAACGGTGAATCATGAATATCTGAAATATAAGAAGGTAAAAAATAATCAATTTCTTTAATTTAAATTAATATAATTAATATAATATTTTATTTCATTTCATTTCAGCTTATGGAAAAACAACAACTTCCAACAGACAACAATTCAGTGGATGATGTAAGTGAAAAATAATCAATTATTTTAATAATATATAAACCATATATTTTTTTTTTAATTTTAGTTAGAAAGAATTAAAATATTATTAGAAGAGGAACGTTCTAAAGTAAGTAAATAATATATTGATTATAATGATGCTAAATATGCAAATTTTTTTACAGAACAGAGAACTCCAAAAGGAACTGGAGGCGGAACGTTCCAAAGTAAGTAAATAATATATTGATTATAATGATGCTAAATATGCAAATTTTTTTACAGAACAGAGAACTCCAAAAGGGATTGGAGGCGGCGGAACGTTCCAAAGTAAGTAAATAATATATTGATTATAATGATGCTAAATATACAAATTTTTTTACAGAAAAGAGAACTTCAAAGCGAACATGATGCTTATAAGCCAGCTGCTATGTCACATATAAACATAGAGAAAGAAGTAAGTAAATAATTTAAATTTCATTCATTTTTAACCATAAACGAACATTATTTTCTTTCGTTTCAGAAATTAGTTTTAGATTCGTCATCCGGCGGGGGGGTGTTTCATCCCGCATCAAGATCAAACTCCCGGGAAAAAGATGACGAAGATGATGAAGCTGATGATGATTGTGACCTGGATTACGTTCCCAGCGATGATGATTTTAATCATTATGAGTGGGAGTGTAATATATGCAATGAAAAATTTAAATTAAAGGACCAACTTAAAAACCATTTGAAAAGTCATACCGAGAAAGGGCCCTTTAAATGTAAATTTTGTGACGGTATGTTTACTGTAAAAGGTAACAGAGACAGGCATATTTACAAGATCCATGGCATAGATACAAGAAAACGCGGCAACAATAAACGCAAAACAAACTTCTCCCTCTTTCAAAAAAATTGAAAATTATTTTAAAAAAAATATTTTTTTTCTATACTATATTAATTAAGTTCTATATAAATAAATACATAAAAATTAAAATAAATTAAAATAATTGGTATCGTGTATTGGATGCTCATTATAGAGGAAAAATTCATATAACTTAATCAACTCTTCTTCATCGAATGGTAAATTTCTTTAAAATAAATATTTAATTAGATATGTAAATATATTTTATTAAATTAGTCATTTTTAAGTGCTTTTGCTTGGATGGTTGTCATGGGTGATGGTTTACATAATTTTACTGATGGTATGGTATTTTAATAATATATAAACCATATATTTTTTTTTTAATTTTAGTTAGAAAGAATTAAAATATTATTAGAAGAGGAACGTTCTAAAGTAAGTAAATAATATATTGATTATAATGATGCTAAATATGCAAATTTTTTTACAGAACAGAGAACTCCAAAAGGAACTGGAGGCGGAACGTTCCAAAGTAAGTAAATAATATATTGATTATAATGATGCTAAATATGCAAATTTTTTTACAGAACAGAGAACTCCAAAAGGGATTGGAGGCGGCGGAACGTTCCAAAGTAAGTAAATAATATATTGATTATAATGATGCTAAATATGCAAATTTTTTTACAGAACAGAGAACTCCAAAAGGGATTGGAGGCGGCGGAACGTTCCAAAGTAAGTAAATAATATATTGATTATAATGATGCTAAATATACAAATTTTTTTCCAGAAAAGAGAACTTCAAAGCGAACATGATGCTTATAAGCC
This sequence comes from Acrocera orbiculus, assembly GCA_947359355.1. Taxonomy (NCBI): domain Eukaryota; kingdom Metazoa; phylum Arthropoda; class Insecta; order Diptera; family Acroceridae; genus Acrocera; species Acrocera orbiculus. Next base: position 16,147,463 of record OX375757.1, read on the forward strand.
AGCTGCTATGTCACATATAAACATAGAGAAAGAAGTAAGTAAATAATTTAAATTTCATTCATTTTTAACCATAAACGAACATTATTTTCTTTCGTTTCAGAAATTAGTTTTAGATTCGTCATCCGGCGGGGGGGTGTTTCATCCCGCATCAAGATCAAACTCCCGGGAAAAAGATGACGAAGATGATGAAGCTGATGATGATTGTGACCTGGATTACGTTCCCAGCGATGATGATTTTAATCATTATGAGTGGGAGTGTAATATATGCAATGAAAAATTTAAATTAAAGGACCAACTTAAAAACCATTTGAAAAGTCATACCGAGAAAGGGCCCTTTAAATGTAAATTTTGTGACGGTATGTTTACTGTAAAAGGTAACAGAGACAGGCATATTTAAAAGATCCATGGCATAAATACAAGAAAACGCGGCAACAATAAACGCAAAACAAACTTCTCCCTCTTTCAAAAAAATTGAAAATTATTTTAAAAAAAATATTTTTTTTCTATACTATATTAATTAAGTTCTATATAAATAAATACATAAAAATTAAAATAAATTAAAATAATTGGTATCGTGTATTGGATGCTCATTATAGAGGAAAAATTCATATAACTTAATCAACTCTTCTTCATCGTTCTATAATTAATTAAGTTCTATATAAATAAATACATAAAAATTAAAATAAATTAAAATAATTGGTATCGTGTATTGGATGCTCATTATAGAGGAAAAATTCATATAACTTAATCAACTCTTCTTCATCGAATGGTAAATTTCTTTAAAATAAATATTTAATTAGATATGTAAATATATTTTATTAAATTAGTCATTTTTAAGTGCTTTTGCTTGGATGGTTGTCATGGGTGATGGTTTACATAATTTTACTGATGGTATGGTATTTTAATAATATATAAACCATATATTTTTTTTTTAATTTTAGTTAGAAAGAATTAAAATATTATTAGAAGAGGAACGTTCTAAAGTAAGTAAATAATATATTGATTATAATGATGCTAAATATGCAAATTTTTTTACAGAACAGAGAACTCCAAAAGGAACTGGAGGCGGAACGTTCCAAAGTAAGTAAATAATATATTGATTATAATGATGCTAAATATGCAAATTTTTTTACAGAACAGAGAACTCCAAAAGGGATTGGAGGCGGCGGAACGTTCCAAAGTAAGTAAATAATATATTGATTATAATGATGCTAAATATACAAATTTTTTTCCAGAAAAGAGAACTTCAAAGCGAACATGATGCTTATAAGCCAGCTGCTATGTCACATATAAACATAGAGAAAGAAGTAAGTAAATAATTTAAATTTCATTCATTTTTAACCATAAACGAACATTATTTTCTTTCGTTTCAGAAATTAGTTTTAGATTCGTCATCCGGCGGGGGGGTGTTTCATCCCGCATCAAGATCAAACTCCCGGGAAAAAGATGACGAAGATGATGAAGCTGATGATGATTGTGACCTGGATTACGTTCCCAGCGATGATGATTTTAATCATTATGAGTGGGAGTGTAATATATGCAATGAAAAATTTAAATTAAAGGACCAACTTAAAAACCATTTGAAAAGTCATACCGAGAAAGGGCCCTTTAAATGTAAATTTTGTGACGGTATGTTTACTGTAAAAGGTAACAGAGACAGGCATATTTACAAGATCCATGGCATAAATACAAGAAAACGCGGCAACAATAAACGCAAAACAAACTTCTCCCTCTTTCAAAAAAATTGAAAATTATTTTAAAAAAAATATTTTTTTTCTATACTATATTAATTAAGTTCTATATAAATAAATACATAAAAATTAAAATAAATTAAAATAATTGGTATCGTGTATTGGATGCTCATTATAGAGGAAAAATTCATATAACTTAATCAACTCTTCTTCATCGAATGGTAAATTTCTTTAAAATAAATATTTAATTAGATATGTAAATATATTTTATTAAATTAGTCATTTTTAAGTGCTTTTGCTTGGATGGTTGTCATGGGTGATGGTTTACATAATTTTACTGATGGTATGGTATTTTAATAATATATAAACCATATATTTTTTTTTTAATTTTAGTTAGAAAGAATTAAAATATTATTAGAAGAGGAACGTTCCAAAGTAAGTAAATAATATATTGATTATAATGATGCTAAATATGCAAATTTTTTTACAGAACAGAGAACTCCAAAAGGAACTGGAGGCGGAACGTTCCAAAGTAAGTAAATAATATATTGATTATAATGATGCTAAATATGCAAATTTTTTTACAGAACAGAGAACTCCAAAAGGGATTGGAGGCGGCGGAACGTTCCAAAGTAAGTAAATAATATATTGATTATAATGATGCTAAATATACAAATTTTTTTACAGAAAAGAGAACTTCAAAGCGAACATGATGCTTATAAGCCAGCTGCTATGTCACATATAAACATAGAGAAAGAAGTAAGTAAATAATTTAAATTTCATTCATTTTTAACCATAAACGAACATTATTTTCTTTCGTTTCAGAAATTAGTTTTAGATTCGTCATCCGGCGGGGGGGTGTTTCATCCCGCATCAAGATCAAACTCCCGGGAAAAAGATGACGAAGATGATGAAGCTGATGATGATTGTGACCTGGATTACGTTCCCAGCGATGATGATTTTAATCATTATGAGTGGGAGTGTAATATATGCAATGAAAAATTTAAATTAAAGGACCAACTTAAAAACCATTTGAAAAGTCATACCGAGAAAGGGCCCTTTAAATGTAAATTTTGTGACGGTATGTTTACTGTAAAAGGTAACAGAGACAGGCATATTTACAAGATCCATGGCATAAATACAAGAAAACGCGGCAACAATAAACGCAAAACAAACTTCTCCCTCTTTCAAAAAAATTGAAAATTATTTTAAAAAAAATATTTTTTTTCTATACTATATTAATTAAGTTCTATATAAATAAATACATAAAAATTAAAATAAATTAAAATAATTGGTATCGTGTATTGGATGCTCATTATAGAGGAAAAATTCATATAACTTAATCAACTCTTCTTCATCGAATGGTAAATTTCTTTAAAATAAATATTTAATTAGATATGTAAATATATTTTATTAAATTAGTCATTTTTAAGTGCTTTTGCTTGGATGGTTGTCATGGGTGATGGTTTACATAATTTTACTGATGGTATGGTATTTTAATAATATATAAACCATATATTTTTTTTTTAATTTTAGTTAGAAAGAATTAAAATATTATTAGAAGAGGAACGTTCTAAAGTAAGTAAATAATATATTGATTATAATGATGCTAAATATGCAAATTTTTTTACAGAACAGAGAACTCCAAAAGGAACTGGAGGCGGAACGTTCCAAAGTAAGTAAATAATATATTGATTATAATGATGCTAAATATGCAAATTTTTTTACAGAACAGAGAACTCCAAAAGGGATTGGAGGCGGCGGAACGTTCCAAAGTAAGTAAATAATATATTGATTATAATGATGCTAAATATGCAAATTTTTTTACAGAACAGAGAACTCCAAAAGGGATTGGAGGCGGCGGAACGTTCCAAAGTAAGTAAATAATATATTGATTATAATGATGCTAAATATACAAATTTTTTTCCAGAAAAGAGAACTTCAAAGCGAACATGATGCTTATAAGCCAGCTGCTATGTCACATATAAACATAGAGAAAGAAGTAAGTAAATAATTTAAATTTCATTCATTTTTAACCATAAACGAACATTATTTTCTTTCGTTTCAGAAATTAGTTTTAGATTCGTCATCCGGCGGGGGGGTGTTTCATCCCGCATCAAGATCAAACTCCCGGGAAAAAGATGACGAAGATGATGAAGCTGATGATGATTGTGACCTGGATTACGTTCCCAGCGATGATGATTTTAATCATTATGAGTGGGAGTGTAATATATGCAATGAAAAATTTAAATTAAAGGACCAACTTAAAAACCATTTGAAAAGTCATACCGAGAAAGGGCCCTTTAAATGTAAATTTTGTGACGGTATGTTTACTGTAAAAGGTAACAGAGACAGGCATATTTACAAGATCCATGGCATAAATACAAGAAAACGCGGCAACAATAAACGCAAAACAAACTTCTCCCTCTTTCAAAAAAATTGAAAATTATTTTAAAAAAAATATTTTTTTTCTATACTATATTAATTAAGTTCTATATAAATAAATACATAAAAATTAAAATAAATTAAAATAATTGGTATCGTGTATTGGATGCTCATTATAGAGGAAAAATTCATATAACTTAATCAACTCTTCTTCATCGTTCTATAATTAATTAAGTTCTATATAAATAAATACATAAAAATTAAAATAAATTAAAATAATTGGTATCGTGTATTGGATGCTCATTATAGAGGAAAAATTCATATAACTTAATCAACTCTTCTTCATCGAATGGTAAATTTCTTTAAAATAAATATTTAATTAGATATGTAAATATATTTTATTAAATTAGTCATTTTTAAGTGCTTTTGCTTGGATGGTTGTCATGGGTGATGGTTTACATAATTTTACTGATGGTATGGTATTTTAATAATATATAAACCATATATTTTTTTTTTAATTTTAGTTAGAAAGAATTAAAATATTATTAGAAGAGGAACGTTCTAAAGTAAGTAAATAATATATTGATTATAATGATGCTAAATATGAAAATTTTTTAACGGAACAGAGAACTCCAAAAGGAACTGGAGGCGGAACGTTCCAAAGTAAGTAAATAATATATTGATTATAATGATGCTAAATATGCAAATTTTTTTACAGAACAGAGAACTCCAAAAGGGATTGGAGGCGGCGGAACGTTCCAAAGTAAGTAAATAATATATTGATTATAATGATGCTAAATATACAAATTTTTTTACAGAAAAGAGAACTTCAAAGCGAACATGATGCTTATAAGCCAGCTGCTATGTCACATATAAACATAGAGAAAGAAGTAAGTAAATAATTTAAATTTCATTCATTTTTAACCATAAACGAACATTATTTTCTTTCGTTTCAGAAATTAGTTTTAGATTCGTCATCCGGCGGGGGGGTGTTTCATCCCGCATCAAGATCAAACTCCCGGGAAAAAGATGACGAAGATGATGAAGCTGATGATGATTGTGACCTGGATTACGTTCCCAGCGATGATGATTTTAATCATTATGAGTGGGAGTGTAATATATGCAATGAAAAATTTAAATTAAAGGACCAACTTAAAAACCATTTGAAAAGTCATACCGAGAAAGGGCCCTTTAAATGTAAATTTTGTGACGGTATGTTTACTGTAAAAGGTAACAGAGACAGGCATATTTACAAGATCCATGGCATAAATACAAGAAAACGCGGCAACAATAAACGCAAAACAAACTTCTCCCTCTTTCAAAAAAATTGAAAATTATTTTAAAAAAAATATTTTTTTTCTATACAATATTAATTAAGTTCTATATAAATAAATACATAAAAATTAAAATAAATTAAAATAATTGGTATCGTGTATTGGATGCTCATTATAGAGGAAAAATTCATATAACTTAATCAACTCTTCTTCATCGTTCTATAATTAATTAAGTTCTATATAAATAAATACATAAAAATTAAAATAAATTAAAATAATTGGTATCGTGTATTGGATGCTCATTATAGAGGAAAAATTCATATAACTTAATCAACTCTTCTTCATCGAATGGTAAATTTCTTTAAAATAAATATTTAATTAGATATGTAAATATATTTTATTAAATTAGTCATTTTTAAGTGCTTTTGCTTGGATGGTTGTCATGGGTGATGGTTTACATAATTTTACTGATGGTATGGTATTTTAATAATATATAAACCATATATTTTTTTTTTAATTTTAGTTAGAAAGAATTAAAATATTATTAGAAGAGGAACGTTCCAAAGTAAGTAAATAATATATTGATTATAATGATGCTAAATATGCAAATTTTTTTACAGAACAGAGAACTCCAAAAGGAACTGGAGGCGGAACGTTCCAAAGTAAGTAAATAATATATTGATTATAATGATGCTAAATATGCAAATTTTTTTACAGAACAGAGAACTCCAAAAGGGATTGGAGGCGGCGGAACGTTCCAAAGTAAGTAAATAATATATTGATTATAATGATGCTAAATATACAAATTTTTTTACAGAAAAGAGAACTTCAAAGCGAACATGATGCTTATAAGCCAGCTGCTATGTCACATATAAACATAGAGAAAGAAGTAAGAAAATAATTTAAATTTCATTCATTTTTAACCATAAACGAACATTATTTTCTTTCGTTTCAGAAATTAGTTTTAGATTCGTCATCCGGCGGGGGGGTGTTTCATCCCGCATCAAGATCAAACTCCCGGGAAAAAGATGACGAAGATGATGAAGCTGATGATGATTGTGACCTGGATTACGTTCCCAGCGATGATGATTTTAATCATTATGAGTGGGAGTGTAATATATGCAATGAAAAATTTAAATTAAAGGACCAACTTAAAAACCATTTGAAAAGTCATACCGAGAAAGGGCCCTTTAAATGTAAATTTTGTGACGGTATGTTTACTGTAAAAGGTAACAGAGACAGGCATATTTACAAGATCCATGGCATAAATACAAGAAAACGCGGCAACAATAAACGCAAAACAAACTTCTCCCTCTTTCAAAAAAATTGAAAATTATTTTAAAAAAAATATTTTTTTTCTATACTATATTAATTAAGTTCTATATAAATAAATACATAAAAATTAAAATAAATTAAAATAATTGGTATCGTGTATTGGATGCTCATTATAGAGGAAAAATTCATATAACTTAATCAACTCTTCTTCATCGAATGGTAAATTTCTTTAAAATAAATATTTAATTAGATATGTAAATATATTTTATTAAATTAGTCATTTTTAAGTGCTTTTGCTTGGATGGTTGTCATGGGTGATGGTTTACATAATTTTACTGATGGTATGGTATTTTAATAATATATAAACCATATATTTTTTTTTTAATTTTAGTTAGAAAGAATTAAAATATTATTAGAAGAGGAACGTTCTAAAGTAAGTAAATAATATATTGATTATAATGATGCTAAATATGCAAATTTTTTTACAGAACAGAGAACTCCAAAAGGAACTGGAGGCGGAACGTTCCAAAGTAAGTAAATAATATATTGATTATAATGATGCTAAATATGCAAATTTTTTTACAGAACAGAGAACTCCAAAAGGGATTGGAGGCGGCGGAACGTTCCAAAGTAAGTAAATAATATATTGATTATAATGATGCTAAATATGCAAATTTTTTTACAGAACAGAGAACTCCAAAAGGGATTGGAGGCGGCGGAACGTTCCAAAGTAAGTAAATAATATATTGATTATAATGATGCTAAATATACAAATTTTTTTACAGAAAAGAGAACTTCAAAGCGAACATGATGCTTATAAGCCAGCTGCTATGTCACATATAAACATAGAGAAAGAAGTAAGTAAATAATTTAAATTTCATTCATTTTTAACCATAAACGAACATTATTTTCTTTCGTTTCAGAAATTAGTTTTAGATTCGTCATCCGGCGGGGGGGTGTTTCATCCCGCATCAAGATCAAACTCCCGGGAAAAAGATGACGAAGATGATGAAGCTGATGATGATTGTGACCTGGATTACGTTCCCAGCGATGATGATTTTAATCATTATGAGTGGGAGTGTAATATATGCAATGAAAAATTTAAATTAAAGGACCAACTTAAAAACCATTTGAAAAGTCATACCGAGAAAGGGCCCTTTAAATGTAAATTTTGTGACGGTATGTTTACTGTAAAAGGTAACAGAGACAGGCATATTTACAAGATCCATGGCATAAATACAAGAAAACGCGGCAACAATAAACGCAAAACAAACTTCTCCCTCTTTCAAAAAAATTGAAAATTATTTTAAAAAAAATATTTTTTTTCTATACAATATTAATTAAGTTCTATATAAATAAATACATAAAAATTAAAATAAATTAAAATAATTGGTATCGTGTATTGGATGCTCATTATAGAGGAAAAATTCATATAACTTAATCAACTCTTCTTCATCGTTCTATAATTAATTAAGTTCTATATAAATAAATACATAAAAATTAAAATAAATTAAAATAATTGGTATCGTGTATTGGATGCTCATTATAGAGGAAAAATTCATATAACTTAATCAACTCTTCTTCATCGAATGGTAAATTTCTTTAAAATAAATATTTAATTAGATATGTAAATATATTTTATTAAATTAGTCATTTTTAAGTGCTTTTGCTTGGATGGTTGTCATGGGTGATGGTTTACATAATTTTACTGATGGTATGGTATTTTAATAATATATAAACCATATATTTTTTTTTTAATTTTAGTTAGAAAGAATTAAAATATTATTAGAAGAGGAACGTTCTAAAGTAAGTAAATAATATATTGATTATAATGATGCTAAATATGCAAATTTTTTTACAGAACAGAGAACTCCAAAAGGAACTGGAGGCGGAACGTTCCAAAGTAAGTAAATAATATATTGATTATAATGATGCTAAATATGCAAATTTTTTTACAGAACAGAGAACTCCAAAAGGGATTGGAGGCGGCGGAACGTTCCAAAGTAAGTAAATAATATATTGATTATAATGATGCTAAATATACAAATTTTTTTACAGAAAAGAGAACTTCAAAGCGAACATGATGCTTATAAGCCAGCTGCTATGTCACATATAAACATAGAGAAAGAAGTAAGTAAATAATTTAAATTTCATTCATTTTTAACCATAAACGAACATTATTTTCTTTCGTTTCAGAAATTAGTTTTAGATTCGTCATCCGGCGGGGGGGTGTTTCATCCCGCATCAAGATCAAACTCCCGGGAAAAAGATGACGAAGATGATGAAGCTGATGATGATTGTGACCTGGATTACGTTCCCAGCGATGATGATTTTAATCATTATGAGTGGGAGTGTAATATATGCAATGAAAAATTTAAATTAAAGGACCAACTTAAAAACCATTTGAAAAGTCATACCGAGAAAGGGCCCTTTAAATGTAAATTTTGTGACGGTATGTTTACTGTAAAAGGTAACAGAGACAGGCATATTTACAAGATCCATGGCATAAATACAAGAAAACGCGGCAACAATAAACGCAAAACAAACTTCTCCCTCTTTCAAAAAAATTGAAAATTATTTTAAAAAAAATATTTTTTTTCTATACAATATTAATTAAGTTCTATATAAATAAATACATAAAAATTAAAATAAATTAAAATAATTGGTATCGTGTATTGGATGCTCATTATAGAGGAAAAATTCATATAACTTAATCAACTCTTCTTCATCGTTCTATAATTAATTAAGTTCTATATAAATAAATACATAAAAATTAAAATAAATTAAAATAATTGGTATCGTGTATTGGATGCTCATTATAGAGGAAAAATTCATATAACTTAATCAACTCTTCTTCATCGAATGGTAAATTTCTTTAAAATAAATATTTAATTAGATATGTAAATATATTTTATTAAATTAGTCATTTTTAAGTGCTTTTGCTTGGATGGTTGTCATGGGTGATGGTTTACATAATTTTACTGATGGTATGGTATTTTAATAATATATAAACCATATATTTTTTTTTTAATTTTAGTTAGAAAGAATTAAAATATTATTAGAAGAGGAACGTTCCAAAGTAAGTAAATAATATATTGATTATAATGATGCTAAATATGCAAATTTTTTTACAGAACAGAGAACTCCAAAAGGAACTGGAGGCGGAACGTTCCAAAGTAAGTAAATAATATATTGATTATAATGATGCTAAATATGCAAATTTTTTTACAGAACAGAGAACTCCAAAAGGGATTGGAGGCGGCGGAACGTTCCAAAGTAAGTAAATAATATATTGATTATAATGATGCTAAATATACAAATTTTTTTACAGAAAAGAGAACTTCAAAGCGAACATGATGCTTATAAGCCAGCTGCTATGTCACATATAAACATAGAGAAAGAAGTAAGAAAATAATTTAAATTTCATTCATTTTTAACCATAAACGAACATTATTTTCTTTCGTTTCAGAAATTAGTTTTAGATTCGTCATCCGGCGGGGGGGTGTTTCATCCCGCATCAAGATCAAACTCCCGGGAAAAAGATGACGAAGATGATGAAGCTGATGATGATTGTGACCTGGATTACGTTCCCAGCGATGATGATTTTAATCATTATGAGTGGGAGTGTAATATATGCAATGAAAAATTTAAATTAAAGGACCAACTTAAAAACCATTTGAAAAGTCATACCGAGAAAGGGCCCTTTAAATGTAAATTTTGTGACGGTATGTTTACTGTAAAAGGTAACAGAGACAGGCATATTTACAAGATCCATGGCATAAATACAAGAAAACGCGGCAACAATAAACGCAAAACAAACTTCTCCCTCTTTCAAAAAAATTGAAAATTATTTTAAAAAAAATATTTTTTTTCTATACTATATTAATTAAGTTCTATATAAATAAATACATAAAAATTAAAATAAATTAAAATAATTGGTATCGTGTATTGGATGCTCATTATAGAGGAAAAATTCATATAACTTAATCAACTCTTCTTCATCGAATGGTAAATTTCTTTAAAATAAATATTTAATTAGATATGTAAATATATTTTATTAAATTAGTCATTTTTAAGTGCTTTTGCTTGGATGGTTGTCATGGGTGATGGTTTACATAATTTTACTGATGGTATGGTATTTTAATAATATATAAACCATATATTTTTTTTTTAATTTTAGTTAGAAAGAATTAAAATATTATTAGAAGAGGAACGTTCTAAAGTAAGTAAATAATATATTGATTATAATGATGCTAAATATGCAAATTTTTTTACAGAACAGAGAACTCCAAAAGGAACTGGAGGCGGAACGTTCCAAAGTAAGTAAATAATATATTGATTATAATGATGCTAAATATGCAAATTTTTTTACAGAACAGAGAACTCCAAAAGGGATTGGAGGCGGCGGAACGTTCCAAAGTAAGTAAATAATATATTGATTATAATGATGCTAAATATGCAAATTTTTTTACAGAACAGAGAACTCCAAAAGGGATTGGAGGCGGCGGAACGTTCCAAAGTAAGTAAATAATATATTGATTATAATGATGCTAAATATACAAATTTTTTTACAGAAAAGAGAACTTCAAAGCGAACATGATGCTTATAAGCCAGCTGCTATGTCACATATAAACATAGAGAAAGAAGTAAGTAAATAATTTAAATTTCATTCATTTTTAACCATAAACGAACATTATTTTCTTTCGTTTCAGAAATTAGTTTTAGATTCGTCATCCGGCGGGGGGGTGTTTCATCCCGCATCAAGATCAAACTCCCGGGAAAAAGATGACGAAGATGATGAAGCTGATGATGATTGTGACCTGGATTACGTTCCCAGCGATGATGATTTTAATCATTATGAGTGGGAGTGTAATATATGCAATGAAAAATTTAAATTAAAGGACCAACTTAAAAACCATTTGAAAAGTCATACCGAGAAAGGGCCCTTTAAATGTAAATTTTGTGACGGTATGTTTACTGTAAAAGGTAACAGAGACAGGCATATTTACAAGATCCATGGCATAAATACAAGAAAACGCGGCAACAATAAACGCAAAACAAACTTCTCCCTCTTTCAAAAAAATTGAAAATTATTTTAAAAAAAATATTTTTTTTCTATACAATATTAATTAAGTTCTATATAAATAAATACATAAAAATTAAAATAAATTAAAATAATTGGTATCGTGTATTGGATGCTCATTATAGAGGAAAAATTCATATAACTTAATCAACTCTTCTTCATCGTTCTATAATTAATTAAGTTCTATATAAATAAATACATAAAAATTAAAATAAATTAAAATAATTGGTATCGTGTATTGGATGCTCATTATAGAGGAAAAATTCATATAACTTAATCAACTCTTCTTCATCGAATGGTAAATTTCTTTAAAATAAATATTTAATTAGATATGTAAATATATTTTATTAAATTAGTCATTTTTAAGTGCTTTTGCTTGGATGGTTGTCATGGGTGATGGTTTACATAATTTTACTGATGGTATGGTATTTTAATAATATATAAACCATATATTTTTTTTTTAATTTTAGTTAGAAAGAATTAAAATATTATTAGAAGAGGAACGTTCTAAAGTAAGTAAATAATATATTGATTATAATGATGCTAAATATGCAAATTTTTTTACAGAACAGAGAACTCCAAAAGGAACTGGAGGCGGAACGTTCCAAAGTAAGTAAATAATATATTGATTATAATGATGCTAAATATGCAAATTTTTTTACAGAACAGAGAACTCCAAAAGGGATTGGAGGCGGCGGAACGTTCCAAAGTAAGTAAATAATATATTGATTATAATGATGCTAAATATACAAATTTTTTTACAGAAAAGAGAACTTCAAAGCGAACATGATGCTTATAAGCCAGCTGCTATGTCACATATAAACATAGAGAAAGAAGTAAGTAAATAATTTAAATTTCATTCATTTTTAACCATAAACGAACATTATTTTCTTTCGTTTCAGAAATTAGTTTTAGATTCGTCATCCGGCGGGGGGGTGTTTCATCCCGCATCAAGATCAAACTCCCGGGAAAAAGATGACGAAGATGATGAAGCTGATGATGATTGTGACCTGGATTACGTTCCCAGCGATGATGATTTTAATCATTATGAGTGGGAGTGTAATATATGCAATGAAAAATTTAAATTAAAGGACCAACTTAAAAACCATTTGAAAAGTCATACCGAGAAAGGGCCCTTTAAATGTAAATTTTGTGACGGTATGTTTACTGTAAAAGGTAACAGAGACAGGCATATTTACAAGATCCATGGCATAAATACAAGAAAACGCGGCAACAATAAACGCAAAACAAACTTCTCCCTCTTTCAAAAAAATTGAAAATTATTTTAAAAAAAATATTTTTTTTCTATACTATATTAATTAAGTTCTATATAAATAAATACATAAAAATTAAAATAAATTAAAATAATTGGTATCGTGTATTGGATGCTCATTATAGAGGAAAAATTCATATAACTTAATCAACTCTTCTTCATCGAATGGTAAATTTCTTTAAAATAAATATTTAATTAGATATGTAAATATATTTTATTAAATTAGTCATTTTTAAGTGCTTTTGCTTGGATGGTTGTCATGGGTGATGGTTTACATAATTTTACTGATGGTATGGTATTTTAATAATATATAAACCATATATTTTTTTTTTAATTTTAGTTAGAAAGAATTAAAATATTATTAGAAGAGGAACGTTCTAAAGTAAGTAAATAATATATTGATTATAATGATGCTAAATATGCAAATTTTTTTACAGAACAGAGAACTCCAAAAGGAACTGGAGGCGGAACGTTCCAAAGTAAGTAAATAATATATTGATTATAATGATGCTAAATATGCAAATTTTTTTACAGAACAGAGAACTCCAAAAGGGATTGGAGGCGGCGGAACGTTCCAAAGTAAGTAAATAATATATTGATTATAATGATGCTAAATATGCAAATTTTTTTACAGAACAGAGAACTCCAAAAGGGATTGGAGGCGGCGGAACGTTCCAAAGTAAGTAAATAATATATTGATTATAATGATGCTAAATATACAAATTTTTTTCCAGAAAAGAGAACTTCAAAGCGAACATGATGCTTATAAGCCAGCTGCTATGTCACATATAAACATAGAGAAAGAAGTAAGTAAATAATTTAAATTTCATTCATTTTTAACCATAAACGAACATTATTTTCTTTCGTTTCAGAAATTAGTTTTAGATTCGTCATCCGGCGGGGGGGTGTTTCATCCCGCATCAAGATCAAACTCCCGGGAAAAAGATGACGAAGATGATGAAGCTGATGATGATTGTGACCTGGATTACGTTCCCAGCGATGATGATTTTAATCATTATGAGTGGGAGTGTAATATATGCAATGAAAAATTTAAATTAAAGGACCAACTTAAAAACCATTTGAAAAGTCATACCGAGAAAGGGCCCTTTAAATGTAAATTTTGTGACGGTATGTTTACTGTAAAAGGTAACAGAGACAGGCATATTTACAAGATCCATGGCATAAATACAAGAAAACGCGGCAACAATAAACGCAAAACAAACTTCTCCCTCTTTCAAAAAAATTGAAAATTATTTTAAAAAAAATATTTTTTTTCTATACAATATTAATTAAGTTCTATATAAATAAATACATAAAAATTAAAATAAATTAAAATAATTGGTATCGTGTATTGGATGCTCATTATAGAGGAAAAATTCATATAACTTAATCAACTCTTCTTCATCGTTCTATAATTAATTAAGTTCTATATAAATAAATACATAAAAATTAAAATAAATTAAAATAATTGGTATCGTGTATTGGATGCTCATTATAGAGGAAAAATTCATATAACTTAATCAACTCTTCTTCATCGAATGGTAAATTTCTTTAAAATAAATATTTAATTAGATATGTAAATATATTTTATTAAATTAGTCATTTTTAAGTGCTTTTGCTTGGATGGTTGTCATGGGTGATGGTTTACATAATTTTACTGATGGTATGGTATTTTAATAATATATAAACCATATATTTTTTTTTTAATTTTAGTTAGAAAGAATTAAAATATTATTAGAAGAGGAACGTTCCAAAGTAAGTAAATAATATATTGATTATAATGATGCTAAATATGCAAATTTTTTTACAGAACAGAGAACTCCAAAAGGAACTGGAGGCGGAACGTTCCAAAGTAAGTAAATAATATATTGATTATAATGATGCTAAATATGCAAATTTTTTTACAGAACAGAGAACTCCAAAAGGGATTGGAGGCGGCGGAACGTTCCAAAGTAAGTAAATAATATATTGATTATAATGATGCTAAATATACAAATTTTTTTACAGAAAAGAGAACTTCAAAGCGAACATGATGCTTATAAGCCAGCTGCTATGTCACATATAAACATAGAGAAAGAAGTAAGAAAATAATTTAAATTTCATTCATTTTTAACCATAAACGAACATTATTTTCTTTCGTTTCAGAAATTAGTTTTAGATTCGTCATCCGGCGGGGGGGTGTTTCATCCCGCATCAAGATCAAACTCCCGGGAAAAAGATGACGAAGATGATGAAGCTGATGATGATTGTGACCTGGATTACGTTCCCAGCGATGATGATTTTAATCATTATGAGTGGGAGTGTAATATATGCAATGAAAAATTTAAATTAAAGGACCAACTTAAAAACCATTTGAAAAGTCATACCGAGAAAGGGCCCTTTAAATGTAAATTTTGTGACGGTATGTTTACTGTAAAAGGTAACAGAGACAGGCATATTTACAAGATCCATGGCATAAATACAAGAAAACGCGGCAACAATAAACGCAAAACAAACTTCTCCCTCTTTCAAAAAAATTGAAAATTATTTTAAAAAAAATATTTTTTTTCTATACTATATTAATTAAGTTCTATATAAATAAATACATAAAAATTAAAATAAATTAAAATAATTGGTATCGTGTATTGGATGCTCATTATAGAGGAAAAATTCATATAACTTAATCAACTCTTCTTCATCGAATGGTAAATTTCTTTAAAATAAATATTTAATTAGATATGTAAATATATTTTATTAAATTAGTCATTTTTAAGTGCTTTTGCTTGGATGGTTGTCATGGGTGATGGTTTACATAATTTTACTGATGGTATGGTATTTTAATAATATATAAACCATATATTTTTTTTTTAATTTTAGTTAGAAAGAATTAAAATATTATTAGAAGAGGAACGTTCTAAAGTAAGTAAATAATATATTGATTATAATGATGCTAAATATGCAAATTTTTTTACAGAACAGAGAACTCCAAAAGGAACTGGAGGCGGAACGTTCCAAAGTAAGTAAATAATATATTGATTATAATGATGCTAAATATGCAAATTTTTTTACAGAACAGAGAACTCCAAAAGGGATTGGAGGCGGCGGAACGTTCCAAAGTAAGTAAATAATATATTGATTATAATGATGCTAAATATGCAAATTTTTTTACAGAACAGAGAACTCCAAAAGGGATTGGAGGCGGCGGAACGTTCCAAAGTAAGTAAATAATATATTGATTATAATGATGCTAAATATACAAATTTTTTTACAGAAAAGAGAACTTCAAAGCGAACATGATGCTTATAAGCCAGCTGCTATGTCACATATAAACATAGAGAAAGAAGTAAGTAAATAATTTAAATTTCATTCATTTTTAACCATAAACGAACATTATTTTCTTTCGTTTCAGAAATTAGTTTTAGATTCGTCATCCGGCGGGGGGGTGTTTCATCCCGCATCAAGATCAAACTCCCGGGAAAAAGATGACGAAGATGATGAAGCTGATGATGATTGTGACCTGGATTACGTTCCCAGCGATGATGATTTTAATCATTATGAGTGGGAGTGTAATATATGCAATGAAAAATTTAAATTAAAGGACCAACTTAAAAACCATTTGAAAAGTCATACCGAGAAAGGGCCCTTTAAATGTAAATTTTGTGACGGTATGTTTACTGTAAAAGGTAACAGAGACAGGCATATTTACAAGATCCATGGCATAAATACAAGAAAACGCGGCAACAATAAACGCAAAACAAACTTCTCCCTCTTTCAAAAAAATTGAAAATTATTTTAAAAAAAATATTTTTTTTCTATACAATATTAATTAAGTTCTATATAAATAAATACATAAAAATTAAAATAAATTAAAATAATTGGTATCGTGTATTGGATGCTCATTATAGAGGAAAAATTCATATAACTTAATCAACTCTTCTTCATCGTTCTATAATTAATTAAGTTCTATATAAATAAATACATAAAAATTAAAATAAATTAAAATAATTGGTATCGTGTATTGGATGCTCATTATAGAGGAAAAATTCATATAACTTAATCAACTCTTCTTCATCGAATGGTAAATTTCTTTAAAATAAATATTTAATTAGATATGTAAATATATTTTATTAAATTAGTCATTTTTAAGTGCTTTTGCTTGGATGGTTGTCATGGGTGATGGTTTACATAATTTTACTGATGGTATGGTATTTTAATAATATATAAACCATATATTTTTTTTTTAATTTTAGTTAGAAAGAATTAAAATATTATTAGAAGAGGAACGTTCTAAAGTAAGTAAATAATATATTGATTATAATGATGCTAAATATGCAAATTTTTTTACAGAACAGAGAACTCCAAAAGGAACTGGAGGCGGAACGTTCCAAAGTAAGTAAATAATATATTGATTATAATGATGCTAAATATGCAAATTTTTTTACAGAACAGAGAACTCCAAAAGGGATTGGAGGCGGCGGAACGTTCCAAAGTAAGTAAATAATATATTGATTATAATGATGCTAAATATACAAATTTTTTTACAGAAAAGAGAACTTCAAAGCGAACATGATGCTTATAAGCCAGCTGCTATGTCACATATAAACATAGAGAAAGAAGTAAGTAAATAATTTAAATTTCATTCATTTTTAACCATAAACGAACATTATTTTCTTTCGTTTCAGAAATTAGTTTTAGATTCGTCATCCGGCGGGGGGGTGTTTCATCCCGCATCAAGATCAAACTCCCGGGAAAAAGATGACGAAGATGATGAAGCTGATGATGATTGTGACCTGGATTACGTTCCCAGCGATGATGATTTTAATCATTATGAGTGGGAGTGTAATATATGCAATGAAAAATTTAAATTAAAGGACCAACTTAAAAACCATTTGAAAAGTCATACCGAGAAAGGGCCCTTTAAATGTAAATTTTGTGACGGTATGTTTACTGTAAAAGGTAACAGAGACAGGCATATTTACAAGATCCATGGCATAAATACAAGAAAACGCGGCAACAATAAACGCAAAACAAACTTCTCCCTCTTTCAAAAAAATTGAAAATTATTTTAAAAAAAATATTTTTTTTCTATACTATATTAATTAAGTTCTATATAAATAAATACATAAAAATTAAAATAAATTAAAATAATTGGTATCGTGTATTGGATGCTCATTATAGAGGAAAAATTCATATAACTTAATCAACTCTTCTTCATCGAATGGTAAATTTCTTTAAAATAAATATTTAATTAGATATGTAAATATATTTTATTAAATTAGTCATTTTTAAGTGCTTTTGCTTGGATGGTTGTCATGGGTGATGGTTTACATAATTTTACTGATGGTATGGTATTTTAATAATATATAAACCATATATTTTTTTTTTAATTTTAGTTAGAAAGAATTAAAATATTATTAGAAGAGGAACGTTCTAAAGTAAGTAAATAATATATTGATTATAATGATGCTAAATATGCAAATTTTTTTACAGAACAGAGAACTCCAAAAGGAACTGGAGGCGGAACGTTCCAAAGTAAGTAAATAATATATTGATTATAATGATGCTAAATATGCAAATTTTTTTACAGAACAGAGAACTCCAAAAGGGATTGGAGGCGGCGGAACGTTCCAAAGTAAGTAAATAATATATTGATTATAATGATGCTAAATATGCAAATTTTTTTACAGAACAGAGAACTCCAAAAGGGATTGGAGGCGGCGGAACGTTCCAAAGTAAGTAAATAATATATTGATTATAATGATGCTAAATATGCAAATTTTTTTACAGAACAGAGAACTCCAAAAGGAACTGGAGGCGGAACGTTCCAAAGTAAGTAAATAATATATTGATTATAATGATGCTAAATATGCAAATTTTTTTACAGAACAGAGAACTCCAAAAGGGATTGGAGGCGGCGGAACGTTCCAAAGTAAGTAAATAATATATTGATTATAATGATGCTAAATATACAAATTTTTTTACAGAAAAGAGAACTTCAAAGCGAACATGATGCTTATAAGCCAGCTGCTATGTCACATATAAACATAGAGAAAGAAGTAAGTAAATAATTTAAATTTCATTCATTTTTAACCATAAACGAACATTATTTTCTTTCGTTTCAGAAATTAGTTTTAGATTCGTCATCCGGCGGGGGGGTGTTTCATCCCGCATCAAGATCAAACTCCCGGGAAAAAGATGACGAAGATGATGAAGCTGATGATGATTGTGACCTGGATTACGTTCCCAGCGATGATGATTTTAATCATTATGAGTGGGAGTGTAATATATGCAATGAAAAATTTAAATTAAAGGACCAACTTAAAAACCATTTGAAAAGTCATACCGAGAAAGGGCCCTTTAAATGTAAATTTTGTGACGGTATGTTTACTGTAAAAGGTAACAGAGACAGGCATATTTACAAGATCCATGGCATAAATACAAGAAAACGCGGCAACAATAAACGCAAAACAAACTTCTCCCTCTTTCAAAAAAATTGAAAATTATTTTAAAAAAAATATTTTTTTTCTATACAATATTAATTAAGTTCTATATAAATAAATACATAAAAATTAAAATAAATTAAAATAATTGGTATCGTGTATTGGATGCTCATTATAGAGGAAAAATTCATATAACTTAATCAACTCTTCTTCATCGTTCTATAATTAATTAAGTTCTATATAAATAAATACATAAAAATTAAAATAAATTAAAATAATTGGTATCGTGTATTGGATGCTCATTATAGAGGAAAAATTCATATAACTTAATCAACTCTTCTTCATCGAATGGTAAATTTCTTTAAAATAAATATTTAATTAGATATGTAAATATATTTTATTAAATTAGTCATTTTTAAGTGCTTTTGCTTGGATGGTTGTCATGGGTGATGGTTTACATAATTTTACTGATGGTATGGTATTTTAATAATATATAAACCATATATTTTTTTTTTAATTTTAGTTAGAAAGAATTAAAATATTATTAGAAGAGGAACGTTCCAAAGTAAGTAAATAATATATTGATTATAATGATGCTAAATATGCAAATTTTTTTACAGAACAGAGAACTCCAAAAGGAACTGGAGGCGGAACGTTCCAAAGTAAGTAAATAATATATTGATTATAATGATGCTAAATATGCAAATTTTTTTACAGAACAGAGAACTCCAAAAGGGATTGGAGGCGGCGGAACGTTCCAAAGTAAGTAAATAATATATTGATTATAATGATGCTAAATATACAAATTTTTTTACAGAAAAGAGAACTTCAAAGCGAACATGATGCTTATAAGCCAGCTGCTATGTCACATATAAACATAGAGAAAGAAGTAAGTAAATAATTTAAATTTCATTCATTTTTAACCATAAACGAACATTATTTTCTTTCGTTTCAGAAATTAGTTTTAGATTCGTCATCCGGCGGGGGGGTGTTTCATCCCGCATCAAGATCAAACTCCCGGGAAAAAGATGACGAAGATGATGAAGCTGATGATGATTGTGACCTGGATTACGTTCCCAGCGATGATGATTTTAATCATTATGAGTGGGAGTGTAATATATGCAATGAAAAATTTAAATTAAAGGACCAACTTAAAAACCATTTGAAAAGTCATACCGAGAAAGGGCCCTTTAAATGTAAATTTTGTGACGGTATGTTTACTGTAAAAGGTAACAGAGACAGGCATATTTACAAGATCCATGGCATAAATACAAGAAAACGCGGCAACAATAAACGCAAAACAAACTTCTCCCTCTTTCAAAAAAATTGAAAATTATTTTAAAAAAAATATTTTTTTTCTATACAATATTAATTAAGTTCTATATAAATAAATACATAAAAATTAAAATAAATTAAAATAATTGGTATCGTGTATTGGATGCTCATTATAGAGGAAAAATTCATATAACTTAATCAACTCTTCTTCATCGTTCTATAATTAATTAAGTTCTATATAAATAAATACATAAAAATTAAAATAAATTAAAATAATTGGTATCGTGTATTGGATGCTCATTATAGAGGAAAAATTCATATAACTTAATCAACTCTTCTTCATCGAATGGTAAATTTCTTTAAAATAAATATTTAATTAGATATGTAAATATATTTTATTAAATTAGTCATTTTTAAGTGCTTTTGCTTGGATGGTTGTCATGGGTGATGGTTTACATAATTTTACTGATGGTATGGTATTTTAATAATATATAAACCATATATTTTTTTTTTAATTTTAGTTAGAAAGAATTAAAATATTATTAGAAGAGGAACGTTCCAAAGTAAGTAAATAATATATTGATTATAATGATGCTAAATATGCAAATTTTTTTACAGAACAGAGAACTCCAAAAGGAACTGGAGGCGGAACGTTCCAAAGTAAGTAAATAATATATTGATTATAATGATGCTAAATATGCAAATTTTTTTACAGAACAGAGAACTCCAAAAGGGATTGGAGGCGGCGGAACGTTCCAAAGTAAGTAAATAATATATTGATTATAATGATGCTAAATATACAAATTTTTTTACAGAAAAGAGAACTTCAAAGCGAACATGATGCTTATAAGCCAGCTGCTATGTCACATATAAACATAGAGAAAGAAGTAAGTAAATAATTTAAATTTCATTCATTTTTAACCATAAACGAACATTATTTTCTTTCGTTTCAGAAATTAGTTTTAGATTCGTCATCCGGCGGGGGGGTGTTTCATCCCGCATCAAGATCAAACTCCCGGGAAAAAGATGACGAAGATGATGAAGCTGATGATGATTGTGACCTGGATTACGTTCCCAGCGATGATGATTTTAATCATTATGAGTGGGAGTGTAATATATGCAATGAAAAATTTAAATTAAAGGACCAACTTAAAAACCATTTGAAAAGTCATACCGAGAAAGGGCCCTTTAAATGTAAATTTTGTGACGGTATGTTTACTGTAAAAGGTAACAGAGACAGGCATATTTACAAGATCCATGGCATAAATACAAGAAAACGCGGCAACAATAAACGCAAAACAAACTTCTCCCTCTTTCAAAAAAATTGAAAATTATTTTAAAAAAAATATTTTTTTTCTATACAATATTAATTAAGTTCTATATAAATAAATACATAAAAATTAAAATAAATTAAAATAATTGGTATCGTGTATTGGATGCTCATTATAGAGGAAAAATTCATATAACTTAATCAACTCTTCTTCATCGAATCGTAAATTTCTTTAAAATAAATATTTATTTAGATATGTAAATATATTTTATTAAATTAGTCATTTTTAAGTGCTTTTGCTTGGATGGTTGTCATGGGTGATGGTTTACATAATTTTACTGATGGTATGGTATTTTAATAATATATAAACCATATATTTTTTTTTTAATTTTAGTTAGAAAGAATTAAAATATTATTAGAAGAGGAACGTTCTAAAGTAAGTAAATAATATATTGATTATAATGATGCTAAATATGCAAATTTTTTTACAGAACAGAGAACTCCAAAAGGAACTGGAGGCGGAACGTTCCAAAGTAAGTAAATAATATATTGATTATAATGATGCTAAATATGCAAATTTTTTTACAGAACAGAGAACTCCAAAAGGGATTGGAGGCGGCGGAACGTTCCAAAGTAAGTAAATAATATATTGATTATAATGATGCTAAATATGCAAATTTTTTTACAGAACAGAGAACTCCAAAAGGGATTGGAGGCGGCGGAACGTTCCAAAGTAAGTAAATAATATATTGATTATAATGATGCTAAATATACAAATTTTTTTACAGAAAAGAGAACTTCAAAGCGAACATGATGCTTATAAGCCAGCTGCTATGTCACATATAAACATAGAGAAAGAAGTAAGTAAATAATTTAAATTTCATTCATTTTTAACCATAAACGAACATTATTTTCTTTCGTTTCAGAAATTAGTTTTAGATTCGTCATCCGGCGGGGGGGTGTTTCATCCCGCATCAAGATCAAACTCCCGGGAAAAAGATGACGAAGATGATGAAGCTGATGATGATTGTGACCTGGATTACGTTCCCAGCGATGATGATTTTAATCATTATGAGTGGGAGTGTAATATATGCAATGAAAAATTTAAATTAAAGGACCAACTTAAAAACCATTTGAAAAGTCATACCGAGAAAGGGCCCTTTAAATGTAAATTTTGTGACGGTATGTTTACTGTAAAAGGTAACAGAGACAGGCATATTTACAAGATCCATGGCATAAATACAAGAAAACGCGGCAACAATAAACGCAAAACAAACTTCTCCCTCTTTCAAAAAAATTGAAAATTATTTTAAAAAAAATATTTTTTTTCTATACAATATTAATTAAGTTCTATATAAATAAATACATAAAAATTAAAATAAATTAAAATAATTGGTATCGTGTATTGGATGCTCATTATAGAGGAAAAATTCATATAACTTAATCAACTCTTCTTCATCGTTCTATAATTAATTAAGTTCTATATAAATAAATACATAAAAATTAAAATAAATTAAAATAATTGGTATCGTGTATTGGATGCTCATTATAGAGGAAAAATTCATATAACTTAATCAACTCTTCTTCATCGAATGGTAAATTTCTTTAAAATAAATATTTAATTAGATATGTAAATATATTTTATTAAATTAGTCATTTTTAAGTGCTTTTGCTTGGATGGTTGTCATGGGTGATGGTTTACATAATTTTACTGATGGTATGGTATTTTAATAATATATAAACCATATATTTTTTTTTTAATTTTAGTTAGAAAGAATTAAAATATTATTAGAAGAGGAACGTTCTAAAGTAAGTAAATAATATATTGATTATAATGATGCTAAATATGCAAATTTTTTTACAGAACAGAGAACTCCAAAAGGAACTGGAGGCGGAACGTTCCAAAGTAAGTAAATAATATATTGATTATAATGATGCTAAATATGCAAATTTTTTTACAGAACAGAGAACTCCAAAAGGGATTGGAGGCGGCGGAACGTTCCAAAGTAAGTAAATAATATATTGATTATAATGATGCTAAATATACAAATTTTTTTACAGAAAAGAGAACTTCAAAGCGAACATGATGCTTATAAGCCAGCTGCTATGTCACATATAAACATAGAGAAAGAAGTAAGTAAATAATTTAAATTTCATTCATTTTTAACCATAAACGAACATTATTTTCTTTCGTTTCAGAAATTAGTTTTAGATTCGTCATCCGGCGGGGTGGTGTTTCATCCCGCATCAAGATCAAACTCCCGGGAAAAAGATGACGAAGATGATGAAGCTGATGATGATTGTGACCTGGATTACGTTCCCAGCGATGATGATTTTAATCATTATGAGTGGGAGTGTAATATATGCAATGAAAAATTTAAATTAAAGGACCAACTTAAAAACCATTTGAAAAGTCATACCGAGAAAGGGCCCTTTAAATGTAAATTTTGTGACGGTATGTTTACTGTAAAAGGTAACAGAGACAGGCATATTTACAAGATCCATGGCATAAATACAAGAAAACGCGGCAACAATAAACGCAAAACAAACTTCTCCCTCTTTCAAAAAAATTGAAAATTATTTTAAAAAAAATATTTTTTTTCTATACTATATTAATTAAGTTCTATATAAATAAATACATAAAAATTAAAATAAATTAAAATAATTGGTATCGTGTATTGGATGCTCATTATAGAGGAAAAATTCATATAACTTAATCAACTCTTCTTCATCGAATGGTAAATTTCTTTAAAATAAATATTTAATTAGATATGTAAATATATTTTATTAAATTAGTCATTTTTAAGTGCTTTTGCTTGGATGGTTGTCATGGGTGATGGTTTACATAATTTTACTGATGGTATGGTATTTTAATAATATATAAACCATATATTTTTTTTTTAATTTTAGTTAGAAAGAATTAAAATATTATTAGAAGAGGAACGTTCTAAAGTAAGTAAATAATATATTGATTATAATGATGCTAAATATGCAAATTTTTTTACAGAACAGAGAACTCCAAAAGGAACTGGAGGCGGAACGTTCCAAAGTAAGTAAATAATATATTGATTATAATGATGCTAAATATGCAAATTTTTTTACAGAACAGAGAACTCCAAAAGGGATTGGAGGCGGCGGAACGTTCCAAAGTAAGTAAATAATATATTGATTATAATGATGCTAAATATGCAAATTTTTTTACAGAACAGAGAACTCCAAAAGGGATTGGAGGCGGCGGAACGTTCCAAAGTAAGTAAATAATATATTGATTATAATGATGCTAAATATACAAATTTTTTTCCAGAAAAGAGAACTTCAAAGCGAACATGATGCTTATAAGCCAGCTGCTATGTCACATATAAACATAGAGAAAGAAGTAAGTAAATAATTTAAATTTCATTCATTTTTAACCATAAACGAACATTATTTTCTTTCGTTTCAGAAATTAGTTTTAGATTCGTCATCCGGCGGGGGGGTGTTTCATCCCGCATCAAGATCAAACTCCCGGGAAAAAGATGACGAAGATGATGAAGCTGATGATGATTGTGACCTGGATTACGTTCCCAGCGATGATGATTTTAATCATTATGAGTGGGAGTGTAATATATGCAATGAAAAATTTAAATTAAAGGACCAACTTAAAAACCATTTGAAAAGTCATACCGAGAAAGGGCCCTTTAAATGTAAATTTTGTGACGGTATGTTTACTGTAAAAGGTAACAGAGACAGGCATATTTACAAGATCCATGGCATAAATACAAGAAAACGCGGCAACAATAAACGCAAAACAAACTTCTCCCTCTTTCAAAAAAATTGAAAATTATTTTAAAAAAAATATTTTTTTTCTATACTATATTAATTAAGTTCTATATAAATAAATACATAAAAATTAAAATAAATTAAAATAATTGGTATCGTGTATTGGATGCTCATTATAGAGGAAAAATTCATATAACTTAATCAACTCTTCTTCATCGTTCTATAATTAATTAAGTTCTATATAAATAAATACATAAAAATTAAAATAAATTAAAATAATTGGTATCGTGTATTGGATGCTCATTATAGAGGAAAAATTCATATAACTTAATCAACTCTTCTTCATCGAATGGTAAATTTCTTTAAAATAAATATTTAATTAGATATGTAAATATATTTTATTAAATTAGTCATTTTTAAGTGCTTTTGCTTGGATGGTTGTCATGGGTGATGGTTTACATAATTTTACTGATGGTATGGTATTTTAATAATATATAAACCATATATTTTTTTTTTAATTTTAGTTAGAAAGAATTAAAATATTATTAGAAGAGGAACGTTCTAAAGTAAGTAAATAATATATTGATTATAATGATGCTAAATATGCAAATTTTTTTACAGAACAGAGAACTCCAAAAGGAACTGGAGGCGGAACGTTCCAAAGTAAGTAAATAATATATTGATTATAATGATGCTAAATATGCAAATTTTTTTACAGAACAGAGAACTCCAAAAGGGATTGGAGGCGGCGGAACGTTCCAAAGTAAGTAAATAATATATTGATTATAATGATGCTAAATATACAAATTTTTTTACAGAAAAGAGAACTTCAAAGCGAACATGATGCTTATAAGCCAGCTGCTATGTCACATATAAACATAGAGAAAGAAGTAAGTAAATAATTTAAATTTCATTCATTTTTAACCATAAACGAACATTATTTTCTTTCGTTTCAGAAATTAGTTTTAGATTCGTCATCCGGCGGGGGGCTGTTTCATCCCGCATCAAGATCAAACTCCCGGGAAAAAGATGACGAAGATGATGAAGCTGATGATGATTGTGACCTGGATTACGTTCCCAGCGATGATGATTTTAATCATTATGAGTGGGAGTGTAATATATGCAATGAAAAATTTAAATTAAAGGACCAACTTAAAAACCATTTGAAAAGTCATACCGAGAAAGGGCCCTTTAAATGTAAATTTTGTGACGGTATGTTTACTGTAAAAGGTAACAGAGACAGGCATATTTACAAGATCCATGGCATAAATACAAGAAAACGCGGCAACAATAAACGCAAAACAAACTTCTCCCTCTTTCAAAAAAATTGAAAATTATTTTAAAAAAAATATTTTTTTTCTATACTATATTAATTAAGTTCTATATAAATAAATACATAAAAATTAAAATAAATTAAAATAATTGGTATCGTGTATTGGATGCTCATTATAGAGGAAAAATTCATATAACTTAATCAACTCTTCTTCATCGTTCTATAATTAATTAAGTTCTATATAAATAAATACATAAAAATTAAAATAAATTAAAATAATTGGTATCGTGTATTGGATGCTCATTATAGAGGAAAAATTCATATAACTTAATCAACTCTTCTTCATCGAATGGTAAATTTCTTTAAAATAAATATTTAATTAGATATGTAAATATATTTTATTAAATTAGTCATTTTTAAGTGCTTTTGCTTGGATGGTTGTCATGGGTGATGGTTTACATAATTTTACTGATGGTATGGTATTTTAATAATATATAAACCATATATTTTTTTTTTAATTTTAGTTAGAAAGAATTAAAATATTATTAGAAGAGGAACGTTCTAAAGTAAGTAAATAATATATTGATTATAATGATGCTAAATATGAAAATTTTTTAACGGAACAGAGAACTCCAAAAGGAACTGGAGGCGGAACGTTCCAAAGTAAGTAAATAATATATTGATTATAATGATGCTAAATATGCAAATTTTTTTACAGAACAGAGAACTCCAAAAGGGATTGGAGGCGGCGGAACGTTCCAAAGTAAGTAAATAATATATTGATTATAATGATGCTAAATATACAAATTTTTTTACAGAAAAGAGAACTTCAAAGCGAACATGATGCTTATAAGCCAGCTGCTATGTCACATATAAACATAGAGAAAGAAGTAAGTAAATAATTTAAATTTCATTCATTTTTAACCATAAACGAACATTATTTTCTTTCGTTTCAGAAATTAGTTTTAGATTCGTCATCCGGCGGGGGGGTGTTTCATCCCGCATCAAGATCAAACTCCCGGGAAAAAGATGACGAAGATGATGAAGCTGATGATGATTGTGACCTGGATTACGTTCCCAGCGATGATGATTTTAATCATTATGAGTGGGAGTGTAATATATGCAATGAAAAATTTAAATTAAAGGACCAACTTAAAAACCATTTGAAAAGTCATACCGAGAAAGGGCCCTTTAAATGTAAATTTTGTGACGGTATGTTTACTGTAAAAGGTAACAGAGACAGGCATATTTACAAGATCCATGGCATAAATACAAGAAAACGCGGCAACAATAAACGCAAAACAAACTTCTCCCTCTTTCAAAAAAATTGAAAATTATTTTAAAAAAAATATTTTTTTTCTATACTATATTAATTAAGTTCTATATAAATAAATACATAAAAATTAAAATAAATTAAAATAATTGGTATCGTGTATTGGATGCTCATTATAGAGGAAAAATTCATATAACTTAATCAACTCTTCTTCATCGAATGGTAAATTTCTTTAAAATAAATATTTAATTAGATATGTAAATATATTTTATTAAATTAGTCATTTTTAAGTGCTTTTGCTTGGATGGTTGTCATGGGTGATGGTTTACATAATTTTACTGATGGTATGGTATTTTAATAATATATAAACCATATATTTTTTTTTTAATTTTAGTTAGAAAGAATTAAAATATTATTAGAAGAGGAACGTTCTAAAGTAAGTAAATAATATATTGATTATAATGATGCTAAATATGCAAATTTTTTTACAGAACAGAGAACTCCAAAAGGAACTGGAGTCGGAACGTTCCAAAGTAAGTAAATAATATATTGATTATAATGATGCTAAATATGCAAATTTTTTTACAGAACAGAGAACTCCAAAAGGGATTGGAGGCGGCGGAACGTTCCAAAGTAAGTAAATAATATATTGATTATAATGATGCTAAATATGCAAATTTTTTTACAGAACAGAGAACTCCAAAAGGGATTGGAGGCGGCGGAACGTTCCAAAGTAAGTAAATAATATATTGATTATAATGATGCTAAATATACAAATTTTTTTCCAGAAAAGAGAACTTCAAAGCGAACATGATGCTTATAAGCCAGCTGCTATGTCACATATAAACATAGAGAAAGAAGTAAGTAAATAATTTAAATTTCATTCATTTTTAACCATAAACGAACATTATTTTCTTTCGTTTCAGAAATTAGTTTTAGATTCGTCATCCGGCGGGGGGGTGTTTCATCCCGCATCAAGATCAAACTCCCGGGAAAAAGATGACGAAGATGATGAAGCTGATGATGATTGTGACCTGGATTACGTTCCCAGCGATGATGATTTTAATCATTATGAGTGGGAGTGTAATATATGCAATGAAAAATTTAAATTAAAGGACCAACTTAAAAACCATTTGAAAAGTCATACCGAGAAAGGGCCCTTTAAATGTAAATTTTGTGACGGTATGTTTACTGTAAAAGGTAACAGAGACAGGCATATTTACAAGATCCATGGCATAAATACAAGAAAACGCGGCAACAATAAACGCAAAACAAACTTCTCCCTCTTTCAAAAAAATTGAAAATTATTTTTAAAAAAATATTTTTTTTCTATACTATATTAATTAAGTTCTATATAAATAAATACATAAAAATTAAAATAAATTAAAATAATTGGTATCGTGTATTGGGTGCTCATTATAGAGGAAAAATTCATATAACTTAATCAACTCTTCTTCATCGTTCTATAATTAATTAAGTTCTATATAAATAAATACATAAAAATTAAAATAAATTAAAATAATTGGTATCGTGTATTGGATGCTCATTATAGAGGAAAAATTCATATAACTTAATCAACTCTTCTTCATCGAATGGTAAATTTCTTTAAAATAAATATTTAATTAGATATGTAAATATATTTTATTAAATTAGTCATTTTTAAGTGCTTTTGCTTGGATGGTTGTCATGGGTGATGGTTTACATAATTTTACTGATGGTATGGTATTTTAATAATATATAAACCATATATTTTTTTTTTAATTTTAGTTAGAAAGAATTAAAATATTATTAGAAGAGGAACGTTCTAAAGTAAGTAAATAATATATTGATTATAATGATGCTAAATATGCAAATTTTTTTACAGAACAGAGAACTCCAAAAGGGATTGGAGGCGGCGGAACGTTCCAAAGTAAGTAAATAATATATTGATTATAATGATGCTAAATATACAAATTTTTTTACAGAAAAGAGAACTTCAAAGCGAACATGATGCTTATAAGCCAGCTGCTATGTCACATATAAACATAGAGAAAGAAGTAAGTAAATAATTTAAATTTCATTCATTTTTAACCATAAACGAACATTATTTTCTTTCGTTTCAGAAATTAGTTTTAGATTCGTCATCCGGCGGGGGGGTGTTTCATCCCGCATCAAGATCAAACTCCCGGGAAAAAGATGACGAAGATGATGAAGCTGATGATGATTGTGACCTGGATTACGTTCCCAGCGATGATGATTTTAATCATTATGAGTGGGAGTGTAATATATGCAATGAAAAATTTAAATTAAAGGACCAACTTAAAAACCATTTGAAAAGTCATACCGAGAAAGGGCCCTTTAAATGTAAATTTTGTGACGGTATGTTTACTGTAAAAGGTAACAGAGACAGGCATATTTACAAGATCCATGGCATAAATACAAGAAAACGCGGCAACAATAAACGCAAAACAAACTTCTCCCTCTTTCAAAAAAATTGAAAATTATTTTAAAAAAAATATTTTTTTTCTATACTATATTAATTAAGTTCTATATAAATAAATACATAAAAATTAAAATAAATTAAAATAATTGGTATCGTGTATTGGATGCTCATTATAGAGGAAAAATTCATATAACTTAATCAACTCTTCTTCATCGTTCTATAATTAATTAAGTTCTATATAAATAAATACATAAAAATTAAAATAAATTAAAATAATTGGTATCGTGTATTGGATGCTCATTATAGAGGAAAAATTCATATAACTTAATCAACTCTTCTTCATCGAATGGTAAATTTCTTTAAAATAAATATTTAATTAGATATGTAAATATATTTTATTAAATTAGTCATTTTTAAGTGCTTTTGCTTGGATGGTTGTCATGGGTGATGGTTTACATAATTTTACTGATGGTATGGTATTTTAATAATATATAAACCATATATTTTTTTTTTAATTTTAGTTAGAAAGAATTAAAATATTATTAGAAGAGGAACGTTCTAAAGTAAGTAAATAATATATTGATTATAATGATGCTAAATATGCAAATTTTTTTACAGAACAGAGAACTCCAAAAGGAACTGGAGGCGGAACGTTCCAAAGTAAGTAAATAATATATTGATTATAATGATGCTAAATATGCAAATTTTTTTACAGAACAGAGAACTCCAAAAGGGATTGGAGGCGGCGGAACGTTCCAAAGTAAGTAAATAATATATTGATTATAATGATGCTAAATATACAAATTTTTTTACAGAAAAGAGAACTTCAAAGCGAACATGATGCTTATAAGCCAGCTGCTATGTCACATATAAACATAGAGAAAGAAGTAAGTAAATAATTTAAATTTCATTCATTTTTAACCATAAACGAACATTATTTACTTTCGTTTCAGAAATTAGTTTTAGATTCGTCATCCGGCGGGGGGCTGTTTCATCCCGCATCAAGATCAAACTCCCGGGAAAAAGATGACGAAGATGATGAAGCTGATGATGATTGTGACCTGGATTACGTTCCCAGCGATGATGATTTTAATCATTATGAGTGGGAGTGTAATATATGCAATGAAAAATTTAAATTAAAGGACCAACTTAAAAACCATTTGAAAAGTCATACCGAGAAAGGGCCCTTTAAATGTAAATTTTGTGACGGTATGTTTACTGTAAAAGGTAACAGAGACAGGCATATTTACAAGATCCATGGCATAAATACAAGAAAACGCGGCAACAATAAACGCAAAACAAACTTCTCCCTCTTTCAAAAAAATTGAAAATTATTTTAAAAAAAATATTTTTTTTCTATACTATATTAATTAAGTTCTATATAAATAAATACATAAAAATTAAAATAAATTAAAATAATTGGTATCGTGTATTGGATGCTCATTATAGAGGAAAAATTCATATAACTTAATCAACTCTTCTTCATCGTTCTATAATTAATTAAGTTCTATATAAATAAATACATAAAAATTAAAATAAATTAAAATAATTGGTATCGTGTATTGGATGCTCATTATAGAGGAAAAATTCATATAACTTAATCAACTCTTCTTCATCGAATGGTAAATTTCTTTAAAATAAATATTTAATTAGATATGTAAATATATTTTATTAAATTAGTCATTTTTAAGTGCTTTTGCTTGGATGGTTGTCATGGGTGATGGTTTACATAATTTTACTGATGGTATGGTATTTTAATAATATATAAACCATATATTTTTTTTTTAATTTTAGTTAGAAAGAATTAAAATATTATTAGAAGAGGAACGTTCTAAAGTAAGTAAATAATATATTGATTATAATGATGCTAAATATGCAAATTTTTTTACAGAACAGAGAACTCCAAAAGGAACTGGAGGCGGAACGTTCCAAAGTAAGTAAATAAAATATTGATTATAATGATGCTAAATATGCAAATTTTTTTACAGAACAGAGAACTCCAAAAGGGATTGGAGGCGGCGGAACGTTCCAAAGTAAGTAAATAATATATTGATTATAATGATGCTAAATATACAAATTTTTTTACAGAAAAGAGAACTTCAAAGCGAACATGATGCTTATAAGCCAGCTGCTATGTCACATATAAACATAGAGAAAGAAGTAAGTAAATAATTTAAATTTCATTCATTTTTAACCATAAACGAACATTATTTTCTTTCGTTTCAGAAATTAGTTTTAGATTCGTCATCCGGCGGG
This sequence comes from Acrocera orbiculus, assembly GCA_947359355.1. Classification (NCBI taxonomy): domain Eukaryota; kingdom Metazoa; phylum Arthropoda; class Insecta; order Diptera; family Acroceridae; genus Acrocera; species Acrocera orbiculus. The sequence continues at coordinate 16,180,391 of OX375757.1, forward strand.
GGGGGTGTTTCATCCCGCATCAAGATCAAACTCCCGGGAAAAAGATGACGAAGATGATGAAGCTGATGATGATTGTGACCTGGATTACGTTCCCAGCGATGATGATTTTAATCATTATGAGTGGGAGTGTAATATATGCAATGAAAAATTTAAATTAAAGGACCAACTTAAAAACCATTTGAAAAGTCATACCGAGAAAGGGCCCTTTAAATGTAAATTTTGTGACGGTATGTTTACTGTAAAAGGTAACAGAGACAGGCATATTTACAAGATCCATGGCATTAATACAAGAAAACGCGGCAACAATAAACGCAAAACAAACTTCTCCCTCTTTCAAAAAAATTGAAAATTATTTTAAAAAAAATATTTTTTTTCTATACTATATTAATTAAGTTCTATATAAATAAATACATAAAAATTAAAATAAATTAAAATAATTGGTATCGTGTATTGGATGCTCATTATAGAGGAAAAATTCATATAACTTAATCAACTCTTCTTCATCGTTCTATAATTAATTAAGTTCTATATAAATAAATACATAAAAATTAAAATAAATTAAAATAATTGGTATCGTGTATTGGATGCTCATTATAGAGGAAAAATTCATATAACTTAATCAACTCTTCTTCATCGAATGGTAAATTTCTTTAAAATAAATATTTAATTAGATATGTAAATATATTTTATTAAATTAGTCATTTTTAAGTGCTTTTGCTTGGATGGTTGTCATGGGTGATGGTTTACATAATTTTACTGATGGTATGGTATTTTAATAATATATAAACCATATATTTTTTTTTTAATTTTAGTTAGAAAGAATTAAAATATTATTAGAAGAGGAACGTTCTAAAGTAAGTAAATAATATATTGATTATAATGATGCTAAATATGCAAATTTTTTTACAGAACAGAGAACTCCAAAAGGAACTGGAGGCGGAACGTTCCAAAGTAAGTAAATAATATATTGATTATAATGATGCTAAATATGCAAATTTTTTTACAGAACAGAGAACTCCAAAAGGGATTGGAGGCGGCGGAACGTTCCAAAGTAAGTAAATAATATATTGATTATAATGATGCTAAATATACAAATTTTTTTACAGAAAAGAGAACTTCAAAGCGAACATGATGCTTATAAGCCAGCTGCTATGTCACATATAAACATAGAGAAAGAAGTAAGTAAATAATTTAAATTTCATTCATTTTTAACCATAAACGAACATTATTTTCTTTCGTTTCAGAAATTAGTTTTAGATTCGTCATCCGGCGGGGGGGTGTTTCATCCCGCATCAAGATCAAACTCCCGGGAAAAAGATGACGAAGATGATGAAGCTGATGATGATTGTGACCTGGATTACGTTCCCAGCGATGATGATTTTAATCATTATGAGTGGGAGTGTAATATATGCAATGAAAAATTTAAATTAAAGGACCAACTTAAAAACCATTTGAAAAGTCATACCGAGAAAGGGCCCTTTAAATGTAAATTTTGTGACGGTATGTTTACTGTAAAAGGTAACAGAGACAGGCATATTTACAAGATCCATGGCATAAATACAAGAAAACGCGGCAACAATAAGCGCAAAACAAACTTCTCCCTCTTTCAAAAAAATTGAAAATTATTTTAAAAAAAATATTTTTTTTCTATACTATATTAATTAAGTTCTATATAAATAAATACATAAAAATTAAAATAAATTAAAATAATTGGTATCGTGTATTGGATGCTCATTATAGAGGAAAAATTCATATAACTTAATCAACTCTTCTTCATCGTTCTATAATTAATTAAGTTCTATATAAATAAATACATAAAAATTAAAATAAATTAAAATAATTGGTATCGTGTATTGGATGCTCATTATAGAGGAAAAATTCATATAACTTAATCAACTCTTCTTCATCGTTCTATAATTAATTAAGTTCTATATAAATAAATACATAAAAATTAAAATAAATTAAAATAATTGGTATCGTGTATTGGATGCTCATTATAGAGGAAAAATTCATATAACTTAATCAACTCTTCTTCATCGTTCTATAATTAATTAAGTTCTATATAAATAAATACATAAAAATTAAAATAAATTAAAATAATTGGTATCGTGTATTGGATGCTCATTATAGAGGAAAAATTCATATAACTTAATCAACTCTTCTTCATCGAATGGTAAATTTCTTTAAAATAAATATTTAATTAGATATGTAAATATATTTTATTAAATTAGTCATTTTTAAGTGCTTTTGCTTGGATGGTTGTCATGGGTGATGGTTTACATAATTTTACTGATGGTATGGTATTTTAATAATATATAAACCATATATTTTTTTTTTAATTTTAGTTAGAAAGAATTAAAATATTATTAGAAGAGGAACGTTCTAAAGTAAGTAAATAATATATTGATTATAATGATGCTAAATATGCAAATTTTTTTACAGAACAGAGAACTCCAAAAGGAACTGGAGGCGGAACGTTCCAAAGTAAGTAAATAATATATTGATTATAATGATGCTAAATATGCAAATTTTTTTACAGAACAGAGAACTCCAAAAGGGATTGGAGGCGGCGGAACGTTCCAAAGTAAGTAAATAATATATTGATTATAATGATGCTAAATATACAAATTTTTTTACAGAAAAGAGAACTTCAAAGCGAACATGATGCTTATAAGCCAGCTGCTATGTCACATATAAACATAGAGAAAGAAGTAAGTAAATAATTTAAATTTCATTCATTTTTAACCATAAACGAACATTATTTTCTTTCGTTTCAGAAATTAGTTTTAGATTCGTCATCCGGCGGGGGGGTGTTTCATCCCGCATCAAGATCAAACTCCCGGGAAAAAGATGACGAAGATGATGAAGCTGATGATGATTGTGACCTGGATTACGTTCCCAGCGATGATGATTTTAATCATTATGAGTGGGAGTGTAATATATGCAATGAAAAATTTAAATTAAAGGACCAACTTAAAAACCATTTGAAAAGTCATACCGAGAAAGGGCCCTTTAAATGTAAATTTTGTGACGGTATGTTTACTGTAAAAGGTAACAGAGACAGGCATATTTACAAGATCCATGGCATAAATACAAGAAAACGCGGCAACAATAAGCGCAAAACAAACTTCTCCCTCTTTCAAAAAAATTGAAAATTATTTTAAAAAAAATATTTTTTTTCTATACTATATTAATTAAGTTCTATATAAATAAATACATAAAAATTAAAATAAATTAAAATAATTGGTATCGTGTATTGGATGCTCATTATAGAGGAAAAATTCATATAACTTAATCAACTCTTCTTCATCGTTCTATAATTAATTAAGTTCTATATAAATAAATACATAAAAATTAAAATAAATTAAAATAATTGGTATCGTGTATTGGATGCTCATTATAGAGGAAAAATTCATATAACTTAATCAACTCTTCTTCATCGAATGGTAAATTTCTTTAAAATAAATATTTAATTAGATATGTAAATATGTAAATAGTTTTATAAATCAAATAAAGTCAAATTTAATGAAATAAATAATGTGTCACACATTATCATAATTTTATATAAATTAAATAATAATACAAAAAACAATAATTACAATAATTTTACATAATTTGATATTGTTTTGTTTGTGGAGCATTTTTGATAAGAAAATTTTTAAGAATTATGTTCTTTTGCCCCCCTAAAATGTTTGCCATGTTTATATTATATTCAACTAGAAGTCGTTTTGATAACAAAATTTTTGATACTCAACAAATAAAAAAAAAATAAGTCAAATAAATTTTATGTCATATTTGCCTGCCTTGGATGGAATACTTTGTCTAAAATTCAAACTATTGTGAGTTGTGAGCAACTGATCAACAATTCCAAAGACAGAAGAAATTGAGCTACCAGGCTTTGTTTGAATAAATCCCAGATATACGAATAGGTATATAGCAATTTATCCTACTTTAATTTACCCTTCCCTAATCGTATAATTGAAATCGTTTTAAAGATTTTAAGCTTCATATAGTATGCAGGCCTATTATCATCTCAATAGTTTTTAATTGAAAAGATGTTAGGTCAATAAGTCTATAGGACTTTTCATCTTTATTATCTAGTTTCCCATCCTTGGGAATGAGGATGACTTTAACATTTCAAAATTTACTTGATATGAATATTGTAGTTAAATGGGGGCAGAGTGTATCCAAACCCTTTTGTATTAATTCTTTTGACATTACATAATAATAATAATGTCTCTAAAGACTACAAAAGTCGAGTTTTCCTTATTTTATAATATTTAAATTTAATTTATGAATGAAAACAAAAATTGGAACACATTCATTAACTAGATTTTTTTTTTAATTTCGTTATAAATACTGTTAAAGGTTCTATTTAAAATAATTTCAACTTTCAATCATTTTTTATGTTATTAACAGACTTTTGGCCAAAATGCTTGTTGGGATAGAATTATGTTCGGAATATGCCAAGGTTGTGGAGATTAAATTTTTACATGGAACAAGTATAGTTTTTGTTTCGTTCGCCACGGAGAAGTATGGATTGCTTTGCCTAAATGATCTAATCAAAATTGCAATTGGAAAGATACAGAAGCTGTGAAGTTCTATAGGAACAATGAAAATTACAAGAAAGTAATTTTGGGAAAATATTTACGTGTAGGTGAAATAAAATTGTGGGAATTCCTCTTGCAACTGCTTATCGATAAAGCAAACTAAAATATAATATCATGGTCGGGTGACGGCTAGGAATTTAAATTAATTGATCCTAATGAAGTAAGAATATTTATAAATTTTGATTAGTTATTTTAAATTATATTATAATTAATTTAAAGGTCGCTAGAAGATGGGGTTGTAGAAATGACAACTCTAATATGAATTATGATAAACTTAGTAGAGCTATGCGGTTTTACTATGATAAAAATATAATTCAGAAAACCACTGGAAAGAGATATTCTTTTTTTCTGAAGTTTTAAAAGATATACTTATTTTTGATTTACAAGACCAATGTTTTTAATAAACTACTAAAACTAATGATAATATATTATATTTTTGTTTTTATTATATTTTTATTTGGTATATATTCTTTTATTTCTTATCGTAAACATTTGTTAGCAATATTGTTAAGCTTAGAATTTTTAGTATTAAATTTATTTATTATATTAGTTATGTTTTTTATTAATATAAGTTTTGATATTCATTTTACTATAATTTTTTTAACTTTTAGTGTTTGTGAGGGAGTATTGGGGCTATTTATTTTAATTTCAATAATTCGCACCCATGGAAATGATTATTTTAATAATTTTTCTGTTTTACAATGTTAACATTTTTTTTTTATATTTTTTTATAAAAATAGATATTGATTGGTTCGAAAATATTTTATTTTTATTGTATTAAATATTTTTAATTGAGATTATGGAATAATTAGATATAATTTTGGGATTGATTTATTATCTTATTGTTTAATGTTATTAACAATATGAATTTGTGGATTAATAATTTTATCTACATTAGATCTAACTAAGTTGTTTAAAATGAATGTATATGTTAAAATGTTTATTATAAATATTTTATTATTACTAGTATTTTTATTTTTAACATTTAGTACTATAAATTTATTAATATTTTATTTATTTTTTTAAATTAATTTAATTCCTATTTTTTTAATAATTATAGGATCAGCCAGAACGATTACAAGCTAGTATTTATATATTATTTTATACATTATTCGCTTCTTTACCTATAATAATTGGAATTTTTTATTTATATTATTATATTAATACTTTAAGATTTTCTATTATAAGCTTGCTAATAAAAACTACCAACATTTAGAAAATGATAACGAATTGACATTAACAAATGCATTTATGCGAAGATATGGAAATTAAAATTCCAAAGATACAATATAATCTTGTTCCTATTTCAAATATATGTAATATTGAACCAAAGGCTATAATTGGTAAAGAGTTCTTGCTTTTTAAATATTTTTATAACGTTGTTTTTATTGCAGATGTAATTGGTGTATGCAAAAGTATTAGCGAAGTACAAACTTTTGTTGGAAAAAAAAAAAATTGCGAATACAAAAAGCGAGAGATTACACTGGTAAATGAAAGCAACGCAATGAATGACAAGTGAATCAAGTAAAATTAATTAAATTGATGGCTTTTTTTAATTAGATCGCAATGATCCATTAGCCAATCAATGCAAAAAGAGACATGAATATAAACTCATTTTATATTTAAACAAAATAAAAACAACATTTTTGTGATAAGAAAAATATGACGCCAAATCGGCCACGTGGTCTTAAAATATATATTTTAATTTGAAAATACCAGAATTTCCAATTTGTTTACGCTTCATGCTAGTCATTGTTTTGCTAGTTTCAAATATTAAGCTTCTTTTTCTTCATTTTACCAATTTAAAACGGTATCAAAAATAAAGATATACCGACAATATTCACTAAGTTGTAAAATAAACAAGAAGTTTCTTAAATAGATAAAATATCTCAATTATTAATTTAATGATGAAATAATTTTGCAAGTATTTTAATTTTGAAAAACTAAATTTAAAGATTACAGCTTAAATATATAAGGTGAAAGGATATAATTGCGTTTAAACGTTTTTAAAATATTTTCCCATAAAAGATTTATTTTCATAAAAATAAATAAGAAAATTTTCAATGACAAATAAAATAACAAAGAAAGGTTTTAATTGTAAACATTAATTTTTTGCATGTTTCAATTTAACATAGTTCATTAATTGTTAAGACGATTGCTTTGTTATAAAATTAATATTTGCTAATTACACAAGCGCACACAAATTCAATAGTTAAAGAATTTTGTAACTTTTACAAATTTACAAGTTTTTATATTTTAAATACACTTAATATAAATTAGCCACGAGCAATTATATTAATAATTTTTATCAAATATAAATTAAATAGTTTCAAATTGTTTTTCATTAGTAAACAAAAATATGCTGTTTGCTGATTACCATTGCAATTATTTCCTTCATCGTTAAAGTAAATTATTTTTCAACATACAGTGTATTCAATATCTAAATAAATTGTTCAATAAGTTATCACTCAAGGTAAGCCTGATTCCATACTTCAAAATACATTTCACTATTCCTTCAACTTAAATAAAATTATTTTAGTGATATTCTAACTTATGGAATGAACTGAGAACCAAGACAACTGTCTAATTGAAACGCTTTACCTACAATTGTTAAGTGCGTTTCCACGCCTTTTTTTAAATATTATTTGTTTATTATTTTAGAAAGCCCTTTAAATTTTAACGTTTTATCATTGTCAATAACACTCTATCACATATTTAAATTGCTCAATTCACTTTTACATTAAATAATTTCAAATATTTTATAGTATTTTTTTAGTATTTTCTTTTTTTAAATATAATTTATATATTATTTTAGAGAGCCCTTTAATATTTAACGTTTTATCATTGTCAATAACATTATCACATATTCGAATTGTTCAATTCACTTTGATTTGCGCTTTTTTTGCTTTCTCTTAATTTCAAATTTAATGTCTGCAATTTGATGTTTACTTGTGTTACAATAAAAAATTTCTTTGTTTAAATAGTTTTTAAATTTTATTTTTATTACAATAAAATGCAAAAATTTTGTGATAATTTTAGCAATGCTGATTAAATTAATTTCTATTTTGAACTATGAGAAAATACTTGAATTAATTTTAAAAAATTTTGCAAAGTTTTTAAATGCATTCTTTTATTTAACTGTAGTTTTATTTAAACAGTATCCAATTTAATTTTTCAAAAAATTTTGCCAAATATATCAAACAAATTGTTTATTCAAAGCTTAGTGATCCATTCAATGAAAATAATTCAACTGCATTTGATTAAGTTATTAAGGAATTATTAAAAAAATTAAATTTATCTACCGAAAAAAAAACTTAAAATGAAAATTTATGCTGTCATCCTAATATTATGATAATTACTTTCAGGGAATTATTTTATTTCTTTCTAATTTCAGGGGCGTCATACATTTGTGCGAAGACTAATCCGAAATTTGCGGCAAAATATTTACCTGTGAATATAGATTAATTGAACATGAAAGGAAACACACAGGTGAGACACCAAATGTGTGCGATATTTTAAGCAAAGGATTTATAAGGAAAGATGTATTAATTCGACATGGAAAGACAGACACAGGCGAAAAAACAAATGAAGAATGTCCTGAAATGAAGTATAAAGTCAATGGTAACCATATTTTTTATTCCTTAAAGACTTAAAATAATATAATACATTCAATTATTCTATTAAGTAAAACTTTAAATAAGAGTTTAAGCAATATTTTTACATATTTTTTTCTTTTAGATCCCTTGATTGATTAAAATTTTTTATTTTTTATCTACTTTGAAGAAAAAGCAAAAATACACTGCCTTAAAAGGAGAATTTGAAAGCATATAGAAAATAGTTATAAAGAATGCAAATAAAGTTTTTGTTGGCTTTTTGTTTCTTTTAATTTTATTTCTCTTTGATTTTAATATTTGTATTTGTGGTTAAGATATATGTATGTATATATCGAAAATAAAAAACTTCGAGTAGAAAAGGATCAATATATTAAACAACAGTTTAATGGGTACGGTGGGAATTTGGACAACTCGAATAAATATTCATCAAAATTATTTCTTTTTGTAATACTTTGTGAATTATAAGCTTATAAAAAACGATATTACGGTATTACGGATAATGAACTTAATAAATGTAAAATTAAGGTAATTAAAGTTTAGTTAAAAGCATGTAATGAAGTAATTACAAGTTAAGTGTTAGGATACAAATCGTCTACAGTTGTGATTTCTCTCAGCGAGAATACATTGGGAAAAGGCCACACTATTTGCACAGATAATTGATACAGAAGTGTTGAGCTAGCGGAAGAATTAATCGACATGCATATGTTACCGTGAAAGACCGAAATTGGAGAATGTCGACTTTCACCGGTGAATGTCAACAAACACCAAATACGTCGGTGAAAGATCGAATATTTCATTTCTTTTTTGTACATTCGGACCCTCACCGGCGTATGTCGACAATCACAGATATGCTTTGGTGGGGGTCGAAAAAAGACGAGCCGACAAAGAGGCGACTGGCTGTTTCCCGCCAAATCCTTTGTTCAGCTGGAGTCAGTCAACTTTGTCAGTCTTATGCAAGGTTTGATGGTGAGAGCAACGTTTTCTTAATTTTTTTTTACGATACCCTAATTTATACAAAATGGATGCTGCAGTGAATCGCGATATTTTTCTTGAAAAGTTAAATGCAATAATTGCGGGTAAACGAGAAGACAATTGTTTTTATTTTTCTCAAGAAAAGTACTCTAAAATACTTTCTGAAGTGGTTTCTGCTAAAACTAAGTGCAGCACACCTTTGGATTACAGACGATTAAAACGTTTTGACGTTTTAAAAATCAATGACGAAGAAAAGTTAATTGTACCATTAAAGCCAGGAGAAACGAATATAAAATATTATGTTACAAATGAGGAATTGTTCAGTATACTATATGAAACTCACACCAGAATAGGCCACGGAGGAAGAACACGTATGCCTAAAGAATTGCAAAATAAATACAAAAATATTACATATGAAGTTGTAATGTTGTATTTAAAGTTATGCAAACAGTGTCAAATGAAACACAGCGCGCCTAAGAAAGGTATTGTTGTGAAACCAATGATCAGTTCTGAGTTAAACTCAAGATGTCAAGTTGATCTGATAGATCTCCAGTCAAACAGAGATGACGAATATAAATTCATAATGGTGTATCAAGATCATTTAACTAAGTTTGTCCAGCTACGACCTTTGAAAACTAAGAGGGCGGAAGAAGTAGCGTATAACGTTCTTCCAATATTTTTAACATTTGGTGCTCCAGCAATATTGCAATCAGATAATGGTAGAGAATTCAGTAATCAAGTCATATCCGAAATATGCGCTATGCGGAAAGATGTTAAGAAAGCCTCGTCACAGTCAAACACAAGGCTTAGTTGAAAGGGCCAATCAGGATATACAGAATATGCTAACTGCATGGATGAACGATAACGATACAAATAAATGGTCAGAAGGTTTACCCTTTGTTCAATTTGCCAAAAACACTACATACCACGAAGGAATACGCGAAAAGAGACATAGCATCGTCTTTTTTGACTAGCGAACAAATCGCAAATATCGAAACTGAAGAACAACTTGAAGAAACTGGTAATAGTTCTGAAAAAAATTTGAGCGGTGGTCATAACGAAAACCATATTTCAAAGAAAAATATTGAAGAAGACTTGCAATCTACCACGTCTTCAAATCAAGTTTTGACTGAAAAACAGGAGTTAATTTCAATAAAAAGAGTGGCCGCGAAAGATAATCTTCTACTGCAAGCAACAAAAATGTTACGAACCTCACAAAAACAATTTCCTCCTGCTCAAATTGGTGATACTGTTCGAATACAAGTTCCTGATGTCGACCGTGGTCGTACAAATAACCGAAATGTGTTAGCGGTTGTTGTTGGAATAGAAGACTCCGACTTCTATAAACTTGCAAATAAAAGTGGTCAGTTCGTAATTTGTAAAGAAAAGTTACTTTCCATAGATGAGACTCCTTTTCAAGAAATTTCGCTGAGAGAAGCAGCTGCAGCTAATTCGAGAAGCGGTGGGCACGCTGTCATTGCAAAAGGAAGTGTTCCACAAATAAATGCAGTTGTAAAAGTAAAGGCCTCTTGTGCAATTCAAAGTGTCATAATAGTTTAAATTGTTGCAATAAATAAGATTTGAATCACATAATTTAGTAAGTTTTTGATTACTATTATTTTATTTTCTCATTTAGAATGCATGTGTGTTTTAAGTTCTTAGTCATTCCTCTCAGAAAGAAAGGCGAAAAATTTATCGCGACTGAATTAGGGTGAAGAAAATATAAATCTCGGATATGTTCAACATTCACCATTAGTGCATGGTGAATGTCGACATTTACCGGTGTAAGTCAGAAATTAGGGTATTTAGCAAATACTTCGGACATACACCAAGCGACTAAGTGAATGTTGACATTCACCGGTGAAAGCCGACATTCTCCAGATTTCGGTGTTTCACCGTAACACATACACATTTAGTGGATACCCTGCGTAAAAATCGTCGAAGAAATCCACAAGAAGTAATAAATAAGAAATGAAAACTTGGAGAAGTCATAGGTAGAGAAAATCAAAAAGGTATAACAGTCTTGAAATGGAAGGATAAAAGGGATGTGCTTATGCTCTCTACTAAACATTCAACGGAAATTACGACTGTAAATAAAAAATGGTATTCATTTGATTTGAGGTCTGAAAGCGCGTCGGTATGTCTATTCTGCAATATGGAACTTTATTGTAATTAATATACGGTAGTGCTTCATGTTTTTTTGTATTATTATTAATTTTAAATATTTAATTAGATGTAAATTTTGTTTTACTGAAAATGATAAAATTTAATTGAAATATTTAAATGGATTAAATGATTCTAAGTGTGGTTCTAAGTGAAAGAAATATACTTTGCAAATTTGATATTATAGCACATTACAAAAGCACATTTCCATTCAAGTCGCTTATAGCTGGTGAGTGATCCTCAGTTCGTTTTGCAAACTATCAAAATAATAAAGACGACGAATAAATAAAGGTAACCGTGTCTACGTCTACTCTCGCTGAGAGATCTAACTCAACTACTAATCAACTATTAACCGATTACACGGTACCGAGCTAGTGGTATAATGATTTGAGCTATTGCTTAACCCTTTGGGGCATGGTGGTATTAAAAATTTCCCACCTTTTTGATGCATAATAGTGCATGGTGGGACATTTTTGATCCCACCTCGAAGTATTGGAATAGCTGCACCCTCATACATTTTTTTCTGAACCTTCTTATTTAAAATTAGTTGACCAAGCTTTTAGTAACTTTCAGAAATTTATTAGATTGCGTTGACAAGGTTTATTATCATATAGCAGGTCCATCAATTTTTGAAACCGAAAATTTTGAATATTGCAACTTTTTTTGTGATTTTACGCGAAAAATATTAAAAATAAGTTTTTTTTTATTTTGAATTACTTCTATATAAGCAACTAGAGTTATTCGTAAGAAAAATAAAAACTTTATCGTTTTATTTTTTTTTGTAAATGATGAAAGTGTGGTGGGACTTTATTTATCCCACCATGCAACTTAGGGAATAATAAATGAAAACGCATTTTTATTTATTATTTACTTTTTATAATTAAAACTATAATTTTAATTTTCATTGTATGTAATTTTTGACCCTTCTGATTCAAGATGAACAAAAATACCCTGGATTTTGAAGAAATACCTTCAGATGAAAATTCTATAGTTGATTCTGAATCTGACGAGGAAGAATTGTTTACCCCACTGAAAGAAAGAATCCTACTACTTTCTACTTCAGATGAGTCTGAAAGTAGTGACAAAGAAAATGAACCAGTTCGCCGTAGGAAAACCTTTGCCGAAAAGTCTCCAAAATGTACTCATAACGGAAACACAATTCCAGAGGGGGCATTTGCTTCGAATGTTGGCCCGACTCAATATATTGCAGACTTGCCAGATCCAACACTTTATGACGTGATTTGCAAATTTATAACTGACGACATTATTGACATCATCGTTTTCCAAACCAATTTATATGCAGAACAAAAAAATAAAAGATACACTCCAACTAATGAACAAGAAATTCGCGCATTTATTGGTGTAAATTTAATAATGGGAATAAATCCACTCCCCAGTTATAGAGACGCTTGGAGCACTATACCTCACTTACGCAATGAATACGTAAGTCAGATAATGACTGTAAATCGTTTCGGTTGGCGTCTAAGTCATATTCATATAAATGATAATATGTTAACTCCAGAAAAAGATAGCATTAACTATGACAAATTGTATAAAATTCGTCCATTTTTGGACAAGATACAAGAAAATTTCAAGAAAAATTTTAATCCAGGTATCTTATATTGCACGGTGGGACTATTTGAGTCCCACCTTATAAGCAATCAGAGAATTAAATTATTTATTTATTTTTTTCTTTTTTTACCTATGTATATCCTAATTAATAAAAACACCAATTTTGTTGAATTTTGAACAGTATAAAATTGCTGTGCAACATTGGTATTTTTATTTTCTAAAATTCCGTGCTTCAAAGGGTGAAACACATGGCGCAGGTTCGAGTCCGTGCGGAGCAATTTCTCAAACATCAAATTCTTCAATAAAAAGTAACATTACGAGCTGTTTAAAGTTAATTAATCAAATAAGCTCACAGCAATGTAGGCTGTGAGCTTACTAATATATAAAGAGCTGTCAAAAACAAAAATGGAATCAGTACAAGTTTTTGTTGTTAAATAAATATGTTAAAAGGTAATGTTTTTTTAACTTATTTAACGTTGTAAAGGGATTATAGTGGTGGAATCAACGACACCAGGTGTTGGACACTGAATCAACGACATCAGGTGGTATTTCATTTTTATGCATATGTTGTTTTTTGTTTTAAAGTATTTCTTTTGTCAACATTCATGTTTTAACGTTTAATTTGTCATAATCATTGATACTTGATCAAGTATATAAGTCATCTGTTGGATGGCTGAGTTATGTGATTTAGTCACTTGTTGAATGGCTAAGTTGTTTGTGGTCAATTTGTCTGATTTTTTTTTATGAAAAAACACTAGAAATACATCACCCAAAACTTGTTGGGCATGTTGATGTTATGTCAATTGTTTGTTGTAACCACAAGGCATGAATGTGCATTAAGTGTGCTAGTTCTTTTATACAATATTTTTTTAGCATATGTATGGAAATGAAAACTACGAGAAAATAAACATTAACAGCAATGTCATTACGTTCTAATTTTTTGTTTGACTTTGTAATCAAAGTGTTTTGGGCTATTTCTCATATACCACTTTCTATTTTATTCTAGCTAGTCATTGTGTTTGGATCACTACTATTTTGCAATCGATCAATTTGAACTTGTCTGTTTCAGCCAAGTATTCAACAGCTGTGATTGGCCATTCAAGTTAATATCGTTGAAAAGATTAACCATATATAGGTAATCATTAACAACTCTGATTTCATTAATTACAGTCCATTTAAACGTTTCATTTAAATATTTTTCTCATGAATTCTTGTTTTTATTCTCAAACATAGATCCTCCTAGCACGAGCTAATAAAAGAAAAATAAATTTTAAAAAAATCAAAAAAAGTGAATGGCTGCAGTCAATTGCAATGATACGCAGAAAATCATAAAAGCTCAACAGGAGGTCATAGATATGTTGACCCGAAAATTTAAAGAATTGGAAGATAGACTAAAACCAATCTTTGCAAATTTTTTTACACATAAAAAGCGTCACTAGAAATGGATATCAGTAATTATGATTCAAATAATTGCGTCACTTTTTTTGTTACTGCGCAGAAGTGTTTTTTATAGGATATCAGATGTTTTGGCAGTACCATTTGTGCTTGCATCTGCTTTTATGGCATTTAAAATTTGAGCTTAACTTTCATAAATTAATTATAAACATAACTCAAACTTAAAACTAAGGTCAGCTGGTGGAACACTGAACTCGAGAAACAGAGGCAGATGGCTAGACAATTATTTAACGGAGCAAAGAGAATGGGGGACTGGCAGTCATACCGCATTGCTCTAACAAAGTATAATAAAAAACGTAAGTTCTTCTGGCGTAAGTTCTGTGAACAGCTGGATGATGCTGCGACCGCAAGTAAAGTGGCCAAAATTCTATCCAGAGATCACAAAAATACTCTAGGCTCAATTAAGAAGCCTAATGGACTATACACAGCGTCCGGGAAGGAAACTCTGGAAGCAACACTAAAGAGCCACTTTCCAGGATGCTGCAGAGAGGTGGATAGTTATAATCCGGTGATGAATTAATCATTACCCGGAAACGGTCGGACACAGATCCTAGGGAAATTTTCAATTGGGGATCCATAAAATGGGCTTTCGACTCCTTTAAGCCCTCTAAAGGGATGGCTTTCAGTGTGTATGTTATGCAGATGACATAGCTAATACAGTTAAAGGCAAATTTGAAAACACCCTAGTTGAGTGCATGCAGAATACCTTACATATTGTTAAGGACTGGTGTGTATCGGTTGGTTTAACAATCAACCCACACAAGATCAGATGTATACCCTTCACTCGAAGAAGGAAACTACAACTAAACACATTACGACTAGATGATAGACTAGATAGACTAGTTGATCTTTAACATGAGTAATTAATGATTCGCGCATTTTTCAGTTTGTGTACAGAGCTCCTCGCGCAAAGAAAAATTTACGTGTTGGTTTTTAGATTCCAGGAGAAAAATAGGCATACTTTTGCGGGACTGCCCAGAGTTTCCGGAGGTCTGTTTGTTTCAAGCAAATTTTTAGTGGCTCGCCCCGCAAGAGTGTCTGAGTTTCCTGAAATTTAAGTGAGTTTTTTCCCTTTTTTCCGTTTTATTTTAGTGAAGCATGATTTATATATTTTAAAATTTTAATTTATATATTTATTTGTATTATAGCTAAACTATTAATTGTGGCTTTGTAAAATATAAAGAGATTATATAGATTTATATATATATATTAGGGTGGTTCAATTTTTTTTTTGAATTAAGCGTACCCCCTAGTTGTGTTCTATAGATAATTTTAAGCAACTTTCACCAAGAAAGTGTGGTTCTATTTTGAATTTCGAGCCTGCTGATTTTTGAAAATAGGTGTTTTTTCACATCAATACAAAAACCAGAAACAGCATTAAAATATTTTTTTTAGATGTGTGCATGGGTGTATTTGGGAAAGAGGAATTTGAATCTGACATTGTTTTTGTAATAAATTTATGTTTTGATGCCCAATTTGTACAAAAAAGACTTAAAATGGCCAAAAAAACTCAAAATAGACCAAAAAAGCTCAAAATGGACAAAAAAATTGGAATTTTTGTATGAGAAGTACCCTTATTTATAATAATCTTTTTGCTAAGATTATATATTTTAGTCAAAAAATGAGATTCACAAGTTTTTGTGATGATATTACAACTACAAAACTCAAAGTTTTCTTTGTTTACTCGTCTTTTTTAAATCTTTTTTTGTAACTTATTTTTTTGTAAATAACAGGGCTGAATATTATGGAATAACAAAAAGTAAAAGAAAAACAGTGACAAAACAAATATAAAGATAATTTAAAAAGTGAATAGAAAATTTCGTTGTTTTTAATCTAGAATGGATCTAGTGCTGTAACAACAAAAAGTGAAAGAAAAAAAGTGACAATTACATATAATCATGTTGTACATAATCAAACAAATTATACATTTAATTACCCACAGAATTAATACTACCGCTAACCCAATTGTATCTAAAGCACGAAGTCTATCTTCAGAAAAATTGTTGGCGGCCAAAACGGAATTTGATTTGCTAACTAAGCAAGGTTTTTGCAGACCTTCAAACAGTCCTGGATCTTCACCATTACACTCAGTTAAAAAAAAAGAACGATGAATGGAGACCACGCGGTGATTATCATCGGCTTAATGCTATAACCATTCCGGATCGTTATCCAATACCATTGATTCGCGGTTTTTCTCATTTATTACAAAACATTTGTATATTCTCTAAATTAGACCTAACTAAACGTTCCGAAAACAACTATTATCACACCATTCAGACTCTTTGAGTTCACTAGGATGACTTTCGGTCTCTGTAATGCTGCGCAGTCGTTCCAAAGATTTATTCACTAGGTTTTAAAGAATTTACCGTTTTGCTTCGTATATTTGGATGATATTTTGATTGCATCCAAATCAGAGACAGAGCATTTTAATCACCTCGATCAAATTCTTAGACGATTACGAGATCATAGCTTATGTAGAAAATGCGAATTCTTAAAACAAAGCACAAATTTTTTAGGTCACTTTATCAGTTCAGAAGGTATTAAACCTCTCCTGATAGGGTCGAAGCTATTTGTAATTTCAAGCAATCTAGTACGATTTTTAGGCATAGTAAATTTTCATAGAAAATTTGTGCCCAATGCAGCACATCATCAATCACAAATCTGTTATTAAATATCATTTTTTTATTGAAAATTATTACTAATTGTTTTGTTTTTTGTTTAATTACAGTACATAGAAGGTTAATGTATGAAAAAAATATAAAATATGTAGGTTAAGCTTCAAACAAAATCCTGCGGACTTAGTATCCAGAGGTGCGACACCTAGTCAACTTTTTTAAGTTTGAACAAAACTATGGTTTGAAGGTCCGCAGTTCCTAAAAACACAATGTTCCAAGTGGCCAAGGGAACAAGTACAACCAGTAAGAGTCCCAGAAGAAGAAAAAAAAGTAAATTTTACATTAAGCGTGAACGATGGAACTAATCATAAAACAGATAATGATGAACATCCAGTATACTGCATAGAACATTCAAATTCATTCAGAAAATTACAACGAGTAATGGCATAGATAATTCGTGCTGTACAACACTTCAAGGTAAATAGATCACATGCACAGCTACTATCGGTTGAGAATTTAGATAATGCTCATACGATTTTAATTCGAACAATTCAATGCAAATCTTTTAATGACGAAATAAAATTGCTTAAGAAACAAGAACAATTGCATAAGTCGAACAAATTAGCAAAACTAGTGCCTTTCCTTGATGCAGAAGGATTGATGCGTGTGGGAGGAAGGTTACAAGCAGCTGATATAAAATATGGCACAAAGCACCCAGTTCTACTACCAGCAGACAAATTTATTACAAAACTAATATTAACTAATCTGCACAATACACATCTACATGCAGGACCACAGGCGTTACTGGCAATTTCCAGGCAATCCTATTGGATAATACATCTACCAATAACAAGAGAACAGAAGGCACGTCCATTTTGCAATAAAGGGGTAGATTTCTGTGGCCCTATGTATAATCACTTTAGAATACGGGGAAAACATCCACAAAAGACTTACATTGCAGTCTTTTGCTGCTTTGCGACAAAGGCGATTTACGTGGTAGTAGTTTCGGACCTGAGCACTGAAGGTTTTCTGGGTGCATGAAGGATTACATCACGACGAGGACGTTGCGAAAATGTCTATTGTGACAATGGCCGAAACTTTGTCGGCGCTAAACGACAGTTAGAAAAAGTAGCAAATATGCTTCAAAGTGACAGTGCCCGAAGGAAAATTGCGAACTTTGTTTGGAGTAAAATAATTCAATTTCATTTTATACCTTCCAGATCCCCTCACTTCGGTGGACTGTGGGAGGCTGCTGTAAAATCGACGAAAACCTTACTACAGAAAACTATAGCGTCTGCTGCAATCACATACGAAGAGCTTTGTACAGCTACCAGTGAGGTTGAAGCTATATTAAACTCAAGGCCATTAACAACGCTGTCAAACGATCCTAATGACTTAATGGCTCTAACACCAGCACATTCCCTAATAGGCGAACCTTTGACTACTACTACCGAATCAAATCATGTAGAAAATAAAATGTCACTATTATCAAGATGGCAGTTAGTAAGCTATATCAAAAACGAATTTTGGCGACGTTGGTCATCAAAATATCTTAGTGAGCTTCAGAAAAGAGCTAAGTGGATAAAGGTATATCCTAATATAAAGCCTGGGACTTTAGTCACTATTAAGGATGAAAACCTCCCTCCTACAAAATGGTTAATGGGAAGAGTTATCGAATCATTTCCAGGCCCTGATGGAAAAGTACGAGTCGTGGATGTAAAAACAGCCACGGGTATATATCGACGCGCAATTCATTGAAGAACCGAATTCAAGCCAAGAGGTCACGTACGATCCCAACTAAATTTGCTATTCCTAATATGGTGGAATGCAAAAAAAAAAAGAGAAAAACAAAAACTGAAAATTGAACAAATATGTCTGGATTGATTTTATTCCTCGAGTAAATTATAGGAATTGTGAGTTATTTTTTCCCTATCGTTTCATAATGTATAAAAAAAAATAATTTTTTGAACTTTACTTTATATATTCCTGTGTCATCTGTTTATTTTGAAATTGGAATAAAATTTTCTAAGAAATTTATTTAAGCATGGAAATATTTCATAAAGGTAAGGACACCTTAATTAAGTTTAAAATCACATTTAAGTCATCAAAATTATTAAAATATTTTTAATAAGAAATATTGGCGGGGACATATTCGCAAAAAATTTTAGACTGCATATTTCATTTGTTCACCACGTGATCAGAACGTGATCAAGTTCAGTGACCCTTATTTTGTTGTACTAGGCACACCATACATTTATATGTAGTAGTTCTATATACGAATGTTAATTTGAGTTAAAAACCCAAAAATAAAAATTTATTTAACTAAAAAATATTTATGGTTTAATAGATAATATAATTATAGGAAATGGAAGTATTTAGTAATTCATATTCAAAATAAGATGGGAGGCTCATGTTATATACAAAGTTTTAGCACAAATAGAGACATACAATGTCGGCAAAGACAAGAAGATGCAACACGTGGTCGGCCAAATCGCTGTAGGCACCCTAGGGGGCATCAAAATTTTAATAAAAATAGAGCCGTACAAGATCGGCAAAGACAAGAAGACGCCACACGTGATCGGTAAAGTCGCCGTGGGCACCAAAATAGATCCATTATACCCAATAGGTACATTCGGTATAATACCGTAGAATAGTTTTTTTAATATCTTTTACGTATATGAAGTTTATATGAAAACGGCATTTACAAAAAAGTGTACCGAGGGTCGTAAAATTCTGATAAGGGAATATATGAAAGAATACATTAAAACCAAAAAAATTTAAATTTTGAAAAATATTTCATAGAGGAAGGAAGGAAGGTTGTATCTTTGAAAAATTTTATTATATTCAGATTAGTTCCGTATTGGTATAAGGATATACTGAGAGATATAGCATCTTCAATAGACGGTCTGAAAGAAGTTGAACGAAAGGCTATCTACCCTTTCTTTGAATTTATTGACCGTTACAGGGGGGTTAAAGCCAATGTTCTTCTAGCCATGATAAGTGACAAAACTGAATATAATCATGGTATGAATTCTTTAATGAAAAAAGTAATGAGATTAATTGCAACACATGTAGGGTCAAGTAATATAAATTTATTGGATGCAATTAGTCACGATAGCTCACGGTATATAGGTACCATTTTATCAGCGGTAGCAGAACTTATTTTTCGCCGTGAAGATATTCCCATTTTCAAATAAAATTTTGGAATACATTCATCCCGAAACATGAACCAATTGAAATTATAAAAATTATACGTAAAATGATTTTATTTCCAAATAGAGAGCCTTTAATGCCATTGAAACCATGGTATAAAGATTTCAACGGTGAAATAGTAAAGTATCCATATCTAAATAGATATATAACGAAAGGAATGTTTGAAATAATTGGAGAAAATCAAATATAGATAAGTGAACTACCTATTGGTACAAGTGCCGAAAAATATGAAATATTTTCAATTTCATAATAAAATTGATAGTAATAAATTAAATCAACTTAAAGGAGAAAAAGACGGCGTGTACATTAAATTCAAATTAATTAGCTCATTACTTTAGATAATTTCAATTTGCTAGACCGAGATGGTGTAATAAAGAATTTTGAAACAACAGGGGAAATATTAAAGGAATATTTCAAAGTACGTGACGAGTTTTATTCAGAAAGAAAAAAAAAATTTTATGAAAATGATCTAGAAAATAAAATAAATAATTTATATAAACATATGGAAGAAATTAATAAACCAGAAAGTGAAAGGGTGTATATATTACATAGATGGATTTCTAAGGTAGATTATATAGATGTGCTTTTGAAAGAAAAAGATTTAAAATTTGCAGAATTAAATGCCCTTCGCGCAAAGAGTGCACATAGTTTATGGTTAGAAGAATTGGATTAATTAGAGAATAAATTAAACAATATTAAAGATTTGGAACAATTAGATTCTGAAGATTGTAATGAATTGACCGTAATGGAGTTTGAATATGTAGAAGATGAAGAAAACGAAATAGAAGTTGATTGTTTTGAATTTGAATATCAAGATGAAGAAGGAAATGTTATTGAAGTTGATTGCAATGAACTAAACTTACATAGTGCAATTTGAATATGAAGAAGAAACAGATAATGTTGGAGAAGAAGCAAAAAAAGTTGAAGAAGCAGATAATATTGGAGAAGCAGATAATGTTGAAGCAATAAGAAATTTAACAGAAGCAGAAAAAAATAAAATAGCGCAAAGAGCACTTGCACTGGAATCAAGGTGCAATAAATTGGTAAGTTATTTTTAAAAGTGGAAGAAATTTTTTAAATAAAATTTTATTATCAATTAGGAATTGATTGATGTATTAAGTAGATCCTGTCGAAGCGGTGGAGTTGTACAAAAACGACCATGTGCACAAGAAAGTAATTATAGGCAATTATATGATGCAGTAGAAGTGTATTTGTGGGAATTTTTGTTACAACTTTTAATGGATAAAGAATGTGAAGAAATTATATCATGAACGGGCAACGGGTAGGAATTTTAATTAAATGATCCCACTGAGGGATCATTTAACCATTAGCAACCATGGTCGTCAAATGACAACTTTACGGTTTATATTTTCTACTTATTGCAATATATTTTTTTATAAAAAATTTCCTAGCACAGTCATCGCATTGGTATGTTTCGCGCACACAAAAAATATTTTCATAAACTTTGAGTTTATATGTAGAGTGATATGCCAAGCTAACTAAATGCATGTCGTGATTTTTAAATTTTTTATCATTGGTTCAGTTTAGATATTGTTCCTGTGCGCTTTATTATCACTTTGTTTTAAATTTTTGATTATAATATATTATAATACTCTTCTGCTACCTAGTGTATAATATTTGATGAACTATCTACATTAGTCCATACGACCTGGGGAGGATATAACTATATTTGGTAAGTTCAAATTCTTTATAAATTAAAGCTATTTTTCATAACTCTACGTTTGTAGTTAATATTTCTAGATACTTAAAATGGCATCTAAAAGGTGTTTGAGCTTGAAAGAAATAGAGGATGAAGAATTTTGGTACGACTTGGAAGAGGGACCGATAGATATAGTCGAGCTGCCACCAGATAATGTCGATAGGCTTTCTGATTGTGAGGACATTGACGAAGATATTTTGGAAGACACAATGATTAAAGATGTTCCTGGCCAGTTTGAAATTCATTTACCCAAATCTGAACGAAAAAGAACTAAAAATCTGCAATCGGATTGGAAGAAAGTCGATGCACATTTTCCTCAAGAGTCTTTAAAATCAAATCATGTATGCAAGAAAATTTAAAAGATAAATCGCCTGTTCAAATTTTTGAAGAGCTTGTAAGTATAGATATTTTGAAATTTATTGTAACGCAAAGTAAATTATATGCATCGCAAGAAAATCGTCATGAATTCAATTTGACTCCAAACTGTCTAAAAAAATTTATTGGCATATTATTGCTATCGGGATATCATTCAATGCCACAAGAAAGATTATATTGGTGTGAAGATGAAGATATAAATGTTCAGTGTGTAAGAAATTGTATTACAAGAAACAGGTTTATGGCGATAAAACGAAATTTACATTTTAACGATAATTCTCTGTTATCATCCATGGAGAATCGAGACAAAATTTTTAAAATTCGTCCTCTACTGGATAAAATGAAATTGAATTTTAAGAAGTTTGGGATTTTCTCCAGGTAACTTGCTATAGACGAACAAATGGTGCGTTACTATGGGCACCATTTTCTCAAGCAGTTCATAAAAGGAAAACCCATCAGGTTTGGATTCAAGCAGTGGTTATTGTGCTCTTCACTCACTGGATATTGTTTTCATATGAATTTGTATGAAGGTAAAAACGACGAAATTTTTTTTGACAGTTTAGTATCTACCGTCGTTTTATCTTTGGCGTCTCACTTACAACATCCTAAAGAACATTCATTATATTTTGACTTTTTTACAAGTTTCAATTTGATGTGCAAATTAAATGAAAATGGTATAAAAGGCACCCGAACTGTAAGAATGAATAGAATGAATAACTGCCCTATAAAAAGCGATACTATAATGAAAAAAGAAAAGCGAGGATCGTATGATTAGCGATTTGATAAGAGAAACAAAATTCTGGCGATAACATGGAACGACAATAAGTGTGTGAAAATGTTAACCAACAATTTAGGAATAATGCCACTTGAAAATGTGAGAAGATGGTCCAAATCGGAAAAGAAAGTACTTTATGTGGATCGTCCATTTATTTTATCGCAGTATAACAAATTTATGGGAGGAGTAGATAAATTGGACTGGAACGTTCAAAAATATCGAATAAGGTTCCGAGGGAAAAAATGGTATTTCCCGTTATTTACAAACGCAATTGACGTTGCGCTTTACAATGCGTACGTACTGTATACTTCTACAAATAATCCAATGACATTATTAGACTTTCGGGGTTGGGTTTTAGTTTAGAGTTTAGGGTAGGGATTTATAAGGGTAGTTTTGGTGAAAACGATACGGACATGCTAACATTTGTGTCTACAATTGTCGCAATTAGATATGTTTACACTCAAAAGTAAATTTCTGTGGTTATACTCAAAAGTTTATTGAGTGTAATTATTAAAAATGTTATTATACTGTAAAATAATTTTTCACCGAAATAAAATATCAAATAGTAAAACCATTTAATATTTACGTAAAATAATTTTAAAGGTACAAATTTTAATTCTGAATGATTTGTAATGTCATTATTGCAATAGTAACCACGATTGAGAACTCTTACAATATCACCTATAAAGCCGCAGTAAAAAACGCTAATGTTTTATAACATTAAATTGAATTACGATAAGTAATTATACCCAAATATGGCAATAAAATCAAATTTTTTGGTAAGAAGGCGGAGTTTAATTTTCAACTATTCCGGTCCATTTAATCTTTTCATCTTCAATAACAAGTGGAGGGAACAAAAGTTCCCTTCCACTAGTGGTGCTCCTTCTTAAATCTTACAAATTTGAAATTGAAATTAGCTTTCACTTTACCCTTGATGATTGTTATTGAGATAAACTGCTGTTTATTATTATGAGAAATAGTCATTTATATATATTATATATATATATATTAGTCACTATAAAAGGGAATAAAAGCGAATCTCAAGTGGTCTGTATGACACATATTTAACCTTTGATGGATGATATTTCGCACCAACATGATATTTCAACAGTTGTTGTTGTTTTCTGCTATTCAATTATGATAAGTAATAATTAGAGAAAAATATTTTTTGTCAGAAACGAAATATCAAAAAGTAAAACCATTTAATATTTACGTAAAAATAATTTTAAAGGTTCAAATTATAATTCTGAATGATTTGTAATGTCATTATTGCAATAGTAACCACGATTGAGAACTCTTACGATATCGCCTATAAAGCCGCAGTAAAAAACGCTAATGTTTTATTATATTAAGTAGAATTACCATAAATAATTATAATTTATGATCGCAAAAAAATTACATTTTTGTGAAACATTATTGCAGGCAATATTCTTTTAACCCCATTAACACAGCCTTCATTTAAAATTTGACTCATATGTCAAAAAAATTTCACTTTTCTATTGTCAAAATGAACACGTGCCAGTGATTTTCATATTTCACAAATCATGAATTATTATTGTGTTAAAAATTAAATTTTGCAATAAATACTTTAAAATTTTATTTAATTTTTGTTACTAAAGTGCTTATAAACAATTAAAGTGTTTTATTTCATAATTTCTTTAAAAACAAAAGACATTCGACGGGTGAGTAATCAAAAATTTTAAAAATTTATTGCATTGTGTCCATATTAATAGTGTAAAATGGAAATGTTAAGAAATTTCTCACACGAACTCAACCGAAAAGAATAAACTTTGTTCAGACCCCGAGTCAGAGGACAACCGATGTAAATTTTACTTTTTCGATATTTTTAATGAAATAAAATTGAGTTTATTGGATATAATTTATTCACAATGGAAGTCGGGTTTTCCATTATTCAATTAAAATATTTCATCAATATTTTATAAAATTTTTTAATAAAAATTTGTGTTTTTTTTATTTAAAGGTCGCCAGAAGATGGGGTGTTATACAAAATAAACCAAAAATGAATTATTCAACAGTCAGCAGTAGTTTGCGTAGTTATTATGATAAAAACATAATTGGTAAAACTGTTGGGAAAAATAATGTTTATCATTTTGTATTTGATGTTTTAAGTTTAATAGGGTAGATGATTGAGATGATGAAGAGATGATTAGTAATTTAGTAAAGGAGCAAAAAAATTATAAGTTAATAATGTAAATTTTGTATATTCAAAATATGTTTTAAAAGATAAAGTAATATTAAAGTTATTATTGTTAAAGTTGAAATATGATATATGGAAGATGAACTGTTATTAAAAATCGAAAAAAAAAATTAACACAATTATATGTTCATAAACAACAAAATGGATTTTTTAATAAATTTATATTAATGACGTTTTTATTGTTATAATTTTATGTATATAATTATAATTTTATTTGTTTTTTATTTATTTGTTTTTAGGTGGCTTTTTCAGCAAAATTTAAAAATTAAAAATAAAACAAATATTTGATTGTAAGTAAACAAGTTTTGTGGTTAAAATATATTAATTCATTTGTTTTTAGGTGAAATCGAATCTTTAAAGAAGACCCAAAGGAAATTTACTGCTGCGGAGACCCGTAAATTTATTAATGTATGGAGGGATTTCTCCCAGATCTCCGCAGCAATAAAAGGAATTTGGGGGTTCTGCATCGTATGAAAATACAGCTGGAAGAGGAAGAAAATATTTTTCTTTCAGTTTTAGACATCCGCTACAGAATTTCTAATTTGTCCTGGCGCTACAGGTATGTAAAAGTTTTTTGTAAAAGTTTTTGTTAATCGTAGATAATTTTTAGGTCTAGCCTCCTTCATGAAATGTTGGGGGGCTTTTGAAGTAATTATGCGGCGGAATATCAAGAGGAGAGTTTTGAGGGTAGCAAATTAAATTGCAATTATTTAATTTCATTTATTTATTTTATTTTTTATTCATCTTGTACAGAAGAGGGTTCCACAAACCCACTGTCATCGGCTCTACCAGTGCCAGGGTCCCGGGTGGTAGCAATGTCATCAAACTCTTCACCCAATCTGTCAGCGTCGCCAGACTCTCCTATGTCATCTGTTAGTGAGGAAGCATCACTTAGGAGTAAAAATAGCACACATGAGTTTTTGAAGAAAAAACTCAATGACATGGAAATATTTGCGAGGGAGACCGCAAATACTTCCGTAGAAGTGGATAGAGAGTGGAACAAAATTTTCGCACTGAAATCACGGGAGTTTCTTGCAAACAACTCGTTTGACATATGATGCCTTTTAATAGAATATCTTTCAAAAATAGTTGAATCACTACATCTCCCAGGGCTTCCTAGATTTATGTACATTAATCGATACCTGTAGTCCACCACAGCAAGAAGTATTGTGGAATAACTGCTTTTATAGCTATAGTATTCTCTATCATCAGATTTCTGAGGTTTTATTTTGATATGGCAACCATCTATGGCACCGTAACATTGAGGAAAACCAAGTTTTTCAAAACCAGCTACATTCTCATCAATTTTCCCTTGCGTAGCAGGATAAAACTCTGCAAAAACATTCCCAAAAATTTCAACAACTGCTCTACAAAAATCCAAAAATATGTGTCCCACAGTGCTGATCCCTACGCCAAACAAATCAGCAGCTGCTCGATATTCTTGGGATGAACCCAAAACATATAATGCCATAGCCACCCTTTTATCGAGTGGCATAGCATTACGCCAGTTTGTATCTTTTTGTTTTATTAATGACATTTTGTCTGCTATTTTTCGAAACGTACTTCGTTTCATCCGAAAACGATTTTTAAACTTAGCGTCCGAAAATTCAGGAACAGTTTTTTCCCAGTATGTTGATTCTCTAGTCTGAAATTCAATTTTTGAAATATTTTTACGTAGCTATTCTATTAAAAACTTACGCTAGATAGCTCCCTTAAATTCAAAAGGTAGCAATTCGCAATTTGTACATCAATCGTATTCTTTAATGTCCTCATTAGACTTATTGTTGAAGAAGATTATGCCATATTAATTGAACTGTGAAAAGCCTCACAAACTGCAAGTAAAATTTCCCTTTCTTCTTCACTAATATCCATTGTTTAACTTTATAAAACACTTTACCGAAATAAATTAACAACTCTCAACTTTTCTTTAATTTTTTAGTTAAAGCACTTTTAAAAAATTTAATAACCTGTTTTGAGATTTAGACGGCATGTTTTTTTTTTGTAGTGACTACAGACTTTGCTGTTAAAACGGAGTTCTTTTGTATGGAAGACTACAACGTTGTAGTTCCGTCGGTGAAGAACGGGTATAACACAGCACACGAGGTGATCAAAAGGAGTACCATGGGAAAGCACCTTGATCTCACCACAGTTGGGTGGATTGTGAATATGCTAAACAGCAGGAATATACTCGTGGAGACAAGCAGTCTGTCGTCACAACAAGAGGATGCCCACAAGGAGGATCTCTTTCCTTCCTCCTATGGCTTATTGTTGTGGATGAGTTACTTCGTAGGCTAGGACGGGCTTGCTTTCAGTGTGTATGCTATACAGATGACATAGCTATCACAGTGAAAGGCAAATTTGAAAACACTCTAGTTGAGTGCATGCAGAATGTCTTACATATTGTTAACCCAGCGGATTTTTGTAGCGCTCGTATACGAAGCTCAATCCGAGCGCTTTGTCACCATATTTATTTGGAGTACAATCCGAGCACTCGAATTGAGCTCTTTTTGTGTATGAGAGCTCATATAAATATCCTAGCACACGTGTTGTCTGGATTAGCTTGCTTTATAGTAAGATTGATTGAAATATAAAAAAAAATTAGGCGCCTCTAGGAGTTGTAAATTTATATTTATAGAACTGTTTTGCAAAATAGTTTTTGGTATGACATTTAGTTCAAGTGAAGAAGTTGTTTTGAACGGTTGAAAAATTGTAAAGTTTTATAGTTTTACAGCATATTTTAGTGAGAACTTTTTAATCGATATATGTAAGTATAAATATTTTTATTCAAATTAAATAAATAAATTTTAAATATAAGCTTTAATTAAAAAATAAAGATGATTAGACTGTTAGTAAAACTTCTCGATGCATGGTAAAGTTAATTAAAAGTAATGCATCCCTGATATGTAAACGTATTTATTGTTCAAACGTTTTTTAACGTTGAGCTTACTTAATGGGAATTAATTCAAGCAACAAACACGTTTCAAGCTTTTTTTTATGGCTAAAATAATTTTTCTTTATTCAGCATTTAACGAAATCGAAAATGAGTACTAACAGAATTAGTAAGAGATATTTTAAGACATTAGTTGCGCGTGAAATTCAGGGAGATACTAATAAAAGACCTGAAACCGCCATT
Organism: Acrocera orbiculus; assembly: GCA_947359355.1. Taxonomy (NCBI): domain Eukaryota; kingdom Metazoa; phylum Arthropoda; class Insecta; order Diptera; family Acroceridae; genus Acrocera; species Acrocera orbiculus. The sequence goes on from OX375757.1 coordinate 16,208,826, forward strand.
TACGTAGACAGAGAACTATCTGAAGAAGAAGTTTTGTCACAATGTGAACAATTAGATTTCAATGCTGGAAGTCTAGAAATAACTACTTCTGATGGTTCTTGTGAGAACTTTGCTAAAGATCTTGCCTGTTGGCTAATTAAGAGTAAAACATCTCGTAAAGATGCTGATGATCTTCTGAAGTTATTACAAAAAGAGGGCCATAATCTTCCATCGTGTAGCAAAACATTGTTACAATCAAAAAACAGCAATCTACAAATTACACTTGGAGAGTATTTTCATTTTGGACTTGCAGAAAGCCTTACTTTGCTTAACTTAAATTTGCCAAAATCAGTAGACACTATTTTGATTGATATCGGAGTAGATGGCTTGCCACTTTTCAAGAGTTCGGCTCAAACTTTGTGGCCCATATTAGGAGCTATTAGCGGTTATAAAAACATAAAATCATTTTTAATAGGAGCATATTTGGGTCCTTCTAAGCCAACAAATATATCTGAGTATTTGGATAATTTTGTGAATGAAGTAGAGGAGTTAGAATCCTCTGGCTTGCAAAATAATGGTAGGCTTCGATAAATTAAAATTCGATTGTTTATTTGTGATGCTCCAGCCAAAGCGTTTTTAACTGGCACTGTTGGACATACATCTGCAAATGGTTGCACTAAATCCTCGCAAATAGCCAAACAAATTAATAATACGCTAACTTACAGTACCACAGTTTCAGCTCTTCGAACTGATGCTGATTTCAGGAACCGGAGCCATAAAAACTTTAATAATTCATTTTTTTAAAGTAATAGGCATCCATTGGAGAAAATAAATATAAATATAATTTCAAAATTTTCTTTAGATGTGTTAGGGTAAAAGCCCTAGACAAAATTTCAAAAAAAAAAGAAGAAAAAAAAAGAAAATTAATTAATATATATATTTCTGCATGCTATGCAGAAAGATACATTTCTAAATAAAAAAGAAAATTAACTAAATATATTTTCGCATGGCTTGCGGAATCAAAATTTCACTGGGGCAAGTGAACTCAGTGAAGTTTTGATTTCCGCTTGCTATGCAAAAAGCAAATTGTAAATGATTTAGTGCTTAGTTTTCGAAAGCACAATTTTCACCGAGGTAAATGAACCTTGGTGCAGGTGTGTTTTCGGCATATTTAATTTGGTATAAATAGTTGTAATTTTTTGGAAAATAAATCAGTTGTTAATTCTACACCAAGAACTTCGTTTAACTCTCTAAGTTACCAAAGACCAGCGTTGCCCGCTAAAACTTTTGGTAACTTAGTAAAACATCCAATTTTCCTGCTATTAATTTTTTTAAGTTACCAAAGACCAGCGTTGCCCGCTAAAACTTTTGGTAACTTAGAAAAATTCCTCAGTCATCGAGTGCGCAAAGTTACCAAAGACCAGCGTTACCCGCTAAAACTTTTGATAACTTAGGCAAACAGTTAACCAGCGATCTTCCACAATAAATTGGTAATTTTACAAACTAAAGATTTTTCTTTTATCTCCAGCTAACAAGCGTTTCCCGCTTAATCACTTGCCATTCAAAAAGCAGCGTTTCTCGCTACGGCCTTTTGATAAAACGGCTATAATACTATCAAGCGTTTTCCGCTAAACCACTTGCCATTCAAAAAGCAGCGTTTCTCGCTTCAACTTTTTGATAAAACAGGCAAATATTACTAACAAGCATTTCCCGCTGACATATAACAACAACAGAAAAGAAATAGGTTTTTTCTCTATCTTCCACAATCATGGAAAGACCCTCCTATAAGACAGGTGAACTACATAACAGATGTCATGCATTTAATCGATTTAGGTAAAATGAAAAAAACCCTAACGAGCATTTGGACGAATTCACACAACCGTAATAAGCTATCAAATTCAGTAAAGCAAGACCTAAATTTGTATTTCATCTCGCTGCAATCATTCCTTCCCAAAGAGTTCTGCCGAAAGCCAAGAAGCATAGAACAGATATCGAGATGGAAGGCGAGTGAGTTCCGACAAGTAGTTTTATACACAGGAATCGTATTTTTAAAGAACGATAAAATTTCTGAAGAACTATATGAACATTTCCTTCTGTTGCATGGTGCATATAGACTTATTTCTTGCGCCAAAAATTGCTGTAATAATTTAACAATGGTTCAAGAAATATTAGAAGTATATGTCGCAAATTTTGAAATTTTATATGAAAAAGATAAAGTAAAATATAATGTTCATAACTTGATTCATTTAGTAGAATGTGTAAGGCTCTATGGTAATGTGGACAGCTTCTCAGCATATCAGTTTGAAAACTACATGCAAACTTTGAAGAAGGACTGCAGACAACCAACAAAAATACTGCAACAAATTAATAACCGAATTAACGAAAGAAGTATCTTCATTAAAGACAAAGTTGTTCCAAAGCAAGGTTTTTCAAAATCAAGACTTAGTGCTTCGGGCATTTATAGCAGTTATGATTTTGACATGTTTCAGCTTAGTGAGTTTGCACCTAATGATCATTGCTATATTTAGCCCCTGATACTAATAAGTCACAGGGTTTTTTGCAAACTCAGATGGAGAAAACTTTATCAGAGGACTTAAATATTGCAACATTAAAGGTTATTTTGAGCAGCCATATGAATCAATTCAAACACTAGGCATATTCCTTGTAAGCAAAATATTAAATGAAGAAGAGATATTTTTCATTAAAGATATTTCTTGCAAACTAGTATGCCTACCGGTCTCGGATGGCTTGTTTTTAATCCAGGTGCTTCATCAGTGTCATTTTTAGTGGTGACATAATGAATATATAATATGCATAATATATGTATATAATAAAATATTGGTATTAAATAATTGTATTAAGAGTTAGATAATATTAATTGTCGCACTTGAATTTTTTTCCAGAAAATGTTTAAGCCAGAATGTTCGTATAAGTCTTCCGTGCTGTCAAATAAACCGTGCGTACAAGGTATGAAAATTCACATATAAGATGCATTTTTTTAAATTTGATTTTATTAGGGAAAGAAAATATTAGTGGTAATTACTGCTTGGGTTAAAAAACGCAGTTGGAGAAGTTAGAGGGAATGATAAAAAAGCAGAATCTACAAATGAAAGACCAGCGGGAAATTCTAGGAAAGCAAAAAGTGCTTTTGCTGCAGCTGTATGAGAAGTTTATTGCTAAAAAATCTAAACTTAAGATCTTTCCAATTAAAAACTTCAGATGGCTAACAAACTGGCAAGAATTGGTGACGGAGACACCTACCCACCTTCTATTCGAGTGTGAGAGGTTGATGACAAAGAGACTCAAACATCTTCTCGCTCGCTACTTGCCCTGAACAAGGGAGGGTGAGTTGAGACTAAAAGATGTTTTGGCTCTGGCAAAGGAGCTTGATATCAAGTTTCCAACATAATATGGCCAGCGGGGAGCACAATTGACCGATTCTGGTCGCAGTGCAGCATGGCCCCCTCAACTTTTAATAATAAAAATAATAAGTAAGGATAACTGTACAAAAATATCCAAACTATACACAAATTTGGATATGTTGAAAATGGGAGGGAAATGTTGAAATGGTCAAAAAAATAATTGAGAAGCATGGGCTAACCAATTCTTTGGGATGGATAACAAGTAATTTATTATTCATTAGCATAAAGATGATTTATGGCCCAGAATGGGCTACAGAAAATAAAGGAAAGATACATCTATTTCTAGAAAGGAATTTTTAAAAATAATCAAGATTCTATTAAAAAATGGTGCAAATGCTAATGAGATCCGTAATACGGGCTACCCTCTTATACACCTTGCCATCATGTATAGACTGAAAGAAGTAGTGAAGCTATTGTTAAAATATGGCGCTTCCTTAAATGAGAAAAAAGGAAACGGTAGCTCCTCTTTACAGACAGCTTTAAGAAGAGGTTATTTAGAATTTACAAGTACCTTTTTAAACAAAAAAGAGGAAATAAATAATCAACCTGACCTGTTAAGTCTAGCGGTTCAGGTTAGCAGCAAAAGGAATATTAGACTATTATTTAAAGAAAAATATTTTGATTTTAATGTGAATGACTATATGGGGCTTAAACCAATTCATTATCTTGATGTGGGAACATCATTCTGATGGTAAAAGAGTAAGTATTTCATTAATAAAGCTGCTGATGTTAATGGGCAAGATATAATGGGCAAGATATAATGGGTAGCACAGCGCTTCATTATGCTTGCACTAATAAATTTCCCAAATTGATTGAAATTTTACTCTTTTATGGGGCTGACGTAAATATTAGGGACCGATATGGTCTCACTCCATTAAATATAGCAGGTTCTATCAAACAGAACGTATTCTCTTATGAAAATGTTATCGCTAGAACTTCCAACATTCTCCTATACCATGGTGTTAAAAGGAAAATAATATTTATAAAAAAATTCTTTATATTTATATTTATAGTACAATTATTCACTCCGAACATTGTATAGTATAAATCTCTAAAATCTTTGATAATTTTACAAAACAAAATATATTTTCCTTTATTAAAATATTTTTAGGAAATTAAAAAAATGGAGTCAAGTTATAATGAAATATTGGACATGATCAAAAAGAACTATAAAAAATTGTAATTTATTCTCTTTGAGGGGTTCAAATTCTCCAGTTACTAAATCTGAGAGCTTATGTTGAAGGAAGGATATATCACAACTATAAAAACAGAAAACTTAAGTAAGTGAGTAAGTAACTTCATTTGGCCGATAATTCAAAAATTGACAGAGATAAATTATACAAAGAACTCTACAGGTAAGGATTTGAAATTGTTAATGTATAGTCAATTATAATAATTTCAGATCAAGATGTTGATGGAGCTGGTATAAAAGGCCAAATAATTCAAATGTTTTATCAAAACGAAAACTGGAGAGATATTTTGCGCCTGCTATTTCTTTCAATGATGATAACGCCAACTGTGAAGGTTACTAAGAACGATGTAGAACAAAATTCGTTCTATTCAATGGCGGAATTGAAATCAAAAATTTATCAAAGCTGTCAAGTTAGATCTACGCGTTTCAATTAACCAAATGTCATGACGGAGTTAGTTACTACTACCTTCTTCAATTTCAAAATGACTGTACTTGACAAATCGTTTTTAAGATTTTTCAATCTTTAACAATTGCCAATCCATGACATTCCAGCATTTTTTAAAAGATTGCAGCAATTTTAGTAATACTATATTTGTTAATTTTTATCAATAGGCTAAAAGAAATTTTTGGTATTGATTTTTTATTGCTTCTTAATGAGAAAAGTCGACATAATGGTTATTACCGATAATAAAGTAATGTTGCAAAAGATAGCTGACTTTCAAAAATTTCTACTATTTCAAAATGATCAACCGGCACTAGAGGCACCACAGGTTGAAACGATGGAGGATCAAGTAAACAAATTTCCCTTTTTATTAACCAATTTCTTTCAATTAATTAATTTCAGACTGACGACAGACAGAAGAGCAAAAATCAATGGGGCGGCCTAAGTGCCCCCATTGTTGTAAGTATAAAAAAATGAGACACTTTATCTTATTTTAATTAAGAAATTTCTACAATTTCAGAATGATCAACAGGCACTAGAGGCCCCACAGGTTGAAACGATGGATAGTTGACTTTCTGAACACATCAAAAGTTTCTATAAAGAGAAACATGACATACGAAGCAGTCGAAAATTCAATGGACAGCTGGCAAGTCCTATGACCATTATTATATTGAAATGTTCATAATATTTTATCTATTTTCAAGAAAAAACTACCAACAGTTATTGTTTGCACAAAATACTACAACTATTGTTGTTAATCAAAACAAAATTTTTCTAGACTCGTTTTATTAAATAAAAACTAAAAACGGTATTAAAATGTTAGAGCTACTACCCAGTATTCCGACATCCAGTCATCAAGTTAATACTTTCCCTCGAAAGGAAAATATTATATTCCCCATCAGTCATCGCGAGACGACAACTGTCCATTACCCTCCACCCAAAATATCAGAAAATCCAAAACAGGATTTTATAGTAGAAATGAACACTAATAGTCCACAGAGAATAAACCAAACCCCTCAAGCAAAGCTATCAATTACAAGTAAAGGTAACGTTCAAACGGTCACAAGACATGACCAAACGTCATCTCAAGAAAAAATTGCTATCCCAGGACGAACAGAGAATATCCTGGAGTACGAAAAAAGAAGGAGAATTCTTATGTCCCCAACAGAAAATAGCAAAAGGAGTCTATCTAGGGAATTGCTTGGTTGAAGCAAAAGAACTTTCGGTAAAGCTTCAAGATTCAAATGAGCAGGGATCAGCTACTTTCAATGATGAAGAAATAACTAATGAAGAGAACTTTCAACCAGTTATGAAAAAAATTAATAATAAATCAGTTTTCATTTTTGATAACAGTGATGATTAAAATTCAGCTTATGAAATCATTCTATTAGTTTTCCTTTTATTATTTGTTCGTTACTGTTTCGTTATTTGTTGAATTTCACTTTAATTCTTTTGATTAAAGGCTTCTCTTCCGGGGCGAAATACTGACATACAACTATACAACAATTCACTCAGCGCCTACAGATATCTAGTTATAAGTTTGTTATTTTGATATCTTTAGGAATTAGATATATGATAGAATTAGTTATAAGTATTAATTACTCTTAAGTAAATTGCTACATAGTTACTGTTTTGGGCTATATTAGCACCATATTGATTAGTTTTTGATCTATTGTTTAGCGGTTCTATACTTAACTTCTTCTTAGGATTTACATAGCACATAGATTCGATTGTCAGCAAGGGATAAGTTTTCACTATACACTTACATCTGGCGGACCCAAAATGCCAAAAAAATTAAAAGGTATTGCTCCATCTAATACCCCTTCATGCTCGCTGTCAGCTAGACTGAAAAAGTCAAAAGAAGAACATGGACCCACGGCCATTTTGGGCCCACCTGAAAAAACAGGACGTTCCACCCGCAATTCAAAACCGGAAAATCTCGCCAACAGCTTCAGACTTAACGATTTAACAGCCCCTAGTTCGGAGCACAATCTTGTCCTAAGTTCGGAAATCAACCGCACCATGTCGAATAATAATCATACAAAAGACACGGTCTCACCTATTCTCTCGAGTCCGTTCGACACACTGGCTAAGGTTGCCTCAGAAAAGTACATATCTAGTCCTTCAGTTGGTCGTCAGCACGACACGAATTAATCGTGCTATACGAGGGATGCCTGTATATAATATAATAATTAAAATTATTGTCATATTTAAAGTTAATACATTTTTTTCTGTAACTTTTAAAAACGATGTCTTTCATTTTTAAGACTCACTACATATTTTGGGGTTGAATGAGACGAAAATATGCTTTAACTGTTGTTTCCTACTTCAAAATCAATATTTTCAATAAAAAATAATTATTTAACAAACATTTGCATTAGGGGTATTTTCTTCCATTGTATTGCAATATAATTATATATATATACTTTGTTTTCCAATTAGCAAATATACAAGTCCGACACCTTACATATGTATAATTTTTATCACATATTTACGTACCTTTATACATCTTTGTTAGTTTGTTTTTGTTCTGTATCTTTACTTATCTTCTGACTTTTATCTGTTGTTTCTTGTGTTACATCTAGACACCAGGTAACATTTTTTAGCACCACAACAGACAATATTTACCTAAAAATAAAAATAATAAATATATAAATAATTTATTTAAAATAATTTTAATATAAAATACTTACCGAAATATCTTTGATAATAATTCTTTTATGACCAGTTAATAAATTTTCAAGGCTTGATAACTGTTCAAAGCATTATTGATTGATTGATTTTTATATAATCAAGGATATCATGTAAAGTAGCAATGCTATCACGATCACGTTGTATACCAAATGTTACACGTCTTAATTCAATAATTTGTTCACCAGATCCCAAATACAAAACCCAAGTGAACACATATTTTTCATTATACACATAAGATCAAGCTTCACAACTAACCCAAAGAAAAAAGGAATAATTTTTTATGATTTCAGATAAGATATTCAACACAACAAAATGTGAATTCAATATTCATAAATAATTTTTGTAATTATCTGAATTTCGTTATCATAATCTAAAAGTTCACTATCATAACCAATTCGCACTCTAAATTAAGTCGTTTAACAGCTGATATCAATGGTAGACGCTGAAAGAGCACTCCGCGAAATTTTTCCAATTCTTGTTATTTTCCAGAATTAAATTGAAATTGAAAAATTATTTCTACATTGGCTTTGTAACTACACCTATATAACATGATACTCCTGATTTATGACAATGATTGTACAAACTTCAGCACATATACATTATTATAATGCCGGTTCCAAACATGGCGTCAAGTGTCAAATTAAAGGTAGAATAAAGCTCACGTTTTAATGCTGCGTAAGCCATCTATATGAGAAATGAAATAACACTTTTTCTTAAATATGATAGTAATAAATTAAATAATATGACAAAATATATTTCAAATTTAATAATTAATAATTTTTAGCAAATCTAGCGCATATCTAGCAACGTTAAATTTTATAAGAATATATTGTTCATAAGCTTTTAAGGAGAATTAAAGTATGTCAGGTATGTTAAGTGACAAATATGTTTGTTATTTTTTCGAAATGCCAGATTTGTTTGGTTTATTTTTATTATTGAAAATTGTGAACACAACTAGAACTTTACTGTGAGTAACCTTTTGGGGCATGGTGTTGATATTTTTGATGTATGGTTGGGACATTTTTGATCCCACCTCGAAATATTGGAATAGCTGCACCCTTATACATTTTTTTCTGAACCTTTCTTATTTAAAGTAGTGGGCCAAGCTCAAAATCAAAAGATATGATGAAAATAAAAATTATATGTCACCTCCGACTCGCGACTGGAGCTTACTCCGTTAAGATAATTTTCATGAAATTTGTGATATCCAAAGCGAGTAAATAAAAGTATTTAGATATTACTGGAAACATTGCATAGATTTATTCAAAATTTAAAATGAGTACATACTATCTTATAAATTTTGAATTTCATTAATAGTAAATTGAGTTTTTCTTTTAAAAATTTTACTAAGTGCAATCCTTTATGCTTATCAGAATGGACATTGAAATCACCACCAAGTATTAGTGGAAGTTCCTGATAATTTTTTTTCAACAGCTTTGAACCTCCTTTCGTATACACTATTAAAGATTCGTGAGGAAGGTCTATTATGTCTTTAACTTTCTTATTGATAGAAATGTAAACTGTGACCATAACTTTTTGTTTTGCCATTAGGCAAAGTACAACTAGCAGTACATATATCTCCATGGGTGGATTTCGCTTTATTAACGGACTGGGAATTTTTTCTTAAATAAGTATCGTCGCAGACAGTAAAAACATGTTACAAATCGCTAACACTGCGATAGATGCCGACACCTCCTCCGCTCTGAATGCTGAGGGTTCGCCTATATTGTGTTACACAATTAAAGTTTCCAATGCTAGCCTGTTCCTCGTTAGAAAGCCAAGTTTCTGACAGCAAAAACACATGTGATTTTTGTATAACATTACCACGGAGATCACGTGCATGTGACCGGAGACTTTGACAGTTGATATAAAAGATTGTCATATTCCCCTTAGAGATTTGGTTGAGTATAATCCAATCAATCGTGTTAAGTTGGATGGTAAAAAGACGGATAAACTCATTCCGTAATGAAAGCATTGCTTGATTTTCCCTCCTTCTTGAGTCGTGACGCTTGATAAAGCTCCGTAAACCAAAGATTGAAAAATTTTTTTATCGTATTTATATACAATTTCATCGAATTTTTCTTTAGAAGAAGAAATACGAAGACAAATGTTTTTATCATTCGATAGAGTTGTCCAGGAAATAAAAGTAGTATTTGAACATTTGCGTGTTCTTGCAGTGAAATATTCCTGCATTCTACCAGCTAATCTGCAATATTAAACGAAAATTTTGAATGTCTAGTTCATAATTTTGTTGATATTGACGAAGAACAGTTTTATATGGAAAGGAAAAGGTTTCAAAACTTTATGTCTGTACCTGCTCTAGAACAACAATCAAACCGTTTGAAAAACGAGCTAGGGCCTCTTGAACTTTTAATATTCATTCAATAATATAGGTTAGAAAACTTTGTTCCACACATAGTTAAGAGTTTTTTAACAATAGGCATCAGTGCTGCCAGCTGTGAACGGAATTTTTCGAAATTAAAGCCAATTAAAAATGATCTTCGCTCGACAGTGATTGATTGCCGATTGTGAAAGCTCGCGATACTTTCTATAGAAAAGGAACTGACAGATAATATCAATTTTGATACTGGCATTGAAGACTTGAATAAAAATGCGAAAAAAATAAATATATAAACATGCATAAATTTCATAATTATGTGTTATTTGTTAAAACAAAGAAATGGTATTTTTTATTTATTTATGTTCAGTAATTATTTAGAACCCTATTTTGATTTTTGCTGAATTCGGAGGGGCACCAAAATTGGAGACCGCCCCAGGTGGCAAAAGCTGTAGTTACGCCACTGTGACTATATCTTACTAAAATTACCGTTAACATTTTTTTTTAGAAAGTGGACTTAAAAAAAAACAGCTCATATAATAGATATTTGTTAAACATTGTTTTTGTTTACTGTTAAATTTTTATGTATGAGTAGACACATACACACATAATTTCAGAGTTTTCATTTCTTTACTCTATTGGTTAACCCGTTGGGTTCTGTTGCGACGAGTGAATTGTCTTGTCCTCTTGAAATTTCTAACCCAGTTTTGATTGATGTTGTCATTTAAATCATTAAAAATATTGTGTAAAATTATACAACATTCAATTATGATGGTAACATTTGAAAGTTTGTTATCTAGGCCTTTTCCAAGGCGTCTAAATCAAGTTTTTAGGTGACCAAAGCTATTTTCAACAACTCTTCTACATTTAGACAGTTTTGTATTAAAAATGCGCTCACCCTCAGGTTGGTCAATGAAGAACCCATAAGGATTCATAACTAACGGGGAAGGGCTAAAAGCAGAATTACCTATGAGAACAACGGCACAGAAACTCCGGATATGGTTTTGGAATTCCGTGAAAATAGCTCATTATGCAAATGATGCTGTTTTAAATTTGAAACTTCCCAGATAATAGAATCGTTTAAACTCCCAGAAGTTCCAATATCCGCATACATGAAGTTGTTGCGGTAGTCTACAGCCACAAAGAGTATACTCGATAATTCTTCATTTAAGGCTCATTGGGTGGCTGAGACTATCAAAGCTTACCTTACTCATTTTAGAATATTGAAAGGTTTCTTTGTAAATAAAACGCAAAGAAAAAAAAATGTTTTTAAGACTGCATGTTAAAATTCATTAAAATTAAAGAAAAATCATGAAATCGTAAAATATTCCATTATTTTAGCCGAAAGATCGAAAAACACATCTAATGTATATAAACATGTCTGCTCCTTTATTTTCTTTTCTAAATGCCCCTTTTCTTCCCAATAATCCTAACTATTTATTTATTTGCTATGCTGCTAGTGGTTGGATTTTTCTTTATCAATAATTATTTAACTACAGTATAATGAAATGATAACTACAAAACATATTCAATATTAAATCGCTCTTGGATAATTGTCGTTCACCTACTGACCTTAGAAAACCAAATCGTAAAACAAATATTGTCATAAAATGTTATTTGAATGACACAGGTTTTATCTACAAAATCATATTTTTACAAAACACTAAACAAGATTATTTCTTGTTTTTATTTGTATTTTACTTCAATTATTTGTTAGATAATCTACATATTTAGAGATATTTTATGGAATTTTCAATATATGAAGAACGTTTCTTATTCAAAGCCTCGATAAATTCCAAACTCATTAGGTGCTTCATGCATAGTTTACATTCCTACAATTAGGCTTTCTACATTGAAATAATTAAAGTAATTCAATCAAATAAGTGGTTTTTTATTAATAATTTTAAAATTTTATCATAACTTTTTACTATATAAACTATTTGCACTAAATATATAATTACATATTATTTCTAAGTCTTCATATTGACAACCCCTTTACTTAAAAATATTATAATTATCTAAGATCTGCTTATAACGATAACTAGCAGTTAACTTTGGCACGCATTAAATTTAAGCATTCAAAGCTGATTAAAATTCTTTACAACCATATAAAAAAAATAGCGCTATTCCCCTGCCTTAACTCTAATAAATGAATTTTCAAATTCGATTTGTATATAATAGAATCAAAATTATTTTGAAAAAAGATATTGACACATGTCTTATTTCATTCAATAATAATTAAATGACGAGATTTTTTTAAAAAATTTTAAAGCTATAGATTTTAAATTAAACAAAAGAACTAACAAAAAAAACTTACTTTAAATAAAACTGAAATTTCACAGGCAATGAATCAGTAAACTTTTTATATAAAATACTTTCTATAATCGATATAATAGCTTTCTAGTTCGAGATTTTCTTTTAAGTGTCAATGCAGCGATTATATTGTAAAAACTTAAAAATAGCAATTATAAACAAATTGAAGATTAAATATCAAAGCTTAAGATATATTTTGATTATAATAAATATATATTTGCAATAAAAATAAACGGTGGTTAGAAGTCTTTCTAGTATAGGGATAAAAAAAATCGAATATTAAAATGTAGTTTCAATTGTGAAATGACGATAACAATTTTTTGTGCCTCTTGAGTAACAAGAAAATTAAATTAATAGTGTTTATAATTATATTTCAATGAAAATTATTTAAAAAATTTTAGTAGTTTAACATATTACCTCCTTTAATACAAAAGAAAAAGAATTCTATAAGTTTTTATAATAATAATAAACACTTAGAACTCTATGTGTCACTGTAGTAAGAATTGTAATTAATTTTGTTTTTTTAGCCCAAATAATACGGGTATACAAAAACAATGCAAATCAGCTCAAGGATAAAAACTTTAGTATTCTCATTTAGTTTTTCTGAATTAGTTATATAAAAAAGTTTACTGCCATTTCCTTTAAGTTGTGCAAAAAAAACTAAAGATTTTAAACTGTATAACATACACTCTATTAAAATGTTATAGAAATTTCTAACAAAAAATTATAAATATGATGTTAAAATCACAAAGCTGCTTTGTGTAGTATTAGTAAAATATATCAACTAAGCTTAATTATTATTATATAAATATTATTTATTTATTTTTCTCCACAGAAGAAAAATATAAACTAAAATCTATATTTTTTTAATTAATTTTACTAATCTTAACTATATCCTCATATTTAACTATAGCATCACCAATTTGTTTTCTAGATGCTAATTGAATGCATTTATTTTTTTCTAAATTTTCACTAAAACCTAAATCATGATATGGACATTTTGGAATAGTTTTATAATAAGAAAAGTAGTTTTTAATTGCTTTACCAAAACGTAAATTTGGTTCAATAGCTCTTAAAATATGTAAATTGGTTTTTGCATTTACAAATATATCAACAACATTATTAATAACATTCGATTTTTGATTAAATAAAGCACTTATATCGTTATCATTTCGAATTATTGGCACCAATTGATCAAGCTTCTTTCTAGCTGTAAGAGAAAATTTAAAATTTAAGTACATTTTAATTGTTTTTTTTTAAATGCAAAAAAATTTAAAATTTTTATGTTTTTTTTTTTATATTTTTTAGGAAAAATATTTAGGTACTAATTTTTTATTCAAACAATTAACAAATTTTTTTATTATATATCAATTACTAAGAATCAATTGTAATGCATGTGGATTACACATAATTTTAATTTTCCCATTTGTTTTAAGATTAGTATGGCGGTAAATTTTTGAATGTAAGGGAAGCAACACAAGAACAAATATTACAAAACGTTGAAATAAATGATACCACTTGAAATGGTTTGATAAACTTCAATCAGTTGTTCAACGATATTATTCACAACGTGGTCGACATTTTTACCTTGCAATAGAATTTACAAAGGAAATCTGCTAAAAACCACGATCAGAGGGTGCAAAAGCTATTTCCCATCGTTCATTTACATTTTCATAACTTACTTCTGATGGTTTATATAAATCAATATAGTCTTTAAATGATTTAACTTGTAATTTCTTGCCGTTTAGATATACTAACACTCCGCACATGTTGCTGCTATGTCTTACGCTCTACGATGCATTAATTAAACTATATATGGCTTTTTTGTACTTAAATCCAATTAACAACTTTACTTTGACTATTGTGATTCAACTAATGGATATTTATTATAAGGAATTTAATAAAGTTCTTGTCTTAATGAATAATCAAAAATGCTCCAGCTCCATAAAAAAAGGAGAAAAATATGATTAAATAGTGTAAATTATATGTAGGAGTACTCTCAATTTATTATATCCTTGGATTAACCCTTTTTTTTAATTAAGTAATTCAATATTAAAATTTTCAAAAAGTAGAATGAATCAAATGGATCCTTTATAATCCACGAAGCAACTATAAGTAATAGCTTTTAATGTATTTCAGGTCCTTTTAATATCTACCATATTCTCAAATAGTTATTGTGACAAATATTCTATAAGTTTGAAGTATTTCAGAATAATGTCTTATGGTGTTTTTCTAATCTTAACTCAATATCGATCTGTTATTAATTTTTTTAACCTAAATGTTTAGTTTGGAATAAAATAACAGAGAGCTGTCATTCATTCATTGATATTTCACCTAAAGGAATTACAGAAATGGATCAAGAAGCTTTCAACTGCTTTAGATATAAAAATATTTGCAAATCTCATATCTATTTTTGATAAATATTTGAATAATAAAATCAATTAAATAAATTACCTTCAACATAGTCAATACTATAAAAAGAAACCACATCATAATTTATTTTATCAAAATATCCTCCACTTTGGCTCACATCACAATTATCACATTCTTTACAAAAATTAGCTAAATTACAGGGATACATCATAAATCCAATAGGTGAATAAATTTGAAAACCCTGAATTGTATTCATACGAACCTAAAAATAAAAAATATAAAACTAATTCAATTATTTTAAATTTATTTTTAATACTCTATTTAAAAAATCTGATTTTATTGCCATTGAACTTGAACCAAGCATAACAAGGGTATCAAGTCCTATTTTACGTAATGCTAAATCTGTAACAGCTAAACTTAAAATTTCATTTCTTCCATACATTGAACTGAGCATAATATCATTATAGCTATCGATGGGAATTTCCTGAGGTAAACGTATCGATACCCATGCTATTCGTGAACCATCATTTTTATATTTTGTTGATAGATCAAGTGCTAAAACTTTGATATCATTAAATAAATCTTTGTCTCCTTTACTTGGTGAATTTGATTGATATAAGAATACCTAAAATTAAATATAAATTACTGTTTGAATAACCTTTTCCTTATGTAAAAACTAAAAACCTTACCAACATTAAAAAGGTGTTATCTTGATTAACCATGCAAATTTTTTCATAATGTTTAACTAAACTGTAAGTTTCATTGATCTGATGATCAAAAGTTGGCACAATTATTGCTATACGAGTACTTTCTGTTACATAAGGAGATGGCACGACTTCCACTCTACCCAGTGGTTTTACTACATCAAAACTGAATTAACATTTTTATTTCAGTTTTCGTTTTTTTTTTTTTATTTTAAATTTTGTGGAAAATTTTAATGGTTAAATTTAAAGATGAATTAGTTGTTGTTTTGTTATATGATGATATGCTAAAACTGTCGTTAGTAGTAATAATTTTAGTTTAATTTTTTTTTAAGTTAAATTAAAAAAAGAAAAGTTATGCTTAAGAGCTAGAATTTACTAAATATTACAAGTAAAATATTTACGACAATTACGGGAGAAAGGAATTTTTCAAGTTTTGTAATAAAAGTTGAAGAACCGGTTCTATAACATGCAACAATTTCGAATACCTAATACTATGGAAAATAGAGTTTAATTTGCAAAAAAATATTAATTGAAAACAAAAAATCTGTTTTCAATTTTTTTTATTTCTCTTTTTGATGGAAATCAATATTTAAAATATTTCCTTAATTTTTCAAAAGACAACATTAAAGTAGCCAAAAACACAAATTAGCCGATTATAATACAAAAAAAATGATAATGAAAGAAAGCATTTATTAGGAATTTAAACATTCGATAATTAAAAGAGAGCAACTAGCAAAATTTTAACCATTATCCATGTGTCGAAATAGACTAAAGGCTCAGAAACAATGCACGCGATTGCGGAACGGAAGCAAAGTAGAATTCCGAATAAATTCCGCTTCCGCTCCAAAAACGCGTGCATTATGTTTTATACATTTACAATTAAATGTTTTTTTTTGTAATATTAAATCAAAATATTTTTTACAGTTTGTATTAAAACTTCGAAATTCAGAATACCATAAAGTTTTTTGATTATAATAGAATTTTATGTGACTAGCGTCTACGGAGAGATATTTATTAGCTTACAAGCATTATAAAAACAGTGAATCAGTTTTTGTACATTCAAAACGGTTTAAATTAAGATATTTTAGAATGAAAACAACTTTTTAAATTTGAGTATGATATTCCGAAAGTTTATATAATATCTGAAAATCACGTGAAATTTTGTAAAAACATATACCAAATTTAAAAGAAGTTTTGATAGTAAAAAATCAAGCACCCCAGCAGATTTACTCAAATTTTTAAACATTTTTTGAAGCTATTTTTCTAAAAGTAACTTAAAAACCGTAACTAAGAAACCTTTAAATTACACTATTTATTTTTATAATACGAATTCTTGAATATATTAGTTGATATTCAGGATCTTTTAATTAAATAACACTTATCAGTGTTTTGGATAAATTAGAAGTTTAGCTTATGATATATCTCTCTAAAAACCCCTAGACTGCTCATTTAAAGTTTTTGATATGAAAACTTCCAATAGCGCAAAATTTTAATGTTTTTACGACATGCTAATTTATCACACTATTTATATTTTTGATTTAAATCAAACAAGTGGAGCTTACCTTTTTAATAATTCATTCATAAATTCATCCAAAAATTTTATGTGTAACTGATAATGCATTCCACGTACAGGATCAAATTGTCTATACATAGTATGAATATTTTTATATTTTAATTTTGGATATTTCCTCAAAGTATATTTAATAGTTTTATTTAAAACATTATTTATATCTAAAGACTCATCATTGGAAAGTTCTTTTACAACAGTTTCATGATTTGGCATAAAAATATGAGTTAAATTAAGAAATGTCCATGGAATTATATCATGTCTAGATTCTGGAATACTGGGTGGAGGAACACCTAATGGCCATCGTATTTCTAAAATATCATTTTCAATAGTTCCATTTGCTATATGATATGTTTTATATTCCAATTTATTGTTTTCTATTTTAATTGAGTCAAGATGAAGCTATAGAAAAAATAATATAATAAAATTTAAAAAAAATATTCTTGTTATGTTTTAATTTTATATTACTCGAGAGAAATGTGCATGAAGGATATAAAAATCATCCATTGTTGTTACAGGATAAAATGATATTGAAGTTCTAAAGTTATCATTTTTTGTTAGCTCTTTTAGATCCTTATGTAACTTCATGTTATCAAGTTGAAAGAACTTAATTTTGATTCCCTGAAATTCATAATTTGAAGTTATTTATTTTAGATAAGTATACAAAATAAGAGAAGATTTTCTTTAATCATTGCTTTATTTGATGATAAATAAATTCAATAATTTAATATTTACCTTTTGAGTTATTTTAATTATTAAATTAGTCATTTCCATTCAAAGTTATCAAATGAACATTAACTAAATGTACTTAAAGTGTATCTGTGTCTTCTCTATTTTGAATAAGCATCCGCCCCTAGTTTAAATGGAAACTTTATGCACACTCACTCGTTGGATTTATTTACATTTAGAGGAAAGTACACCAACAAATGTTAAATTCAGACTAGAGATAACAAGTAAAGAAAAAACTCCAATATTCGACTATTTCCGGTTGAATACTAACACAGAAAAAGGTTTTGCTGACATTTAATGATCAGCTGGTGGAATACTTAATTATTTTCTTGTTTTTTTATGTTTAAGGTACTATTCCTAATTAGAATTTTTTAAAAAATCGATTTTTTTTACTGTATTTTTATTTTCCTCAGACGTTTAAAAATCATTTCCTGAAATACTGTAAAGAAATTCCAGTTCTAACTGTGTTAAATAGCCGAAAGTGCGCGCACACTTCAAGAATAATGACGAAAAACTTTAAGCGCGTTTTTCTCGAAATTAGGTTTTTCAAATTGCCGATAGTTAATCTCCGGAACTACTAAACCAATTTTGATGAACTTTGTCACATTTTGTTCATTAGGATGTATTACACAGGAATTTATCACAATTTGACCAAAAAATTTTTTGTAGGAAAAACGCTGATTTTTCGATTTTTTTTTAAGCTTCCGCCATTTTTTTCTTTTTTGGAATTTTTCCATAAATGTGGTAAATTCCTACGTAAGGAAGCTTTCTTTTTGAGAAATCGTTTGGATTTTTTGTTTCATTCTTGCTGATCCTGAGATTAACTGTCGGCCATGGACTAACTTTTTTTAGAGGCTTCACTTTGGCGCTTCCTTGACGTAACTTTGAAAATTAAAACAAAAAGAAAACAATTTCCTTTTACTGATAAAATATGCGAAAATATAGTTAAAAAATTTTAACATCATTTTCTTATAAAGGAGCTGAGAAAAAAAATGTTAAAAATACTCGTTTTTTAGCATTCTAATTAGGACTAGTACCTTAAGCTATGAAATTTATTAAAATATATATTTTTCATTTGAAGACTATAATTATTGGAGGATATTATATTTAAAAAACTATTTTTATTTTTCGTAGTTTGTAAAATTTACTTTCACAATACGTTTACGAAAATATAATGTCGAAAATAATAATAAAAAAAAACAAGACTAAACACTCCATAATTACACTAACGACAAACTAAAATGAGTCAGTTTGAAATCTGATCGGCTATATTTGCTACAATGATTGATTTTGATTTTAACACAAGTAGCAACGCACAATGTGTAACCAGGTCAATAAATCAAGCAATCAATGTTTGCTACAATAAATGACCGCCTTTATAAATCACATTAATACGATAACAAAAGTAATCTAACATCCATAGAGAGCAAGACTTATATACAGTATTTTTAAAATTTATTAAAATGACCTCATTTGAAATTTTTAATCAGGCTTATTTAATTAATAAACAGTAAATTATTTTAAAAAAATTTCAAGTTAAATGAAGAGTTTATTTTAATATAAATTCACCTGGAATTCTTGTTGGCATCCATTTATTTTACTAGAATACTTAACACATTTTCCAATATTTACACTATGAGAATTAGTAACAGCATTTCGTACACACCAATCTAAATTTGTTCTTATTTTTCTAATAACACTGCTACTAAATATAATTCCAGGATTTATATCACAATAATTTTGCCCACTATCTAGTGTGGAACTATCAATTTCTCCTGTTTCATATCTTTGTCCCATATAAATATCAAATGTAATACTTATATGATAAAGTAAATCTTGTAATTTTCTTGCATTAACATATGCTGTATCTGTTGTAATAATAAAATAATCAAATTCTTCTAAATAATTATCAGCAATATATTTTAGTATATGAAATGGCCGTAAGTTCTCCCTTGTATCCGTGAAACCAACTATATTTTTTAATTTAAATGAAGATTTAACATTGTCAGCATTTATAAAGAATTTTATTTTATTAACTAAATGTGCCGTAGTTCGATTAAATGCTGTTGCTAATCTATTTATACTTTCTTGATTTGTCATTACACCAATGAAAAGTTTTTCTCTAATTCCAAGTTCTGATGAATAATAGCGTGGCCGGATGACATTTTTCACCTAAAGCATTAAAAATAAATTTATAATATGATTTCTTAAATTACTTCATATTTAAATTTAAACATTTCGCACATATTTTTTGGTAAATTTCAGGTAGTAAACATAAACGAATTAAAAACTTCTGACTTTTATGTGAAAATCAGGGATGACAAATCCCAATATTGGCATTGGGAAGGTTTTGCACAAGATGATACCAACAATAATCTAAGGAATGAATTAGGGATTTTAAGTACAATGTAAAATATAAACTTATTATAATCTCTGAAAAGTACACATTAAAAACGTTTCCAACAAGTTGGTCACTTAATCGAAGAGGAAACAAGAAAATTATGAAGCGGTTCTTACTAATAAAGCAATTAGTGGTAATTATCACAAAAAAATCAAAACTTCTAAAGGGAAAAGATATCTTGCTTATATTAAGTTATACTAAAGCTGTAATAAAATACTTGAAAAGAAAAAACAAATTAAAAAGAACACCTGAAGGAGTTGTCACTCCTTAAAAAAGGTAATCATTCTGGAAGAAGTATAAAATCTGAAATCCAGGCCCATAGAAATTTCTGTAAGAAAATTTAGTATTCTTCTTAGTTAACAGGGAATAAAATAAGAAAGAACTTCATGAATAAAATCACTTGAAAACGGTACAGCACATATTTTTGAAGATCAATTTTTTGAGTAATATATTGGCGCTTACAGTGTTAAATTCATCTTTTTGTTTCTGTACATGATCTGCAAACCGTCTCGAAAAGGTTAAACTTACGCAAGTAATAGTATATATTTTAATTACTATAAACACGTTTAAGAAAATATATTATTAGTTTTTTAATTGTTGTCTCTAGTCTACAAGAAAATATTTTTAACAAAAATTTATATTAAAAAATACCTACCGGCTTTTTAGCTTCCAAAGGTTTATTTATTAAATTCAAATGTGGTTCAAATTCTTCACTTAATTTTGATACATAAGTTGGACACTCATCTCGTGCTAGTTCCCAAGTTTCTTCAGGAACATAAAAACTTATAATTAACCCTAATAAAACACCGAAAGCAAAATAATGATTACGATTAAGTGACCGTTTCATTTTACAAAATGTTAAGCCTAAACAATAGTATAGTCTCATTTAATCTAAATTTAGAAAAGTTTAAATAACTAATAAATATAATAATGAGTTAGCGTTTATACAATTTAACTTAATTTGCAACCATACGCCCACGCAAATATACGTCTTGAACAAAATAAAACAAAAAATACTTGGCGCGGTTATACTTAATAATTTGTTTGAGTTTGACATTTTGATTGAAAATATATAACTTATGCTTTCTAACTAGTTTTATTATATTAAATTGGTTTTCCGTAAATAATAATGCATTATAAAAGCAATTAAATTAGTTGAAATGTACAAATTACACTTTTTTTTAAAGTTTTGTAATGTAATTATTGCATTCAATATACTTCTGAGTGTAAACTTACCTCAAAACTTCTATAAAAACTCCTATAAAAGCAGCTCTACTTAGCTCGGTGAAAGCCTGAATGTAATAGTTAGAAAATTCAAAAAGAGATTGTTTCATTTCCTTTAACAAAGGAAAATTAATTATTTTTATAATATTTTTCATGTTAAATTATTAAAAATAATAAGTATAAGAGTCATTATTCATTAATATAAAAGAGACTTAATTTTCGAAAAAAACTACACTCTTAATAAACAAACTTTACCGCTGAAGTTGTAGGTGTGTGCTGTATAGTTTTTGACATTAGTCACTGAAAATTTTATTAGATAAATTTCTTTTAAATTTATGCCAATTAATATAAAATTTTTATATTATTTTAGTTACAATTATAAGACCTTTTATCTCCTACAATACGCGAACATTTAAAATGGATAGTAAAGGGCGTAATGTAATTGTTTGTGACAATGGTACCGGTGTATGTATACATTTTATTTTATTGAAAATTTATAGTTAATTTTTAATTAAATGGCATTGTTATGGGAATATTAAATTTTGATTTCTTGTTATACATTTCAATATTTATTTTAAATTTGATTTTATTATAATAAAGACACGGCTAATATTTTTTCTAAAAGCGGTAGTTCAATATTTTAACTGACCTAATTAATCAAATACCTGCCAAAATAAACACCATCATCATAAAAATGTATAGGTATAATAAAATTCTAATTTAGCCAACATATGCATTCGTTAAGCAAAGTCAGTTTTCTTTCTTTTCTTGTTTTTATACCCCCCAAGAGTAAATTGAGTCATCAAAAACGCCTTGTTATCACCAGGATAGAGATAAGAAAGCAATGATATCGAAAGATGCAATTATGAAATTTCTTAAAGAAGATATTTAAAAACTCTAAATACGAAAATGATCCTATATAAAGGAATTCTTCGATTTTTCTAGAAGTTATAGAATGTTAATTTCTCTTTTCAACAGTCAATACATTGAAATTTGAGGGTAACATAAAAATAATACACAGTTATCGATAATTACATTCTTCTATAATAATATTCGCGTGGCTTACGTTAGAAACTAATCCTTTTTTGATAATAAAACGAAACAGTTAGCCATAGAATATTCATAATAAAATGTTGTGCTAAGCTCATGATAGCTGTCTTGCTCTACGTAGTATTATAGTAAATTATTTCACCGATTTCAAATAATCGTCATAATAACTACACCTTGCCGTTATTAGCATTTCTTAATCTTAATCAAACTACAATTTATAATGCTAGTCAACATTACGAAAAAGTTTTCCGAAACTCTAGAATATCCTTTTCTTATTTTTGTTTATTTTAGTTTGTCAAGTGCGGATATGCCGGCAGCAATTTTCCAGCGCACATTTTTCCTTCAATGGTCGGAAGACCAATAATCAGAGCAGTTAATAAAATTGGAGATATTGAAGTGAAGGTAAAATAATTCTTAAATTAAAAAAATATATTATATACATTAAATGATAATAATACTTAAAAATAAATAAACTATACACAAATTAAATAAACTAAATAAATATTTATTTCATTTATTTCAATTTAAAAATTATTTTCCAGGATTTACACGTTGATGTAAGTCAAAATTTTCAAACAACAATTAGTTTGCCCCTTTTAAACATTTTTGTTTAATTAGTGGCTCAATAATTCTATTTTTTTTAATTAACACTAATTGATTTTTTAAGATATGAAATTAATTTATATTATTGTTTCCTGCAAGCGTTTTAATTAGTTAAACTAAAATACTGTTTTATAACTGAGCTAGCTATAATTAATGAAATTTTGAAAATTGCTTAAAAAAGCTCAAAATTACTAATTGGTGTACATTGCACGTATATATAAATTTTTATGAAATTGACAGAATTGTCCATAAATTATAATTATTAAAACTTATATTTAACAAAAAAAAAACAGTTTAAACTTTTTTAATTGGAAAATACACAATCAAATTGCAAATTTAATAAAAACCTTACAGACTGAGTTTATAGATCATAAATGTACAAATTTCAAATTTGTTAACCTTGTTAAAAAAACTCGTCGAAGAAATGTGAGATTGAAATAGAGTGCTGTATTTTCCTTGAAAGCATGTCATTTAAATTATTAGCAAGAAAAGGATCTTTCTTTTACATAATAATTATCGCCTTACTTCGGTTATTCAATAATTACAGCTAGCGATTGCCTCGATGCAAAAAAGAAGCCTGAGTTCCCTTTTTCTTCATAAATTTAGGTATTAAACGAACGGCTCACCTTTGGTTAACTTTTACTTGGTGATGGGATACATTTTAACGCATTTTACAAATGTTAAAGACTATTAATTATACAATTTTAAAAAAAAATTCAAGAGAAGCGCAAACGCAAATTTAATCCCTGCTACTTTACTAAACTCTATGCCTTATTTGCACTGCAAGCCAAACGGGATATGCAAATAAAGTTTATTTTAAGATTTTGAACTTACATCACAATATTCTTTCATTTTATTGCATTTTTCTTTCCCGAAATAAGTAACAAAAATAGAAATTTCTTACTATTCTGTCGTCAAAATCATGGATTTTTTTTGTCTTTCTGACAGTCACCTCGTTTGCCGCAGTAGTCTCCTATAGAAAACTAATCACCACACATCTCATATAATTTATATTTACAATCGGTATTAGTTTTTAATTTACTTGTTGGGTTAAATCAATCACAATTGAAATTATTTTATTGAGGATACATTAGGGAAATGTATAAAAAAGTTATAAAAAAACTTAATTTTATTATCTGGGAATAGAAGAAGTACTGCGATCTATAGATCTTTTTGCTCACTAAAGATACTAGAGTGAAAAGTCAACACCAAAATCCGATTCTGGTTGCAACAATCTCTCTGAGGCCCAAATTACTCTCATTTTTCGATGAAGATCTATTAAGTAAGAGGCAACTTCCTTACCTTGTCAGCAATAAGTATATTCCCTACGTTATAGAGGTATTTATTAAATATTCAATGACTTTTGACTGCTTTTAGCACCAAATCCTAGTAATCAAAATAGTTGTTGAAAATGCTTATCTAACAGAATAGCCTGTGTTTGAGTTTCGCATACAGTTTACCTGAACATGATGCAATCGGTCTTGAATTTTCTTTTAATACAAGAAATATCCTTAGCGTTATTATATTAAAAACTAAATTAAGGCTACTTTCTTTGGCCAGTTTCAATATACATATATCTCCGTCTTATTTAAACGAATGAGGATATTAAGCAAATGTGACGAAGAATATGATGAAAAATGATAAAATATAAATTTTAATTTATATAATGTAAAAAGAATTTTTTATATATATTTCACTTGCATGTTTATGAAGTAAGCACCTGAATGTATCCTTCTAATAAAATCATTTGTGGACATTTCTGTTAACTTAGCCTAATAATATATTGTAGTCTGAATATGTTTTCAATTAATTTTTTGTTTGCCTTTTAGTTGCAACTTATTAAATTTATCAAATTATAATAAAATTTTTATAATTTAAGGATTTAATGGTGGGCGATGAAGCATCACTGCTTCGTTCATTACTAGAAGTATCATATCCAATGGAAAATGGAGTTGTTAGAAATTGGGAAGATATGTGCCATGTATGGGATTATACATTTGGTCCAAAAAAAATGAATATAAAACCAAATAATACTAAAATTTTATTAACTGAACCACCAATGAATCCAACAAAAAATAGAGAAAAAATGATTGAAGTATAATTTAAAGTATAATAATTAATAATATATAATTTATTTAAAAATTTAATTTATTTTAGGTTATGTTTGAAAAATATGGTTTCGATTCAGCCTATATAGCAATTCAAGCAGTACTAACACTTTATGCTCAGGGACTTTTATCAGGGGTAGTTGTAGATTCTGGTGATGGTGTTACACATATTTGTCCTGTTTATGAGGAATTCGCTTTAACACATTTAACACGAAGACTTGATATTGCTGGACGTGATATAACTCGATATTTAATAAAGGTAATTTTAATTTTAAATTTAAATAAGTTTTCATTATGCCTCAAATTTAAATGTTTAAAGATTATTTATTTAAATATTTTGCTAAAATTTTAGTAGTTTTAAAATTAAATCTCGTCAAAGTAGTTTGAAGTTTAACAAACAATTTCGAACAGGTTAGATGTTGAAGGGTTAAAGAGCTACAAACACAATTGGCAATTACCAATAATAATAAAAAGCAAATTAACAAGAAAAATGAAAATTAACTATAAAAACACTAAACTAATGCTTAAAATAATAATAAAAGGTGATAAAAACAGTAGGAAATAAAAACAACAGTAAGGAAATTTGTACAATGAAAAATTATAATATTAGAGAAAAAGGATTTTCATGATATAACATTCTCTCCTCTGTTTAGTAATACACACTAAAAAAATTTTATTGTAATAATGCGGCAATGATGCCATAGTTCAAATATATGTGGCTTATTTTTTTATAATTTTATTTTGGAAAGTTAATATCTTTTAACATTTTCAATAGACTTT
Organism: Acrocera orbiculus; assembly: GCA_947359355.1. Classification (NCBI taxonomy): domain Eukaryota; kingdom Metazoa; phylum Arthropoda; class Insecta; order Diptera; family Acroceridae; genus Acrocera; species Acrocera orbiculus. The sequence continues at coordinate 16,234,745 of OX375757.1, forward strand.
TGAGGTTAGTTGTATTTAAATAGCAAAAATTATAATATTCTGAGATACATTCATTTGCTTTGATACTGCAAAAATTTGCAGTAATAAATTTCCATTTTTTTTTATATTTATTCAAAGAAGCGGACATTGATAAATTTTTTTTGTAGATAAATTTGATTTTCAAAAAAAAATGAATCTCTGCTATATTTTATTAGATATTACTAAAATTTCTAATTTATTCCATTTCAAAATTTTCTGTTTAAAATCATACAAACTTTATTTTATTATAAATTTTAAATATTGCAAAATGCTTTTAACACAAATTTGGTTTTAATTAGGTATAACTATACAAAAATTAACCAGTTAAACGTCGAATTTAATTCTAAAACATCTTCACAATGTGCAGAATCAAAATCAAGCGATGACGTGTATATACGACGAACACAGGGCAAAACGGCCTTATTACAAATTTTATGAAAAACGAAGAACTGCATTTTTTTTTAAGAGAAAATTAACAATTTATTTCTGCAAAAGTTATTGTTATTATAAACTGAAAAATTCTCAAATAATAATCAAATAGTTTTCATAGTCAATGATAACGACGATGTTTATACACGACAAATGCGCTTAATTGGTTAATATTCGTAGATAAAACATCTCTTTCTTTGATTCTCTCAATAGAAACAACTTTACTATTCTGTGTATGTGAGAAACCCTTTGGGAAAGACTATTTTACTACTATTTTATGCTTCAAACTGTTTAAGATTTTAAATCCTTCAGATTAATTAACTAATTAAATCTAAAATTTCTAATTTTAATATGATAATGAACAAACTAAATATTATTAATTTTAGTTGCTTTTATTACGAGGATATGCTTTTAATCATTCCGCGGATTTTGAGACTGTTAGAATGATGAAGGAGAAATTATGTTATGTTGGATATGATATTGAAATGGAACAAAGGCTAGCATTAGAAACTACAGTCCTTGTGGAACAGTACACGGTAAGCTAAAAATAAATTTTATTTGAGAGAAATATTAAAGTTAGCTGTTAGCTCTACAGAAATTTTCATTTATTGACTTTTTTAGGGAATTAATTTTATATTAAATAGTTAATATTTAACTATTGTAATAGATTTTATGTGTATAAATAATGAAATATTACATTTAAAAAGAGTAAATTTGTGCAAATAACAATTTTTTAATAAAATAATTTGAACCTAATTATTCATTTTTATTAGAATGAATCTTTATAAAGTTAAATTTAGGACGCTAATTTTGCTAAACTTCATATTAAATACATTCGAAAGGAATTATTTTATTAGAAATTGAATTGATTCGAAATTAAAAGTATTGTTTATAAATAAAAGCGGAGTTGTTGCAATATTTTATTAATATGGATATAAAATTTAATATTTTCCAATAGGGAAATGGTACATCAATTAACAATAATAATTATTTCCTTTCATATACTTCTCATTATTTATTAGTTTAAATCAAACTCTTAGTTATAAATAAACATTTAAAAAAAATTATTTATCAAATTTTTACTTAAAATTATTTATTGATAAGCTTCCAGATGGACGTATTATAAAATTGGGTGGAGAACGTTTTGAAGCACCTGAAGCACTTTTTCAACCGCATTTAATTAATGTTGAAGGTCAGGGTATAGCCGAATTAGTTTTCAATACAATCCAAGCTGCTGGAATTGATATGCGTCCAGAACTTTATAAACATATAGTATTATCAGGGGGTTCTACAATGTATCCTGGTCTGCCAAGTAGATTAGAACGTGAAATTAAACAGCTTTATCTAGAACGTGTTCTTAAAAATGATGTTGATCGATTATCGGTAAGGCATAATTTGATTCAATTTTATATTATATTAAATTTTTTATTTATAAAATATTTATATTTTAATCTTTCGTTTTGTTTGACATAGTTTTCTTTTTTCAAGTAGCATTGAAGCGTTTTTGGTGACAAACGATTTGCGGTTTCACCTTTTTTCTAATGTATTTTTTGACATGCATAAAACAACTTGGTAGTAATATATTTTAAATAGAGCCTTTTGGACATAGTTGCTGTTAGAATAACTTGTATAAATTCATCCTCATTTTCGAAGAGGACTCTAGGGACTTTATCAAAATTTTTCCACTAAAATAAAACAAGTTAAATAGCTGACATATAATTCTTTTAGAAAATGTTGGATACTTAATTTGACAGGACATTTAAATTTTTATTGGAAATTATTCTTTTGCAGTTTTGAAAAAAAAATTAAGCTTTGGTTGTTTGACAAAATTGTTTTTTAAAGGGGAAAAATACTACTCAAGCTCAGTTTTGTTTTGAAAATAGTATTCGTAGATCTTCTATGTGAAAAACACATAAGCTTTGCTGAACGCTCTGGTCATTCAAATAAAAATACATAAAAAGAATCCAAAAAATTTTGCTGACATTTTTAAAATACCAATTGATCATATTTTTCAAATTAATGAATGCTTCTTATTAGCTCGTATAAACTTTTTTTGAAACACATGTTGGAAAGCATTAATTATTTGGACTTCTGCTTGTAACTGTTCTATTGATATTCTACAAATATTTGTGACTTAATTTTCTACTGCTCACTTCTTCAATAAGAATTCTTATATATGAAAAATATGAAATTATGGCATCACACTTACCTTCCTTTCGTTACATAATATCTTTTGCAATTATTTAAAAATAAATATTTTGTTTCTAATTAAATATGAACCACTTTCGTTATTTAGGGAAATTCACATTTTAAAAGTTAATTATAATTCTTCATAATATTTAAAAAAAATTAATTAAAATCAAATTGCTCATTGCAGAAATTTAAAATAAGAATTGAGGATCCTCCACGGCGGAAAGATATGGTATTCATAGGTGGTGCAGTTTTAGCAGAATTAGCTAAAGAACGTGATGAATTTTGGATGTCAAAATTTGAATATCAAGAACAAGGTCTTAAAGTTTTACAAAAATTAACAATGCGTAATAAAAATTAGGATTTTTTAGAAAAATTATAGATTGAAAACAAGAAAAATTTTTATATTTGTTATTTTATTCTAATTGTTTAATATAATTATATGAATTTTAGTTGAAACTAACGTAACAAATTTTTTGTTTACATAATTTTTAAAAAGCAACCAAGTTGATTTTAAACAACTACTTTAACAATTAGATATATCCTTTCATAGATTATTTGTTTAAAGATCACATATTAATAATATGCATCTGTTTATTATTATGCTAGCCTGTCGAACTAAAATCTGTTTTGATTAATATTATTAATTTTCTTTGTGGGGTACAATTTCACTTTTTTCAAAAATAGCTGACATATATTAAACGGCTTAGTTTGTATTCTTTTTTCTTTATAAAAATAAAATTAAAATCTAAAGTAAAAGATTTTTCTAGAGATATCCTATTAGGTATAATTGGAAAACCTATTTTGTTTTAGTATTAATTTCAAAATATAAAACAATACGCCAGCAAAATTAGTTTTCGTAAAATTCTTAGAGACACTATAAAATTTAACCCTACGGGAAGTTAAAGAATAAATTATTTTACGCCTAACAACATAGAAGAGTTTTACTCAATGTAATCTTTGTGCTAAAAATTGTCTCACAGTTAATACTAAAATCATGAATAAATTTTATATGCTTAAATAAAATCAATTTTTAATAAATTTGGGTCAGAACTTGAGAAATCCTTTGCATTTTTAGCATAAAAAATTTATGTTAGTTTTTAATTATTTTTTCTCTGTTAAGTGAACTTGTTCCTATATAATGTAATGGAAAATATTTCTAGAAACAAAAATTAAGTTTCAAAAAAATCAGTCCTTGAAGAGATTAAGTTTTAATTGTTGAATTTAATAAAAAAATATTATCCCTTTAATCAAAAAACCAAACCTTAAGCCGTTTATAGAAAAACCCCATATTCTCACTTGATATGTGATCACAATTTTTACATTCCTAAATGAGTTTTACATTGGTAGAGTTTGATTAATTTTATTGAATATTGATGTCTTAAAATTAAAACAATCTCATAAAATTTCGATTTGGAAAAACTTTTAATTATCAACAGTATCTAAAAAGATCTAAAAAAATTGTAAAAAATGATCGCTTTTGCTTCTTGTTTTGCTTATAAGATACTAATAAAAACGGTCCCTGTATTTCTCCATTTTTTCAATTAAGCTTGAATATACGTTGGAAATTAATAATGCTGGTATTGCGAATGTGTTTTTAATATATTATCTAACAGTAAGTAGTTAGAATTATTTGTTTGATGTTAGGAACTTTTTATCTGCCATAGTTATTAACTTAAATCAATTTTGTTTATTGCTAAGTGTATTGTCCTGCCAAAAACAGATGTCTGTATAATTTAATTTACTGCTTTAAATTTTAGAATATAGGCATCAAAGTTTTACATTTGTTAATTATTTTCTTTAAAAAAAAAATTTGGAGCCTACAAATGTTCTCAAAACCTGAAAATATTATTAATTACTTACATCTAGAGCTAATATTATTCCAATTATTCTATTAGCTTACAAAAACTTTAGAGTAAAAACATCAACCAAATCAACAAACTCAATTAATATGAATCGTACTCTATTTATGTAATTCTTGTATAATGAAATCGTCCAAATATTCCAGTGTTCTTCCAGATTTTTATATAATTAACTTAAATTAGTAGTACGGAAACAAAATTTTCAGTATTGTTTAATGATTTTCTGTTTGATATTCAGCTTTTTTAAACGAACAAATATTGTAATAGATAAGCATTTATAAAATTTAATTATATATTAAATGTTTTTTTCTTTTGTCTTGGAAAAATTATGAATTTTAAAAATAAATATCCAAAATAAAATTGAAAATAATTATATAATTTTTTAATTTGTTTAAATTGTAAATGTATCATAAAATTGTTGTATATAAAAAAATAAACTATAAAATAAATTTATATTTGAAAAAGTTGAAAAGGAACTGAACCTAGCATAGCAAAGATTTTTTCAAAATGAAATAGAATTATTTCAATTTAGTTAGTAAACATTTTAATTAATAGAAATTATTTAGATAAAATTGTACGCACCAAGCGATATAAAATTTAAGATAATAAAACTAATCAGTTTTAAAAGTTTTTGTATTTAAAAAATAATCAAAATAAACGTTAACTAGACAGCTCTGCAGGAAATTAAATTGTTTTCTTTGTTTTTCTTATTAAAAAAAAATAAAAATTTTTTATTGAATTTAAAACTTTTTATATATTCCTGTTTTATATTTTATCGATTCGTAATCAAGGATTTTTTAAAGACTTTTCCAAGCAGCGAAAAATGTGACTGTTGAAAAAATTAACTGTTTTTATTAAACAAAAACAAAAATGAGCAAGAATAAATAATCTCTTTGATGACAACGTTTTGTGTTGTTAGCTCTTTAGTAAGTTTTTATTGCGAGGGGTAAACTTTTTATGAAAATAAACAAGTAATATTAAAAGAAATTTTTTAAAGTATATTCCTACTTGAGATTGTTTTTTCTTTTCTCTGAATTCAGAATTCGTAATTCATTGCATTCAGTTTTCTGAAGTTTTTCTCTCATATAAAATTAAAAATTAGTTTATTAAATATAATTAATATTTGAATCAATTGTATTAACATCAATTGTCATGCACTCCCAACACAACAAAATTTATTTGAACTTGATTGGATGATTAGAAAAGGATTTTATTAACGACTGAAAATTTGTAAAAGATATTGGACATTATGAGCTAACGGTAAGAATAATATATGAACTAACTGATGATAAATCAATTGTCATGCACTCGCAACACAACAAAATTTATTTGAACTTGATTGGATAAATAGAAAAGGGTTAAATTAACGACGGAAAGTTCCAAAGAGATATTGGACATTATGAGCTAACGTAAGAATAATATTTGAACTAACTGTATTAACATCAATTGTCATGCACTCCCAACACAACAAAATTTATTTGAACTTGATTGGATGAATAGAAAAGATTTTGTTAACAATTGAAGGTTTTTTAGCAGGCTAATAGTAGGAATATAAAAAATAACAAAAAGAAAAAAAACATAAATTGACTTTTAATAATCTTTAGTTAGCATAAACTATATATAAATTTGATGGAAATAAATTCCATTATATAATTTAAGCGGAATCTAAACATGTCTTAAAATAAAATTAATTGATGTTCTTTGTAGCATTTTTCTAAATGGAAACGTTTTGATCGCTCAAAAGAAAAAAAGAGAAATATTTAATTCTTATTTTTCATTTATGTCATATTTAATATATGATAGATGACAAATTTATCATCTTTAATGATTAGCTCCGTGAATATTGTTATTACTTTTCTTCCTTTCTTGTGCCAGGTTCTATCTGTCTTCTATTTTTAAGTTGAAGATCAAAGCTTTATTAGATTGTTTAATATTTTCGTCCAATTTTGTATAAAAAAAACGGTACAGATATTTTTTGCTACAATTTTGGTAATATCTACAGTACTGTAAATAAGGTCAGGGTATTTTTTCTGGGTTTTTCCAAATACTACATTTCGAAGTAAAAATATTTTATCAAGTTATATTGCCTTTTACCTGAGTTATATTTTGCAGGTAACTAGTCCTATGTATATATGTAAGGGAACTAATTTTAATCGGGTTTTATTAAAAATTCCTACTCTAAATCTGGAAGTAATTATATTTTTTATAAAACATAAGTTTTATTTTAAGTTCCTGTAAATAAGTCTGTTTTTTTATCATCAAAAAGCTTTTGTAATGCGTGTGGGTTAATGGACATCAATCAATAGGTCCCGAGAGCTAAACATTAAATACCAAGTTGTCTTTCAATATAATTTCCTTCAGGTGAGATACCCCAATATTTTCTCTAAATTTTCTAATCGAGCTGTGTAGAATGATAAATTTTTTAAAAGCTCATAAATAAAGTAATACATATTACAGTCACGCTGTTGATGGTTTTACTATTTCAATAAGTATAGAAAATCAGATGTCATTGCTGCGTTATTCTTGGGACTTAGGTCCCATGAAATAAGTTTAGCATTTGAAACTCTTACCTAATTTTTAATATGATCATTGAAATTAATTTAAATAAAACTAAATATATTTAGTGATATAACTATTTTAATAAAAAAAAACTGTTAAATAGAGAATATATGTATATTTGTTAATATGTTTTGAGGGGATCTTCATCAACAGTTGAAACAATTGTGTCAAAATCATTTGATTTCAAAAACTGAGCAAAGCTTTTAAGATAACCTCTTTCGGAATTACTATGATTAACTAAAACAACAGAAACTCCATGGTGTATAGCGTCAAGTACATCATGATGAGACATTTCTCCGGTTATATATAAATCAGCATCAATATTTTTTAAAATTGATCCACCAGATCCAGCACATATTGCTATATTTTGAATATTACTGTCTAGTGATTTATTTACACCAATAGCGACTTGTAGATGATTTAAATTTAAAAAATTTTTTAAATGTGTTATTATTTCATTTAACTTTAAGAAATGTGAGCATTGTAATATTCTACCAGCTCCAGTTTTGACATCATCAGCGTTTGGCTTGAAAGATTTTTTTTTTAAATTTAATAAAAATTTTTAATAAAATTTGCTGGTTGAAACATTTACCACAATCGGAATACATGATTTTATTTCAAAGGCAGATGCTAACCAATCATTTACACCATTCTTTGCTGAATCCCAAGCAGTATGGGGAGAATATATAGCAATACCTTTTTCTAAGCATACAGAAACGATGCGTTCCTTCCAGTGACTAAAATTTTATTAATTTTAAAAATTTGTCTATTAAAACGAATTTAATTTGATTACTAGTGAATTTGTTACAAAGATTTTTTTAGTTTTTCTTTTCGAATTTTGTTATATAAGCTTAATGCACTTGTTAGATTAAAAATATTTGATTTTTTATATATTCTTGGGTTCAAGATCTCTGTCAAGTGCAAATTCAATGCAGAGAATCGTTTATCATTTTAATCGAAAGGTTGAATGCAAGCAAACAAATGTTTAAATTCTTATTCAAATACTTTTGTTTGAGTTTTAAGTGGTGAGACCATTAGAATGAGATTTAGGTTTTATTTAATAAATATTATTTAGTTGTTATGGCACCGAGAGGTAATAACTAAAATAGAACAAAAGAAGATCGCTTCAACTTTTATAATATAAAGCTCTGAACTTCTAATGAACGTAACAATGGTCAAGAGTAATTGTTTAAATATTATTTTACTTAAATTTAGTTTATTTTGTACTATCAAGGTATAGTCTATTAGAAATTCACACCCATAAAGATAAATATTATGAAGCAGATATTTAATACAAAAATATTGATATAATTATTAATGAAGCAAAAAATTAACCTTTTTGTAATGCGTTTGAGAGATGCAAAAACTGGTGGATGATAAGAAACAATGAGATCAGCACTTTTGTTTACTGCTTCAAATAGTACTGGCTCTGTTAAATCATTTGTTAAGAAAACTGTTCTGATGAGTCTATTTTCCAATTGATAAAAATTATAACTGTTATAAAACTTTTAGTCCAAAAATTATACTTTGATGTATTTGGTTCTAATAATAATCCAACATTATCCCAACTTTCGGCTAGGCGTAAAGGTGCAAATTCTTCAAACTTTTTGATGATATCCTGTAAAATAATACCGTTACGATGAATTGGAATCTCCATTGCTATACTTATAGTTGATTTTGAATAATTTCTAATCAGTTTTAATAAATTCATCTATTTCATTTAGCGAAGTTGGATCTTAGAAAACTTTAAAATACTAAACCGGGAACAAAAGTTGAGGTTATGTTAAATGTCAAACTTAAAATAATATATATATTTAGCAGTACGAACCTTAAGGTGCAAACACACTTTAAGAAAATTCGCGCAAGCGTTTTCATTCAGAATTCCGAAATTTAGCTATATTAATTACCTACTGTAGCTGTGACAGCTGTCACTGCGCCGTTGCCGCAAACCGCGCGTGCATTGTGTTTGGGTCTTTAAGCCTAAAAAATTTTGGATTTTAATTTTCTCATAATTTTTATTGATTTTTGAAATTTTATTTCATATGTATTTAAAATTAAAAGGAGTTTCTAATCTAAGAGTTTGCTGTAAAAAAGCGATTTAACTAGTTTGTTGATAAAATTGCTATAATAAAATATTCAACGAGTTTTTAAACTATCTCCATAATATACCAATCCTATATTTATTTCAAATATCCTGGCCAGTGTGCGAAAATTTATGGCAGGCCTACTCTAGTCGTACACTCTAACAAAAACTTCTTTTAGGTGTGTTCAAAAATTTTATAAAAACTTGAAAATCGACCTCATTTTGAAGTTGATATTTCCATTTTTATGTATTTTGATTATTCTCAGTCGTTAGGACTCTTTTTTGCTTTGAAGTCAAAATTGTTCCCAGCTTTTCCTACAGAATTGAGTTTATGTAGAAAAAAATTAGTATATCCAATCTGAATACAGTAAGAATGTAAGAATTCGCTACATAAAAGTTGGTGTATCAAAAAATTTCCCTACAAACAGGCATTTGAACTAGCTAGAGAAACTTTTCTACTGCAACAATTGCTAGTCTCCAAATTATATTCTTCTCATAGAAGAAAAGAAAAGTAAGCATGTTTATGAAAGGTGGGAATTAATTCTAGGCATTAAAACTACTACTACAAGACACAATATTGAAAGTAAAAAAAAGAATAAATGTAATTTTGTTTATTGACTATTCCAAAGTAAAAAATTCAACTGGAAACATCATGTTAGGCATTCTTATCGCAATTACTAATAAATTATAATAGTAGCTGAATGAAGTTAGATAATTGAAAAAAAAAATGCAAATACTTTAGTAAGAATAATTGTTGGTTGGTAGATAACTTTGTTTGTAAATATAATCAGAGCAACGAAATACTTCTACTAATTAGTCCTGCTTTCACATAGGGCGACTCCCTACCCCTACGTGATCACAAATTCTCCTCTTGTTGATTATCAATGCTAGGATGACATAAGATAATATAATATGTAATATAATATTTTACATAGTTTGCACATTTTTAAAACAATTTCTGTGTTTTTAGTTATCGAACATCGTATATTTTTGTAATATGTTATAAAATTTTATATTTTCAGATATATTCAAAATATTCTTTATTTATAAGATAATAAACTAAATTGACAAATTTAATGAGTTTGTAATATTTTTTTTGTGATTTTTTTGCATTTTTTTCTAACTTAATTATAAATGAATGAATATCAAACTTATAAAGAAATAATTGGAAATATTTTTATATTATCATCAATATTTAGAATATTTATTTTTGTAAAACCTGTAAAAGTTTATTTTGTAAATCCAATTTGTTGTTCTCGATTACGATGAAGTTGTGAAAGTAAATGAATCCGAATTTGAAATACATCATCTAAGGATTGATTACATAATTTGCAAGTAATGGCTTCAATTGAACAATGCCTAGAATAAAAAAAAAAAAAATTTATATAAAATTGTATCAAAAACAGAGAAATTAAGAATTTTTTTACATCTGAGAAAGTCCATGAAGTTCAGCACAATGCCGGCGTAAATTTTCCATATATTCGAAACTTTGATCATATAAACGTAAACCAAAATGTAATGGAAAAATTGATCGATTTTTATAAACATTTTCCACTGTAAGTATATCATTTTTATCAATTTGATTCCACATATACTCATTTTCACTATGATATACTTCATTTGATGAACGCTTTTTTTCTAGCAGGCTAGTAATAAAAAAAAAAGATTGTAAATTTGGATTAAATTTGATGTTAGTTAACACTTCATACTCAATAATTAAACTCTTTATTTTTCCTGACAATTCAATTCTACTTTGTTCCGATATTTCTGGTAATCCTTGACCAGGATGAGTATATAACAAAGTATCCATACAATAACGTATCTGATTAATCTAAAAATAAATTTAATTTTGTTTTTCTTTTTCTTCTAAATATAATAAGTTTCTGTTATTTCACCTTTTCTAAATCTAATGCTGTTATATTAACATCTAATTTAAAAACAATATCATGTTCGCTAAACATTGGTTGATTTTGACTATCAAAACCTAAACCAGTTAAAATTGATACATATTTAGTTTTATTTGGATCACGTCGAATTTCCATTGTTGGACAAAATATTAAAGCCATTAAAGGTGCGAAACCATGAATATTTGGCATAAGTGTTGTATTACGAGCTGTTAAAATATTGCTGCTTTTATTTTCTGTGACTGTTGAAGCTACAAGTAACCTCTCATGAAAATCCTTTAAAATAAAATTATTTTATTTTAGTAAAATATTATTAAATTTATCTTGAAAGTTTTTTTTTAGTAAATACGAACCTGTGGATCAGTATTCAAAAGAACAGAATTAACTGAGTTATGTTCTATCCTAACTTTTTTCCAGCCTCCACTTCTTGTTGCTGAATAAAGACTTGTCTCTAAAGGACTTCTTGGCCCACGTAAATCAATTCGATATTTACATTTTTCTGGGGGTGGTGCTTGTTCTGCATAAACCTCCTCTTCTTCTTGTGAAGTTCTTAAGTATTCTTCATTTAAAATAATGTCATAATCACTTGGATTGTTTGCTAATTGCTTACGTATTCTTACATCATGATCAAGCTAAAAACAAAACAAAAAATGAATAATTTATTATAAGTAACCTGGTAGAAGACACGAACCAATTTACTAGTTTGATACATGTCCAGATTAAAGAGGTCAATTGTTTTTAAAATATTATAACAAATTTTTCTTACATACCTTAGCCATATAATTTTCTTCACAATGTTGTGCGTAGCCTTCTTTAATTAATTTTTCATTTAAATTAATATTATCTTTATGAAGTATTACAGCAGCAATCCCATTTACAACTGAATAAACCTTTATATGAAAAAAATTTATATTCTATAAATTTAATGAAACAATATAAAATCATTTAATTTTACTTCAACTGTTACAATATCTTCCTTTACAAAAGATTGCATTAATTTTATTGCATCATTTGGCCAATGTCCACTGGGATAATTAATTATTGATGGTTGTAATTCAGCTAAATAACATTCAAATACTCGTGGTGGTAAATCATTTAAACGATTTGTATATAAACCAAATTTTCTTAGTTTATGATATTGGATTATATTGTAATTACCATAATCAATATAAATAACCTTAAATGTTATATATATTTTAATTTTTATCATTATTATTTGAATTAATTAAAGATAATACCCTAAAGGAGATGGCACTTTGCTTACTTTCAACCAAGCTAATTATACGTGCTCGATAATATTTTTCCTTACCACGAACTAAAAATGGTGCTGCTACCATTTGACCTTTAGATATTTCTGATGCGCTTTTAAAATCTTCTAAATCAGAATAATTATTTAGATCTTCTTCAATTTGTTTTAATTTTTCTTGTTCAGAGAAAGGTTGAAACCAAAATTTTGCACAGTTAACAACCTATTAAAAATAATTTTTTTTGTTTTGTTTTTTCATTTTAAAATTATAAAAAATATTATTTTAAATAAATATATATATAATTTACATGAGTTACATATCCTTCGATTCTATTAGTATAAAGAGAGGGTAATACAATTAGTTCAGGATTTTTTATTAATTTTCTTCTCGGGGTCCATTTTCCTTCGTTCATTACGCCTAAATTTAGTGATTCAGCATAGGCTCTTGCTTCATGGGGACTACAAAGGATAAAAATATATACATATAAGTAGTAAGAAAATAAAAAATTTACCTCATAACCTTAATTTGAGTTGGGTAACGTAGCGAACGCATTTTAATTGCTTTGAATACTTCTGATCTAACTCTACCAGCCACAAATAATTGTTGTACTTTAGGATCAAAATTGTCCGTATCCTCAGATAAGAATGTTACAAGAATTTTCTCAGAGCCACTACAAAATTTCACATTTATATTTTTTTTTGGTATACCACATTGATCAAAGAGTTTTTTAATTGATTCAACATAAAGTTGCCCAATATATTTAGAATCGAAACCACTGAAATAAACGGTAGTACATGGATCACGTCCTGATAACATCTTATACGAATCTTTTTCATAAGCTTGATGATTTGAAGCTGATCGAAGAAAGTAATTAGGATAAAAAGCACCTAAAAATAAAATTAAATGAGAAATAGTTTTTGAAAAAATTTTCAATAGTTAAAAAGTTATAATTTTCATGTAGTGAATGCTGATTAAATCTTATGGGAAATAAATGCTAGAAAAATAATATGTAACAAATTCCCGTCAACAGTATGCCGACAGTTTCATAAATTTTATTGTATTTTTTTTAAACAAAAATCTTCCAAGCCAAACAGTTTTTGGTGAAGGCATAAAATAAACTAAAAAAGATTCTTGCTTATCGTAATATGTAGTAATATGGGATAGCTGACATAATCAAAATATCAATAAAATATGCTGGTTACGCTTTACACAAACAGAGCTGATAATGAACCGCGCACAACAACACTTCGATTATTCTTTCAAAATAAAATTTGTAACTAAATAAAATTTTTTTGCGGCTTTGCGACAATGAATTAAACAATAGAAGAAGATTTGGGTCAAAAGATGAGTTTATGACGGGAGCTGCGATTTATTTCGGAAGCTAAGACAAATCAATGGATAAAACAGAAATATAAATTTTTTATAAACGTTTGGACTGAATTAAATTATATTGAGTTAGAGAAATTCTTATTACTTTATTTACTAGTCCTGGAAAATCATCCAGGCCATTGTTAATCAACCGGAACTACATATGTATTTGTCAAAAAAATAATAATTTTGTGTAATTATAATTTACCTGCGATTACGATTTTCAAAATTATGGTTTTCTCTTTATTTGAATACCTTACACGACGAGCCCCAGTGGGCTCTTTTAGCCCGAAACGACTTAAACGATCTTTAATATCCCTAACAAGTAAATGCATTTCACGCATTGATCTTGTATTTATAAAATATCGCCTAGCCCATGATTTTTCTGATTCTTCGTCTTCAAAATCTCGTTGTTCCATCTTAGAACACCAAACCTTAAAATATAAATGAAAATAACTATAAATTAAGCATAGGAATTTTAAATTTAATATTAATTAAAATTAAAATTTACCTTATATACTCTTAAAATTGCAAACAGATCACTTCCTGAACCGTCAGCCCATGTTAACTTTTGGATATATGCTGATAATTTATTATTGTAGGGAAACTCAAATATATTTTGAACATTTAAGCCTGCAGCTGTAATATAAATAAATGTTGCAAATTAAAATGTAGAAGTACACCATAAAAATTTTATGCATCTCATTTAAAGAGTAATTATAGTGATCTTTAGCAAGCAAAAGAAGATATTAAAAATATATTAATAATTATAAAATAACAAACCCATTATAATTGATTCCTCTAAAACACTAAATATATATCCAAAAACAACTAAACGGCTGATTAATATATTAAGTGGTAAAGATTCCATTACACGTCCAATAAATGTTAGATCACCATCAAAATTCTCATAGTTATCACCAACTGTTTTATAAAGTGCTCCACTTTCTTTAAGAATCAATATAGTATTACCAATATCAGATAAATTAGGTGGTGACATAGCTAATGCTAGTATACTATGTGGTGGGCCCATATCAAGTAGTTTAGCTTTAAGTACAACATTTTCTAAAGGACATCGGGCCATTTCAGGAGTATCAAATTCATCCATATGATTCTAAAATTATATAAAAGAAATTATTTTTGGTTTTTCTTTTTGAATCAAGGAACTATATATATACATCATAAAAATCTTTTGAAACAAGACGATAAACTCTTCCGTTCATCACACGGCCAGCACGTCCAGCCCTTTGTTTACAGCTACTACGAGATGACCAATGAAGAGCTAATGATGTTAGATTTGTACTTGTATCAGTAACAAGAGATTTAGTCAAACAAAAATCAATAACTATTTTTGGTAAAAACAATAAGTTAATTTTTATTCAATAAATCAAAAAGTTTTATTACCATATTTAACATCAGGAACAGTAATTGAACTTTCAGCTATATTTGTTGATAATATAACTTTTCTATGTTCCGGTGGTGGACGTTTAAAGACTCTTTGTTGTTCATCATTAGTTATCATTGAATGTAATCTCAAAGGTAACAGATTTATTTCAGGATTTCTATAAAAATTTAATATCAAAAATGTTATTTATTCTTGAAATAATTTTTTTTTGTTTAGTTACACAGCTTTGAGTTTTTGCATTGTTTTTTCCATTGTATCAATTTCCAACATTCCAGGTAAAAATACTAGAATCGAAGGTTTTTGTTTGAATAGAACTTCATCATCACATTGACTATCCAACTTTTCACAAACAGCAATCAATTTTAGAGCTAATTTATACATACCATCAGATATTCCTGGAGCTAAATAATCAACTTCAACATCCTGTAAGTTTTTTGGTATTTATGGTGCATTTTTTTTATTGAATATAAAAATTATTTCATAAGCTTAAGCAAGATTTGTATTAAAATTTAAGCTTTTTATAAAAATATAGAGCTGCAGCACCTAAGGATTGCTCTGTTAGCCATTACAGAAAGAAAACGACATCTGGTCTGAATTCCATACCACGCAAACAAATTATTAACAAGTAAGCAAGTTTAACTGTCCACTGATTCACCCAGGAAATATAAAAAGAATTAATAAAATTCCAGATAAAACTGTATGTGATAGAAAACATAACTAACTCTTAGAACATAGTAAAATCTTAACAAGAATACAATAAAGGCTGATTGTATACGTTTTATACGCAATTTCTGATTATTTATAAGAAAACTTAAAATAATAACAAAAATGCTGTACACTCTTGCTACTGCTTATAAAATTTTTTAAAAATAACTTACACAATTCAATCTATCTAATTCGTTTAAGTAAAAATCTTTCACCGTATACAAACGTCTTGTATCAACTTTTAGTATGGGAGCAGGAATCAGTAAGCCATTTTTGGATGTTCTAAAATACTCAGAAAACTAGAAATAAAAATTAATATAATATTTTTGATAATTGAAATCTATAATTTAATAATAACCTCTTTAGCATTGATAGTGGCAGACATTAAAATTACTTTGGTGTTTGGACTATTTGTTGTTAATAGTTTTCGTACAACAATCAAAAGAAAATCCATATCTTGATCTCTTTCATGAACTTCGTCTAGAATAATATGAGTGTAGCTTGCCATAGTCTTCATTTGAATTAATTTATGTAGTAAAATTCCTGTTGTACAATATAACAGACGTGTATCTTCAGAGATATCTGCATGTAATCCAACCTTCAAAGAAAAATATTTAAATTAGGTTACAACGTTTTGGGAGGGAATCAAACTTGAATATTTTATAAAAAATAATAAGCCTTTTTTTAAACTTTATAAACAAAAAAATCCAATTAATTCTAGATTAATATAGCAATAGAAATAAGCAAATAAATTTAATTTTATTTAAAAACAGTCAAAAAGTGGTATTTATCACTAATTACCATTTTATAGCCACTATATAACCCTGCCATTCGAATAAAAATTGAATCTCTCATAAAATGGGTTAATTTCCTTTCACTGCCAAGCTAAAAATTCTTAAGTCTAATTTTTACGCCATGTGTATTAAAACAGGGACACGCTATAATATAAAATCAATCTCTACAAAATAGATGCTGTTTTTTTGGGCCTTGCGACGCAAATTTATATTTTCATGTTAGTATACTATAAAATCATAAAGTTTGATATTAAAAAATATTTAAAATTATTACATATTATAAATATTTATGTATATTGAATTGAAGGGTACTAAAAATCTCTTTGTAATTAAGTAAAATTGCTTGTATGAATTTTTTTCTTGTGTATTATTGCAGATTTTTTTTAATACCATATGCTTATTTTCAAAGAATTAATAAAGTAGACAAAAAGACAAAAATTGCAAATTCCAGCAAATTAAATTTTTTTACTGGATTCATATCTCAGTTTACAAACTTTGCAATTAGACAAATTATATTCAATTTATATTGTAACATGAGCAATAAAAAAACTAAACTTATTTTGATTAGGAAAGTTGCAAATCGTTCTTATTAAAGAAATGAAATTTTAGTGTCTCACTAATTTAAAATAAAGTTTTTATAGTTTATTCACTATTTGAGTGATTGTATACTTAAAAACTAAATATTTCATGCTAAATAAGAAAATTTCATACCTGATATCCAACAACACTTCCAACATCCCATTTTCTTTCTGATGCTACACGATTTGCAATACTGATAGCAGCAATTCTTCTTGGCTGTGTGCACAAAATATTACAATATTCTCTGCGTTGGTATGCATCATTAAGAATATATTGTGGTACCTAAAATATTAAAAATAGGCTGTCATAACAAATTTCATATCGTGATTATATTTTTGTTAAAAACCTGTGTTGTTTTCCCACAACCTGTTTCCCCTTGTAATATTACAACTTTATTATCTCGAATTTTGTTTATTATCGTCTGTTTACTATCGGTTATTGGTAAATCAACTTCGGAATATCGCTCAAAATTATATTTATCATATATTGGATCATCTTTTCTTTGAATTTTTGATCGAGTATCATCATCATCGTCAAGTTCTTCAAGTTCATCCATTACTTTAATTTCCATTGGTGTATCCTTAATAATATTTATAGTAAGTTAGTAATTTGAATAATTATATTAATTTCTAGCGTTTTTATTTAAAAATTTAGGTCATTAAAGACGTTTGAGAATGAAGATTTTCAGAGTTCCATAGTTCCCTAATTTGCAACAGAGATTGTTGGAGAGTTCCGTAAAATTCCGTAAAAATGAAAGACAATAACTTGAAAATTTTTTTGATTCTGGTTTATTTTTAATAATTTGATAGTTAGTAAGTTAGTAATTTGAATAATTATATTAATTTCTAGCGTTTAATAGGTTTTTATTTAAAAATTTAGTGTCATTAAAGAAGTTTGAGAATGAAGATTTTCAGAGTTCCATAGTTCCCTAATTTGCAACAGAGATTGGTGTATCCTTATAATATTTATATTATTTTGGATATAATTTAATTTACTGAAATTTTTACCTGCA
The DNA here is from genome assembly GCA_947359355.1 of Acrocera orbiculus. Taxonomy (NCBI): domain Eukaryota; kingdom Metazoa; phylum Arthropoda; class Insecta; order Diptera; family Acroceridae; genus Acrocera; species Acrocera orbiculus. The sequence continues at coordinate 16,252,900 of OX375757.1, forward strand.
TCATTTTTTCCTCTTCAGCACTTTGAAAACTTTTTGCATATTCATTACCACATATTTCACGTTTGACAATTTTTTTATCATCTTCTTTGACAGAAATTCTAGAACATGCTGATCCAGTAGAAATTATAACTCGTTCATATGGTTTTGAGAAATCAAAAAATTCATTGACTTCATCCATTATTGTTTGTATATATCTTTTAAATTATATAATTATAGTATTTTTTAACTAAAAATCAATGTTTTTGTCACAACAAATATTTTTTATTTTGATGAATTTTCGCACACCGGCATTTTGAATTAAGACTCGTTGACAATCATTAATGTGCTTGCTGAATAAAAAAATATATATATAGCGCTCTAGTCGCTAATTCACGCTATATACCAATTCAATGGAGACCAATGGGTGGTGACACACGAGTCGTCATGACATGCACGGTAAGACGTATAAAATGTGTGGAAGAAAACAACAACAAATATATAAAGGCAAAGCAGAACCTTTTTTTTATATGAATATCTATAATTTAATACGTATTTCACTCATACAAACCGATGTTCAAGCTACCCTGCAAACATTTTGTCGGAGTATCGTTGGCCGCGATACAAAGCGCAAAGTGTTAGAAAAGTACAAAGTATGTCAAAGAGTGAGAAGAACCCAGCGGTGAATTTCCCCTTCATATAAATGTATGAAGATTTGATCACGAAATATTCCTAAAAACTTAGAAAATTTCCGTTCAACTCTCAAAATTCATGCAACAAATAAGTCAAGATCTCTGTTCTTTGACATGTTAGTGTAGTATTTTGTTTGCCTAAGTCGCGAGTGCTTGTTTTAAATTACGTGTTTTAAATTTAGTGTATTGTGTTTTAATGTGTAAACAATTGGAATAATTTATTTGTAATTAAATAATTTATATGTAATTTATGTGTTTAAGAAAAACAAATATATTGTTTATATGAAAAAAAATATGAGTGTTCTTTCCCCTAACATCATTCATTTTCAGTAAGTGTGACAGAGAGACAAAATGTATACAACCCCTTTAGAAGTCATGAAATCGCATGATATATCTATAATAGATTAGCTGTAACACCTATACATTTAAAGATATCGCGTTTTGTATCGTTTGTCGGATCCGAAAATGGACTAGCGTTTTTATCGCGTGCGAATCCAAACGCGATACGGGTCTGGATCCGATTTCGGGTGATTTGTTCGTAGAAACGATACGAAATCGGATTCGTTTTTGTATCGCAATGTTTGCAGGGTAAGAATATAGATATTCCATTTTGTTTTTTTCTATGTATTGTTAAAATGTCGACTTTCGACAACTGGGCGATCCTAGTTAAAATTTAATCCTCGATTCTGACAATTTTATTTATTACTTTTATTATTGCTGTATTTATTATTTGACATTACTTTACACAATTTAATGTAGGTCTTAATCTAAATTAAAGAAAACTTGTCTATCGACATTGGTTTAAGTATATTTTGTCACATAAAATTTTTCTGTGTGCACGCCACAAATATTTTTCTAATTCTACTTATGATTTATTTATTTAAATTTTTATTTTACATCAAGTAAAATAATTTTAATAAATTTATATTCATAAAAAAAAGAAAATTTTTTTCGTTTTTATAAATTGAAAACTCAAAGTTATTTTTAATAGGAAAAAACTATACTGGAACTTGATTTTTTAATTTTAAACTATTTTTTAGGCTAATCAGTAAGCGTTAATTTTTTTGTTTTTCTGGAAGATAATTTCTAAATTGGAACACAGAAATTTAAAGAGAAATTTTTTGATTAATATTACGGTTCATAAAACTAGTAGAAAATTTTCTATTGATATGGGCATTTATATAAATAAAATAAAAGATGTAAAGATAAAAAAAAGCGATATTCATCGGAAATGCTATAGGAGTTTTATTCCAAAGCAAATATAAGCAAGGAGATTGTCTAATGAGTCCTTCATTTGTAAGATTTAATAAAGATTGAAAGGTAAGCTTTACTAATTCACGCAATGAGAAAAGAAGAGAGACAAGACAAATTACTTTAAGCTAATGTGCTGACTGCCCTTAAGAAAAAATATCTTCAATAAGTATCACAAAAAATATCACAAGGATACTATTGATGAACTTGAGTACGATGCTAAGCAATTTGAATTGTAACGAAGAAAAAATTCAAAAAGGAATAAAATTACAAAAAATTGATAGGGATATATATGAAATATAATCGCAGTCGCAAGCCACTTAGACCAAAGAGGTATTAAACAAGTGAAAAGTTCCAAATATATATTTGCACTGAGTCTCAAGTAATGGAAGATGCGCTTCGAAATGAATGGTTTTCAAAGCGACTGACGGAAATAACTACTCACGGAAAGTTATTATTTTTACATTTGTAAAATTTAAGAAAGTTTATCAAGGTTTTTAAGTACCCTTTCTATCTCATATCTGAAAAATGGCCAAAGAACGCCTAGACAAGATAACGGATACTTATAAGTTACAGCACTATTCAATCCTTAAATTTTATTACTTCGATAATAAGTAGAGTCTGACGGTTATGGTATTTTAGAACAATAACTGAAATTTTTACCTGCATCATTTTTTCCTCTTCAGCACTTTGAAAACTTTTTGCATATTCATTACCACATATTTCACGTTTGACAATTTTTTTATCATCTTCTTTGACAGAAATTCTAGAACATGCTGATCCAGTAGAAATTATAACTCGTTCATATGGTTTTGAGAAATCAAAAAATTCATTGACTTCATCCATTATTGTTTGTATATATCTTTTAAATTATATAATTATAGTATTTTTTAACTAAAAATCAATGTTTTTGTCACAACAAATATTTTTTATTTTGATGAATTTTCGCACACCGGCATTTTGAATTAAGACTCGTTGACAATCATTAATGTGCTTGCTGAATAAAAAAATATATATATAGCGCTCTAGTCGCTAATTCACGCTATATACCAATTCAATGGAGACCAATGGGTGGTGACACACGAGTCGTCATGACATGCACGGTAAGACGTATAAAATGTGTGGAAGAAAACAACAACAAATATATAAAGGCAAAGCAGAACCTTTTTTTTATATGAATATCTATAATTTAATACGTATTTCACTCATACAAACCGATGTTCAAGCTACCCTGCAAACATTTTGTCGGAGTATCGTTGGCCGCGATACAAAGCGCAAAGTGTTAGAAAAGTACAAAGTATGTCAAAGAGTGAGAAGAACCCAGCGGTGAATTTCCCCTTCATATAAATGTATGAAGATTTGATCACGAAATATTCCTAAAAACTTAGAAAATTTCCGTTCAACTCTCAAAATTCATGCAACAAATAAGTCAAGATCTCTGTTCTTTGACATGTTAGTGTAGTATTTTGTTTGCCTAAGTCGCGAGTGCTTGTTTTAAATTACGTGTTTTAAATTTAGTGTATTGTGTTTTAATGTGTAAACAATTGGAATAATTTATTTGTAATTAAATAATTTATATGTAATTTATGTGTTTAAGAAAAACAAATATATTGTTTATATGAAAAAAAATATGAGTGTTCTTTCCCCTAACATCATTCATTTTCAGTAAGTGTGACAGAGAGACAAAATGTATACAACCCCTTTAGAAGTCATGAAATCGCATGATATATCTATAATAGATTAGCTGTAACACCTATACATTTAAAGATATCGCGTTTTGTATCGTTTGTCGGATCCGAAAATGGACTAGCGTTTTTATCGCGTGCGAATCCAAACGCGATACGGGTCTGGATCCGATTTCGGGTGATTTGTTCGTAGAAACGATACGAAATCGGATTCGTTTTCGTATCGCAATGTTTGCAGGGTAAGAATATAGATATTCCATTTTGTTTTTTTCTATGTATTGTTAAAATGTCGACTTTCGACAACTGGGCGATCCTAGTTAAAATTTAATCCTCAATTCTGACAATTTTATTTATTACTTTTATTATTGCTGTATTTATTATTTGACATTACTTTACACAATTTAATGTAGGTCTTAATCTAAATTAAAGAAAACTTGTCTATCGACATTGGTTTAAGTATATTTTGTCACATAAAATTTTTCTGTGTGCACACCACAAATATTTTTCTAATTCTACTTATGATTTATTTATTTAAATTTTTATTTTACATCAAGTAAAATAATTTTAATAAATTTATATTCATAAAAAAAAGAAAATTTTTTTCGTTTTTATAAATTGAAAACTCAAAGTTATTTTTAATAGGAAAAAACTATACTGGAACTTGATTTTTTAATTTTAAACTATTTTTTAGGCTAATCAGTAAGCGTTAATTTTTTTGTTTTTCTGGAAGATAATTTCTAAATTGGAACACAGAAATTTAAAGAGAAATTTTTTGATTAATATTACGGTTCATAAAACTAGTAGAAAATTTTCTATTGATATGGGCATTTATATAAATAAAATAAAAGATGTAAAGATAAAAAAAAGCGATATTCATCGGAAATGCTATAGGAGTTTTATTCCAAAGCAAATATAAGCAAGGAGATTGTCTAATGAGTCCTTCATTTGTAAGATTTAATAAAGATTGAAAGGTAAGCTTTACTAATTCACGCAATGAGAAAAGAAGAGAGACAAGACAAATTACTTTAAGCTAATGTGCGGACTGCCCTTAAGAAAAAATATCTTCAATAAGTATCACAAAAAATATCACAAGGATACTATTGATGAACTTGAGTACGATGCTAAGCAATTTGAATTGTAACGAAGAAAAAATTCAAAAAGGAATAAAATTACAAAAAATTGATAGGGATATATATGAAATATAATCGCAGTCGCAAGCCACTTAGACCAGAGAGGTATTAAACAAGTGAAAAGTTCCAAATATATATTTGCACTGAGTCTCAAGTAATGGAAGATGCGCTTCGAAATGAATGGTTTTCAAAGCGACTGACGGAAATAACTACTCACGGAAAGTTATTATTTTTACATTTGTAAAATTTAAGAAAGTTTATCAAGGTTTTTAAGTACCCTTTCTATCTCATATCTGAAAAATGGCCAAAGAACGCCTAGACAAGATAACGGATACTTATAAGTTACAGCACTATTCAATCCTTACATTTTATTACTTCGATAATAAGTAGAGTCTGACGGTTATGGTATTTTAGAACAATAACTGAAATTTTTACCTGCATCATTTTTTCCTCTTCAGCACTTTGAAAACTTTTTGCATATTCATTACCACATATTTCACGTTTGACAATTTTTTTATCATCTTCTTTGACAGAAATTCTAGAACATGCTGATCCAGTAGAAATTATAACTCGTTCATATGGTTTTGAGAAATCAAAAAATTCATTGACTTCATCCATTATTGTTTGTATATATCTTTTAAATTATATAATTATAGTATTTTTTAACTAAAAATCAATGTTTTTGTCACAACAAATATTTTTTATTTTGATGAATTTTCGCACACCGGCATTTTGAATTAAGACTCGTTGACAATCATTAATGTGCTTGCTGAATAAAAAAATATATATATAGCGCTCTAGTCGCTAATTCACGCTATATACCAATTCAATGGAGACCAATGGGTGGTGACACACGAGTCGTCATGACATGCACGGTAAGACGTATAAAATGTGTGGAAGAAAACAACAACAAATATATAAAGGCAAAGCAGAACCTTTTTTTTATATGAATATCTATAATTTAATACGTATTTCACTCATACAAACCGATGTTCAAGCTACCCTGCAAACATTTTGTCGGAGTATCGTTGGCCGCGATACAAAGCGCAAAGTGTTAGAAAAGTACAAAGTATGTCAAAGAGTGAGAAGAACCCAGCGGTGAATTTCCCCTTCATATAAATGTATGAAGATTTGATCACGAAATATTCCTAAAAACTTAGAAAATTTCCGTTCAACTCTCAAAATTCATGCAACAAATAAGTCAAGATCTCTGTTCTTTGACATGTTAGTGTAGTATTTTGTTTGCCTAAGTCGCGAGTGCTTGTTTTAAATTACGTGTTTTAAATTTAGTGTATTGTGTTTTAATGTGTAAACAATTGGAATAATTTATTTGTAATTAAATAATTTATATGTAATTTATGTGTTTAAGAAAAACAAATATATTGTTTATATGAAAAAAAATATGAGTGTTCTTTCCCCTAACATCATTCATTTTCAGTAAGTGTGACAGAGAGACAAAATGTATACAACCCCTTTAGAAGTCATGAAATCGCATGATATATCTATAATAGATTAGCTGTAACACCTATACATTTAAAGATATCGCGTTTTGTATCGTTTGTCGGATCCGAAAATGGACTAGCGTTTTTATCGCGTGCGAATCCAAACGCGATACGGGTCTGGATCCGATTTCGGGTGATTTGTTCGTAGAAACGATACGAAATCGGATTCGTTTTCGTATCGCAATGTTTGCAGGGTAAGAATATAGATATTCCATTTTGTTTTTTTCTATGTATTGTTAAAATGTCGACTTTCGACAACTGGGCGATCCTAGTTAAAATTTAATCCTCAATTCTGACAATTTTATTTATTACTTTTATTATTGCTGTATTTATTATTTGACATTACTTTACACAATTTAATGTAGGTCTTAATCTAAATTAAAGAAAACTTGTCTATCGACATTGGTTTAAGTATATTTTGTCACATAAAATTTTTCTGTGTGCACACCACAAATATTTTTCTAATTCTACTTATGATTTATTTATTTAAATTTTTATTTTACATCAAGTAAAATAATTTTAATAAATTTATATTCATAAAAAAAAGAAAATTTTTTTCGTTTTTATAAATTGAAAACTCAAAGTTATTTTTAATAGGAAAAAACTATACTGGAACTTGATTTTTTAATTTTAAACTATTTTTTAGGCTAATCAGTAAGCGTTAATTTTTTTGTTTTTCTGGAAGATAATTTCTAAATTGGAACACAGAAATTTAAAGAGAAATTTTTTGATTAATATTACGGTTCATAAAACTAGTAGAAAATTTTCTATTGATATGGGCATTTATATAAATAAAATAAAAGATGTAAAGATAAAAAAAAGCGATATTCATCGGAAATGCTATAGGAGTTTTATTCCAAAGCAAATATAAGCAAGGAGATTGTCTAATGAGTCCTTCATTTGTAAGATTTAATAAAGATTGAAAGGTAAGCTTTACTAATTCACGCAATGAGAAAAGAAGAGAGACAAGACAAATTACTTTAAGCTAATGTGCGGACTGCCCTTAAGAAAAAATATCTTCAATAAGTATCACAAAAAATATCACAAGGATACTATTGATGAACTTGAGTACGATGCTAAGCAATTTGAATTGTAACGAAGAAAAAATTCAAAAGGGAATAAAATTACAAAAAATTGATAGGGATATATATGAAATATAATCGCAGTCGCAAGCCACTTAGACCAAAGAGGTATTAAACAAGTGAAAAGTTCCAAATATATATTTGCACTGAGTCTCAAGTAATGGAAGATGCGCTTCGAAATGAATGGTCTTTAAAGCGACTGACGTGAATAACTACTCACGGAAAGTTATTATTTTTACATTTGTAAAATTTAAGAAAGTTTTTAAGTACCCTTTCTATCTCATATTTGAAAAATGGCCAAAGAACGCCTAGACAAGATAACGGATACTTATAAGTTACAGCACTATTCAATCCTTAAATTTTATTACTTCGATAATAAGTAGAGTCTGACGGTTATGGTATTTTAGAACAATAACATTGGTCTCATCGTATACTCAAAATTTCCATGTTTGTATAATATTAAAAAAAAGCACTAACAGCTGCTTATGTATAGATGATAGTTGTCAAAAGAATATAACCTTTACCGTATTGGGGAGAAACTTTTAAGTTGTTTTAACATATTTCCCAAAAAATCACAAAAGTAATGAAATATTTTAGGTTCCGACCTTTGTGCCTCTGTCATAAAAAATAAACTGTTTCAGATAAAAGGTGTAAAAACACTATTAAAAATTACACAAATACGATTACAATTTATGTTCTTATGAAAAAGCCTACAGACGTTTCCGTTAAAAAAATAAGAAATTAAAAAAAGAATATTGCATCATTTTACACATTCAGAAAATAATACAAAAAATTATGAGAATTTGAACCAAAACGAATGTACTTTAATCAATATAATAAAAAATAAAACAATACCAAAATTAATTTTCACAAATTATATGAAATATATTTTTTTTAAATCAATAAAATATTCTACAAACAAAAATTTTTGAATAAATTATATTTTTAAGTAAAACTTCTATTATAAGTACATATCTAACAAAAAAGATTTTGTATTCTTATTTTTTACTTATTAACTTTACATTTGTTTACAATTTGAAAAACATTTTGTCTTTTTTTTTTTTTGGTTATTTTTTTTTTTTTTTTACTTTTTTTAAATGACAATATATTTAGGCAACTATCTACGCATTAAGCCACACTGCGGTATTGAAGGCCTTTTTTTGCATATACAAGATTAAATTTTTTGTTTTGTTATTTAAATTAATTAATTAATTATATTTAAAATTTTTTATTTTAAGTATTTTTTGATTACAATACACATAAATTTGAACTACATTTTGTAATTATAAGAAGAAAAATATTTAAATCCATATTTTTTTGTTATAGATAAACAAGAAGTTTCCATTAATTTATATCACTCAAATTATTCAATTGTGAAATTTTGTTTATACACTTTTTAAACAATTTTATGTTTTATAAATCATTTAAATTAATACTAATCTTAGGAGCTAGTTTTGATTATAGGAAAGGCATTAAAGTCCATTAAGTAACACTTTTTTTGTATGTGACTTAACCTACTTAAGAACTTTATGTTTTTAATTATTTGGTATCTTTTCACCTAAGCAATATTTATTTGGAATTAATTCAAAGACGAATAACATTTTTATAAAAACAAAACAACACCAATATCCCGGAATATGCAGAAAAAGCTGATCAATATCTTTTTAAATAGTATTTTCTTTAACATAAATTAGGAATAAATAATAAACAGGAAAAAAATATTTAAACTTAAATCAAAAATCGTTTAGTGTTACAAAAGAAATCCAAAATAAGAACCTTTGTTGACTTGGGTTTTCCCTGAACTTTCGATTTAGTAAATAGCTAGATTCCTTTATATTTTTTACTAAAAATTTTTTATTGAAAAAGAAAGGGAAATGTGAAAATAAGAATAAATATAATTTCAATTGTAAAAATAAAAAATTTTATATTTTTAAATTAAGGCCTTACTAGAATCTGTTTGTTATGAAACTAATTGTAGTGAATCTCAGTGAAGAGTATTTAAATTACTTCTTATTAGTTTTAATAATATCCATTCTATTAAATCAAAAAGAAATTTCTAAACAATATAATTTAAGATACCCTCGACTTTATCGTTAATTTTATTTCCCAAAATTTGTACATTTCATTCAAAGGAGCTTTGTTAGGCTTAAACTTAATCTTCAACATCACTTAAACATGCCAACAAATTATAAATTTCCATTGTGTAGAATAGAAATGATTTTCCATAGAATGCAGTAAGCTAATCTAAACTCAGAAAAGAAAAAACAATTTTCTTTCAATGAATTAGCGAAAAAACCGAAAAATTTTAAGTTGTTAATTTTTCTTTAAATTCCTTCATATTCATTCCTTATTTATTGTTTAAAAATTAAGTTGAAACCAGTCGAATGAGAATGTCTAAAGTTTAGGCCTATAGATTTTTCATTTTTTATATTAAATTTTTTTAGTTTTATTCAAAACAAAACGTAATGTGAAAAACGAACAATTAAATTCAAATTTAGAAATTATGTTCTTCATGACAATTTTCGTAATTGTTGAATTTTTTTCAATATTTTCTATTTATATTTGAAATATTTTATTGATCTACTTTATCTTTATCTAACATATCCGAGATTTTTATATTGAATAAAATATTAATTCTATTATTTATGTTAAATCTAATACAAATAATACAAACCATATATATATATATATATCCTTAATACAATATTTAGTTTACATAAATATTTTATTTTCTTTTTTTAAATTATTAATTTTATTAAAACTAATCTAAATTAATAATTATTTGTTATTGTGGCTTTTCTATCTTTGTATAAGCTAGCTGTTTTTGTAACGACAATGTTTTCAAATTTAAATTTATTTTGTCGTATTAATTTAAAAATAAAGAAATAAAAATAAAAATTAAGCATTTTCTTTTATGAAAAGTTAAAAAAGAAAAAGAAACTAAGAACAAACTAATTATTATAATTGACTAGATATGATTAAAATTCTAATATTTTACTAATAATAATAAAAACATAAATACAAGAATTATAAAAAATTTAAGAAAACAAAATTATTTTTCTACTCCAAGTAATTTAGCTGCTTCATCAGCTGATGATAGAAGTTTATTTAATATACTTTGATCACTAATACCAAGAAGATTACCAATTAAATTATTTGCTTGATATGATAGAGAATCATCATTTGTTTTTGGCTTTTTTTCTAATTTAATATATGATAATAATTTATTTTGTTCATTTATATTTAAATTATGGCAATTATTATTTTTCCATTGTTCATGATGATTTAAAAATTCATTAAATTTTGATGTTTTTAATGAATTTGATATTTTAATTGGTAAATTTGTTGTTTCTGATGTTGTTGTTGATGCCGTTGTTGTTGTTGTTGTTCCTGATGAATTCGTTGTTATAATTGTTGTATTTAATGAATTTTGTTCTTCATCTGATATATCTGAACCACTATTTATATTATTTAATTGATTATTATGATGTCCATTACTATGTTTTTTCATATGCCTTAACATACTATGTTTTAATGTGAATTTTCTTAAACAGACATCACATTGAAATGGTCTTTCACCTGAATGTGTACGCATATGACGTCTTAAATCTTCAGTTGACCAAAATCTTCGTATACAAAATGCACATATAACTTTACGATTAGCATAATCTGGATATTTACCACGACAATCATTACGATCATTATCATCATCAGCTAATTGTATTTGATTATTATAATCAGCATCAGCATCAATAGCACCTTTAGCTAATAATAATGTAAATTCTTGTATATGCTGTAATTTAATATGTTCTAAACATTGTATACGTTCTGAAAATGAATTATCACATAAATGACATTTAAATGGTAAATCAGTTGATGTTATAATTGGTTCAATTTTAATATTTTGTATAATATTTAAATTTTGTTGTAATTTATTTTTATCATTAATATCATCTAAATGTTTTGGTTTTGGTAATGGATCTATTATATCATCAATTGGTACATATAATGATACGGCTGATTCAATATTACCATGTTTACGTAATAAATGACGATCACAATTACTTTTTGTTGTAAATAATAATGGACAATGTGAACATTTGAATGGTTTTTGTCCAGTATGTGTTAATATATGACGTCTTAATGAACTTGACCATGGAAACATTCTTTGACAATATGGACATGATACACGATTTGGTGCTAAACTATATGCTGATTTTTTTTTTTGTTCATTACATATATTATTAAAATTAGGATCTTCAGTACCAGAATTATTACTTTCAGATGTACTACCAGATGCAACTAAACCTTCTTCATCACTTTGTTCAGTTTGATTAGCAACATCAGTTGGACGAAAATAATTATTAAATGTTAATGAATTTGTAGCATTATCAATTAATTTTGATATTGGTACTAAATCAATTGATTCATCTTTAAATGATGAGCTGGCTACTTCTTTTAAATATTTACCAACATTTTCAGCTGTAGCTATCATATTTGTAGTTGCTTTTAAATTATCTTTAATATTATTTAATTTATTACTGGCACGTATTGCTTGTTCTAAAATACTATCAGCTACTTTTTTAGCAACTATATTATTTGATTTATCTGAATTTTTAGATAAATCTTTCGGTTTTATATCATCAAAATCATCTTCATTATCACCATCAATATCCTCTTCATCAATAATTAATTTTGGATCATCATCTTCAGTACCAGTTATGGATGTTGTTGTTGTTGTTTTTTTAATTGATTTAATTTTTTCATTATTATTTTGTTGATCATTTAAATCACGATTACAATTATTATTATTAGATTGAGCTAATGCTTGATGTAATATATCAGTATCCTTTCTGGCTTTTAATTGTTGTGCTAATATTGCATATTTAACTTGATCTGATATAACATTAAAATGATTTACTGTTGTGGGATTTTGTGTTGATGATATTGATGCTGCTGTAGCTGTTGCTGCTGATGATGTTGTTGTTGTTGTTGTTGTTGCTGCTGCTATATTAGATGATATTTGTGATATTGTTGTATTATTATTATTATTACCACCACCAGATCTTCGTACAACGTGATGTCCAGCCCTTTGTCGTTGTGCCCAATATTGTGGATGCTGTTGTTTAATATGCCTTTCCATATTTGATCTAAGTGTAAATCTAGCTGAACAATGTTCACATGCAAATGGCCTTTCGGTACGATAACGGCGTTGTTTTTGTTTTGGCATTAAAATACCATTTTTAATTACCATTTTAACTGGACCAGAATTATGATTAGTTGGTATCAATGTTGTTTGATTAATTTGATTTTTAATTGTCGTATTTGTTGATGTTACTGCTGCTACTCCTGGTGTTATATGCGAAATATTATTAACTGGACTTGTTGTTGATAATGATTTAGTTAATAATTGACTTTGTGGTGGCTGTGGTTGTTGCTGCTGCAACTGCTGCGGCTGTTGTTGTTGTTGTTGTTGTTGATTTACTAAATTTTGTAATGGATTTTCAATTTTTGTTGTTATCTGCGGTTCATTATTTAGAAATATTGGATTCATTAAAACATTTGCTGGAAATTTATTAAAATCATTTAAATTCCCAGATAAAAATGTATTTTGTAAAAAAAATGGATGTAATGGTGGAAACATCATATTACGATATAATTGTGATAGTTGAAAATAATGTGTTGGATCCATTTTAGGTAAAGTATCATTTAAAAATTGTTGCTGAGCAATTAAGATATTTTGATTTTTTTCTAATTCAATTAAATCTAATTTTGATTGTTGTTCAATTATTAATTTTTCATTAGTTTTATTATCATCAATTTTTTTTGGTTTTTTACTTAAATCCAATACATCCATACTTAAATCAATTGGATGATTAATTTCATTAAAATCATCAAATTGTTCATTTTTATCAATAATATTATCATTTATTATTGATGATGTTTCACATAATTTATCAATACTTTTAACTTGAATTTTCATTGGTTTATCTGATTGTAGCATTTCTTTAAGATGTGATACTGGTGTTGAACGATCTTTTGGTATTTGATTTTCATCTTCCTGATCAAATTCTGGTGATGAAAATAAATGAATTTTTTTGATTGGATCATCACAACTAGAATCTTCTGATGGATGATATATAATTGAACGTTTAACTTCATCTCTAGTTGTTTTAGCATGACGATTTCTTAAATGACGTTCACAATTTGCTTTAGTTGTAAATGCATAATTACAAACAGCACATTCATATGGTCTATCACCATTATGAGTACGCATATGTCGTATTAATGCTGCTTTATCATGTATACTATATGGGCACATATTACATTTATATGGACCACTACCAGCTGCACTTAAATGTATTCGATTATGACCTTTTAATGCTCTTAAATTAGGAAATACTGCTGTACATAATTTACATGGAAATTCACCACGTAATTTCATTTTACGAAATTCTGATGTAAATACATCTTGAGCTTCTTCTTCATCTTTATTATAACTATATTCACTGCTTGGCGTATTAACACATTTTTCAAAATTACGTAGAAAACTATTCGATGATGAGGTTACATTTAATATTGATTGAATATCAGCTAAATCTCTAGTTTCATTCTGATTATATTTATTTTGTTGTTTATTTGGATCTGATTTTTCTGATGTTCTTGGTGATGATAGGCTACTTGTTGAACCCATTGTTGATTTATTTTGTAAATCTAAATGAGCAAAAAATTCATCACGACGATTTTCTTCATCAGAACTATCACTTGTTATACATTTACGCATTGAATAATCTTGTGGTAATTCACCACAATCTCTGGCATGAATTTCAACAGAACTGGCACATGGGAATGCTCTAAAACATTTTTGACATTCAAATTTTTGATTAGTTACTGTCGTACGCATTGTTTTTTCACACAATGATTTTGCTATCAATGGAAATTTTTCACTAGAAAAATCAATAAATGTTATATCTTTAAAACCTTGTGTTATACTAGTTTTATAATGGCAACGATGTGTATTTAATGTTTTATGATTTTTAAATATTAATTCACAATGATTACACTTTGCTGGATAATTATTATGTTCACGATCTAAGTGTCCTGCTAATGAATTCATTGTTAAAAAATCATTACGATTACAGACAGGGCATACATTTTTTAAAAATTGAGTTTGTTCTTTACTACTTGATTCATTTATAATATTATTGTTAATTGTTTTCATACGACGTTTGATAATACCATTTTCATCTTCAATGACTTTACGTTTATAATTATTATTATTATTGTTATTATTATTATTATTATTATTATTATTTATATTTGAGCTGCTACCGCTTGAATCAGTTGAAAATCCATCACTTTCATAGCTTTCACCATCCCCTGTACCGGTGAGACCAGCACCAGGACCATTGCTACCGCTACCGCCACTTCCAATTCCTGCTGAATTTCGTTGTTGTTGATGTTGTTTATGAGTTCTCATATGTCTATGCATATTTCCATTTGTAGTAAATGTTAAATGACAATATTTACAGTTAAAAGGTCGTTCACCAGTATGAACTAAAACATGACGATCCAGAGATGATGCTGATGACAAAACCTGAAATATATGTAAATAATTTAACTAGTTGAACAAAAATTTACAACATTGTTTCCCGCAAATGAAGATAAAATTGAAATAAAACCGTTATAAAAGTTTGTCTATAGAAAATCAAGAAAGTATTTGCCGACTTTGAGGCGAATTTTAATAATCTTCACATTTATTTAATTATTAAATTACTTCGTAAAAATATATTTCGTGAAAAAGAACTCATTTTCATTGGTAAAATCGTCAATTTGATGCCAGAGAAGTAAAATTAATCTAGAGTGCATGAAAAAGATTTAAAAAGGTGCTAAATATACGATAAATTCAAATTACCAGCTTAAGTAATGAAAGTAAGTATAACTATGAAAAAAGAACTATTAGTTCTTTTGGTATCCTTTTTAACCTATATAAAAGGTACACTACTAACAGGAAAACGTAGCTTCTGCCTAATGACAATTGTCAAACTATAACAATGTCATTGAGATAAATAAAGTAAAAAAAACCATGTAATAACTTGCGAATAATAAAATAGCTTCCTTTAGGAGCATTAAAGTTAGTTAAATTTCAGTTAACTCAAAAGTACAAACTCCAAAACTAGAAATTTTATTTTTAAATACTTCCTAATATTTCAAAACTTAAATTTAAATAAATTAAATAAAATAATTACCTTTGAGCAAATTCTACATGTAAAATTTTCAGTATCTCCTGATGAATAATTATGGCATCTAATATGATTAGTAAATTCATGGGGAGTTGCTGATACAACTTCACATATTGGACATATATATTTAATATCATCACGTTCACTTGATCCTGATTCAGGACTTGAGCTTAAATGATTACTACTAGCATCAATAAATCCAGATTCATTATTAGTTCCAATCGATTGATTTAATTCATTTTGTTTATTTAAATTTGGTAAATTATTATTTAAAATTTTATTTCCAGTATTTAAACGAAATTTTTTTCGTAAATTAATTGAATTTACTGTTGAATTTCTATCATTATCAATTTGTCTTAAATTTTCTCTTCTAATTAAATTAATACCATAATCTTCAGATTCACTTTCACAATTTTCAGAATCATTATTATTTGAATTTTTTGATAAATTTTTTATATTATTTTGTTTTTTTTTAGGTGTTCTACCTAAATCCATTGGTTCTAATGATGATTCTGATGTTGATGAAGTTCTTCTTTCTAATTTTTGTTCTCTTTGGATTTGTTGACTCATTTTGATCATTTTTTTGTTTTCAAATTTTAAATCTAGGAAAAAAGAAGAAAATAATTAAATTAAATTAAACTAATTAAAAATGTCTATAAAAGTAAACCTAAAAATAAACAAAAACTACAATATTATTTATTACGCCTATATACAAAAGAAATTGAAAGATGACACCTAAAATCTTTTATAATTTTCATTAGTCATCAAAGTGCATTGCAAAATAAATAACCTTAAGTCGGCAAAAAATAAAGAGAACACTACAAACCAAAATCAACAAAATTTTTACTGATAAAAATTTGTCCATAATCGCGCATCGTTTAGCTAACTAAGCTGTTGCTGAAATCCGGTGATCAAATATTCCGAATATACCGTAAGCAAATAATTACTAGGGGAGAGGGCAAATTTCTCAATCATCCAAAGATGACACGCGAAATAAAGTTTTGCATTTCTTTTTTTTGTTTAATTGAAAACATAGATATTTGAAGTCAATATAAATTTTTGCTATAAAAAAATTTGGCTGTTCTAAATTATTTGAGAAATTTTAAATAATTGCAGAAATATGAAGCTTTCAATCAAAGGGCACAAAGTTAAAAGTCTATAAATATTTCACTGGTAAAATGTTTTTGTTTTCTTCCTTTTTTGGTTCTTGGTCATTTATAAATATTTCTTCTTTCTCTTTTAAATAGATTTTTACTTTAAGTTCAGAGATATGGAAACGATTGATCGATTAAAGATTATTACTCATATTAATAGCCTCTGTTAGATAAGGTATGAACGTTGAAATTTTCTTAGAGAAATGTAACCGTATATCAGAAAATAAGAAAATATTTGTTTTTTTGTTTAAAAAAATCTCAAGTGGATGGCAGCAGCTGAAAATCTTTGAAATTGATAAAAAAAAAATTTCTTTGTTAAATAATTTTATCATGATATATTCCAAAAACTATATATTAGCTATATAATTATTTAATACAAAAATTGAATAAAATTTTGTTATTTTTTCTTTTTAAAGCCTCAAAAAAGAAATAAAACTTCTGATAATGACATTCTGTCCCAAAGTCAACTGAAAGTATGAACAAAATTGTCTTTTTATGATTGCATTTTTGTCTTATCGCTAATGAGTTTCTCTTAAAAGGTTTTTCGTTATACCTTAATAATAAATCTACTTTTTATATTTTTCATCTTTTCAACAATTTTCTAAATAACAATTACAACAAATTAAAATAATATGAACTATTGAATAAATGTAAAAAATTTGATGGTAAGTAATTAAATACTTTAAAAATCAAAGGAAGAGAAATGTCATAATTCCATTTAATTTTTCTTACCAAAAGAACTAAATAATTTTGTTTTAAGAAATTGTTATTCGAATTTTAAATTTTCAAGGACAAATTTTATTTAAATTATTTTTACAACTCTAATTTCTTATGTTGTTTATAATGCTTTTTCTAGAACTTTTTAAAATTAGTAAGAAATGTTTTGTTTAAATGTAAGTAGACTTACAGCAGTCAGCAAAAAAACTAATTTAAAAAAATAAAACCTAGTTCTTTTTTTATTAACAAAACTCAATTAAAAATATTATTTTTAGTTGGGATTCCAAAATAATGAATTTTTAAGAGATCAAACTTTCTCTATCTAAAAAATCATAATGTTTTTACTATCAATTTTTTTACTTTTTATTTATTGATATTTTAAGAGTATAAAATTTTAATAATATTAAAAATTGAAAAAAACTGTAGGCCAGCATGCAGGATTCCTGTCCTTCAAGTGATCTGACGAAAAAATTTTTCTTAAATCTTCAAAAAGAAGGATGTATTTCGAAAACTACGAGGGGTTTTTTTCAAACAATTTTCAACAAAATGGAGCAATTTAAAAAATAAGTTGCGTATTTTCCCTGTTTTCTTCACCTTTCGAAATTTTTTTAAAATAAAAAATTAAAAAGCCGTCGTAGTATATAAAGAAGCTCTGTTCTAAATTTCAAGTGAAGTTAAGATATTTGAGCATTTTCTTTTAGGGTTGCACTATGAAAATTTGCTTTTGCGATCGATTTTTTCGAAATTCTAAACCAGAAAAAAACTGTCGAAAAAAGTTTTTTGTATAGCTAAAGGCAGCTTTATTTACTCAGCAATTTTAAATGGAACTGACCCATTCATTAATACTTAACGTACAGTTAAAATGTTAAAAGCAATAATAGAACAAAATACAGAACAGCAATAACAAAAATAAGCCAATAAATAAACATAATAAGTCATTGATTAATTTGATAAATGTATTGATAACGTAAGTAGATATACAAAAAAGTGACTTAAAGGATCAAAATTAGATGATTTTTTCCTGATAATGGAAAGTTTCGCACATATGATCTCTTGATTGCCATCACATTATTCACCTAAAAATCATTAATATATTCATTCTCCATACACATTATTAGAAATTTTGTTTAGAGAAATGTGTATTAAGCATGTTGCATGTCGTGTGTCTTAAAATACAGATTTTGAAAGGCTGTATAAGGGAAATTTTGGTATTTATTGTGAATTTACAGGCAAATTAACATTCAAAATTCCTCTATTTTTTGTGTTATTTATTTATTATCTAAATTATTATTTGTTTGTTTCGTCTTTTTGTTATTTAATTAATTAATTCAAACACTTTTAAAGTATTATTTCACTGCAATTAGATGATTTAATATTTACTTTTATGACACTTATTTTAAAATTTCCATTAAATTTTCCTAATACAGATTATTGCCAATTGAGAAATGATTTTTTTTGTGCAGAAGAGAATGAATATGAGAGAATATTTGAGTGTTGGGTATTTGTGTATATTTAGTAATAAAAACATTAAATAACCAATAAATATGTATATTGCATATCATTGAGTACGCTATAAAATTTTGTTCTTTTTCGTTTATTTAAAAAAACAGAAAGAAAAATTTTTCTGTAATTTTTTCAAAAATTAATTTTTCCTTAATTTCAGACTGAGGTTCATGATTCTAAAAACAACTTAATCCAAAGTTCTTTATAGTCAAATTTCAACAAAGAGTAAAAAAAAAAATATATGAGAAAATAAAAACAAAATATAATTCAAAGAAGACCGGATACTTTTTTAAGGTGATAAGATTAACGGAAATGGTATTTTACTTGAGACATGATCTTTGGACAGACAGAGAATACCTAAATAAACAGTCTTTAAAATTTTAGTTTATTGAAAGTGACAAAGAAAATTCATAAAGAAGTGACAAGAAAAGATTATAACCGATATACAAAAAAGCTAGTTTAGTTTTTATTTTTTGATTTAGTTAATTTTTGTATATTATATAAATATATATATATATATGTCCATCCAATACAGACATAAAAAAGTTCATTAAAACTAAAGAAAATTAAATGAATTTACAACAGCAAAAAATCATATTTGAAGATGCTCTGTTATCTTATTTAGTAAGTATTTCAGTACTTTTCGTTTTTTTTTATTAACGGCATTTTCTTTGAAAGATGAAGACTTTACCTTATTTAGCAAATAAAAAGGTGATAAAAGCTTATTTCATCATTTAGTTCTTTGCCGATAATGGCATATGCCGCCAAAGTCAACGGAAAACAATATTGACAAGCCCATAACCTAGAAAACATATAATATCTGATGGCAGAAATGAACGCATCATCTTTTGTTATCTCTTTCAATTGTTTTTTCTTTTTTTGATGATGACAATTACAAATGATTTTATTTTGCTATTTCCTTCTTTGGTTTATAGTAATTATTTTATGTTAAGATTAAACAAAAATTGTACTTTTAACAACTAAAGATGCTAATAATAATATATCAAAAAATCAAAATTTTCGTGTTTTATTTTGATATTAAAGAAGATTCTGAAAAAAAATAAAATGAAAATTAGGCTGTGACAACATCTCTAAGAATTTCGTTAATCCTCCTTTTCTTTGAACTTTAAGGGAAAATATTTTTTTCTCAGGAAAATCATTAATACTTTTTAACTTTATTTAAGCACTTTCAATAAAATCAAAATCAAATTTCTAATGAATTAAGAAATTTTTAAGTTCTTTTGACAATTGCTTCATTGAAAATATCAAAATTTGATTGGTCATTGAAACCAAAAATACGATTAAAGTATTGGACAAAGGCATTTTATATTCTTAGATATATCAATACATATATCTTTTTTTTAAAATATTTTGTGTTTAATCAAGAGCGTGTCTCTAGGTTCCGATTTTTATGGTGGTGTAATCAAGGAAATTACCTAAAAAATGAGATAAAACTTAAAATAATAATGATAAAAAAAGAGAGAAAAAGAAAGAGTTACTGCTTTGCAGAAATCTTATCTTAACTAAACTTTGTTATCACTTTCAATCAGCAACTAAGTATTGATCACGTCTTAAAATTTGTCTTCTTTTGATTGAGATGAGAATGTAGTTGTCAATTGATAAGATTAAAACCTTAAACTGTGTAAATAAAAAATTTCACATAAAAAAACCGAAATAAGCAGATTCAAAGAGCGGTAACAAATATATAAATAATTTCAAACTAATTTAGAATCAACTTGTTAGATAAAATGATTTAGAATGATTATTGAATATGTTCATTTTTAACACTGGTTACTAAGAGAATGTCAATTGAAGTGAATAAAAATTGATTAATGATTCATTTGAAAACTTTTGGAGAAGAAATTATTACTCTCGGTCCATCTCGAATTTTATTACTTTTAGACTCGTTAATGTGTGTTTTTGTTTGTGTGATTCAATTTCTTTCGGCGAAAATTAAGTTGACGTAAGGTTTACCGCTAGCATCTGTCTAAAATAAACTAGTACACAGTGAAATTCAGCGTTGCAGATAACATAATAAAAATACAAACACCCTATGAACACGTTGTAAAGTTTTCTTTGGAAATTTAAGTTTATCCCTCTTCTGGTATTGATTATAAAAATCATTTAAGATATAATTTGAAAATTTTGGAAGTGATGGTTAACGCTACGTTGAAACATGTCAAGTAAGCTATGAAAATTTCAATTTCTTCCACCAGGGGTTTAAGTGTTCCATATAATCTATTTTGGTGTCTACAAACTACAACTACACAAATAATTCTTGTATTTTCTTTTTTTCAGTTTTGCTGCTACACTTTTCGTCAGAATCTACATATATATGTAGTTTATTGCTTTCCTTATTCTGTAAGGATATTAATAGTTTAGCTTACTTGCCTCGTCCAAATTATTTATTTTGTATTTAATGAACGTCTTTGCTTGGACAAATCCATTAAATTTAGAGCAAAGGTTTAACATTTCAGTTTTTGGCCAAGCCATTGAGTACGAAGATGGATTTGGGAAGAATGGCAACAGAAACTATATGACTTTAAAAAAATTAAATAGTTCTGTTTTAAGCTAATTTTATATAAGGAAAATTTCATCCCGATCTTTAAGCCATAAGCTAAAAAAAAACCCTTAAAATTTGAAACTAATTTCAAACTGAAAAGTGCGATTTTCTTTGGTTGTTTTAATGTCAAAGCCCACTTAAGAAAATAGTTCTACCTGCCTTTTTGATGTCCTTGGAATTTATTGGGAAAGTAACTTGTCTGCAAGAACACTTTTCCTAAATTTAGTTTTAAGATTTACTTGGTTTTTAGCAAATTATATAAATTTTAGCGCATATTTAAAGATTTTTGACAAAAATAAATAGAAACCTAAAACAGCATGGAAAGAATCATTTTTTTAAATTTATTTTTATAATAGTTGTGATTATTATTCATTGTTATTATAAAAATGCAATATTTTGTTATTGAAAAAAAATTTTTCAAGTTAAAACCTTGTGTAAGTCGATGAAGTATTTAACGTATTCTCACACCCACATAATTTAGGGCTAAAACAGAATTTATAATAAGAAAAAAACTTATCATAAAACTAAGATAATTTTATTCATTTCAATTTCCATTAGCAATGACACACTTTGAATGAAAAATTTTCTAAATTTAAGGTAAAAAAACAAAAATAAAAAAAAATTGAACCATAGAGACATGATAGAAAGCCATACGTAAGCTATAATCCCGCATCGGCCATGAAGTTTTTCTTGTTTTTTTCTCTTTTACCACCCAAACAAAACTCATATGGTTAAATGTTATAGAAAAGGTGGTGGTTATGCGTCACCGTTATATTTTTACATCTAAAAAATGACTTCTCCCAATGATTTTATTCACCTGCTGGGTTGTTTTGTACCTTTTCAAATGGGGGGTTGTACACAGATAAAATGGCGTTTTTACTTCTACACTGACGAGATATACTATAGAATAGGGGAATGGTAATCTATTGATCGGTTCCCATAGCTACTAACCAGGGTTATATGAAGCAACTATGGCTTCATGTAATTTTATTTTATTTTTTATTATGTTTCGTTTTTTGTATTTTACTTCTTTTTTTGGTTTTTGTTTTTTGTCAAATATGGTGGCAAGTGAAGACTTGAAAAAGAAAACAAATATTGCCAAACTTTAGGTAATGTTTACTTTATTAGATAGAAATCTGCTAAAATATATTAAATGATAAGATAAAAATTTTTTTAGCATGAAAAATATACTTTGCGATATTTTTTTACACAGTAAAAAAAGATTGATTTATTTTGTATATGGTTTTAATTTTCTTTTTGGTTTATAGTGAATTTTTTAAGTTAACCAATAAATCAAAATATAAATGAATATTTAGACAAATAATGCTGGCAAAAACTTCGATACATTTTAGCAATTAGGAAAGTTAAAATTAGGAATTAGTTTTATTTAATATAATCGTCAGCGTTCCCCTAGTCAAAAAAGTTATTTAGTGGACTTTCGTTTGAGGTCATTTGCTAGTGAATATTGCAGTTAGGTATTTCACCATTGAAAGCATTAGTGAATTGCTTGTGAAGCTACTAAAATCTTTTTATTTTTTAAAATATTTTAATAAAATATGTTTTAGAGATAAATTTAAATTTCCAAAATTTTTCATATGCCAAAATGGTTAAGGATTCCTATTTTCTAAAGAGATCATAAAAATAAAATATGTTTAAACATCTATGGAAATTTTTCCAAAAAAATTTTTGCCTTTCTCTTGGATAAATACTGAAATAATTAAAGTGTTAATTTTTTCAATCAGTTAAACTCATATAAATTTAAACCTGACAAAAAAATTAAATATAATTACAATAAATGCTATCGCATTAATTCCGTTTAAGTGAAAAACAAAAAACCTGAAGACTGTTCACACGTTAATAATTATAACACACGACCTTCAGACAATTAAACGAAAGCGAAACTAGTGCATGACTGACGCGACTACAGACATTTTTATATTAACAAACGAAAAATAACAATAAAAAAATGAAAAATACAAAAAAAAAACTTACTTCTGATATGAAAAATATAATTTGTCTACTACTCAAGAATATCTAAAACGAAAATCTATTTCCCAGCTACTAATACCCAGCCATAAAAATATATAATACAAAAAATACAATCAAAAATAAAGAAAATAACAACTAATTATTCATTTATTCTGAAGATTAATATGAAAATTTTTAGTTATAGAAACTTGTTACATAATTATCAATTTCATATTTTGGTTCATATCTTTAAACGTAGCCATATTGAAATTTTAGGGATATAAAATCAATTGAGTACTATATGTATGAATTTTAGATATTCGGCTGATACTGTAGTAGTTTTAATGTAGGAGAAATTATTCAGTTAGATATATTCTGCAAAAGAATTTCCATTCTACTGGTCTCTATCTACTTGAAAACCATTGATAAAAGCGCAAACTCTAAACTAAATAGGGAAATGGCGGATAAATTTGATGCATATTTGAAGATTTTTAAATGAACCCTAATTAGTTGAATTTATTAAGGTCATTTTATTGGCTATCTAAAAATCCAATACGATCAGAGATTATGTATCATTGGAGTGAACTACAGAAATTTCACCATTTTTATTTTTTTTGATTAAATTATGACACCAGAATTGATTTTTGTTGCTGCTCTTATTTTTTTTTGCAAAATTTATTATGGACGGCAGCAAAAATTGTTTTTCTTAACTCAACTCTAAATTAGTTTATAATTATTTTTGTTAACCTGAAAACCTATAATTCAAAAAAGCTAGACAAAGCGTTCTTTTTTTTCGCTAATGTGGTCAGCTCTATTTAACCGTATCACTGTAAATTTTAAATAGAGTTCGGAATAAAATCGAAAACATATTTATTTAATTGAAAAAGTATAGAAAATATTCTTATCCTATAAGCAAACATGTAAAACTCTCAATTCAAATTTTCTGAAGCACAATATTATTCTTATAGACATTTAGTTAATTTCCTTTTTTTCTCTGTATGATCGACATTTGAGCTATTTGCTTCAAATTTTGCCAACAAAAACTGCTTGTATGAAAATGTAATCTGGCGGAAAACTTTTATTCAAAAAATTGACCCATTCGCAGTTCTGAACACAAAGATAGCAGATTCTTACGACTCAATTTTTACCTTTTTTGGGATGAGCTATTGAAATTAAAATTTAGAAATCATAAACTGATTGGAAATATGTCTCTAGTCATTGAAAAAATTTTTTGTAGAGTATTCAACTCACTCCACTTCTAATCACGAATAATACAGTGGAACTTAGCAAGGAAATTGTGAAATTATTTATATGAACTCTATAATTTTACTATAGTATAAATTATAAATATTGAATAAATATGACAGTAAATGATAAAATAAAAATAATATTTAGAAAAACATTAAAAATATACTTTTATCTAAAATCATTTCATATAGATTCAATGAGAGCAGAAGCATAAATGATGCTTTTAACAAAATTTATTTAAAATTTTGTATTACAAAAAAATTAAAGTGTGGCCATGCAGTCCTTTCCTGCATGAAATGTAATAATAATTAATTCATTTATATTAAAGCCTTAAAAAGTTCAGTAAAATTTAAAAAACTGTATTAAATGAAATAGTTGTTGATTTATGAATTATAATCCTTCGACGATTAATGTTATTTTCATTTATTACTAATTCATCTACTTTTATACTTGATTAATGAATATTTTTAATTTTCAGTATGAAAAAGAAATTTAATAAAAAATACACGAACGCTTACATTTGTTTTTTTTGCCAAAAATTGAAGAGTACCTAAAACTAGCAAAACTAAGTTATGACTATCCAAACGCTAGACTAATTAAACAGGATTTCGATTAACCTATCCCATCCGGCCTGTTTACATTTTGGTTTAATATCTTTATATTCTAATTAAGCTCAGCTTTAATGAATCAGTAAAAAAGTCTTAATTCGAAGGTAGAAAAGATAAAAAATTGATGTAAAAAAAATGATAATACTGTCAACTTCTTCTTAAAGAATGATCTAGTCATACTTTTCTTCAAGCTTTAATATTACAATGATCTTTTTTGGGAATTGCGGAGACAAACCTTCTATTCTTAATGGTAAATAAGACGTTCTTTGTGTGTATGATTGCTTTTACTATTCGTGGCCTTAGAGCGTCATGGGTTACAGGAACAGTGCGCTGCATTAAAGGTTGGCAAGCAGACCAAATTTATTTAAGATGAAAAACTCAAGAAGAACAAAACCTGATGCCTTAAGGTTGTTGTGTGTTCTTTTTCTAATGTAAAATAGTCCATACATACCGTTAGTGTTCAACTTTACAATATTTGGTATATTATAAACCTTTTTTTGGCAAAAAATCATTATTATTAATAAATTAAGATCCAAAAATATGAAAGCCTTTGTCTCCTTACAAAACTATCTAAACCAAAAACATAAAAACCTGCGTTTTCAATTTTTGGGATCGTTAGCTTCATTTTCAATTATTAATAAAGCTAATATCCTTCAATAATTAAGAAAATACAATTTAGGGAAAAGATTTTATTTCGATTTAAAAAAAGAACAAGACGTTTACAATGCAAGACAATAATGTGTTTTTTATTATATTATAAAAATGAGAAATCAGATTTTCTTGTGTTTGGTCCTTATAGGCGGCTATCTTCAGCGACTTTATGCATTTCTGTGACTTCAAACAATTACTGCCATTTCTCATTTGTATGGGATTAATTAACATTTGCTACATAGCTATATGAAGTCGCAAAGTCAAAAATAGCTTGAATACTACGAACTCAGGTGTTAAAGGGAAGATTTTAGAAATTTGATCAAGCAATATTTGAAAACAATCTCAACAAAAACAAAAAAATTTAATCTGCACGTGTACACGTGGATATGAACGAAACAATAGTTAAATTAAGATTAGCGAATATTACACGGTTTAGAAAAAAAAATTGATAGTTTTGAGACTCAAAATAAAAATTTAAATCTATTACAAGCTTTTGATTTTCTTAATATACTTCTACGTAACAGTTAAAAAAAAGTAAAAAACTTTTATATCGTTTAACTTCTTTGTTTATTTGATAAAAAAGCTCTTAAGCAATAATTGTCTTTTTCTTTTCGAAGCAAAAATGAAACAAATTACACACAAAATAAGCTAAAGAGAAAAATATCGATCTAAAAAGCAACTGGTACGTAAATTCTAATAAGTAAAAACAAAAGGCTTCTGTCATAGATGTGGCGCAGCACATAAAATATATTCTTTAAAGAATACCTTCTTAGAATTTGTTATCACCGCAGTAGCCTAACTACCTCTATTTCATATATTATTTAACTCATACTACAATTTAATTTTATAGTCTGCAGAAGAATTTGTTTTTCTCAATGTTATTTCTATTTTAAAATGATTTTATTTGACCTTTTAAAATAGATATATAAATAGTAAAGTAATAATAGAAATTCCGGAAAAAGAAAATATTTTATTTTTTCCTAAAATTTTTAATAGTTTTAACTACGTTTTATTTAATAAAGAATATCAGCGTCCTGTATCATTAATCAAGATAAAATAAAGCTACCTAAATAGTTCTGTATTTTATATTAAAATAAAAAAAATTCTCATTTTTCTGAGTTGATTAGAGTGGAATAAAACCAAAATATGCCACATCAGGGATACTAAGAGCTTTTTTTTTCCACCTTATTCTGCCCTGATATTATCTACAGCATTGTCATGAATAATAAGAAAATATAATAGCGTGCCAGTGTATCTTCCATAAAGCATTCATACATACAAATATTTGTTATGTTAGAAAACACAGATATTAAATACTTGATGAAAAGTAAGGTGATTTTTTAGTATGATAGCGAACTACACCACCTACCCAACCCTCTTTATCATATTTTTTTTTTTTTACTTTCCAGAATTCTACATTTATACTCAATATACTTTTCTCTAAATAGGATTAGGAAAGAAAGAAGTTATAAAATGAACAAAGGAATTCTTTTATTCTCTGTATACATGGAAAAATCAGACAGATATATTTATATGTATTTTACTATACAATATAAAGAATAAAATGAACGGTTGCATGGCAACCAATAAGGGACAAACGAAAAACATTTTTCCTATTTGAAGATAATCTAACAAAGGTTGGGACTTAGTAGCAAATCTGGGCCAATCAATTTACAATAGCTAGCAACTTCTGCAGCTAAAAATAAAGATGGAAAGAGAAAAGATTTTTCTTTTAGTTGATACTATGTATATATGTATATAAGATAATTGAATGCTATACAAATACAGAATTAGGGGTTGCTAAGCAAAATTCTCTTAAAACTTTAATACAAAGGATGCATATATTTCAGATTTCTTATTTACTTATTTGTTAGAAAAATTCGAATTAACCAACAAATACATATAGATTTTTCTTATGTATGCAAAACATTCATATAATCACCCTCAATGTAAACACTGCCACCCTTCAGCGTCAACTGATCAAATTTGTTGTAGGCTTTTATTTAGGAAAACCCCATTTCTAATATGATAGAGATTGCTTTATAATGATAAAGAAAAAGGGGATGAAATTGATGATTTTTGAAATTAGGCAACATTTTTGGGTGTGGCCTGAACATATATTAAAGGAAAATTTTCAATATATTTTAAATACGGTGATAAGTTGTTTTTTCTTTTTTAAATTTATGATGCATAAAAGTATCAAAGGATGATTTAGATAAAACTAAGGATTTGTAGTAAAAAATTATTTTTAGTATACGCTGTAGGTTTTGTATATTAGTGATAAGCTTCTGAATATATACTTCAATACTTATAAAGTCACTGCAGGTAATTTGTTGATACTCAAATGTTTAAAACGTCTCTGATTACTACTAAAATATTGGTAGCCACTGAAGCTACTCAAAGCGATTGGCAGAAATATTAATTCAAAACACATTTATGAAATCATTTCTTTAAAACAGCAATTTGGTGTATCTTAGTTTATCGGAGTTAGCAATAACTCAAAACAGTTATTAATGATTTTTTACATAATTAAAACACTTCCATTAAATAATAATATTGCTGCTTAGTTGCCAGGTAAAATGACCACGCCAGAAGTAAAACAAAGTACCCTAACCGCTGATCATGTAATACTGTTTTTGCTGATTGAAGAATGTTTTTTGATAAAAGCTAAGAAAATTATAATAATTCACACAATTAATAATAAACTAAGATATTAAATTATTTCAATATATTTTTAAATCAAAATGAAATGTAGCTGTTACTTTTTTTTTGAAAAAAGAAAGAAAAAACCAGCTCGAAAAATAATATTGAAAAAAATAATTGGTGCATTAGTAAAACATAAAAAACGGTATTAAAAATGGCATTGAAAACCGCATGAAAAACGGCATGAAAGCCATCACTTAAGACAGTATGCACGATCACATGGTATGCTCAGGACTTAAAAAGGAAAGTAGCAATTCCTTGGTTGAGTAAATTTTTCCTAAATACATTTCAAATTACGGAAAGAAATTGTTTAGATGATGTTAGTTACCAGGACTACGTTACGTTTTCTGTTTTAAGAAAAGTTGAAATAACCCTTAAAAAAGCACAAGTTTGGACTACCCGTGTCGAAATTTTTAGCCTCCTTTCATACTCTTTAATCTCAAAAATGCGAAATTTGATATACTTTGAATGTTCTTTCATACTCTTCGACCCCCTAAATGCAAATTTTACACGAATTGGAGTTTAAGAAGACCTAAAGGAGATTAATCTTACTTTTAAATTTGACGAGTTTTGGTATAATTTTATGGTATGTTGTGCACTGCAATTATAACAATATAAAAGATTCTAAATATGCTTAATATCAAAAATTTTGTATACATTGGAAAATTATTTCTTTAATACTGAATACAGAAATATCTATCGTTACCATGGGTTTGGATATTGTGTATTAGTTTATTACCGCTTGGTGAAGTAAAGCGCTTTTAATCGGCTGATGGGAAGTAAGATGAACTTCAATGCCTGTTTGAATGTGTTAAGTTCACTCATCCGAACTATTAATAAACGTCAAAACGTAGAAATAATCAAGCAATAATTTTAATCCCTAATAGAGAAAGAAATTGAATTTTAGCAAAAATTATTTCTTTTTTTTATGCCTAAGAATCTAAAAAACCACAGAACAAGGGCTCTGGAAATTATTAACAGAAAATAAAAATAAAAATATTATCAGTTTTCTTTTAAACAAAAATAATATTTCTAAAGATGTTGAATAAATTTACATTAAAAACTTTTTTTTTATAATTGAAACGTGATGAAAACCCAAAGAAATCTTTTAATATAGAAATTAGACGCACAATATGCACATGGTTAAATCGTCTAAAAGCGCTTATAGAATAAAATCACAACGTTACGCACGGGTAGATCTTATGCAGACAAACATTATTTATACAAGAACGGAGTCATTTCGAGGTAAGTTTAAATTTCTGATTATCATTATTTCAAACATCTTTTATTCTACATAAATTATAGAACAAAAAGATAAAGTTTTGCGCATCAAGAAAGCTAGAGAACCATAACCAATCATTTAAAATCCCAATAAGACGCAAGCACACAAATAGTACTCAAGTCAATTTTTAAAAGAAAAAATAAAAATTTACCAAAGATCACTAAAAGAAAGGAGGAGACCACAAAAAAAATAAAAGACGTTACAGAAGATTATTGTGGTTAGATCATTTGAAAGGTTTTATTGTACCAAAGTTCTGAATGTTGTTTTTCATTATAAATTTTTCTTTTATTTTCTTTTACTTCTTTGGAATACTTGACTTGTACTCTGACTTGTACATCCCCAGCTTCATTTTCTTTTCGTCAAAGATGGTTTTCGTTACGATTGGCTGCACGGAGCAAGTTAATAAAATAAGATGAACAAAAAATAACTGAGAAATGTTACGTTAAGAGACGAGAAAAATGAATTGAAAAGATTCTAAAGAACATTAAAACCTTGGGGAGGACTTCATTAACATTTCTTCTTTTTCTTATTTTTTTGTTGTCTTCTTTTAAAGTGACTTCTGTCATTCATTGGATATCTTAAAGTTACGAGCTAAGAAAAAGGGGTCAATTCTTTTAGATTATATTTTTTTTATTGTTTTGAAATAAATTATCTTCTTTTTTTATAATGAAATTTGTTAGTTTTAATGTTCAACAAAGGATGTACACAACAATCAAAACTAACAATAGTTAGCTGAAAGTAATATTGTGATTATATTTTTTCAAATTTATACTTAAAGAATTATTATTTGAATGATTGGTTGAGAATATTGGACGCAAAGCTGGAAAATATTTAAATTAACGTTGCTCATAATTTTTGTAGAGTTTCTTACAGGATAAAAAGAATTTTAGGATTTAACTTTTTTATGTTTATGTTGTTCTAATTAAATTTATGATTTTTTCAAACGAAATTCGCCAGCATAAAAAGCAGTTCCTTCGCTTTATATACAATAACTTTTCCATAGAAATATCAACCGGTTTTAGCGCGTCTAAATAGTATAGCAAAGATTTGTAGATTTTTTACAAAAGTAGGATTTGCTGTCTGTTGTAGACGGAGCTTCCACTCTTGACTAAAAGGAGCAAAGTGATTACCTTGTCTTTAAGCAATAAAAAGAAATGAGGAAGCAGATAGATTACCAAAAATGCGGTCAATAAAACCATAAATTTCATTAGAGAATTCAGAAAATACTCATCGTGGATCCTCTTTAGGAATATTTTCATACAGAAATTGGCCATGAAAGTTTCCTCTTCGGCCATTCTTTAACAAAATCCCAATAAAACATTTGTTATGACGTTATGACCAATGAATTGAAGTAGAAAATAAAAAAATTCTTAACAATACAAAGAAAAAATTACCAATAACAAGAAAAAAAAATATTTGTTGCATAGATTACCCCATGGGGAATATCTCCAATGCATTAAAAAGAGCATTAATAGCCGCATGTAGGACTACCAATGTGTGCTCAATACTTAATGTTCTACTAATAATGAAAAAAATCGAAAGCAAAAAAATTAGCAGCTGTCTTCTCTATTAAGAGTCATTCTAACATTCCCCAAAATTTTAATACCCACAAGTTTAAAATATCTAAATTTTAGAAAAATACTTAAAAAAAAATATAAAGATTATTTGATCGGTTAACTATGTACATATTCGAAATATAAAAAAAAATGATAAAGATATTAATTTATCAATTTTAAATCTCCCTAACTTCTGGCAACATTATCTCACCTGGTACAAAGGTGAATGACTGACAATATTTTAAGGTCAGCTTCAGCATACTTTTAACGATTAGCCATAATCTCTGTACCCCAAAAATATATTTAAGGGTAAATTTTTGATATTCTACAAACCGGAATATACTCTCGGCTACAGGATGATTTCTTATTGTTATTATATATTTTATTTAATTTTTTATCATCATTTGCTTACAGCATATTAACCACAAAATTAGGGAGAATTAGATTTTTGAAATTATTAAGGTCAATTAGCACATGCTTAGCTTAAGGGGTTTTAACCTTTATATAAGTGTTTGGCGGTGTTTCTTGTTTTAACTAGATAAGAGTATAATTTTTTTAAAGGAAATATCCTTTGTTAATTTTCCTTCAATTCCTATAAGCTTCCTATAAACTTAATGTAAGTGCCTGCTATACAGAAAAATGATGAACAGATTTGAAAATCGCGTTGAATAATTTTTGGTATAGTTTAGATTGTATAATAATATTTTTCGATAAAAATTTTTCGCATTTATGCATTTACCGGCATAAGTTTTAAGATTTGAGATTTTGGTAGTGTACGGTTTTCCAATATTTGGAAAGCTAAATATTATTCTGCTTTTGTTGTTTATAATCTGTATATAATGTATAATGTATAATGTGTTAATCTTTAAGATTAAGAACTAAAACGCCAGCCAAAGTCAGCACAACATTCTTGATAAAAATTATCACTGAAATAAGAACCATCTAAACGAACTTAATAGCTAAGCATAAGTACACTAGAAAAAAACACTCATAATCGATATTATTATATTAATCAACCCTAAATCAGAGATCACTAAGATTATTATAATCGTAGAGTGAGAAAATTTTCACAAAATTACGAAAGCTTAATAATGTTCGAAGCTAATCAAATCTGCTAAAAATTCTCCAAAATTGATATTGCTAGATAAACTTACACAAATAGTAAAAAATTAAATAAATTTAATTTAAAAAAAAAAAAAAATTATCAGTAGCTCTTGGCTTGGCTAAAAATAACCCTTAATAAGGCTAATACTGAAAGAAATCAAACAATTTCATGTTTGAGCAGTATTTTCCCCACATAAATCAGGTGATCGAATGAAATTATTAATTGAAAGAAAAAGGCTCGCCCAAATAATTGAAAACCACGTAATCTATAAACCAAAGATAGCCAGCCAAGCTAACAAGTTTGAACTCAATTCACAATGTTATTGTAATCAGAATAGGAACGTGTGTCAATATTAGCTCATAATAAAATTTCTAATCTATAAGAATCGAAAACTTACTAGTTTTAGTTTTTGTGAGAAGTTTTTAGTTTTTTTTGAGAGGATTTAGTTCTCAGTTGGTAAATTAACAAAACATTCTTAATATGATATCATGACTAAATTTTGATTTATAGTTGGGTCATGCTCAGACCACTAACTCACTACTAAAATTGACAGCTTTATTGAGAAAAAGACCGATGTAAATTTTTTGCGTTCGGTTGATTCTATGAGTTGGAAGTGTACGTTTGAACAAAATATTTCATTTGTTTTATTTAAAAAATTAGAGCTAAAATGCTTTATATATTTGCCCAAAAAATCCTTATTTGTAGAAACAAAATCAAAAACTTTGCTAATGAAAAAGATTGGATTCGGCTTTTCCTGAAAAAATTTTTATAAATTAGTAAAATTTTTGCATTCTAATTGTAGACCGAAGATCTTAAGCTTTAAAACAAAAACTATGCGTATGTGTATACACATATTGGATTTAGATTAAATCTTCTTTGTTAACAGAAAAAAATTCACATCAGGTCAGGAACAATAAATAACCAGCAAAAATATTTCCACTTGATTTACAAATCAAGTATCAAAATTTTACTGACTACAATTGCTGCAAGTTTCGAGGCCATTCTCAAAATCTTTTTGCATAACAACAACCAAAATAAATAAATAAATAAAAATAAATAAATAAAATATTAAAGAGATAATAATTACACAAAATATTTTATATTTAATGCACAACAGCTGCATAACAGATAAATTCATAAAACAAAAGAAATAAATAAAAGAATTGTTTTTGTTTTACCCCCAAACAATAGTTTTTGCAAAGAATTTTGTTTTTAAAAGAAATTCCCTTTTTTCCACAAAATGTAATATATATATATATATATATATATATATATATATATATATATATATATATATATATATAATAAAATATTAAAATAACTCATAAGTTAAATATCGTTAAACAAAATAACGTCCGAACAACAATAAAAGCTAAAAATTTATCTTTAAAAGTCGTGATAGCTTGGTATTGTCTCCCCAAAGCCGGCCATTATCGAAAGATCGTGCATCTGGTCAAATGGTGAAATCGGTACTCATAAAATTAGAAAAAAAAAACAAACAACAAAAAATACACAAAATATTATCCAGCAGCCATTAAATTTATCAGTCAAAGAGATATTTCTATGACCATATAGTAACACAATAAAAATTAAAAATAAAACAAAAATTAGGCACATATACATACAAAAAAACCGTCAAATCATTAAGTTTTCGACCCTTTATTGAAAATGTTATTTCATATTGTTTTTGTTTTTTGTTCCTTTCTATTATTGATTTAATTTTTCGATTTTAATCAACGCACTATATAGACGTGTGCAATCAAAAACCCAACAGAACACCAAAAAAAAAAAAAAAAAAACCAAAATAAAACAATTCACCTGCTCTCACCTGCGATATAAATTCATTATACCCACAATTATGTTTGTATGAATTTGTATTCTCAGATAAAACTAAAAAAAAAAGTCGCTATGCTAACAAACAGGGGTTGCTACCCTTCGAAAATTGTGTCCATATCAACCACAATCCAATGAATTTTTAGTAAGTAAAAATACAAAAACCGAAAAACTAAATAAACCAAATCCAAAAAAAAACCTTTTATGAAACGCGGGAAAGATTATAATAAAGAGAAGCAGCACAGAGAAAATCAGCCACCGTGCACACCTTTTTATATGTCTTATCTCCCGGTTTTTCTCCCCTTTTTAACCATTTTCAAAATATCATTTTCAGCATTAAACTGACCATCTGCTATTGATTCTTTATGGGTAGTTTTTTAGCCTAAATGAGAACTTGATCGATATACACACAAGCATATATAAACTTTACTTAAATCTAAAATAACAAAAAATGAAGGAAAAAAAAGAAAAAATCATGTTAATAACATTTTTTTGTTTTTCTATACGACAATATTTTCGGATCGGAAGGAAACTTATTTCTTGCGTCGTTGCTCTTCCAAAGGAAGTTGTATCCTGGAGATAAAGTTGTTATATGTACTATATATTTTCGTTTTCTGAGTTTATTAAAATTCGAGTGTGGTTTGAAACTGATATGTCAAAACGAGAATGGTTCAGGTATCAATTAATTTCCCTTTGATTAAATTTTTCGTGTCAATTTACTTCATGAGAAATTATTTTATCGTTCAATGTGCTAAACATGTCAAATTGAGCCTAATATTTTTTTAAGTGTAAATTATAACATTTTTTGGGTGTTGTGATTTTTGAGTTAGAGGAAAACACAAATTAAAAATGCAAATTTCTTAAATTTTCAAAACTTGTTTTTTCTTAGGTTATTAGAAATTGTCTTTAAGACCAGGCAATAATATTTTTTTTATAAACATTTAAAAGATATAGTTACAAAAGTCTAGCCATTAGCTTTACAAATCTACAGCTTCACTACACAGATCTTCTTACTTACAGTTAGCCGAATTGATTAAGTTGGTAGTTTTCAATTTACTTTTATGCCTGATTAAGCCGAATGCATAAAATCAAGGACTCTCTTAATGTCTTAATTTTTCCACCATCTACCAATAGGATTTCCATTTTAAAAACAAAGAACACTAGGTTAAGGCCGCAGTTTCTTACTTTTGAGGTTTAATTTAAGCGATGAATGTGTTTTGCAAATTTTGCTCTAAAATCTTATGCCATAAGATTGCAGGCTCTAAGTACTCAAACTGGGATAAATTTGAGAGATCAGCATCCTCCTTACCGGTAAAGATTTCTCCGCCATGAATGTTTTATATATACCACAGTTCTTTGACCTTGAATCAAAATACTCTATTTTGAACTTTTGAATATTTTTGTTCCTTTCTTTTTTATATATATATCCTTAGAGCTTTTTACCAAGTGGCCAGTTTGAGCAACGGCTTGTATTGTACAACAGCTCTATGTATTTTTCACTCCTTGGCATCATTTTCGTTTTCTTTTCCAAGAGTCAAGTCCTGATCAATTATAGTTCAACCCTCGGACGTTTCCTACTCGAAGGCCAAATTTAATTTTCAGAATATTCGTATCCTTTTCCTCCGTAAGGCTTTTTCACACAGATATTATGATCGCCATAACAGTTTTATATATTTTTGTATGGAGAAATCTCCGAAAATCATCTCACGCATTAAAATTCCAAACTCTTTTTCCCATTTTGATAAAAAATAAATAAAATTTAGGCAAAAATTAAATCGTCTATATTGTTGAAGCAAGCTAGATCTCAAAGTAATGCTCAATTATCTGCCTCGAAATGATATATTGAAATATTTTTGCATAGCATGTATTGTCGTGTAGAGCAGCTCATTGACTTAACGTGGAAAAAAATACTGCAGATTTTAGGGAATCATCCCAGTGGCATAGCTCCAGAAAAGAGGGAGGCGGAGGGGACCACACCAAGTTTCAGCTATCATACGATATCTCATTTCTACGTATTATTTGTTTCCGGTTTTTGCTATCACCAATTATACAAATATAGGAGCTATATACACGACTGGATTTTAAGAATAGTGAAAACTAAATGGCTATTCGTAAATCTGCAAGTAAACATTAAGAAATATTTAGAAAACTTTTGAAATGGGGATAAAGCTACGGCTTTGCAAATAGTAAATACAAAAAAAACGGAAGTGGAACCATTCAAAATCTAAACATGACAATGAATGTTTATGTTTGACAGACCACCTGACACTTCACAAATTGACTAAATATTTAAAGTAATTCCTTATACGAAAATTGATGATAGAAGGGTGACAAAATTCTTAAGAAGCTCAATAATTACAGTTTTAATATTATAATTTGTCGTTTCTACAATGCGACTGTTATGAGCGTTGCACACGAATGAGTATTAAACGGTATTGTTGGATATATTGATCATTGAATCAATTTATGTAGCCAACTTTTATTATCGCAAAATGTAACTCGTGTATTATTTTGTCGAGCAGTAGAGACAAATTTTACAAAATTTTTATGTGTGGGCCTGTTAAATAATGAAAAAAATTTCTTTCAAAGGGATGGATTTATTTTGATAGTTAAAAACGCTATCTTTAAACAGTTTCATAACATAAAAAATTAGAAAATTATATTGATTTCGTTAAAATAAAGGTTAGGGACAGGAGAAAACACACTTAAAATTTGTTTAGAAGCGAATATGTTAAAAAATGTAGAAGTATTCATTATTCTTTAGAAAAGTACCAGCAGAAAATCTTGATGAGGTTGCGACTGGAATTAAAGAATTATGAGATCAACAAGAAAATTAAGATACCATGGATACAGCACAGAACTTCATGCCTTCCTTCTTTATTTTCTTCTTTTGGAATGATTTAATAAGGAAACAAAATTATATATACTCAGATTGCAACGCTATAAAAATAAAGTACTCCGAATCTTTGCCAATGCAATATCAAGGAGGTCAAAAAATATTTGTTACATTGTCTAGGACCTAATTTAATGTTCTTTTAGGCAAATTTAAGCAGTGTATTTAATCGGTATATGTCCACTCACCCATACTAGAATTTAAGTGAAAATTAAGAAAAACACTAACACATATTGTTAGTTACAGTTGTTTTTATAAAAATATTGATTCATAACCCTCCCAAGGACATAATAAAACATAAGAAGACACGGAATACAAAAATTTATTAATAAATCAATAGATTAGAAGAATTTACTTAAATAATAAATTTAAAAAGGACAAAAAAAACAAAAAATTAATAAAAACCACATAAGAATATTTTATCTCAAAATATATTGCGAGTACGATCACCGCACACCACTTCCTCGTTTATCCGATGAAAATTCTCATGAATTGTCAAAAGATAACAAGAAAATTATTTCAAAAAATCAAAAAAAACGCTAATTTCATGTGGTAAGGCAATTTTAATTAAAT
Source organism: Acrocera orbiculus (assembly GCA_947359355.1). NCBI lineage: Eukaryota > Metazoa > Arthropoda > Insecta > Diptera > Acroceridae > Acrocera > Acrocera orbiculus. Next base: position 16,290,818 of record OX375757.1, read on the forward strand.
AAAAATTGATAAACGAAAATATTTTTTTTATCAGAAAATAACAAGAAAATTTTTATTATTACTTACCCCTTTAATAACTAAGTGCGTAAATCCTTTGAACTGAAATCAAAGTTTTCGTACTAGTGTCATATTGTCCATAAATCATATAAATAAATACACAAACAAAAATAAACTCACTAAAGAGTCGTCACTACGGTAACTGCACATAAAAGTAATTTAAATTCTTTAAAATTATTATTTTATTTGTTTTCTAATAACTGTCACTTAATTAATGAATTGTAATTTGATTTGTTTCTTACGTTTTTATTTAAAGTTTAGTGACATTGTCTTCACTTTTTTTAAAAAAAATTATTAATAATTTAATCGATTTTATTACACAATCACATTATTTTTATTTTTGTAAAAATAAAATAAAATTTTCACTAAACAAGTAACCAACAATCATTTCATTCAAATATTTGTCTTTATAAAAGTTACTTTTATCTAAAAAAACAAACAAAAAATCACAAATTGTATTTTAATAATTTAAAACAAACAAAAAAAAAAAACAAAATTAAAAACGTTATTAACTTTTCTAAATATACCGGGCGGGAATGATTTGCCCAGAGATACGATGTGTCTCCTACAACAGTCTTCGGAGATGTGACTTTTTCAGAGGCGTTTCACTTTTTCTTCCCGTCAAAGGAGCAAAAATCACACAAGGCGGCTGTGTAAAAATAATATAAATGTGTATATATAAACACATATAAAGAAATTGATATATATATTTTCAAATATATTAATTTATCTAACTTTATATATATATGTGTTTCTGATAAAAACCAAAAACAAACAAAAAATAAGAAAATATTAAATAAGTTTCACATGAAACACCTAAATTGATAAACTAAATGAAGAAAAACAAAGCAACCTACTCTAAACATCTTATCAATAAATGTTTGTGTTAGAATGAGATAGAAATCATTAAAGTACATGAACCAACCACCTCTTCATCATCGTCTTTGAATTTTCTCTGAATACCTTTATTTGTATTTTTATACAGCCAGTGTTTACCAATACTATTTTGTTATATATGTTTTAAAAAATTTACTTCAATTTCTGGACGAATACGAGATGAGTTCTTTCAAACATACTAATTAAACCATCGGACTTCCCAAACACCCATCCATTCAAACAATAAATGCATATAAAATTTTATATATACGCGTGCAAACACATAGCCAAATATATATGATAAAATTTTAAGATCCAACAGAGGGTACGGGATTGTATATGGATATACAATTTATATACAAAATTTTATTGTACACAGATTTTTGTATGTTTTTTTACTTCTGACCCCGATTGACAACTATGTGTAGCCCACGTGTTCCAATATAGTTCTGTGAGAAAAGTTCCGAACAATATAAAAGTGTATGAATGTATGTGCATGAATGCATGCAAAGTTGGGATTTTGCTTACACAATTTTTAATACACACTAATAAAAGTACTAAAGAAGCTTTTAAAAGCATTTTTGGGTGCTTGCTTAGGTGTGCTTAGGTTGATGAAAACTGTGTGTATATAAGGCGGGCTGATAAACTTCTTGCAGATAATTGGAGAAGCTTATTTATTTAATGATGCCAAAAGAGAGAGATATCTCGAGGGACTAATATAGAGATTACATTAACGTTAAACATGTATTGCAAAATCAATTGATTTTTGAGAAAATTTTATATTTTGTTGTAATCTCAAGTTTTATCTTTTCAAATTTATATTATTAAAATTTAAAAATTTTTTTTTTATTTATTTTCGCGGTTTGTTTACTACAATCTTAATTATGATTAATTTATTAGTAATGTTAACTTATGCTAGATTATAATTACTGTTGTGTATCTGAGATGTTGATCCATTGATCAGTCTCCAAGTGTTAGGTCGTATGGCTTGCTTCTCTACAGTCGCCTGATTTTATCGGTGGTGTCCATCAGTAGGACAGCTTCCGTGTTTGAGTGGTATAGTAGTCTCTTCTCATGCTTGGTAGCATTTTCGAATATTACTTCTTCGACCCATTGTATATTCAGGTCTACATGAAGCTCCTCGTTTGTCACGTATCTACACGCATTTGTGATGAGGCGAAGGATCTTATTCTGACATCTTTGGATTATTGCTCGGTTCGATTTTCGAGTACAACCCCAAAGCTGGATTCCATAGGTCCATATTGGTTTGATGATTGATAAGAATATTGTACTTTTGTACCTGAGTTTCAATGTGGAATACTTCCCAATGAGCCAGTAGAATTTGTATGTTAGTTATTTATCCGCTTAGCCTTTTGTTTTTCGTGATGTTTCCAGTTTAACCTTTTATCCAAGTGGAGCCCAAGGTATTTAGCTGAGTCAGCTTATGGGTTTTAAATTTTTTAAAATAGACTGATTAAAAGTGGATGAAGATGAAGCAAGATTTTTTATGTTAATTTATTTATTTACAATTATTTTACATAGATTTTAAAAGAATATTTTTAGGCAAGAATTAAATTAACTAATTAAATAAAATTGATTTTATCTTTTTCAATCTAAAAATATATTTAATTTGTTTTTTAAGGCATTTTTTTTATTTACATCATTTTTTATATTATGTGGACAAAAAATAACACATAGATTGTTATGTTATGATAGGAAGATCAGGATTCTTATATTGAATTTAGTGTTGGAAACTCAGTTTGAAGGTTTATTTTGTGTATTTATTACAGTAGGAACTAATTAAAAACTTTCAATTCCTTTTTATATTTTCAAAGGTTACCTACAATTTGGAATTGTTTTCTGTATTAGTTGTTATATATTAAGGAAAAAATGTATCCTTTGAATTCTATTACTGTTTATTCCAACGAGAATTCCCATGATGGAAGAAAATTTTCTTTGAATCTCTTAAGGACTAACTCTTGAGCTATGATTATCTTCTTCCGCTCAGGAGAGGGATTCTATCTCAGCTGGTAGGTTAGCATGAGAATGAAAATGTTCTTTAACTAACGAACTAATTCTAACGATAATTTACTTGAAGTAAATTAAGTACACAAAATATTTGCATTAGCTTTTTGAGACGAATATTCTAGCTGGCTAATAACTGAAGTTTTGCATACATTTAAGACAAATCATTTCAAAGTAACATGAAGATGCAGGTATGCAATATATATCCTTTAGGTAATATCCTTTTAACTATATTATTTCGGGCATATTTATTTGTCTCTTCCACTATTGTTTTTTAGCAATTTCTTCATATAAGTAAAGTTTTAAAAAACCTAAACGTTTTGAGCAATAATCAGGAATTTGTTAATTTTTTATCGATCAATATCGTTTTAAGCAATCGAGACGGATCACTAATTTTATTCTTCTTGGATATAATTATATGGCTATAACTTTCTATTCAGTTTATATCCGTAATTAAATTTATTGGTGGTCTGAATTTCATAAGCAATTAAGGGAAATAGGTAACAGCATCTGCTCAAAGGAAGAAAAAGAACTACATAATCGAATTAATTAAGTATCTGAAGGTACAGGAGGATGTTCTTTATACTTCTTCGAATATTTCCTAAATGATATCATTTGAATTGTTATTTGGCTTAAGCACTTTATATGTGAAATTTAAATATGTAAATGTTTGTTTATATTTTCTAATGCTTAATGTTTAATTAATTAAATGCCATTTTGTACATTGGATAAGTTATCTAGCATCATAAGGATTAGAATAAGGCTTTGTTTGTTATTGTTTTTACTATTTATGAAGAGCTCAGCAATTCTACAAATTGGAAATCAGATTAAATGTTGAAATATTCGTTACTATCAGTGTCGAACCCACTTTGGTATAGTAAAATTTTAGTGGTATCAGAAAAATTGCTAAAACGCCTAAGAAGAAATTTGACAATAAAAATCATATTCCCTCAATCGCAAAAAGCTATTTACGGCATTGGTTGCCATAAAAACCTAAACAAATATCTTGAAAATGATTTTTCCTGGGTCTGTATGATTAATTAAACCAATAAAAAGGAATAAGATGCTAAGAAGGGTATTATGAGTATTATCTTAATTTCTATTAACAAATACTACCCTTAAAAAATTCTATACATCTTTTGTATAAGATTGAAATTTCTTCCTTCAAAGCTTCTAAAAGGTTTTAGGAATAAACCTTAGGATAAGAAAAAAAAGTCATTCTTTTAGGTCTTTAATGAATTAATCGCAATAACACTCAAAAGAAAAGAATCTTATTTTCAAATGTCACATATTCCATGCCCAAATTTAGTTATCTGTATATGGACATGGCCAAATTCATTAAGAAAGAGTTTGGCCTAGATCTTAAATACTTGAAAGTTAAATGAGACTTTTTAAGCAATATTATGATGTAAATGTATCATAATTCATTAATTCAGCACATTTAAAACATAAAACTAAATAGCTTTAGCTAGAAAACTAAAAAAATGTTACTAATTTTCTTACTAAGACAATAGCAAAGTTTATATACAATTATTTTAATCAAATAATTAATTATTTGGATTTTATGAACAAATTAAGTTTTGCGAAAACGTGCTAAGAATTGAATAATAATATTTAAGCTTTCCACACACACAAAACAAAGAAAAAACTATATACATTGAAAAAACAAAAATCTTATCTTAACAGAACAACATCAGGAGATTAGCAACAGCTGGTGGATTATATTGCGGCAAAAGTGGTTCATTAAGGGGCGAAAAAAAAACCAATTGATAATGGCTCGTGATCCTTATCTAAAAGGTAAACAAAAATGAATCTATTGATAAACAAATCAATTGAACATATGTCATAGATCCCATACCAAAAATGATATCTAAAATATCTAAACTTTTGTATCTATAAGACTGCTGCGCATACAATTCGTGAGATAGATGTGTGTGACGTTCCTAATCGATATGTTTACTTAGTTTGGTATCTCATTAATGAAAAGTTTTGTGTTTTCCTTTATTTTTTACCAATGGCTTGTTTTTGGGCCAAATTTTTATTTTTCTTATTTATTACAAACGACACCCAAACAAATGAAAATAAAAAATAATAAAGAAAAGAAAAACGCTTTCACGTCCAATAGTGAAATCGATAATCAAACTTATGATGCGCACACAGAAGAACATTTTTATTTTTAGGTGAGGTTTATTAATGTTTAAAAATCTTGTGATTGAAACTAAATAGGTTTGTCTCAGGTGACGAATAGAATTTTGATATATATACATATATTGGTACAATGTAAGCTATTAGATGCGTGACACAATTTTTTTGCTATTTAATTTTAAGAATTGTTCAATGCTACAAACAACATTGTAATTGGAATGCTCGTGCCTTGATAGGTAATCAATCTCTGAAGACCTCAAATGGGAGGTTGTGGTAAGGTGATCAATAGACACGACGTTTTATTTAGTAGGTGATGAAATTTTTGATTAGAAAATCAGTTTAATAACAGTTTATAAACTTTGGAGAGGTGTATGCTTAAGTAAAGTTAAAATTTTTTTGAATTATTTTCTCTAGTCACGTCTACAAGTGTTTATGCTTTTACTTCTTCAATTATAATTCATATTTAATGCTTAAATAATTACCAATAAGTTACTGTTACAAAGTAGTCATAACTTTATATAGTACAAAAGTAAAGATAGTATGCAAAAAAAACCTATTTTGTGCATTGGGATATGTTGAATTATTTACAAAATAGTAGCTATAGCCGATTTATTTGGTAAATTTTCAGAAATAACTAGTTTTGCTAGACCTAAGCTCAAAGCAGAACGAGGTCATAGGAGAAGGACTATTTAATATTTTTTAATCCGTTGTTAATTATTATTGATTTGTTAGACTAAATGTTGAACGCATTTGCATGAGTTGTAAAATCTAACATATTAAAGCTGCATCTCGCTAGGAATTGCTTGTTTGCTGGTTTGCATGTGTCAGGCTTAAAAAATCTACGTATGGTTGTGTCAGCAAAAATTTTTTACCTTTCTCCTGATTACAAAATCAAAAGTAAAACATAGCAGTTATTCCTTTTTTTTACATTTTACATCAATTTATATCACGTAAGCATTCGAAAAATTATAAAGAAAATGAAAAGTGAAAAATGTCGACTGATAATAGAAAACTACCCACAGATGAATTTCTTTTAGAACCATACGTTTTTCAAACCAGGAAGCATTGCACTCGCAGCTTAGAGCCAGGAACCAATGCATAAATACTTTCCATTTTAAGCTTAAATTAATTATTGACTATAAGAACTTGCTTCCTTCGCAGTGAAACAGTTATTTTCGAGATTCCGATCATATCTGTGTTACAAGTAATGTTGCCTTTGGCTATTTGAAATCTGTAAAATTCTCCTTTTAAATATATTATTCACTTTAAGCAGGTGACATATGGTAAAGTTATTATAGTTTTCCTAAAATAACTTCTTTAGTAATGTTCAAATGCTAAACACTTATTAGATTTCAAGCTAAACTTAGTAAATATGCATCAGCAGTATTTTTTGTACTAAGCTAACCGAAGTTAAACTTATAGGATAGGTGATGGTGGTTTTGATGCCCAAAAAACAAATAAAACATTTGGATATCAATCATTTTGAAACTAAAAATTGTCATGGTTTCTTCAATACGGAGCGAGTTAAGTATCAACGCTGGAAAAAGAATTAAAAAAACTCACCTTCAAGAAAAAAATTGGTATAATTCCATCACAAATGAAATCATTCAGCAAAGAAATTTTCCTCAGAGATTTGTTCTAAATGCTCAAATAATTATATTGGTAAACTCTCTCTAAATTTTGAAATTTCTAATCGTAATTTCTCATATTTAACCAGAGTGTAATATTCCAAGCTACACATTGTTTATATTTAACAATTTTTCAATCAAAATCTTTTAATTATTTAGCTAGCTTAGCCTTGTGTAACTTTTTTCTCTTTCGAAAATTTAAATTTAAACTGCAAAATAACTTTTTAATGGTATTTCAACTATCAATTCAGCAGAAACTTAAACTGAAGACTTTTCCAAAAAATAAGTTAAATAGAATCCGCATGTGCATCAAGATCCAATCAATTTCGAATCACTGTAAAAAATGCATTAAAATTAGTTCGCTTAAAGCTTAGTAATAAAAGTTTTGAATAAACTAAAAATTGACAGTGTCAAATCACGTAAACGTTGAGACTATCTAAAATCACCGTTTCATAATAATAAAAAACCAGCTCCAAAAAGTTACCTTCTATGAAAATTGGGGAAAAACACGTTTAACATAAAATGTTTACCTTGAACATGTTCGCTTTAAGCATACTTAAAAAAGCAGCTATATGGATTCACAGTATTATTTATGAAATATAGATCTCTCTTACCCTCGGTGTTCCCAAATAAGGATAAGTAATAAGTCGGTGCTTGTAAAATATTTCCTATTTCAATATTTTTATATAATTATGGTACTTCGATCTGAAAGCACTTTTAATTAAAATTCACAAACTTTTCAACAGAGAAAGAATTTTCTATTAAAAAGCTATAATTACATAACTATATAATAAAACAAAAACGAAATACATACTAAAATCCTTTTAATCATTATTACAGGAAACATTATATAAAAAGGACGAATAAATAAAATACATACCCAAAATGCTACCGATTACAAAATAACGTCATACAGTTGAAAAAAAAAGGCTGATTCGTACTCTTTAAGGGCTTCTGAAATAAACAATTTGCAAAAATACAGGAAGATATAGCCTTTCCTTGGATGTGATAGGATATATGAGGAACAACAGTATCAAGTGTAAATGAAATCGGATGCAATGATTCCAATCATGACCACCTGAATGCGCTTGAATTTTATTTATTTGTATTTTTACCTTCTTTTATTATTACTTTTTTAAAATGATGAGCAGGTGTAATGGATGCTGCCAGCACAAAACGAATCGAAATAAGTTTTAAAAGACAAAAAATTAATATTATCTAATTCAATGTGATCTGTATCTTAGGTCATTGAACTTTAGGAACAGGTGCATGAGATCAGTAAATTAGAATTAAAGTTACATTTTTGATACATAGACTTAAGGAATTGTTCTGATGTACTTTTACGGCTGATTGTCGAGGATTTATGAGTATTTTTTTTATTTTGAAAACTAAAATTTTTAAAGTATCTTTATCATTCATCAGGTTGTATTTTAACCTTTTTTCGGAACCACATCCAAAAAAACCTGCTTTATTTTTTGATTGAATTTTGAATATCATGTTCATTGTTTTCAGTGTTGATGAAAATGAATATCTTGGTTAAATGAGATGTGTATATTTTTTTGACATTTCTCGTTTAAAAAGACAGAGTTCTGAAGAAGTATTTCGTGGATCTTATAACACGATAGTTCACCAGTTAACAACACATTGATTTTTAGCAAAAAATAATGCAAGTATTATCAAAGAAATTTCAAACTCACCTAATTCGAAAGTCCTACTAATCATACCAAAGAATGAGTTCCAGGCGGCGTTCAAAAGGTTAGTTACACGCTGGCTAAACTGACAATTATAATGAATAAAGATTTAGTTTCTGAAATATAAATGTTGACTGGGTATTTTGTTTAGTCATAACGGTAAGTTCTATCTGAAGAATGTGAAATATGTCATAGCAGGATATACTATGAAGATTATATAAGTCTCTTCAAGATAGGGACGATAAAAAGAGATAGTTTAAAACTCTGCGAGGAGAATAACAAAATATCCACTCACTTTCATTTTTATAGCATGTAGTTGCTATTCAGGAAACTTCCCTTAGCAGAAATAAAATAAAATATGGGTTTTAGGTAATTGTGAGCAAAATACATTTGCAAATAGATTCCAGAAAATACAAGAACAATATACATTGTGGTTATTGCTTAATATTCTGTATTTCGAAAAAAAAGAAACATGATAAGCTTTTTAAAATTTTGTTCTGAAGAAAAGCGAAAAGACTTTTTCTTGTAATCCGACAGCTTAAGTTAGTCATTATTCCCCTTTTTTTGATCGTTTTTACAAATTCTTCCAAAATATTCAACTTAATTTAAGCTTGAGAGAAATTTAAATAAAGTCAATATGGTTTTAACCTGGAATTTTCTCCGTTAATAAATTTCCATATGACTCACTACTACTTTTTTTACCGTTAACAAATTAAAAGCTTTGAACGTTAAAACTTAAATTTTCTTAAATTTCAATTGTTTTCTAAAGAAATTCATAGACTGTAACTCCTCTGTTGATATTAAATAGATTTCAACCTAATTATTAACTTAAAAAGCATCAAATTCAAATTGAATCTTTTTCAAGATTTGAATCCAGAGACCTTGTTTTAAATATAAACATCAAAATTTTCTAAATAAATTTTAATGTAATTTATTTCAATTACACCATAAATATAATCTATGACCTTGTCTGACAACAATCTATCTCATTGGGTCTAATATGTTAAAGTCACCAAACAGTTGAAGGAATGCCCTATCTGTAGACTTTCATTTACGTTTCAAGTGGCTGCACTTATGTATCTATATAAATATATATATATGTACAAAATGTATTATAAATTTTTTCTCAGAAGAATACCATAAATTCCAAAAACCAGTTGACAATAATTGCTCAAATTGTAGTCACTTATGATCTCGGCCAGCATTCAGTACGGAGGTGATGGTACAGTTTTTAAGACAACTAAAACGCGTTTTAGCTTATGGTGAAATCTTAATCACACCTTGGGTGAGTGAATTCCAGTTTTTTGAGAAACTTTTACCGTTTTCACATCTTTTGGGCTTAAGGTATTAAAATGGTTCATGTTGACAATGAGTTTGATGGTCCGGATTTAACTTAAATAAAATTAGAAACAAAAAAAAAACAACATTAGCAACAATAACAAAAACTAAAACGCGTCTACAAAATATTTGGATAGTTGGGATCATCATTTTTTGTTGTCATTAAGCGTGAAGACCCGATTTCAGTTCATAGCACTTTTGTGTTTGCACAATTCACTTTATTTCTTGATAGCGTTTTAATAAGCCTAAATTTTTTCATTTTTATTTTAATTGGTTAAAAGTATAGGTCCTTTTCATAGTCTAATATATATTTATTTTTATTCTTTTAAAGACATCCTTTCAAACCTCTGTACTTAATAAATTCATTTTAGCTAGTTCAGAAACTAATTTAAAAGCTTATAGATGGAGAAAGGGAGAGATTTAGGTATTTTGCAAAGATATCTAAGAAAATATAGAATTTTACTATACTGAATTATATTATACTGCATATTTTTAAGATACGCGCATTATTTTAGATCTCTGCAGAGACCCTTTAAGCTTTAAGTATTATGTTGTTAAGTCCATAGAAACCTAGATAGCAAGCATCATTTGCAAATTTTATTATTTTCCGTAGTATCCTTTTTTACTAATTAATTTTTTAGAAAGACACATTTTTCAATATGAAAACCGCTTTATTTTTGTCATTACTAGCAGATGCTAGTATCATTCAATTTTTTTTTTATTATTTATATTTATAGTTCTTATATCTAATGCTTCTAAAATTTTTAGCTCATTTGCTTCAAATGGTAACAGTTTTTAAAGTAAATAGAGTGCAAGTTAACAAAAGTTGGAAGTAAAACCTGCAGACTAAAATCTTTCGAATTTTTCATACTGAAGCCGTTCAGGCTTATGTAATGAAAAATTTTGTGCAATCAATCTTTCCACTTTATTATTTTTGTATTATGTGATCCTAATTGCTGATTTTACTAGGAGCTAATGCTGATCATTCTTAAAGGTAAAAATATGAAAAAAATTTTCAAATAAAGGCTATTCTACTGTATTTTAACGGAATCATTTTAAAAGTGCAAGAAACAGCCAAAAATTTAAAATTTTTCTAATACCTAGAAATTGTATTGATTTATCGAATCATACTTTTTGAAAATGTTCTACCTTAACCTTTAATTTTTAATTGGTATACTTGAGAAAAAAAAAAAAAAAAATACAAATTATACTGACGATCTGATTCTTACGAAAATTTCCTAATATATTTACCTCGGGCTAGCATGTGAAGTGGAATTTCTTTATCTCAAGTAGTTTTTTAATTGATGTATTATTTTACTGACTTTCTGTGGGAGTATCTTAAAAAAATGTTATCTTGGTCTGTTTTTCTTTAAAAATGATTTCAATTACCTAGAAAAATCATCTACACATTGCTACAAGCAAATATTTAGATATAGATTCGGTTTCAGATATAAAATATGATATCTCCTTAAGAAATGGCAAATACAGGAAATGTGTCACTTTTCAAAAAGCAATTTAATAATATTTTATTTAAAGTCGTATGAAATTATCCAAAGAGGTAGTGTTTAAAAATGAAAGTAAAAACCTCTTCTAAGAATTTGACTTTTATGATAAGATAACTGAAACTCTCCAAAGACTATGTTGGATTGACTTGAATAAAAAATAAAAGCAACAAATTATTAAAAATGAATGAATCAATTCTCAATTCTGAATTCTGCTTGCAACCAAAATAAATTTGTCCAAGTATAAAGTATTTGTTTTGTTTTTTATAAAACTTTTTAAATCTAATCAAATAGATTTTTCATAAGCGAAAATTGTCAACAAATTTAATCTACAAAATTTATACCCATTCAATTTTATTAGGAGGTTTATATCTTGCATTCACCAAACTAAAGAAATTATAAACATTTACAGTGCCAAAATTCATTTATTTAATCCCTCAAGCTGGTAATTACCATTTAAGAGCCCTCTAGTCATGCAAACAAAGACTTTCATTAGTCACATTAATATGCAAAATAGTCTATCATATACACCTACATAAGACAACGTGTCTGACTAATTAGCTAACAAAGAGAAAATCTTTTTCATGTTATAATCTTTGGCCCTAACTAAGTCTCAAACAAGAATTCAACGTGGCCACAACTTAAAAATATAATCAAGTAAAAGTCAATGAGCAACTAATCGTTATTTACAGTAGCCAATAGGGGCAGACATTGCTATCGTAACTTGCTAATCAGCTATGAAAGCCGCGCCATCATTGTACCATCCAGAGTACAGTGATGGTATAAAGTAAGGCGACGAGGTCAAATGTGTAAGCCAAATACAAATATTTTAACACAGGTAAAAAGTAATTGAAATAATATTCTGCCCCGCTTACATCTTGTCTGTAAGCCACAATATACATATATACAGCCTGTCTGGTAAGATAATGAGCTTCATATCAACAAATAGATATACACTGGTGCAACGATGTAAGATGGTAATAAATCTTAAGCGCCATCATAAAGTCTGCAATTTATCTCGGAGACAAGGTAATTTCTTGGCATTTCTGTCTAATGGCCCACCATCTCGATTTCCTTTCTGATTGCCAGTGTGACTAAATATAATTTTAGTATTGCTTACATATTTTGTTGTTGTTTGACGTTTTGCTTTTTTTGGTGAAGGTATATATAAATAAATATTGCATCCTGAAACCAGAAAACACATAAAATACCTGTCTACGATACTAGTCAATATATTTCTTACTTTCTTAGATATTTCTAGATATGAAACGGAAGAAGGAAGATACTCAAATCTTAAGGAATTCTTCCATTTAGATATGAAAATTTGTCACAAGGTCAATTAGATACGACGACTGTAAACTGAAGGTTGAAAAAACGGAAGTCAATTTAATTTTATTTGAAAATAATTTTACTAACGTTTTTCAAGCTGTGCACAACAAGGAAAATAGAAAACAGGGTTGTTTATTACAAATATCCGGAAATTAGTGTTTAGAAATACCTTCAAAGATAGGATTTTATTTAGGATCGTAAGACAGGGATATATTCTTATGGAAAATTACTTCATAATAATCAGCTCACTTCCTTTGTTGTATAATTTTCATGATTTTGAATTTATATTTCTTCAAATCTGTAGAATTTTAGCTATTTATATCCTTGTTTTAGTAATTTTATATCTTACCTTGACACTATGTGAAGAATCATTTCCTAACATGGAACCTATTACACATAGGGACTATACGGATTAAATTGATCAGTATTTTTTAATTTATTATTTATTTTTACTGTGAGAATATCATCAGCAACTAAACAAGTACAAATGTATCCGATTACAGCAAAGATATTATTGCAAAACTTCAAAAATAAACAACTACTCTAAGAGTAAAATAAAGATCATGATTAAGTTGATAAAGATGTCTAGCTCCATTAGTTTTAATCTCCAACACTCTCATTTAAAAAGATACAAGACAATTCCTTTCTTTTATTTTAGCATTTAAACCACACATGGAATTTCTGTCTTATACAAATTTTTAAAAATTTCTTAAATGCATATAATGTGTTCCATTGGTTAGATTTTGAAAACACAATTTTTGTGAACGGAGTATTTTGAATAATTATTGACTATGAAAGTTTCATTTATGGCAATTATAAATAAAAAGTAATGTTTTCTACAGCTCCTTTTACAGTCTTCGGAAATTAGAATTTTCAACAATTTTTTTCTAAATGTAGGATTTCAATGGCTTTAATTTCATGTTGAATACCACGTTTAAGATTTTAAATTGTTTGATCCAACGACAAAAAAAATGATTCAATAAACTTTTCTGGCCAATAATACGTAGGATGTTATAATCTTTCTGGCATGAAATTGTTCTATAAGGAAAATGTGAGCTTAAAATACATCAGTTTTCTTTACTGATATGATCGGAAAAAATGATTTTTGAAGAAAATCCTCCTTGTGGCTTCAGTTATTATGTCACTCCGAACTTGCAAAAAAATGCAATTCAATATCAATGAATTCAAACTGGTATTAAATAGTTTGGAGTATGCATTGTGAACAATGCTTGATTGGTGTTGATGTCTAACTACGAAAGATGGAACCAGTTTCTTCAAGACTTTGCACAATTGTGCAACGTCGAGAATTTGTAGGCCAACTCTGTTGGCCCGAATATACATACATAAAACTGATGGAACGTAAGTTTTACAGGTCACCCTTTTTCGTAAGAATTTTCGGCTATTGAAATGCTTTCTTGCTGTGTTAATGCTAGATCACAAACCTTCCTTGAAAATGAGTTTTACAAATTGTTAATTAAATTGCACACTAATTAAGTATCCTTATAAAGTATAAAACATAGATTTTTATTTTATTTTTTAAGCTTTCAACTTCTTGCGACTTCTTGTAATATCTCCAAATTTTATTGATAACATTTTTTTTGAAAAAAGAAAAATAAAGTCATTAAATATTTTGCAATCATACAAATTAAGTTTGTTATTAAAGTTTTATTTTTATTATTATTGACTCTTAGATTACAACACACTACCTAACACTGTTAAAATATATATAAAATTATTTTTAGCATAAAAATGCACATCAAATATGTCACCAATCAAGAAAAATCAAACAAGAAGTATTAAAGGGGTTTTTTTTTTAACGCATATAAAATACAGTTAAAGTTTACATTCACAATCAAAAATGACACAAAAACTATAAATTCAAAATATAAACATAAAATTAAAATTTAGTTTGTATTTTATTTCTAGGAAAAATTTTTATTTCAAATGCCCTTACCGGCTTCCAATCAAACGTTCAGTGATTTCAGTTAATCATATTCGCAGAATTAAACCTTGAAAGGATGACGGCGCGTGCGTGTTACGTTGTTTGTTAAGCGGTTTTTCAATCTTAGACATATTATAATTGAGTAATATTTTAAGTTTTATAAACAGTTTTCTAATTTTTATAAAACTGAAATGATTTCTACAAGTAAAATAATAAAATGATTTGACTGTAATGAAAAAAAAAAAAAAAAAATGTGGTGCCTTATAACTTGAATCATTTGTATGATAAAAGTATTTTTGAACTCATTTAAAAAAAAAAAGGGAAAGAAGGCTTAAAACAATTCTACTTCAAAATAAAATACAGGTGAATCCAGATTGAATTTCCACTTTTGTATATGTATGTAACTAAAGTATTCATTTAACGGCTGACAAATTTTTTTTTCTTACATACCAAATATTCTATTAATCAACATTTTTTTCATTATAAAAAATGCACATATGTACATATATTCGATACATTATTGACTGTGGATTCTATATGTGTACAAGATGTAAAGGGATTTGTTTTTTTTTAACACTATCATGCAAATTCAGGATTTATGATTGTATCCAGAATTGCTAGACAAGTTGAGCTATTGAAAATATTTTTTGGAAGATATAAAGGTGGGCACCCACTTAGTGCGTATATCTTAGCGGGTAACTTTTTTGACGTCATAGACTCACGCTAAAGTTCCCCCTCATATGTGGATACTTCAGCGTGAAATTCATTTGTACGTCATTTTGACGTCAAAAAAGTTACCCGCTGAGATATACGCACTAAGTGGGTGCCCACCTTAATGTCTAATATTTGTGTGTTACCACCAGATCTGATTTTTTTAGAATTCGTTTTTGTTACTCTTTTCATTGCTTCCGAAAACTAAAAATTTTATTTAGGTTCTTAATCTATGACTTGTTTGGCTTATGATGATTAGATAGAAAGAGATAGTGACAAGGACAGGTAGAGCGATATAGTTTTTCTTTGGGTATTATTTTAGTATTAAGAGAATTCTTAAATTTTTTAATTTACAAAAAAAAAAAAATTACGTTTTTCTGCATAAATATTTATTATTCTTCAACAGAATTTTGTTAAGAGTTCGTGCAGAGAAAAAATCATAACGCTCACAGATACTTTGTCAGTCCAGCAATTTTGTTTTTCTTTTAGTAGAATAATTTCCTTAAATTATTGATTTTTAATTTTGAGGGTGTATTCTTTTAATAACATTTAAAACAGAATATTTGTATATTAATTTTTGCCAAAATACAAATTTGACCTTTTGAGATACATTTTGGTTAGATTTTTAAAAAGAGTTTAAAAGTTGTGTGCACAGTAAGTGCAATATTTGCTAACAAGTGAAAATCCAAATGTGACTTTCTTAGGAAAATTTCATTGCTAGAATAAAAGTTTAACTCGATAAAATTTTTCCTTGATAAAACGGGGCAAATTTTAAAAAATTTTATGATATGTAAATTTTAATCCGCTGTGTTTTTTTTTGTTTGGTTTTTATGCAGCGGGGCTCAGCTTTTGGAGAATCATTACCTTTTACCTGGATGAAATGATAAAATTTTACAAAGCATAAATTTTTGTATATTTTTAGTTCAAAGAACGATGTAAATCCAGCATTTTGGCTACAAAGTGAACTATGTTTGAAAAATCAGCCCAGAAAGCATGAGGTTTTTGAAAAGGTAAACAAATTTCGATTGTGGATTACATCCAAAATGGTAAACTAGGACCTTTATTTTTATATTTTTAACTAGGCGAATGTAATAATTGCTAAAGAAATACCTTGGTTAGAGAAAGGAAAAATATTTTGTCCTCAAGACAACACAGCGTCTGACACAATTTGTGAATAACAGTGCAAATTGTTGCCCCCACACTATTCATCAGATTTAACACCTTCTGACTTCTGCCTGCAACTTGGGTCTTCAAGCCTTTCTGGCGAAGGAAGGGTCATTTACTCCAAGCCATTTAATCCAAAAAATGGAATGACAAGATTAATTGAAAAAATTAGTATAAGTAACAAAAAAAAAATTGATAGAATCGGTGAAGTGTTAGTAGATCTTCCTTTTTCTTCTTTTTCTTTGATATTCATGCCACCTACACAAGAGACAAAAAGCACCAAAATTGAATAATAATTTTGCTGTTAAAATATACATGTCTTCAATTAATACTACCTAAGCTAAGACTTTAAAAACTATTAAAACAAAAAGTAAAAACAAAATTCTCTTTGAAGACATGTATCGTTTGCTGAGTGCATCGGTCACCCTTAGTACCAATTTAGTGCGGGTGATTTGCATTCAAACGTTTCTGACGAACCAAGGTACTTTAATCAGGAAGCGTCAGCTAACAATTCTGGGTTATGCTCTAGCATATTGAGCAGGTGCTAATCACAGGTGGTATAGAGACATAAACGAGAGAAAATAAGAGATTAATAAAAGAAGACAAAAAAATAAAAAAAAACCTATTAAAAAAATACTACAGACAAACATAGTAATCTACACCGGATACCGATGATTATGCAACTTGACGACAACTAGAAAATGTTGCACGGTACGAGCATCATAAGCGTATCAATTATTGTTTAGAATGGCTCTACTAGTACAATCGACAATGATGACGATGATGACAGTTAGATTGGTCACTGAACTATACTTTATTAATTTATGGATAAAATTGGAGCCATTCACCCTATCAAGAAAACGTGTGATATTAAACAACAAATGAATTTTCTTTTTATTTATCAATTTTGATATTTAGTGTCTAGAATTCCTGATGAAGTTAGTTGTACTCTTTATACAATTAGTTTGGTGCCTAAGAGTTATGGAACTCTAAAGTTCCATAAAAAAAAATGCTCTTTTGTCTTTTGTTTTTAAAATCTGAAAGAATAAAAATCGGTTCTTTGATGATATAAGAGTTTCAGGAAGTTACTATAACAAAAACTATTAATTCATAAATAGGAATCAAATTTAACTTTCATTAGGCCGACATTGAAGGTAGATATTGCTAAACCTGACTTTGGACATGCACAGGAAATTTGAGAGATTTAAATGTATTAAAGAGATAATTCTTAGGCCTTGGTAATTATTTTTGATATGATACTAATGTGCAA
Organism: Acrocera orbiculus; assembly: GCA_947359355.1. NCBI lineage: Eukaryota > Metazoa > Arthropoda > Insecta > Diptera > Acroceridae > Acrocera > Acrocera orbiculus. Next base: position 16,308,496 of record OX375757.1, read on the forward strand.
ATAAGGTGCTCATGAAAGCGTTGCTAAAAAATCGCATGATATGCACTTGTATTAGATATTATTATTTGTAAGTGTCTGGATTAACAATAAATGCATCAATTCTTCTATTTATTGTTTATTATACATTTATTGCAGTTATTATTTTTACAGTCTCGAATACCTTGCAATTATTTAATATTTCAGCAAATCTTTATGGATATGATTTAAAAATCCGTAAAGAGCTAAGAGTATAAACTTATAATACATGTTGCTAATTTTAATTAATTATTTCCGAAGTGAAAACATTTAAGACATTGCTTGTGTTACGTTATTAAATTGCTAAACTTTTTCTCAATTGTTAATTGCTTGTTTCACTTTCGAAACCATCGATTTAAGATTCCGATGTGAACAGATGTGTGATGGTAGCTACATATTAGTGAATAACTTCATAAATTTAGCCTTTTATTTCTTTCTTATCTAATTCTAAAGAATTTTTATTTAAATTTTATTTTACTTTTCTACAAATTACACAAAGATTTTGTCACTTAAAGCTGTCACAAGAAATTTAAAAAAAAAAACAATCAAAAAGATTTCCTTTAGCTAAAAATAATATTTTGCACGTGGTTGTCACGACAATGTTTACCCTTTTCCAACATTTGGATCAATATATGTATTGTTGGCTTTAAACTGAGCTAGAATTCTTCCTTGGTTTACTGACATAAGTCTTTTACTTTTAATTTTTCAAACGTCTAGAGGCGTAGACCCCAGTAATGATGATGGTCAAAAAAATTTGCCTTAAGCCTTGTACAGACCAAAGCGAATTTTATTCGCAAGACGCTTAAGGTCATAAAACGGGTGATGCATTTGCTCTGGCCATAGCTAGAAGAAAAATATTTGTTTCATGAGGATCATTTGATGCTAAAAGGACACTTTATATGGCCTTCAAAATTTTTATTGTTTTAATTCTTGCTGTACCTCAAATTGTTGTTTTACTTTAAATTTTTGTTGTATTTGTATTAAAAGGGATGGGAAATAATGATTTTATTACTTGTAGAGAAGTATTTTGTGGCCTTCAAAATTTTTGGTGTACCTCTAAAAGTAAAAGAATCATTATTTTCTATCCTTTTTAATATAAATACAAAACAAATTTCAAATACAACAAAAATTTCAAGAACAACAAAAATTTTGAAGACCATAAAGTGTCCTTTTAGTGTCATAATTGACCCTCATGAAGGAAAATTGTTTCTTATAGCTATGACTAGAAAAAATGCATCACCCGTTTTATGACCATAAGCGTCTTGCGAATAAAATTCGCTTTGGTTTATACAAGGCTTTAGTTCACCATGGATTTCGGAGAAGTAGAGTGGCATAGAACTCCATCCTACTGGAATGAGTAGTCTTCTATGCTATTTTCCTCAAATATCGGCAATAATAAGTCGTTGCGTTATGGCTTCAAAGTGTTAACTATTGACGTTGATGCTAGATCCCTCGTCATCTTCTAAAAAATTGTCCGTTGACTGTATTTTCGCAAAATATATTGTACTGGATTTTATTTTATCAAAGATAGGTACCTAATGGACTATTTGTAGGTTTTAAGTTTTATAAAACTAATAATTTTCCTATAAATTTAGGTAATCTCAAATACGAAAAAAAAGGAAATGAAAATAACACAAAAAATTATTTAATCTACCAAAAATATTCAAAAATTTCAGTCATAAAATAAAAATTGTTTCTAGGTAAAGTTTTTGGCGTCCTAAAAAGTTTAGCCCAAATGTATCCTGGAACTTGCATAGCAGCTGCATTCAAAAGGACCACTAATATTTTCTAATCAGGACAAATGATGATCATTTATAACTGAAAGGTATTAATGTCCCTTGAATTTTTATACTTCCGTCTCTTGGGTTCAAAGTCTTACACACACACATACACAGATCAAAAAACTATCGAAGCCCTACAAAGACCTCTTTATCTACCTAAAGTCTTATCAAATTTATTTTCTGATTGTCTTTCGTTATCTCACGCTATTCATCTTTGGAAGGATATAATACCAAACAAAAAAAGTTTAATGGTCAATATTGACTCATCTCTTAGTATCATGACAAAGGGATAAGGTCCGAAAAGCTCATAAATCAAAAAAATTTAGCGGATATTTCTTAAAAAGGGTTAATGATAAAAGGATCAAATGGACAATAAGGTAAATCTAAGAAGATCCTGGCATTACTTTAGGGGTTGAGAGAAGATGATGAGCAGCAACTCGTTTCTACTTGAATAAATATACGCAAGTTCGAAGGTCAAAAGAGAGAGGTCCATCTTGGTTGTATACTTGCATAAAATGAAAAAGGGTTGTATTTGCGAACAGGGAAATATATTTTACATCAGGCAGGATGTAAAAGATCTTCGTGACCTTAGTTGTTAATTTTTTGTTGTCTTCTTTTTATTTCTAAAGCCATTCAAAAAAACCTGGTCTTAATTTTAGATTTTGTTTATCATTCACGGCTCATTATGCCTATAATCTCGGAATTTATATGCGCAGGATGGATGCAGCATTGAATCTATCTTGAAGAATCTTCTCATGACTGAATCTAATGGAGATAACGAAAATACTGTGATGAGACATGAGATGACCTCCAGAATAACAAATTAGTTGGTTGCTAGAATTATTTGGTTTTTTTTTTCTTGTGTAGTAAAATGTGTTTTGTTTATAGCTAAGTCAATGACTGCTGTTGGTTTAACGAGAGTTTTTCTTTGTAAAGATTTTTTTTTTTGGTTTGTTGTTTGGATATAATCAACAAGGGTAGAGATTGTCATAAATGCTGTAACAAAAACTAGAGAAAGGTAAAATTTATTAAAGATAGTATGCATAATTATAACTGAAGTTGTTAGAATATTTAAATTAAGTTTTACTATCATCATTTTTTAGATTTTATACTTAAAGTTGATGTGAGAGCATTTGTTGTTGTTTTCCTTTTTTTAAAAACTGATTGAGATTCATATGGATGATGAATTGTTGCAGATATTTTAAGAATTTTAATAGGTTATAGTTTTGCACCAAACTAAAAATTAAACGAGAAGTATGCAAGAATTAAAGCGATATAAAAAATATTGAATAATTGATTACTACTAATAATGATATGAATAATAAAATATAACTACTTGCTATTTTGTTGTTCCTCAGTTGTTTCTATTGACAATGTTGATGTTCTTAAAGAAAAAGTTGCAGATACAGGACTTTAACCTTGTTATTAAAAAAAACTACATTTGAATTGGTGATTATGTCATATCTGCTTTTTGCTTGAATATTTATGTCAGACATCCACCCAAAATATAATTGCCAGCAAGTCTTACACCTTTTGAAATGATTTCTTTTCTGAAAATTTGGAATATTGAACTTTGTTATTTCATTAGGTCTTCTTGGCTTATGAAGTATTTCTCATAAAGTTAATAATTATAATTGAACAAAAATCCGCCAATAGAACGCCCAATGATCTTAATGCACTTGTTGTGTTGTATCTTTTAATAGGGGTTACCAGTATGTGGACTCAGGTTTGGATTAATATTTGGCTCTAATTTTGTTAATTATTATTTAGTTCTTCTTAGAGTTTTTTAAATTAAATATTTATTTTAGTTATAATTGTTTAATATTTTATAAAAAACTCAATCTTGGTTCTCCTCAAATCCATGAAAATTTGTAAAACTTAACATGAGCTGAAATAATATAAAAATTTTTCGAATTCGAAAGACTGCCATTGAAATTTTTTTTTTTTTGATAATTTTTTCCTGAAGTTAGGTTTATGTTAGTGTTGAGATTCGGTATTTAATTTCTTTTTTAAATTAATGTATAGCACCTTAAAAATATTGTGTCAAAAATTCAAGTTGCTCGGAGTAAAATTACCGAAACTATTGAGCATTTGAGCATCCTTTGCTTTAGAACAAGGAGTGAGTGAGCAAAACTTTTAAGGATTTCGCTTAAGTTTGTTCTTTTTGAAGTCGATGTTCACGAAAACTCAAAATCTACAGGATTGATCGTTTTGAAATTTTGCACACTACTTCTTTACATATCACATTTCACCCGGTAACCCGGTGTTCCTTATGCAATAGTTATGAATGCTTTATGAGATGTATGGTAACTCAAAAATCAACATATTTTCATGTTTTTTCAAAAAAATTGGAAGCTGTATTTAAAAATTATAGTTAGTTTCGTTGATGAAGGTTTGGATTCCACAACTAATAGGCATGGCTTTTTAAGTATTTTTCAAAATATTTTTCATCTATTAAAAGGTTTTAGTATGTGTGCTCGTGTTTTCTTTTTTACTCCGGAATAACCTCAATCAATTTGAGCACCTTAAGGATCTCTTTCGTTTTTTAGAAAAAAACTAGTACAAGGCTAATTATAATGTTGCATGCATTAATTGAAATTAATATTCAATTAATTTTCAATATTATTCAAAAATTCACCTTTAATACCGATTCGGTTTTTTCTTTTTCTAATTTGTTCTCAAACATAGAAAGTTTCAAAATTCAAGATTTCTTAAAATGTTTAATATTTTAACAGACATAATTTAACAAAATTTTTTTGGCAGTAGAGGATGTTTAAGTTAATTGAAATCCAAGAGTTTTTCAGATACACTGCTAAACACTTCTAAAGAGCATTTAAGAAAATACATTTCAAACTTCATAGCCTTGAAATAGTTCTTAGGAAATTCTTTAGACTATTTGTGATAAATAACAGAGATGAGATGTGTACAAAAAATGTAAATTTCACAATATTAAAGAATACATGCTGAAGAATTTCGATCATAATGGAAAGACCTAAATATTTAAATTTAAGAGAGGTCCAAGTCTTAGGCTAACTGAAAAACTCTTAAAGTTAATCTTGACAATTGATATTTTTGTCCTAGCCTAAAAAGATATCTTATCTGATTTTTGGTTAATTTTAGGGATCCTACAACTAAACTCTTTAACGTCTAAAACTATACCAAACTAAAGAAAACATTAAAGATTTGCTCTTGTTTGACAAGGGAATTTTCCTACTCATCAAAAAATTAAAAATATCTTTCACTTAAGCGTTTTTGTCAGTTTTTTGTCTTGCAATTAAAGGTCAAAGACTTGAAAAACTAAAAATGCTACCAAAGTAAAAATTCTTCATTTCAAATTCAATATGGTGTCAGATTTAAAGTGAAGCTTTAATTTATATAAAATTGAACAATTTCTTGAAATGACTAATTTTGAAATCCGAGATATTTTTCATATTTACGAAAGATCTTAGAAAATTGCTGATGTAAATCATAAGAACTTCATCTCATATGACTGAAGGCAAAAAAGATGTCTTAAATTGTTTACGATTGCTAATCTTCAAAATGAATTTGATCATATCCCGTTTAAATAAAATTAATATGAGATACTGATACTTAACTTAATCACGAAAAATTTAAGTAAAATGAAAGTAAATAAGACTAGTTAGACGTAACAATATCATTTGACTCTGTCATTGTTAGATATTGTCTTTCAAAAATTGTAATTTGATATTATAAGTTTGCCACGTGGCATCATTTACGAATCAATTTTAAAATTGATTTAAATACTTTATCATAATATTAGCATTACAGATGCATATTTTATTAATTATTTATTTTTTTTACATATTCAAAACTAAGAAAAAGTTTCTTAGCTAAAAGAACTAAGCAAATAAAGTGATTTAGCAAGAAATTTGTTTTTTGTTAAAATTGTGTCTATAGCTAAGGGTACCTTTAAGATTATTTCAAATGAAACTTGTCTAACGACATGAGATTTATGTGGTTTCCATTTACTGTCGAGTATGACCCTAAAAGCAGGTCATGAGATCTTTATATCCAGCAGCTAATAAACAGGCTAAATGGACAGAGATTAAGTAATTATCTTACTTGTAGAGCAACTATAACATAAAAATTGAGCTGTTTTAATAGTCTCAAGAGTAAGGGATCCAAGTATTGTGAAGCATATTAAGGTGAACTATTTTCAGTTTTTGTTTTCTTCTAAGGAAAAAAATATTCAGAGAAGATGTTTAACATCCAGATACTCACATCTTAATTGCTATTATGACTATCTTAGGATAGACAAACTTAAACCGAATCAGAAAAAAAGAAATTAATTTTATTTGAGACGGCATGATAGTAACTGTCGTGACCTGACAATTAAATTTATTATAGAATCGGTACAGTCATTTTTATTTCCCTTGTTAGAAATAAAACCAAAAAAAAAAAACTAAACAAATACAAAACAAAATAATTTTTTAGGGCTTCCGAAACGGTCAAAAAACTGAGAGAGAAGTTACTTTTAAATAGGAGAAAAGACCTGAGATGTCATTCACATCGGAAGATGTATATTTTGGGATACTATGTGACAAGCTACACCCTTATGTGGACACCCAATGAATTTTTAATAAAGGTGGGTTATGCATGGTAAATGATATGTGAAGAAAAATAATTTTGCTGTTTTATTTTATTGGACAGGAAGTGAAAGAAGTCTTATACATTTACTGGAAGTTTTCATTGAGTCTTTATGACTAAAGGGAACACCGTTACGAATATTTCGTTAAACGTTTACACGTGAGTTAGATAAAAATTTTGATTTTAGCTCCAATTACTATTTGATATCAAGTTTTGTTTGAATGATGCCTAAAATTCAAGGAAATATTTCAAAGTGAAGAAAATCTATTTTTTTGATTATTTAAAGTATTTCTTTCATTTTCACTTTGGGTTCTTAAGATTTGTTGCTAAGATACATCCTAAAAAATTGGGAATTGTATAAAAACGCACTCACTTTCTATATTGAATTTAAAGAAAATATTATTACAATGTTGAACTTTGATAGCTTTGGCGACACATAATGACAAATAATAATTGAGATACTGGAGAAGTATCAAGAGCTTGGAATCCCTGTGATAGATGTGAAAGAAAGAATTAGGGACTAAAGCGAAAAACTGATTAAAAATTTTAAAAAATCATGACAACAAAGATAAGCTTATCTGATGGAATTGCAAATACCTTAAAAAAATTAGAATCATTAAAGTCCTAAGAAATAAAAATGGTTCGTCACCGCATGGCTTACTGGCAGCATTTGCTAATAAGTCCAAATAATTTATCTTGCATGACAATCTATGGTAAGCATGAGGTGGGAAATAAAGCTTCAGGTTGCTTCTTTGGCTTTATGAAGGGGTTTGAAAATTCCTAAAATGAATTAAGACGGAGCAATAAAAAGCATTATGCATAGTGAAAAGAATTGGCTGTTTCTTATAAAGGATTTGTTATGCCTTGCACCCATTATAGCATTAGAAAGTTATTATATCTTTTTAAAGAAGAATTAACGAAAAGATGCAGTAGTACTGATTGCATCAGAACTTATTTCTGAAAAAGTACATGGACATAGCTGCGGTTTTTAATTGAGGGTATCATTTTCATGTGGAACCAAGAGAAACCATCAGACAAAGGTTAAGTTTTATGCTATGAATTACGTGTGTTTGCGACACAGTTGAGTCAAAAGTGTACTTTAGGAAAGAAACAGCGATCAATGGTCAGCACTGAAAAAGTGTTTGAGCTTTAGATAAAATTGGATCAGTTTCTAATCAAAAATTGGTTCTTTATATGCCCTTCAGTTTCAATGTATCTACAAAAGGCTTATAAAAGCTCATCTTTACTTCATTGCAATTGAATTAAAGACGTATCTGCATCGAATTTTATGGGAAAAATTCAATAGGGCTATTATAACAGTAGTGCATATCCACCAGAGACAAAGTAGTCTCAATGACAAGCTCTAGTCATGAGATTAAAGAAGGTAAAGAGGAGGCCAAGTAATTATGCAGAATGCATTTAAAGAGATTCTACGTAAGGTTATAGTCCTATATCCCTTCCTGTGTACTTATCATCATTAATCAAAGTTTTCTAATGCTTTGTCATAAAGTGATTCTATTGGGTTAGAAAAATTTAAAGCATTCTCCGAATAGAAGGCATAAGACATGTTGTATAGAAACTTTTAAGTAAATTTTTTCGAGAATTTTTCATATATTCGGGATATTGATACAGATGAAATGTCATCCAAAACTAGATTATTTGTGGACTGTAGGTGATCCCATTTTTGAATTCCCTCCGAGTATAATTGTATTCTTGCTTGCATGAAATATATCCAGAGTAATTTATAATTTTTTCGATGGTTTTGATTCAGTTATCATCAAAATTAAAAAATTAAAGACAGCAAAACTTTTGAAAACTTTAAAACAAATTTTAAAAAATTTAAATATACTAAAGAGCTAACTTTACTCAATGCTAAATAATAGAATAATGTAACGTGTCATTTAGCATATAATTCTTTGGTTTAACTATTTCACAATGACTTAATGTATGTATAGTCAACGACCGACTCCGTTTTTGATTCCGAAAATCTATTCCTAAAAAAGACTTGTCTTACGGAGTATTACCTTACAATTAAGCTGATGCGTTTTCCTCCAAACTGATTGGATTTGAGCGAGATGTCTTATTTAACATTTCTTTATAGTTTTTTCCCAGAGCTGTTATCAATTAAGATAAGACTCTATTGCATTTCAAAAGAAAATTAATAATATTGTTAATATTTTCAGAGGAATTGTTGCATAAAACAAATAAAATCAATAAATTAAAATAAATGAACAGAAAACAGTTGGAACTTTTGTCGATCACTTTCAGACTTCAATTTTTAAACTAGTTAATTTTTTGGTAAAGAAAGGGATTCTATCTATTTAGCAACAAAAATTTCTTTTTGACTCTCATCAAACGTGTCTGATTACTTATCAAAAAACCCGAATAAAAAAATCAGAATATTTTCTTGAAAGTATAACTTTTATAGCAATTATTCTTTTCTAATCGTTACCTGTATTAAGGAGATTAAATACAACACATTGAAAAATATTATTAAAGAATAAAATTTTCACATCATTTCTGCATTTCTTGTTTAACCCAAATTTGATTGGTTAACCAGATCCCTAGAAAGCACACCCAACTAAAAAATTAAATTCAGCAAATAGACCAGAACAAATAGGAAACCTTGAAACAGGCCGTTAAAAATAAATAAGGAATTGATCATTTGAGTACTATTTTTGGCGCATTTTCATATCTAGCCATCTGGACGTTATGAAAAGAAGGTATGAAAAATAAAACTTCAGTATCAGTTGGTTGTCTTAAAAAACAAAGTGTTCAACTGACCATTTCTTAAAGTAAAGACCGAAAATAAAATAAAACAACAAAAAAAACTCTTAAGCCCTTATAACCGTTATAATGGTCAACGAACTTATTTTTTTTTTTTGTAGTTCCAGGTAAGACACTTTCAATTTCAGGTAGACAAAGACAAAAGTAGTCTACTGATCCAATTTTAATATCCAGCGAATATTTTCTAGCCTTTAAATTCAAATAAACTACGAAAAACTAAAAAAAAATTTTTACCAAGAAGGAAGGGTCATCGTGTTCGGCACACGTAGTCTAATGTTTTGACCTCCTTTGACACAGAAAAAATAAAAAATTAAAATATTTACCCCTAGAAAAAGGGTTGCTACAAATGACCATAAGTCTTTTTTAGGAAAATTTATTCAGGGGCAGGGCATAACCTGGACCGTCTTAAGTTGTATTAGTATTAAAGAAAAATCTGTGAAATTTATGGATTTTATTTCCCACAAGATAGTCAGGTAAAAAGTATCCTTTTTTTTAAAGATTTATAAATATCTATTTGAAAAGATTCCGGACATTGGGACCCTTTCTTTCATGTCCAAGAAGCGAAATAAATAGAAGCTTGATTAGGCAAAAAATAAATTAGTGGTCAGTTTAATCAATAAAAGGATCTTTTTCGCGAGCCTTAACTGTGGGAAATATTTTATTATGTTAAGTTTAAATTTCAAAGGGTTTCTTGTTTCCTATTATCTTAAACATTAGGGAACTTTTTGCTATTAAAGAAACTTTTAGGTTAATGTAAGGATATTCTTTACTATGGTCAAAAATATTCAAAGCTTCATTAGTTAAGTAAAAAAGAGAGAAATTTCAGCAATTTAGAAAAAAGCTAAATCAAAAATCAATGAAATATTAAGCTATGTAGACTTTGGCTTTGAATGAAAACTGAATTAATTACACGAAATTGAAGTTAAAATATTGATACTGGGTCAAAGTTTTGAGTAAGACTTTCACGTTAACATGATTTGAGGATTGTTAGAAACCCCTATAAAACATATTTTCAACTCACAACGTCTTGAGTATTTAATAATTAAGATACTGATAAAGGACCTACAAAGATAAATCAGAAGATGCTGAAGCAAGTGCAAGAAAATCCACATTTCATCCCAAAAACATTGGGGAAAAATACGTCCGGCAGCAGGTACCGCACAAGCAACTTCTCTTGAGAAAAAATTATTTTTAAAGATAAAGATAAAGATGCAAAATCAACACCTTCGAAAACCCCCATGTACCCCTCGATACTTAGAATATGAAGGTTACATTAAAATTTTTGTTGAATGCTTGAGAACGTTAGTTTTTTATTCATAAAAAACCAACCGCTGGGCCGATTTCGCTCAGACTCTTTTCAGATATAAGCTATGATATGGCGTAATGACTGATATGGTCAAAAATGTAATTTGGTGCAGAGTAGTTCTTTGGTAATCGAATCTCACTTTTGCGGGCTTAAAAAAGTCAGTTTTTTATCAATAAAAAACGAACCGCTAGGCCGACTTCGCTCAAACTCCTTTCAGATCTAAGTCATGGTGCGGCGCATCGATTGATATATATAACACGTAATTTGGTCTTGTAGTTTTCGAGAAAACGAATCTCATAAAAAAGCTCACAGACCTACATACATACGCACACACATACACACGCACACACAATCAGACATCACTCTAAAAATGATTGCAAATGATTCTCCAGGTCTTGAAACGTAAAGAAAACGCAAAATTTTTGATTTCGATTTTCGGACCAATTACAATAACTTCTCAAGAGAAGTTAATAAAGATGTTTAGATTAAAATAGCTCCAAAATTAATTTTCAATTGCATTTTTTTGCAATTTTTCTTGTCTAATTTAATTAAATATACCAAACCCAACTAAGTTATACTTAATTTTGCTGGTTGAAGTGTATAAAAAATCTTCTGTTTTTTGATTCAATTATTTAAATTAAATTTTATTAATTGTTTAACGATTGAGAGTAATGTAAATATCAAATAGTTATAAAAGTTGCTAAAAATATCATTTAAAGGCTTTTGATTGAAATTTGCACATTCTCTTATTCCTTTTTTAAATCAAAACTCCTAATACTTGACTTAGATCAAAAAAATATCATTAGCTAACGGCCTGGTCCCATTATTTATCAAAATTAAACTTAAAACTTATTCAAATGATAAAAACGAATTTCAATTTAAATTTTATCAATTGAATAGAACAATTACATGCGAACATGTTTTAAATTTGATTGAGTTACCTTTTAACTGTTACTTTTTTATATTCTCCTTTTTTTGTAGAGGTCGGGTTGATAGCGAAATAAAAATTTTCCCACATATTTAAAGTTCATTAGAAATTATACGACTTTAAGTAGTCGATTTAGGTAAATTTTACACCTTTTAATTACTGCTGGTTTTATAAAGACCGGAAGTTAGCATAGCCCTAAATCTTCAAAAATTCTTTTATAATTTTACTGTAGTCAAGAAGATTTTTAGTTTTGATCAATATTTGTTTTTTAGATAGGTTGAAAAAATTAAATCCAATAAAAGATGAAGGGTATTACCCGGTTTTATTTTTATCTGTTCTTATTATTATTAAATCTTTGTGGCACACTATGCTTTCATATATGCGGAAATCCATACAGGTCATCTTTACATTATTTTTAAATTGTTGTTCTGTGTTTATAACACCAAAAATAAATACTAAACACAGTAATTAACAAAGATAATAAAAAATTAGTGAATGACCGCATAGTGTGCTCAGAACTTAAAATTTATTTAAATTGTTTTAAATATCAAATTTTCCAGAATTTAAAACTTTAAACGCGCTTTTGTCAAAGCAGCGTCTTAAAAGTCCGTGAACATCGGCATTCAAAAACTGTTGTACCAATTTATTTGAAATTTATATATAGTTTCTAAATATAAAATACCTCACTTAATGGTATAGTTTTATATTTTTTACACCGTTTAGGAGGTTGCAAAATGACAAATTGGCGAACACAAGAACTTTAAAAACGAGAAAATAACATAAAAAAGATTGTTAAATATTTTAAAAACTTCAAAAAATTTGTAAAAAGAGTATTTTTCTCCAACCATTATCCCTTCTCCCCTTAACTGCTTTAAATTTTTGTTTGGGTAAGATTTAAGCTTTGAGCTCGAATGAATTAAGAAAAGAATGTAATTAATCTGAATTTTTTAATAATATATACAGAAGCCCGCCATAATATTACAATCACTTACAACAAATTTTCATTCTATGTTGAATACACTTACATAAGACAAATGAATAAACAATTTCTTGGTTTTAAGGTGAAACATATATTTTTTCTAGTTTTCCTACTTGCTTCGTGTTATGCAAAACTATGTGAAACAAGGTAAGTCATTTTGTCAAAAATTATAACAAAATTCTATTAAAATGTTAGTTATGCGTCATTTGTTTAAGTAAATGAAAATTTTAATGATTAAAAAAGCTCCTGAATTTTAATAATTCATATAAACACTAAAATTCTATCTATTTCTCAATTTCCATGAAAATAATTAAAAGAGGGTAAACTACTGATAATACACCCTGATTACAACTTTTGTTGATTTTATTGAAAATATGTATGTACTTAAAAGAACGATTATGACTTCCTAAGAAATTTAGGACATGCAACCCTTGTGAGCTTAATATTTATCAACAAATTTTTATTTTTTAATGAAAAATCATATTTTAATATTAATTTCATTCTTAGTTTTACAAGATTGAATTTCGAGGGGTAGTTTTTACTGCTTTGTAATGATTGGTCGCGGATATATATACTTATTGAGTATATTGTGTATCATTTTAACCGTTTTTCACGCGGTTAACTATTTAACACTTTTTTTTTTATTGATATTACTATTTATATTATTATATTTATATTATTTATATTTTTTCTGTAAAAAAAGGAGGATATAATGGCTCTCTTTGTTTAATGATCCATCTTTAATTTTGCTATCTTTTCTAATTTTAAAATTATTTCATTTGCAAAGATATTTTAAATTGAAAAATCGTGGGCTTGCATATTAAGTACTTAATATATCTATATGCATTTTTTTATATCGTCCCTTTAACATTAAGTTTTATACTCTGCAAAGGAAGAGAATATTTTACTATTATTAATAAAAAAAATATATTTCTGATAATAGAAGATCTTTCTATAAAATTTATTACTCTTATCCTAAATTAGCTAACATTACAGAAACTTACCTACGCCCGTGATTTATTTTCGCTAATAATTTTTTTCTTCTATTTTTTGTTAGATAATCATTATTTATAAATTTTCGTCAATTATACAGATTAATTTTCAACAATAACTCAAAACTGAGAACGCCCTATAACGATTTTCATATATTATAAAAATACCGGATAGTCAGCCTTGTTTTTCCTTTCATTGTTATTTTTTCTTCTTAACTTAACCCATTATGATCCTTAAGCATATGCTCAAGAAATATCTTTGAACCCTGAACGAAACGGTTAATGTAATGGGCAACTAGTTCAGGTAATGACCTCAATGACATCTTATAAGGTCTCCCTAAATATGATTCAATATAAAATTAAAAATCTGGGAGCATCCCTTATGGTCAAGATTGAAATTTAAATTAATTTATAGCTACCTGCACTATAGCCTTCTGTAGAGAAACTAGATCATATCCCTTAAGTACTGTACATTTTTAAATGACTATGGGTCATTTGGTCCTTTTCTGATGACCAGTTATGTTTATTATGTATTATATTTAAATTTTTTAAGCTAGAAACACCCTTTCAATATCCTGTAATACTCTTGTAAGGCAATAAAGTTGAAGAGGGATGAAATGGTCATTTGTCAAGCTGAAAGAATTTAAGATTTTCTCATTGGATGAATATTTCTTAAGGGTTGTTTTTTTAAGGTTTTTTCTTTGCTTATCACTTTTAAACTGCTTGTAATAACAAAAGATTTGTAATTTTTTAATCTTTCTTTTTGAAAAATATTGCCTTTGTTATATATTTTTTTAATATAGATCTCAAATTTACTCAAATATACGTTAAAATCAAATTACTTAAGCATTAAAAAAGTTTATTGGTAACCAAAATAAAAGTTGGAACCCAGCAAACACTTATAACAAACTGCAAAATATGAGTTTTGGACAAATTTTCAGAGTCTACTCGAAATTGGAGTTTTTTCATGAAAATAATGAAATATAAAAATTAAAGTAGTTCTTACCTATTTAGAAATGTTATTTTATTGGAATGAGAGAAAGGAAATGCTATATATTTGGAATTCATCTTAACGCTTAATCATGAACACTATTTTTTGTTTAGTCCATTAAGTTTATAAATAAAAAAGTTTGATCATTCAGACTTTTAAAAGATGAGCATGTTCAACTGTCGTATTTAGGTTAATTATTTAAAGGCCTTCCTTTAAAGAAAGTTTTCCAAGTTTTCAATTATCATTCATAAGAATTTGATTGATTTCAATCTAATATCCAATATTGAAGACAAAGAAATAAAGCTTAGGAAAACAAAGGTTAACATAAATCATTTTCAAAGTCAATAAACGGCTCAAAGGTTAAACTTCTTATTTAGAATTCTCATTTTCATTTTTCCAGAAAACATGAAATTTGGTTAACAAATTTTGATTCCATGAGAATGATGTTTATTTCAGAATTAAACTGATCCCATTGCTTCTGTGCTATATAACTACCATATAGAAATTAACATAAGTACTTGACGGATGATTGAAAACAAAGAGTAAAAATATAGCGTAGATTGTTTAATAGCAATTGAGTTAGCATTGACGCTGATCCCATAAGTCGCCAGTTAATGAGATTCGGTTAAAGATCAATCAAATGAATTCGTTAATATTAAATCAACCCTAGTATTTATGAATATTTATTAAGTTTTAAGCTATTGAGATCAAAATTGTGTATTTTTATTTTGTTTTTGATAAGTTTTAATTTAGTTGAGTTATTTAGTTGCATCGGCTGCATATTTGTTTGAGTTTTGATTTTAACACTCTGTTGCCTCTATACATGTATTAATATTTCTTAAATATATGATTCTAATTTTTATATCTGTCAGTTTTTCTTTGTAGAATCTTCAAGAATGTAATATAGTAAACCTTTTATTTTATTTTTATTTATAGGTTTATTTTAGTTGTGTTTTTCAGTCAAATTTAAGAAAGCCCAGCTTGTGTTTATCTTACTTTAATAGACTTTTATTTACCTTGCTTTGAGTACTTAAGCCTAGTCTTTTCCAATTTGCTAGCACAAGTTGCTTGTGGAGTCTTGGAGCTGAATTGTAACCTACTCTTGGATGGGTTACTGAATTTTGAATTAAGAAATCATAAACTGCTTGGGTGACGGTGCAAAGTTGTTTAAAAATTGTTGTACAATTGTAGAACTTTCTCCCACTTCTAGTCACGCAAGAAAATTACGGAATATTTTGCGACTAATTTTTTAACTTTACTTTAATATAAATATTGAAATCAAGGAATAAATTGTACACATGAGTATTTTATAGATTCAGCATTTTTCGAAATTATTGGAGAGTATTATAAAGTGTAGAGGAAATATTGTCATTTTTTAAAGTAAAAAAATGTCCCATATTTACTAATGACACGAAAAGCTTTTTAAGGACAGGTGCTTAGATTGGGGCTAAGCAGGTGATTTTTCTTACTTAGAAGCCTTTTGTTTGCTTAAAAGTTAAAATGCCTGCCCGAATACAAGCCAATGACCTAATCTCAAGACCGCTGGTTTATTTAGTTCAGCATTATAACCTATGCTAGAAACATCAATACTGAATGTACTTCTTTTTTTACATCTACATTAAACTTCGAATTGAATTCTGTCTCTTCCTCCATATTCGACTTGAGCTCTGTACCCAATTTAAAGCTTTCACATTTTGTTGTCAATATTTTTCATTTACCATTTTCGTTGAAAACTGAATGTTTACAAGAAAAATGAAAGATTTGCATTTGCAAAAGGTTACACAACATTGACTCTTGGTAGAAAAGGGATGAAAATTACACATTTTTGATGCGATAATAAATAAATGGAACTTTCCTGTGATCTGACAATTTCAAAATTTGTTTTTCTTCAAAATCTTAACATCTAAATCGTAGTGTTGCGAAATTTCTAAAATAAATTTTGTTGTAATAAAATAAATTTTGCCTTAAATTTTGAGCTTCGAAATAAACGCCATATAGTTCTTCACTTAATCTTATTGAAAATATGTAGACAAAATTTTATTAAAATCGTCTAATTAAATCTTGAGATGCTAGCGTATAAAAGAAAAAAACTCAAATTCCTTCTTAACACGTATATTTGCGCTTGTAGATTGGTTATAGATAGATAATTATTAAAAAATTCGAAAAAGTTTTTAAAATTTTGAGAAAAAAAAAGATTTAAATAATTTTTATAGGTTTTAAATTAAGCAAAAATATCTAAAATTTATTGCTTAAAGAATTGCAAGGTGGTAACACCCCTGTAAAAAAGGTCAGATATTTTTTAATACAAGACACAATTTTTTAATACCTCAAACGTAGTTCATCCTTATCTGCTGAACTGTTTAATGAATTTTTTCTTCGTGGAAAATAAAAGAATAGAAATATTAAACAAAATCGAATAAAAACCATAGAAAACAAACGACATATAACAATTTGAAATGCTGATCAGTGTATGTTACAAACTGTCGCTTAGATACCTCCAACATGAGGGGGGCGAATACTAAGGGACTGATATTGTTTCGTTTTTTGCTCAGAAGGGCTTCATGATTTTCTCTGGCCCTGTTGGGTAAAATGATAAAAAATATAAAGGGGCTGCTCATCCCCCAAATAAATAGTTAGAAAATAAGGGAAGCATTGTTTTGTTGCAGACAAGAACCCATAAAAATGTTAAATATAATTCTTACAATGATTCACCTGCCATCTACCCTTAGTGAGTACCAAAAGGTGTGTAGAATATTTTAATGCACCCTTGTCCTTAGACTTTGTTTTCCGGAAGTCTGCCTTTTCTCTTACGAAATAGAACACTGGATGAGGGTGAAAGAAATGAACTCAATATAGCCATAGTTGGATAGTAAGAATTTTTTTTATTTCTTATTTTTTATGGGCTACTCGAGAGCTTCTATCTAGTTAGTTGTGTTTGTTAATAACTTTCCCTTTTTTTAATGTAGTTTTAATCGATTTTTTATTTAACTGATAAAGTTTTGTTTTTATACAGCAACAAAATTTTGGGATTTTATTTAGATAAAAATACTAAATAAGAGTCAGTATTGTTCAACTGTGTCTTATGATAGTTTTATTGGTTGTAGTTATTTGATTTTTATTTTTAAAGTTTTAAAGGTTTCTTAGTTAAATAATAATAAACAAAAGTTGCAATTTTTATTAATTATAAGGGCGAAAGTTTAATCAAACTCTTTTCATGTACCTAATTTTGTTAAATAAAATTTTTGATCTAATAAATCATTAACAATTGCCAAATTCCCTCTTCACATTAATGTAAAGTCATAAAATAGTTGTGTAGTAAGCAAGATTATCCAAAGTCGCTTTTTCTTCTCATAAAGTTATTTATTTATTTATGTAGAATGAAGAATTTTTCTTAAAAAGAAATACATGGCATAAAACTTCTAATGTTGTTAAAGTTGTTAAATGATAAAATGTGGCCAAAGCCTGTTTGCTTAGTCCTGTTGAAGGTATTCACACAAATTACAAAAAATCTGGATAATACAAGTAATCTGACAGGCACGTTCCTTCCCATTTTGATAACATTCAAAATGAATCTCGGAATGCTTGTGAATTATAGTAAAAACGTATGTAAGCCAGATCGTTGTAGATTTTTTATGCAGTCTGATAAGAGATCTATCCTTCTGCTGCATGAGTTGTAAGGCATCTTCTCCTCTTATTAGCTATCATAAAAATCAAAGCAATGTGAGTTCCGATGTTATATCCTATATTTTCTGTCCATATGATATAAAAAGAAAAAGATATCTTTCCATTAAAATATCTTAAAGGTGAATTAGAAGTAATTTATTTAATTTATAAAATCCATTTACTTATTAAAAAGTATTTTTTACTAAGCATTTATTTAATATATAAAAGAAGTAAAATAATTTAAAATAAGAAGACGACTATGCTCGAGTTAAATGACTAATAATTTGCTAACTCATTATTAACGGACTGACTATTAAATTTCTTGCCTGCTATTGTATTGTATTTATAGGTATTTATATACAAATGCCTACTTTGATGAGTAAATTTTAGACGCTAAGTCATTTAAAACAATTTGAACTCACCGTAGTTTTATTTAAAGGATGGATGGGAAATTAAAAAGAGGCCCTGCGATTAAAATTCACTTTTTGTATGTTTTTGCGATCAGATTAGAAAAAACATGCATAGAGAGAATTTTAAGTACTATAGAGTTGCTTTTGAGTGCTAATTTGTGTTTTTGGTAATGTGCAGTATATCCTTAGGGCTCTACTAACATTATAGGAAATGCTTCTTACAAGTCTTGCTTGCACAGAAACTGTAAAAGGTCAAATGCACTTGATTTTTTTTAAATTCTTGTCACTAGATTTTTGAATATGGCGAATTACTGACAAAAATCAACTGTATTTAAATCTTTTGAATATTTTCACAGTAGATCAGCACCATTTTTCTGCAGATCTGCAGTTAACATGTTTAAAACCACAAATGAATCTTTAATTTATTAACAAATAAAAAACTTAGGCGTTTTATCCGCTATTTCAAAAAGATATCATTCAATTTTGAACAAATAATTAAATGTATTGATTTATCCTGCTTTGATTTGAAGTAAATCAATTTATATAAAATTTAATTACTTTCCATGGCTTTACAAAAAGTGGATGTAACTTTTTTTTTCAAGTAAATCAAATAAATAACAGTAAAACTATTAATAGCATTGGTAAGTACAAAAAAAAAAAGATAAATTTAGGTATGGTTAAATAAGACTTGAAAGATTTAGTTTTTAAAAGCCTTGTAAAAATGATACGCTAGAAGTCAGGTGGTTTTATTGAACTTAGTACGAATATATAAATTCTTTGGGCTTCAAAAGGAAATTTTCATCACATTTGTTAAATAGGGGTTCCGTGTCATACTTCACCTGAGAAAGGGAGCAATATTAAAAGCCAGTTTTTGATTAACCAAAATTTTTCAAAGTTTTAATCAAGCACATCTGTCTTTTTTATAAAACCCAAAAATACTTGTAATAATATCTCAAACATATTAATATTTATTTACTTGTTTTATCTATTTAAAATAATAAAAGCTAAAATATTTCAATTATGAATCAAGAAAAGTATCCAATTTAACAAATTGAAATTTCATAGCAATAACCTCATTTAAATGGATTTAATGCGGACACTAACAAATCTCTTATCTAAATAATAATAAAACAAAATCAAATATTTGACCGATTTCGATATTCTTTCATTATTAAACTTCATTAAACAAAACAATAAAAACTAAAAGAACAAGAAAAAATAAAAGTAATTTTTATAAAATCTACTCAACTTCTAAGCCAACGACACCGAAGCTGAACTTAATTCATCCAAATTGGGTTGCATACGATGAATATTTCTTAAAACTAAGAACAAATTGAATTGTTGGCAAGTGTTGACTTTTTTTATAATGTCTTCGATTTCAGCCTATTCAGGTAATCTTTCTTAATATTGCTTCATATGCACGAATGTCGTAATAATTATTAATCGTGCATGCGATCAATTTGGTCACTTTCCTGCCGACCATAGCAGATCATCAATCGCTTATTACAATTGAAAAGGTGCTCGCTTTTTTTAATGTACTGCTGACTTTACATATACAGCTGATTCTGGGCAATAAAACCAAAAAAATTTTCTATAATGTTTGCATGCTTAAATATAATCAAGAAAATTTAAAGTTTTTTTAAATTGTCAACCAGAAACAGAAAAGTCAGAGATCTATGTGATACGGAAATCCTGTTTATCATTGATCTCTCATAACTTTTGGCGGTAAGTGTCATCAGGTCATTTAGTTAGATACTAAAGTTGCATGAATTAAATGTTTCGATCCTTCAAGAAGAAGGAAATTACGGTTAAAATCAATATTAGCAGGTCAACATTTCCGTTTTATTAAGTAACTTTTACAATAAAACCGATTTAAGGGTAAAATTATCACTTCTAATTTATTTTTCAATTGTAAAATCAAAAAAAAATTAAAGAAAGAATACTAATTAAATTATGCTTATGATTATTTTTTTGGGAATAAAAAGTGAAAAAGTTGGAAATTATTACTTATAAATTCCATAATTTAATTTCATTTTTTGGATACTTAAATTGTCAATTTAGGTAGGCTACAGCTGAACATTTGGAATTTATAGCTCCATCGATCCATTGCTAATTGTTTGAAAAGTTTTCTTTGACTGTAGTCAAAATTAAATATTCGATGTTGTGTTTTTTTTTTACCCTCTTTGAGGTCAATGCATGCAAGAAAGCAGATGATGCTCTGATGTGAGATCATTGAAGCACGTTCCTTTAATTGATTCCCTTGGCTAACACCTGCTTTTATCTTATTTGAACGGCTGCTGCTAACGATGAATATTCGTTTTCTCTTTTTTTAATTATTTTATTGTCTTTCTAGTAATTAAGGGTTTTTGTTGAATAATATTTTTTTAAATATTTCATATAACACTTTAACTTAGCTAGTAAAATATTTTTTTCTTTTATTACGATATCTATTTCTGGGATTAGTTTTTTTAATTATAAAAAAAAAATAAATTCAACTTTGAGATTGAATGATTTACGAAAATTTAGAATAAATTAAGAAACAATAGAACCTTTAAATAGACTTCTTTGAGATCTCATACTGATTAAATGTCTCAATTGAAAGCTAAAGTTAAAGAAACCAAAAAAGAAAAAAAAATTCAACAAAAAACTATTTCTATAAGAATTGAATTTTTGTTACTAGAATCATTCTTGCCTGGAAATGAAGAAGACGTGCTAACGGCTAAGAAGAGACTAAATACAAAAAAATATATGAAAAAAACAAGACAATTAAATGTGATCCGTGCTCAGCCAGCATAAAGTTAAGTCAATTAAGAAAAAAGAATGGCCAAGATGAAAAATTTTAAATATACACAGAGCCTGCAGTTTATCAGATACAGGTGGTCTCTAGTGGATTGTGTGGCTGCTGTATTGACCAGAAGGATACTACAGCAAAAATATGAATTTTTATGACGTGTTTTGCATGATAGACAAAAATACTACCAAGTATTATTGAGGTTAGAAAACAATTATGTTGTAAGGAAAAAGAAAATTTTTACTGGAATAGTGGAGTAGCTATATTTCTGTACTTCCTGGCTAATTTATTAGATGGGAAAAAAAGTCAACTAACATTGTACAATATTTTGTTTTGAACAACTCACAATAACTATTGTGTGCTTTTTGGTTAATATTTTAGTTTAAAGAGGTATTGAAGTAATAATTTTATTTTTTCCAATAGCTTTAATTATTAAAATCCCTTTTATCGAGCTTTATCTGTAGTAAAAAAGGTAATGACATCATCAAAGTTCAAATTTTGTACAATGAAATTTTTGATAGATAAAAGTTATGTAACTTTTCTTGTCCGATTGATTTGTTCAAAAAATTGTTCATTAGTTTTATTTAAAAAAAAGATAATTAGCCGAGTTCCAAATCACCGATATGCAGGACACACAACTCAGAAAAGCTTGAAGACATCAAATGTTTCCTTATGATTCAGAGAGTTCTAATATAGAAGATAACGTTTCTATTTCGAGATTAAAATTGCAAAGAAAACTAAGAATTTCCTTGTCAAATGAAATATATATATGTCTTTTCCTTACAAGTCAACCAATTGTAAAACGTTTTCTTATCAATCAGCCTCATTTGAATTTTTCAAGGTAGAAGTTTACAAGACACTGAAATTAGAAACAATTTTATTCATTCCAAAAAAATTTGATTTCCCTTAAACTAGCTTTGGTATCCTGCAGACGTCCATTCTTGGAAATGTCAAAATCCGACTTTCTCAGATTATTATATTATTCAGTTATAAATATTTTTCTTAAAAAGCCTTCGTAATGGTTACAATGCTCATCAATGTCTTTCATATATAATTTTTAAATGGATGTACGAAAATAATAAGTAATGCTAATTTTGAGTGGCATGGCAACTAGAATAAAATTTATTTATGTTTTACACCAGGAAAGCAGCTTTGAATCATTGATGATTTGTGGGGAATCTGAAACATATAAAATCGACTTTTCAAACTATCAATCACCTTATCTTAAAAAATTGTACTATCAGCATAGAAATATATCTCTTTTCATAAATGGCGTAGCTAGGGATGGAATCAGTGGGATCAATCCTCTTTCTTAGCTCATAATTTTTTAATTGTAACCAAAGAAAATAAGTTAAGATGTCCACGAGAGTTGAGTGTCCGCTTTCTTTTATTAGGTATTATTCCTTTTCAAACACGTTTTCCATAAAATTAGGTTGTTGTTTATGATATTGCAAAAAAAAAGTGAAAAAAAGTCTCTAAATTAATTAGTACCCTAGAATGGTTTCAGCAAAGACAGCTGGGTAGGTTACTTCTAGACAAGAAATAATAAAAATAAATTTCAATTTCTAGCAATTGATTCAAAAACACAACTAACACATCATTTTTTTTTTTTTGATTAAACTTATCTATAATATCCTTTCAAGTTTTTTCAAACTTTTATAGAATACAAATTTTGGTTTCTTTAAATTAAGGAATTGATGAACATATGGTTGACACCTTTTTTATAAAAAAAAATATTTTTAATTTAACTAAGCCCCTTAATGAATTTATAAATAAAACGTAGGGGTTCTTACTCCTTGTCTGGTGACACGTTGATAATTTCATATGAAAACAACAACAATTATATATAAAATAATAAGAAACACCGAATTTCCAACATCTTGACGTTATTTTTCTTCGCTTGAGAGGGCACGTGCCCACATGACATTTGTTACCTTTCCTAAGATGCAGAGATCGTTGATTATATTTCTTCTCGTGGTAATTGCTATTGTCAGTCTGGATAGCATGAAGAACAAGTTCGGTTTTATCTTTTTTCTTCTTCTTCTTCTTTTGTTGTTCTTATTTCTGTTTTACTTTAAGATAATCATAAAAAGTTCTGCTACTGCTAATGTTGTAATTGGTTAAGATCGACCCTCTATTTACTGTCCTTCAATCGATGAGTCGGCAGCGGTGATGTTGTTCTGGACATCGAGCATCTCAAATTCTAGTTAGTTTTTTTCCGTTATTAATATTTTTGTTTTTTATATTTACCAAGTTTTTTGTATAACGATGCCTTTAAGACATCTTATCGTTTAAGAAGTATTGCGATCGATGAACACAAGGTGGCTTCTTATTTAGATGAAATTATCTACGGCCATGGGGTGGAATAACAACAGAAGCACTTTAATGACTACAGGGATCCGCATGTCATATATTATTTGTTGTTGTGCTAAATGAGTTTTGTTTTTTTATTAAAGACTTTAGCTATATTCTTTATGAGGGTGAAAGGAAACGATCTTTTTTTTTTAGTTTTTTGCATTTTTAACGGTTTACTAGGTTTGCTATCTTTCAACGTCCGTTGACCTTTTCTTAAAAAACGAGGGACATAGCAAAGTTTAGGAAACTGAGTTTTTTTTAAAGGAACTCACTAAAACAAAAAT
This sequence comes from Acrocera orbiculus, assembly GCA_947359355.1. Lineage (NCBI taxonomy): Eukaryota > Metazoa > Arthropoda > Insecta > Diptera > Acroceridae > Acrocera > Acrocera orbiculus. The sequence goes on from OX375757.1 coordinate 16,332,386, forward strand.
GGTTTGTACAAAGTTATTTTTATGATGAAGTGGTGTTTAATGGTTTTAGCATAACTGAAAATATGAGGATATTATTTTTTCTTATATTTATTTAAAGAAAATGGTTATAACTATTAATTTTTAGGTCCTTTGGAACTCTTCTTCGAAATTTTTTTGTTTAAGGATTCTCAGTAATTTGTCGGACTATTTTGTGTGTGTGTTAATTTTGATACCAAAGCTGTAACGCTGCCTGTAGGTCTATTGTACTCCCTGTTAGAAACGCCTAAGATTAGAATTGAATCCCAGATCCCGCATCACGAAAACAATCGTCCTAAGTTTAATATTTTGCTGCTTCTCCGAGTCAGTTGATAAAATAGCAGTTTCTTTAACCTTTGCAATATTAACCTATTAGCTTACTTGTTTCTAACCATAAAAGGCTTCAAATTTTTCTTTATACAAAATGTAGAAGTTTTTTTGTTTTGAATCTTTGAAATATAAAGATACATAAATCTTTGTAGATAATTTTTGTTCTTGTGCATTTTCGAAGAACTTAGTTGAAATTGTGGTCTCTATTGAAATTGTTCCATATTTCTCTTTTCTCTTTTAAAATACCCTCTCAAAGCCTTCATAATAGATGATTACTTCGTTAGATTGAAAGTATGAAATTAAAATTAAAAAGCATGTTTATTGAATTGATAACTGTTTATAAAATTAAATGTTACTGGAAAAATTATTAATATCTATTTGAATGTTATCTTACCTAATTCTTTAAAGTTCATTTTTAACTTTTTTGTGTAACATTAAAAAGGGATACAAAACAGAATTAGATTATGTTTGTTAAATTATTTGACTTAGATCTTACTTTCTTAAACATTACCGTGGAGTTCTTTACAGTAACAGCAAAAAATAAAATTTAAAACAGAAACTAACAATTATAATGACAGCAAAAATTATAAAAACAAAAGATAATTCGTTTTCTGACCTATATTTTGTCTTAATTTAATTCGATATATTTTAAATGCTTTATTTTCTCCACGTCATTGTTTGCTGAATTGTACTTCATAAAAGTAGTAAATCAATCTTAATTTAAGTCCTAATCAGTAATGTATAAAAATATTTTCATATCTTCCTTAAGGAAGATGAAAAATAAACATTAAGTTACTTAACTTTTTGTTATTTCTTCAAATCTATTGTTAGTGTGGGAAAACTCTTTTCTCGAAAAAATCATCAATAAAAAACCGCAATAGAAGTATATATGTATGTAGCTACTATGGCATAGGACTAAAAAGTAGCTATGATTGCTATTTTCTCATTTATTATTTATTGATATTTTATTTTTACTTCATATTTCACGCATGCTTGAGAAACTCTCGGATGAATTTTTTACTACTGAAATTCTAAAAATTAAATATATCTTGAGGGAAGAATTTCGCATTTCGCGCCTTAAGCCTACATAAACTACCATTTTAATCAAATCCCTTTTACAGAAAAGCTTTACTTGAAAACCTTAAATAGCTTTAGTGAAACTGTTTTAAAAATATTCGCAATCCTAAAATGTATCATTCAATGGACTTTAATAAGCATTGAAAGTGGTTTTTGTGTACAAAAATAAAAAAGAACAATAAAATTTTGCTTGTGACCTCTTTAGCAAAAATACAGTTTATAATAATACCACCTAAAACCTCAATAAAAATCTTTTTGTCCTCATTATATAACAATCAGCTTTAATCATATCAGCTTATTTACCCAACAATTTGGGCACACCCTCTGCATTTTTTTATCTGTTTTTATTTTATTCATACTCAATTACTTAGCCTATTATCAAAAGGAAAAGAAAAAAGGTCAACACAAAGCAATGGACCGAAACTAGAACACCCTCTTATTTGTTCATAAAATGTTTAACATTTACTCAAAGGGTGGGTGTAATTTTATTGGTATCTAGAAAGGGTGCTTAACTGTTAACTCCATTATTCTCAATTACCTTTGAATTAAAAAATGTAAAATTCATCTCTACCGAGATAGAATTTATCAGGGACAAGGATATTATATGTACATACATCTAACAAAGAGCAGATTTCAATTTCATTATTATTTATTTAGCCACAAATTTAGGCAAGAGGTCAAAGTATTTGTTAGGGTGGTATATATATATATATGTACTGAATTAAAAAGGGATGATGATAACCTTTAAAAGTCAATTTGTCTTTTTAGTTTTATTAATACTAAGCATATATTGTTAGTCCTGGTGGGATCTGTTAATGTGATGAGATTAAATTGGATTTAGGGCGCCATACTGGTGCCCTTTTTTACAGATGAATCGCGTGAAATTGAATAATTATTTTAAGAAGGGGCTTGGCCTGCACACCTTTACTAGATGATGAACAAGGGATGTTGGATAAGTAACTAGTATTAATTGCATTTAATTATGTTTTTTAGATGTGACTTCTCTGAATCTATTTGTTATTGGATTCAGAAATAAAAAACTTCATAAAACGCGTGCTATAACTAATTGAAAGTTATACTTAATAATAATAATAACTAATGAGTTAATCCCATTAATTAAATATCGGACCAAAAAAATATAAATCTTAAGAAACCCTTATTTAACGTTTAATTATTTTCTTTTTCAACATTAAGTATGCCCATTGTTATATTCAAAGAATTCACATTATATCAGGAATTATTGTGCATCCAATCGTCCACTTATAAAAATTTTAACAGATTTTATGATCGATTTTTTGCTTCACAAAGCTTTCGCTAAATGTGTAAACAGCCTCCCACTAGTGAAAGTCTGGCCCTATTATGGCAAGCTGTCTATATTAGGATTCTGTAGATATTATGTAGGTGCCTAAGCGCTCGGCATTCCCTAAACCGTATGGAATATTCAAACAGATTGGTCTAAAGACTCGAATGGGCTAAGTACAATCCAAGGTATTCTTGAATTATAATGTTATAAGAACACTTTAGCTAAATTATGAATTTCTAAAAAAATTCTTTCCTCAAGAGCATTTCCATGAATTTGAATTTGAGTTGTTTGGGCGCTTGTTTGCAAATCAAAGTAAATTTAATTCCAGGAACGTATTTGTCTTGTGACCGATAATCCATAAACGCTAAAACTGAAATTGTATAAATTAGTGACCAACTTTTATTTTCTTTTTTAAAGAACCAAGAACTGAATTTTGAAACGTTCACATTTAACAAACACAAAAACAAAATATATCCCCTCTTTTCTGACTAAAAGTTTTATTATTTATATAAATATTTTCTTTGAAAATTCCAAAGATCTCATCCAAAAGACCTAAAATTTTTTAATTTGCTACCGTATATGATTTCTTAGCACCACGCTAACCACTGGCGACACAATAAACGATTAATCATGCCGCGCTATAACTATAATATACTTCAGACGGAGAGATTGTAGGCGCATATGATTTAAAATCCAGAAAGTTAGAGAAAACCTTTATTATTCAGCATATATAGCAGAAAAATATTCCAGGAATCAGTTAGGGAAGTAATTGAAGGCCCTAACGATAATGCTCTAAGAGAGATGGTTATTTTTTATAAAAATCCATGTGTATATTTTTTAAAGTGAAAACATTAAAGGCAAGCGTAATATAGATAGCAACCAACCAAAAAAAAAAAACAAAATACAGACAAAGATTGCATGAAATTGAAGTATTGATGGGTGGTGAACGAGTAGCCAAGAATTGCAGCAGAATTGATGGTTTTGTAAGAAGAAAACGTGCTAAAAATTTAATACTAAATGGTGTATCTTTTTTCATTTGTTTTTTATACAACTTGAACTGTCACCAACGGGGACGGTCAAACAAATCAGAAAATGAAATAAACAAAATAAAAACAGTTGAAGTATATATTAATGTAGTATATAAATGAAAATTAGATGTGATGGAATTTCATAAAGATTCATGGATTCTGTTGTCATTTGTCCACCATTTCGTAGCTGTAAATCTTTGTATATTTTTATTTTTTTTATAAAAACTAATACATATAAATATCAATGAAGAAATAATTTACCAATGATTTAACTGCAATGATTTTACTATTTTGCATTTACCACCAGACCTAAAATGTTATGTAAACTTTTTATCGATACGATAACCAAAGATATGTGTGATGAGTTTTTTAATGAAAATTTTTTAAATCTTTTGAAAACTTTCACAAAATCAATCTTAGTCGCTTTATTGCTAGTTAGCCTCAAAATTAAAGTAAAAATAGTGAAATTCTTTAGTGTACTTGATATGAAAGTAATTGTCGGCTATTAATGAGCTTCCAATTACAGAAAAACAATAACAAAATATTTATTTAAGTAATATTATAAAGGGTCATGTTAACGGTTTTAAGGTATCTTCATTTTGTATTTGAAAGCTTTATTTGGATGTAAGAAATACTAACATTAATTGAGACTTACTTAGTAATGACTTGGATAAGTCTATATTTAGTCAAACATTTTTCTAAAGATTTTTGAAAGGATTTAAGATAAATTGTTTAATATGAGATGAAGTCAAACTTTTTATTCATTTCACTTCGGACGTTTGAAAAAGGGGTCAAAGTTCTGAATTTTTTAAAAGGGTCGCTATTAAAATCTTTAATATAAGCTCGTTGAAGTTATAATAAATTGAAAAATCATAAAAGTTACATAATTTATAAAAAAAAAATATGCTTAGTATTCCTTTTAATACGAATTTCCGTTACTTTTTTGAATTTTTATCATTGTTTTAATTGAGTCATAACGCTTACTTCCTAATAGAACAAAAAAAAGTGTGACGAATATGTTGCTTAGTTCATTGTATTTTTTGAATATTTGGCTAAAAACTGCAAAGATGCCAGTGAGATTTAACCACGCTAACGAAAAAAGAAGTTATACTCATTCTTTAAGCACGTGGGGCGAAACATTTTATTTACTAATTATGGAATCCTTTTGGATACATACATTTTCGCTGTACATAATGACATTTTATTTTGATTTATTTGATGATTTATTTTAATTTATTTACATACCTGCAACATATAATATATATGATAACAAAGTTTTGGTACGGGACTTTAAATTTAGTATAATCCTGGCTATCCAGACTCCTCCATTTCGGTATGATTTCGCTTTTTCAAATAAATAATAAATGCATGTTTTTTTAAAAATAAAAATGATGAAAACTTCTTCTTAAAGATCAAGAGGTGATATAAAAACGATGCTTCGAATAGAGGATGAATTGTGAAGGAATTTTGCATGTAAAATAAAATGCATAATGTAATCAGATAGTTAACTATCTGATTTATAGTTTGATTTTTAATACCAAACTTCCGATTTACCGCTAGGAGCTTTTATCAAGGTTAATATATTTCATCAGAGCTATCTAATGTAAGATAAATAGAGCCTGGGTACTAGAGTCTCACATGATTCTTTCATATCCTTAAAAGTATGCTGGGTTTTGTCTAATTGATTTTAGTATTGAAATGCAGAACTCCTTAAAAAATAATATATTTGTAATATAATTGTTTTCGGTAATTGTCATAGTTAGTTTGAGTTTTAATTGTTCCAGTAAGTTATAAATTTTGTTTTCTTGAAGTAGAGATAAATTGTAATAAATTTTTCTAAAGTAACATTAATTTTATTATAATAAATGTCATTAAGAATACTTTCTGGCGAGCAATCAAAAATAGTGGCATATTTTCTATATTAAAATAAAAAAAATTAAAAATGATCTTATAACTAAAATTTTTTTAAATTAGACAAAAATTTGCAAAAGTTATTTTGCACATACATTAACAGTAAAATATTTATAATAAAAAGATAAAATTGTCAGAGCTTATGTTTTTTGACCAGGATGCATCAAACCTACAAAATGAAGTATCCATTACCGTGATTTGTTAGCCTCCTGCTATGAAGATTACAAAGAATTCAAATGAGATACCATTACTTAATTTTTATTTGACTAAAAAGACATATTTGTAGACCTTGTTATTGGATTGTGGTCAGTTGATGGGAGTACTATATATCTATTCATATATATATAAATATATTTGTAAGCATATAAGTTCCATTAAGAACACTTCCATCCAATCTTGGTTGCGATTAAGTATGATCAAGGCGTCGTCAACATTTTACCATCACCAAGAATTAAACAAAAGGGAACTTACAAAGATATCATAAGCATAGGTACATACATATATATTCCCTCGCTTCACCAATGATCGGTTGTATTTAATTATACATCACCTAATTTGAACTCTTATCGAAAAAAATAATAATAACAATTTAATTCCAATATTTTTATACCGTTATTAAACAAATTAAGAAAAATATAACAGCTTCATATTGCCTACACCATGGACAAGAAAATAATTTTGCAAACTTTTAAGGTATACAATTTGATTAGAAGTCAATGCAATACCTGATTATAGGACACAGACGTTTTAATTACGGTGTCTTACCAAGCTGAGATGTTGGAATGCACTTTATCATTTACTTTGAATGATAAGTAATCACTTGTCTCCCTTAAAATATGCCAGCAATCACTGATTTTGAATACATAAATAAGTTTCTCTTCTTAAATCGGATGTTGATAGCCAATCAGTGGCTGAAAATTTCTCAGTAAACAGACTTATATGTGCCATCAATATTAATGTGAAATAGTTTTTTGTTTTATAAAATGACCAAAAGTGTCCCAAAAACTGACAATGATAAAGTTTTTGGATTAATGGAAGGAAAAAAATTCACATTGAGAGGGGATTACAATAAAAAATATTTAATAAAAGCTTTTCTATAATTTGCTTGAACTTTTTGGAATATTTCTCACATCAATTCATACAGAAAATATTTTCAAATGTATAAATTCTATTCTATAGGATATTATAGTCCTTTCTTTTGAAGTATTAACTAACCATCATAAATTATCTTGTTTAACTGGGTAAATATAAGTAAATGATGTGCTCTGCAAAATTATTTGTGATGAGAGCAAGTTCTTAAGAGCACAACGGTAAAAAGTTGAGTGTGTGCCTGACTTTGGTCAACTAGAAAATCTTTGAATCTGCCTAAAAGTAAAATATTCACATTAAATTCCTATGCCAAAGATTTATACTACTAGTAAGCACAAATTAAGCCTGACGTTTCCATCTGGCTACAATGTGAAATTTCTTGGAAGAGGGAAAAACGAAAAATAAAATTTGTTGGCTGATCAGTTGACTTCTAAATATCTTATTAACAGAGAAATTTCACTCCTAAGAACAGTTCAAAATGACTTGACCTGACTTATTATTGCTCTTTATTAATAGTTTGATACATTCCAAGCTCACTTTAGTTCGGCCAAAATGCACAAAAAAGACAAATGTTTGGAAGTATTTTTAAGTATATGGGAGAGAGGAAAATACATTTTCGTATCATAATCTTTCTTAAAAATAGCATGTTATCGAGATATTCTACTAGCTCATATAACCCACATCATTTATGAAGTTGTCAAAAATTACTAATTATTTCCAATAAACAGTGGGTTAGTAAAGAAGAGAAAACCCCCTCACGTTCGATCTTAAAGAAAGCATTGTAAATACTATAAGCTTGCTGAATACTTATATTCATTTGATAAATATAAAACTATAATTATTAAAATACTGTAAAGTTAAAATAGGCGTTTTAACTGGCAAAATTATTAAGTACCCTTTTATTTTATTTCCAAAAAGAATTTTAAAGGTAATCAATGCCCATTGAATAAGTTATACCAGGATATTTGTCCTTCATGTGCTTTGGCCAATTTATTAGGTAATAATTTTAAAGTTTTTCATATTTGGTACCTGGTTTATTACTTCTGACGTAATCTTTAAAATTTACATAATTAAAAAATAATTTTTATTATATATATTTTTTACTTACAAATTACTTACCAAATTTTTCATACTTACTTGCTCACCCTCTGCTAGAGAATATAAAAATAAAAGTTTTTATTGATATAAACCAAAACACTGGCTAAATTTTAAGTACTTTTTTTCATCAAATGGCTCAAAATTATCTTCCACATGAAGCTTTGTTTTTTAGCACAAAAATAAAAAAATTGCTGCAATAGTGAGTTGTCTCATCGTGGTGTCAACGGTAGCACCGGCCTATTTGGTGCTTAAATTACGCAAAAAATAAAAAATGATGCTAAATATCTCTTTGGTAGCAATTCAAACCAATAATGCTACCAACCAAAATAAAATTGGAATGATGGACAAAGGAGAATACAAAAGAGAAGAAGGGATAAATATTTTGTATCTTGACCAAAATACTTTACTTGAATTTTAATTCGTCCATATAACAACGCAATAAATTTTTTTTTCTGCATGGGCGTTTTTTACTTTTTTTAAGGTACTTTCACGTCTTTAGGATGCTTTTAAATTAGTTTTTTTTCCATTTTTGCTTGGAATTCATAAAATACATAGACAAAATCTCTGATTAGATTTGCAAATATCTTCTGAAATTCTTCTAGAATGATTAATTGAAGCTGAGATATAAAACCTTTAGCGACCTTGAATTTATGATGTTTTTGTACGTGATTTTCGGTGTGATAAATTACAAAACTTACAATAAAGTTAAAAGTCGTAATTTAAAAAATTTTTATTACGATTAGTTTACAACTTTTTATTTTTTTCAATCTTTACAATCTTAAAGCTGAGATTTTCATTAAAAAATTATCTGTGAAAATGTCACTTACCATAAAAAATACATATATTTGAAAACTTTATGAAATTTTTATTGAATGTTAATGTTATTTAATTTATATCCTTATTTACTTCTTTTTTTTTTAATATCATCAAAACTAAAATTTTTACGCTTCCAAAGATCTATTTGAATAAACTATAAAAGAAAACTAACTATAAATTGACAGTTCGGTCCAACGCATAAGTTTCAAAAAAATTCAATTTGAAGACATTAACAAAAAAAATTAGTTTCGAATTAGAAAAGTATTGCAAGAACTTTGAAAATTGTATTTAAAATTATTTGAAATTCGTTCATTCTAATCTTGTTAATTATTAAATCAAGCATAACAACATTTTTAAGATTATAGCATATCTAAATTGACATTGAAATGCGCTATAATTAAATAATTAAGTGATATATATTAAACAATAAATGCTGAAAATATATCATTTATGTGCATTCAGCCCATAAAATGCACATAATTTGAATTCAAAGTAATATAATTACAATGAATTTAATTATTAATTATTGAAAGCTATCTATTTTAATGTAATAAGATTGTTGAAGTAATTTAAAAAAAAATTCAACTTGAAAATGATAGTTTAGAGGCCTTTTTGTTCATTTATGTGCATTCAGCCCATAAAATGAATCTGAATCTGAAATTTATTATTTAATTCAGAAAACCGATTGTGTTTCATATGAAAAAACTGAACAGCTTCACTTTACCTTGAACATTTCTATTCCATATGTGCACCCGCCTGTCAAACTATACAAACTGTCAAAATTTTATAAATTAACCTAGAATTTAAATTTAATTTGTTTTATTCAGTTTTAAATCTATAATCCAAAAACGTGAGTGGTAAAATTACTACAGCGAACAGTTGTGAATTTTGAATATCAATAAAATTTAACCTCTTTAATTTATTTAACTTCTTAGTTTTGCACTGAACACAAAAATTCTATGAATTATTATTATTATACTCTGGGAATTCAAGTTGAAACCGCTGTTGTAGTTTTAAAATGAGGGAATTTTGATTTTGAAAAGTTCTCCATTTATATTTGATTTTAGGCAACATGTTCCCCAGAATCTTTAGAAATTTTTGTGGAAAAAATATTTTCCATGCTAGAAATTTTTCGAACACATCAAGACAACAAGCAAAAATATTTGTAGATATTGAAAATAAATATGCTCATTCAGTATTAGAATCCTATGAAAATTATAAATTATGCCAAAAATTTGAAGTAAACAAATTAAATGAAGATTTAAATGAAAATTTATTCCTAAAAACAAACTTGAATCCAAAAATAAATTCAGATGAAATATTCAATAGCTTTAAAAATATTGCTAATTATTGTCATAAAAATGGTATTTGTATATCTGATGATAAATTTGATGATTTTGTTGATTTATATGTAAAATCTTTACCAAATTTAACTAAAGATCAATTGACAGACAGTATAAGATTGTTAGGTATATTACCAGAAACACCAGTAATAAATACAAAAAATTTTGTTAAATTATGGACATCATTAGATCAAATATGTAAACAAAAATTAGATGAATGGAATCTAGATTTTATTTTATATGTTTGTGATTGTTGGTATTCCATTCATTTGGGTAAATATAGTGCATTTATTTGGCATGCAACAAAAAGAATTTGCCGTCGTTTACATAAATTAACACCACAACAATTAGTTCATTTAATGTTTATATGTAATATAACAAGAAAGCCATTAGTAACTATGTTTGATTTTGAAGTTAGTTTCTTAAATGTTATCGATAAATTGAATATTGATGAAATTGGTGTAATGTCAATGGGATTTTTTAAAAGTTCTACCAAAATTCATACTATGAAATTACTTGAAAAAATTTTTCAACGTATTATTAATGAAGTGAATACAACTAATGATATACCATTAGTTAGTATTTTAAAAATTTTACGATATTCAGCAAAAATTGAGCATGCTGATTTATTTTATGAATTAATTGAAAAACTTATACCAAATATTGAACGTCTTTCAGTACTCTCATGTCTTCATGTTGCACTATTAGGCTGTGATTTACAAATATGTAATGATAAATGTATTGAACTGATATTAAACAAATTTAATAAAAATTTTAATCAACTAAGACTTAAAGATATGGAAAGAATTAGTCATGTTATTGGATTATTAAATATAACAACTAAAAATGGTATTGAAAAAGAATTATGTTCTAAAATTCTTAAAGAATTACGTAATAAAACTGAAGAAATAATACGTTTTCCAAAATCTTTTATAGCTTGTTTACATTTTCTAACATTATGTGAATTTTATGATTTAGAACTTATAAATGCTGCCTTAGAGACACAATTTATTAAACACAGTTACAGTGGTAATATTCAAGATGCACGACAATTATTTTGTCTTGATTCTTTTGCTAGAATTAATTTAAAAGCAACATATAATGGTAATTTATTAACTGATAAACATAGAAAAACAATGGGAAAACTTTTAACACATTATATACCAGAAAAAAATTCAAAATATAAATTAAGTGCAACTGATAAAATTTTAATAGAAGTTAAAGATACAATTGATGATATTTTAGAAATATCTTATATTAATCATATTTTACCACATTCACAAAGATCAGATATTATAATTGCTTATAATAAATTATTAAAAAAATCAATAAAATTATCTGAAAATCGTCCAACAAATTATTCAGGGGAAATTTTATATCCTGAACGTATAATTCAATCTGAGGAAATTGAAAATGTACAACCAATCGCTGTAATCATACCTGGTTGGAATAATTATGTTAGAAATACAAATCGAATGACTGGAATTTTTAAACTTAAAATTGAACAACTTAATATTTTAGGATATTATGTAATTATTGTGAGTAAAATTACAATTAAGTTGTTTTTCTTAGCTTATAGTACGGAATAGTATTTTGACGTATTTCTATTAAATACGAAAGAAATTACCATGGCCACTTTTTGGCATTGTGTCTTCTAAAGGGGATGCACTTAAGTTTCGAAAAACATTTTCAAATCTTTCAATGTAACAAGTGTTAGTTATTCTTTTAGGAAATTAGCCTAGCAACAATAATTTTTCTTAGTATTCGCACTGTTTTTAAAGCTTTTTAACAATCCAGATTGTTGTCATTTTTTTCATGTTAAAATTATATATTACTGTAAGAAAGACGTTTCTCGATCAGTTATTCAAACTTTAAAAAAGTAAATTTATTAGTATAGCTGAGCACTTCTACCCTGTTAGAGTCTAAGCTTGAGTCCAAGATATATTTGTCTCTTGTCGAGATACGGATGGAAATCATTATTTATCCGGTCTCTCAGTGCATCATTAATAGACTAACAAGATGCTTAGGACATTTTCTTGTGTTTTGCTTTTGATTTTTGTTGTTACCAAAGGCTTTTTTGTGTATCATTAATAATTTGTGATTAAATTGAAGTGACTTAACGAATTTATAATAATTTTACTGTTCATCTTTGGGGTGAGACTTTTATATCAAACTCTATAGTTTTTAAGCATTGAATATAGCATCAAAATTTCTTTATTGGAAGTAGATTGTGTATATCTGTACATATTTAGTGAAAAATCAATTATGTAGTAATCCATATAAGACTATTTAAGCTAATTTTAATATTTTGTTTAAAGCATTTAAATTTTTCTGCAAAAAAACGTTCATTAAATAAATTGTATATTTATAATTTTAAAAAAGTTAACTAAAACTTTGTGTTTTGTCTTTTAGGTACCGTGGAATGAATGGAGAGAGCTTGAAGCACAATCTGATCGTATAAATTATATGAAAAGGAAACTTTCTCCTGTAATTTTGTAGTATTAAAAAACAAAGTTTTCTTTCATAAAGGTAGCTGAAATATTTGAATTTATTTTCTTTTTCAAACTTAAACAAGCTTAAGGACAAATGTCCTAGAAAACAAAAAGTCAAGATAGTTGAACTTAAAATATATACTGTGCGTTTAATAAATTTTTTAAAAATTTTAAGGAGTCTAAAGCCTTTAGAGATCTCGTCTTTAACAATAAATTAATAAACCGGAAAGTTGCTTTAAAATATAATGATGAGTGTGTGATGAAAGAAATAATCGTTTTAGCCATTATTTAAATTTTTTCGTCTAAAAACCTAATATTAGCAATTTTAAAAATCAACACCCTAAAAGTCTCATGACATTCTGTTAAAACTTAAAATTTTTGCAAAGGTTCAAACTTTCTCCAATCAATTTCTCTATTTTATAATAGAATATACTCGAAGCAAAGTAACCCGTTACGAATACCATCAAAATTTAAAAAATATTTGATTCAGTCAAGAATTTTTATCTTTTATATGAAAATTGGTTTTGATTGCAACTATACAGTCATTTTTTTATTTAATTTAACGCATTTCTTGTGTCAATAAAAACACTTCAAAATGATGAAGTAATTTTACATTTTGATTTTCCAGTCTAATACTATTTGCTGATCGACCTTTCTTTAAAAACTTTCGACTCGACTTTTGTTGCTTTTGTTATTCTTCACAAACCATTCTCGATTATAACATATTTAATATTCAATCATCAGGTTTGGTATAGTTACCAAAATATACAAATTTATACAAATATCGGGTTTGGTGATAATATCTTTCACAAAGGATTTTCTCATTTGATCATCGACAGTTTGCCTATGTTTTCAAATTTATTATTTGGCGGTCAATGTACGTTTAACTATTCAAACTGGTAGACACAGTTAAATGTAGAATTTACATCAAGAAGTTGCATCAAGTGATAAAAAAGTTAATTTTTCTAAACAATTGTTATGCCATTTGCAAATCAGTAATTAAAATAGCAATCTCTGAAAGATATTAAAATTTAAACTTAAAAACAGGGAACTTAAAAGTATTAAAAACAATTTATTTAAATACTTCAGCCATTGCTTTTTTGGAATATTCATAAACAACGAATAATGCTGCAGTTGCTGGGATTGTACGAAATATAGTTGGCAATAGCCCATTATATAATGCTAGGACACCCTCTTTTTCAATTATTACTATACCAGTCTTTAACATTCCTGTTTTTAAATTATTAATTTGCATTCGACTTTTAATAACATCAGCAGGGAATGTTGTTGTCCAAAGGCAAATACCCCCAACTGCACCAGCTAACATTGTTTTCAATAAACCAATCTCATCTTTTTTTTGATTTGGTCTATAATAAAATTGTTGAATTATTCATACCTAAAAATAAAATTTAACAGTTTACGTTTTTAAAAGTTCCCTTGTTCCCTCATAGCCTCCAAAGAAAAAAAAATACCCCGGCATTTCTCGGCATGCTGTTGGTATGAGACCGCGATACATCCCCCTCAGTCCTAAATATTTACAATTTTGAGTTTTGAATTTTATTAATTATCAAAAATGATTTACCTTCTTCCTTTAAAATTAATCTAGTTAATCGATAAGGGCTTAGATATTGATAATTTCTAGTATTATTGATGCGTGCTATCTTAGAAAAATATTGAATTAAAATTTTTTTAAAGTATTTAAATTTTTTACTGAATCTAAAATACTTCTTTTTGTGCTTGCAGTTTACATTTAATTAATTCTGTTGGGCACAAAGCAAATGTTGAAAAGAATGCTGCTAAAAATCCTGATACAGCATTGTCTAATGTTGTTAATTCTCTAGTTGATGATTTTCCATTTAACCGGGCAACAAGATTTTGACAAAATCCATATGCAGCAAATAAAACTGAATTTTCTGCAACATTAGCTATAATTGCTGGTAAAGTTCCAGCGTAAAGTCCTTGACGAAAGCCATCATTTATGAATGTATTTTTACCACATTCGATCATTCCTTTATATATTTCAGGATATGTTTGCATTCTTACTTTGATTGTATCAAAAGGTTGTGAAACAAAAATTGCGGCTGCACCTCCTAAAAAAAACATATTTTTTGGTTAAAATGGCGAACTGCTTTTATTTAAAAAAAAAAAGAATTTATAAATCAATATAAACATTTCACATTAAATTTAATAGAGAGAAGTAATAAAAATTTGAAAAACGAATTCGGATATTTCGAGTCTCAAATTTTAGTCTGATTATTTAAAGGGAAACCCTTTTGCATCTTTCTTCCGACCACTTCGGATATATAAAATAGAGACTTTGCAATAGTTTGTTTAGGACTTATTCCCGGCAGACTTGCCTTATTATCGATTGCTAGAAAAATTATAAAAAAATTTTGATGTAATATTTAATTCTAGGGATTTTTTTTTTGAACTAGAGGAATGTGTGTAATTTCTTGACAAACTAAGAAAGTTTGTAATAATAATAATAATGTACGTACAGTATAAGAATACTAAATTCTGGATTTTAAACAAGTATTAACAGATTATTATGTCATGTGGGACATGTGCTTTCAATTATTTTAAGAGCTATATTTGAACATGGCAAACGAAATCTACGTTAAACTTAAAAAAGTACTTCACGTGTTTTTATCAGCTTAATTTTTTAAAAATAGTTTTCTAATAAAAAATATGTTTAGCTAACTAATAGTAATCGTGATTAAAAACTCTGACCTATCTAGACCTAGATTTTCCTATAAAAACTGATTTGACTGATAACGTTAAAATAAATAAAATCATAAACATCAACAAAACAAAAACGAAAAAATTACCCAAAGAACCAGCCATGAAATCTATTAAACTTGTTAATATAGAATGATTTGGAAGTTGTTCTGATTTATCACTCATTCCGATTAATTTGACTGTTTTTAAGTAATCAAAATAAAAAAGTACCAAAATTTCATAAATTTAACACTTAAGAAATTCACAAATTACAAGCAAAACTCAATAATCTCTCAATTTTTGCAAAAAATACTGATGAAATTTTTAATGTTGTGGAGTGCACTAGCAATTTCCTTAAAGTTTTGTAATCTCCCTGAAACTGATAAGTTATCAGTTGCTTAGTTTGATTAATTATGACATTCATTTTAAGTTTTAATATTTCCTCTTTTTTCTTATTATAATGAATTATCTTTATTTTGACGTAACATGTTTTTGAAAAGCACGTGTAGAGTATAACAGTTTTAATACTTTTGACATTTTCTTAATTATTCCAGTCAGGGGTATTCAACCTAAAATACCGAAGGGTCTTTTTTATTTAGGTGTCTAGATTAGCGATATAATTACAGTACAAGTCTTTTCGAAAAGTATAATTTGTATCTTTAAACTAATTTTATTGCATTGCAATGCAAACTGCTATTACTAAAAACATTACAAAGTTCTTTCATCTCTAAATTGGTTAATACTAATGACTTTGTAGCACTTGCCTTTGCAAATTCTTTTTTATGGAACTTATGGAACTTATGGCCATAACACAATGAACGCGTTGCGTGTTTTCAATCAGAATTCCGAAATTCAGCTGTGACAGTAAAGCAGAATTCTGATTGAAAACGCGCAACGCAAACGCAAACGCAACGCGTTCATTGTTCATGGCCATTACAAACTTGCCTTTGCAAATTCTTTTTTATGGAACTTATGGAACTTAATGTATTATTATTTACTGTAAATCAGTTTAATATAATAAAACTAGTTAGAAAGTTATATACCTTAACCTCAACCCCGCCCAGCTTAATTTCTCAGCTCTTTCAGAATTTTATCGCTCCACTCTGCCTGCGAACTACAGATGATTATCTCCCTGTCTGCTTTTCCTGCTTAGTAGTTTCTGCAATGGATGGCTCTGCAGCTTTCTTCGTCTCCATGGGCTTACTGTTGCATTATTATTTACGGTAAGTCAATTTAATATATTAATAAAACTAGTTAGAAAGCATAAGTTATATAGTTTTAATCAAAATGTGAAACTCAAACTATTGAGTATAACTGAGCCTCAGAACGACTAACATTTCGCGTATAATTCTGCTGTCCAAATCTCAAATCTAAACACCAAATTAATTGGGGTGTGACACACGAGTCGTCATGACATGCACAGCTTTTCGAAGTTACGGGCGAGATGTATAAAGAGCTCCCTGCAAAATCACTGCCTTGCAAAATGCAATCGTCATGACGACTCGTGTGTCACACCCCATTCCGAGTACTTTTAGCAAAGCATATCAGTTGTAGTGAATGGTTGGTGCTCCTGCAAACTCCCTGCTCCCTGCAAACTCATTACTCTTTATACGTCTCGCCCGTAACTTCGAAAAGTTATACATTTCATGACAACTTTTGAGCTCACATTAAATTAATTTATTGGAGAAATAGATTTTGGCTCCTGAGGCCTCGTCAAATATATCCCAATTATAGATATCGATATCTATCCCAGTGAATATACCATATATACATATAACTAATGCTGGAGTTTTTATACTGCTCTATTTTACAAATTTTCTGAATCTTAATATTATTTCTACTTTTTTCATGCCCAGCTTTTGTCGTCCACTTCATACAAAAACTAGGCAAAATAGCTTATTGGTTGCTTTTTCTTTCCAATGTTACAGGAATTCAATTTGTAAATGAAGGCAGTGTCATTTATTGAAAATCATATATCGTATCTTCATCTAAATAGTTGCTTTATATATCAGTAGTTTAATGTTCGTATTTAGGTCATTTGAGTTTAGTATACATTTGGGGTTTGACGTGATCAGGGTTATTTTGTGGAGGGTTTTCTTATTGTAATGAGGAAACTCCGAGATATTTCTTTGATGTATTCGTGATAGGAGTCGGTTTGAAACATTTTAGGATTATATTTTTTACTCCGACTACTGAACTGTGTCTTTTGCCATTAGAATTTCTTATGAAGATTACTCCACGTTTGTTACTGTTGAATCTAGTTCCTCAGTTCTCAAAACAACTTCAATTCTACAAATTTGGCTGTTCATAACTTTGGCTGAATTTTCAAGCATTTTTGCGTCGTTGGAGTAAATTATTTGCTCGCTATTAATTCCATTTTTGTTTCTGATAAGTATGTCGTTCAAAAAGTTTGAGTCTTTGCACAGATTCTTGCTGAACATCTGAGCTAATCTATATTTCATCTGAGAGGCCGTCCTTTATATTAAATCTAATAGCTCTGTTTCTCAAGAAATTTATTTTTTCTGTTTGTTAAGAAGGACATTCATTGTTCGTAGTGTATCGAAAAGTTTTTCCTGGTCTATTTCAAGGATTTTCCTAAGATTCCAGTCTAACATATTCGAGTGTTATCAGTAAATTAAATGTGGAATAACCCCTTTTAAAGCTATAATGTTTCCTAGAGGTTAGATGGTTTTCGGTTATAAAATGGACTTAATTCGATGACTTTTTCATAATTTCGCCCAGATTCAAGGGTATAGGGATTGATCTAAAAAGTTATCTTTCTCATTGGTAGATGGATGGAGTTATAATTTATCTGTCTTTTAGAAAGTAACCGTGGTTGATTCAATTATTAATAACTACTATTAGGTCTTTGCTGCTGACGCCTTAAAGATTCATTATTATAATAAAATATTGAAAATATTAGAACTTTGAAAATTTCATGTGCTTATTCGTAGGAAAAGTAACACAAGTCTATGAGAGGAAAGAGGTTTTAAAACTGAATATCTACTTAGAACTGTGTAAAAAATATTTATGAAAAATTTTTGATGGTTCGCTAGTCTAAAAAATAAGAAAATCTCGAAAATTGTGACTATAACGTAAGAATTTAATCGACTTTAATTTATTAAGAAATGGATAAATTAAACTTTTACTTATACTAATGCTGAATCGAATTCGTACAAAATTTGATTCATTGTACAGAGTCAATTTTCTTAAAATCAGAAATCGTGTTGAATTAAACAAAACTTACGTAAAACGGGCTTCATGTAAGAATATTTCTCTCGGAAACTCCGTTATTATTTTTCATTTCAAAATTTCTCTATTGTTGTACCAGGATATTTGAAATAAACTTTATAAGGACTTGAAAAGTTATCTTTGATCCTTGAATTAAAAGAGCTTTTCAAGTATGGGTAGAAACCCAAACTTGTTTTTTTTAAAGAGATTTAAGTAAAAAAAACTTTAAATTAAAATTGAGTGATTTTAAGTTTTGTAATCGTTGAAAGGAGTTTTATTGACTTGATTAAAATTCCACTCATTAAAATAAAACAGTTTTTTTTAAATAAATTATTTTGACTTTATTTTTAGATAAATAAATTATATAGTAAACATTTTTGAATGTTTTTTTATTTTAAAACTGATTTTGATTCGTTTCCTATTTTGTATTTAATTTTAAATTATTATTGGAAACATTATTTTCATAACTTGTCTAAAGTAAGAATCTGACTAAACGTATACACATGTCTTGATATTTGCAATCAAATGAAAAGTTTTTTTTGTTTTTAAATAGTGCGTCATATTTTGTTGTTTTTTGTTTTCAATAAAGCTGACCTCGGCAAGAAAAAGGATATCCATATCAGGTTAGCTAAGCACTATTTAATTGATGTAATTTGCAAGTTGTCCAACTATAATACTGAATTTCTAGATGCGGTTTGTACTTGTTTCTTTTATTTTGCTCAACTTAATGTGCTAAGATAGATGGAAAACTTTTATTTATTTTATTATACACAGTATGGGGTTATAATTTAACTTATATCTTAATATGAATCAAAATTGGAGTTCTTCATTTTTTTTCAATTCTTGTAATACAAAAAATTACTTAATTTTTATAAATTTGACATAAAAATAAATTTATTCAAAGTCATAATATATTAACAAAATTGAAACGTTGTGAGATATAGAACTAGCACCTCATTGCACCTTGTCCCTGTTTGCAGCAATTAGTTGTAAATTAATAAGAGACAAAAAAATAAAAAAACTATTGCTTATATATTGCTTTGTCTCTCAGTTTATCTGCTAGTGATTTTGTTGATTTGTTTCTTTTTAGCTCTATTATTGAGTGAAATTTATTTTATATCATTAAAAAAAGTATTTTTTCGTAAAAAATTTATCATATTGAAACAAAAACCCATGCAAAAGATATTATTCTATCACCAAATAAACAAAATAAAAAAATCCTAGCTTAAAAGATACAGAAAGCTAAAAATAGGAAGACTTTCGCTGTATCACAAAATGAATCAAGCACAAAAAGAGAAATTGTTAAGTTTGAAGGGTAACAACAGTAAATTAATTGAGATCATCTTATGCCACTTTTTCTTTTTGTAAAATTTTTGTCTTTGTTGTTTGAATACCTTTTATTGCTTGTTTGCCTGCGATGGTCTAATGTTAAAAAATGCAGAGATTTGTGCAAATATCTGGGGTACTGGTCCCCTGTATCTATAGCAAGTTATTTCCTCCAGGGAAATTGAAGTTTGTATGATAGCAGTTACTTTTTATATTTTCAATGAACTTTTGTGTTTGTTAATTTTTATAAATCGAAACTTAATTGAATAAAACCCGGAATTGTTATAACTTGAAACTATTTCTTGGATATATAAAATTATATCAAATAATTATTTCTTAATTTTTTCAAGCATTAAAAAGATTTCTTAAGCAAACAAGAACTCCAAAATCATTGATATTTCCATTTCATTATTCACATGCTTTTAAATATATTAAAATAAAAAATATTAAGACAAATATAATATCGGTTAGTTGGCACAATTTACACAAAAATTCAAATTAATAACAATTACTTTTTTACTTTTAGCTGACTACTATTACAATTTTCTTGTTCTTATTTCCGTAAGAGCCTATAGTTTAGCTATTTTTAAGTTGTATATTATAAATTTTAGTATTTTGACTAAGTTATTTGTCTTCTCCTTTCAAAAATTAAACTTTGTTTTTGTTTTTTACATTCATTTGCTTAATTGTATGCCAAATTGGATATAAAAATATTTTTTACAATTTTTTTCTTTCAACTTTAGTGAATTATTTTTCCATTTTACTAATAGAACTCTTTCTGATTTGAATAAATTTTACTTTAATTAAGAAAATATGGGTTGTACCTTATATTTAGTTAATTAATCGAATAGGATGAAAACGTTATAAAATGTGTTTCGCGAATATAATACGAAATAAAATTCAGTAAATTTGAGATTGAATTTCTCCAAGTATTCTGCACAAATTTTGACTTTACAATCTACTAATATAAAATATGTGCAAAAAATTAATTATAATTATTTGTTTTAAAATTTTTTGTTTATATCTTGTGAGTGATTCTAATCAAAGTTTTGAAAGTTGGAAGAAAATAAATAATCACTACAAAAAAATATCCATTATGCTTAATTAATTTAAAAGTTCCCTACGGCTTTCCAAAGCTCCAATATTTTACTAAATTAAGAGAAATGGTTTCATTTTCGGGTGTGTCGTTTGTGTTATATACAATTTTCTCTTTAATTGATCTCAAATCAGCAATTTCAAAATACCTTTGACAAATAATTAGAAGAAAACATAACCATCGTGTCATATTGTCTACAGGGTTTTTAATACCACCCAGCGAAGAAAATTTGACTATGTGGAAGCACATATAGAAAAAGACATTAAAGTATTTTGATCATTCATGTTGGGTGTATGTAGAAAGCAAAACCTTTCATATTCTTACTAATTGTAAGTCATGGCCTTTAATCCAATGGGATCCCCATCCTTTCAAAATTTCGTGGCAAGATACTTCCATTTTAAAAGAGTAGAATAGAATGCCTTTAAGAATGAACACATTTTCGCTGGATATTATGTATTTCGGTTGTGTACTTTATTTTTTATTGTAGACGTAAGATATTAGAAAGTTTTATTAAATTATAAATTTTTTAGCATAGAGTTTAGAATTTATAGCTTGTAACATGTTATTTTATTTTAGTGTACAAAAACAATCATTGAACAATAAGCTCCCCAAGTGTCTTGTTTGTCTTACTTTTTTCCATTTAGTTTTTGGTATTAATTTTAGCAGATAATTTTACATTACTCAAAGTTTAAATATTAAGGTTAGTATTCACGCAAGGCAAAAAACATAATGAGTAATTCTATTACCCACAAAAATGTAGTTTTTAAATGACTAATCTATACTTTTAAATTAATATCTCAACACTACTACTTCCTGTGTTGATGTCGAGTAAAAGATCTTCTATTTATGCTCAAAAAATTAAAAATATCTAACTTTTTCTCTATTTAGGTGCCAAATATAACACAAGAAATTTACCAATGTATTTTTTTTATCTATTTCCAAACAAGAAGTTTTTAGGTCTAATTTCATAACTAACCAAGTTTTAAGCATCTTCATTTGTCCTGTAGTAGACAATTGAAATATCCTTGAATCTTTTAAATTACAAAATACGCCCCAAATGAAATTTAGAACTATAGATACATGTTCAACTTTTTGATGAAATATCCACTGGAGAACATAAATGAGAAGCTAAGTGAGATCATTTGGTGTTACTTTTTATTCATTTTACGCTTTTAGTACCCACTCAGCATAAAAGAATAAGCTGTCACAGTTATAGCCTGTTCACAGGAATAACAGCTTAAGAGAAAAATTTCGGGCTATATTTTCAATTCCAACTTAAGCAATTAATTATTCAGATATTTCCACCCATAAATTACAAATGCTGACTTTTCAACAAATCTAATATCAAATACTTATATTAAAAAGTTGCTTAGTATTTATAAATATCTGAAAATAATGATTATTAGCAATTATTTAAATTAATTGATCAAATATTTACATTATTTACATAAATTCAATTCCACGTGAAAAAGTTCGCTTAGCATTCGATCAATTAAATCACGACAAAGAAATTCTTTTAACAACTAAAATACTTAATAATATGCCGGAAATGAATGATAATTAGATGGATTTGTTGCATGATGATTTGATGATGGTAAAATAGGTCTTACTGGATGGTAATTACCGGCTGCTACCTGATGATATGCACCAAAACCTCTAGTTGACATCATATGACGACCTTGCACTGTATCACTAAGTAATCTTGATTGGTCTGATGCTAATAAACGATTATTTTGTTCCATAAGTAAATGAGCTGCAGGGTCAACTAATAAACGATGCTGATCAAGTGGATCACGACCATTATATCTACTATTATTACCAACTGTCATATTTGTATTTGGTGTGAGATCTAAGGATACCATACGTAACATATCATGATGTGGATGGCTATAAGGTAATGGAGGAGGTGATGGTACCACATAATTTGCTGATCTACTTAAATCTACAGATGTTGTTTGATCATGTTCATCGGGTAACATATTATGAATTGATTGATGTTGCTGTTGTAATGATAATTGTTGACTTGGATGATCTTGTTGCTGATGTTGTTGTTGCTGTTGTTGTTGCTGATGTTGTTGTTGTTGATCACGTTCTGACAGTATATCATAAATATGATGATGATATCGACCTAATCCTAAATTTGAGCCAGCTGTTGGTGGAATTTGAAAATTATGATGATAATTTGCACCAACATTTGATCTTGATGTCATATCAAGACCTTGTAAATCGGATAGATCGCTACTATTAGAAGTTCGAAAATCAGATACATCAAGATCATGATTATTGCTTGTATTGTATTTGATTCCGGCATTTTGAACATTTTCAAATTTTGAATACATTAAATCCATTTGGGATGTAGGAAATTTTAAACGCATTTCTTCGCCACTATTTGTGCTAAAAATTGGAAATAATAAAATATATAAAATCTTTTTGCTTCACCAAATTTTTTAAATTTTACCTATTTTGTGCTATAATACTATTTTCTTCATCGCTTGACATTTGATTATGAGCTGAAATATTATTCTGAGTTCGTTCATCTTGGTGTCGATCTGATTTACGACAAATTCCATTATTAAAATCATATCTTGGTATATTTGGTGATGATGCTGGTGATATTAGCTCATGTTCAGGAAAACTACGCCTATCTGGCATATTTGGCAATGGAGATGAAGATATATTATTTCTATTATTATTATTATTATTATTATTGTTATTATTATTATTATTATTATTTGCAACATTTCCAGCTGAATTATTTGTGTTATTTGTTGGAGCAAAAATATTGTAATCACGTCCTGGTGAAATAACTTGTGGTGATGGAGGTGTGTGATGTTGATTAGAGAATCCTTCTGATTCTGAAATATGAGGATCTCTAGGTGTTGAACCAGCATCTACATCAATTTCATTTGAATGATTTGGATTTTGATTATTTTGATTTGATGAATTTGGTGATAAATTACATGAGCTCATATTATGGTTTGTACCCTGAAACATTGGTAATGGCGCAATATGCATTGGAAAGCTATTTAAATTCTTCATCAATTTAATTTCATTTTCTAAGCTATCGATATTGTTCATTGTATTATTAAAACGGTTTGTATCTACATCCATGTGCTGGTTAATTGCATTTTCATTATCTAAATTAGAGCCATTCGAACACTGAAATAGAAAATTTAAATTGAATAGTTGTGTACACATAAAATTTATAAAATGAAATAACTTAAGGTGCTTCTGAGTTCTTAAAATTCTCATATTTTACCTTTTATAAAAATCAAACAGAATAGAAGTAAATGATGTTGGTTTTTAATTTTAAAATTTTTTATTGATATTTTGCTAGTAAATTTTGCCATAGATAATGTATAAAAAAAATGTTTTTTGATTAGTATATTTGATTTTTCTTTTAAAGACGGTTACTACCGGGATATAAACATCTGACTTAGTGTAACCAGGATAATGGAATGTGTGAAGTTCTTTAAGTATGTTTTACCTATTCTTTATATTTCAAGACAGTATGATAACTGACTAAGCTTAAGTTTCATATTTTCAAATTTAAAGACATAAAAACTTTGATCGGGAAATAAAGTATCTCATTATTCCTAATGGAATAAATGATTAAAATTTCTATAGCATCTTACCTTTAACCCAGTCTGCTCATTTTCAATCATATTTCCAACAGAACTAAGAGCTGCTTCAACCAACATACTGGCTGAAGTAGATGTTGTATTCCCGCGAGCATTTGAATTATTATAAAATGAACTAAGAAAACTTTGATGTGGATGTTGAAGTGTATTCATTTGTAATTGTGATGAATTTTCTGTATTACCATGAAATTGTTGAATTTGTGATTGATTATTTGAATCAACAACATCTAAAAATGATGAGTTTTCATCATCTTCATGTGATATATGATTTTGATTAGAATTATTCATCATTAAACGTGCCAAAAAATCACGATGAGGTAACATTTTGTTATTATCTTCTACATGATGATCATCACGTATATGCCTATCATCTTCACTAATCCATTTTTTACTACCTTTACTAACAACCAAATTTTGGCAACCATTTGATGTATCTTTTGATATATTTGTTAAATGTCTAAAATTATTGTCAATATCTTGTGGAAGATCTGTATTAGTAATTTTATTATCATCAATTTCATTAGAACCTAAACGTTGTGTTGTTGATGATAGAAATGATTCGACAAGGCTCAATTGAGTGTTTTGTTTTCGTGCTAGAGATCCTTCACCATCATCTTGGCTTTCATCAATATCACCGATTTCTTTTAAATTTTCAGATTTATTTTTTCGTTTACATTTTCTATTTGCGTCTTTTCCGAATAGTGATGATAAACGTGATGAGAGTAATGAAAGATTTGTTTCATTACGACATAAATCTTTAATTGATTTTCCTGATTTTTTGATATTATCAAAGATATTATCATCAGAGAAATCTGTTTCACTTTTGCTATCGAGCATACTAGAACTAAGTATTGAGCTTTGGTCTTCCAAACTTTTACGGCGTCGTCGGGGCGCTTGTTCTAAATAAAATTGAAAATTAATAAATTTACTTTACAATAAAATAACAAAAAATTAAAGTTTTTCTACCTAAATAATCAACCTTCATGCCACCAGAATAGGCATCAAAAGTGTATGCTACACTTCGTTCAATTTTCGGCATTTGTTCTTGTGTATAGTTGTGTACTTTCTTGTAATGAAATTGTAAACACTGTTTTGTAGTAAATGCTGCATTACATTCACCTTCAGCACACCTTATAATTATTCAAAATATAAAATTTCTGTTAAAAGCCGTTAATGATCCAAAAACTTACTTAAACGGCCGTACTCCGGAATGTGTTAACATATGAATTTTAAGATTGCTTCTATTTTGGAATAATTTTTGGCATCTTGGGCAGCTAACTACAGCTGAATTCCGGCTATGGACTTCCTTACAGTGTCTCTGGAGAGCAGCTCTTGAGCCTAGAAGTTTTGAACAAAGTTTACATTGAAAATCTCTAAGAACATCGGCCATGTCTGAAAATTATAAATGAAAATTACAAATTTTTAATAATACCAAGAATAAATTTTATTTTTGGTTAATATATTTGGACTTACCACTATGCATCCGTTTTATATGGACCTTAAGCTTTTGTGGTTGACAAAATTTACGACCACAAAAATCACATAATGGGCGAGCACGTTGTGGATTCGCACTACAACCATAAGTTCGATGCATTTCGAGATAGTTAAGACGAAGAAAGAATTTTTTACAAAACTGACACTGATAGGCACCTTTTCCATCATGTTTTTGTGCTGCATGTTTCATGATATTTTCTTTTCCAAGGACTACTTCACCGCATATCTTACAATGATACTTTCGAATTGTTAGACTAAAGGATGGATCATGGAATACAGAACAATGAGTCCGATAATAAATTGGATGATCGAATTTTATATTACATCCTCCACAATCTGAAAATGAATAAATAATAAAACAATTTTTTAATAAAAAAATGTGACGATAGAATTAATCTAATTAATAATTTAGTTATGCGCCAAAATTATACATGTAGTTTATGTTGGTGAAGGTGAAGTTTTTCCGCATAGATGTATAAAATTTAAATAAGAAAAATATTTCATTTTAACTCTACTCTGAGCCTTAAAACACTCAATAAATAAATGAAGTAGAATTTTTGTATTTATGAAACTGGGTATAACACTATCCTGTAATAGCATAAATGTAAAATAGTCTTAATTGAAAAATCCTTCCACATCTGCATATTTTTGAGATATATTTTATAGATATATTTTGAGAAATTGATATTTGCTTTCGGAATGTGATTCAGTAAATAATATTTTCAGTTTTTTAATTAGCTATAAAAATAGACAAATGACGTTTTTCCTAGTCAGCAATCCCAGCCAATCTGCAGACCATGGGAAAAATATCACCTTTTTCTAATTTCGCGGCTACATTCTGGTGAACTATCATGAGACTGAAACTAGGAATTATATCATCCCCACATTTTTTCAATCTTTTTAAAGTAGAAAAAATTATCTAAGGGGTAATTATAGATTCTGAAAAATTTTTGAAAGCTTGTTTATTAATACAGGCTTATAGAGAAAAACTGCTCTATGGCTTCTAATGCGGTGGTTCAATTATTCAATATGGATCAGTGGTCACTCATATCCATGAATGCATTTAACACCTTGACTATCAATAAAGAAATTTTGTGATGGTTTTATTTTGCTAGTTCTCTTTTTGTTCCTTTGCAGTTGAAAAAGGTTAAAGTCATGAAAAACAGTCTGTATAAAAAACTCATATTTTATCAACCAATGTAATTAAATATCTACCTCAAATTTATAAATTTTCTTTTATAATTGTAAGTCACTGGGGACGATTTTAACCTCTTGAACCTCTACTTTATGGACGTAACTAGTGCATTGTCTGCCCACCTCAAAAAAACCATCGCAAAAATTGGTAAATGAAAATGTAAATTTTTGCAAAATTTTTCAGATGCAGCTTCCCTTGATTTATGACTGTTTTGACATTTTAAAAAAAACACAAAGAGATAATAACAGCAATAGAAACTTATTACGATATTTTTCCACATTCTTATTTCAGGAATGGAATCCATTAATTAAAACACCACTGAAACAAATGTATTGAAGTTTAAAGAGAATATATTCAATTATAAAATGTAATATTTCAAACAATGAAATTTTGCTTGTCTTTTTGAGCGATGGGATGGGGAATAAAATCAATATTTAGAAATTATTTTGAGTTTAATGCAATCATTTTTCGTTATTCCTTGAAAATAAGTTTTACAGCCTACGTAGCCAATTTCCAAGAAGCAATATTTTCTGATATATTTCAGAACATTTTATTCAAAGTTCAATATTGAGTTATTTGTTCTATAAATTAACTTTACATAAAAATAGTTACTGAACTTAAGACAAAGTTATTTTTACCCTTAATTGTGTTATAAAAATTTATTTTCATAATACCAAATTTTGTCAAATTGATTTTATGTTTCAAGTTGGTTTGTGAATGGCAACATGAAATATTTTGTAGGAAATATTCTTAAATTATAGAACATTAAATTCAAGAGATTGGCCTAATTAAATTAAAGATGAAAATTGTTTATCGGGGTAATATGCCTAGTAAATTTATTAGAATTAGATTAAATTATTCGCTAAACTAAAAAATAACAACTTTATATTGTCATTAAGACATTTACTTAAAAAAATAGTACTAAAGTCATGACCAACTGGTTTTTATTAAGCGCTACCATTTATCACATGGCTTTTGTGTTAAATCGGATCCACAATTTTGTTGAGGCTTAACAGTTTGACCGCTGATATTTACAAGTATCAATGGTTTATTTTGAAATAGTACAAAATTTGCTAACAAGCTTTCACTGCTTACATAGCTAGAACTGGGAAATTGTTAATTTGTTAGCTAAATTGCTTTTTATTATGCTAGAATATCATCTATTTAGCTTATGCAATTGAAATTTAAAGCAAATAGCTTATCGGGAAGTCCTTTAAAAATCGATCACAACTCTCTATACAACAAAAGCTAACCCGCATTAATTATATCCCGTCAATTTGAAAAATATGTACAAAAACTCCGCAATCCTAAATTAATTTGTGAGCCTCTACGCTATATGCTTTATTATTAATAATTATAAAACTTACTTATTTTGTCACTAGTTTTTTTCTGCCATGCTGAATTACAATCATCACTCCAATAAAATAACTGGCAGCCACTTGATATTTCAGTGCAGCTAACAAAAAACGCCTCTTTTTCATTATATATAAAATTTAAATTCCTTTCTTCATAAACTATTGCTGGCTGAACAAAACGCATCCAATTTGATGTATTACGATCAGCTGTTGAGATAAATTGTGATTTTGTACCATCAAAAATTTCAAAAATATTTTGCATATTTGAATCATCAGATATATCACATGGTTGAATTTTTTCACCAATCAGAGGACCAAGACGGGTAAATTTAGGTATATTTGATTTTGTAAAAACTCCAATTAATCCAACACCTAAACTTCTTAATTCAAATTGTCCTGGCAATGATACTTCTGAATATGTAAGATAATCTAATGAAAGTTTCTGTCTATCTTCTATATTTTCAGAGCTTTGAATAGATCCATCGTCTTCTCCATCATTAAAAGTATTTTCAGTTTTTATAATATCATTTTCAATTCTTTTGTCATTCCACATTTTAAATTCAATATTGTCTTTGACATATTCTAATGTATTCCGAAATGGACAGTTTTCATATTCATGTGAAGTACCACAGTCCTGACATACTTGAGGAATTCGAGCTTCTGTCAATCTTGTAACTTCAATTGGATTCTCTTCTTTTTCATAATTATCATTTGTATTAGTATTTGTATCAATTTCGTCTAAATATGGTCTATTTAGCTTGCCATTTAATGGAGCTCGACGGATATCATGTTTTTTTAAGGATCTGTCACATAATCTAAAATCAGCATTTGTTTGATCTTCGTCTTCTTCATCCTCATCATCATCATCATCGTCATCATCGTCATTTTCGTTGTTTTCTTTATCATCGTCTTCATCGGTTTCTTCGTTTCCTTCTTGATTGCGTCCACTCAGATTTATATCATTTTTTGCTTTCTTTAAGCTTATAACATTCCTCTTGCCATAGTCAAGACTTTCTCGCAGCAGTTTTTCACAATTTTTTGCTGATTTTTGTTCTAATTCATTTTTAATTTTTTCTGCTATTCGACAATCAAGAACTTCAGGAATATTATCATCGTCTAGACTACTTGATACTGATTGATCTTGTGCAGCATTTTTTTTACCATCAAAAGATGGAAAATCCCTTTTCGATTTTATGAAACCATTTAGGCTGTCTTGGAATTGGACACGTTTGGACGACTTCTTTTTCAATCTGGACGTATATTTGCCATCGTCTGGCTGACATTGTTGAAATTCTTTATTACTTAAGTTTGATTCTAGCTTATATCCATCAAGTTGCTTAGGGCTTGGTGATATTTGGCGTAGACTGAAAATAAAAATTTTCTTTGTTAGAATAATGAATAATGGTAAAACTTTTAACTTTAAAATTTTTAACTTTTAATTTTGAATAATTTCTTTATTAGCTTTATTAAGCTTTAGTGTCGGAAAAACTTTTCTTCTAATCAATATATAAGAAAAAATTTTAAATTTGGGTTATGATTTATCAAGTGAAATTCATATTCTCATTAGATATACTCATTCTTTATGCTTCTCAGTTCTATTAAAAAAGTTCCTAATTAGGAAGAGTGGAAGCATTTTTCAATTTTTACAAGCAAATTTCATAATTCTAAATTTATTGGGGGAGCCATTGTGTGTTTAGTTGTCGAGTGCTCACTCTGAAGGATGAAAAAGAATCTAGAAATAATTATTTTTCTGTGTTTTTTTTAAGCCATTGAGCGGTCTGCTTAATATCCAGTCTCAACTTTCAGGCTGATACTTGTTAGAAGTTTTGATCTTTGTAAGAAAAATTGTAAATAGGGAGTGACTTGAGGCTTTTATCAATTTTTGACTTAATTTGATGATCAAATTTTAGGAAAAATGTATAGTTTTTTGGTGTCCTGCTGTTATTGCTTATAGTTTTCAAAAAAATTAGCTTGCACGAAAAACTAACATAAAAAAAGTTGAGGAAATAATTTATTAGAACTTTTAAAAAACTAATCTGTTTAACCATTGCATTGTTAAAGCTCGGAAGCTTTTATTATCCCTTTTTATTTGTCTTTAAAGTTTTTTTTCTAATGTTATTCCCTTTAATATTTTTTGGTTCATTACATTTGCATTAATTTAACAAAACACAATTTAAAAGTGTGCATAAAAGCTTTTGTAATCAACAAAGAAAATTCAATTGTGCAGCTTTTTGAAACTAATTACTACCCTTGCCTTAGACATTTCCATGAATTCAACCACTTCCGGCTTTTAAAAGTTTTAATGTCCTTGTTAGTATTGGTTTTAAGTCTTTCGCATTGTTTTTTTTTTGTTGCTCTGATTGGATTAAAAAAAAATAAATAGAAATTTATAAATATGCTTTTAGCACTGATGAAACCAAATATAATTATTTACTGAATAAAACAATATTTTTAAGAATGTCTTAAGAAAATTTTAAAATTACGAATTTAAGGTTTTTAAGTTAATGAAATAAAGTAATGTTATCACGTTAAATTTTAAGATAACATTTTCGCTTATGTCAAGTTCTTTTGTACTAAATAGAACAAAATTTGGAATTCAAGTTGAAAAGTGATGACTTTAAAGCCATCGTAGAATTAAAGTTTATATTAAATTAAGTTAACCAATGTCAAGCAGCTAAACTTAGGATATTTGATGAAACCTAAAATTTTTTATAATTTACATCGCTTTTATAATTAGTTGCTGAGCAAAAAGTAAAATTTTTTGTACTCTTGAACACAAAAGTCAAACACAAGCGTGTTAAGTCTTGCGCACACCAAAGTGGTTTTGTTGCTGCGATGGCAGCTACAGCTAAAACTTGTCAATCAGACTTTGATAGACCCATTAAATATAGTTGTAGTAGCAGTTGAAGCCGTTACAGTAGCAGCGAAATCGCTTTGGTATGTGCAAGGCTTTAAAGTATGCCAAAAACAGCTAAGGAAGAAATTGAAAATAAAAAAAGACATGAAAACAGCTGACTTAAGCTTGTACTGACAAAATCCATTTACAACTGAAACTCACAAGCATTCGGGCTCTTGTAAAATAAATATTCAGAAAATAATCAGAAGAATAAAAAGGAAGTAATAGTTTTGCAATCTCTAAGACCAGGTATAAAATTTTTAAAGGCTGCAAACTTCTGAGTCAAATAAGGAGTTATTTTTGGCAAAGAGCTATGATCAACCTATTCCTGTATTTAAATGGTATTTTTGTCCACCAAAAAATAATGTTCAATTAAAATTTGAAACTCAATTTAAATTGAAACATTTTTCAGCAGTAAAAATGATGCAAAACTTTTAGGGGTTGCCGCAACGTTATTATTTTTTCAAAAAATATAATCGTCAGTTTGTCAAATTTTGTACTTTTGAGGCTTGCACTTGCCTTATATGTATTCATGGATTTGTTTGTCACATAGCGGTACGCTATTTTGTATTTTGAAATTTGTACCCCTGTGACATATGAATACCGACTACTATTTCTTTGTCATAGGACGCATGTTGCATGCATTGATTTTGACTCGTTGAGCTAGATTTTTAGCCATTATCTTACACCATTGAGGGCCTGTTGGAAATTTTCCACTGCTTATACCCTTTCTTGACTGACGCTGTGTACATGCTTGTACACGTCCTTCAAAAAGACCGATTCTTGACAGAGAAAAGCGTGTACAACATGGCGGCATTTTAAAACATATGATCGGAATGTCAAACTAGTTAAATGTTATGAAATATTGTTTTCACTAAAAAATTATAGAAAATAAGTGTAATATAATATAAATTAAAGTTAAAGTAAAAAGTTGTTTATTAAAATGAACTTATTTATACCAATTAAAAAGTTACAAATTTGCCGACATTTGCATTATAATTTTGACATAAGCCCATACGGAATTTTAATTTTGATTTGGTACACAGCCTTAAAATTCACAATATATGCAAGATTTTCGCGGAGTACAGCGTTTCAAAGGCTGTACTGATTGTGAGTACAGGATTCCAACAAAAGAAGTACATGATTTTTCCATACAAAAGTGTCTTTTTTCGAACTAAATGCTGTGTACAGGCATGTGTTAAGAAAGGGTATTAGTAGAGAAATTCATCTTTTGCCATTACCACTGTGTAATTGGTGCATATACCAATAAACGTACTGCTTGATCTGCAGTATACAAAAAATATAGTAAAGATCCTAGAACACTACTCTGTGCTACGCTCGCTTGCGGTTGAATGAAAGTGGAGGTTGCTATTTCACATATCACCCTGAGGCTAAGACTCGACAGGTAAAATTCCAGAAGCTTAAAGTACCTGCATGATAGAATTACATTCAATTTCTGGCTAAGGCCAGACTCAGTCACATTCGTGTAATATATCAAAAATACTTAATGACAATTTTTTACAATTTTGTTTGATATTTGGTACTTCTTCTTTTCACCGACACATTGACTTATGTGACTCAGGTTATGTGAATCAGGCAAATTTTACTTTAAACTTTTTAAAGATCTAAGTTTAACTACAATAATCACCATGTAAATAATTTTAAGATCTAAAACTGTTGACCTATTTAAATATTTTTAGCATTAGTGCAAAGATTTGGTTAAAACTTTTTTCATCATGAGTACCAAGAAGCAGCAAGTTACATATGGAAATCAATCCTTTGATGAACAATCAGAACTAAAGTGGTCATTAGCCTAATTAAAATGCCGAGTATTTCAGTTAAAAGGGGTGGATTTTTTCTCCATCCTATTTAAGCAAACATTAATAGGGGAATATAAGTACATACATTTCAACTCAAAGTAACAAAGTGGCCTTTTAAAATGAAGCACTTTAGAGACTTTGAGAGCAATCATTCTGTTTTGTTCAAATCTTATCAATTATGTATTAATTGCTTTAAAAAAACATGAATATAAACGGATGATATTTTACTATGTTGATAGATAGTCAATGAAAAATAAGATAATAATATTATATATGAAATGAAGTACAGATTACTACTTCAAATATTTGTTGCCATAAAAAAGATACATTCCGGTTTGTAAAGGATATAGATTTTAAAACAATATCATTGAGATACTAAGTAAGGCTTTTAATTACATCAGGGTGCATAAGATTCATTTGTCCTTAACTCTTTGTTAAGATAAATGATGTACTTAATTATAGAGCAGGGATTTTAACATTATAAATCAAGATAGAGGAAGTACTGAAAAAAATCGGTTAAGATACCTAATGTAATTACATAAAATACAATGTAACTTTCTATGTATTAAATTTCATTAGTAATTATCTGCATGCATGAAATCTTACCACTTTAATTTTATATGATGTGGTTACACATGGGAACATATCGGTCAAAAGCTCCCTACTACGGATAGAACTTCTTTTCGATTTCTAAATTAAATCGATCATTAGCCATGTAAAATTGACTAATGACATTGTCATTTTTCTATTTTTACTATGTAAATTCCAAATTACAATCAATTGAGTTTTGGTTACTTTTGACGTCTTTTACTGGCTACTCTGAAGCAGTTTTTTTGCTTCAGATAAGTGGTAATAAGTTGATTTTCTGAATAGAAAACTTTTCAAGAATATTGTGTAAAAATTTGAGATGAATCGGAGCAAAACTAACGAAGATACAGCGTTAAGTTTTGCTATTTGCGCAGCAATACACACATTTTATCGAGCAAACTTTAAAGCGTTTTTCCTACAAATCACTTTTTTAAAGTGCCCCTCATAACTTCAAAACTGCTGCATCGATCCTTTTAAAATTTTGAACACTATTTTGAAATTTCGAAAAATCCTCCCAGCATTAATATTCTTCGAATGTTATGCTTTAATGCACCATTATTTTTAATAAACATATTTTAACTGTGTCATCAAAAGAATTTTGTTTTTTTTTTTGTTTTTATTCAGTGTTTGTTTACTACAATCTTAATCTTAATCACAAGAATGTGGCTCTTTTTGCATGAATTAACGTTGCCACTGTAAGCCAATGTGCCAATAACAACAAAAAATTACTCATTATAAAATTTTCGTGTTTTACTCTAACGCCCGGTTTCACAGTACGAGCTTAAGCCTCGCTAAACGTCATCTACGAGTATCACTTTAAACCTGCTTAACTTGGTAAGCACGTTTCACAGTGATACTTTTTCGAGCTTAAGCGCGAGTAATCTCTGGAAAGCTTAAGCCCTCAAAATTATGGGCTTAAGTCTAATTTTGCTGTCATTTGTTGGTTAGTTTGTTATATTTTTGTATTATTTACTTTGAATTTGTGTAATTTGACGTAAATAATTTAAATTAAGTGAATTTATATACAGTGAGCAAGTTATTATTATTTAAAAACTTCTTTGTATTAATTTAATAACAATATTTACCACAAATTGGTAAATTGGGTTTTATTTACTTTAATTGTGTAAAACGTTAATTATTTAGTAACAAATAGATGTAATATTTAAATTAGGGAGGTATAGTTTATATTTTTGAAAAATATGGATGATGATTTAGCGGATTTTAAAGAGTTAGAGGAATGGGAGATTGTTTTAGCTTTAGAAGAAAGTTGCGTGCATCGCGCAAGAAATATTCGCTTGCGCCCAAATCATTTCGACATCCAGGATCGAAAATTCAGCAAACTGGTATGTAGCAAATTATCCAAAGAAAACACATTTGCTGGCAGAATATAATTTTAGTTGAATCAATTAATTGAAATTCTTAAATTTTAACAATTATACCTCCTTAACTTAAATATAACTTCTATTTGTAATTGATAATTAACGTTATACATAATTAAAATAAATAAAACCCACTAAAAATAATATAATTTCAGTTAATCCAATTAAAAAAAGTTTTTGACTAAGAGGAATTTATTTACAATACCTTAATTTACTTAATTTAAATTTTAAAACAAAATTACATAAATTCAATATGATTTTTAATTAAATTTTCAACTATTTTTGCATAACTTATCACTATTTTACTTTTATATAATATACTTCTATGCTGACTGAGGCCCCAATTTGACTCTTTCCGATCAGCTGTTGTAGAAATGGATTACAAAATTAAGTAGAAATAGTTAAGCTTGATCCATTCGCAAAAGTAGACTGTGAAACGCTTTGACGTTTTTTTCCACGTTTAAATATTAAACCCGTTTAAAAAATTTTGAGCTTAAGCCCGTACTGGGAAATCGGGCGTAATAATATTATCTTTAAGGTGGCCATATGCAACTTCATTTTAAGGGTTTTCAAAACTAACAACATCGTCTTTGTTTGTGTTTTCCGAAACATATATGTCGATTTCGTGAGAGAATTATTAGTATTTGTCTAACTGTGTTAAATTCTATCAAAATTAAGAGTCTATATAATATTTATCAACCCATTAAAAAAGAATGTT
Organism: Acrocera orbiculus; assembly: GCA_947359355.1. NCBI lineage: Eukaryota > Metazoa > Arthropoda > Insecta > Diptera > Acroceridae > Acrocera > Acrocera orbiculus. Next base: position 16,368,345 of record OX375757.1, read on the forward strand.
TAACCAACACAAAAAATTTCTTGATATATTGTGAGTTGTTAGCTGAGTGTTACAATTCATTAAATTTTAAAATTAATCTGATACTTAAGAAAATTCCTTGAGCTTCTACTAAATCTCTATCAGTTAATTAATAATTTGTATTTTTCGTTGATTTCTCTTATTGATGTACGTTTGAATTTAGCAACCTTTACACGCCTACTCTTTAAAAAATAAAATATTTATCATTGCACGGTATTCAATTTCTCCGACTGGAAAAAAATTAAATAATAAATAAAACTTCTAACCTTCTTGCGAGCACTAACTAGACGAGCTTATGTTTCTGTACAATAAAATTTCACTACAAAGCTCACTACTCTGAAAATCTATAAATAAAAGAATTGATAAAATGCCAAACAAAAAACAGCAAAACATCTGTCAGATGGAGTTGTTTGGAAAGTTTCGAAAACTTTGAAAAGAGGTGTTGCCCTTTAATGTATCTCCCTCACAGACTGGTTGTAATCGTCTAGTAAGAATAATGAATTGCCTTCTGTTTTATTTTTACTAATAAACGATGCTTTTTAATCTATTAAGTCCAAGAGCTTGTGCCCCTTTCGAGTAAAGTTTGTCTTATAAGGTTAGAAATTTTTTAATGATTATTTATAGCATGCCAAAAGTAAAAAAAATCATCGCATGGCAAGTACTGGTCCTGTACGCCATCAGCCCATACATAAATAGAAGAATTCAATCTATTTACTTCAGAAACATTTGTTTCCCATACAAAATATGAAAGTTTAACACCTTATATCTTAGGAATGCCTCATTAGGTCAGCTAGAGAATACTAAACACATACTTGAACACTATAAAACAATTATTCTGCAAAGTTTGTGACCTAATTAATTAGGCTATTGATAAAATTAAATGCTAAAACCATTGGAATTTATTCTAATCATTTCAGGAAGTTTTAAGGCATAATATCTGGCAAATCTGGCCCCATAAACTAGTAAAAAGTTACCCGAACGAATTACAAGCCCTTTAATACTGAAATTCATAGAAATTTTATCTTGTATCTTTAAATTATGTAATTTAAGAGCTTATTCTACTTATTCTGGTCAAGTAGATTATAAATAGGATTGTGGATCTAATACTTTTCTTGATTGGTTAAGATGATTTACACTAATTTAACAAGCGCTAATTAAAATTCGTTAAAGTATTGAGCCTCAATTAAAAATATCTTCCACGAGTATAGTAAACAATAAAATAAAATTTTAAATTATGCCTTGAACTTTATATTATTAGAATTCAAAATATGACAAAAAGTTGGTTTCTGTTTTTATCTATCCAGTGTTAAAAATATGAAAATATAATTCTTCAAAAATTAAATTTTCATTATTTCAGTATACAATTGTTTTTTATATATTGCTAAATATAAATATTATATGAAAAAAAAATTCTATACACCATCATGGCAACAATTTGAAAATATTTCTTTAGATTACTTAGCTACAAAATGTTTCACCTATGTCACTTTTGAATAATACTTTTTGTTATCATTTTGATATTGGTATATTATGTGCATTTATAATTCTTTGTTCAAGTAGGAAATGTAAATTATTGTTTAAAAACTGCGCAATATTACGAATAATATTTTATTATATAACTTATCATATAGGAAGAATATTGCAAAAATAATTAAAAATTGACAACTAACTTTATTCTTTTTTTTTTGTCAAAAATTTCTGTAGAATTTTTATTTAATGAATATAATTAAATACTAACTTTAGATCGATATATGTATTGCATACCTTGTGGGTATATTCAAAGATATATAAAGGACGTTGCCAAAATGAATTGCTTCAGAATAAAAATTAGGCACGATGGAGAAATTAAAAGGTATATTTTTATATAGCATAACAATTTTTTCTTGTGTTGTTGCTTGTATAGTGGATGAAATTGATCAAGGTTCCAATTCGCCATGGAATGCAATATTCGAAATGAATTTGAAATATAAATGTGGTGCGGTCATCATTAACAACCAAACTCTATTAACTAATGCAGAGTGTATTAATAAATTACAAAATATGACAGTTCGTGTAGGATCAAAAAATTCAATTACAGGAGAAGTTTATGCAATAAATGATTTTGCTTGTCATCCAGACTTTAACGTTAAAAGAATTGAGAAAAATAATTTAGCTGCATTACGTTTAGAAGTACCATTAAATTTTACTGATACAATATATGCAGTTAAACTTCCTTTAAAGCATGCTAACTCTTCTAAAGTAGGTCTTCAAGGATTTGTATATGCATGGGATCCATATCAGTATAATGAGGTTATAACGAGAACCACAATATCACATGTGAAGGAAACAAAAACAAGAATACGAGTAGCTACATCAAAATTAACCAATATTATATCTTCAGAAAACTGCAACTCAATTGAAAAACCAAATTTTGAAGCTTTATGTGCCAACTGTACTGATTGCAATTTAAACCATGGTTCTCCATTTGTAAGTAATGAAATTTTATATGGTCTAGTTTCATTAGCTTTTCCGAGGAGCACTATTCTGATGTCTCTGTTTACTGATATAACCCGGCACATGGATTGGATCCAAAATGTAACTAAAAATTCATTTTGGAGGAATAAAACCAAGAATTCTAAACCTTGCTTTGAGGTTAATAAAAATGATGAAGAAGGGTTTTTAAGATTTCAACGAAATTTTCTAAAGAACAGAAATATTATTTCTAAAAAGACAATTTCTTAGAAATAAATAAAAGTAGATTTCACAATATTTGATTAATGTATCTTAACGCAAATGTTTTTAAGCTTTCAAAACAATAACTTAATCTTAACGTAAGTTTATCTAAATATACATTACCTAAACTTATATTAAAAATTATTGAGATACAACTATAAAAATAAACTATATACTTTACTTGTTTATTATATGTATAAGAAATAAAATAAATATTTATTACGCATTTTTTTGAAAATCAAAACTATAAGGGGGAAAATATTAGTATAGAAAAAATATTGAGAAACACTGAAAACGTTTTGTGAAAAATATTTTATAGCAATTTTATAAGCATAAAGAGATTTAAATTTTAGGTTCCTCAAGTTTCTGTCTTAAAATCTAATAATTGTATCTGGAAGGTGACAATATTGACAAAAACAATTTAATTACGTTATAGTCACAGTTAGAGACTTAAGGGAGAATAATTTAATTTTGTGATAGCAACTTTTCAAACTACTAAAAATTGTATATTCGAAATATTTGATGTCAATTCTACTGAAAAATTAGTTTTTGGATTACTTATCACGATAGAAAATAATAAGAATTTTGAATTTAATAACACAAATTAGTCATATTCGTTTTTAATGTATTGCTCTTACTCATATTCATAGTTTTTAATTTTTTTTAAATTTTAATACTTTAAACTATATAAAATAAAAAACTCACTATTTTTTACAATTTCACACATTACGTTGTGGGCACAAGGCACGATTTTTGTCGTCACACTTTGTATGATAAGTTACAATTTTCATTATACGAGCGCCCCGAGGTATTCAGAATTTCTAAGACCATTTTTCGAACTAATGACAGAATCATATTGTCACTAGAAAAAAACAGATCATCTGAAATCCAATTATTACTAGCGTAGTCAGAAATTTGTTTAATTGATTACAAGTGACTTTTACATTTTGTTTTCAGCAAATTTATTTGTAATTTCAATTAATTTATTTAGTGCAAGTGCACAAGTTACACTACTGAAAGCTATGTTCTTAATTCTTATATCTATATATTGAATATGTTTTACTTTAGTGCCCCGGGACATCTTGTCCTTTGTCTATGGGGGTAATTCTGTATAACTGCATAGAACAACAAGTGCGTGAGACATAAATTTAGCTGCTTCTCGTACGATATTGCATACCCTTTCCCTAGATACATCTAATACACTGTATTAGGTAATACACTGAATTAGAACATATGCTCGAAATTTTAAAATAAGTGCCTTAAAAATTAACATTGAATCATCTAAATGTGCTGAAATATAGTTTTCAAAGTGCTTAAATTAATTAATTAAATAACAAAAAGACAAAATAAAAAACCAAATAATAATTTGAATATTTAATAAATAAAATAAATTTAATGACAAAATAATGTGAGAACTAAATATTGTTTTGTTGAACAAACTGTAAATTCACAATTAATACTTGAATCTCCTTGTATAAAAGCTTTTAGAGGCTGTATTTATATGACCTTGTGTGTGTTCGCAAAATCATAGTGAAAATAATTTATTTTCATTTCTCTTAAATCAAATCTGAATCAATTTTTAAATGAGACTGACTACCATTTTAATAACAACTGTATTAATTAGGTCCAAAAAAAAGATAAATATTATTGTAGATTTTATTGAGAGATAGATCTCTAAACTAAATTCATTTCTAGCTTTCATTCCACTTATAATTTCACCTCCATTCAGAATATGAGAAAAACATCAACTTTATCAATTCTGCAAATATTTTCAATTTTGGAATTTAATTTAATTTTGCCTCCAATTTTTAATTAAAATATGTGACTTGCTTATTTAAATGTAAACAATTCTTAATTTTTTACAGTCAAAACAAATTTTGAATCCTTAAGTTATAAAAAAATCAAATAATGAAAAAAGTTTTACAAATGACTAACATTAGACTGAAATTTAGGAAATTATACTTAACTTATTACTAATTGTTTTAAGCATTAATTAAAAAACCTGTCTGTCTTTTGGGGTTTCCTTTTTTTAATTTTACGATTGCTATAAAATTTTTACGTTAAAGAGGTACATTTTGTACTTGTGATTCGAATACCTCACAACTAATTAGACATATTTTATGAAATATTTTTCAAAAATTTTCTATCATCTCTATCATCTTCCACAAAACATATATTATATATATATATATATATACGTACATATATATTTTCTTTCTTCAAATAATTTTATTGGAGAAAAAAATCCAAGTGCATTGTATACTTTATCCCTTTTTATCATCTTTTTATTAATATAACTGAAATTAATTTCAATTGATACTATCATTTTATGAACATAACGAAAACAATGAAAAACAAAAACAGCTAAAAAATATATTTTCCTAATATTTCATAGGAAACCGCAAGCGCCGGCTTTCACACTCATAAAGAAAATTTAACAATCGAATTATTTAACACAATGACAGCTGAATTCTACTTTTAATTGATTTTTCTGGCGTCATCAATCTTCAAATGAATTTATTATTTTAAAACATGTATAAAATATATTTTTTTATTCCTTTTTTTTCAAATAATATTTACCTTAAATTTTTATCTGTATCATTTTCAGCTAATTGCAATAAATATGAAACAAATTCAACATCATTTTTAAATGCTAAACGTTGCCTTGTAATATCCCATTTTTCAGCATTTTTAGTTCCAATATAGATATTTTTACTATAGTTCTGATGACGATATTTTTTTGATTGGCTACCATTACCGGCATCACCACAGGGATTATTACCACTTCGATTACTAGAACCACTAATTCCACCAGAACTACCACTGCCAACGTCACCAATAACACCACTATGAATGCTACCACCCCCCTCCGAACTAGATGCTAATGAAGGTATTGTTGTTGTACCTGAATTTTGTGTTATTCCACCAATTCCACAATTTAAAAAACTATTACGATTTTGATTAATATTTAATTCGCTACCATTTAAAGCAAATTCATTTAGATCAGATGGTTTGGGCATAACTAACATAGGGCACATCACATTTTAATCTCAAACAAAAACAAAATTTGAAGTAACTAAATAATATGAAATTATTATTAAACTTTTTGCCCTTTTTTTAAATTAAAAATACTTATATGACACTATGATTAATATTTCAAAAGAAAATTAATTCATATTTTGTTAATGGTTAACTTTTTAACACTCAAATTTTATATAAAAATTTTAATCAAACTCTGTTGCTACGTAAAATAATTCACAATTTCGCCCATATGTATAAGCTAGCCACCCTTTGTAGGCAGTATGCCGGATGTTGCATCCTTCTCCAATATGATAAATTCTTTTAAGTAAATATTTATATTCTTTTTTATATAGAACAATAAATACATTTAAATATGTATTTAATAGTTTAATATTAGAATTTTATTCAATTTTAATTAATTAACACATAATTTTCAAAATAAGAAACATTTAAGAGTCCGACAGCACCTTCGGTAATTCACTTTTTCAGCTAAGTTCAGTGCCATTCAAGCTGTGCACAATTCTTTTATTTATGTTGGATAAAAGTTGCTGTCAGTACGAAAGTTTATGTCTTCTATCCCTTTTTTATGATCCTTGTACATTATAATTGTGTATGCAATGCTTAAATATAAGAAAATATTTGTTTGTTTGGATACATCTCCCCCTATTTTATATGGATGTATTTACTGTTGAATTTTCGAAGGAAGGATGCTCTTACTATGGGGTATTCATAAATATCCTTTTAAATTTTGTACTAGATCAACAGCCTTATGATTAGATTTAAAGGAGTAAATTCATTATCCCCTTTTTATTGAATAATAATTAAATTAACATGATTTTATTTTTAAGTTTTTGTTTATTTAAACTTTTTTTTCTATTCAATCGTTTTAGCTTTTGCCCGAATGGTGCTTGAGACTCAGTTCCTTGAGCTTTTATGTTTTCTTTTGTAAAACAAATCACTGACGTTCCTAAAACCCTTGATATTTTACTATTTATAATCTAGTTTTGCTAAGTCAGCGCTAATCAGACGCCTAAGTCAATAATTTCAGCAGTCAATCGTTGCAATCGTCGTCGATCTTAGTTGCAAACGCCAGCGAACAACTGAAAAATTGTATATAATCACTTGAAGGCGGGTGGCTGAGATGTTGAAGAGGATATATCGCTTGATTTGAGAGTTTTTGATTGCTAAGTTTAGCTAATGAGTGGTTTTGTTGTTCTTTTTCTGCTTTAATAAAAAAAGAAATTTAGGTATATTGACTTGAAATTGAATTTAAAAAATTTAATCTTCCTAATTTATTAATAAAAAGATTAATTTATTTAAAGAAAAATGTTTTGATTACGAGTATACTAAAAATAAGTAAAATTTATCGGTCAGTTTGTTCTTTAATTATTTAAGATTTATCTTTGAAATACTCAAACTGAGCTAAGCTGAAATTTATGTTTAATATTTAAATTTCAAAATTAAAAACAGTTATGCTCTAGTACCATTCAAAGAGAATTCCCCATTTTGAAAGGGAAGTTTTTCTCTTAGCAATATGTATTGAAAGATTTTTTATTTTATACGTGTGCGTTTATTGATATTTTTCACATAGATACGCATCCTTGACACATACCTCTTCTGTTTCATCCTTTAATGCCGTCGATGTTATATAGTAAGGGAATCTATTTATCGAGGGCCATAGATGTGTAGCTACTATTTTAAATATTGTTATTTTGGACTATATTTTTCAAATATAAATTTTTTTCTAATTTCTATTGTTTCAATCAAAAATATAAATATTAAAATTATATTTATTAATAGTTTATAATTGAAGCACATGACTTCTATACTGTTGCTATGGTTACTCTACTAGAGTGATTCATGAAGGACAAAAGAAATGGGTTGCCTCCCCTTAAATGTGTATATAAACTTGCATTCATCCCCTTTCTATCCAAATATGCGCAAGTCCTTTAGATGTTTCTCTGTTGATTTATGTAATAGTATTGAAAAATTGGTTAATGCTTGCAAGAAACTATACCTACTAATAATGGAAACGTGCTACCCTACCTCAGCTGCTTTATGAGTTTATTGCACTTGAAATTCCTCTACATATGCGCTTGACATTTTTGATATAGTAAGAGAAAAGGGCGGAAGGATAAAAATTTTAGTGATTCATTGAACGCGCCAAATTTTTAACTGTTACGTTTTATTCAAATTTTGTTAAGCGTCCTTATGTATTTTAACGTTTTTTGTTTTCTTTCAATTAAAACTGATTCAAATACATTCAATTATTCTAAAAGTTTTAGTAAATTAGCAAAACTAATGCAATAATTTTGTTTTTGTTTGATATTTTTTATTTTATGTATGCTTTCTCACATCTAGCGTACAGAATGAACCGTATTTTCAAAAAATGTTCAGTTGTGCAAGCCAATTTGGAAGCGACTTTAAGTGACTTTAAGCTGGGGTACTTATGGAAGTAATTTTAAATTTTGGTCCAACTTTCAGTTACTATCGACTTTCTCTATTTTAATAGAATTTTTTGTTACTTGTCACTCAATTGCAAGACATTAATAAGTTGTATGCTCAAAATTCGTTAAGAATCTAGCGTACAGTAATTTGAATTCTTGACATTTTAGAAACATTTTTTATGTAAAATTTAGCATTGAAAACGAAAATGGGTTCAAAAATTATAAAATAGAATGGATTTCAGGATATAGGGAATATCCGGTTTTTTTTAGTATAAAACTTTTCAGTAAGATTAGCAGAATACGCGGTATAAATCGAGCTTTTTTCAATATTTTTACCAAATTATTCGAAAAACCTTTGCTCTTTACAATGAATTACACTGAGAAAAACACTTTTGATCCAGTTTTATTTTGTAATATCAAAATTGAAGTAATTACAACTAAAAAAAATGGTCGTTCTTTAAAATTGGACGGAATTTATGAAATTTATCAATAACAAGTTCTGGACTTTTTGCTTTTAGTGACAGTGAAAATTTCGCTTCTTAGCTTCTTCGCAAATTTACTTTTGTATAGTTTTTAATTTTCTCTTAAAATTTACGTTTTATTATCTCAATTTTTTGTCGCTTTTCATTAGAATGCATTGTGAGATTTGAAAAGAGGAAAACCTTATACCTTAAATCTTTAATTCTGTAAAACCAAAAACTTTATTTTTGTAAGCAATTTAAATGGTTTCATTGATCCAAGAAGTTATGATTATTGAACTTCTAGTCTAGTGGAAAATTTTTTAATTCATAAATAATAATTAATTCCTAACTTAAGTCTAAATTTTTTGTAGAAGCTTTATTTGAAAATTTATCTTCGAAAATCGATGAATAAAAATTGAACTGTTTAATATCTTTTAAGATTGCCAAGCTATAATGTAATTAAGCTTTGTTTATATTACATCCGTTTAGGCCTTAACAGACAAAGTTTGGTGATTATATCTACCAAAATCCCAAATATTGAAAATTAAGGATCTAATAACAAATTGTATGCTGGCTTATCTTACATTTGGGTTAAAAATTCCGGAATGAATCTTTTATCGATTTCATATAATTTTAGTACATTTCTATAAAGTAATCAATAATTTATAGAAGAAATGAAAATCTGAAATATTACTCTAATTATACACCAATATTGCCTAAAAGGAGTTTGTCACTTAATACACTAGAGATTTTTAAGGCCCCAAGCAAAAAATCCTGGTAGCTAACAATCAATGTGCAAGTATCCGAAAATACTTTGAAAAATCAACAAAATTAGTTTTCTGAAAAGTATATGTTCTCCTTTATACAAGCAAAGTACGTAACTTTGCAAAAATAAAACAGAATTTTAAAATATAAAGCTAAATTTAATTAAGTATAAATTTCATCCTTGAGAATTTAATAATATTTTGATCACAGCAAAAAGCTTTTCAAACTTTTTTTAAAAGAACTTCTTTTTCTAACAGCTCGAAAATTTTGAATACGCCTTTAAGTAATTTTTATTATTTCCGCTAGAGCTTTACAAATGACATCAATTGATAAAAAGAAAAAGTAACAGCAAAAAGAAGAAAAATTGTGCAAAATTCTTTGATTCTTCACTCGAGAGTTCTTAAATTAGCCACTCTCCACGTGCATTTATTTGCTGAGTAAAAACCATTTTGACTAACAAGTTTTATATGCCTTGCGCAAATTTAATAATGATGTCATGAGCCACCCTCTCAGTAGAATTGTCAAAATCATAAATAAGGGAATATCCTTATATCGCTGAGCTTTATGACTATAAAATAGTTTTTCCTAAAAAATATCGAAATTATTATTTTTGAATAAATATTTTAATGGTATCAGCTATAATTGTTTTGAATTAGATGACAACTTACAATTAGTCACAATTTTATTGATATAATATTCAAAAAGGAACTTAACTTAATCCATCTAGTGGCAATTTTATAATTCCAGGAACATATTTTCGCTGAATAAGTATAGTAAAATAAGGGTGCTAGCTACCCTTTTATTTTACCCTCAAGTCACCAGTCAACTTTGGAGCTTGCTCATTGAGTGACAAATAGCAGAGCAAGCAAAAAATTGCTTAGAAAGCCTCTTCGTATTTAAATTTAAATTAATTGATTGACATTAAGAAATCTGTTTTTAAATGAATAAAACCAATTTAATATTTATTAATCTAAGATTTTATATGCAAATAAATTTTGATTTTATTAACTTTTAGAATTGTTCAATTTATTGAAAGTGATTCATTTGTGTTATATATCGATTTTTAAAATAATTGAAAGTATTTTTGACTTCCTTTTGTTGTGTGTGAAACCATTTTCTTTTCTTTTTTGTGTGTTCATTTCTTTTTTTCGCCTTTTTTGTTACTTAAGTTAAATCGATTTAATAGCAGGTTATTGTACAAGTGTTAAGTTAAGTGCTTTAAAGGTGGAAAACAAATTAGTTGAAAATTAATTAAAGGAAAACATTTAGAAAAGTTTCTTAAATCATAGAAATTTCTTATTAGAATCAAAGTGCTATTCAAGTTGACCTTTAAGACAGCATATCAACTGGCTACAAGAATGTGTCAAATAATATGTGAGAGGGACATAGTAATAATTAGTTGTTGTTTTTTTTTTCTTTGAAAATTTTCAATTAGAACGTTATATTAAAACTTTTTGTTAAAATCAAAAATTGCTTGTATTTAGTATAGATATTTTATTGTTTAATGCATATTTAATATTAAATTTTGAGCGTAGTTAGTTAATTTGAGCTATTGAGACTAATACCAAGTCAGACATGTTTTAATATTTTCTTTCTTTTTGATTTTAAAAACTAACTTCTACAATATTGATATATTTAATTTATAGTAATTAGTAATTTACAGCTGTGGGCCAGACTCAGACCATATTTTCTATTAAAAATACAAAATCAAACCATGTTGAATTCTTCGATTGATGAAAATTCTTAGGAAGCTATTTAGCAGCTTAGACACAAATGAAATTACATTTAATTTTTGGTATTTACTTTAGGATCATTACTTTTGAAATGTTCCCTTAAATTTTATAAAGATATAAATATAAAAATAAACGAGCCATCAGGATTTGTGTGAATTTTGGTCGTCAAAACACATGTAAAATTCAAATTAATTCCATTCAATTTAGTTACATTAAGCTGCAAATCACTACTGAAATTGTGGCGAAAAATATTTTTGGCATCTCATAAGGGCTTAAAGCGAAAAAGCCATTTTGTATAAATTTAGGTATATAAAGATTGTGTGCAAATAATGTAAAACATGCAGCTTACATTTCCTCATCATCAAAGCATAATGCACAGTTTAAAAAATGGTGATTACAAACATTAATTGAAATCGGGATTGTGTTCTCTTTAATTAAAATAGAACTATCAATAATAATCCAGAAATTAGGATATTTTGACTTTTAGAAAGTTTGTATTTTCGAGATTGTGGCTTCTCTACTAGGTTGCTTCTCTTTGTGTTGAATTTCGTAATATGATAATTGTCGTACATGCGGTGGCATTTAAAGCAGAATGTTGACTTTGACTTGCTGGCAAACGTCTAATTTGATTTTCAAAACCATATTTAACATATATTAAAGATTTTTGAAAAACTGAGCTCAATAGATCAATTACACAAATTTAAGTACACAAAGTTTCTTTTTCGCTATATTGCCATGAAATTAATTTTCAACAGAATTTACTCGTAAGTGGTGCTGTACAAAGTAATGTAAAACGGCCCAATGGCCTGGATATTCAGAACTTTGCACATAAATATAGTAAATATATGTTTTTCTTTAATTGACAATTTTTCTTCTCATTATATTTTGAACAATTTATTATGTCGTGATCTCTGTTTAAAATTATTTTTTTGTTTTTCAATTAAAAGTTTTATACCAAAAGTAATAGACAAACTCCAATGTTTAAGCGTATCCCATTACTGACTGTACTCTATTCTTCATATCATGTCTATCGAAGCAATGAGTAAACAAATAAGCCCTTCGTTGCAAATTTTATTATAAAATTCGTGGGCAGCTAGATTTATATGCCTAAAATAAAAGTCGCTTTTAAAATAGGTAAAATTTTATTAAAAATGCTATAGGTTTCAGAGTTTAGTTTAAATTTAGTATGAACTTAACTAAACCTTCCCTGAAAAGTGGGCGTTGTATTTGAAATAATATAAATCTAAAAATTGAATATTAAACGCCACGAATACTCTTTTCTCTCTGGTTTCAATGGTATCAGCCTAAAAATAAGCGCAGATATCTAGTCTATAAGCTTTTGAATTAAAATATTTCTTTTTATTTTTTGGATGGAGTTTCAAATAAATTTATTTCCTATCTAAGTACTTTTTTGGGAATTGATATTGCCCTCGTAATATTATTCTTTAGCGTATCGATATTTTACTGTAAAAGATGAGTTTTATTCCTGTTTAGTTTTTTTAGTCGCTTTTATAATGCTGGCTGTGTTGTTTTGGTTCTTTTTATTTTTTTATATACTTTCAAAGGTAGATCAATAAAATTCATTCACTTTTTAACATCATTATAATTGCTTATAGTAACCACAGAACGATGCTTAAGCGAAAAGGTTGAATCCATTATAAATTATTTTTGTACAAAATGTGGTGTTTAAATGTTGTTAGTTGTTGCGAAAACATTTTGTAAAAGTGGAAACAATTTAAATGGAAGCTGTAAAAGTATTGAAAATTGGCTTTTTTTTTTTGCAAGAATTTAAGACTTTTAAATAGAGATTTATTTAATGCTAAATAGCTGGAAATAATTTCATTTGTATCATTAATAAATAAATCTAGATTTATTTTAAAGACAAAATTTTACAAGGACTATCAGCAGGCTTAAAGGTGACTGTAGGAGGCTTATATTTATTTTTCGTGTTTTATTATGTTTAATTTCACAATACTTTTACAAAAACAAATTAAAGATTGTTTTTTCATACTTACAAAGCTGTCAAACAACAAGAAAATAATGAAAAATACAAGAATTTTTGTCTATTTCTGATATTAGATCAGCGTTTACCAGGCAAAACGAAATTTTTGAAACTATCCAAAAGCTCAGTTAGGCTTAAATTTTGATACATCTCATTTTTTATCTTACCAATACATATTAATTGATCTTAAGGATTATCAGCTTTATAGTTTAATTTCATTATAAATCAGTTTCTTAAGTTCAAAACATCATCAGGCCTTGTTTGTGCTCGCAGATTACATTCGTCGAATATGATATTATTCTGAGAACTATTTCAAGATTTTGGAAAGAAGTAATATTTTCATAGTTTTAAATAGCATAGGAAAACTAAGGTTAAATACAATACACACCATAAATGAGCCCTTATGGTTTCATCAATTTTGAAGAAAAAAACTTCATCTAGCATTAAGAAAAATAAAACATCTGTTTTATAATCATAGCCCATCACTAATGATATACGATATCTATGCTACAGAGCCTTAAAGATTAGCGTCAAGTTTTCCAAAAAGCATGTTTTAAACGTACTTTCAACTAGAAATATGCCTGTAAAATGCGAATATTTAAAATGTGATTCTTCAATTAAAGATCCCTAATTAGGGATCAAATTTCAATTTTTTATTGGCCCAATTTACTTTGTGTATTAATTAAACTGGGCTAAAATGACGCAATCAAATCAAAATATCTGGATATTATTTAATTATATTAAAAAAGGAAATTTAAGTTTTGATGTTGACTATCCTGTCAAACTTCTATGAACTGAGGTTTTCAATTTTTTTAGATATTACCTTCAATAATAAGGACTTTTTTTCTTTGATTCTCTAAAAAAAACACCAACATTCTTTTTTATTTTTAGGCTGCTTTTAATTGAAAAAATTTTTATCCGAAATAACTTTCTTTTTATTAGTATCAGAGTATTAAATTTATATTTTAAAAATTATTTTTGTGTAAGCTAAAAATTATAAATAGAACAATTGTTTTATGTTAGATAAATGTGTCACGTTTTTGTTTGTGGGCAGCAGGTACTAAAAGAAAAGCAGAGATATTTATTGATGTGAGTTTTGTTGAGCCTGCCAATATTTAAAAACACTGTAAGTCTATTTAGCAAAATGCTTAGCTGTATTTATTTTTTGCATGTATAATTAAAATTTTAACAAATTTGTTGCTCATGTTCGATAGATGTTTTGAAAGTATTTTTATTGTTGTGTAATTTTAAGCTCTTTAGAAATAAAATATTTGATTGTTTCTCACTTTGACAAGGAAAACTTTTCATATTTTTGATTGTTCGTAGATGATGAGTACTAAATCTAAATAAAAATAATACATAAGAACTTTTTGAAAATATAATTATTTATGATAATTTCAATGAACTAGAAGGAGAAAAATAATTTTTTATATTGTTGAAAGGGAAAAGAAAATAAATAATGTTTTTTTCTAAGGGTCATTCAAGATTTAATATCACAAAGAATAAATGTGTGGAAGGTCCTTTATAATAATTACCAATTCTTGCACCTAATAAAGTATTTATCATTGACATCATCATAAAGGCTTAGTAAAAATTAATAGATTTCACTAAATAGAATAGTTACTGATTCTTTATAAATTACAAGATAATTTTATAAATTTGCATTGGCACAGAAAGAAATGCCAGTCAATGGTATGAGTGTGTCAAAATAAAAAGCCATCCGAAAAGTTTTATTGTTCTCGAAGCATTACCAAAAAATTTAATACTTATTTTTTTACTGTTCACATGGCCCCAATTACTTTAGAGGACCATAAAATAATCAATTCGAAATGATATATTTCGATTGCTTTACAAGTCGTGTTTGCTGTATGGCATTAAGGTGGGCACCCACTTAGTGCACATATCGCAATGGGTAAATTTTTTGACGTCATTGTTGTCTTATTGCTTATTCTCAAAATTTATTGATTTACTTTAGTAATACCCTTTTTAATTCTATTCCAAATTATGAGCAAAGAAAATTCAAGAAAAGCATTCATCAAATTTAAAATTCATTAATATCAGAATTCTAATGCTAAAAAATAATTTTTCTTGATGGACCATATATAAAATATCTTATAATTTCCCAGTAGGCTTTATAAGCAAACAGGTAAAATTAATTTCGAGTATTCACATATCATCTGAAATAATAAATCTACAACAGTTCCAAGTAGTTTTTCCAATGTTGACATTTTTCTTTTTCTTTGTATTTTATATCCTCAAGAGATAAGGTAACACTAGATAAAAATAAATATTTTACACTTATTCATGCTGATAATTTCAATCTATTTTTTAAAATAAATTTTCCCCAAGTGGTCAAAACTTTTCATAGCTTTGCAGTAAAACATAAAATCTTACTCATGCTACAATTGAATGAATAATAATGTTGTCGAATTGAATTTATTGAAAAGAAATGACTTTAAAAATAGGCTTAAGTTTTGGCTAACTTTACATCTGAAATAAAACTAATGACGTAAGATTTTCTTAGCAATGATATCAAATCAAATTATTTACAGCCCTCAAATCTTAAAGATATTAGTTAACCTTTTTCAACGAAGTTTAAGTTTATTCACAGTTTTGGGTCACATGTTTTTGATCATAACTCAAAGAAATATGTCCTGGGTGGCTTTATAATCAATCAAATGTGGCATAAGTTGCAGTTCCTTCAATCAAAAACTATAGTGTTGCTTTTATACTCGTCTTTTTCTGTTTTCTTTAATAAAATATATCACTTACCCCTTCACTTATTATAAATATATAAATCATATGGCCAAAAAATTTGCCTTCTCTCAGCCTAAATGACACCCCTGGTATAAGGTTTGTTACAATATATCTGAGCTTCAAGATCTATTCTTGCCAATGGAAAAGAAATTATTAATGGTGAATATTTTTCTTCGGAAAAATCAATGTCATTAAATATTATTATAGTTTTATGAAAAATTTCAATTGCTTCAAATTACAAAATGTACATAAAACAATTTAAAACTATTGTTTTCCTTAAAATGAATCCTAAGTCTTTTATATATTAACCTGAAAATACCATTAATAAACAAACACCTTCATAGAACCTTATTTTCAACCTGAATATCTATTTGGCAGCATTTTAATAATTTTGCTAACTAATTAAATGATGACAGTAAAAGGATATTTTGAAAATTTCAAAATAAGACATGATACAAAATTGTTTTGGTTTTTTCAATATTCTATTTTTCTAAGCTATTTCTTACCTTAGAAAGCCAAGAAGCTATTTCACATCCTACTCTAATTTTGTAAAATATTATCTACAAAGGAAATTACGGAGCATGGTACGGGGTAAGAATTTCAGGTTGATTAAATTGATAAATATTAATAAACTACCAATCAGCTCTTTTTTTTAAACCTTTCCTTTTATATTTATTTGTAATTCCCGGATTTAAGAAAAATTAAATATGTCCAGAGCAAGCAACAAAACTAAATGGAGCATGAAATTGTTTAAGAACTAACCCACTTAAAACCAACAAAGAAAAAACCAAAAATATATCAAGAATTTTGAGTGTGTCATAATAAGAAATCTTTAAAATAAGGTTGGTGTATGTCAACAATATGGTTAAAAAAGTTTAATTTATCTATCATTTTTATAGTCCTGAATATTATGGTAGATTATAATTCTCTTTTACAAAAATAAAACTTTTTCAATTTTTATTTTAATATAAAAACTTCCATAACATAATTGTATCTTTGGTTAAATTATTAACACGTAGTTGAATTACCATTTTTAAGGTTTTTGATTTTTAAAAATTTTTAAAACAAACAAACTTAAAGTAAAATATATTTTTCAAAATGTAAATAAATTTTTATTTGATTGGAACTAAAATTTTATTCCAAAGCAAATAAATATTTTAGGTCGACCTTGTTTAAGCAAAAAAAAACTTTTAAAATTCTACATCTAGGTTATTTGCTCGAATTGCTAATTTGAGAATGCCTTCTTTAAGAAGTTAGCATTGGATATCCATTCACACAAAACACACATTGAACGTCGTGTACTTACACAATATTACGAAAACATAACATTATCACAATCATTTATTATTATGTTTGAGGTCTCGTCAAAGTCCTGATTTTTTATTTGTTTATATTTTTATTCATTTCATGAATATTTAATGAGCCACTGCCATTACAAAAGGTTCTTATTGTAGTAAAGGCAGCTCATTTTTACCAAAATTTCATAAAGAGAATTTATTTTGTATATATATAAGAATTAATAATTAGTTCATTATTGCATTAATTTTTTTATAGAACATGAATAGATTATTAACGAGCATCAACTTCTAATTCTTTTTAGAATTAGATTTCATGTAATTAGAGTTCTATTTTAATATTAACACGTCAAATTTTGAAGATTTGGGTAATTTATTGCTTTCTTCTCATAATAATAATTAATAATTTAATTAAAAAACTATTCCCATATACATCACATATATCAACATATATCAAAAAGATAATAAAACATCAGAAATTCACTAAAACAGTTTTTTATTTCATTAAAATAAATTTTCTATATTTGTTATATAAAAAGATAGAAAATATCCTCATGAAATATTTTAGACAGAAGTTATCCAAGTATCGAAAGAAATTCAATTGAAAAAACATTTCGTTTAAATATAGCCACACATTACTAAAATATTCAAAGAAGGGTTTGGGTAGACAACTTCAAGTAATATTTTTTTATTCTTACTTTTCGATGCGTTTCCCGCTGTATTCATCCAGTGATCTCGCAAATTCTCAAATTCATACAGTCATGCTTCATCAATTTCATAACGTTCATTAACTTCCTGAAATTTTTCCTAAAACTGAACACTACAAAATCCATCTTAAGCCCCTTTCCTTATAATTGGTCCGATTTTAAATAAAAGATTTTCAATTCTATTATAATTTATAAACACATTTTTGAATAAACATTTTTGCTACTTATAAATAAAAACAGTTAAATTATCGCTCGCACAAAAAGGAGAAAATGAACTCTCTGGTCTGATTATAATAACAAAGCATTTTTTAAGCAAAAGAGAATGATTTTTCTAACAATTCTACAATGGCCAAGCCTTTTAATTTTAGAATTTTTTAATATAATTAAAATTGTAATTTTGATTAAATCTATTTAAAACCTAAAAATTTTCAAATTTTCTTTTCATTTTCTTAATAATTTATTAATTATTGCTTGCATGAGTATCGTAATTAACATAAACCACCACGAAATTGCGTTAAAGAATATTTCTCTTTTTTGTAAAGGAAAAACCGCACATCCTCTAACAATCACGAACTATAAACGAACAGATGGTGTTACTCAAATCATGCAATGTAGAGTGACTAATTAACGACTGTAAAAAAATACTTTTCATATCCTTTGTATGCATAATACAGCGAAGTAGCATATTTTAATATTAATTATTTTATGCAAATTATAAAAACACAAACTTGAAATTTTCAAAAGTATTCCAACCCAAAAATTTTTTGGCATCACTTTTAATTGTATCGCAAAAGTTAAAATATCATTTTTCAATTATAATTTTACAATATTATTAGATAAAAGATAGAGGTGACGCTTATTTGAGCAATAAAGAAACATTTTAAACGAGATATGAAGAGTATGAATTTTATCAATATTTATTTTGAAAAATAAATTCTGCATTCTTAATGCTCTTATTTACTTTGTTATAATGTGGAAAATGTTTCATTTTTCCTGAAAAATATACAAAAAATCCATAGAGTGAAATTTGCTTATTTGTGTTTCTAAATGGTCTTGAGAAAGTTTGTCTTGCTTATTGTGATCGACTTATGCATTAAAATCCTATTTTTTTACAGTACGTTAAAAATAAGTTTTTTGTTGTTTATCTATCGTAAACCTACAAAGAAATTTTATTAGTAATTAACCTCAAAAACCAATACTATAAGACAATAATATCTCGAGGAACATTATGTCTAAGTTACCAACTAAATAACGAAAATTGTAATCATGATTACCACAATTTCCATTCCCGCATTCTTTGTTGCCTTATGTGATGTGAAAAACCTTAGTTTTTCAAACATTTTCTCTTCTTGATTAGTAATATTTAAGAATCTGGTCGTTATGGAATGTACTAGTCTTAAACAGCAAGCGAATTTAATTTGTCCAAATTTTATGTTTTATATATCTATAGTTTCGCAAGTTTTTAATTTTTTTCATAGTAATTGAATAAAATTAACACATGCACTGCTTTTTAATAAACTTTAAATTGTTTCATCTTTAAAACAAAATTCACTTGCCTAGCAGGAATTATGCGTATCAGTGAATTATGATTAAAAAAAAGTAAAGAAAAATTACAAAAAAGAAAGAAGTGAAAAAGTGCCTGTTTTGGCTATTTTGCAGCCGTACTTTATCTAGTTAAGATAGTATCTATGGCGGCCTTATTTAAAAATTTTCAGTAACGACTTACCTGAAAAACTAGCAAACTGTAGCTTTTAGAAATTACCAGATTCTTGGTGTTTTTTTTTTTGGAGTTCTTTGGCAGCTCTACAATGTTAATTTTTGAAACGAAGTTGATTTTCAACTTTTTTGCTTCTGCCTTTAAATATATTGAAGGAATTAAAAATTCTTCTTTTGGTTAATTTTTTTAACATTTTAGCATTTTTCTTACTGGTTCAGATCGTCCGTGCAAGATATTCCAATTTTGAAGCTGAACTTAAGGCAAATTATTATTTATTCAATTTATTCACCTTTCAAAAATTCCACAGAATAATTCTTTTAAATTTAAAAAAAACGCTATAAACTCTAAATATACAAAGAAAATATATAATTTCTGTTAGTTTAAATAAACTAATACCAACACAAAAATGAAAAATCACAAAAACTTAGGAAGTACAGGTATTTTTAAAAAATAAACTCACCTCATTCTTATATGTAGTAGTAAATTACAAGAAAACAAAGGAAAAATACCATCATATGATATAATTTCAAGTTTTTTAATTAAGAAGTTCTGTGTGTAATAAAAATTTCTATAAAATATTGCTTGACCTAAATGTCTAAACAAAAATTCTTAAGTTCACATGTCATACATAATAAAGCCATGAAGGTTGCATCCATTTAAGAAATGTTGGCCAGGGATCAAAAAATTGTCTGCAATACGAAAATTGAAGGTCAAAGCTAAGAGTAGAGTTTTTATAAAATGTATAAAAAAAAAACAAAAGGCTTCCTTTACTTAGCAAAACGCAAGGAGAAGATGGTAAAGTTTTGTTTCTATAATATTTTATTTTTAACTCAAGATAATTGTTTGCGGCTTTTTATGTACTCTGTGCCCTGTTTACACCAAAAAACTATGTAAAAAATAAAAATGGTTGCGTTTTCTAAAATAAATTCAACATTTATAACTTTAGGTTAAAAAGAAAACCATTTCTTTAATTATCTAAAACATGAACATTCAAAATTGTTCCTTAGGTATACATACGAGTATATCCTTAAAATGAAAACATAAAATGAAGATATGGTTGATGTTATCGTTATATTTTTTTTTTGTTTTGTTTAATTCAAGGATATTTTTTTAACTCCATTAACTATTCCAAATCAACAGAAAAAAAGTTTGATTGTCATAAAAATGAATGAAATTTATGAATATTTACAAAGTAATTTTTTCTATTTTCATTAAATCAAATTAATTTATGGCCCTAGAGAAAATTACAAAAAAAAAATCATTAAAGAAAGTGATTCGATATTTTTAAAACAACAATTAAAAAAGTATTATTCTTAGGCATAATTGCTGTAGCTAACGGCATGAAAATAAAAATAATTATTCATCGTCATTTTCATCCTCATCTCCATATTAATTGGTAAAAGCTAAAGATATTTGAGAATTAAGCAAATTTTTCTACCCTTAAACTTTGAAAGAAAATTATTTAATATCTTTTTTTTACTGTCTCAAGATTATGATGGCTTAAATTTCGTTATGTTATGAAAAAAAAATCCCTAAATTTAGCTGACAGTTAAGAAAAGCTTTCACTTTCTTAACTGTTGTATTCAACCGGAGAATTAGTTAAATATTTAATTTTTTGGGATTGTATTATATTTTCCCAGTTAATGTTTTTTCTTTAATAAGCTTTTAAATTCCATGCGAAAATTTCAATTAAGAAATTCTGAGCAATTTGTTCATTTCTGGCATCATCGTAAGTATAGTCCTTTTTAGAAATTTCAAATTATTTTAGGGGGTTAGGTGGGTTTCAACGAATCAAAACGTGTACATTTTTGCGATTTTTGTTTTTTGATATATCATATGAAATATTTTATTAAAACGATTTACCATGTAAAGAATACATATTTTATTTGTACTTTGTAAAATTTATATTAAAAAATTTTGAAATTTTAACCAAAGGGGCCTTATTCCCTTTGACCCTTAAAAGAAAAGTTGTTTTCTCGTAGTCAGGATATCTCATGACAGATTCATCTGGAATTAAGAAACCAAAAATTTTCTGTTAGTGGATGGTGCTTTAACGAAAAAAAAAAATTAAGGTTTCCATTTTTGACAGAGTTGTGGACCAAAAGTCCCATTTTTTAGTAAAATTTGCACCCTTTATAACCTTGAAAAATTACTTAAAATAGAGAACAAAAAAATCATTCGTTTAAGCAGTAGAAAATATTATATAGAAGACGTTTGCAAAATTGGAAGAAGATCAGTTCATAACTTTTTGAGGAATCTTGACTACCAATTTCAAAAATAGAGTTTCGAAAAGAGCGCTTAAGCTTTTACATTTTAATACCACGTGGCCTTAAGGGCGGAATTCCCAAAGATCATATCTATTAGAATTTTACTCGGATCATTTCACTAACTTGTTATAATTTTTGAAATACCTGAACTGCTTTCCCTTACGATAATTATAAAAATTAGTTTTAAATGCTTAAAAAATGTTCCTTTCTTAAATTTTTTAATTATATGATTTATTTCTTTTTAATTTTTTGTACGTTTTCGCTTATATTTTATTTGATTAATACAGCAAAAAAAAGTGAAATAATTTCAAGGTTAAGGATGTAAAACATAAGCCCGAAAGGTATTTTGTTGTTATTCAACTAAAATGGCTTACTCCGACTTCTAGGATCTTTCTTGAATCTTTAGAATGTTGATATTAACAACTTAAAAAATGCTCTCATAATTGGATCGCTCTTATACAATTGATATCAGTCTGATATACATAGTTAAAGTAACAAAATTTCGTTCTTGTAATTCAACTAATGAGTGTCTGAAAGCCAGAACAAAAATATCAATAAAAACTTGAGCAATTAGCAAATAAAAATAAAATTTGTTTATGATTTGATCAGAATAATGGCCAAATTTTCAGACAATTAAAAATCATTTTCAGGAATCTTTATTGAAACACCTAACTTCACCGAAATATCCTATTTTAAAATTATCAATACAAAAAATTCACTGTCGAAAAAAGAATAAAATCTAGTATTTTCACATGTTGTTGGTCCCTGTATTTTAATTAATAATTTTATGTGATATAGATGAATTTTCCTGTTTCTTACTTTACTTACATCAAAATTAAATTCCATTATTTAAATCAATTACTTGTTAAACACGTTTTTATGCATCTAAACCAAAATCGTTTTATTAAAAATTGAAGATTTTGTCATGAAAATTTTTGAAAAGACTTGCAAAGATGTTGTCACCCCAACTTTCTCCTCTAGTGTAAATACACTTCTTACAACAATTTAATGCTTATGGAAAAGCATTTTTGGAATTGCCTCTAAAGCTAAAGCTATAAACATTTTAATTTCAGGAATAGAAAATTTCTTTTGTTATCAGTGTTTGATTTAGAACCAACAATTGTAACTTGTAAATGAGTAACCTAAATAAAGACTAAAATAAAATTTAAACTGACCCGAGTTATCCTGCTAAACCGAAGATATGAAAAACCATCCTTCTAATGATATGCAATATGAAATCATATTGAGCTAAAGATGAAAGTTTTGAAATCAGGGTCCAATTTAAGTCAACTATAGTTTGAAACCACGACCAAAAATTTCAAGCAATTATATATACAGTTGCTTACAGTAAATTTTCCAGAGTTGATACTTTGTAAAAATAACATTTATTATCTTTTCGCAGATAATATCTGTAAGTTATTCCGATGTATGTTAAACTGCTGTTCACGGAAGGCGTAGGAAATTTCTATCTATGGAGGAAATAGTATTGATTGCTTCAATAAGTTTTCAAAAAAAGGCTTCCGAATAGAAAAAATGTTGATTTTTGATTAAAAAGAATTCATTTTGAATTTTTTTGAATTGCTTACGAAAAGTCATCATCGATAATTTTAGAAAATAAAATTTTTACATGTTTGCATTTTGAGCATTTGATGAGACACAATAAGAAGGAATATTCTTTTTAAGGCTCAGATTTTTGTAATATTTCCTTGAAGAAATCTATGATTTCTTTGTCAAACATCCTTGATTCTAATTTAATTTAGTGTTATTGCGCTCATATATTACGGTCTTTAACTGCGAATATTCTGTTTAAAAGAATTTTAAGTGTTAATACCTCGTTGGTTCAATAAATTAATTTTGTTTTTTATGAACTTTATGAAAGAAACTTTTAGCTAACAAGATTCTACACTATTACATGCTACTCTAAGTAGCTTGATATAAATTTTTAAATTAAAAAGCATACACAAAATGTAACCTTTTATTTTATATAAAAAGTTTTAAAAATATATTAAAAACTATATATTTCACTTGCATAGATTACTTTTGTTTAATTTTTGACAGAAATTGTCACGAAATTTAATCAATATTTATTTTTAAATTATAAATCCACATTAATTCAAGAGATTGTATAAATCTTTTGCAAGCAATCTTTGAATAATGTAAAAAAAAACCTAAATTATAATTAATTCTAGCTGTGCTCTGCTTTAAAGAGTTCTATAAGGTCGGCATGCAAATTTCAGACTGTTAATAAACATTTAATATTTTTACACACTTTCTACATTTCATACCAAAATTAAAAATCCATGAAAAAGAGTTCTGTATATAATGATGCTATAATCATAGAATTGAAAAAAAAACAAATAAATTAAAATATTTAAGTAGAAAGATCTGGAATTAATGATTCCCTTAAATTGTATCACAAAAGAACAATTAAAAATAAATTTAAATTTTATGAATTTTTATGTCCAGACACATTTTAATGCGTACAGTTAAGACACAAACAACAACTATGATAACAAGTCCTTAAAGTAATAAATTATCTAAAAATAAGAGAAGCAGGAGTTCTATTACAAAATAAAGCTAATCCTGCTGTTATACCACCTGCAGTCTATGTGTAATTTTATCATTTAAGTCATTCAATATAAACAATTTTTTTTAAATAGAAAATTTTCAGTTTTTACTTAAGACCTTTTCTGTTAAAAATTAATTATGGATTTTAATTTTCCCTTTAAAAATGAATTTGCTTTTTTCTTCTTGATATCTCTGGTAAATTTGCAATTACTTTTAACTTAAAGATCATATGACACTTTCAATAAGACAAGTGTCTAGACTTGAACTGAAATCAATAAATCAAAAAGGATATTACTTTTCAAAACACAAGAAAGCGTAAATGAAAAATAAAAAAGTTTTATACTGTTGAAACTTATTCCTGTAAATATGTATGTACTTTTCTCTGTACAAATATAATCGACCATTGGATCACGGAGGGAGCTTAAGCTTCTTAAAAGCTTTATAAATTGTAAAAGAGGTAGATGAATACAGTGGTTTTTTTGTAGGAATCGTTTTTTTTTTTTCTTTTTTTGTATTCTAGAAGCCAATTAAGAGTTCGTTCAATATTGTCCATTGAGTTCATTGTTTTCAAGTTCCTCTTTCAATATTTAGAGATAAAGTTTTTAGACTTTTTGTATCTGATAAGTAATTGTGAATACCCTCAGGAAATTTTCTGATTTTATTCCATTTGTGAACGGATAAATTTGCCAGGATCTGCATTGATTCCGGAAACAAAACTGAAAGATTCTACTAACTTATACTAAAACTATTTCTTAATTAAAGAATAAAATTTCTAGAAATTTTTCATTACGCTTAAAACATTCAATTATAGAAATACAAAATATAAAACTTTTACAATCATTAGGATTTAATTATTTATGATATTTAATTGCTTAATAAGTATTTTCGCTTTTCATATTTCTGAAATTTTTCATTTAATAGAATATTTTCTATGTTCATCCCAGATTTTTTGCTTTTCTTGATTAAGCCTTGTACAGACCAATGCGTTTTTCATTCGCACGCCGGACAAGATTGTAAAACGGGTGATGTATTTGCTCTAGCTATAGCTAGAACAAAATTGTTTTGCTTTTGTTTTTTGTCAGTAAAAGGACACTTTATGGCCTTCAAAATTTTTCTTTTACTTTAAATTTTTGTTGTGCTTATTCTAAAAGGGATAAGAAATGATTTTATTACTTTTAGAGAAGCATTTTGTGGCCTTCAAAACTTTTGGTGTACCTCTAAAAGTAATAAAATCATTATTTCCTATCCCTTTTAATATAAATACAACAAAAATTTCCATTAGAACTAAAATTTAAAATACAACAAAAATTTTGAAGGCCATAAAGTGTCCTTTTACTGACAAAAACAAAAACAAAACAATTTTGTTCCAGCTATAGCTAGAGCAAATACATCACCCGTTTTACAATCTTGTCCGGCGTGCGAATGAAAAACGCATTGGTCTGTACAAGGCTTTAGACACCTATAAAACTCAAGACCTGTGTTGGCTAAAGCCTTGTACAGACCAATGCGTTTTTCATTCGCACGCCGGACAAGATTGTAAAACGGGTGATGTATTTGCTCTAGCTATAGCTAGAACAAAATTGTTTTGTTTTTGTTTTTGTCAGTAAAAGGACACTTTATGGCCTTCAAAATTTTTGTTGTATTTTAAATTTTAGTTCTAATGGAAATTTTTGTTGTATTTATATTAAAAGGGATAGGAAATAATGATTTTATTACTTTTAGAGGTACACCAAAAGTTTTGAAGGCCACAAAATGCTTCTCTAAAAGTAATAAAATCATTTCTTATCCCTTTTAGAATAAGCACAACAAAAATTTAAAGTAAAAGAAAAATTTTGAAGGCCATAAAGTGTCCTTTTACTGACAAAAAACAAAAGCAAAACAATTTTGTTCAAGCTATAGCTAGAGCAAATACATCACCCGTTTTACAATCTTGTCCGGCGTGCGAATGAAAAACGCATTGGTCTGTACAAGGCTTAAAGCTGATCCATAATTTTTCAAGTACTTTCGATGTCTAACAAAAATTATAAAGAGTTGAATAGTAATGCGAAAGTATCAAAGAAAAAGTGAAAATAT
Source organism: Acrocera orbiculus (assembly GCA_947359355.1). Taxonomy (NCBI): domain Eukaryota; kingdom Metazoa; phylum Arthropoda; class Insecta; order Diptera; family Acroceridae; genus Acrocera; species Acrocera orbiculus. The sequence goes on from OX375757.1 coordinate 16,394,888, forward strand.
GGGGTGTAATATTTGTTCATCTTATCAAAACTTTAAAAGGTTTTATTGACCTACCAAGCAATCATCAAAGTTTCTTATTTCGGGGTAGTACTTTAAATTTTTTATTGATCAACAAAAATCTTCTGCACTCAAATAGCAGATAGTTAAGCATGTCATCCACCTGTTGGTAGAATTTGTACCTAAAAGTTATGTATTTTGCTATTTTGTGGAGGTAAATGATTGAAAGAAATTTAAAGTTAGAAAAAGCGGTGACGAAAAAAAGGCTTCAGTGCGAATGGTTGTTAAATGAATCTTAGAGTCAAAATTATCTGATCTGAACTTAAAAAAAGCTCAACTTTGTTTATTATGATCATCAAATGCATTTCTATGAACATTGAACATATTTTGCCCAGCGGATGTTAGTTTTATACGTTTGTTAAATTAAAAAAGTGAATTGCTCTTGGATATCTTGAATTCGAATATTTTAATGATTTTTACAAGTTAAAAATTGAAATATTAGAAAAAACATGGGGTATTTTTTTCAGTTTCAAATGAGCAGATAAATAGTAATTAAATATTTACCATGTGGTACTGCGTTTTAATTGAATTATAAATGATCTTGAAAACCTAACACTTTTATTAATTTAAAAATTGTTACTCTTTAAAAATATTTTTTCAGTTAAATATGTATAATAAATACTCCTTTGGATTTTAATATAACGAAAGTTCTTCATTTTAATCAAACTTTCAAATAATAATGAATCTAGTTACACAATCATTTTAAATACCTTTATTTTTTGTTTCGTAAGTAAATTTTTTTAAGTAAAAATTTTTCTATTATCTTTTAATAGCTCCAGATGAAATTCCTTGATTTTTGCAAAGACCGAAAAAAACTTATCATCAAACTTATGCATAATTTATTTTTATAGCATTTTATATTACATACTTAAAGTATTTTATTTTTCCATTTCTCTTCTACAAATTTGACACTTAAAAGCTGCAATTAGGTTGTAAAAATAAAGAAGTTTTTCTAAGAGCCAGGAAATATTTTAAATAACAACTAAAGTATACTTGAAACTATTTTTCACTGTATCGTTTACTCTTAGCTATAAGTAGAGTAATCAACTGAAAAAAATAAATTACTTTGTGGTGTCCTAGTGAATATATATCTAAAGAATTCTTTCATTTGTTACGTGTAGTAAAAACTTATATTTCTCCATTGCATAGTGTTGGAAAAAAAGACTATTGTCAAGCTATATAGTGAAAATTAAGGGCGTTATCCCGCTTTCTAGCTTTACTAACATAATAGTTCTTTCTTTTTTTTTTGTCTAATTTAAATAACAAAATGTAGTTCAGTATTTTGCACCAAAAAAATAATTCAAGGCTTTGCCATTATCTCAAGTAATTGGATGAGTTTAAAACTTGCTAGTAACATGTATCATAAATATTACAAAATAATGGAGCCAAATGAAATAAAGTTGATAAATAATATAAAATTTAGAAAATCCAAAGAAAAACTTTTGAAAATTTATCTAAAAGTGAAGATGTTACAAAAAGATAAAAAACTTAATCAATTATGTATCATTACTAAGATTTTAACCTTTAAATTTCACATTTTATCCATTTGATATAAAATTAACTACTTTCCTTCTTTTATATCCAAATCTTATAAACTTCGTATCATAATAAGTAGGAATAAAAATATTTTTACCACAGTATTTCCAAACATCTTTCAAAAGTTTTTCCAAAACTTATATCCGCCACCCTATTTAATTTTTGAAGCTGAAATTCTCTTCCTCCCTAGACTAGTTATATAAAACTCTTAAAATACAAGTAACCTTTGAATAAAGATTGCCACACTTAACATTGTAAGCACGTTTAGTTTGTTTTTTTTTTCTTGGTTCCTGAATACAAAATAAAATATATACATATATATGTATATATATATATATGGGTGCATTCAAGCAAATTTTTTCCTTTAGATACATTCTTTATAACTTTTTTTGTCGAAAAAATAAGTTTTTGATATAACACATCAAAATTCTATACTCAACTTCAAGCTTTATATTTATATTTTTTTAAATATTAATATAGAAAAAATTAGAACAAAAGAACTGTCTATTTTTCAAATAAAATAAGCAAATTAAACACAAATAAGTATAAAATTATGTGAGTCATAAGGGTGGTCATAGTCCGCATGCAAACCCCTCAGTTGACAATTATTTGCTTTTGAAGGTACTGAAAAAACTTTAGATACCTAAGTACTGAATTGTTTTTCACTTGTATTTTTTCTTTTCTTTATTTTTTGACTCAAATATTTTATGTTTCATGGAAACTGCAAGTAAAACCTCCGGAGGAATATTTTGGCTAACTTCCACTGAATTTTATTCAACATCCGATATCAATTCTCTTCATTGATAGAAAGTTGGCAACCAATGTTCATTACGACCTCTGCTAATCGGCCTATAATATAGGACTAAATTGTTCAAGTCAATTATTTTTATTTTTTGTCGACTAAAACAAATCTGAAATTATGAATTCTGGTCACGAAAGCTATATTGGTTTGGGTCATTCACTTGTAATTAAATTGTTATTCTATAAATTTAGAATTTTAAAATGTATTTTTTGTTTTATGCAATATACTTTGGTAGTAGCCTTTATAAAAATATATGGGTCAAAATCCTTATAATTAAAATATCATTTGTATAAAAGTTTTTATAAAATCATTCAAATAGTATTTCAATGAAAATTATAATCATAAAACTTTTTCATATTTGTGTAGATATTCATTAGAACTACTTTTATAAGTCTTAAAAATTTCTAATTATTTGAAAAATTATCTAATTATTAAAAAGCTCTCAGGAAAGTATTAAAATTTACTTGGATTGATTGAAATCATTCAGTGAGAAGTGTTAACAATTAAACATTATTTATATCAATTTATATCAATAATTTTCAACAACTGGGTGATCCTAGTTAAATTCTTATTCCATTACATAACTTTGGTGAATCTGATGATTAACTTGTCCTTGAACTTTAAATGTTGATATAAAACGTCTTTAAGGATGATGTCATTTGGAAGCATCAGAATATTTTTCAAAAAGTATTTAGAAAACTGAGTAGAGCCAGGCACGTTAATCCAAAAGTGACTTCATCTCAAATTTTCACGCAGTGTTTCTTCTTTAGTTCTTCAAAGGAAAAATAAACGTTGCCGACTAATCGCCTGCTAATATTAAAACCAATTATTTTTACATCTCTTAAATTTTAACTAATTTATCAATTTAAAGGTTTTAAAAACACTTTTGAAAAATTTTAATTATATAAAATTGTAGCACTGAAAATGCGATTTCTAACATTTATTTATTTTGTATTATGTATTTGCATATCATTATTATTCCAAGAAATTTCCTTTAATCTGTTCTAAAGCAAACGAGACAGCTATAACTTGGCCACTACATCACACAAAATTACCAATTATATAGCAGAATTGTGGCCACATTAATGCATTAATCACAAAGTGAAGCCCAAGCATTAGAGTGGATATTTCAACGTAATATTTTATATAATGTTGGATATCTACTTTGCAAGCACGCTAGACAAAATAGAATTGATGAAAAGAGTAATGTAAATTACGTATAAATCATGGAAAATGTCTCGTAGGAGAAAATAGATGATGCTACAAGATCTGAAAACTAAAATATTTTATTTCACCAAAGCTTTTTTCAACTTTAAATTTCTTGAGGCAATATGCTGGCAAGATGTTTAAATATTGAATATAAAACAAAAATGCTATAAAAAATGAACACGCCAAAGTCTAAATTAAGTTCTTTGTTATTTTTACTCCAAAAAAAGTAACAACAATAACAACTTTCAAGATAATGAAATACTTTCACTAAGCTTTAGCGTTAAATTTGTCTAAAAATTTTCAGGATTGCAGCCACAATTACTGTGTTCAATGATATTGTGCAAAGTAAACTTGATATTTTTAAATGTCTATTAAGAATAATTGAACACCTTATTGGTGATTATTTACTCTAAACCAAATTATCAACCAATCTCCTGAGTGCAACTGAATCTCTTCCTCTAATGAATATTTGAAAGCCTATTTAGCATTCTCTATTTAAACAAACGAAATGATCAGAATTAATGTTAAAAGTCTTTAAGAGCATAGCAAAACTATCAAAATATCATTTTTTGCACCACCAAAAAGTTGAAATATTTAATGTGAAAAATTACTTTATTGCCGCAGAAGTAGGCTAGAAGTAAAATTTTTAGAAATAGCACAAGAATGTTAATAAATTCGCACTCCAAACATTTACAGCAGAATTTTATAATTTTTTCATCGAATGTTTCTTATATATTTTTCATGTTACTTATTATATCCACTTAACTAAACTTCACTTTTGCTTTATTTAATTTGAAATTATGCCACAAAAATTAAACGAACATATTTTATTTAGTAACTTCAAATAACTTTCTGCTTACTACTAAAGATTTTTTCCGTAAATTATAAAAAATTTTATACACCAAAAGATTAAAAGAATATTAGAAAAAAAAACATTAATTAAATTGAAAATATGGGCATAATTTTTCAGTATCAACCCATTCGTTTTTTTAGTCCTAAGTTCATGATTGCAGCAAAAATACTAAATAAGTATGTAACAAAAGCTACTTAACTATAACTTTTAGAAAAATTCTTGTAATTTACATTACTAGTCTTTGACTGTTCATATTTTCATGAGTACTCATCAGCATGTGAAGGCTTAAGCTATATTACACAAAATTTGATTGAAAAAATATAATTAGTAATTATAAGAGCATCTACAATGATAACTAGAAATAATAATTTTATTATTAATCAATATTCAAAAAGCATGATTAAATTAAAATTTGTTAACAATTACCTTTGAAATTTACATATTTTGAAAATCAATAAACATAACAACCAGCTATAATCCTTTGTTGTAAGTAATATTTTTTTAAATTCTCCCCTTTTTTATTTAGTAATTAACATACAAAAATGGTCAGTACAACATTAACTACAATAGTATCAACCACAGGGAGAAATAATACACACTCATACCAGCATACTCAGCAATCACCAGTAGGACATAGTTATTATTTTACACCTGTCGTTGACCCTAAAAATATTTTATCAATACCAGCCCAACATACAACAGATTTGGATAATTCATTGACCACAATTTCCACATCAGCAGCTAGTTTTAAAAATGATGCGGTTTCAATAGAACCAAAACCATCATCGTCAACATTAAATGATCAAATTTCATTACTTTTTCCAAAATGCCGTCCTAAAAATGATATCAATTTAAATTCAATGCAAGGTAATTGTGAAAGTAAATTGAGCTCACCACTAACATCATCGATGAGCTCAGATTCACCATCCTCGGTAACGCCTCGGATTTCAACAAATCCATTTTTAAATATTAATCAGGATAGAAATAATACTTTAAAATATTATTATTCATCAGATAAAGAAGATACGTGGAATTATCAGGATATGCCACGTAAACGAAACTATAATAGCTTAACAAATCAAAATCCTTTTATTAAAGATAATCATTGGGAGACAAGACATAATACAACACCAGCTAGTACAGTCCTTAATTCACCGGAATTAACTGAAAATGAGTCAAGAAGTCATTTTTTACAAAAACAACATATTAAAGTTGGTCGTAGCCCCATTAGCCATTCTGATTCTAGAGATGATTTAGAAGGGCCCAAAAGGAATGATATAATATCTGAAAGAGCTATTCTAGTACACAATGATGTATCTGAGAGCTGGCAAAGTAAGTAATTCATTTTTTTCTATTATTTTATATTAGATAAACCTTTTAGATACTTCTTATCTAACTGCAGATCTTCGAGTTGCTCCTGCTAATGACAATAGTGTTGAAAATGGTGATAGTGTTGTAGATAGCAAGTATATTAGAGACAAAAATGATAGCTATATAGATAGGAATTATGAAATGAATCAAGAATCTAAGCATAGGATAATAGGTGAGTACTCTTGACATTATTAATTAATTTTATTAAGCTCTAATATACGTAAAATTTCTTATTGAATGTGATTAAAATATGTAATCCTCTTAATTATTATCCCAGATCTAGGTAATAGGATTCATAATTGGTTTTTTTATTGAATGAAAAATTCTGTATAGATAAATTTTTACTTAAAATAATTTTTCAGTAAAATCGTAGTGAATTTAAGGCAAAAAGCTTCATAAAATTGTACTTTGGTTCGAGGCTTCTTCAGGTCAAATACTAATGACTCTGTAAAATATTTTTTTAAGTTCAACTAAATTAGAAGTAAACCATAACTTACGCTAAGTGTAAACTCAGTACAGAATTGTTTGTATTATGACTAAAAAACCTGTCCTATTGTTGAAAGGCCATCCCAAGATTCCAGGCAAAATTATCTGTTATTGCTTGATAGATATCAAAGAGCGTTATGAATGCTTGTCTGAAATACCCTTCTTTGTTGTCATATTGATAGCTGTAAATTGAAATCGGAGATCATGTCGTTTAATTACTTCTCCAATTTAGTGATAGCAAAATCAGATTTCATTGAAAAAGTATTTTCCAAAAATTTTACTGACATAATGGACTGGGGAAACGGATTTTTACACCTCCTAGGAGTGAATGATCAAAAACAAAATTATTCAGTATTATATTAAACGCGAAGTAGTAAAACAAAAGTCCATTGACACTGTGCTAAAAGCAGACATAGCGATTAATTATCCAAAGTAATTAATAAATTCACTGGATTCCCAGTGATGTCGTCCTATATTACAAAATTTTTATCAGTAATAACTCTAAAAAGGCATATGGCTTGCAGTTAAAAATTCAATAAGTAAAATGCCCTATTTAGCTGTTTTGAAATCATATTATAAAATTTGAAAAATCATGCGCAAATCTTACTAAAAGGCATTAACAGAGATGATAGCAAGCCGAAAAAACTGAGGCTGCCAAAAAGGAAGATTATATAGAGTGAAATGGCTCTTAAGATCTAAGAGTAAAATTTCAGAACCTGGAATAACCAAAGAAAACTTTCGATGGCTCATGATCGCATGTGTAGCTAAAATTATTCCTTGAGATACTTATTTTCATTGGTGAATAAATTGTATTATCTTCCATTAATAATGGCAGTTAGATTCACATTTAAACCATGTTCTTAGGACTGTTGGTTATTAATAATACGGGAACTATAACTATTTATGTTATAATCGTATTTATTGAATTGTTCTTTCCAAAATTTTCATACAAAAAATTTGTTTGAGCCAGGTTTAAATGCTTCCTATTTCTCTGAAATAAAAGAAGTTGAATTAGCAATAGCTGAATGCTCGGTGTGTAGAGCTTAACTGAAAGCAAATCATAAAATTGATAACATTTTAATAGATCATATTTCTCAAAACTCTCTCATTTGCCTTTTGCAGTTCCTATAGAAAAAACAGCAAAAGGCTACAGTGCGACATGTTTGTGATTGGGTTCGCTTATTTTAAATTATTAATATTCTTTTTATTTATTGATATTCCTTTCAATTCCTTGCAGTTGTCAAATTTCACTAAACGATTCACGTTTAACAGCTATTAATTTTTTTTTGAAAACCCCATGAAATATCAAAAATGAAATCAAAGTGAAAAATATAACAGCTGTTCTTTTACTTTATAACACCTTCAAAATATTGGATTTTTTCTGCAAATTTAAATTGTTTTGAGCTCAAAATTTAGCTTATTGTGTATTTTTTGCGAAATCAACTTGAATTTTTATTATTTTTTTCGAATTTTTTTGAAATATTTCCCAAATATATAAATATATTCCATATACAGATTACGATGGCTCACCTCGTCGTATTGGTAACTCTGATAATCCAAAAAAGGACTATCGGATTTCAAAAGTACAGCATATAGGAAAAGGTTCTACTTCATCATCGGCAATTTTTGCTGCTCGGCCAGGTTTTCCTCAAGTAAATTCAAATATAACAGAAAAATATATAACAATTATATAATTGAAAATATTTTCATAGCGTATATTATATACACAAAGGAACGATACACCCCCACCAATATTTAATCAACAGCTAAATAATGCCGATGATACTAGTAATGATGTATCCGAAATAGGAACTTCATCAGAACTAACAATATCTGAACCACCAAAAACTACATTCGATTATCTTTATGAATTTTCAGAAACACGTAAAGTTCTTGAAGAATTTTTTAAATGTCCTTCGAATGAAGAAAGGCTTCTTACAAATGGAAGTGATGCTGATAGCATTGTAATATAATTAAAAGTTTTAGTTAATGGAATTAATTTGCTAATATTATATATATATATATATTTCCTAGGATATACATTATGAAATTCGTGACAATAATGATGAAGAAACAAATGATTTTATTAATCAACGACTTACTACAAGCCCTTTAGATAATTTACAGGAAAATGAATCTGACACTCATCAGAACACTAGTTTTGAAAATGGTGTTGAAATTACAAAAAACACAAATAATCATGAAATTGAATTATTTTTGGATTCAGCTAGCCGGAGTAGTGAAGAAATCGAAAATAATGAGAATAGCTCCAACCATAGTCATTTTCATAAGAGAAGCTTTAGGTATTCACCAGATCTTGTGGAATATGAATCTAACTATGAAGATTTAGAATGTAAGTAGCTTTTTTGTTTGTATTTAAAATGTTCATTTATTGTAAATATAGAATATCTTATTATAATTACTACTTTAGATAATTACTTATCTAAAGATATAATTTACATGACAATCATAGATCTATTGGACATTTCTAACCTGGAAAGTCAATTTCACTATACCATAATTTGCTTGAATTTCATATTTTCGTTTTTTCTGTTGTCAGATGATTAAAAAAGAATTTAACCTTGTTTTTAACAATAGAATTCACATTAAATCAAAAAACACCATTCAACAGAAAATACACTTATTTATTGTTGTTTTGTCTAAATAATTATTTAACTGTCAAATCCTTGCTGGTCAAGTATGTTTCACTTGTATTTGGCCTTCATTTTGGCCAGTAGATGATTTGGTATTGAAATTCTTAGCCCTGTTTTTTATACAATAATTAATTACAACTTTTTCTTTAATCCATTTCTTGCTGAGCGTTCGGCTTCTTTGCTTTCCTGGACTCCTTAATGCCAAAAAGTCTCTAGTAATAACACTTTTCTGCTTTCAGTAGAAACACAGGTGACTAAAGTAGCTCTATATTAATTCTAATAAAAATGTAGTTGATCTATCGCAAAAAATTCTGAACTAGGCCCCACTATATCATGACTCAAATATAGCAGTCTTCGTTTAGAAAAGAGTCGAACTACTAATGAAAAGGAAACAAAAGCATATAATGCCATACTAAGAGCTATAAAATTTTACGTTTTGCAAAAAATTATCCTAATTACAATTGCTTTTAAGGAACAAAACAAATCAGTGTCACTTATGTGACTGATAACTTATTACCAGTTATTATCTTCGCATATTTCAAAAATTTTGGTTTCACGCTACATAATCTTTAGTTTTAGCTGTTTATTTGTCAATTTTGAAAAATAAAAATGCAAAAAATATTTCAATGTTGATTTAAATGGTCAGTTTTTTTTTCGATCAATATTTATTTCTTGAAATGTTATAAATGTGTCCTGAAACATGGAAAGTCTGGTCATAGCAGTAAAATGATTAAACATTATTTTTATAACAAGGGTGAAAACATATATGAAAAATTTTAACATGAGTCGAAATCAAAAACACTTAGGGACCTGCAATTAGAATGTAATTACCATAAATAATGTATTTTAAAATTATTCACTAAAGTATTAAAGCTATAACTATGTATTAGTGAAAAAAATCGAAATAATTTAAATTATTTTAAAAAACTCTTGATTTGATTTGATTATTCAACCCGAAGCAGTAAATTTAATTTGTTAAATTTTGGAATAAATAATCAAGTGTGGACTCTGTCGATTAGTGTTAATTCGTTTTATAACTTTTTTTGTATTATTTCAGGTATGACGGGACATGGTCTTACATTATATTCAAAAAATTATGCACTTAGTATGCCTGTTCTAGAAGATGGATTATCAAGTGGTCATGCATCAGATACAGATAACAATAATCCACCTATATCTGGGATATCAGTTCTAATGGATAGAAGAAAAAATATCGATAAAAATGAATCTATACCAATATTAAATCAAAATGATACTCATTCCAAATCTCCTATACCACATAGAGAAATAACAGAGGAGTGCTTTCATGATGATATCCATTTAAGTAAAAATCGTGAAACGCAAGGCTTAAGTCCGAGCAATAGTAATAAAGTTTTTAAAAATATTGATCCTGAACTAGATTCCCTTTATTCAATAAGTAAGCTATAATCAATATCTAAATGTAATAAATGTTTAAATATTTTCTATAATTATTTATTTAAGATACATTCCGGCACTCCTCGGATATTACACAAAATACACCACCACCACCCGCTCCTGAACCACACCGCAAATTTAATTTAAATTGCACAGAATTAGAAACTGAAAATAGTTTAACTGCCTTAAAAGATTATCGTCCACAAAAGCAACGTACAAAAATTGAAAAACCATTAAATACTATATCACCTGTAGTTTCACCCACATTAGTAGCATCTGAAAAAATTAATATGACACCAATCCTTGATTCACCAGTATGGATACCACGACATAATGATTCTAATAAAAATTTTCTTTGTTCTGAAAGTCATTTGAAAAATTTAAGCGGTGATGAAGATGATATAGATACTGACTTAGAAACTGATCGTTTACTTGGCCATCAAAGAATCGATGATCTTGGTTTCTATGATGAAACTAAAACATGGGATCAAAAATCTAGATCTATTTTGTCAACATCTTTATCAAAATTTTCACCAAAGGTGCAACAAGCTAAAAATTCAAGTACAAACTTTTTAAGACAAGGTTTGAACTCATTATTGCCGAGTACACCAGAAGTTATTCTACCTACAGTTTCACCTAAAAATTTAACAAATAAATTATTAGATCTTGAGGATGATATAACCTTGGAAAATGATGATGATAATTCTCCAGTTAAGGCACCTGACGTACAAAATACAATTACTGAAAGTCCTTGTAGTTCAAGTAAATCAAAAAAGAGTACTGATAAAAAAGCAAAGAAAAATAAAAATAAAGAGGGTAAGAAATGTCTAAATTAGTAAAATGATATTTTTTTTATATAAAATGTTTAACTTCCATCCTTATAGTCCTTATTGAGGGTGTTTTGTTTAGAGCAAGATATCTGGGCTCTACACAACTTGTATGTGAAGGTCAGCCAACTAAATCAACAAGAATGATGCAAGCTGAAGAGGCAGTCTCAAGAATTAAGGTATAAAATGTAATTTAAAAATATTGCTGTCATATTTTCCATTTTAAGCTAGAAAAGATCAATTGGTATTTTCATTAAATTAATTTAAATTGAAAAGCTAACATAATTTTACAGCATATATTTAATGAATTTTCATTTTTTACTATCTTCACCCTTTTCCTTTCACTATTTAAAGCTAGCGTTTAATTCATTTTCCATATACCTCTCATTAGCCACTAAAGATATAATACTCAGTTCTTTCTTTAAATTATATTTTCTGGTTTCAAACAAGTCAAAATGCTTGTTTGGACGGATTGAAAAAAAAAGCATATATCTAGTGAAAACGGTGTTTGGTTCCTCGTATTTTACTACATTTAACTGCATTCATCAAGTCTTATGAATGTATTCGTTAATGATTGGACAAGTTGTTTTTACCATCGTCACTTGACCACAGTGGCCACTAGGGAAAATGATATTTTTATGTAAAGCTCTTGCGCTACCTACGTATGTCCAAGTATGTTCGAAGTATGTCCAAATTTCTTTAAAAAATATTTGAGCCAAGTCTACTGTCGATCACAGATTTAGTCGTGTTGACTTTGCCTTATTAAAACTTAATTACTTCTGAGGAATGACTCGATTTTAAACTTTTCTGTTGGTAGTTGCAGATTTTTTCAACGGTTTTCTTGGTTTTTTCTCTCGTTTCTTGCAAGACTTGAATTTTTTTTGTATATCTTTTAACTATATTATTTTTTGAAGAATATTTATAGAAATTGTTGAGCTTCGGAAAACTTTATAATCATTCACTATAGACAGAACTTTAATTTAGATTCAATGGTTAAAAAAGGCTGTTCCATTTCTTCTAAACTGCAAGAAATACATCTAAATATTATTTTTTAAATCCACATAGCTAAATATTTTGTGCTCTTTATTTTTAGTTAATATACTAAAATTTTACAGTGCTCGTTAAAACAAAGTTATAAAACCCCAAGAACGTTCTTGTTATTATTTTTTCATGCATTTTGTTATAGGACAAAAAAAAATTGAGTTTATTCTAAAAAACTATGTCTTTTCTAGCTTTAAAAACTAATCAGAAATCTGTTTAAAAAAAATTTTTAATATGTATCAATTTTTTATTTTTTTCAAAACTTTTGCTGCCATTTCCTCAATCGCAGGCTTTGGTAAGTTGCTTTTATTTTGTAATTATATACGTCACACCATGAAAGCTTAATTTTAATTAAATAAATGCAAATAAAAAAAACGTAACTCTTTTGTTATTGACTATGCAGGCACCAGATGGTGAAGCTCAACCAAGCACTGAAGTGGATTTATTCATATCAACCGAAAAAATAATGGTTTTAAATACAGATCTCAAAGAAATAATGATGGATCATGCTCTTAGAACTATATCCTATATAGCTGATATTGGTGATTTAGTTGTTTTAATGGCACGTCGACGTTTTGTACCGCAGGATATGGAAGAAGCACCTAAAACAAATCGAACACCAAAAATGATTTGTCATATTTTTGAAAGTGATGAAGCTCAATTTATAGCACAATCAATTGGTCAGGCATTTCAAGTGGCATATATGGAATTCTTAAAGGCAAATGGAATTGAAGATCATAGTTTTGTTAAGGAAATGGATTATCAGGAAGTCCTAAATAGCCAGGAAATATTTGGTGATGAATTGGAAATATTTGCCAAAAAAGAATTACAAAAAGAAGTTGTTGTACCAAAAGCTAAAGGGGAAATACTTGGTGTTGTTATTGTTGAAAGTGGATGGGGTTCAATGTTGCCAACTGTTGTAATTGCTAATCTAATGTCATCTGGGGCGGCAGCACGTTGTGGACAATTGAATATTGGTGACCAATTGATTGCTATCAATGGTCTGAGTCTTGTTGGATTACCATTATCAACATGTCAGACATATATAAAAAATACGAAAAATCAGACAGTTGTCAAATTTACAGTAGTACCTTGTGCTCCTGTTGTAGAAGTGAAAATAAAACGACCAAATACAAAATATCAGCTTGGATTTAGTGTACAAAATGGAGTGGTATTTAAATAGAATTACAATGTTATGGTTTTTTAAATAAATTCAATCAAATTTTTTAGATTTGTAGTTTATTAAGAGGTGGTATAGCTGAAAGAGGTGGAGTTCGAGTAGGTCATAGAATTATTGAAATCAATAATCAAAGTGTAGTCGCAGTACCGCATGAAAAAATTGTCAATTTATTAGCAACTTCAGTTGGTGAGGTAGGAAAGATATTGAAACATAAATATATTTATTTTTAGGAAATCACAATTTAAATAATATAAACTGTTTTTATATTTTCAGATATTAATGAAAACAATGCCAACATCAATGTTCCGACTGTTAACAGGACAAGAAAATCCCATCTATATCTAATTTGATTCAAGTCTCATAATGTTACTTGAAACTTAAATATCAAAAACAAATATTATTATTATTCCAGCTCTTTTTTCAAAAACACAAAAATACTGCATTTATTCTACATTTATTTATAGAAGAAAAGAGAAAAAAAAAATATATATATATATATATATATAAACACACATACATATTAAAATGTTTATATGCATGTATAAAACAAAACTTGATAATCTCTATTTTATTAAATAATATACCTTAAATTTTTAAATTTTGAATAACGAAAACTTGGCGTCTTTCGTTTAATTTTTCTTCATTTAAATGTATTTATGTTGGCTTAAAAATTCTAGGGGAAAAAGCAACAGAGCTTTACGCAATGCTTACGCTGTCATAGAGACAATAGTACACCCCCTCTAATGCCAATCACTGTCGACCGGCCTTACATTGGTATTTCTGCACCTGGATGCCAGCACAGAAAATACAATCAAGCGTAGTTGTGTGTGTGTTGGCGGAAATTATATTATTGATCAATGAGACCTATAATGAATGAAGGCTTTACCAATTTTATATAACAGACTTTATTTGTTAATTTGAATTGTATTTTGATTTTATAATCATTTTGGTTAATTAATTATATAAATATAACTTCTTTCTTGCCAGCACAATTGCTCAAATTTTCTCTTTGTCAACAAGTTCTCAATAAGTAAACAAAATTTTACATGTAATCAATTAAATTGAGAATTGAAAAGTGGCAAGATTTGAGTATTGATTTATTTTGTTATATGAAGATAACTGTATTTACCAACTGATATTTTTATTAACGCTTAGATAAAGAAATTACGGATATAACGTGTATTTTTTATTTACGTTTTTTTTTCGTTTAATTTGTTGAATATTTACCTAATATTTTTTTTTTATAAAAAATTTGTTTTTTAAATTTTATGGAAAAAATTACTAGAATAGAGTAATCAAGTAAAAGTTATATATGCATATATATGTACATTAATATGTAAAACCAATAATAATTTTTATACACCTAAATAAATATTTATCTGCTTTATTTAATGAAGACAAACTAACAAAAAATAACAGTTTTGTTAAACTAGCAACAAAAATCAAATCACATATTCCTATAATACACCAAAGATATTTATTTATTTTAAATAAAGAAATGCTGTAAAAGTTTATTTATTAATTTATGAATTGTAACTGATATAAAGAATACCATTATTATAACTACTTAAGTGCTGATATTTGCCTTTTTGCGGGTGTGTCTTAAATATTAAGTCCAAAGTATTATCCATTATATATTGTTAGCCTCAGTATCAATGAATAAAAAAAAATTCTTTCCAAAATGTATTCTTTTTAAAATTCTTATCCTCTTTTTAAGTTGTTAATAATTTTATATTGTAATTCTCTAATTTTAATGTAAAATTTTAATCCTTCTCTTCCAAATTCTTCAAATAATACAAGTCTAAATAAGATGACATTTTATATAAAAAAATTTGTATATATTCCTAATACCCTTTCTTAACACGCAGATGTATACACTTTCTAAATACACAGAAAGCCACTTTTTCATGGAGAACTGTGTACATAGGTGGTTGGAAATGTGTACTAACTACAGCCTTTGTAGACCAGGCCTGCAAAAGACACAGGCCGCGGGCCACATGAGGCCCAGCTGGTGCTTCTAGTGGCTCGCGCACATATTTTAACGTAATACATTAATTTGAAGAAATCAAAAGAATTCATAAGAGTGGGTCCACACAGGCCAACTCACAGTGAAACCGGTTATTTTTCATACAAAACATGTATACAGCGTTCTATTTTTAGGGGAAATATATACGTACATTAAAAAACCACCGTAAATTTTTGACGTTTTTACTAATCAGTAATCAGTTGTAGAAAATTTTTTTTTAAATTTAATATTCAGTTCAAACAAAAATATATGTATGTATACATCCAATAGGAAATCTACTTAGAGAAGGCGAAAGGTGAAGTGTTCATGCTTTGCTTCACTAATATTAAGTGTTTAACTTTATAAAACAATTTACCAAAATAAATTAAAGACTCTTAACTTTTCTTTAATTTTTTAGTTAAAACACTTTTGAAACATTTACCAATCTGTGACATCTGATTTGACATTTGACATCATATGTTTTGAGAACTAGGCGCCATGTTTTAAAATGTCGTCATGTACACACTTTGCCAATTAAGAACCGATTTTTTGTACCGAAGACTACAAGTAGTGTACAAGTTTTTCAGATTAGTTTCATCTATTTGGAAATGGGCTTCATTCGTTTGCAAATGGACTTCATCCTTTTGCAAATGGACTTAATCTTTTTGCAAATGAAATTCATCCACAATAACATTGTTTACATTTGTAAAATGGATCAAACTAATCTGCAAAAGGGTGAACTTCATTTGCAAAAGGGTCAATTTCATTTGCAAAAGGATGAAACTAATCTGAAAAACTTATACATAACGCCAGTTAAGAAAGGGTATAACGGAAAAATTGTAGGTACACAGCATTCAATTTCTTGCAGCTTTTAGCATCCAAAGATTACGTAATATTTTTTTGATAGCTATAATAAATGAGTAGTGACAATATGCGTTGTAATACTAATGTATAAGAGGCCATGGAGAACATCAGGTGGTATACGTACATTTGTACTAAAATTTACTCCGTAGCGATAACCCCAAATATAGTTTTCAACAAAATTCCATATGCTCAAGAAATTGTATTTCCTTTCATTTTTAATACATTTTAAAACATATGGTGTTGTTTCCACTGGACGCACTCAATTAGAATTTAAATTTCACCACTAGCATTATTAGTGTGGTGCAATTTTTTCATGATAATGTGTGTGTGTTTGAAACGTCAAAATCAGTCCCGAGTTTTCTATGGAATTTAGCAAGTTTAAATAAAATTTGCAAGAAACATAATTGATTATTGTGTTCTTTGACAATACCACTTTATATCTTCGAAATGATACGCTTTTAATATATCTACAAATCGGTAAATGATATGTTTATTTATTGTTTTAGAAGTTTTAATAATTTTATACACAAACTATTGATTTTCCGTTTTCAGAAACTAACAATGAAAAGAACTACAAAATTAAGGAATAACTTTAAATTAAATATTTGTATATTTTTGTTATTTTCTAAACTATTTAAAGTTTTCTTATCTCAAAAAAATTCGAAAGTATTTTTCAAAGAAAAGAGGTTCACAATTCTTAAAACTTTCTTTTAAACAAATCAGAACAACCGAGAATCTTACTTTTTGCACATTTCCATGCAACTATATATTTTATATAAAATTATTCATTTGCGTATTGAAATAGTTTGATTTTCTTTTAAGGAATAAGCCTGTGGTCTTAATCTAAACGAAGTTGTGATATCGTATAAGTGAAATTTAGTCAAAACCGATTGTGCTTATTACTACAGCCTAAAAGTTTTAAATCAGCAATCTTTATTCCAAAATCCTTAAGCACTCGTATTATTTAAGACAAATAAGTTTTCATTTCAAACTATCACTTAAACTCCAAATGGTTTAGTTGAAAATCGTAAAAATATCATATTAATATTAGGTCTATAGCAGTTTAAATATCAATATAATTCTCTTTTTTTCATTCCAAATATTTAAAAAGTAAATAAATCACCCAAGTCATAAAACTCCTTGGCGTACATCCTTGCGCCTATTGTACATTTAGATACTCTTATTCGATAAATTCAAAGGACTTAGACATATCTTGTAAGAATAAAAAATTAATTCTAAGAATGATAAAGCTATGATGTGTGACTAAAATTTTCCTAACTTTATAAATTTGTTTAAATCACATAAATTTTATTTAATGTGAATAGAAAGTTTTACAAAAAAAAAGGAAAATAAACATTTCCCCCTGAAACTCTCGTGTTTTTTTTAAACATCTTTTCTAATTCATTTCTACTAAAGAGTCAAACTTTTTGAATTAAAAGATTTTTGTATTGCAGTCCAATTACCCATAAAATATTTTCCCATAATTCTAAATAAAATTGTTTTTTTCGCTCGATTTCATAAAAATACAAAATTAATTTATAGATGTTTTATGAAAACTATGAAATTTTGAAAAATTTTCTCGAATTAAATAAAATCTCTTACAGGTTAAATGATCCTTAAATTGACTGAAAAAAAAAATCTGACAATAAAATTTTAAACGTCTAAAAATAGCTGATATTTCTTTAAACATGAACATAGACAGTGATATAGAACATAATTTGCATTATTCACAAAATCTATATACAAATAAAAATGATGATATCATATATGAAACTTATGATAAGCCTCAAGAACGTTTTGTTTGGGAAATGCGTAAACGTAGTCCAAACACGACACCAGCTAGCACTGTACTTAATTCACCAGATTTAACTGATATTCATTATAGCCAACAATATCATCATCATAATCAAATACGAGTTGGCCGTAGTCCAGTTAATCAGCATGAAAATCTAAATAAAATAAATCTTGGCTCACCAACAGGCTTAAGTAATTCTAGTATTGAAGCTGTTAAAGATGGTGAAATTGTTGTTTTTGATGATATCGATACAAATTGGATGAAATCCTATGAAACAAATTGTGGACATGAAGAAGTTTTAAAAGTAACAAAAATGATTGGTCAATTACCAATTGCTGAATATGAAGGATCACCAAGACGAATAGGAAATTATCAGCATGAATTCGCACAAAATATTTCAAAAGGCTCAAATCTAGGATCTACTAATAATTTAATACCACCAAGACCTGGTTTTCCATTGCGTGTATCAGCAAATGGACAAGATATAGCGCAAAATCAAAATTTCAAAAATATCCAAAATAGTATAAGTCCTGAATTAATAGAAGAACAAAATTTAAATAAAATACCAACTTTTGATTATCTTTACGAATTTTCGGAAACTAGAAAAGTACTCGAAGAGTTTTTTAAATGTCCAAATAGTGAAGAAGATAAAAAATTTAATGACTGCAATGAAAGTGATGATTTGACAAACTATGTAAATATCTGTATTTATATATCTTGTTATGTTATAACCTAAAAATAATATTTTAGAGTCAAAATTTTTCGGACCATCAGGAAAACAAAGCTGAGCAGGCTTATATTGGACAAAGATTAGCTAGAATTCCAAATGAAGAGTTCCTTGTTCATCAGTCACCAAGACGCAAAGTAATATTTTTTCCTGTTTTTTTTTTTTTTAAATCAAAATAATTAAAAATTATATAACACTTAATTACTTCCTAGCACGAATGTAATGATTATGATCAAAACGATATTGAATTGTACATAGATTCAAATAGTAGAAGTAGTGGTGAATTGGCTGATAATGAGTTAGATTGTAATATTCGTCGACATTCACGTAATTTTACACTTTCTCCAGAAACTACAGACTATGATTCAAATTGTGGTGATGTAGATAGCTTATCAAATGATATCAATTATCAACAAGATTTTGGAAAATTATATACAAGTATGCCGGTATTAGAAGATGGATTATCAAGTGGGCATACATCTGAAACTGAAAATAATATTTGTGTTTCAATTGATAATAAATATTTAGAAATTTCTCCAATTAATGATATCGTAGATATCCAAAAAATAGACTGTAATAATGTTACTAAACTGACGACTACGAGTAGTATAAATAATAATAATACAATTAGAATTTGTAAAAATATCAAGGAAAAGGATTATGATTCAAATAATTCAAATAGTAAGAAATAATTAGATAATAAGATTAAGATTCATATTAATTTGAAAATATTTTTATGTAATAGTTATAGTGCAGCAATTAGCACCATCACCTCCGGCACCCGAATCACATCGACAGATATCATGTGAAAATGATTCACAAGAAATTAATGAAGCTTTAAAAGATATTCGAACAACATTGCAAAAAATTAAAACTTTACCCGAAAAACATAATGATGAAGTTATACAAGCTGGTCATGAATCACCTATTTGGGTACCTAGAAAAAATTCATTACAAAATAGTAAAGAAATTTTACAAAAAGATGGATGTATTGATGAAGAAGAAGCTGATACTGATTTGGAAACGGATAGATTATTGGGACAACAAAGACTTGATGATCAGGGTTTTTACGATGAAAAGGTAAAAAATGTTTTGTTTTTTCTTCAAATTTTCTAAATTTTTATTATATATAGATATTTGTAATTTAATAAATTGTTACTTATCTGATTTGAATTTTTAGAAATCTTGGTCGAAAACTAGTCGACTTAAATCACCAATAAATTCGAATTCAGGCTTAACTCCATCAACAGCATCATCTTCACCTACAATAAATACAATTGCTAATAATTCAAATTTAAATAAACTTCAAACATTTTCTTCAGCAACAATAAGACAAGGTATTGGAACATCAATAACACCAACAACACCAGATCATCATTGTCAAATAGTTGGAAGTGGTGATGTTTCGATAACATCCCCTGAAAAATTACAATATACAAAAAGTCCTACAAGCTCAACTAAATCAAAAAAAGATTGCAATGGTAGCACGGAAAAAAATATCAAATCACGTAGTAAAGAAGGTAAGACTAAAATTTGATCAATTTTAAAAAATTTTCTTATACATGATATCGCTTTTTTTTCTAACTAAATTTCACGCTTTCCATACAACCTAAAAAAATTTAAATAAAAAACAAAAAAATGTACTAAAAATCATTAACTATGATATAATAAACTGCACGACAAACAAATTATGCACAAAATACATGTAAGTCTATTAAGATAAATTAAATTTTATATGTTGTAAGAGAAAATTTTTTATTTTTTTAAATAATAATTTTTATTAATAGCTCTTTTGGATCCGACAGTATTAATTGAAGGTGTACTATTTAGAGCAAAATATTTGGGCTCAACGCAACTTGTTTGTGAGGGCCAGCCAACTAAATCAACGAGAATGATGCAAGCTGAGGAGGCTGTTTCTAGAATTAAGGTAAAATATGTGTAAAACAAAAAATATGGTTCATATTTTATACTAACGATTCTCAATTCATGCTGCTAACTTTTCATCGACAGACTTTGGTAAGTTCATATATTATTTCTTTTTTTTTCTTTAAAATTATTGCACCAAAATGTTTGTATCGCAAATCTAAAAATCTAGAGGATTTTATTTTTAAACAATATCAAACTGGGTATGGGACTCTTAAATGCCTTATTTCAAGCTACATGTAATAAGCTTTCTTCATTTATGCTTGTACAGTGTATTAGCCTCCCATACAAAAAAATCGTTTCTCTTGCAAAAACAGTAATAAACTATATTCTAAATCCCAATAGATGGCAAAATTTCCCTTATGCAGCCTTTCAAATGCTGTATTTTATACACAATTACAACAATAAAAGTGTATTACTCATTTTTCCATACAAAATTTTCTTCCGTGTATTTTAAGAAAATGTATAATCTTCAATAGAGAAAGGGTATAAGATAAATTATTAATTTTTTTGCACTACAAAAAAGTTTTTCAATGTACTGAAATATTTTAACGTCTCATCTTTCCTTGTTTTTCTTCTCACTATCTCACCGTTTTTTTTAATACTTTAAGAATACCTTACCTGTGAACTTAATGTGTTCAGTGGTTTCGGAATGGTTGTGCGCGAGTAAATTAAAGTTTCGTAAGAGTGCATTAATTGTAAAAAAGTTTAGATTTATTGAAAATTTATTAGAAAATTTTGCAAATTGCAAATTTATACAAAAGAGTATAGAATCGATTAAATCAATGTGAACCCTTGGAATTCAAATCCAAAATATACATATATAGAAAAGTCAGTTATGTTTGAAGTAATGCCCTGAAATGCGATTAGAATTAAATAATAAAAAAAATCATTTCTTTTGTTTAAAAGGCATAATGTTACCTCCTATTCTTATCTAATCTAAAATATTTTACTCAAATTCATAATTTTTTTTATTCAATCATTCGTGGCAACTTCTACCTATGAATGTTATTCATTTCTAAAAAGGGAGCAATTATAAACAATATTTTCCGCAGATATACTTTTTATTAACTTTCGAAAAATCTACGTAAAATCGTAACCATGTAAATCAACTATGGCATAAATTATAAATAGATTTATATTAATTATCTTAAAATTAGACCAAATGAATTTGTTTTAAAAGCACTCTTTTATTATTCAACTATTTACTGTTAATTTAAGAATGTTAATTCAAATAGATTATTAATTATAGGCACCTGAAGGTGAAACTCAACCGAGTACTGAAGTGGATTTATTCATATCAACCGAAAAAATAATGGTTTTAAATACAGATCTCAAAGAAATAATGATGGATCATGCTCTTAGAACTATATCCTATATAGCTGATATTGGTGATTTAGTTGTTTTAATGGCACGACGTCGATTTGTACCATCAGAGACTGATGAAGGAATTAAACCTAATCGAACACCAAAAATGATTTGTCATATTTTTGAAAGTGATGAAGCTCAATTTATAGCACAATCAATTGGTCAGGCATTTCAAGTTGCATATATGGAATTTTTACGTGCAAATGGAATTGAAGATAGTAGTTTTGTTAAAGAAATGGATTATCAGGAAGTCCTAAATAGCCAGGAAATATTTGGTGATGAATTGGAAATATTTGCCAAAAAAGAATTACAAAAAGAAGTTGTTGTACCAAAAGCTAAAGGGGAAATACTTGGAGTTGTTATTGTTGAAAGTGGATGGGGTTCAATGTTGCCAACTGTTGTAATTGCTAATCTAATGTCATCTGGGGCCGCAGCACGTTGTGGACAATTAAATATTGGTGACCAATTGATTGCTATCAATGGTCTGAGTCTTGTTGGATTACCATTATCAACATGTCAGACATATATAAGAAATACAAAAACTCAGACTGCTGTTAAATTTACGGTTGTGCCTTGTCCCCCCGTTGTTGAGGTTAAAATTAAGAGGCCAAATACGAAATATCAATTAGGATTTAGTGTCCAAAATGGTGTTGTAAGTACTTGTATTTTAACGCTACTCCATGTGCAACATTGATTATTTAATTTAATTTTTAATCTTTTTAATCAAGCAAATTAAATAACTTCTAAAAAATATCATCTGAAAATTTGAATAATAAGTCCTTTTTGGATATAACTTTAACGCCCTTAAACTTTACATTTCTTCCATGTATCAGTTTTATATTTTTATATGACTCAGTGATGATAGTTTAAAGAAATAAATCAATACGCAAAATTAGTAGCTTAGCAATTTGGTAAATAGATTAAAATACTACAAAATTTTATTATAAGCAAAATTCAATGCCCAAAGAATTAATTTTTAAGTTTTTTTTGAAATAAATTATTAGTGGAATTCTTGATAACTTAATTAGTTATTAGCTATTAGTACTTTTAATCTAGTAAAAAGTTTTGATCACCAGAAAACCCAGTCAAAAATAATAAGATAAACTATGAAAATATGTTATTAGGCATATATTGAAGTAAAATAAGTAAAAATATTGTAAAATATCATTATTTCAAGACTTCTATATAAGCATTCGAAGGCAAAATCATCAAACCCAAATTGGAATTCTTTTAAATCGGAACCAAACAACGAATAAACTTTGCTTAAAAATTCAGTCTTACAATTAGTCATGTACGACAAGTTTGGGACAAGTCTACATTTCAAAAGAAGAACATATTCGGTTTTTGTTATATATTTTAGACGGTTCGAATTTTCCAATGAAAAAAATTAAATTTCTGAAATTTCTACCGTAGTGTTACGCCATATTGTCCCTAGTTTTTTGACTATTCAAATTAAACACCATAAATTTATTTATTTATTATATTCACAAGTAAAGCTTAACTTTGAACTTGTTTATATACTTTATAGATTTGTAGTCTTTTACGTGGTGGAATTGCTGAACGAGGAGGTGTTAGAGTTGGACATCGTATTATTGAAATTAATAACCAAAGTGTTGTTGCTGTTCCACATGAAAAAATTGTCAATCTTTTAGCTACATCTGTTGGAGAGGTTAGTAAATAAAAATTAAATTTTAAATAACTATACTTAATATTTGGTAATTTTTTTATCAAAGCAGATCCTAATGAAAACTATGCCAACTTCAATGTTTCGTTTGCTTACTGGCCAAGAAAATCCAATCTATATCTAAATCAAACAAACAAAAAAAACTCATTTAAAAGAGATTATCATAACTTCTCCTATCAATTTAGGCTTATATAAATTGTAATTTATAAAACAATCATTTTTACTAATTATTTTCAATATAATTTTTAAATTCGCCTTTAGCATTGCTCCAAATGCTCTAAGCATTTACTAAAAAATTTTGTATTATAATCAACTTGTGATGTTTTTACATTCGCGCACTGTTAAACTATATATGTAATATCCTCTAGTAATAGTTATTTATTTTAACTATAAAAAATATAAACGCAACATTCTCATTTTTATTTGTTAACGTTTTTTTTTTGTACTTTTTTTTTATACAAATATCATAAATAACTTTTGTTAAAATATTGAAAAAATAAAACTATTGTTTTGTTTTTGTTTTTTGTGCATTGTAAGAATAGATTGTCATTGGTGCCATTAATTTTGATACTCAATTATTTATCTCATACCGGAAATAATGAGAAAATCATAGAGTAATATATTGACTTTAATAAATCTATTTAAAAAAATCCAGTTTTCAAGTAGTGAGCACAATAATTGTGAAGTAATTTTTTTATTTTAAAATTAATCAAAACTATCGAAAGGAATAATTTTTATAGTAAAAAACAAATCCATTCATACTTATATTAAAATTATTATTTTCAAAATTTGCCAAATAAATAGCTGATTTTAAAAAAATATGCTAGCCAATAGATTTTTTGTTATTAGTAATATACCTAAATGTTATTTATAGTATTAAAAATACTTAAAAAATGTTCATTATTCAAGGGTATTCTAATTTATTTATTTATTATTTCGATGCAATGCAAAAATTATATAATCATTTATTTTTTAAAAAACCAAACCAAAATCATGCTTATTTGAAAAAATAATCCAAATATACAAAAAATTTCTTCATCATATCTTGGCTAAACTTTCCAGTTTAAAAGTAATTTAATCTATAAAATTTCTTGAATGTCTTCTGAATTGAAAAATTGAAAAAAACATATATACTCGCACATACAATAAATAATTTATGTTTAAAATTCTAATTAATTAAATCAAAATGTGCAAATAATTCAGACTGCAAAAATTATCGAATTGTTTTGTTTTACAATAAAAAATAAAATCATATTATTTTTGTATAATATATATTTATTTGCGTAATAAAAATTATAAAAGAAAATATTCATAGTTGTTGATATTAAATGATATTAGATTATAAAATTTACTACAATCAAAAAATCAGTAATAAGTGTCCGAGAATTTTGAAAATCACAATTTGATCTTTAAAGTGCATACAGGACTACCTTCAAAATAAATTTAATAGTCTTAAACAGAAAATTTAACTTATCAACGGAATTTTTATTGAAGCTTTAACAAGTTTTTCCGACATGTACCACTTGTGATACATAGAGGTATCTCCTCTACGGGTGATGTAATTTACCACTAGTGATAAAAGAAAAAAAAGCCAATTTAACTTGAATATTTTTCTAATAAAAAACAATACAATTGTTAATTGTTGTTTTTAGTTGTTAATTCAAAGGGTAAGACTTAAGGATTTTTCTTCGTACCGGATGTCCTTAGACATCTCATTATTTTATCTGACACAAGCACATTCAGTAGAAATAATAAGCAATCAGATTAACAACATCGCCGTTCAAAAAAAAAAAACTAAAAATTAGATAGACTATATACATTACGCATTAATCAAAGGAAGTTTCCTTAGGTTACATTCTTTTAAATTAAGTAATGAACTTAGCAATGAGTGCTTATACCTTTTATTGCATGTTCTACAGTTTTATCTCG
Source organism: Acrocera orbiculus (assembly GCA_947359355.1). Classification (NCBI taxonomy): domain Eukaryota; kingdom Metazoa; phylum Arthropoda; class Insecta; order Diptera; family Acroceridae; genus Acrocera; species Acrocera orbiculus. The sequence continues at coordinate 16,420,615 of OX375757.1, forward strand.
ATCATGCTCATCTAAATTAAGTCCGGCACAATTGCACTTTAAACGGAATGCGGTTTTTTTAATATGAACATTTATATTTGTTATCAACCAACGGCAAATACTCAAATAACATTTTAATTTAAAAAAAAAGCGTACACTCATACTGCCCCAAAGATATAAGGCTATAATGATTTACAAGAACATGAGGATTTTTCATAAAAAATGGAGATTTAGATTTAGTTTAGATTTGCAGCGGAAGGAAAAGCAGATATATTCAATGTTTTTGATGAAGAATTATAAATGAAAAGCTAAACAACATCATGTTAGCTTTGTGTAGGTAGTATATTTAAAATAATTGGGTAGATATTCCCTTTGTCTTAATACTTTATTTTATCTGTCTTTGTTGGTAATATCTCTCATAATTATTTATAAAGAAAATAATTTCAACATAAGAACAAATATTCACTAAGTTAATATAAGAAAATTATCCCTAAGCAAACGCAAATAAAATTCCTTAATAATATTAGTATAGAGATTTTACATACGAAAAATACCAAAATTAGTACCTTTAGATGCATTTTTTAATGTAGCAACTAAACTAAGTCCTAGAATTTGTCGCGTTAGCATTGGATCAATTATTCCATCATCCCATAAACGTGCTGTACTATAATAAGGAGAACTTTCTTTTTCAAATTAATAAATTATGATTTAAATCAGCTAGCTTTGGAGTTTTAATAGCTTATAAGTTAATTTCAATTAAAGTTTACTCTAATAAAGTAAATTTGCAAAGGAAGTTTGCTAGAGTTTCCAAAGGTTTCCATTTAAATAAAAGAATAATTTTTTTAGATAAAGCAAACTAAAAATTAGAGACCCGTCGGATGCGGTAACATGATAAACAAAGACAAGTTTCTGCAAAATCTATTATTTTTCTTTAAGAAATTACACAACACTTGGCCAGAATTTTGATATGACACAATTATATAAACATAATAAACCTTTTTGTGTGTTTTTTATTTTTCATCATTATCTAACCGTCGCAAAAACTTTGATTAAAAAATCATCAAAGATTATTATTCAGCATTTGTTTGAGCATTAAAAGTTCAAAATTTTTTTTAAATACTAGATTTTAAGAGTTAAGCTCTGATTAACATGAGTTAAACTATGAAAAACTTGGCTAGTATACCGTTAAATAAGAAATGAGGTGTAATTTTGGCAAAAATTTTCGAAGAATAAATAGAATTAGTCTTGTTAGATTTTATAATTATTAGCTGGAAAATTTTGCTCTAATATGAGAACTAGCGGAGATTGAACACTTAAAAGTTTTTAAAAATATGTATGGGAATATTTGAATTTTGAAAAAATTTAAAAAAAAAATTAAAGTATAAAATTATCAAACAAATCTTAATTTTTCTATTGAAAGATAAAAAATTATTTTTTAAGAAAAATAAATAGAATAAAATAAAAATAGAATGTTTATCTTGATAACAATAATATCAGTAGAAAGTAATAATTATAAACATAATAATTGACAATGATATACAATTTATTTACATTAGAATACATGGAATTTCTTAAACATATTTGTATATTGTCTCCCAGTCGAGAGTTTGACTTAAAAATCGATAAAAAATTAAGTTTATAACAAAGAAAAGCCATATAAAATTGAAAATATATCTAATATAACTGATATAAAAGTTTACCCTCTTGAAAATCAGACGCCTGTTCGATAGGTGGTTCAATATTAACGATTTAAAATTCTTTGCAGTAATAATTTACCAAATTTATCTTCATACTTGAGTAATATATGATTTTTTAAACACTTTGCAATTATTAAAGAATATGTACAACGATTTTTTCAATATAGGCAAATATCTTTCAAAAATTCTAAAAATAAGTGTTTGCTAGTTTGAATTAAACTAATCAACAATAATTTAAGTTTATGACATTTTTTATTCTTTTTTTACAATAGATTCAATTACTGATTTTTTCCGTTTTGAGATCAGGTTATTAAAGTTATTAGCTTTTCTTTTATTACCTTTAAAATTTTGACTTGAGGGATTAACACTTTTTACATCATTTTGTTCTTCTTTATTATTTACATTTAAAGATTCAGTTTCAAAGGTTCCATTTATTTTAGGACTAACATTTAGATTTGTATTTTTAACTACTGGCAAACCAAATCTATGACAAAATTTAGCATATATAGACATATTATCCAATGATCCCAATTTAAGTCTAATTTTTTGAATTCTTGAACATATTTTCTTCATATCCATAATATTTGTTAATTTTTTACTTATACACAAATTATTCATTGAAATCAGAGTTGTTAAAAGTGTTTTAAATTCTGTGATAGATAAATCATTTAAAGTGGTTAACATTTTTACGTATTCTTTAATAAATTTTTGAATTGCAATTGAATACATATCAGCCAATTTAAAGTCTTCATTAACAGATTTAATATTTTGGTATAATATATTCAATAGTATTAGAGTTTGAATTCTACGGAATTTTCGAATGTTTGATTGAAGTCCATGTTTGGAAATATGTTCACCAACTATCCAAATCAATGGATATTTTGTTTGAAATAAATTGCTCCATACATTCATAGCTAAAGCAGGATTTCTTGAATCTATGAAATCTGATGAATATTGTAGAAAAATTTTTAGCATACAATTTTCAGCTTTTATAAGCTTAGTATAATTTAACAGAAATAAAATAAATTTTGCTTTAAAATTGTTTAAGATTTCTGCACTTGTTGACTTTACCTTCTTCTCAATTACAAGTTGTAAATATTTTCTAATTTGTGATTTTTTTAAATTTGGCGAAGAACCAAATTCTCGTAATGCAGTAAATTTATTTAAAACTCTTTTTAATTTAATTGCTAATTGCTCTAAACTTTTATCTTCACAATATTCAATCATATTTAATAATGCAAAAATTATTTCTACTACATTAATTATTGGCGGAGTATTTTGCGCATATATTTCTAATAAATCAAGAATTCGTATACGAAAATGCATTAAACTTGTTGTTTGAATACGATATTTTTTAGAACGTTTATTTTCAGAAGGTTTCTTCATTGAACTAAATACATTTGACAATGCATCTTGTAATCTTTGTGCTTCATCTTCATCTATATCATTAATATCAACCGACACTTGATCATCATTTGGTGCAACATCTGCAAGTACTTCAGAAACAGCATTTCTTAATTTGTCCATTTCAGTACCTTCATCTCCACTATCGTTAATAAGCTCTTCTTGGCTTGAACTTTTATCGCTATCTGAATTGTTATCATCTGAATTTTCATTTACTTCACTATTTTCATCTTCATTATTTATATCTTCGTTTACATTTGTTAATGGATTTATACCATTTTTCATATCTAATACTGATAGAATTTGATATATTGAATCGAATGTCAAAATATTACATATATGTGGAAATACCGCATTAATAACACTACGTAAGGCAGTTTTATTTTGTGATAATAAATGTAAGAAAAGATCAATTATAACATCAAACCATTTTGGTTCCTCTTTTCCATTTGATATGATATCACAATTTTTTGTTTGAAAATTTTCAATACATTTTTCCAAATCGAAAATTGCAATTTCTGCCGTTTCTGGTTCACGAAATAATTGTAATCCCATATGTAATAGTAATATATTAAAAACTAATTGTAATTTTTTATCAGACTTATTATTACACTTTGGTTCTTTAACTTTTATAAACATAGCATTCCATGCTCGTAGATGTTTTTCGTGTATTGGATTTATTAGGTATTTATTATGACGTTTAGACTCCAAAATATTATTACAAAACTCTACTAATCTAAATAAAACTTTTTTCTCCATCTTCAGATTGTAAAGTTTGGATTGCAAACAACAATAAAATAATTCTTTAGCTTGTTCTGTAATGAATGAATCAAACATTTTCGATTCCTTTGTGCAAATTTCTCCATCTTTATTATTATAAAATAATCCCATGGTCATTAGCCAGTGTAATTTCTGTTGTCGCCATTCATATGATGATTGAGAGTTTTTATGTAAAAGTAATGATTTCAGCATATGACCTGCTGTTTTTCTCTCAAAAGGAAGCCATACATCATTTTTATCCATTGGATTTTTACATATGACATTAGTAAATATTTTTGCATAGTAATCAAACAAAACGACTATTTCTTGGTCTGATAAAATTGAAATGATTTTATGAATCACTCGGAAAGGGCAATTTTTTTCAAAATTAATAATGCCAGGATGAAGTATAAATTTAAGAATAATATTTACGTTTTCTTGTGTATTGACTGATTTTAAGCAATAGATATATAACTTTTCAAAGAATTCTTTGTAATAAGTTTCACGGGCAGGATCCCTTCTAATAGAATTGTTTAAAGTGCTTACCACTGTTTTGATTAAATTTGGCGTTAGTAGATTTGCTACTGAGCACTGCTGATAATCAATAAATTCGGTTATATTAGTTAAAGCCTTCAATGTTATTAGTTCCTTGTTTATAGATGGTTTGAATAAAAATGGATCAACATATTTTGACCAGAAAACTATCAAATTTTTACATCCCGCCAAGTAACGACAAAAATCTTTATAATTTGGATGAGATAAAATACGGATGGATGCATTTTTCCAAAAAAAGTTTAATATAATATCATAGCTCTTTGAATTTAAAAACTGCGAACCACCGAAATTCTCTTTAATATATTTTGAATGCAAAATTTCAGGATACTCAAGCTTCAGTGTAAACAGAGTTAGTATATTATCTTCTGTTTGGTTTTCCCATGGCTTGGTCAAAATGGGTTTTATATTTGGCCAGATAATATGTGTAAATTTATCTATTCCAGCCTAAAAACAACATACAAGTTAAATTAATTCTATTAAAATTATTCCATTTTCTCACTAATTTGGAAAGTTCAATTATTAACACGAGTGTGGCTTCAGAATAAAACTTTTTATTAGATGCAATGGATAATAAGATATTTAAAACTTCAGTGACTTCTTTATCTTCACTTGATATAATAGCTTCTGATCGTAGAAGTGCAAAACACACAAATACTTGGCCAACTAATGCACTGGAATCTATCTGAAAATCAAAAACAAAAAAAAAACATTAACACTACATTAATTTTGATTTATAAAGTCTAATACTGAAGAAGATTAAAATAAATTTGTTTAAATTTGAATTATAAATCACTGTAGCCTAAATTTACCGCTTTTTAAATTAAAAGGATTAAAAGAAGTCAAACATTCGGTTTACTTAAAATCTCACCTTTTTTATAGTTTTGTCAGGGCACAATTCTTTGGTTAATATTGGAATTATAGTTGAAAGTGAAGCGAACTTAGGAAATTTTGTAAGTAATCCTACCAGTACAGGATAGTATCCTTTTAACGAGGAGCGTTCAAATGAGCCTAATCCTCTTACAAGCCGTCTCAAAGTATATTTCAGTTCATAAGAAAACTAAAAATAACATATTTGTTCAAAAAATATAATTCTTTAATAGTATACATGTATACATTTGCAGAACTTTGGCTTTTATTTAAGTATTCTATCAAATTAATTGCAGATATAGTCCTTAAATTTTCATCTTCACTTTTTAGGTTGTTAAACAAATCTAAAAAATCTCGTTTTAACGACGAAAATGTTTCACTTTCCGTTCCCATATTTCAAAACCAACTGCACGTGGAAATTAATTTCTTTCAGCTTTAATGAAACGTCAAACTTTCCTTATCTAAAGCACTATAAGGAACTACAAATATTTAGGCATAGGGCTACCCAATGTATTTTTCTAAATTGGCGTTTCCCACTGATATCCATTCTTAACAGGCGCTATGTACAACGTTGTAGTCCTCCATACAAAAAAATCGGATCTTAACAGGCAAAGTCTGTAGTGACGAAAAAAGAAACATGACGTCTAAATCTGAAAACATATGATCTGAAATGTTAAATCAGATGTCGCAGATTGTTAAATGTTTGAAAAGTGTTTTAACTAAAAAAAATTAAAGAAAAGTTAAGAGTTTTTAATTTTATTTATGTAAATTGTTTTATAAAGTTAAATAATGAATATTAGTGAAATAAACCGAGCTAGAGATACACAAAACAGGAGGATCCAATAAGAAAAAATTCACAATAGATGTCAATTTTCTGTGAATACAGGGTTTAAAAAGCTGTAGGATTATAGGGACAAAGGAGATATATCTTTTAAGAATAAAAAATTAATTCTAATGTCTGGAACTCACTAGTGCTTAGCGTTTGGAGACGACTTTGCACAGTAAAAATGGAGAGTTTTCTTATATACCGGTGGAGTGGAACATCAGTGGAGACTAATGGACTCATTAGCATTTAGCACTAAATTTTGTGCCGCTAAGCACTAGTGAGTCCCAGGCATTACCTGGAATGTAGTTTTGAGAAAATAACATTATCATGCCGGGCATTGCAATTCTCTATAACTTCGAAAAGATCTCTAATTTAATTTTTAATTAAAAGCTTAGGAAATAGTCATTTTTAAGACGTTCGGTACCAGCGCTGCCTCATATTATAAGAAAAAATTCCATGGGCTGTGGTACTATATTTTCTTCTCAACGCCGATAGCGAACGTGTTAAATAAGCACATTTATTAGGTCAATCAATAAGTTCGTATGATTTTCACTTAGTACCAACCTTATAGCATTTTGTGTGAAGCAACTTTTGTTTTTGAAAAAAAAATGGAAAAAAGAAAATTTTGAGTTCTAATAAAACATTGCTTTTTGATGAAAAAAAATACAGTGGAAACCAAACAATGGCTTGATAAACATTATCCGAACTCTGCTCCATCGAGACAAATGGTAGAGAAGTGGATTGCTCAATTTAAATGTGGTCGTACCAGCACAAATGGTGCAGAACGCCGAAATGAGGCTGTTAACTCCAGAAAACATCAAAAAAGTCAACAAATTGGTTATGGACGATCGCAAATTTGAAGGGCACGAGCTAGCTGACATTGTAAAGATATCAGATGGTAGTGTTTTTACCATTTTACACGAACATTTGGGTATGCAAAAGCTCTGTGCCAAGTGGGAGCCGCGTGAGCTCACAGTCGACCAAAAACAACAACGAATCGCAAAGACGCATCAGTCGGCTGGTAAGGTGATGGCGTCTGTATTTTGGGATTCGAAAGGAATAATATTCATCCACTATATCCAAAAAGGAACCACCATCAACAGTGGCTATTACTGTGCACTTTTGGATCGATTGAAGGCTGGAATCGCAAAGAAACGGCCACATTTGCAAAAAAACAAAGTGTTGTTTCACACCTTACCATTGCTACCCACCATATTCTCCAGACTTTTTCCTGTTTTCAGATCTGTATCTATGGATTCTTCATACAAAATTTCTGTCGTATTGTAATAATGAGTATAAGCTTCGATGGAGAATGGGTATTAGTGCACTTAAACTTAGCCATTACATTTTACTAATTTATTCAATCACTTTATAATTATCGCGTAACTCGTGTTATTTTCTTGGAATAAGCAGATTTTTTCCGACTTTAATGTCTATTTATATAGTTTTAGATAACTAAAATCCTCCTAGTGTACAAAATTATCCTAGCTAGACATGAAAGATCACTCGTAAAGTTTATAGCTTTTATACAAGTAATAAATGAGCCGTTTTCTTTGAAAGTGGTGTAAGTTGAGCAGTGATAAAATTATATATTTAAAAATACTTTTGTAAAATAACATTTTTTTTTGCTTTCTTAAACAAATTAAACTTGAACCAATTTAAGGCAATATTTTTCTTAATTAATTTGAAGAAAATATGCAATATCCCACATTTATTTCTTTAACTACAACAGGTAGCTGGAGTTGGATCTAAGCCTGAACGCTTTGTTATACTCAAACGTGTAAACTCCTCAGCTGTTGTCGGATGAATTCCGACAGTATTAAGTAAAATTTTGATTGTTAATCCAGATCTAATTATAACAAAACCAAAAAATTAATGCATTATAATTATTAAAAAAAATATTTTAAATATACTTCAGCGCAGCTGCAAATCCCTGAATTACTTCACCCGCAACAGGACCAACATAATGAAGACCTAAAACAGTCTGATCTCCACTTCTTCGAGCTACAGTCTTTAAATAGCAATATCGAACACTTTTTTGTGGTACAAAAAACTCTGTTGGTTTGTAGTATGCATGGTAAATTTCAACATCATCTTCACCATATTTTTTTATAGCCATTTCTTCACTTAAACCAACACAACCGTATTCAAGTGGGGTAAAAACAGTTGTCGCGACATTTTCGTAATCCATTTTTTGTTCTGAAACACCTAAAATTCTCTTGGCTAATAAACGTCCAGCATGAATAGCGACTGGTGTTAACTCGGGCTTTCCATTAATGACATCACCAACAGCATAAATATGTGGTACATTAGTTTGTTCAATATCATTTACATCAAGTTTGTGTGCCTCTTTGTTTACATAAACTCCAGCATTTTCTAATTTTAAATCATCAATGAAAGCATTTCGACCGATAGCCCATAATAATGTATCAAATATTTCAGAATGTTCCTCAATGCCCTCATTTTTTGTATATTTTACTAATAGTTTATCATCATGCACCTTTTCAACAGATTTAACTAAACATTTATGAAGAAAACGTATTCCCTTCTCTGTCATAGAATCTGTAATGATATTTGCCATCTGTTGATCAAATCCTCGAAGTACTATTGAACGCACCATAACAGTTGCATCATATCCTAGTCCTTTTAAAAAACCTGCACATTCTAGGCCAATGTCTAAAGAAAAAAAAATCTTTCTTTTTTGTTTAAAAGCAAATATATAATGAAGTCTTACATCCTGCACCTACAATTAATATCTTTCCTGGTTCTTTTTTTAAGCTAAAAATATCATCGCTTGTTATGCCATATTCAATGGCACCTGGACAGCTTGGATATCTTGGACGTCCACCCACTGCTATTACAATATGATTAGCAGTAAGTAATCGCTCAGTATTATTTTTCAACTTTGCAACTATAGTATGAGGGTCTTTAAAGTAGCCAAGACCATTAATATATTCAACTTTTCTACAAAAATGTATTCTCGGCATTAAAATATTTATATAAACAAAAAAAAAAAACACTTACTTATCACGTAGATCTACACGAGTTACCCAATTGACAGACTTTACATGATTTTGCACTGCTTCTCTTAAGGCATGCCAATCATTTTTTATACTGTTAGGATCAAGCTTCCATCCATATGATGCAGCATCCTATAAAAAATTTTTCCTAAAATATTTTACTTTTATTACATAGTTTTGTCAAAATTACATGAATCGATTCTCCAAGTAACGCAGCCTGATGCATAAGTTTTTTCGGTATACATCCAACATTTACACATGTCCCTCCAAGACCCCATTTGGTGCCAATCGGTGTTGGGACAACAAAATCTAAAACCGCTACTTTAGCACCATTTTGGACCGCTTCTTTAGCACATGCTAATCCTCCAGATCCTCCTCCAATTACAACAACATCATATTCATATTCACCTTTAAAAAATGTGTTTGTTAATATTAAGAATGTTTCTATATTTTTATTTAGTTTCTAATATAAATAACAAAGGATGTTTTAGTTACCATAAAATATTTTACGGCGGAATATAATTTTATGTTATACAAAAATATTGAACATTCTAAAGACCCACTACCACATAATAAAATATTTTATTAAGTTTTTATCACTATTGATTATTTAGTAATCTTTAAAATGATTCATAAATATGTATTTTGCAGTAAATTCATTCTTCTTCATTTTTTAAGTATTTATGATTTCTTATCTAAACTGAATCAAGTTGAGTTTATAAAATTAAGCTTTCGTGGCACAAAAAAACTACTATGAAAGTAGTTTTAAACAATATTTTCCATTAATTTCATAAATTATTCAAAAGAGAAGAACTAAATCCTAAAAACCAATTTTTGACAACCGGCTGGAGAGGCACAAATAAAAGAAAATAATTTTAACCCATACATAAAAACATCTGTGGTGAAGTTTATCAGTCAAATAAATTCTGTCATAGAAATTATTCGATAATAATTATCTATAATCTTTATGTAATTAAAACAAGTGATTTAAGTTTGAGTAAAACTAGTTTTTCCCGTTTAGAGTTTCTGCTCTTCTCTAAAAACTCACGTTTTGTAGAAAAAAAACATTGGATGAATCCAGTTGTTCTGTGCTGCAATTTTACAATCCAATTTCGGTTTAATATCTTCAGCATTTTTTATATAAAAATATTCACTTTTTAAATCACTTAATTAGTTTAATCTCAATTAGAAAAGAAAAAAATTATTTCAATCAATTTAACATAATTGTGCTACTAATAAAACTTTTAAATATCAAATTAAATCACATTTATTTTTCTTAAAACTAAAACGAAATTATGAATTCAATTTTAATCACTGGATCTAATCGAGGTCTTGGTTTGGGTCTCGTAAAAACCTTAGTAAAATTACCAAAACCTCCGAATCATCTTTTTGCAACATGCCGGGATTTAGAAAAAGCTGTGGTGAGTAATTATTACTCATGTGAATTAAGGAATTTCATTAAAATATTTAACTTACGTTGACTAATTGGAGCCATTTTTAAATTTTTACTTCTTTACTTTTTGTATTAGCTCTAGGTATATGTACTACTTGTTCGTTATAGCAACCAAAAATGTACGTATATCGTTTGTGAATAAAACACGAAATAAAAAAATTTACTCCAAAGAAAATGTTTCAATTATCCCTTCTCTTTATTTTTTTGCGTGGTGAAAATTACAATCAAAAATTGATAGTACAGTGAATGTCAAAATTTCGAGTAGTTTACAATCAAAAGTTTTATTTAAATTTTTGCTGCTATGATTTTTTAAAAAATATTTAAATTGAAAATTAATTTTATGTTTTTCTAATATTTCTACAATTTACAAAACCCCCGGTAAAATTTTTCTTTAAAGTCTACGAAAAAAAAAATTCAATTTATTCAAAATATGGAAACTTTTTGAGTTATAAAACTTGAAATGTCTAAAATATAAAATTTTATATAAAAAATTAATTATCGAGTAATAGTAATAAGGCACGTCAAAGTCGCTTATGCTTTGATACTTTTATAGAAATTATTGAAAAAATATGAAGGGTGCACCAAAAAAAAAAATACTGAAATTGATTTCCTGTTTTCAAAAATTTAAGAGCACCCTGAGCACTGAACATTTATAAGAAAAAAAAACAACATACGGACATAAACTGATTTAGTTTAAATCCTACTACATAGTGTTAAAATTCACTTATCAATAATTAAGGACAATTTAAATGCAACAATTTCGTATCAATGTTTTACATATTATTTTTATTTAAACTTAATATTAAAAAAAACCTTTTTTAGTTAGAAACAGATTTATAACTGTATGCTTGTTGAAATAATACTTTTAGTTTATAAATATAACACAGGTCAACAAAATTGAACTTTTTGAAAATTGTTTATCTGAAAAGCATCTATATTAGGTAATTCTGGGACGCTGAGCTCGAATATCGTATTAGTTTTTTTCTATCACGTAAGATTTTTTAGATATACGAAAGAAAAAAAAAACCACTTTTTTGCCTTCTTGAGATGGTTTTTATTAAAATTGAAAAAAAATACACAACTAATTTACACCTTTTGACTCTTAAAATATCAAAACAAAAATAATAAAGAAATAAACTACTAGAAATCCTTGTAGTACCTCTTCCGCATAGAACTGAAGCTCCTTTTTAAAGATTTTCGCCTGTGTTCACTTGTGTCACTGTCCCTCTTTAACATCCAGCAATAGTCTGCAATCATATTAACATTCCACCTTCCTTGGTAATGTCGTTCCATTGCCTTTATATCTTGATGGAATCTCTCGCCTTGTTCTTCACTGAAATCCCCAAGATTTTCTGGAAAATGGTCCAAGTGAGATTTCAGAAAATGGACTTTTAAGCTCATGTTGCATCCCAATTTTCTAAAATTTTCCAACATGTTTGTGACTAATTGGACATAATTTGAACTTCTTTTATTGCCCAGGAATTTTTGAATTACTTCCTTCAAAGAAATCCATGCTTCTTTTTCTTCAGAGCTCATTTGAGTTACGAAGTATTTATCTTTCATTAATTTTCGAATATCTGGGCCTACGAACATTCCTTCTTTAAGCTTAGCCTCTGAAAGCGATGGAAATTTCTTACAAAGGTATTTAAAACACTCTCCCTCTTTTGATAGTGCTTTCACAAAGGTTTCATTAGAGGTAAGGTCATAAAAAAAGGGCTGCAGGTAACAGTCATAGTTCTCCGTACAATATCAGTTTTAAATCGTAGGGACATATGCAATAAGGTGAAATTATTATTTTTTAAAATATATAGGCTTACCAAACACCCTAATCAAGCAAAAATTTCTTAGAAGTTACAAGTTATTCTAGACCATTTCATCATACCCAGAAAATATGTATTAGAACAAAGTATTCCAAGAAAAACTAATTTTTGAGAGAAAAATATCAGGTTTTCTTTAAAAATTAAAATTATTTCAATGGAAAATCATAGATTTTAAAGGTTGAAAACATAAATATTCAATTAATTAATTAAATATGCATACAAATTTAATTTCATTACATAAACTTCGTATTTTTGAGCAACATAGCACGATCTTGATAGCTTGTGTGGCTTTTACCAGAATTTCTAAAAATTCTTACGTGATGGATTTTTTTTATTATTTTTCCCTTAATGAGCACTTCGAAATCTTCAAGAAAACATTGTCCAATCTCAGACAATTTTTTCTATGTTGACCTGTGTAATTTATTAAATATAATATTGATTGAATCCACCTTTTGTTCAGATCAAATTGAGTTTGTTTTATAAATAAATAAACTTATAATTAAGTGACCCATTTATTGATTTTTTAATATTGGAGGCTAAACCCTTTTAAATGTTTATATAGTTAAAACTTGAAAACGTCGAATGTAATTTTAATATTTAATGTTTATTGTTATCACCGTAACAATATTATCATTTATTTTATGCAAATTTAAATTTCGCTATTTTCTTAGCATCTAACAACTTTATTCTCAATTAATTCCGTATAATTTTTCTTTACAAACTAGGCTTAAAGCATATATGTATTATTGTTATTAAGCTTATTATTAAAAGGCCAGTAACGTAAAAAATTATTTTCTGTAATTTCAAGAGTTTAAAATATAACGTGAAAATTTTAACAGCATGTTTTTACATCGACACCGTATAATTACCTCTCGCTGCATAGAGTTTCTTTAAAAGATTAAATTTAAAACACACAAAATCAGAAGTCATAGTTCTACACATATTACAAATTTATTTATTTTATTTTTTAGGAGCTCCAGGAGTTAGCTAAAGAACACGAGAGCATACATATTCTTGAAATTGGTAAGTTGTTTAAGTTTTTGGCAAAATTTGATAGTACATAGCAAGGGGAAGTATTGGAAGGCAATAAAAAACACTAATGACTACTTTCATCACAAAATTTTTTCCTAGAATTTCCTCAAAAATCGTCATCATGGCTGCTATCTGCTTCACCTTTTCATCATAACGAATTTTTAACTTTAACAATATATAGTTCACACAAAAAGTCCATATGTCATGTATAAAAAGCTCTTTAATACAAATTCTTTTCTGGGTATTTTTATTTTGATGTCGACCTATATATTTAATCAACAATTGTTGTTCTATCAAAGACTGACTTACCTAATATGCCTAAAATACGTCTACAATGTTTTGAACTCTCGACAACAGCAAGGCTTAGAAAATCTGATCCATGTTCAGCATCCATCCTTGGTTTTATTTTTGCTCTATATTTAAATTTCAATTTAAATAATAGAATAAAAAAAAGTAATATATATTAATTTTCTCATACGACAGTTATATTTTTAAAAAAGGAGCAATTTTAATCATATTGTTCTTGTTCATGAAGTGACCCAAAAAGACTGAAGTTCTCTTTTTGCTGTATATGAATATTACACTAATTCTTTAGTGACGTCTTTTTATATACCTTGGCAACCGCTACTTTTAGAACTAATTATTTACTATTTAAAGTTTTATTTTAATTCAATTAAGGTAGTGTTATGTTTTGAATCCCTAATCTGATTTATGCTGATATGCAATGAATTTTTTCAATTTTAATTACGAATTGGACTAGTATATATTCAAGATATTATGTTATAAATTTATTTTAGTGAACAACATTAATAAAATAATTTTTAGATGTGAAAGATTTTAATTCATATCCAAGAATTGTAAACAAAGTTGCGGAAATAGTAAAAGAAGATGGCCTCAACGTTCTTTTTAACAATGCTGGTATAGCTCCAAAATCAACTCGGTTGAATATTGTGAAAGAAAATGATTTGTCTGAAACATTTTTGATAAATACGATTGCTCCAATCATGCTTACAAAGGTAAAAATTTTAATATCTTAAATTAATTAATGTTAATTATTTAACACCTTTGATTTATAATTTCTGGCGATTAATTTATTTGTGAAATACTAGCAAGAATTTAAACTAAATAAAAATATATTTTTCATTTTAACATTAAAGATATTAAGCTTTTCTTTTTACATTAAGATCAAATCATTCCTCAAATAGTCATATAGTGTTCAAATTGATTTCATATGATGAAATGGCGTATGGTTTCAAAGTTACACTATGCTTAGCAAGGTTTAAGCTTTAAAAATCCAAAAGAAGATCTGCATGCAAATTAAATTTAGTATCTCAACAAACAGAAATAAATAGTTTTAACATAAATTTTATTTCATATAATAAAACCTTCAATTATAGGCTTTTATACCTTTACTTAAAAAAGCATCCAATGCGAATCGGGATGCTGAGATGAGTACTAAAAAAGCTGCCATAATCAATATGAGCTCAATTCTAGGCTCAATTGGTTGCAATGTACAAGGTGGAATGTATGCGTACAGAGCATCAAAAGTAAATATATATATAAATATGCATAAAATTTCATTTATTGTTTGTTGTTTTTTTTTTTAACCACTTAAAGAGTGCTCTTAACGCGGCCACAAAATCTATGAGTATTGATTTGAATGACAGTAAAATTTTATGCATTAGTTTACATCCAGGATGGGTCAAAACTGATTTAGGTGGATCTAAAGCTCCTTTAGATGTAGAAACAAGCTGCAATAAAATGGTAGAACTAATGGAAACGCTCGGTGAAAAAGATAATGGTGGCTTTTTCCAGTACGATGGTAAGAAACTTCAATGGTAAAGTAACAATTAACTTTTTGTGTTGTTAATGTTGTGAAAAAATTGTCTTTTTAACAAACTCCTAGTTTAGCAATTTTTCTTGTAATTAACAGTTACATTTTAGAATAGAATAAAAATGGAAGAGCTTACATATAAGCAAAGGAAATACTAAAATTTAGTTTTTATAAACACTTTAAATATAAAAATATTATTTGAAAATAAAAGAAGTCAAAAAAACACTAAATAATTGTTTGAAAAAAAAGTATTAATGAGTTATTTGATTTAACTTTTTTAGGAACTTTGTATTTTCTATTTCATAAATCCGCTAATAAAATCAAGCATCCTATATTTACGTATGATAAAATGTTTGTCTGAATATTAAAAAAAACTCACGTTGAATCAAATTTGCGAAAAGACAGAACAATTTTATTTCTTCTAATTCAACTGGCAAATACTTGAAATTATTTAAAAAGTCGGAAATACAACACATTCATATTTAAAACACAAGACAAAAAAATGTTCACAAATTTTGTTGATTTTTTCCCAATCGTTTTGAGATTTTTCACAGGATTTAGACATATTTTCTACTAATTTTTGTAGCTGTTTTAAGAATCTGAAATTATAATGTAAAAAAAAACATTATAAATAAAATTTTTCAAAATCATACTTGACCAAAGTTGTGTAGTTTGATTTAAGAAATTGTTGAACATAATTGCTTTGTAATTTTTTAAAAATATTATCAATGACAATAGTTGTAGAAAATAAATTTTCTTTTATATGTGGTAAAATTTTTAGCATATTTTTGTATGTATCTCGTCGTTTTGATCTCAACTGTCGCTTATCGTAAAGACTTCTTTGTATGTTAATAGACTCAAAAATATTTTCATATGAACTATCAATTTTTTGACATATTCGTAATAAAGTACGAACAATTTCAGCTTCTTTATGTGGCCTTAGAAATATTTCTACATTTTCAACATTATTATTAGATTGTATACAAGATTCTATTGGCTCGTGTAGATGTTGATGGATTTTTAAAGATGCAACACGATTTCTTAGCATACAATTGTTGTGAAAAACACTTTTATAGTTTTCTAAATTAAATTGTTCGTGACGTTGATTAGTAATTATATTAATAGATAGTTTAAATAAAATTGTACATACGTCTTCTTTTATATCTCTTAAATTAATTTCTCCATGACTAAGTTTATCACGTAATCTAGGACCAAATGGAGAAATAAAAATATCATAAATAAGTTGCATAGTTCCTTTGTTATAATGTTGGAAAGTTTCATTTTTTAAAGTTGTTCCTGGTACAGTCTCCTCGAAAAAAGTGTCCAAAGTCACATAATACTGGTCAAGTTTTGCTGATATATCGAAATTATTAAGTTGACCATAATTGATTCTCAATACAAGCTCTATCTGAGGTATAATTAATATTATAAATCTTATATAATTTTTATTTTTATAATATTCATAAATTTGAGTCAATATAATGTGATATTCTTTTGGTATATTTTCAAAATTATTCAAAATTTTTGAAATATCAGAATCTACTAAAAAAAATTTTTCTTTTAATTCAATATTCATTTTATTTAAATAGTCTTGCAGACAGTAACTTTTAATTTGTTTCTTTGCTTGAAAGTTTATATTTTGTAAAATTCTTGAAATACTAGCAAGTACGATAATCAAAGTTGTTTCATAATATTTAGGAATTATTTCCATAAACAGAAATCCATGCCAAGCAATATTTCTAAGATTTACTGAATTTGGAGTTCCTAACATAATTTGAAGGAAGAAAATCTAAAAATCAAAACATAGAAAAAATACTTCTTTAATTAAATTAACTTTTTACCGGAATATCTCCCAAAATATTTTTAAGTATTTCCGTGTTCAATAGATCTCTTAATAGATGGGGAGGTTTTTGTTTTGTTTTACTGAAATAAATATTTCCTAGTGCATGTTCCATTAGAGATGTTAGTAATAAAATATTTTCTAATGTTGATGTTGATATTCTGTTACTTCTAAAGATATCAGTAAACAACTTAGTCTGATTTGTCCACATGAATATTTTTTGAATTTCTTTGTCACTTAAGTTTTCAAAGTAGATAATTCTTTTAAGAGTTTCATTCCAAATTGGCCGAAATGTACGAACACATTTTATGCAATTTCCATAGCTCAAATCAGGAAATTCTAAAATAAATTGAAGACATTTTATTATTCCAGTTACTTTAGTATTTATATAAATAAAAGTGTCTGGAGTTTTAAAATAATAATAAACAATAGATTATTATTTTCAAGCAATTATGAATTTATTTTACTCATATTTGGATTTTAAGGAAATTTTGGCAAATTTAAAAATTTTTAAATGCATTGAAGGGAATAAAATTAGGTGATATAGGTAAAGATCATAACTTAGTTCGCTGTAGCCAGTTTAAATTTAGAGGAATATATTCAAATATTTTGGCAAAATCTAGAAAAACACCCATGTAGCACTTCTTAGTTTAGTTAAGTATACTTCTAAGAAAACCTTTGATCTAGTTTTCGATCAACCCGGAAATATAACCCGGACCACCACATTCGGCTGCCTGAACAACAGAAAAATTTCATTATTTGAATATCAAAACAATTTGCCCGGTTTATTTACTTTGCTAAGAATACCACTGAATGCTTTTGAAAAAGATTTTCAGCATATCAAATACCTTGAAATTGATTTTGTTTAAATAAAAATTTTTGAATTTGGAGCCAATTAAATGTGTTATCTGGATAAAAAAATGTTGCATAATTAACATCTGGTTTTTCACAAACTTCTTCACTAATTATATTTTTAATTTCTGAACTAATAAGTATTGTTTTTGAATCTTTTAATTTTATTGAATTCATTTTTATGACTTTATTTCTAAAAACTTTACGGAAAAGAACAGCTGTTAAATGTCAAATCAAAAACCAATACACATATCTATGCATGGCTGTATTTATAACGTTTGGAGAATATCGACATATCTGATGACTGTCATCAGATTTGCTAGCGAACACATAAAGGTAAAGAAAAAATCTGGAGTTTGCCAACCATTATGAATGGCACATAAACTGAAGTTTCATTCATGGAATTTTTTTTTTATTCGGATCAAACTAGGCTCCTTTTAAAAAAAACAAATGCATGCACACTGGTTTTTATGCTAAAAAGTAACGAAAACCAGTAGACATTGTCTACCACTAAGTTAAAAACCATTAGTGTTTAACTAATTTAATAAGTGCGACCTATGCAACAACGACACTCTTAAAAGCTTCATCAATTTTTTTGAATCTGAGCATTCTGATTTTGGTAGTTTTTTAATTAAGTGGCTGGTTTTCTCAAAATAATTTCGACCATACTTGTTCATTGTTCCCCAAAATATATTTGAAACCTAAAATATCCCTTTTGATTTTATTTTAGAATATTTCTTTCGTTGCTTTCATGTCCATTTTTACGTTTCAGTAAAAAAATTACTTATTTGTTAGATCTGTTTTTCATTTCTTTAAATTTATAAATGCCGTAAGGCATTACTACTAAGGAATTATTACTATGGGATGAGATGCAGTTGGAAGACCAAGGCGCACTCTACTGATAGGTCTATTTTGCTTTTAGACTAGGGTTGATACAATTTTTTTACAATGCAAAATTTTCTTTGCCGGCTAGGAACAAAGAAAGAAGAAAAGAAATTATTTTAACCGTTTCACACATAAACAAACTAGTAATAAAACTGAACTGCTGACATCTCTATAAAAGTAGATCATTATCACTTTGTAATAATTTAAAATTCGGATCATTAATTTTTAATAGAAAATTTGAAATTTTATTGAGTGAAAAGCATCCAAAGTTCTTAATATTAAATTTATACACAACCACAAATCTCAGATGTTATATTAGTATTATTTCCTTATTACACTGTTTTAAATCTTAACGATTTCTCAAAGGTACTAGAAGATATTAAAATTAACATACTTTAAAAATTTTCTTCACTCTGTCGATACTAAAACAATAAATATATCTTATAAGTTTAATTTTAATTCGCCTAACATCTAATATATATATAATTTACCTAACATTTTTACTTAGTTTTATACCTTATGACCTATGTAACTTTGAAAATAAATAAAAGGTGGTAAATTTTTGTAAATTTGTTAGTCTCCAGTTTTTAATCGTTTGGCTGGACCTTCACTTCCTTGTGAATTTGAGTCTTCCGAAAAGGGCATACTCGACACAACAAATTCTGTAGCACCCTGGCTATCACTAACCATTGAAAAGCCTAATTTAAACAAATTAAATTTTGTACATTAGTTATATACACATATAATTTATTTCTTACAGGTATTTGAATCTTCTGCGGTTATACCAAAATTGGCTGTTACATGTGCGCTTTCTTTTCTTGTGTTTTCCTTATTATCGTTTTTTGTAGATTTCTTTTTTTGTTCACTATTTGATATAGGTACCCATTTATAGATTTTCATTGTAGTATCACCAATTGTTACCCATTTTTTTTCCCTACAAAAATTGTTTACAATGTTAAGTTTAATTAATAACTATATTATTTACAACTTACCAATGTCGAACTTTATCAACTGCCTGCATAACACGTTTAATATCATCTTTTGCTCGGCTTCTTGTTTCTGCTCGAACTGAACGCGACATTTTGATTACTTAGAGCCAAATAATATTTCAATTTTTGACTTAAGATGTTCATGAAAATATATAAACACAAAAATGGACGAACTCCGAAAATATTAATCAATAAGGCTAATTGTTGCAGAAAAAGCTTGACAGAAAGAGAACGAAATATTTAAGCCACTCTTCATACACAAGCGATATGCTAAAAATTATGCATTTAATATGTATAATTTGACAGTTCTATATATTTTAGTTATATATATTTTTAGGCTATGTGCCTAGACTGTGTCTAGATTAGCGTTTTGGACAGCGATTTTATAGAAGATTTTAAGGCGCGTTTATACTCAATAGTTTGTTTAAGTTCGGCATTTTGATTGGAAATATATAACTTACAGTTTCTAACTAGTTTTATTATATTAAATTGACTCAAAACTGTCAAAACCCGAGAAGCGCTATTTCCAGCTCTTCTTGAGTTTTCGACTCATTTTGTGTATATGTAGGTTTTCATATACATATGTATTAGTCATTTGTTACATTTTAAAGTTGTGCCTAGTGTCAAAAGTGTATAAATTTTATGAAGGAAAAATAATATTTCACAAAAATTAATAGAAAACAATTTTGATTATCTTTAAAAGCTTTAATATATAAAATGTATTAAAAAAAAACTTTCGCCCAGTTGATTTAAAAATGTCAAAACAATATTTGCTTACTGTGTATTGGTAAATGCATTCGTCAGTCAACTATATTTTCAGACTCATAATTATCTCTAAATATTCCCAGTTTTCCCCTTACCTGGTGTCTCCCTAGCCTAAAATCCAAAGTGAGTCAGGTTCTAGAAGCACCGCATATATAGCTGAAAGGGGTCTATTTGACGGAGCCTCAAGAATCTAGCTCACTTTGGTTCTTGGGCTAAATATTTCAAATTTTTCCCTTATAGCGGGTTCACACAGGCCAACTCACAGCAAAAACTCACAGCGATTCCCTGAGTTTTGCATGAAAAATAACCGTTTTCTACCGGCTAGTGTCTACCTAGCCTAAAAAACTAAGGGTGGTCAGGTTCTTGAGGGGCTGTCAAATATACCCCAATATACTATTTAATGTAAACTTGCCTCAAAGGCTCCTATAAAAGCGCTATGGAAAATGGTAAAACCACTAAGTTAAAAACCATTAGTGTTTAACTAATTTAATAAGTGCGACCTATGCAACAACGACACTCTTAAAAGCTTCATCAATTTTTTTGAATCTGAGCATTCTGATTTTGGTAGTTTTTTAATTAAGTGGCTGGTTTTCTCAAAATAATTTCGACCATACTTGTTCATTGTTCATTAAAATAAATTTAAATATTTTTCAAATGGCTTTCCACAATCCAATTGCAGTCAATTTATACTTCGCTGAGCCTCAAAAACTTCTATAAAAGCGCTGTTGAAAACACTAATCTAGACACCTTAATTTTTGCTCTTCGAGAATTTCAATTTAATATGGCAGTACTTTAGTATATACCGCCATGTTAACTTGTTTTTACAAGTTGTTTCAAGTGATGAAAGTGTTAGACAAATTATTTAAAGCAATTTAATTATAATTAAAAGTATGACATTAACTATATTTTTATTAAATTTTAGATATTTTACATAGTTGATAACTTAAGTTTCGAATGAAAACCACGTATATTAGTTTATTGTCTTTTCGCGACATTGAATGGCATACAAAAATCAATGTAAAAGTAAAAAGTGTGGTGTAAAAATTGTTTAGTGATTAAAGTTTAAATTGAGCGATGCCGAAATGCGATGTCAAAACACGATATATTCCTGCAACATTTGCTTGGACACTGTTGTTGGCTACAACGTTTCTTTTTTTCTATTTTCCGTAAGTTAAAATTACCCTATGTGAATTTATTATATATGAAAAATCAATGCTTTTTTATATTTAAAAAATTAAATTTCTTTGAAATTGAAAACAGAATCTGTTAGTCAAAAACTAATATTACTGGCTTAGTTATAAAATAAGTATGCTAAGTGTGTCTCTAATAGCTAAATTAGATATCGGTTCAATGTCATGGAAGTTTTCGTTTTGCTCTTTGGATAAAAATATATAAAGGTTTTATTATAGTTTGGTGATGTTACAGGAAAATTATATATAAATATCTAGAAGGGGCTTTAAATGTCCTTCAAATAAAAACCTTATTTTTATGGGATACTTTTTAATTTTATGCTTTCAAATTCTTTTTAAGAACTGCTCAAAAACGTTTTAAATAATAGTAATCTGGCATAGTAAACTGAAGCCAGACTTTCTTTGTTTTTCTTGATATGACTAATACAAGTGTTATCTCACTAAGGCTCACTTTCGATTTTTAGGCTAGGGAGGTAAAAAGTAAGGCGAAAACTACTATATTTTGTCAGTTGATCCAAGGTACATGAGTCTGCTACGTGAAATATGGTCCAATTACATCTGACGAAAATTTTAATATTCATTTAAAAGCTTACTCTATTGTCCTAATACACCCTTGAATAGCCAATAACCCTTCTTTTGCTTAGAAGGAATTTATTATGTGCTCTACCATAATGTCAAACGAATCAAAATACTTTCCGTTTATGGTTAAATTCTTAAACCACGTGGAATTGCAACTTTTGAATCCAAAAATCAAAATCAAAAATTAGATAATAAAATCTAATTAGGATTAATTTTATATATCTTACTTCGACTGTTTGCTGATTTAATAAAGGAGTTTTGGTATTTTTTATCCTAACGTAAGATATGAATATATTCAAGCGAATACCGACTTTTTTCATTTGTTTGATATTTATTAAAACTTGTCATTCTAAAGACTCAAACACAATGCACGTGGTTGCGGAGCGGAAGAGCAATTCATTTCGGATTCTACTTTGCTGTCACCACTTCTGCTCCGCAACCGCGCTCATTGCGTTCGAGTCTTAATGTATGATGTCGATCAAAAGTTGCTCCCCTAAATACCACTACCTAAAGAACAGTGGAAGCAATATATGGACAATTATAATTTCAGTTACATAATACGGATTATCCCTATATAACTTATACGTCGGTAATCTTTTACGTTTGCTTACGTGCTAAATGTAATTAAGTATCCTTAGCAATGGCGTCAGCTAAGCAAAATGTGATCACTAATATTTTATTAGTAGACTGTTTAAAAATGAAACAAGCCAAATCAAAACTAATTAGGTTCAAGAATACAGGAAAAGTTGAAGAGAAAAGAAATACTTCAGCTTAAAACTAAAATGACTTGGCTGTGTCCAAGTGCCTGTATGAGTAAAGAAAACGTTCAACTGTTTACCTTTAATATAGTACAACAGGTAATTCTCTTCGTTGGGTATGGTTAGTAAAACCATATCTGAGGTTTGGCTCTAGTAGCTAACTTACGCATTAGTGTATTTTTCTTGCGTTGGTCATGTTGAAAAGTTCACTATTAAAAATTCCCCAATAGAAACTATTTAATAGTCATTATAGCTAGTTTTAAGGCACATTAACATGGAGAAATTCGCCATGACAATGACAAAACTTCTGCACCCAGCCATTATTTGACAAAATTTGTCTCTGGAAAAAAGTCCTTATGACACCACTTGAGGAGAAGTCATAACGCTTCTTTTTTAGGGTAAAATGTCAAATAAATTTATTTTAAAATGAGCGTATTATACGCCAGGAAAAATGGCTAAAAAGTAGCTACGACAGTTAATTTATGCATGCTGTATTGAAGAACTAATTTCTAATTTACTTTTCAGCATGACTTTTTTAATGAAATAGTCACTGATGATACTTCCCTCGGGGTGTGGTTAACATTTAGCATTTTTTTAATACTCTAATGAAAATAGAGTGCATCATAGAGGAAAATTATTTATATAGTCAAATAAAAATGAACTAATATTTCACTTTTCACTTGGATAGATCATCAAAATGATCTTAGTTGACGCGAAGAGAATTATGAGCACTAAAATAAGACAAATTGCTAAATATGGTAGATCAAAAATAGATGCGAAGAAAGTATTTTTTATTTTTATAATAGGATGAAGCTATAAAAGAAATAGGTCAGATAATAAATTTTAAGAAATTTAAAGCTACAGTCCTGAAATATGTAGATAAAGAGAGTTCTAGTGAAATTGGACAATAATTGAAATTTAGGAGTGGATTAGGAATAGAATTAATTTGATTACCGCGAAAAATTCATACTATCTGAATTTTAATAAAAGAAATTTGATAAAAATGAAATATTTATATAAATAACTAGATATTTTGAAAGTAAGCATTTTAAAATGAGATAAATTATTGAGAATCATGCTACTACAGATAATTAAAACAAAATATCCAATGGAATTTATCATTAAAATTTGATGACAGCCGTAGGCGTTAAATAACGAGGTAATAAATACCTAAATTTTTGAGGCGAGGTCATAGTTTTGCTTGTATGTTGCTTTTGCTTTGAAAAAGAAGAAAACTGATGAAACAAAATGTATTGCTAAAAACTTGCACAAATTTTGAAATATACCTTTACACCTAAATTCACCTATAAACAAAAATAAATAACTATTTTCCTTTTTAATTTAATTTTTATTTATTATTGTTGTTTGGTAAGTGAGCTTACATCGGAAATTAAGTACTCAGTAGGGAAAATGTGAATCAGTGAGTTTCTCTTGGAGATATTATTGCATGCTTGTGATGGAAATGACAAATTCATCAATAAAGCATGCAGAAAGTTGGCTTCCTTTATAAAAAATCATAATTTGTTTAAGTTGTTTAACTTTTTCTTTTACCAATATTTTTACTAACCATTCCAACACTTCAGCTTTTTTAAAGTTTGTCTCCACAACATTATTTCGAAAATTCATATAAACTTGCTGATCCATCGTGCCATTAATTTGATAAAGATGATTTACTCTACGCCCGTAAACCATGAAACTATCACCGCTATGCTTAAGTGATGTCTTTTGCTATCACACTCCACTCTATGAAACTCCATCATTCTATAAGACACTTCTTCAAAGAGAAAATCGGGTTATGCTAATCTAAGTCTATTATTCTTATTTCTGACGGAGACTAGAGGCTTCCTTTAAACTATGAAAAGATGAGTACCTTGTAGAAATAAAGCATTAGTTATTTCTTTTAAATATTATTTTTAAAAATCCTTCGATCAGCCTACAAGTTGACAGTTGTTATTCAAACCTTATTAATTGATTATTGATGTAAACTTCAGTTAAATTTTTAAGCAGGTACCTTTTCAAGTAAATTACATCGCATAATTACATTCCTTCTAATGTACTAAAATCTATGTAAGAATTAAAGCTTAGACCGTGTAATGCTAATGGCAATCGCCAAGTAATTTATATTGTATTTTAATAGCTGTTCATATCTCACTAAACTTGTAATTAAGTCAATTCCTAGCCTACTTATATTAAATTTAAAGTGGAAAGCCATATTGATTACTAATCGCATATAACATACTTCGAACTAAGCTGCAGTACCATGCTTGACCTCCTTAAAGCATAAATTTTACTTTTAAATATATTTCTCAATTTTTTTAAAGTTGTAATTTATAACATCTCTTTGGCTATCATAATATCCAGAACTACCAATTAAAATCTTAAGATATAGGAATCACATGAAAATTTGCTTTATTGAAATTTGTCGATGTAAAACCAATAAACTTTGAAGTTTTTAAAACGCAGGCTAAAAAAGGTGATAAAGTAATTATAAAGTAGATACTAGTACTGCTTACTGCTAGAAAGGGAATCATTAACAAAGCATTAATAGCCGAATGAATTTTTAATATTAAAAAAATTTCATGCTCAATAAACACGAAACCTCAAGTTTAGTTTGAAACTAATGATAAAAATTTCTTGATTTCTTGAGTTTCAAATAAAGCTAATCGCCTTAAATTTGCTTTTTTAACAAGTTGAAAAATCATGCGGTTAATTCGCCCTTAAAGTGACATGCCTGACTATAGTCAGCTAGAATTACTTAAATTCAATTAAATATGATTATTATTATAGGATTATAGGAGCTAATTTTAATTTTTAATTAGTAAATAGGATAAAATTTATATATAAACTATTCAGAAAAATTTATAAATTTCTGAACTTTTATTAATTTGTTTATGCTTGTAAGACTTGCCGGAACGAGGTTTCCCCATTGAAATAATTCGTTTTTGTATAAAATTTTAGAACCGCATCAATAGCTCGCAAAAAAATTTTTGTTTAAACTTTTAATAATTCTGTAAAAAAAATTTGCGTCTCTTAACAAGCTGATTTTGTTCAAAAATCGTGTTAATATCCTTCTTTCAAATGAAGTAAAGAGCTTTTTTATTTGTTTAAAAAACCAAATCAGCTTCTACTTTACGATAGATTTTAAAGTTTTGAGAGTAATTAAATCTACTGAGAATCTCATAAACTGGAAAAAAGGTGTAATGACCCGAAAATTTTTAATCAAAGAAATTGGACAGATTCAATTTGGGTTTTGTTTAGCTCGAAGTTTATTTTTATATGCTTCATGGAGATAATTGAATGAAAATTTCTATAGACTTTTTAAAGCTCTAATGAGTAAAGACTTTTCCTTTTTCAACCTGTCCTTTTAATCACAAAACTTTGGATATTCCATTGACCTACTTTTTTTAGGATTTCCATAATTGAGCTGGCTTCGCACTAATTTTTGTTTATTTTTTGTTAAATATTCCTACTCAGCTCTTTATTTAATGTCTTTGCCGAACTTAATTTGAAGCTTTTTGGATTTCTTTTAGAAAAAAACTAATTCCTACTGTATTTATTTGTACTTTTTATTGTATGCAGCACCCGGATGAAAGAAAGTGTCATGAATGAGAAATATTTTTGAATGAAAATGAATAACAACAACAACAACAACAACTTTTATTCGATGGCAAAAATCTTGACATTATATGAACGTAACTGTAATTGATGTCTTGTTTCTCTTTAATTATAAAAAACTCAGGCCAAACACTTCCATAATTTGTATAGAAAGTTTTTATTTGATTTGAAAATCTTCAGGTTTTTTAGATTTATTTTAGTATATCTTTATAACTTTGTAATTTTACATATTAAAACAGCTGAAAATTGAGCAATAAAATGTAAACTATATGTCTACATTATCTTCTTCTTTTTCTTGTTTATATTTTTAATTAAAAAAAAGTAATCTAAGGCTGACACAACATTCCTAAAATGTTATTCATTATTAAAATACAATGAAAAAATTGCAATTTCGGAAAAGTGTTATCCCTTTTCCCTAACCTACTTCAAAAAATTAATTTGTGGCTTCACAATGAAAATGAAAATGAAATTAAAACAATACAAAATGTATGCCTTGTAACATATTATAATATGTTATAATAAAAGCACATATCACACCATATTTAATATATCTAAGTTTTTTTATGAACTTTTATTATAAAATTATTTATAATTAAGAAATTTTAAAGCAATTACTTAAATTGAAGTAATTAAACTAAATTTTTTGATTTTATAATCTAGTTACTCTTCCTTACCACATATAATCTAAATTTTTTCAGCCTTTACTTAGTTTTACTTAAAGTGAAGACCCGAGAAAATATTTAAAAGATTTTTACCCTTCAGAGAATCCCCAGAATTGAAGTATTTATTTAATTCTTTTATAAACACAACCCATTTCAGTTTTTAAATAGTGTATTCTACTCCATTTCAAATTCGGCCTTCTTTAATTTGATTTCATCCCATCTCAACTTTAAAGTATTTTGAATAATAGAAATAAAATTCAGGCAAGAGATAATTTCATAGTAATTTCAGCAGGAAATGTCATTAATTTTAAGGATATCCTAGATGAGCTATTTGAAAAATTGAAGGAATATCACATCACTGATTCTTGGTTAGTGCTGGTCAATGCAGCAGTCCATAAAAAGCAAGATAGTCTTAACAAGATCATATACTATTATTTCTCTTTCCTCATACTGCCGAATGCTTAATCCCATTAAAACAATTTTCTCAAAAGCAAAATTGTGTGCGAGAAATTTCCTTTCGGATCCAGGATTTATTATCATTAATGAAATTATCATTAATTGCAACGGGGAAATTTTCATTATTTGCATTATAAATTGTCACTAACTTTTAATAAATTTAGAAAATTTGTGTTTTTAAATTAAAAAGGATGGGCTTGAAATGAAAAAGAAAGAAATTGGAGTTGAAATTTATTTTTATAAATAAGTCTTTAATTTATTTTTTTATATTTAAAAATATTTTTATAAAAATGACATTTTGAATTTTCAGCTGCCAGTATTATATCTTTCAATATCCCTGGGTACCAGCTTATCAAGGAGTTATAACATTTTTTGTTATAGCTAATTTTACATTAGCAACGTTCATGGATCCAGGAGTAATACCAAAAGGTATATATTTATTAATTAGCATTTCAGGAAACAAATTATTTATGTTTTTATAAGTTTAAATAATTATTATGAAAATGATTAATTTATTGGATAATTCGGAAAGTCAATTCGTTTTTTTCTTTGGTTCTTCAAATCAAGGTTAGCTGTAGGCTCTATCACAAGGTAGAAAGGACCCCTGTGCTGTATGGTGTTTCACTGTTATGCTTAGAAAGCAAGGCCATTCTTTCCCTCCACGTTTTGGTTCCCAATCTATCACTACTACAACTGATTTCGTAGGAAAACTTATGTTAAATTTTAAAGAATGGGGCATAAAAATTTTCAAGTTATTCATAGTTTGTATGATTTTCAGTAAATAGGATACATAGGATATTCGTATCGTTTTTCTTTTATTAGTGATGCACGAAAGTTTTCTATTATAGTTTTTTCAAAGTTAGTTACCTTTTTCAGAATAATCTATGGGTAATATCCTGGCGAATACTGGCAAATTAAGTCATGGTTTTCTGACTGATCTTTTCTTTGCAGTAACTTCGTTGTACTTAAACTATTTTCTTTAATTTATGGCAATATTTTCACAGTTTTGGATCATAAAGGAAGTAAATTAATGTTGAATGAAGTATAACTTAATTATGTACGAAAAAATTTGCATCCTTTTTAAATAGCTCGAAAACAAACTTTAAATTATCGAATATGTTTACCCTTTAATAAAATATTACGAAATGTGGGACAACCGTTTTCTCCGGGAAAATATTTATAAATTTTGTTAAGGAACGGGTGATTGAATTTAGGGTTATTTATTGAATGCTCTATTGATAGGAACCAAAATTTTGATGTTCGTTATCCGTATTCGAATACACTTATGTTTGGCGACCGCTCTATAAACACAATTAAGGGCTTTTTAGTTGCTCAAGTAAGGCATACAATTTGAGAACTTTGAGTATAATTTTACATTCTTTGAAAATTTACGAAAACGTTGAATCATATAACAATATACATTTATGTGTAGCAAATTCAAGTGATTTTTAATTGTTCGAATTATCTTTGCCATACATAAATAATGTCGATAAAGTCTACACAATGGGAGATATTGCGGGTGGCTTTATTAAGGATTTCGACGGCCTTATGTGTTAAATTTGAGGCAGTGTTACGATTTGGTTGGAAGCATTCGTTTTAGTTTTCCTTTTCTAAAAAATTATGTTTTTTTATGATATTTTTTAAAATTTAGATTCTTAAGATATCTTGAAGCGGCTTCCATAAGGATCATGGCCTCAGTTTAATTATTCCATCTCTGGTCGTGTTCTTATGTTTTCAGATTAACTTTTTATTAAGATTTAGATTATTTTGCTCTTTAGATTTAATACTTGCCTCTTTGTACACATTTTTCAATTCAGTACCCTGCAGCTAGGTGCTAGCTTATAGAAAGCCTTTTAATATGCTTTCTTGCTCCAAAAATAAAGGACCTTTGAACAAGCAATTACGATAATCCGCTGTTTTAGTTCCTTGTCAGTGCTTATATAACCTTAACCACACTTTGTAAACAAAAAGAAAAACACGCACAATTCTATTGTTCTGTTATATTAAATACAACCACATAACAAAATATTCCATTAGAAATTCAAGCAATCAATAGATTTTTGTCTTTCCTTTAAAAAATTAAATTGTATCAACACGAGTTGTATCTTCGATTTGGATTAATTAATACATTCTGTTGTCTATCTATGGATATATTCAAATTATTCCCAATTTATGCATCTAATTCATGGATTATCGTTTATAAAAACAGAAATTAGGTAACATTTTCGTGAAACTTAAATATAAATTGAAGTTTTTTGTTTTTTTTTTTTTGTTAGTAAAATATCATTGAGTGAACCAAATGGAATAAAGAATCATAAACAATCAGTTTAATGATGTCTATTAGGATATTATGGTTTCCAGAATTTCAAATACGTGACCAGTATTGAATACAAAAATAATACTATGTACAATTTGAAGTTGATAGGAAGTAGAATAACAAATAGCCCAAGTATCAAAAAATGATAAGCTTTGATAAAAATGATGCCTTGAATATTATCTGATAGCCAAAATCATATTTCCTCGTATTTAATTTCACTTTATTTAAAAATTTCACAGTATTTGTTACTGAGATGCTTAAAAATGTGCAATAATTATGTACTGATTACGATTGCCACCTGAATGATTTTTTTCTTTTCCAAAATTAAAAAATCTTAATATTTTATTTTTTAAATTTTTTAAAAATATTTTCCAAATTTATAACAAAATACACAACGAACGGTATTCGTTGATGTCTTGTGGGGACCCAACTTTTTGTATTTTATCTTCGTCAATATTTAAAATTTAAAATTTTAATTTTGAAATATGTCAAAAAAAGTCGCTACACCTAAGAATATTTCCTTAAGTTATCTCTGAGCCGATTACGTTCGATTGCTTTTTGCTTTTTCATTTTAGTCAATTTATATAATTTTTTTCAATCTTTAAAACTAAAACTAACAGTGTAAAAGTATCTTTCTTGTAATCGAAACTACATTCAATCACATTTACAACTTTTGAAGGAATTTTGCTATGAGAAAATTGATTTATTCAATTATAAGATTAGATTTTGAAGGCCAACTCATCTATAAAGGATACAATTAAAAGCTAAATATAAACTACCTGTAGGTTCATGCTTTGATCACAAGGATATTTCCATTACTGCATAAAAGACCTAATTTTGAGAATATTATATAAAGAAATTAATGAATTTTCTTTTGATTTTCATTGACAAATTAAATCATAAAAATAAAGGAAAAGGTCTAAAGGGAAAATTTTTGTTATATAAGCAAAAAAAAACTTAATTAAGGCCAGCTTATTCTAACGAATACTTTTTCTAATACTTAAACTCCCTTGGATTATATTTTATTTAATGAAAATTGATAAAATCATTTCGTATTAAAATGGTCTACAAAAAAGTGTTAATATGTCACGTAGTGTTTACTTTAAAAGGCAAATAGAAGAACGAAAAATCGATGATGATACCGACATTTTAAAGGTGAAGATTTTAGATAATTCTTGATTTCTTGTTATGAAAACTTGTATTTTATGTGTTGGAGTTGATAGACAAAATTTAAGGATACCCTCTAATATAAAATTAAGGTGATATAATAAAATTCTTGATAATCTTAGCATTTAGTGATATCATTTTACAATAGAATGAAAAAGTGCAAATTCAAGCTAAGTCTGGTAGAAAGAAGGAAAGTGCATCCACTTCAAATTTTATTTTCTAACAAATGAGAAAACAACTTTAGTTTATTACCAATTTGAAGTGATTTCAAAACCAACACAAATAGATATTTTTTTCTACGACAAATAACATGTTTAATGGCTTAATGAAACTTACTATAGAAACTAGTATTGTAGCAGTTAAACAAATTGTTTTTATGATTTTACTATTGTTAAAAAGATATTTTTTTTTTTATATTTATACGATATTTTTGACATTGAGTAGCTTCATATCATTATGTTTTTCTAAGAATATAGTATTTATACTACGTCATTGTAAAGGCCCTCTTAAACCACAGCATTTGAGTGGTATTGATATTACTGGTGTAAACAGCATTTAAAGTTTTTTCGCTATGTTGTTCTTAGTACTTAAATTGGTTCGAAGAAGACAGGCTTTAAAGCAATTTTCTCGTGTCTATACACATTTAATATTTTTTCAGCATTTATTAATTTTTTTTGCAAAAGATTATCTGAATTTACGACAATATTAAAATAAAAACCCTTTATTTTTGTTTTGGTTATTATTTGTGATAATTATCTTAAACAAATGAAATTAATTTGAAAGAAGTAATTAAGAATGTCTGATATTTAAAATCGCTTTATCAGAACAATTCTTAATTTTAATGGGTCCATTTTTTATTTTATGTTTCTATAAAAGCAGGTGTTCATCATGTAATTTAATGAGTTTTTTTCACTTTAAGTATTAGTATTTTAAACTAAATTTTTTTTGAGAGTAGAAAGTTTTCCAATTTTAGAAGAATCTAAATATAAATTAACAGACAAAACATTTAAGAGATTTACATTATAAAAACTTTTTAGTATCTTATTATAATAACGCTGTAAGCTCATTTCTAGTGATCATTTGCATACTTAAATTATTCCTAAAGGCTTAGTTTTTATATAAACTTGTTAATATAGATGTAGATACATATTCCCTTAAGAAATTTTTAATATCTATGAAATTTTGAATTTTACTTGTGAGTATTGTAAAGTCTTTGGATAAATTTTAAAAATAAAAATTTTATGTGTTGCTTTTTCCAGCTCCCCCAGATGAAGATTGCGAAGAAGAATTCCGTGCTCCACTTTATAAAAACGCTGAAATTAATGGAATCACAGTTCGTATGAAATGGTGTGTAACTTGCAAATTTTATCGTCCACCAAGATGTTCGCATTGTTCAGTATGCAATCACTGTATAGAAGTAATTATTTAAAATATTAATATTTATAGTTAAATATATATTACTTCTTTTATTTTAGACATTCGATCACCATTGTCCGTGGGTGAATAATTGCATAGGACGAAGAAATTATCGATTTTTCTTTTTTTTTCTCATATCATTATCAGTACACATGATAAGCATATTTTCTTTATGCTTAGTTTATGTTCTTAAGAACAAGATAACTTTAACACAAACAGCGCCAATTGTTGCGTATCCTTTTTAAAAAAAAAAATCAAAATCATTATAAAATTAATTTTACAGAAATTTTTAGTTAATTATTACATTCTCATGTTTTATTACTTTAAATATATTTAATTAATTTTTTGAGTTAATATTTTAGTCAAAGCTCTCAATATTTTAATAGAAATTGAAGATATTAAATTTTTAAATGGTGCATAGCTTTTTGTAGTAAATCTTATAATTGACGTGTTGAAAATATTTTTAACCTTTTTGGGATATGCTAACATGGGTAACATTGTATCATTTTCTGTTGCGGTTTACAACCAAAGGTCTTCTTTTTCCTTAATTCTCTGATGCGTTTCGGCATGCTCTCTACTAATTTTTCGATGTGACTTTTTTTTATATTATTTCATTCAGTCTGAATTTGCAGCCAAAGATCTTGAACATTCTTAGGGACTCTTTCGGACATACTCAAGATTCTTTAAGAATACACTTTCAATGAGGTACTAGTCAGAGCTCTGTGCAGACCATTTTAATTCTTGAAACTGCTGGAAAAACAACCAGTTCTGCACGATTTTTTGGATCGTTATCTTCCTAGAACACTACCTCTTCTTCCGGATATGCTCTCATTCTATTTTAACTAATTGACTTATGTGCCACCGAGTAAAGAAACCCCAAACCACAATGTTATCTCTACCATGTTTCTACACCTCTCCACCATAGTGCTACATGATGCTTTTTAATAGTATCATATGAGTCGTTCCGAAGCCAATGTGGATAAGTCCAAAAAATCCAAACTGAGAAATTTAATGTTTCTTAATCCATTCATAATATATAACACATGCGGAGGCTATTAAAAAAAGGGCTTTTTGACCAACAAAAAATGAAAATATGTGTAAATCCTTTTAAGACTAAGATATATATTATTTATTAAAATCAGAAAATATGAAAAAATGGACTTATCCACATTGGCTTCTGAGCGACTCACTATGTTCGGTGCCAGTAGTTTTCTTTCCCATCCGACTGATATGTATTGATTTGTGTTTCATTTGAACAGATAGATTTTTTTTAGTCATTAACAGTATAGTGGCAAATATGTCAAAATCCGAGTTTCTCATTCTCACGTTGACTTCTCATCGAGACAGAATACCACTTCGGCTCCAATTTTTTCTGTACAAAAAACTAGATTATCTGCCTGTCATGGCTTTAAAGAACTCTAGCTTTTTTATAAAGACTAAGGACTAGATTATTTGTCTGTTTGACTACACTTTTAGATTAAAAGAAAAACGTAAACTTTTCAAAAAGAAAATATAAATAGCCGTTATCAAACTTATTCCACGATCTCTTGAAACTGAAAATTTAAAAACTTTAAATTTATTTTACCTAGTTTTGAATATATCAAAAAATAAGTAAATCTCTCATTTTATTACTTTAAAATTATTTTATCATCCCTTATTCTACTAATTACAAGATGGTAATTGTGAAATTTGTCAGCACCTACACTTTGAAACTGTAATAACTATTTTATTATACATATAATTTTATGATCACTTTAAAGAAAATATTGGACCCTTCTCAAGGCCCATAAAATTGATTTTCCTGTAAGTAGGTTAAACTAGGATACATTGGCAGGTGTTTCAGCTGATTAGCCTAACTTTCACTTTCATTACTTTCCTTTCATTGAATTTTATATGTAATTTTGTTTTAAATTTATAAATTTTTTATTACTTTTGATAGAAAGTTTTCTTTATACATATGTGTGCTACTAATAATTAAAAAAATTTCCTTCACTCTTAAAATAATAGTATGTGTTTAATGGGTATTGTTACAATACTTGCTATTCCAATTTTTGGTTTAACGGGATTCCATATGGTGCTAGTATCTCGAGGTAGAACAACAAATGAACAAGTAACTGGGAAATTTAAGGGTGGTTATAATCCATTCTCTCGTGGCTGCTGGCATAATTGTTGTTATACCCAATTTGGTCCACAATATCCCAGGTAAAAAAAATTTAGTTTTTACGGTTCCTTTTGTTTTTCTAATGTATATAACCAAAAATATAATAAATATAATCAAAATTTTTAATTATAGTTTATTGAAGCCACAAAAGTATGCAGCTAGAAGATCAATGAAAGAAAATCAAGCAATTAGTACTATTACAAGTGAACGTGATGTTTCTAGCAGTGGTAGACATCTTGGAAATCAAAACTCTAGTGTTAATCAACAGGCAGCTTATGATCGGGATAGACATACTCAGGTAAAGACTTATATGGACCATGGCGAAGGGTATGGGCAGCGGTCAGGAAGTACCACACATTATAGTAAGGTTTGTATAGCTTTGTAGTATAATATGAATACGTATTTGGGAATTTTTGCTATTATATATTTTTATTTCGTTATTATTATTTCATATTTTAAGTTTTTTGTTTTTTTGTTAAAAATAGCTTATGACTAGTTTTCTTTAATTTTTAATTTGAATTATTAAAATGCTTCATTAGAGTATGTTTTTATTTAGATTAAAAATACGTATGTAAAAAAAAACGGGATGTGGATATGGTATGAAGAAAAAATTATATGGTAAATTGATTATTTTGGAAATAAAATAAATGCTAGTGCTTTGATGTTACTCTATAGAAAATCTAACAGCCTATAACTGCAAAAAATGCTTTCGAGTAGAAATTTTGTTCTTTTATTCTAGCATAAAACATGCCAAAGTGAAATCTTAATCACTTGGGCTGGTAAAAGAGTTAAGGTTAAGAGTTATTTTGTGTACTGTGTTTTATTTCAAATATTTTAACTAAATTTTCAGTATTGTATTTATTTTGATTTGAATCATAAAATGGAAAATGGAAAGGGTAAGAGCACAGTATTAAAATAAAGGCCAAAATATTAATTATAATTACCATTTAGAAAAATTAACTTTTTACGACAAATTCGACCTAGATGTCAGCTCACCTTTGGTATGTTTTATGCCCAAATTAAAAAAAAAAACCAAGAATTTTTTCTGTTAGAAATTTTAAAGCTGAGATAAACAAATCCTAGATCACAAATGCTTATCGAAACGAGAACACAGTTTAAATGTTTAATACTTATCTTCTTAAAGCATAGATACTAATACTTTTCAATTAATTTGAATTAAATTAAAATCTTAAAAAATAATGTTTGCATATTATATTTTAAGGATATTAGTTAAATATTTAAATTATTTGAAG
The DNA here is from genome assembly GCA_947359355.1 of Acrocera orbiculus. NCBI lineage: Eukaryota > Metazoa > Arthropoda > Insecta > Diptera > Acroceridae > Acrocera > Acrocera orbiculus. The sequence continues at coordinate 16,456,766 of OX375757.1, forward strand.
TATTTCAATGAAGACCGCCTTTTTGGGAAGTTTTGGGATCTGGGGTTAAATAAGCAAAATTTTACAAATATATCTTCAGATTGTCTACGAGTTTGTTTCTGTTTTTCCGTAAAAATTAGTCTTTTCACTAGTTGCTATAGTAATTACTTTTTCTGTTTTCATCTTATGTCATTTGCAATATTTATCTTTGCTTCAACTAGAAAAATATCTCAGATTTTGATAAAGAGTAAAATGCTTTGATATAATTAAAAAGATTTTTAACGGCTATAGTATTAGATACCTGTTTCCATTAATTGATATTTTTTCTTTGAAAAATTGATCAAATATTAAATAACTTAAGCTTAACTACATAAAAAATATACCTCGAACTGCAGCTCATTTTAAAATTTTTGTCAAACTGAAAAAATTAATAGATGACTAAATACTTTCTCAATATTTCTTAGAAATATTATGAAATTTTAGAGACATTTTGTTGTTATTGTGTAACTGAAATCTTTGAATTGTTGATTCAATAAAATGCATTTTTATGCATTGTTAAATATTCCTAAATAAAAAGACTGAAATATCTGGCTGTAGTTATGAAAAATAAAAATTTCATAATATCCTATGACGTTAGATGAACTTACTCTACTTCCATTTTACTTGTTTAATTTTTTCTAATTTTTATTAATTAAAAATAATATTTTCCAAATTTAGTAGTTAAAGTCGGTAATTTATAATATTTAGAAATCTGATCATGTAATAAAACAAATTTTGAAGGAGAGATATCTTATTTTTATTTACTTTTTCTGTAGTATTTCTTTGTGCATGACAACTGCACGGGTAATTTATATATATACTTATATATGTATATACATATATATAATGTTATATCTTAAATATATACTTATCGCTTAGCAGTACTTTTTTAGTAAAACGCAGTATAAAAGTCTTGCTTGCTTTTTGCTTATATCAGTCGCAGTCGAAACTAAAAGAAAACTTCAAAAAAGGTAACAAAAAGTTCATTTCTTAAACGGGCAAATATTTTGATTTATATTTATATATTTTTTTAAAGATAATCTTAAATTAAAATTGTAATAACTATTTGTAGAAAAAAGTTTGAAATTTAAAGTAAAAAATATTATTTTAATTTTAGTTGAATATTTTTAAATTTGCTGATAGTTAATCTTCATCTCTATAGACTTTGTAATCTTTTTATAAAACAATTTCTTAAAATTAGACTTTTATGACTTGTTTTTATTTATTTAATCATTTGATAGGTTGAAAAATGTTAGAAAAACTTATTGAAATTTCAGTAAATTTACGTGTTACCTTCCTTGCGACAAAACAAAGTCCATAATGGACAATATGAGGGAATGAACAAAATGTGTGGAATAAGTACATTAATCCCGTTTTTTTTAATTTTCATTTCATATTAATCTTTTATTATCTTGAAAAAGGAAAAATAAAACGTGCATAAAATGTCTTAATAATTTGCTGTTCAGTCATCCCTTATTGAATTCTTTCAAAGAGTTCATATCTTCTACATTTGATGATTTGGTATCTACACAGTATGTCCCAAAAATAACCGAACTTTTTAGATATAGAATAAAACACACATGATATTATCTTTAAAAGTTATTATTTATTCAAAATAGGTTCCATTAGACTCAATACAACGTTTGGCAAGATCAATTAGCGCATGCATAGATTTTTTTATGTCATTTATAGGAATGTTCTTCAGCACCTCGGTTACGGCTGCTTGAATGGCTGGGATATCATCATAAAATGCTCCTTCCATCTTGATTTTCATTTTTGGAAATAGAAAATAGTCTATGGTGATAGATCAGATGAATATGGAGGATGGTTGATGAGAGAAATCCGTTTTTTCATCAAAAATTCGTTCACTTTTTTGGTCTTCATTTAACTCATGTGGAACAAAACGCGAACAGACCTTTCTTTTACCCAAATCTTCAGTAAAAATTTCCCAAATAGTGCTTTTACTCATATTAAATTCCTTAGACAGCTTCTCGTAGTAAAATTAACATCGATACCAATGATTTCACGGACTTTTTCCACCAATTCAGCACGATTTACTAGCTTTTGGACGACTTGGCTTTAGGTCATCATTTAAATCCTCAAGACTATTTTTAAATCGTGTAAATCACGTATAAACTTGAGTAAGACTCATACAATCATCACCATAAACTTTTTTTATCAATTTTTATGTCTCAGCGAATTTTTTTTCACAAAATTTTATATTTTCTCTTTGTTCCATTCTTGTTTTGGAACCTTAGCACTTTTCTTTCTGTTATTAAAATGGTGTAACTTTGACATCTGTCATCTGATTTACATGAATGTTGGTGCGTTTGAAAGAAGATGAATTTATCTTTTTAATGATGCAAATTTTAAATGGATGGCGATTCCTGTTATACGATTTAAATATAAAGCTCGGTTATTTTTGGGGCATACTGTGTATTACAAAACTAGTCGCAAAATAAACACACACATTCAACGGTGGAATTGTGATATGATTTTTTATGCCCATAAATGAAAATAGATAATAAAAAAGACGAACTTACTTTTTTGAGAAATAAATTCATTCTTTGCACAACAATTTTTCGCCCCACAAGTGATTAAAAATTATATGAAAAAATAAGACATGTAGTTTCATTTGCTTTTTCATCTAAAACATTTTCCTAATTTGTCCTATAGCCAACTCTCGAGAGATAGTTGCATTAAAATAATTTTTTTTAAATATGCAATAAATTGTTATTTTGAGAGTTTTAATAAAGAGTAAAAAAATTTCATCATTTTTTCAAAGGACCTCAGGTTTAACTTATTATTTTTACAAAAATTGCATTGAGAATTATAATAAAATTGTTGTCAGTTTATGCTAATTTTTGTTGTTAACTAAAGAACGAACTACCGTGCATAGAAAATATTGTTCATTTTCTGTCCCTGAATTTTTTTAAAATTCTTCAAATGATTATTCAACAAATTACTTATTTACTTATTCATATTTAAAAAAATGTTTTCCGATTTGAGATGTAAAGCTGACAAAGGCCAAGTTATTCCTAAAGAATATTTTACTCACTGCAAATTTGTGTAAAACGCAAATTTGTGTAAAAAGCTGGTTTGTATTTTTAAAGGTCTTAATAATTTTTTTATTTATATTTTTACTTAACTTCGCCATAGTCTGAATTTCTGAAGTTTACTTATAGTTCAAATGACGTCTTATAAGTACTTCCATCGGGACATTTTCAATCAATTTAAATAATAAACTTAAATTTTATAATTGTTTATTTTTTATTTCCATCCATAAAGCAAGTTTTAGATTTTAACTCTTTTAATTTAAACTTTTTCACCATTACTAAGTTATTGATTTAGTCAAATGCTTTATTTTTTTAAAAGACAAAAAAAAAAAAATTATTTTATATTTGAAAAGCTTTCCCCTGGCCGAGAATGTTCAGATACAGATATGGAGCCGCAAGCATCACAAAGTCAAGACTGTGAACCTACACCACCACTCCAGCGACACAATTCAACAAATTTCTATTTACCACAAATAGATAATACAACAAATAATGGAGGGACTAACATTAATAATAGTGGTGGCGATTCTCCACGTCATATAAGATTATATCCTCCTCGACATAGTCCGCATGCTCGACAAAGGTATAAAATTATTATTCTTTTTTTCTTAATTTATTTTATCCAATTAAACAAATTTTTAATTATTTTAGAGGGCTTGAGCCAACAAGAGGATATAATCCAGACGCTCTTTCCCCAGATCATCCTGCACATTCTAGTCAAACAATCGGTCAAGCTGCTGGACAGCGAAGCGGGACAACAGCTACACCTACTATGCAACAAAGAATTAAAGCATTAGGTGTTGCAACACCTTTAGTCATGTCTAGTCCTGTTAAAAGGTAGGTTTTTTGTTTAATATGATTACAATTTCATTGATTTTTATTTTTAATTAAATTAATTATGTAATTTTTTATTCTTGTTCGAAAACAATGGATTCAGATGGACATAACTGACGAAATTATTTTTCAAAATACATTTAAAAAATTTCTTTTCTTTTTCCTATTAACGGTAATTTTCAATATTTAGCTTTATTTTGGTTTTATATTTTAATTCACATATTGAAACGTATTAAACACTTAAGTATTTCAAATTAACAAAATTTTGGCTAGACTGTGTAGATATTTCTTATATAGAAATTTCTAGTGTTCATCTTTATTCCATTAAAAATTTAAAGTTACAAAATATCATTCCGCTTTTCCTCAAAGAACTTATATTTTATAATTTGTTTTATTTATTTCAATCAAATGATTGACTTAAAATTTATGGAATTTAGTCTTGATTTTGTGTTAAAAATCATTTTAAAATATTTTATTAATTGAATAATAACCGTTTACATAATTTTTAATAAAAATATTATTACAATAATACAATACCCATTATTTCAAATTAATAATCTGATAAAAGTATTAAAGAATTTTATTTCCTCAGCAAATATCAATTTATTCTAATTCAAAAATATTTATTTGTTAAATAAAACAATCAATTAATTTTTTGTAAATAGTTAGTCGCTGTATAAATTTTTTTGTATTTGTTGTGTAATATCTGTTACAGTAGATTTCTAGAAAATAATTTTTTATACGCTTTCCAGGTTATTAAAAAATTATAAATAATTTTGGCAAATTTTATACCTATAAGTACGCTTAACATTGTTAAAAGAAAGTGTTAAATATTAATATAATATGCTTAATTTAGTTATAATAAAATATTTTTTTTCTTCAGATCAAATCCTGGTACACCTACCCAACCTCGAAGGCCCGATTTTATAGGGGTCGGTATGAATCATCAACAACATCAACCGCAAGCTGGATCACAAGTATATTATGAATTTTCTTCAGGTCTTCCACCACATCATCCACAGGCACCTTCAATACAACAACAAACCACCCAACAAAATTCAAATATTATACATCATAACGGTATACCATCAAGAGGAATGCTAATAACAACAAATCAATACGGTAGCCCCCAGCGAAGATTTTTATCTGAAGGTGAATTGGTACGTCAAGGAGGCAATGAATTATCATATGCTAGAACAAATAATACTGTTGATAATATTCGTGAATTGGCTGGAAGCCCACAAAGAGGTGTTTATATGTGGAAAGATACATCACCTGGATTTTCTAACAGTGCAAATACCTCAACATCAAATCATCAATTCATGGTTGGACAGCATCCAATGTTAATTAATACGTCAAGAGCACAAGGTGTAGCTATTCCAACATCTCAATTAGATTATCAGTATCAACAACAGCAATATGATATACATCATCATAGATCAAATCCAACTAGTCCTACTATTGTATCGCAGCAACAGCAACAACAACAACAACAGATACCACCTTCACAATCGTATATGATGCGGTATACATCAAATATAAATAATCATCCACAAAATCAAATGATTAATTCTATGGCTGGTTCAGGAATGATCTGTTCAACAAGTACAAGTGTTGGCGGCTATCAGCCAGCTCTTCGTGGTGGTGTACCTGTTTTCCCACCAAATTCACTAAATACACAATCATCACCACAAATTAAACGTAAACAAACTCCAACAAGGCCAATTTCATTTGTTAGAGCACTAGAAATGACAGATTCAATGGAAATGCAAGCAATCGATAAGCAATCACGTAATAATGGTCCTAATAATACATCAGGCACATTAAATAGTAGTAATAATGTATGTTTAACAGGAAGTGGAAGTAATCAAACTGCTCAACCACAACAACAACAGAGATCAACTACACCAACTCCAGATCGTGCCAGTGTTTATGATATGAATTATGAAATTTCTGTGTAACCTTCCTAAAATTCTTCCCAATTTATCCTAATTGTAACCTTTTATCCCTAAGTATTTTTACTTAAAAAAAATTATATTGTGGGTAATTGTGTGCGTGAAAGTTGTTTGTATGTATTAATTAAGAGAGGATCTGACTTTAATTGTGAAAAAAATAAAAAAAAACTTATTAAAAAATAGTTTTTATACCAAATTAAATTATATAATTTATAAAAACAGATACAAATTCTATAAAAATATTATATGGGCTGGTGTAAATACAAATTAATTATCATTTTTACTAATTTAAGTACATTAGGATTTTTTCTTTCTAATTTTGATAACATTTCTAAAAATATTAATTTGAAAATATTCTATTAGATATTAACTATTTGACTTTTTATAATATATTTTCTAATTACGATAGCTAAGGTAGATGATCACTGCCAATTTTGTTAATTTTTTGTTTGTGTTCGATAATTTGCTGATAAACTAATTTCTTTATTTTTGAAAACCATTACAGTTCTTACCTAAAGCAAAATGTTTTTGACTTTTCAAAAGTCGTAATTAAAATAAGACATTTTTGTGAGAAATGCAAATTAATTTCTATAAAATGGTTTGGAATTTCTAATTCTCATTTTTCTAATTATTTCATACTTGTTTTTCATATCTCTATTCTTTCAATATTTCTACTACAAAAATTATAGCCTCCCAGAAAAATTATAATTTAGAATAATTTTGTTACATTCCTTTAAAAGAAATATTTATCGATGTTTTATAACTAACAATAATAGACGAGTAATTTTCTAATATGTGCAAATTTTATTCAAAGTTTTTTTGTTAACCTTGACTTGACGTGTTGTGTACAATAAACCAAAATACGCTAAAAATAATTTGCAAAATTAATTTATAAAAAAACCTTTAGCAGACAAAAATACTTTAAATTTAAAATAATTTTTTATAGTATAAATTGTTAATTACTCGTCCTTTATAGAATATATTCTTTTATGAAAACATATTAAAAGTTGCTGTGTTCTTAATCTGTGTGTTAGTTTAATTTAGAAAGTTATAAAAGCTTGCTAGTATTTTTTTTTTAATCGGTTTATAATTGGTTCTTCCTCTGGCAAAGCTTCGCACAATATTTTTTCAAAGTATTTCTTTGTTTTTTATACCCTAAACATCGTTTTATAAAAATGATTGTTTTATTATACTAACTTTAATAAATTGTGTGGAATTTTTTAATTATTTATAAAGTATTTACGATAAAAAATATTTTTTTTCTATTTTTCATATATTCTAAGTCTGTTGTGCAGCTATTTTGTTTTTTTTACCTAATTTTGTTATTAGTTATGTATTTCAATTTTCAATATGATATTCTTTTTAATTCTTAATTTATATTAAAAAAAAAATATATTTTAAAATATTCCTGGTCCTACTAGTCTCAGAAATAAATGAATATCTTTTAATTGAGTTTGCTCAAATTTCAGCTGTACTATTCATATTTTTTTAAAGGCTTTGATGTAAGCTACGTATGAAAATGATGAAAAATATAGTTAGGGAGTTCTAAAGTCAATGAAATGCTTTGTGCTATTAAAGTAAAGACATGAATAGCAAATAATTTTCTGTCCATTATCGTAAGAGTAAAATTTGCATTCAATTTAAAATAACTTTTTTTTCATTATTTATTAAATTTGTTGATCAATACAGGTGTTATTTTTAGACGCTACTGAGTTTAGTTCAATTTGAAAAAAAAAAAAAAAATAATAATAATTTTGTTCAAATGTTTTAATTCTTAAGTTATAATAGAGTTTTATAAATAAAATCAAAGCTAAAATCAACAAATTAAAGTAATAAATGTTAAGTAGATAGTTTTTAAATTTAATATATTGTACAGCATTAGACAATTAATGGTCATTATCTAATTTTTTAATATAACTTGTTATGTATATAAATTAAAACAACATAAAACAAGAAAAAAAAACCATAAAACAGTTTAAGAATTTTGGATTAAACTGTATATTTTTTTGATTTATATTTATTTGTATATTTTCTATTTAATTTGGGACTTTTTTATTTATTTTTTGGCTGTTTATTGAAAAAAAGAAAAACAAAACAACAAACTAAATTTTGTTTACAATCACAATCATTTACAAAGATAGAATATATAACTTTAAAAGTACATTAACATAATAAAGCTTGGTTTTATGTGTGTATTAAAAATTTTTATTGGACTCAATCAAAAAAATGTTATCCAGGTTAGAAGCTATAAAATCATAATGCGATGGTTAGCAAAACAGAAAAGTATAAATATTTTTTATTTAAATTTTTTAGTACTACAACTTTGAATTTAAAATTTTCTCATAATTTTTTTGAGTATTTAAGGGTTTGTACAGCTAACTTTCTCTACTAATTGAATTAATACATGTTCAGATTACATGTGCTCTTTTTTTATAACCAAAATTTGAAGAAAGTAATTTGATAGTTTGAATTTTGAAATCTTCGTGATTGATGTCTCTACCGCGGAGACATTTGCAAATATTCACAAGAATTAAAAACTTTATACTTTTATGTTTTATAAATAGTATCAAACATAACAAAACAGTTCCAAGTAATTCTGCCTGCTTGACATTAAATTATGTATGAAAAAGAAAATAAAAAACACTAATGCTGAAAAGAGCAATATCCACTGATCACAGAGTCTATTAACTTTTAGGATTATCCTATTTGTAATATATTTAAATAATTTTTCCATTACCAAGAGCTCTTTTTAAATTCATTTGTTTATTTTTTGTGTAATTCTCAACAACTTCCCAGTAGGGAAATCGCGCATCAGTGAATTTTTCTTCGAGGAATTCTTGCGTGCATGCAGAAAGTAGCACTCATAGCGGCTTTTTCCGAAAGGAAGTCGTAATAACGGCTTTTTCCGAAAGGAAGTCGTAATAATGGCTACTTTTCGTCCCCTTTTTTAACAAAATTCATACAAACTGATAGTTTCTTTTTACTATAACTAAATAGCTTTTGCCACTGATTATTATGTTTTTATTATTTCTAGCGGTCGTTTTATCTTCTTTATTCAAAAATGGACTAAAAACACTGACAAATTCTTTCTTTCAAAGGTAGTTGTGTTTGATCTTAATTTAATTTCATTTTAGTGTATCAAAAATTAATTATTGTTTTCAAATTTATAAAAGAAATTTTATAACTCGAAAAATGATTTTTTTACAAAATCAATTCTTTGAATTCTTTCTTAAGAATATTTTTTTATAGTATTTCTATTAAAAAAGAAATTTTTCAAATTTATTTTTATTACTTTACCATCATCGCAGTTGTTTTCATAGTCAAATTATTGGAAAATTCATGTGTATTTTTGAAACAAATAATTGATTACGATTTTTCTTATTTGAATGTGATAACATTTTTATGAACAAGAAATGATGTTTTATTTTGTGCCAAGCTATTTTCTTGTGTAATTATTACTATATCTGTATGTAATAAGAAAATCAATATATTGCCACAAAAGTATAGCAGTTATAATTAAAAGTTCATTGTTTGCTGTTTTATATAAATAAATAACAAATTAAGTAAATTAAAAAAAAAATTTTGTAAAAAAACGGAAAAATAAGAAATACAGGTATAACGAAAATTGAAAAACAATTGTATATCCTTTAGAAATGTAATTTTTTTATTTTTTATAAATTAACGTACAACATTTTAGAAATATTGTGTCTAAATTTCAATTCGGTTAGAGTAAAATTACCGAAGTATTTGAGAGTCTAGAACAAAGAGTGAGTGAGCAAAACTTAAAAGCGTTTTCCTGAAACTTGTTATTTTCGAAACTGGGGCGCACGATAACTCAAAATCTACTGGACTAATCGTTCTGAAATTTTGCTCTCTACTTTTTCACATATTTCACCAGGTATTGACGAGAGATTTTATTTTTTTAGAATTCTTATGAATTTTACAATAGCAAACTAGTCTACTTTTTAGGTGAAAATCGGTATTTTGGCCTTGAGAGGCTATCAAAAATTGAAAAGTCAAAAAAAAAAAGAAGAAATCCCTTTGTCATTGCCTTGAAAAACATCTTCTTTAATAAATAAATTTTGACTTTTTGATTTTGGATGAATGTGTTGCGAGTTAAGCACCACAAAGTAACTTTTTTTGGAGGTGCTTCCAGATATTCACTGCGACTCTCATTTATTATTATTTTGAAATAAAAATTTGGAAAAATATTGTTTAGATCCTGTGTTATCATATAGAAACTAATTAAATAAACCAGAAATACCTGTATTATGAAAATATGCTGCACATTTTGCATATGAAAATAAGCATTGAATAAGATGTATTTCGCCCCTTGATTGGTTTCGTGCAAAAATATTAACTCAAAATCGAGTTATAGAAAAAATTTTATTTTCGAGGATGGTTTTTACTCTTTCAAGTTGAATGTCAGTCAATATTAAGAACTGTTGATCACTTAGTTTTATGAGTTCCTCAGATACGACGTTTGGTTATATATAAACTTTTTTCTTGAAAACTTTTATCTCTAGATTAAAAAAAATTCTTTAATAAGAGCCTGAAGGTCTTATTTTCAGAATTTTAACTTTTCGAATGTTGTTTCAGCGTCTAAAATGTGGTTTTAAAACTTTAAATACCGGTTTGAAAGTTCAAAAAATTATTAAATTTAAAATAATTTAAAATTTTTTCAGAAAAATCAGTATTTGATTGAAATCCTTAGTTTTCAGTTTAGGATATTATCGAATTTGTCATTCTTAGTAATGCTTAGTTAAAAGAGAAGTGCAAATTTTGTTGTTAGATTACTACTAAGAAAGTTACATTTTTGTGATTTTCGTCTAAAAATTTATGAACCATGCCTCAATTGAGATCTCTTATTTAAAATATATATATATATATGTATATATATTTCTTAATTTGTACCTGAAATATTTTTTTAGTTTCTGACAAAAATTAAAAATTTATATTTTTTTTAAATAGAAATTTTATAAAACTTCATCATTACGAGATGTTATGTTTTAAGTTTTTCTAAGTTTTAATTATTTCTTCAGATTTATTCTAACAAGGGGAACACGCGACCTTGGGGAAACGGATTTGAATGATAATTTGCATAGTAGTAGATCATGATGAGTGCACCTCAAATATAAAATACTAGGACGCAACTCTCAAGGGTTGCTGAGAAAACTACCCCTAAAGATTTCACAGCAGCTTAACCCCGTAAAATATTTGCGAAATTTCAAACGGTCCTACAGTGTAGGTAGCAGCGTAGTGGTTCATTATATATTATCTAGTGGCGTTGATGAGTTCGAGTCCCTGTCCGGGCAAGGAGTTTTTTTTAATATATATGTGTTTCTTAATATATTTTTTTTATTTATATTATGTTAAATTTTATTTGCAAATTAATTAATCATGATTAAATATAAATCTAGATTATTTTTCTATTAATTTTAAAATAAGTAATTAAAATGAAAAATACACAAAAATCTTGTCCGCCCTTCAATATTACTTGTAATTTTGAATAATTTAAACTATATTTAAACTGAAAAACAAACATTTGCGTATCATTTAATCAATAAAAACAAAAACGTTAATAATGGAATTTTTTTAAATCTCTAAATGGTAGTTAATTAAATAAAAAATGTGTTTTTAGCTTTCATTTATCTTTTTTTTTACATAAACCACAATGATAATCATCGTAAAAGCAGCCAAAACAAAAATTTAGCCTGCATCTAGCGCAACAAATAAATGCTGCCTTTTACAAGGGCATATACAAGGGGATGTTAGAAGTTCGCTAGAGAAACAAGCATCGTTTAAGGCAGCGGTTTCCAAACTTTCTGATACTGCGACCCACATAAGAAAAAAAAAAAATTGGCGGCCCCCTTATTAGATCAAACAATAAAATAATATAAGCACATTTTGTCTCTATGAATCAGAGCATGCATTTGTGGACCTTGCATTGATTCATTTTAATCACTTAATTTTTTAAAAATTTCAACCAAATAGGCAAGTTAAGGAATATAGTTATCGTTGCGAAAGGAAGACGCCTCATCATTGTGATTTTCAGCAAGAAAAATTGCAGTTTCGTCTTTAAGTTCGAACACTCTTTGAGTAAATTTTGAACGAGATAGCCAACGTACTTCACAATAGTATTATCGGCATTTACAGGGATTTTTAATAAAGTAATATGCAACAAAAAATTTGTACTAAATAGCTTTTTGTAAGTATTTTTTTATATATGTAAAACAGAAATTAAAAACTTCACGACCCCCTTGAGGTTATTCCTCAACCCCCTCGTGGGTCGCGACCCACAGTTTGGAAATCGCTGGTTTAAGGTATCGCTTTGTGATACGCGAAATATCTTTTTTAGCTTTTAATTTAAAAAAATTTAAGAGATTTAAAAAAATTCCATTATTAACGTTTTTGTTTTTATTAATTAAATGATACGCAAATGTTTGTTTTTCAGTTTAAAAATTAAATTAATCAGTTTCAGTTTAAAATTACAAGTAACATTGAAGGGCGGACAAGATTTTTGTGTATTTTTCATTTTTATTACTTATTTTAAAATTAATAGAAAAATAATTTAGATTTATATTTAATTATGATTAATTAATTTGCAAATAAAATTTAACATAATATAAATAAAAAAAATATATTAAGAAACACATATATATTAAAAAAAACTCCTTGCCCGGACAGGGACTCGAACTCATCAACGCCACTAGATAATATATAATGAACCACTACGCTGCTACCTACACTGTAGGACCGTTTGAAATTTCGCAAATATTTTACGGAGTTAAGCTGCTGTGAAATCTTTAGGGGTAGTTTTCTCAGCAACCCTTGAGAGTTGCGTCCTAGTATTTTATATTTGAGGTGCACTCATCATGATCTACTACTATGCAAATTATCATTCAAATCCGTTTCCCCAAGGTCGCGTGTTCCCCTTGTAAGTTTAATCGGGCCAAAATTTGTTCTCAGTTTTAATTATTTTTTCAGATTTATTTTAAGTTATTTTTTCCTTCTTTCAACAAAGTTTTGGTCAGTATCGGCCGGTCTTGTTGGTTCCAGAAAAAATTTACAAACACTCTCTGCTTTCTAAAGAAAAGTACTTTCTTTTATAGTATTAGGGTACGCAAACCGTTAACATAACAAAGAAACTGGATTAAAGCCTAAAAAATAGTGGGAAATATGACTGAAAAAGTTGCATTAAAATGAAAATTTTATTTTAGTTGATTTGTCCCTTTTATTTTATAATTATAATAAATTTCTTTGAAATAAAGTTTAACACCAATATATTTTAAAGTTTGACAATACTCAATAAAACCTGTTAAATGCTTCCGTCACTATCAACATTTTTACTTAATAATATGATATTAGCTTCTTTATTTCAACTGATAATAAAACTTTAGCTAATTTCTTTATAAACAATAAATCTTTAACTTTAATATGCTTTTTAAAACATTTATCACAAGTAAAATTCAAAATGCATTTAATTTAAATTACTAACACGTCATTATTATTTTCTAATAATAAAACAAAGTCAAATGTTAAATTTGTTTTAATTTACGACAAACTGTTCACGCTTTTTTTCTTTATTTAAAATTAAACAACGTTAAAAAAATATTAGTCTAAAATACACAAAATTAAATAAAAAAATATTTGTATATATGGCGTATTTATTGTTGATATATTAAGTAGTTTTTCTACTTATATTTAGCCATAAATTCTATGTGGAATTTCTGAAATATATCAAGCATCATTTTCAGTTTTTCTGTCTGAGGTAGTATTGTTGTTCGGAAATGATACGTTCCTGGCATTTGGCCAAATCCACTTCCAGGTACAATGCAAATACCTATAAATGAAAACGAAATTGTTAATAAAAGTCATTATCAATCAAATTTGTCTGAAGTTTAATGGCTATAGAAAAACCGTAATCAAATTTCGGCGAATAGTTCGTAAAAAATAAGTAAACTTTTGGTTTGAAAAATATTCCATAAAGTTTTAGTACTCAAAAAAACTTGATCAAATTAAAATTTTGAATACAGATTTAATATGTTAAATATTAATTCTTTTTAAAATATTAAATAAAAACCTTTTACCTGTATTTTCTAATAATTCAAATGCATAAAATGCATCTGGTTCTTTTCCTGCTTTTTTAGCTTCTTCGATTGCTCTTGGGGGAATTCTAAACTGTGGAAAAGCATACATAGCACCTTGTACAGGATTGCATGAGAAACCCTCAAAAGAATTGAATGTTTCATAAACTAATTCAGCTCTTTCCTTTAAAGCATTTAATACATTCGTTTTTTCTTCTATAAATTGACAATATGATGGCTCATCCGGGTTTGGTGGATTAACCTTAAACATCAATTTATTTAAAATTGAATAAATCAAAAATGTGAAAATTCTTACAACACAACTAATAGCTGCCTGGCCAACAGTTGTAGGACAAAGTTGAGCTGATAAAGATTTTAAAAACATTGCTTTAACTTTTGGGCACAAATTTATAATTTCCATATAGCCCCCACGGATACCACATTCACCCATATAGCCTTTTGAACATGACATAAAACTAGCCAATTCCATTTTATTATAAGGTTCACCTAATTCCATTAATACTTTTTTAAATGAATGAAATTTAGAATTCTCATCATAAATATTATCTTGGTATACTTCATCAGCAAACAGAAATAAGTTTTCTTTATGTGCAAATTTAATTATTTCTTCAATATTTTCATGTGTTAAAACTTGCCCTGTTGGATTTCCAGGATTAATTACACATAATGCACGAGGACATGAAACTTTTTTAGCTTCATCTAAAGCCCGTTGAAGTTCTTTTATACTAAGGCCCCAATTATTATCTTCATCCAAGTAATATCCAATTTGATGCATTCCAAATTCTGCTATTGTTGCTGAGTAAAGTGGATATTGTGGGATTGGGACCATAACTCCTGGAAGTTTACCGTTTACTTCACAACTGAAATACAAAAATACAAAAATTGTATCATTAATTTTGTTTAAAAAGTAATTGAAGTCAAATAATTTGCAATTTTTTAAAAAAAACTTAAGTTAATTCTTACCGTAATAAGGCTAACAACCCCTTAATTCCTGGTGAAGCTCCAGCTGTTAAAACAACATTGGACCAATCGGATTCGAACCCATCTCTTCTTGTAATATAATCTGCTACTTGTCTTCTTATAATCTCAATGCCGGCTGAGTCTGTATAGCTTCCCAAAGAATTTCCTTGACAGCCACTAAGAATAGTTTCAGCTCGTTCTACTACATCTGGTGGATAATTTACTGCGCATTGTATATCAGGTGAAATAGTTAGCGCGAGGACCTTATTATAGGGAAAAAAAATTATTTAATTGATGAAATAGTTCTTAGTTCCATTGACATTTTTCCTTTTTTGCATTTTTGGATTGTTTGATAAAAAAAAATGAGCTAATATGCTGAAAGGTTTGCATTTCGTAGATAGCTTTTAAGTGTTCAATTACTCATAATAAACGGTCTTGAAAATTTTCTTAAGAATTTTTGAGTAAGGTGTTGTTTTAGCTTATTTTGTTTCTAATTATGGATACCATAATTCCGTAATGTTTTCTAATTTCAACACTCGCGGAAAGAGCTACAATAAATGGGTATTAGCTATTTTCTGAATATAATTCAAATAATTACGTCACTGTGGTATTACTGTGAAGAAGTGACTTTTATAGGATCTTATAATCGCAAAAACATCTAAATCAAAGAAGAACATTGGATGAGGTGACTACTAAAAAAAATTACCACAATCAGTACCATAAAATGTCAATTTATTGTTCTTTATTTAAATTTAATAACTTTCGATGTTCACTTTGGACAAAATATTATTTTCTTATAACAATGAAATAATTGTTTTTGTTTTTTTTTAAATATAAAAAATTATGATATAAATAATGACTTGTTGTTTATTGTCTGTTTTTGTTTGATTTCAGACTTTAATAGTAGTTTAATAAATTAAGCTGATACAATGAAATAACAAAAATAAATTTATTTTGATTGAAAAATATCTATTTAATTGCCATTTAAACTTACTTGCCTCAAAAATGTAATTGGTTTCTGACCCATTGCATGGCAATCTCCAATATTTGCTCGAATAACTTCGTTGAAAGGTTTTATATCTCCCTAAAAAATTATATTAAATATTTTAGCAAGAAATTAATTCTAAATGTAGTGTTAATTAATTTTTATTTGTTAGAAACAATTTATTTATAATTAATTTAAATTTATGTCGTTAATTATGAATCATATTCAGCTTCTAACTAAAAATAACTTATATCAATTTAAATATCAATTTAAATTTCATAATAGAGTTACACCTATCCCCCGATTTACACGGTACCTTTTTTACACGATTTCGCTTTAACACGGTTTTTTTTATAGTCTTATCCTCCGATTTGCACGGTAATTTTTGCTTTTACACGACTTGAAGTGTAAAGGCAAAATTAAAAAGGGTTATTTATATTTAATTATTTAATTTATATGGTTACTGGCGACAATCAAAAATTCTGCGACAAAAAGGGGCCGACAATCCTCCTTTGTGTGATGTATGTATATTTCATCAGGAAGGTGAGGAAGAAAAGATTAATTGCTTATAATAGTGACGATAGCGATTGAACTATTGTATTAATTTTCATTAACTTCGTATTTAATGTTTCTTGTTTTTCAATTTTATTTTATTCTTATTTCACGTTAAAATAAATGAATTAAATTTTTAAAAAACTGACTAAACTATGCTTAATATAGGTTTCTTTTCGATTTACACGGTTTTTTGTACAAAAAATATGATTTCGATTTACACGATATTTTAGGGAACCGATCTATTGTGTAAATCGGGGGACAGGTGATTTATTATAAGTGCAAAGGACAATATAAGGATACAAGACACAAGTTTTCTTCGCAATCGGATATGTTGCAGTACATCTATATCTATTTTATAGGAGATAGTAGAAGTATTAAATGATGGAGTTCTAACCTCAAAAAATGGAAGCAATAGGTTCAAAAACTTTATAACAAAGCAAAGAGGGAAATAATACAAAATTAATTTATTTATTAATTTTCCTATCGCATTTTGTATTTTTTAATGTTTTTATGATATAGAAAAATTTTGTTGAGTCGATATGCATAGAGAGGAAAAAGGTGAATTTCAAGGGGTTGTTCTGAACTCATACAGCACAAATTTAGCCATTTAAAAAAATAAAAGAATTAAAATAAGATCCAATAGTTTTTTTTATTTAATTAAATTAACTTCTTTAAACATCATTGATAAAATCTCAATTTATTTAAAAAGTAATTTTTCGTATTTTCCACATAATGTTAAAAAAAAGAGAATCATTTTAGCAAGAATTTTAAGAGAACCAAAACCATCAGAAAATGTTACTACCTTCAGAATTCTATTGACCACGTGTAGTGATGTTATTTACTAGAATTTTCTTATTTTATAAAGAATGTAAAAATATAATTAGATTAAATGTATCGATTATATGAAATTGTGGCTGCTGTTAGTTTAAGACATTGGCCACAGATTTATTTAAATGTCACTACAAGGTCTTTTTTTATTACTGTAGTTGTGATACATAATTTTCTTTATTGGTATAAATTGAGATAATTATAACGTTAGTATTTTGTAGGTTTTTTTGTTCCACTTAAAAAAAAAAGCAAAAAAAAAAAAAAAATAAACGAGATAATATTTATTGATAAAGCAAGATATTTAAGTATATTGATATTGAAATGTTTTCTAATCATACAAATAATCTTTAAATGGTTTTATCAGCCATTCGGAATTAAATATTAGATTTAAGTTTAAATTTATTGAAAGCAAAACATTTAAATTAATTTTCAATTAGAAATAATCTAAAATTCTTTCCAGTATACATAGATATTTGATTAAAGAAATAAAATAAAATCATTTAATTATTTTCTTTTTTAATGTGATTTTATTAATTATATAATGTTGAAGAAGAGTTGTTAGCTGCATTCAAAGTCCAAATGTTAGTTATGATATTAGTGTGATTGACATATAGACACACTTTATAAAAGACATAAAAATTTCAGTAAAATTATGAATTACTTCCAAAGTGTAACAAAGTAAATTTTAAGGAGTATCCAAAGGAATTACTGCAGATCATATGTGTGTAATTTTGACAACAGTGATATAGGCCGTAGGAATAAGCAAGTTGTTCTACTTAAAAAGTTACTTCTGCTTTGGGAATGATGTCCAATTGCTACAGAAAAAAATATTATGAGTAAAAGCTTGCCATAATGTGGAAAAGGGTTTTGTTTCAAATGTGTTTTTTTTAGATATTATACGCATTTGTAGTAGTTAGTTTTTAATCTTTGTGGTTGTAATATATATTACATAAATCTAAAAACAAATAGTTTAAAATAAGTACACTTAAAAATTAAGAAAACTTTGGAAACCTTTGTAATTGTTGTATTTAATTGTAGTAGAAATTAAGTTTTTTATTGTTCCAGTCAAATTAAAGTAATCTATAGATTTTTATTTTCCGTAATTAAAGATGGAATATGTAACAAAAAATCTTTTCTATAATATATGTGGTTAAGGATATATCTTACCACAAAAGAGGGTTGTGATAATACATGAATATCGCACGCATTATCGCAACGCTCTATATTATTCATAGCAATCTCAAATATAAGTTTATAAATAAATCTTCACATAATATTTAGTTTATTTTATCTACACAAACATGTGCAAAGAATGTTAGCGATCATTAGCTACCCTAAAACTCTTCTTAAAGAAATGGAACCATCTCTAACCAGCAACTCAGTTTGTTTCCAGTCCTAATTTGTATATAAGCCCTCAGCGGCTAAATATTTTATATTTATATATTTTTATATTTTATGACCTAAGCCAAAAAAAAGAAAGTATTTTGGGGTGTTTTTCAGCAGCCAATCAAATATCAAGGAAAAATATGAAGGAATTATTTTTTAGGAGTGTGTAACTACAAGAAATTTTCCATGATTTTTTTATTCTGAATGAGATTTCTAACCAAAATACTATTAGTAATTTGCCGTTTTGTGTGAATTACACTAGATAGTAACCCGTTTCATATTGATCACTGCAAGTGGCGAAGAGTCCAAAAAAAAAATTTATGTCTCTTTCCCGAAATCTCTCCGACATTGTTGGCTACACTAAATTAATTAATAATAGCAAACTACTATAGAAATATTTTAGTATCTTTGCATTTAACCGTCCGTTAAAATAAAATTACCTAAATTGAAAATCTGAGGTCTGTAAAAAATACCCGATCGCTTACATTTCCTACTTTATATACCGTTGCTTGTGTATGCTCTCAATTTTAGTATCATGTCAATATTTAGTGTCAGCAAATTAGCTTCACCTGACTTCAATCCACGTCATTTTATATTAATAATTCCATTATGTAACACACCGGTTTTTAGGACGGAACAACGATATCCACGCGATAACAATGTAATTTTTGATACAAGTTTTTAATTTATTCAGTAGAATTCTTAAAGTGCTAGTAAAATTTTTAATAAATTAAAAACAAAAAAAAAAAGGAAATAATTTACTTTCAACAACTAATTTTATATCTGAGAAATTTTATCGTTCGAATAAATGCTTGATGGCCGTATCTAAGGGAGTATTAAAACGTACAACAAACCAGAATCAATATTATTTTATTTGTGTAGTCTTATGTTCAGTTTTTTTATAACAAGTTATTAGAATTTTTTATTCAATATTACGTCAGATAATATTAGTTAAAAATGATAAAAATTATGCTTTAAGCTATAGAAGCATAATTGCTTTAAACATAATGAATTTTTTAAATTGTTAGTGATATAAAAAACTGAATAACCTGTTTTATGTAAATATATACTAAAAGCGTGATTTCATATTTTTCTCCTAATTATCTACATTCCCGAATGATTTAAAAAATTTTTAATTTATTAAACTTGCAATATGCACTTATTTAAACACAATGTCTCCTAGTTCAGTTTTCAACAGCAACAGGTGATTATATTGCAAAAAAAAAGAAGCATTTTAAAATTTTTAACGAAAAATACTAAACTTACTTGTTTCAATTCTTTTTCAATTTCTCCAGCCCTTATTACTAATGGCCCCCGCACTGCATATTCCATTTTTAGAATATTAGGATTTATATTTTCTAATTGAACAGTTGCTGATGATGACATATTCATTTTTGATAAATTTGACGAAAAATAATTTAAATTTTTTAAAGTAGTTATAGAAAAATTTCTTAAAAACATCAAATGACGAGTTGGATTTAAAAATTGTGCGCGCGAAAAACTCTTACAACTTTCACAAAATGAATCATTCCTTTTTAAATGGTTGATACTATAAGTGCGATTATTAAAATCATTTGTAACATAACTAAAAGTAAACAATCCGGTTCTATATTGTTTAGGCCGCGACAGCTGTCTTATTATCAATGACATTTCGGTAGGTTTTTGTTATTGAATTTAAAAGTAAAAGGAAATCACTTGCTATCTCTTTTTTACAGCTGCAAACGTGCGCTGTTGTTGTATAGTGTCGTT
The DNA here is from genome assembly GCA_947359355.1 of Acrocera orbiculus. Classification (NCBI taxonomy): domain Eukaryota; kingdom Metazoa; phylum Arthropoda; class Insecta; order Diptera; family Acroceridae; genus Acrocera; species Acrocera orbiculus. Next base: position 16,477,200 of record OX375757.1, read on the forward strand.
TTCTTTATTTCGAAACAGAGACCAATACTGAAAATAAGAGAAATTATTTAAAACAAATTGATATTCACAATAGGACTTTTATATAATATATAAATACGAATCTCCTCTATTAATTTTAGAGCAAAAATTTGAAAAATCCATTTGCTATTTGTTTTATATATAAAGCAATGCCATTTAAATATGTTAAAATTTTTATAATTGTTATATATTTAAATGTTTTTGTATAATACATTGTCATAAAATTTTATTGTTTTTATAAAAAAAAATGAAATATGCTGAACTAAATACCCTTAGATTATTTTTAAATTTAAAAAATTTGATAATATAAGAGAAAATAACTACCATTTGTTAAAAAAATTAACTGTGACATTTATGTTTGTATTACAAAAAGTTAACTTAGTAATCTCTATAAAAAGTGACAGTATTCAAAGTAAGTAAAAAGAAAATTTCTTGATTTTTCGCTGTAAAATATTCAGGAAAAATTGAGTAGAGTAGATATTAATTATTTGAAGTGTAAAGAACATGCCAAAAACTAACATGAGTTAATTAACGGAATTAGGATATTCAACTAAATTCTCTAATACATTAAAATTTTTTTTAAAATAAATATTTTAAGTTAATTCTTTGAATTTTTTGCTAATTGTCTTACTAAAATAAGTTACAAAATCTTTTTAATAATTACAACTAAAACACACTTGCTTGGTTTTTGTTATATTTGTAGCACAAAACTTTGGTTGTTTTATATATTGATAATTGTTATGTCATCACTATGTATTTATGTTATTTAAAGATTTAACAAAAACATTGAATTTATCAACAGTTTTTTTTAATAATCTGATCACAGATAAACTTTTCTTGCCTTGAATTACTTTAAGATTTTTTAATTAATGATACACTCTTAAAGATAACCTTACGCCCAAAACCAAAACAAGGGGATTTTTAATTTTCATAAAACAACTTTAATAAAGGCGAAAAAAATGCAATACATTTTTGAAATTTTTTTTTTTAAAGGCAATCACAAAAGTCAAAATTATGACTAAATTTAGCAACAGGACCCTGCAATATATATAATATTATATATAATTAAGTTAACTTTTAATGTCAAATTTGTCTAACAAATTTCAAACTATTCGATGTATTTATATCATTTGCCAAATTCAAAAAGACTAACGCCCGGTTTCACAGTATGGCAGGCCTGCCATAAATTTTAGAACACTGACCGGGACATTTGAAATAAATATAGGATAGATATATTATGGAGATAATTCAAAAACTTAGATTAGAAAGTCCTTTTATTTTTGGTTACATAGAAATTAAATTTAAAAAATCAATGAAATTTATGAAAAAATTAACATTCAAGTTTTTTAGTCTGCGTTGTCAGTTTTTTGCCCATCCATATTTTTCGGATGCTTTAGGTTTTTTTAACAACTCTTTTTCACCTTTGACATAATTATAAAATTCTATGCAGGTCATTTCATAATTATATATGCATTGAATAATGCTTTCCATTGTGGTTATTTTTAGTAAGCTACGATCTTTCGTCCATTGCGACGAAATCAAGGAAAACACATGCTCTACATGAGCAGTATGGGCTGAAATTGCAAACAGTTCTTTAGTTTTTCCACTTTTCCTGCATATCTTTTTCTTTCTATTCATCCGACATTTCACATTCAATAAACGATTATAAGTAGATAAATTCTTCATACAGTGTATCATCTAATATTATACTCTTTTGTTTTAAATATTCTGTAGTTTTTCTATTTGTTGCCATTGGGAATCATTCAAGCAAAAGCATTCAAATGTGTCATTGGGTGGTGATAAACGAGTTGTCATGACATGCATAACTTTTCGAAGTTGCGAGACGCATAAAGAACAGTGAGTTAGAAAAACTTCAAATTCTTGAAACATCGAAAAATCGAAAAATCAGTTTGACAATTATGTAAATAGTTTTGTGAGGTTAGACTACCAAAAATATATGGTGGAAAGGTAAGCGTTTCTTTAAATGATTAAATTATTTTACTATAATATTGTGATTGTTTTCAGATTAATGTGTGAAAAAATATTCATTCTTAGAAATTACGTGAAAAGGTGAGTATTTATTTTAGTGATTATATTATTTTGCTAATATTGTGATTGATTTCAAATTAACTTGTGAAGAAAAATAAATTCTTGGAGATTCCGTAAAAGTAGTGTTGCTTTTTAATATTATATTTCAAATAGAAATTTTTATATCTTTATAAAGAATGGAGAGATCTTATCAAATTCTTCAACTGAAAATCACGTGCAGAATATGAAAATCTCTTTTGATATTTTTATTAAATGTGCCAAGAATTAAATTATATATTATTATAAGTACTAAAATGTTTTATAAATGGATTTTATATACATCTAGCTGTTTCTTTACAAAACAATAACATAAATAGAATTAATCGACAGCTAGGTTCATTTTCAAGATCACGGCTTGCCATAAAAATTAGGCAAGTTGGGAATACGTACATTATAATACCAAGGAATTTTATATTTTAAATTGAGTTAAAAGTTATTCTTTTCTCACAAGATGTTGCTGTCCCATTTTTCAAAAGTGAAAAATTTTAATTTACTCAAATGTTCAATGATACTAAAAGAAACCGTAACGTAATTTAGAAATATAGCTACTCTAAAAATTTCCAATTTTAATGCTTGTTTATTTCTTCTATTTTTCTTTTTATTCTACTATATTTCTTCGAATTTCGTTAAAAAAATTTTTAAAAAATTATGCTTCTATTTTATTCTTTTATTTCCTAGGGACAATTTAAATCCTTCTTGAAATGTGCGAAAATCATACGTCATTAAATTCGTCAATAATCGAGGGGTAAAAATTGATTTGGTAAGCTCCAAATGAAAGCGCAAAACTTCTTGCACATGCAGTTTGGAAATTTTCAAAAATTTGAAACTTCGTTTTGATTTTTACTTACCTTACCCATTAATGTAGCAATAATATAAAAGACATTTATGCACATTAAATGTTAGTTTATATATATATATCTCATTTTAGTTTTGCTTTCAACCATAAAATTCAATTCAGTCAAATTTAAAAATAAATGAAAGGATATATTGTCAAATTTAAAGCTGTTAAAGAATCCACTTAACTCAAAATCAAAGGTGAAATTATTTATAAAATAATAATTATATTTTTGTGATTTACATTTTCTTAAAATTTTCAATTTTAGCATTTTATTTGAAATTTAAAAATTGAAATATAATTATCATACAAGCTATGAAAAATAAAATATATTTTCTCTGTATCAATCCATAACACAATATTATAAACATAACTTTATAAAATAAAAGTCTAATTATAATGCATAACCAATAAAATAATATTGAAATTATAAACAAAATGTCCAAAAAGTTATGTATGTGTATTTTTTAAACTTAAATTTAATTTCGTTTTTTACACAAAAAAATTAATTAGTATAACATTGTGTTGGTCTTTTACAAATTTTTTTTTCTGTGAAACAGAATGGCGTCTTATGTTTTTTCCCTATATAAAAATATACTTTTAATTTATTAATTTCTATAAAAAATTTCGGATATTTTTCTATATAAAAATTTTTCTGACAACTTTAACAACTAATTCCTTATTTAACGTTTTCTATGTGCTAAAATATTGACATTTTGAAAAGAATTTAAAATTTGGATTAACGTACGCGTATCATTTGGAAGTGATTTTATCTAACATAACGTTTCCTGGTAATTACAATGTACAAAATTTTATTCAAAAACTAAAGTACAAAAGTCTGAAAAGAGTTTAATATAAAGTTTTTTGGCTTTTGTAGCAAAAATTTTTACAGGATTAATTACTTTAAGTTAAAATATTTTCCATAATGTACGTTTTTTAGTCCTTTATGTAAGACTGTTTATGTTTATGTATTTTCTCGTTACAATTTTTTAATTTCATAATAAATTAATTTTAAATATTATTTCAACATTTTTTCGAGCTTTGCTCTAATATATATCAATCTATTATTTGTCTTTAGTTACTCTGCATCTCTTTAAATTTTACAATAGTACATACAAACGAAAATATAAAATTAATTACATAATGGAATGTATTTTATAGAATTAAAGTGGGACTCATTGATATACACTATACAGTATTTATATTTTTATATTGTCTAAAAACTATAACAAGGTTTTCTTCATTTATGTGATCTTAGTTCAAAGCCTTAAAATAGTGGTACATATATTTTACTTCTGGATGCCTATTAGAAAGTTTTAATATAACTTATTCAAGAAGACTATTTGACTATATTGTTAAGAATAAAACAATTCTCAAATTAAGATTTTTAAATAATCAAGTGGTTCTTTTGATAAAATATTTCGACATTAGTTTTTCTTTTATAATATATTTCTATAGTTATAGACCCATATATATATATATATATATATATATACATAAATTTTTATTTATATCTGAGTCCACTTTTTAAAACAGATCTTAAAAATCAAAACAAACATATAATATTCAAAAACTAATAGTTAACCTACTAATTAACATAAAACATAAAGATCAATAACTTATCATCAGCATTCAGACTTATCTTCTTCAACAAGATATTGTGTATCTTTACCTGTATCGGCTGACGGATCTAGTTCCCTAATACGTAATTGTAATTGAGGTGATGACTTGTGTGTAATACTACTTGGTGCTAAAATAGCAGAAACTGGCTCCGTAAATTGTCCTACGGATTTTATTATTTTTGATTTTGGTACATTTGAAGGAACTTCATAAACTCCTATTAATCAAATATAAGAATAAATTTTTTTAAATTAATTTGATCAAATTAATATACCTGATCCATTACCAATGTTCGGATCTGTTGTAGTTCCAGATTGCACAGCATCATACATTGGATTTGCAAAATCACGAGCTTTATTACTATTTACTGTTTGTAAATTATAGCCTTCAAGTGGTGGTGTTGCTTCATTTGTTCCAGTCACATTACCAAAACCGGGAGCGTTGAATTCAACATTTGTTCCATGACGGAATGTTACACTTTGTGAAGATGATAGAGGACTTAATCTTGCTAGCTTACCACTAAAATTGAAATTTAGTGTGTAAAAAATTTTCTTTATATTTTTCAAATGAAAAATTTGTATAAATATTTCAAATTTTATTAGTTATTAACTACTTTGATTAAAATTTTCTATATTATTAATTAGAAAAGAGGATAGTTACTTACAATGGTCTTTTTCGAATGACAAACCAAACTCCACCAGCTGCTAACAATACCAATAATATAACCATTATAGGTACAACAACAGCAGTTAAATTAGAGTTTCCTTGACCAAAAGCATGTCCAACTGATTGTTCACAATTCTTCCCATTGAAATTTGGTAAACATTCACATTTAAGATTACCAGTCTCTGTTTCATGGCAAACACCACCATTTTGGCAACTGCATATTTTTGGAAGTGGTCTTTCTCTTTCAGCTGGAGCATCACAAGTTACTTCTGTAGATGAACGATGCGATTGTGGTGGTCCTGAATTATCTGGACATGCACAACGGCGACCACCGGGTACGAGAAGGCATAAATGTGAGCAAACGCTATTATGGCAAGGATTATTTAAAGATGTATTATATCGCATATTATGGAAAACTTTAATTCCTGCTGGATTTATTAGATTTCTTTGTACTATTACATGAACACCTCGGCCAAATTTGTCATATTGTATAATTTCACCAGAATTCCGTGTTACCCAATAAATGTTTGATTCGAATACATCTAATGAAATTGGATGCTCTAAATGTTCTCCTTTCAGAATAGTTTTTCTATTAGATCCATCTGGACGCATTGACTCAATTGTATTCAATTTGGTGTCAACCCAATATACTGTATGATCTTGTGAATAATCAATAGTGACACCAGCTGGATGACGTATTGCTTCAGTTATTAACGGTCGTCTTTTAGAACCATCCATCCATGAAACTTCAATTTTGGGAGCAGAACCAGCATCTGCCCAAAACATACGTCCTAACTGTGGATCCACTGCAATAGATGTTGGAACTTCTAATCCAGCACTTACAACAGCTCGTCGATAACGTCCATCTGTTTTAGCAACCATAACACGACCTCTTGGTTTTGAGCCAGTTCTATCAATTTCAGTCCAATATAAATTATCAGCTATCCAATCTAAAGCCAAAGCGGTTGGTTTAGAGCTTCCCTTCATGTTTAGATCTTGAGCAAATCCCATTTTAACTTTCCCTTCAAGAGCATTTATCATATAAGATCTTTTAATAGTTTTATCATAACTATCAGCCCAAAATATCATTTCTGAAACTGGGTTATAATCAAGAGCTTCTATCCGTTTCTCAGCTAGAATTACATTGAATTCATCTCTTTTACTTGAATCAATGGCACGTATTTCGGGTCCATTTGAGAATAAAAGTAAAATATCTTCCTTCAATGCCTTGCAAACTCCAGACATTCCGTCAACTAAACGGAAATTCTCACGGCAAGAACATTCATATGTTCCATTTAGATTTGTGCAAATATGACTGCATGTATGAGTTCTTGTTGCACATTCATCAATATCCTTGCATTTTTTTCTATTTTCATTTGATATAATAAAACCATGATTGCAGGTACATATGTAGCCACCATCAGAAAGATTTGTACAATTGTGTTCACAGCCACCACGATCCAAATCATTACAGGTGTTTGAATGATGACATCCAAGCTCGTCAGAACCATCTCCACAATCATTTTCAAAATCACAAATTTGATTCCTTTCAATGCAATTTTTATTAGCACATTGATATTGAGAAAGTAAATCACATGGTTTTTGTTTGCTAATACATAATGTCATATTATTTTCATCGGAACCATCTCCACAATTATCAACACCATCACATATTTGATAGCGTGCAACACAACGATGGTTGGCACATTGGAATCTTCTGAGAGTATCACAGTTAAAATTGGCACATACCGAATAGGCTTCGTCAGAATTATCGCCACAATCATCAGTACCATCACAGAGATCAGCCGGTGATATACATAAATTATTTGTACATTGATATTTTGATTCAGGACAGTATCGACCACCAGGAAATCGTGGTGGACAATTGTATTCATCGGACATATCACGACAATCACGATCTCCATCACATCGGAAGTATGCTGCAATACAATGGCCTGAAGCACATTGGAATGTTCCATTTTTACATTGATAGCTCTCACAGTTAAGTTCATCTGAATTGTCTCCACAGTCATCTTCAAGATCACATCGCCAGCGTGATGAAATACATTTTCCATTTCCACATTTAAATTCAGACTCAGAGCATGAACGATATATTCCATTACACACTGTTTCCGCTTCATCACTTCCGTCACCACAATCATCAGCAAAATCACACATCCACTGCCTAAATATATACAAATTTAATTTTAGTACTTATTAAATTGGGAAAAATTGCAATTATAAACTTACTTAGGAATACAACGATTATTATTGCATTTGAAATCTGTTTCAGCTAAACACTGAGGACAATTTTCTGGTTTTTCATCACTACTATCACGACAGTCATCTTTACCATCACAAAATAGCCACTTAGGAATACAACGATAGTTAGAACGTCCAGGACATCTCTGCCAACCTGTTGTGCAATTTCGTTGACGACATAAATATGCTGGCTCATCAGAGTCATCACCACAGTCATTATCAAAATCGCACATCCAAAGCTTTGGTATACATCGGCCATTTTTACAGCTAAATTCTGTTTCAGGATCACATACTCGGTTGTCTGTAATTATATAATTTTATTGAAACTACCACTAAGTAAAACTTAACTAGTTTGGCAAATTTATAAATAGTTTCAATTTAAAAAAAAAAACTTACGACATATAGTTGGATCTTCATCACTTCCATCCTTACAATCGGCATCTCCATCACATTTCCAACTATCCAGTATACATCTTCCACTTGATTTACATTTGAAATCAGATTCAGGACATGGTAGATCACAGTTTTGTTCATCACTTCCATCCCCACAATCATCAGTTCCATCACAAATGGTAGCTGATGGTGTACAATTAGTATTCTCACATTGGAATGTACCACTACGGCAATGTCTAGCTGGGCATGTTTCTGGTTCATCTGAATTATCACGACAATCTTTTTCACCATCACACTTCCAAAACCATGGAATACATTTTTCATCATCATTTCCACAAAGATGTTGGCCTTTAGTACAATTTGCTATACAAGTTTTTGTATCACGTGCTAAATAAAATTGATTTGGGCAAGCACATTTATAGCTAGGTGCTCCTTCTTCAATATATCCTTCAATATTTAAATATGTAGATTCAGGAGGTGGTGATAATAAACATAAATGAGAACAACCACCATTATTTTCTCCACAAGGATTTGTAAATGATATTTGACGTAATGGATGATTGATATGTATATCATAAGGACGGTGTGTTGTATTTCTTAAAATTGTATAATTTTGACCAGTAAATTTATTAGCACGTATAATTGCTTTAATATTCCAATCACTCCAATATAAATAGTCATCAAATAATGATAGAGCAAAAACATGAGGTACTTTTGTACCAGATAAAACAATATGTCGATGATGACCTTCTAAATCAGCAAAGGCTATATAGTCTAAATGTGCATCAGCCCAATAAATTCGATCTGTAAAATAATCAATGGTTAGAGCATTTGGCCAAGCAATATCATCTTCCCAAGTTAAGATTCGTGTAAAATTCGAACCGTCCATTCCCATTTTAGCAATATATGCCTGTAAATGCCATGATGTAAAATATAAATATCCAATGCCTGGATGTACGGCTATTGCTCTTGGATCGATTACGCCACTTTTTAAAGTTTTTCGTTTGGTACCATCTAATTCTGATACATCCAAATTTTTCGAATGACGATCAAGCCAATAAAGTTTTCGACCAATCCAATCTATAGCAATCCCTTCAAGACCATGTGAATCATGTCGTATAACTGGCTGCCTTTCAGGTTTTTCACTGTCATCATTATATTTAGATCGATAAATAGTTTTTGCAGTTACATCGCAAAAATACATATATTGTTCCTTTATATCAAAATCAAGAGCAACAACATTCATTAAATCTTGATGCATTAAATTATATTGATGCCCATCAATTGACATATTACGTACATAATATTTATTTGTAAATATAAGCCATGGTTCAGTTTTATCCTTTCTTTTGCAAGTATGTTCATCATTTTGTCTTTCATAATAGTTTTCATTGCATTTACAATAATAACTACCTGGTGTATTGGAACAGTGTTGTGAACAAACTCCAGGTTTTTCTAAGCATTCATCTATATCTGCACATGCTTTACCATCTGTGAGTAATCTATTATGTCAAAAGAAAAAAAAAATTATCCTGAAAATAATAGATTTATTTAATATTTTACTTATATCCGACATTGCAATCACAATAATAGCTAGTTAGAGTATCAACACACTTATGGCCGCATTGATGTATTTCAACCTTTGCACACTCATCAATATTACAATGTAATGGCTCATCAGAATCATCTGTACAGTCAGAAACCTTATTACATACTAGCTGGTAATCAATACATTGTCCATTTGTACATTGAAATTGTCCTTTTGGACATGTAACATTATCTTTTTTACAATTAATTTCATCAGAATAGTCACCACAATCATCTTCGCCATCACATTTATATTGATTACGTATACATTTGAAATTTTGGCATGAAAATTCTTGTTCTGTACATGGTTTGTACTGTGAATTACATAATTTTCCTTCATCTGTACCGTCACCGCAATCATTATCATGATCACACATCCATCCCTACAAATTGAAATAATATAAATTTAATTTTATATTAAAGTAAATTATTAATTTAATTTGAAAATTTTAACTAAAATTTTAAACAGAATTAAATTTGATTGAGTGTAAATTTAGCAATCCAAGTAAGGATAAATAAATATTTTACACTCATCAGTAAGCACTAGAGGCATCTGATAAAGTCATTTAAACTGCTTTTTAAACCTCTGGATACAGTGGAAAAGAATTCAAGTAATTTTATACATTTGGGCGACTTCAAGTCACTAGCGAAATTTCCCTTTTATATAGAATTGACTGATATTGACAATACAAATGTATAGAGTCGATAAATCGCACGATCAAAAATAGGTTCCACTGTGTCCACCGGCTTACACGGCAATTTCCGGCAAATTTCCTTTTAAAAAAAAATAACTCTCGTAAGTAAATTCATTCCCAAATTTATTCTTGTTTATGATATAATCATACTGACAAACTATCCGGATATAATTTAACTAGATACTTTTTATTTAACTGATTGTTTTATTAGTTAGAGCTTGTTAACATGCACTAATTACTTTATGGGAAGCGGGCTTCTTATCAATTATAATTATAATTTCGAAAAAAAATAACATTTAAGATATCTGAAAAAATTATATTTTCATCTTATTAGAATTATTACGTTTCCTCAGCAATTTATATCTGTTTTTTCAATGAAATGAAAATGTATGCAGCAACAGGAATTACAAAAATAATAAAAGAAATTGCAGAAAGGACATAAATGAGCTAAATAAACGCATCATTAAATTAGTTGAAGAAAAATAAATTACCAAAATTTTTTTAACCTTGTTGTCTGCTACTACATTTAATTTTTATGTTTCTGATTCTTGAATGATCCAAGAATGCGTTAATAACCGCGAAAAATGCTTACTTAGCGATCAGCAGGCTTGAATAGATTAAAACACATAAAATGACGTAAAAAACAGGTGAGCATTGGTTCAGTAAAACCCGTATACTATTTGCTTGATAATCAAATTTTAATAATAGTAATAAATTTAATAAATTCAGATTGTACTAGACATATTCAATAAAGGATGTCATACAAAAAATAAAATGTTTCTGAATTTATTTGATATTAATTTTAGCTTTGGATTTAACAGATTAATGGGGAAATTTATTTTAGTCAAAATCGTTTCAGATTATAAAAATATTATGGGACCTAATGTGTTATTTTTTACGTTCTTAAACTCACGATGTAGTTTTTTCTTTTCAAAAGAGAAAATGTGAAAGCTTTATCATTTTTGTCGTAGATAAGAACAGTAAAATATCTAATACTATATGTAAAATAATTGCTTACAAAACTATAAACATTAGCTCTAAAATGTTTTGTTTTTATTATTTCGGTTATTCCACCTCATTTAACAAATCAGTAAAATTATTTCTTTTTTATAGTTTGTTGTTTTTGGAATAATTACTTAATGTTTTGTGTTTGTATTGATTCTTCAAATCTAGCCTGAAATATTTTACCTAATTCAATGGAAATATTTGTTTGAATTTTGAAAACGAAGGTTTAATTATCAATTGAACTTACCGTCATAAATTAACAGTAGGATAGGGTTTTTTCTAATATGAAAAATTACGATTCAAAAGCAAGAAAAAAAACAAATACTTTGTTTTCTCACAATGGTTGGCAGCACAATGGTTTACAACAATTATATTTAGCAATTAGTTCTGAAGTAAAATGACATTATAAGTGCAAAAACAAAAATGTCAAATTATAATGAGTTTTTATGTTATCCTGAAAAAATTCTTTGTTACTCTTTAAAACAAACAATTTTGTAATTACTAAATTTTTTACAAATTAGTTATGCGGTCACCTAGAACTAAAAGTTAGAAATAACAAATAAAGTCGGCATTGAGTCTGATAATTAAATAATATTGGTTCTTTAAGATCGATAAAATAAAAATATTTGATAGAATATTTAGGGACAAACTGAATAAACAACAGAAATTAAAGCGCTTGCACACTTCCCTGATGAGTTTTATTGAATTGTCTTTCATGATGAAAAATAGATTTTATATGATAAAGGTTCGGCTTAGTATTTGGAAATGGCTATATCATTAAAACAGTCTCAATCAAAATAAGATAGTGGTGAATATTTGTTGGCTTAAAAAATATGAAATTCATTATGATTCTATGAAACCTATTTCATCGATTAAAGCAGAAATATACTCTAGTACCCGATGTCCTGGTGACCTAACCCCTTGTGAGGAATATTCAAAAAAGATATGCAGTTCTAAATGTACATGGAATGGTTATAATTCAATTTATATAAATATTCACCTTATTAATACAACGACCATTTCCGCAAGTAAACATTTCATCAGCACATGGCTGCGGCGTTGGGCAGTTATGAAGTGTTGTATTTTCATCGGCTCCATCAACACAATCAGGATCACCATCACAAATCCATTTCTTTGGAATGCACTGAGCTCGACCCCATGCTTTATTTTCAATACAAGTGAATTCGGTTTCATCGTCACATTTTCTGTCGTCTTTTAAAAATAATATAATGAAATAATGAAAAATAAAACTAATAATTTGACAAATGAAACTTACTGCATTGATGTCTGTTGTCCTCGTCACTATTGTCTAAGCAATCGTTATCACCGTCACATATATATATTCGTGGAATACAATTCCCATTATCACATGTAAAAAGATCACCAAAACAAGTACGACCTTCTGATTTACAGTATTCTGGTGGTTCATCTGCTCCATCTCCACAATCATCATCACCATCACAATACCAAGTTGCTGGTATACAACGATGATTTGGGCATCTAAAACTATTTTGTGGACAAACTCTTTGGCTACAATGTAGAGGATTCTCATCAGAATTATCCCCACAATCATTATCACCATCACATAACCAATATGGTTCAACACAAATTGTAGTATTTTCACATTTTAAATGATTTGCTGGACATGTTACATTTGTTGGACAGCGTTCCCGTGATTCATCTGATGTTGAATTATCTTTGCAATCATTAACACCATTGCATACTTGTGTCATTGGTATACATCGTCCATTCGAACAAGTAAATTCTCCATCAACACATGGTGGATAAGTACAATCAATTTCATCGGATCCATCTTTACAATCATTTTCATGATCACATTTCCATGATTTGAATATACAACGTCCATTATTACAACGGAATTCATTTGGTGAACATGAATGGAATGAACAATAACGTGGTAGCTCATCAGAATTATCTCCGCAATCATCATCGCCATCACATGCCCACATTCTTGATATACATTTACCATTAAGGCAATAAAATCGACTACTTTCACAGGTACTGTTACGTGGAGCACACATACGACCTTCATTAACTGATTTTGAATTATCATCACATTTACATTCAGGTTTACCATTTGGCCCAGGATGACAACTTTGTGCACATCCTCCATTATTTTGATTACATGGATTTACTTGACATTTCTGTTTTTTTTGGCTATAGACACGAATATCTCGTGGTGAATCTTCTAATCTTTTTACAATATCAATCACATTAGCACCTGTATATTTTTCAGCTCGATATACACCACGCAACTGAAGATCTGTCCAATATATATAATCTCCAAAAACCGTAATTGCAAATGGATATATGGTAGCTGAGATTAAAACTTCACGACCTTTACCATCAAGTTGTGATCTTTCAATTTTTTCACGTACTGCATCTGTCCAATATAACATACGATCATCGTAATCAATTGCTAAACCACTTGGTTGAGATAAATCTTTATCAATGATAGCACGTTTTAATGATCCAGCCATTGTTGTACGGAAAATTTTACCAGATGTACCAAATCTTCCCCAATCTGTGAAATATAATGTTCCATTACAAGGATCTAAAACTATTGCTCGTGGGCGTTCAACTCTAGAAATCATAACAAGATCACTACCATCTAAATTCATAGCATAAATTGAATTGTTTGAGCTATCGGTCCAATAAATTTTCTTTTGTGTCCAATCGTATGCAATACCTTCGGGATTAATACCACGACTAAGGATAACATTTACATCATTTGATGAAGGACTATCAGCTTTAGTCCATGCAATACGAGACCATGGTCGTATTTGAGTAAAAAGAAGCTTATTGTCATTATAATCAAAATCCAGACCCACTACATTTGTTAGATTGACAACTGTTTGGAATGGTAGGTGTGTTGATCTTGGATCTAAACTAGCTGCCCGAATTTCAGTACGTGTTGCAAACATCAGATATTCATCAACATTTTCACAATTTTTCCCATCCGATTGTAATTTACCAATAGCACAATCACATTTATAATTCATACGTGATGGATTTGTTATTGCATCTGGTGGAAAACTAAAGCATAATTGTTGACATCCAGAATTTGCACCTTTTGCACATGGATTACTCTCATCTGGTGGTTGATTTTGAATATCATATATAGCAATATCACGTAATTTTTGAAGATTTGTTCTAACTTTTGTGGGTGTACTAGTATTACCTGGTAATTTTGAAGCTTTAAATACACTTAACAGATTACGATCAACCCAGTAGACATCATTTTGATAAATTGCTATACCAAGAGGATTTGGCAGATTATGACGTATTATTTGTCTTAAACCACCTGTATATGAAATTTTTTGTAACATATCTAATTTAGCATCAACCCAATATACATCATGTGTAAGTATATCGATTGTCAGATCTTTTGGCATTGAGATTCCAGATGTAACAAGTTCTTTCCAATTTGAACCATCTAAATATGATTTACCTATTCTTGGATATTGACCATAATCAATCCAATATAATAAACGTTTAATAGGATTAACAGCAAGTTCTCTGGGTGCATCATTTGTTGTTTTAACAATTACTTTTCGATTTGTACCATCTAACCTACAAACTTCAACATAATTTTCATGGGGAAATACATTTGAAAAATATAAATAGCCAGCAACCCAATCAATTGCTAATCCTCGTATACCATTACTACCGATACCATCTTTGATAATATGCTGCAATTCAGTACCATTTGGCCGTATACGAAATATTCCATTCCAATGCCCACGATTATAATCGGACCAATAAATCCATTGTTCACGATAACTTACATCAATATTAAGTATATGATGACCAGATCCAGTAATTGGAGTCATTGCATCGGAACTATCTGTTAAACTATAACCGCGTATTGCATCAAGTTGAGAGACAACAGCAAATGACTTAAATGGTATACAATTAATTTCATTATCTTTACGATATCCTATACCACAACTACATATACGAGAAACACCTGCATTTGGAATACAAATATGTTCACAGCCACCATTACTAACCTGGCATGGATGTTGTAGCATTGGCCTTTTCTTATAAAGTGTCATACTTTTTAAGTCTGGTTCATTTTCAAGGATGACTTTAGCATTATCACCACTTGGCAAATCAACACGCATAATTTTCTCATAGTGAGGATCTATATAATATAGACGTGAATCTAAAATTGCTAAACTTTTTGGTCGAGATATATAGTTATCTTCATTTAATATTTGTCGATAGTTTTCACCATTATAACCAACAACACAAATTGATGGTGGTGACTGTGTACTAAAATAAACCAATTTTTTATCAATATCTACAGTTAAACTTTCTAGACGATCAACATTTTCTTTAATTATAATTGGGTTTGTACCAATCATATCAACACGTCCAACTTTTGATGGTACACCATAACCACCACCATCAATCCAAAATATTTTACCATCAATTGGATCTAATGCTATTACTTTTGGCCTTGCAACAGATGTTTTATTTCCATTATTAGCTAATATAATAGCACGATATTTGATTTTTCCATCGATTCGAATTACTTCAATATTGCTAGCTATTTGATTACCAATAAATAAATTACGTCCAAGCCAATCGAATGCAATTGTATAAGGTGCACCAACAATTCCAGTATCTGGGCCAAAAAATTGTGTTTTATTACCACCGCCATATGGTGTTGTATATAATGTGCAGTTTTCATTGTCATCATCTCTTCCCTGAATCCAATAAAGTACCTCACCTTTTCGATCAAAATCAATACCAATACTACTTTCAATGCCAACAACAGGAATTAGAGTTCCAGCACGTGAATCTCCTCCTGATAATGGTATATCAACAATGTGATTACCTTTAGCAACAATTAAATATGGAATATCTTCAACGGTACAACGACCATCATTAATAAGACGATATCCTGCCTTACATTTGCAGGTCCATCCTTCTTTACTGCTAGGACTTAGTAAACATAAATGCTGACAATTTGCTTTATCACAAGGATTATCATATTTTGGCTGAAGCGAAGGATGATGAACATGAATTGATAGCGGCTGGCTAATTAAATGTGATACAACAGTTTGATTTGTTCCACGAAATTTATGTGCTGATAGTACACGATTCAATTGTCTATCTGTCCAATATAGTGTATCTTCAAATAATGAAAGAGAATGAGGATGTAATAAATAATGGCTTGATGCTAACACTTGTTGTCTTCCTGTTCCATTATAATTACAAAAATCGATATAATCTAATTTAGAATCAGCAAAATAAATACGTTTGTTAGCTATATCAAGTGTTAATCCATTTGGCCAATAGATTTTTGTATTAATAATAGTTTGTCGCATTGTACCATCCATTCCAATTCGCTCTATTCGTGGATTATCTCCCCAGTCTGTCCAAAATATAAAACGAGCACCCGGGCTTGGATCTAAGCACATTCCACGTGGTTGTGTAATATTTTCACGTACAAGAACCAAACGATTACTGCCATTTTCATTGCTAACTTCAATTGTATTTAATTTACTATCCAACCAATATAAGTTTTTACCAACCCAATCATAAGCTAGACCTTCAACTAAATCAAGTCCTATTGTAATAATCTCTTGAGGTTCCATGCCTCGATCTAATCGGGAAATTTTTTTCAATTTCATATCACTCCAAAATATTGTCCCAGTGTGCATATTAGAAGCAGTTGCTACAACATTTTCAACAATAATTGGTACACGTTCAAGACCTTGTTCAATTAGATCAGCAACAAGTATTGAATGACGATTTGAGATAATTAAAAATGCAGCCGAATGATTAATAGCTTTACAGAAATGTTTATTTGGTTCAAGAATATATCCATCAACACACGAACAAAAATAAGAACCTTTAGTGTTGTTACATGTTTGAGAACATAATCCAGGAGGGTTACATTCATTTAAGTCCTGACATGTATAATTATCTGGTGCTAGCTCTGAACCTGGTGGGCAAATACATAGGGCACCGTTTGGTGTTTCCTGGCAACCATTCGAACATAATCCCATCTGATGTGCACATTCATTCAAATCACAGCCTTCACCCTCATCAGAACCATTAGGACAATCTGGAATTCCATCACATACTGATGCTAGGTTTATACAACGATCTGTTACACCTGGACATTTCCATTGTCCATGAGGACAACGATATGATGGTGCTACACAAGCATGAATGGAACTTTCATCAGAGCCATCACCACAATCATCTTTTCCATCACAAATATATGTTTTAAATACACATTTTGAATTTTGACATTTGAAAAAATTCTTTGCACAAAATATTTCACCACAATCTTCTTCATCTGAATGATCTTCACAATCGGCTGATCCATCACAACGCCAAGAAATTGGTATGCAAGCATGTATTGATTTACATTTAAATTGTTTTTCTTCATCACAATCACTTACTGGGCATCCAATTTCGTCACTTTTATCATTACAATCGGGAATACCATCGCATTTATAAGATTCATCAATACATTGATGTTGATCTGTACAGGTAAATTGATTTGCTTGGCATGATACAGGTGGGCAACCTTTTTCATCTTGTTTATCAAAACAATCATCGTCACCATCACAAACCCAATTTTTTGGTATACAATGACCTGTATTTGGACATGTAAATTGATAATAGGCACACGTTTTTTTCTCACAGGAACTTTCTTCATCGGAATTATCACCACAATCATTTTCATTATCACATTTCCATACACTTGGAATACAACGTCCACTAGCACATGCAAATTCAGCTGAGCTGCATGTTATATTTGCACATCCTTGTTCGTCTGAATTATCACCACAATCATTTGCCCGGTCACAATGATAGCTTTGTGGTATACATCGTCCTGATTTACACTGAAATTCATTTGCTTCACATGTGGGTTCTAGAAAAAATCAATTACCATACATAATTAAATAAGATTTTTTTAACATAATATTTATTTACAAGAATAAAATTTTTAGAAACGCAGTTTTTTTTTTTTGTATGAATGGATCCTTAGTTGGGTTATTTTCAGGAATTCTATTCACGTAAGAAACTAAAGACAAAAGTTGGGTTCAACTCAAGACTTCTAAAAACAAGTTCGAATTCGCATTGCATATAGAACCTGATAATCGTTTTGCGAACTTGACGTTATTTTAAATCTGTACAGTAGTGTTAACTTCTCCTTGATACATAAAGTACATTGAAATAGTGGAAAACACTTTTATTAGCCTCATAAATTTAAAATTGCAATTTTATCTAAATTAAAAGCAAAATGATGCATGCGTCACGAATTAAGAGTGATTTTTTGTAAAGAAAAAGGATAGCCTAAACCCTTAAGGGAAATTATTTTATTAATCCCGCATAAAAATTTATAAACAAAGTAAAAATCTTACTTGTACAATTTTGTTGTTCATCACTATTATCAAGGCAGTCGTCATCTCCATCACAAACCCATATTTTAGGTATACATCTTTGATTATTGCATGTGAAATCCCATGAATTAGGACATGGTTGTACTGGTGGTTCAGCATTTGGATCTACTTCACATGTATGCTCATCTTCCTTTAAACGTTCTCCATATGGACATGAACATCTAACTTGTAGTTCATGTGTTTTTGTATTTTCTTTAGGTACAGCAAAACATATTTTCTCACAACCACCATTATTAATAGAACATGGTTGCATTGGGAAAATTTCTTGTATACTATGACTGTATACTTTAACACCATATAAACGATTTGTTGGTGGTTCACGTGTCATAATTTCTGCTTGTTGCCCAGTTATTTTATGTAAACGAATAATAGCATCAAGCCGCCAATCACTTATATACATCCAATCATTATGTATAACAATGGAAAATGGATGACTTAATTGGCTTGAATTGATAGTACGAATATCAGTTCCATCTAATTTTGCATGTTGGACATGATCAAGTAGGGCATCACACCAATAAACACGATCAGTTTGAAAATCAATTGAAAGACCATTTGGCCAACCTAAGTTAGCATTTTTAAAAACAAATAGATCTGTTCCATCAGTATTAGCTCTTGTTATATTTGCTGGTCTATCCCATTCTGAAAAAAATATGTATCCACGATTTGGATGAACAACTATAGCTCTGGGTCTTTTAAGATTTCGTAATAATGTTCGTCGATATGTTACATTACGTGTTGATAATACATTTAGTGTTCCTTTTCGACTATCAATATAGTATAAATTTTTTGATGCCCAGTCAACAGCTAAACCTTCAACACCTTCATTTTGTGAAGCTAATACTATTTTTCGGCCGGTACCATTTCTATGTACTCTATAGATAACATCTTGTAAAACATCAGAATAATATATATATTGTTCATGGGCATCAAAATCAAGACCAACAAATCTGGCACTTCTTGAAACAATTGGTTGTATGGCATCATTAAATCCTGCAATAACTGGATCTAATACTTTACCTTTTATAAATCTTTGCTGTGAATACATTAAAAATTCTTGTACTAATTCACAATTTCTTAAATCATTAGTTAATTGCCAGCCAATATTACATGCACATCTAAAACCTAATCCATTTCTTGCACCTTCTACAGCTGTAACAATACATAAATGAGCACATCCTCCATTATTTTGTCCACATGGATTATGAGCTTTTGGTTGACTTCTTGCATGAACAGTTATAATAGCACGAGGTTCACGAATTTCTTTAGCTTTATATAAAGATTCAATTGATGAAGCACCTTCAAATTTATCAACAGATATAATCGCTTGTTTAGTAGTATCAGTCCAATAAATTCGATTTTCAAACAGTGCTAATCTAGATGGGCTTGGTACTTGCTGACCTCTAACAATCATAACACGATGAGCTCCTTCATAATCGATTGTTTCAATATAACTAAGTAATGAATCACACCAGAAAACTCTTTTAGCTATAACATCAACTGTTACTCCAGTTGCTTTATGTGTAGCCTCAGATAAAATAGATCTAGCATGAGTACCATCCATATGAGCTCTTAAGATTATTCCACCATCAGCAACAAACATGAGACCTACTGTTGGATCTAATGCTATATCAGCAGGGCTTGTTAGATTTGAACCTAATACGATAGCATGACGGGAACCATTTAATTCAAATACATCTACCTTCTGACCAACTAAGTCAACAGTATATAATTTATTTCCGATCCAATCAACAGCCAATGCTACAGGTGCCCAGGTTCCTGGTAATGTAATATCTCTAGGTTCTATAATGCCTTTTGTCTCGTTAAGTGTATGTGTTTGTACTTTTCTTGTTGTTATATCTGACCAGAATAGTAAATTTTGTTCTAAATGAAAGCCAATACCACTTGCACTTGTAGCATTTATGATATTCATCGAATTTTGGCCATGCGATGACATACGAACTATGGCACGTTCATGAGCAAAAAATATTAAAAATTTATTAGCATCTGTAGCTGTACAACGGGAACGATTAACCATTGTATAACCAAGTGCACACGAACACATATATGATCCATCTGAATTTGTGCATAATTGATCACAATATCCCCATTCAGCACATTCATCTAGATCAACACATGTTTTATTATCATTGGCCAATGATCTGCCTGATGGGCAAGAGCAAACTCCACCTGTAAATGAAGGACCGCACTTGTGTTGGCAATTTAATGCTGGGCATGATGAATTTGCTGTAAATAAAAATTCAAATATTAATTAAAAGAAAGAGAAATAAATAAATCCAAAATGCCATAGAAAAGAAATTAAAAAAATTTATGAGAAAATGCACTTTTTTACAAATTCATTTACTTCTTCTCATTAACCTACGTTGGGGATTAAACTACAATTTTTCTTTTCTCTTAAATTTTCAACAATTTTCATTTAAAACTCTTAGTTTATGGTTTTCTCTATATCGTCGAGATACCTCCCAAAACAGTTAAACTTTAACAACATGGCAGAAAGTTTTGTGACTCTAGGAACTCATGCTTCACTGCTCTCTGTAAAAAGAGCTACATCCAAGTGTATTTTTAAAACCGCACATTGCGTCTTGGCATCAAAAAATTTGGCACCCAATGCTCTGATTATCGCTAAATTAAAGTCATAGTTGAAACGCATTTTGTGTACAAGAAAGCGCCCATTTTTGTATAGATAATTTAAAAAACAAATTGTAATTTAAGTTCCTCTTAAAATGACAAAGATCAGGAGTTGGCACAAGAATTAGACAACTTTGATTTATTTGTAAAATTTTGTTTTGTTTTGTTTTTTTACGATAGTCATAAATCATAAAAAAGTGATAATAATATAAAAATAATCTGTGTTAGTCCTTTATCTTTTCCAGTGTTTTTTTAGCAATTTCCTATTATACAAATTAAAAATTAACTTTTTATTCTATTCAATTGCTAAAACCTAATTTAGTATTAAATTATTTGTTCCTTTGTAAATATTTGCCTAAATTGATGATTGATGATGATTTTATTTGAAAGGAAAAGTTTTATTTGAGCTAAAGCAGAAATAAACTAATTGCTTTATTATTTTGAATATTAAATTTAAAAGTAAAAAAAAGAACAAAAGAAAAAAAATATTAAATGAATTTCACTTACAGCATTCATTTCCCTCATCGATTCCATCCTCACAGTCTTTTTTTCCATCACATAGTTGAGTGCGTGCAATACATTTAGGGATTCCATTTACACCACCCTTTGGGCATAGGAACTTATTATCAGGACATGCAATTGCTGTACAATTTTTTTCATCGCTATCATCAGAGCAATCATTAAAGCCGTCACAATAAAAATTTGCTGGTATACATAAAGCATTATCGCATCGAAATTGTCCATTGTGACATAATGCAAAATCTAAAATAACAAAAAACCACATACTCAACATAAATCTAAACAAAAAATATAAATAAAAAGAATATAATTTTTCAACATACTGCATCCCTGTTCATCAGAACCATCCCCGCAATCGTCCTTATGATTACATTTTAGTGCTAAGTCAATGCACTTCAATTTATTATAGCAACGAAATTGATCTAAACGACAGGAAATTTCTGAGCATCCCTCTTCATCCTTTTTACTACGGCAATCAAAGTATCCATCACAGTGTTTAGTTGATGGTACACATTGACCTAATGTAGTACCATTACATTGAATATCAGTTGGCTGACATTTTTTTTCTTCTGAAAATGATGAAAAAAAACAAAAATTATTTAATTGGTATTAGTAATAATCAATATCCTCTAAACATATTACGTACTTAACAATCTTTTATAAATGTTCTTAATCTTAAACTGATAATCTTGTTGAGTATGTCCTTAAGATGTTTATTAAGCATAATATGCTTTGACTTTTTTATTCTTTATGTTTTTAAATAAGATGAGAACATTTTTAAAAGAACTGTTTAGCACTGTTTGGATAAAGCAGACTTATTTATAAATTTTTATTAACTTTATTTTTTGTACTGTAGGAACTTGTGATCGATTTTTCAAGCACTTTCTATTGAGCTTTTTGTTTCAAACTTTGCTAACAGCAGGTTGCTTATATCATGAACAATTTTTGCAAAAAAGTTATACAGTTCCTATTTCAACTCATGAATACAATGGAATCTTGACAACAAATTCTGAATTACTTTAGGAATAGCTCTTGAGATTTGAATTTAAAAATCATAAACTGCTAGGATGACATTAAAATTTAGTTAAAATTGTATGAAAGTATTTTGTGAAGAGTTATTTAGGTTTGAATTTCAGAAAGTAGCCTATCTGAATAACAGAGAAAAGTGATTAAGAAGTTCTTTAAGAAAATTTATCCTATTCTCATACCCGTTCTTAACAGGCGAACTACACACTTTCCAACTACAAGAAAGCCACTTTTGTATGGGTATGAGTACATAAGTGGTTGGAACTGTGTAGTAACTACAGCCTTTTAAAGTCTGTAGTCAAAGAAAATTGACATCTATTGTGAATTTTTTTTTATTGGATCCTCCTGTTTTATGTATCTCAGCTCGGTTTACTTCACTAATATTCATTATTTAACTTTATAAAACAATTTACATGAATAAAATAAAAAACTTTTAACTTTTCTTAAACTTTTTTAGTTAAAACCCTTTTAAAAAATTTAATAACCTGTAACATCTGATTTGACATTTCAAATCATATGTTTTGAGATTCAGACGCCATGTTTTTTTTTTGTAGTGACTACAGACTTTGCTGTTAAGAACGGGTATCAGCTGCAGTCCCGTACGTATTATATTATGCTATCCTAATTTTAATATAACATAAATATTGTAAATAAAGGAAAAATATGACTAAAACGGATTAAATAAAAAAAAACCAAAAAAATCATTGTTGAAGTGAAAACTTCTTTGGGTGCACTTTTTCTGGGGGGTAAATCACGTCACTCTCAGGTGCGTTCGGATAATTTCGGTTTCCTAATGCTACTAAGATTATTTCAATAACTGTCAAACTATTCAAAAAAAATAGTTTAATTTTTAAATTTAACAATTGAAAATTTTAAAAATTAAGAAAGGGAAAATTATTCATAAATTATTGTGGTTTTTTAATTACAAATAAAAAGGGGATCTTCTCTTGTGAAACTCTAGATTTTAAGTTTGCATTAGGAATTTTTTTCGGCAATAAAATAAAAAGCAATTATTTCAATGTCTATTTGGTCTTATTGTAAATATTTTAAGTTATGCAAGAGAATTTTTTCTATAAAACTTGATACATTTTTTTGCGGTCAAAGCAGAGCACAAATAAGCAAATTGCCGAAACACAATACATTGTAATTTTGAATGTTATTTTGTACACTTATCGTTCTGGTGTGAATTAGAATTAATAAATGAAAGTCCATTGACTACTAAATGGCTGACTTTTTAAAAAAAATTCCAAAATTGACTGCTCCTTTTTTTTAAAATAAATATAGTAATATAGAATTGTTATAAATAAATAATTCTGCTTCATAAAAAAGCAATTGTTGTTTAAATAGTGGTTTATATTTCTTAGCAACTTGTGAGACATTTTTAAAAGTTTCGATTCGAAAAAACACGTTTAAAGTGTTAAGAAACAGGTAATCGCTTCGCGTTAATACGAACTTAATGTTTGTTAATACTATGAATTTCGAGCTGAAATCTTTACAGTATATTTTCAACAAATGCTAATTTTGAAATATGTAAAAAAAAAAGATTTTTTATATACGTCTTACGAGAAGACCACGTTAAGGTTATGACAAAAAGAACGATATTTATTGACGAAAAAGATTACTATGAGTTGTAGTCAATAGGAATCTACAGAAATATAAAATACCAGATATAAATTTGTATAAAAATTAATATCGAATTCCGTGAAATATTAACCATGCAGCCTAATACTTTCTATCACCTGTTCTACTAAATTCAGTATTATTTAATCGTTATAAAACAGAATGATTGGAAAGAGCTAAAATATGGTATATAGCGGCTTTATAAAGTATAAAGATATATATATATATATATATATATATATATATATATATAGTATATATGTATTTACTACACCAATTAAACAATACCATTTTAATTAACCATATATTATTATTTTTTAAGAAAAATTCAAGCATAACTACAGGAGATATCTTAATTCAAAGCATTTTTCTGAGTTGATTTATTTATGAAATAAATTTCATTGATATTGGTTTTCATTAATATATTTACACTATTAAATGAACAAGATTTACTAAAGGAACAAATTAATTCCAGAGATATTATTAAAAATTAAATTGATTATAATATTTACTAAAATTATGTGAACTATCAGCTGAAATCAAATTATGTACTAAATCAAAATGTTTACAATTATTATGCTACATATTTGGAAAAAAAAGAAGAATGAATAGAGTCAGTTTTTATTAATGCTCCACAGGATAAATTTGGTGAAGTTATTCATCAAGAGGTTACATTCATTGTTTTGGAAAAATTTTCTTAGTGTAGTTAATTATTACTAACTTATTGATTATTTTCACGGATATACATTGAGTCGTTCGTTAAAATTCTTCTTAAATTAAAAATTCAAAAATACGATTTTGTCATTTAGTGGTATTACTACTTATTACTAGAGAAATTTGTTTTGAATATGTACAGTTTGGAGGCAATCAACTGCTTTGAAATTAAAGTTTAATAATTTTCAAAAAATGGAGTTAGTCGATTTGTGCACTGAGCGGCTCATATATAGTTCAGCAAAGTTAATCCTGGAAATTTTATGTTCTATAATATATTTATCCTACCAAAACGAAAAAATCATAATGCATAGTTCATTTTTAAATAATTTCACATTAGACTAGGTACTTCAGTATGAAGTTTTGCTAATTAAAATCAAATCAAATAGACAAGTGAGGATTTTAATTTGTTCAATAAATATAATTATTTACTTTTATGTAATACAAAAGTAAAATTTGTGTTAGTTATAGTCCTCAAAATAAGGTTTTGTTGCACATGATTTTACCAAATTACAACTGTCAATATTTGTTTGATTCGAGAAATGTATGTCAGAGTTTTGTTTAATATTGTATCAAACAAATATTGTCTGATAATTTCTGTATGTTTGAAATAATCTTTTAATTATCCTTAATTGTTTTACTTAATTAGAATTGGCATTTAAAAATAAAATATAAAATGAATAAATGGTTTGAAATGAAAATTTTACAATAGTTTAGAATAAACTTTTCTATTCGCAAATCGGAGTTTGTAATGACAAAATTTTAGTTTTAAAACAAAACAGTTTTAGGAAGTTTTTTGCTTGTAAAATAAATAGGTAATTCAATTTTATATAAAAAATTCACATGTGTGCCTTGTAATAAAACTTAAAAAATTGTTTTTATTTAAATCCTTTCAAAGGATATATATATATATAGATAAAAACACAACTTAAGGTATTTATTACAGTCAAAAAACAAAAATAAAAAACCAAATGGTCCTGCTATGAAACTGTTCAGCTTAAAGATCTTAACCTTTGGTATACTTGGAAATTTGTATTATGCTGAGCAGCCTCATAAAAGTTTAAGGGTTTTTACTTGTACCAATGTCGTACGAAAATTGGTGTTGACTAAATATATTAAAATAGGTATTCAATTTTATTTTAGGCCAGGTAAAGTATATTGTTGCCCCTGGGATGTCAGATTTAGTTTTTGACAGGTGTATAAGTTATAGAAACTAATACCGAAAATTTGATTTGTAAATAATAAATCATATTATCTCATCCTTAAAGTATGTAGAAAAACGAAGAGATTAGTGAAAAATGAGCTTTTTACTATGGTATTAAAATCCCAAAAAGAAACTAGAAAATGATAGATTTTTAAAGTTGCCATTATGTTTTTAAATATTTTTCTGTTTAAACTAAAAATACAGGTGTTTCAGTTTTTTCGTAATTTTCATATTCTATCAATCCTAAATGCTACACCCCATGCTCATTAGACGCTTCTTTAATGTACTAGCTGGTGGTCAAAATACTATGCGTTTTATTTCTCTGTGTGCAAAGTTTGTTGTTTTAATATCAACTGTTTTAAGAGGTAAAAATTTTATTTGAACTCATTAAAAATCTTATAATAGTGCTCTCATTTTTTTTTGTACCTGCCACTAATCATTTTTTGAAGCTCAAACAAAGGCAAGACCAAAACCAAAGTGACACCTAACTTTTGGTTAATAGTATTAAATTTTACTAAATATTTTTTCTAACTCCGGGAACATTCTAATACTCAGCCTCAATAAAATATTGTTAAGCTCATTAAAACATTTATGAAATTTATTTAAGAATGAAGGGAACGAGAATGAATAAATAAATCAACTTTAATTTTATAGTTTGTTATGTAAATACGAAATACGAATTTTCCCTAGTTAACTGTGAAATGCATGTATATAAAAGGTATTTAGTAACTATATAAACAACAAAAAAACTATAAATAATAATGAATAATTCACAACTAAAAACATTAATTAATCGAGAGAAAAGAAAAAAATTAACTTAAAAACACAACAATTTACAATAATAAGAAACTATTAAGTTTTTGTATTAGAATTTTGTGTTAAATTTTTGTAATAGAATTTACTTATGTTAGATGGCATTAAAAATATTGGTCTAGCCCTTATGTAGGAAACCACATTAAAAACCTTCGTTTCAAAAATAACTTCCGCCACTATCAAAATGTCAGCCTCAAAGGAAGTTCGCCTTTGCTATAAGATTTTGGTGTTAGTTTACTTTCTATCCTATCAATTGAGGGGTACATTAAACTAACAGTTTAAACTGCACATTCTATTACTTGGAGCAACATTTTTAAGAGGAATCACTTTATAGCAGAGACTCCTGCTCTTTAAGCACATTTTTTAAAACTTTTATTTGTTAATTTTTGTATGGAAAGATGAGCATTTATGGCTTTTAGTTTACATTACCTAAATATGCTTAAGCGGAATGTATGCCTCCAGTTTTATTCCCTTACAAACTATTTTGCAGGCTCTAAGAGCTTCGAAATTAGGATTCCTCGTTTTTTATCAACAGCCTCCAATAAAAAGTCAGAAAAGATTGCAGCAATGATATGTTATCTTGGAATTTACTTACTATCCTATACATGTCAGCCATACTAGATTTACAAGTCCCAATACATAAGTTGAAACTCAATTTTTGAGAGAAATCATCTTATTCCCATGCACAGCTGAATCTTTTGATCCATTTTTCTCTTAACTATTCCATTAAATTACTTCATGAAACTTTTGGGTGACTGTTTTGTTTTCATAGTTTATAGATATAGGTTAAAATCCTTCATGAAATATGTATGTTAAAGAAAATATTTAATGATTTTAATGCCCACAAATATATTGCATTACTGTACAATTTTTTGACAGAATGTTCTAGAAATGACCTGTCTGATTTTTTTCTTGAGCTTTCTGGTCAGATAAAATATTTTAAAGCCAGTTCTACATTTGTTTATTACAATCATATGTTTTCGGATGGTCAATTTTTCGAAAAGAAATGTTGTTTTTGGTTCTTGGCTCTTGTACTTCAAATTATTCAATATAATCATTAAAAATATCAGTTAATTAATGTCAATTAGCGCGGATTTTTATAAAAAGAATTAACAATTTTTTTGTAATAAAGTTTAATTTTGAAAAATTAACTTCTCCTTAAATTTACAGAAGATTCTTTTGTTTTTGACTTTTAAAATTGAAACTAATAGTTATCGTCTTTTAGACTGTCTGGTACCATCATTACTTCCTTCTGCACATCTTACTAACTTTTAATATTTGCAGAAAAAGAACATTAAATAATAAATGCAAAACTTTAAAATTCTAAATAATGGCACAGTATTATTCTTGATGAAACTCTCTTAAAACATCTTCGGTAGCCTCTATGGAGAAAAGTATGGCATTTTTGGACTATTTTAATTTAAATGCCGTAAACAGACATCAATTTCCACTTAACTCGTTCAAAAAGTTTTCAAATTTTTAAATGGTAAAATAAGCTAAATTGAAAAACGATTAATTCAACCTGAATAACTTATTGTGCTTAAACTTTTTTAATATAAGTTTTATTCCAAATTCATTTCAATTTCATTTTGTAGCTAAGCCAAAAAATATTTTTCATGTTTATATGTATAATCTATACAACAAAACTTTTTTTATTCATAATATTTTTTAGATTCCTTTTTAATATTTATAACTGTCTTCAGTTAAAAGGAAAAGAAAATAGAAACGGTAGCAATTTATAAATATTCAAATGTCGGGTTGACATATGCCAATCAAACAGTAAAAAGTGTAATTGGGAAAATTAAGAAATTCTTGTACAAGCTAAGTAGGTCTCTCTTAACAGGAGTTTTTGTTATCAAACAATTTTAAATTGTGCAAAAAAAAAAAATTGGATATATTTCAAAAGGAAGTTATCGTTAGGGATTCTTTTTTGGTCATTAAACTTTTATAACGAGCTTGGAATTTTCAAAGTTGAAAATAATTGGAGCAATAGATGCTTTCTTCTTTTTATTTATTTTTCTATTTTTAGAGAATCTTTATTGCCTAAGTATGGATAAAAATCAATATGTCAGTTGATAATAAATCCAAAGTTTTAATATTAATTACACCACATAACGCACAAATTAATATCAAGTATTTCATTAAAAAAGATAAAGAAGTATAAAATAATTTTGAATTATGTTCTTTAATTGCTAATTTCTAAATACATTAAGCTTGAGCAATAATAATTAACAATATGAGTACAACGCGACCGATACAGACATATTTAGAACTTGAGTTAGTAAAACTAATTCTAAGTTGGAGAATGGGTTGAATTTAACCTTTTAATACTATTGAAGTAAAATAAATGCAAATAGATTTCCTTGAGGTAGAAACTTTATTAGGATATATAAATTTTACAACTATAGTATTATAATGCTGGATCTAAAACCTTCTAATAAAATTTTGATAGGATAATATGCAAATAGTAATATTAGCTTTTGGTTCTTTGTGCAATTCCTTAGATAGTTATTGTAATTTACAAATTAATAATATAATTCCTGAAATTGAGTTATTAGATTAGATTTTATCATTCAAAATTTGTTTAGAAAGTTTTAGTTTATTTATTGCTGGCTAGTATTTGCCCAGAAAAAATAATTTTTCTTTCGGTTATTTGAATAATTTATTTTCAAAATGTATTGTAACCGATATATGAGTAAACTTGTTTCTTTCTAGTAGGGAACTTGGTTTAGTTTTTGTTTTGATCTGTAGTTATTGCAATTTTGCACGGCATAAAAGATAGAAAAGAAAAATTCAGATTGCGGGTACACCGTGTCCAATTGCAACAGGGTGAAATTTTAATATATCTTGAAGTAGTGTGTAGCACCATTTTTTATCATTCAACTTCATATTAAGAAATTAGAAAAACTGCTTTCAATAGGAATAATTTTGTTATATGACAAAGTACTTGCAAAGAAAAACGAAAAGAAGGAAGTTGAAACTTTGTTTAACTTGTACACCTACAGGAAACGTAGTCTTAATTTATAAATCTTTAAATTCGTTTGATGGAATTTGAGCAAAATATATTCACTCAATAATCACGTATTAAAATTGTGTTTTTCTGAAAGTGCAATTCCGCCAATAAATGTCTCTTAGATTTTAAAGAACTACAAAACGTTATAATTTTAAAAAGCAATCATTTAGACCTTTATAGAGATGATTTTTACTAATGGTATTACATTTTTAAGACTCTGATTTACAATGCATCTCTGTTGCAAAATTTCGATTAATTATGAATAAAAATAATATTACATTATAGAGAATTTTGTATTAATTTTTATTTTAATAAATAACAGATTAACAAAACTAGTAATATAATATGTCATAACTTACCACAATTCAACTCATCTGAGTGATCCCCACAGTCAAAGATCGTATCACATTTATAGTACTTTGGAATACAATATGGTTTATCAAACACATATTGATTGCAATTAGTTTGTCCTGGCTCACACTCTGGTGGCGCTTTATAAAAGAAACAAAAAAAAGTAAATTATTAGCCAAATAAGTTTATTTTAAAATTTGATAATATAAAACTTACTACAAGATTGATATTCATCCTCTCCAGTTGGACAATCTTTTTGATAATTACAAACTAAAGTCAATGATATGCATGTTCCATCATAACAGGAAAACATATTTTGAGGACATACTGTGCCATTTCTAAAGGGACTACTACCTGAAATCAAAATTAAATTATTTATTCATATGTTTTTAATCAATATTTTTATTTTTCGTTGTTATTTTTAAAGGCGAACATTATTAATTAAAAAATTTCATATACAATTTTTAAGTTTTTATCATTTATATTTTTGACTCAAAACTAAGGAAACAAAGTTCTTAAGCTTCACAGAAAAATTAGTGATAGCTTTGGAATCTATGAGCAAATTTTTTAAAAATTTAGTAGGTAGGTTGAACTCCCAGAATAATTTCGGAAGAAAAGTGGGGTATAACTAAAGTGACCATTTTATTTTTTTGTCAAAGCGGGACGCTGTAGGAAATTTCAAAAATCAAGGTTATTTTTAAAAAAAATTATAATGCTATTTATTAAATCACAAGAAGAAGTTAACTGAATTTCATTAATACGTTACTTGATATAATCCTACACGTTAGATTACAATTTTAGACGTATTTGTTTTATACTTGTCGGCGGAGCAAATCAGTTTCAAAATATCGGGTCTAGTTTTCAAATAAGAATGGAACTGGAATGATGATGTGGAATGATGTGTTGATGTTAGTCTTGACCGTTAAAATTGCTTTCAAAACTGCAACACTTAGCTGTGATTTTTCACTTGTCCATACTTTATTCATTAGAGAAAAAACTCTTTCAACAGGTGCATTACTTTTGGGCAGACATAAAGCGTATTCAATAATTACACAAAAATTTCCGCAGTTCAGATTTTTATCACGGAAATATGTGAATAACTCCACCCAACGGTTTTCGGCAACAATATTTTGAGTATTCCAACTTATTATTTTTTCATTTGTAACGTAGTTAGAAATGAGTGAATACTCATCGAACACTTCCGTGTCTTGATTGCTGCTAAGAAATCCTTGCTTAATCAGCAAATCCGCTACTTTCTGTACTTCCTCCCACGTAGGTACTTTTTTCAAATTTGTCCATTTAAACACATCTAACTCTGCATTGAATTGACACCACTGTTCTAAGTATTCTTTGCTGGTTTTATAAAATTCAGCCACTGCAGTTTTTACAAGCTGAACAATAGCAGGGTCAGTTTCTTGTAACTTCTCCATCAGACTACGTACATCATAAGGAAGGAAAAGCGAGCTCTCTTTCTGTGCTAAGTTGTCTCGAAGACGATTGATTTCCTTAGCAGATTGTATTGCAGACACGTGTTGTCCTTCAATTTTTAGCACCACTTGATGAAAAGTCGCTGCCTGTGCATTTAAAAAATATAGCCATAGCTCAGAACAGGGATTTTCGAAAAATGTTTTCAAAATATTTGGGCTTTTATCGATGCTCAGAAAATAATGTTTCAAAGGCTGGAACATTTTCATAATTCTTGTAAGTGCAGGCATTAGCGCGAGCCACCTCGTTTTACTATAGCCAAGCAATTTCTGATACTGTGTCAGTAGAATCACAGAACTCTTTCAAAGCTTCCGTTCGAACGCTACAAATGTAAAAAAATGAATAAATTTTCACAACGATACATTCAAAGTCAATTGGAAGACAATTTGAAGCTGCTTTGATCGCGTTATGAACTATGTGAGCTCCACATCCAACCCCAATAAGTTGTCTCCCGAGTAATATGTTCAATTTAGCGAAAACATTATTACTTCCTTTTCTATTCTTTCCTCCAAAATTGCTGTTCGTATTATCTCCACAAAATGCCACTATTTTTTTATTTAAATCGTTGCAAGATAAAATCTCTTTCAAATAATTGACAACGATATCCGATGTTTCACCTGGCTGCTCTCGAAGCTCCAAAACCTTGACTTTCACGCCTTTATAAGGTAAGAAATAGCGAATCAACACAGGGAATAATTTTATCGAGCCGTGATTTGAAGCATCCGTTAGTAGACTTACGCAGCGGACTTTGTGAAGGTGCTCTTTCAACTCATCCATTAACATAGGTGCCAACACATTGACAACAATAGCCTGGGATTTTGTACGAGCACATCTAAATTTTTGCTCAAAACAGGATTGAATTAAATTAGAAGCGCAGTCATTTGAAAGAAAACTGTGACTTTCTTGCACCGTGTGATATGCTCACGCACCTTCCGCATCAGCTATATCTAAATCTTTTGAAGCTGGCAGATCAGTTCTTTTGAAAAAAGTAAGCATTGATGAGCTTGAAGCAGCAGCTTGATCGGAAAGCCTGTGTTTTTCCGATTTTAAATGTTTCTCAATATCACTTGCACCACCATGTCCAACACTAAATTCTGCACGGCACTTATCATTCGTAACGTCTGCACCACCCTTTTGTTTTATAAACGGATACTTAGTTTGCAAATGACTATTAAAAGTACACTTGCGCTTAGGCATATTACTAATGTCAATAGATATGGGTTAAAAATAATATGAAAAACTTTGATTTATTTATTAATTTGAGCAAAACACGTCTGTTTATAATAACCAACTCCAATCAGCTAAATTAAAAGAAAAATACTAAATAGTACCACGGCTTATTTCTATTCGACGGTGACATTATTCCTAGTCAAAAGTCTAAGAGATATGCACATATCATTTCAGAAACGTGCTGTCTTAAAACAATTTCAAAAAATTCTGAAGAAACATAAATTAAAATTTTTGTGCGAACTTTTTATTACATTTTATTTGGGCAGTAGGTATGACACTGTCATTCTTTGCAATCATTTCTAGTGCGCGCGTCAGTTAAAAAATTTAAAAATAAAAGAGATCTATAAATAATGATATATTGAGTATTCCTAATTGTTTTGTTCTGTCTATTTACAAAAGCGGGACATTTTGGCTTTCGCAGGGGACAGCGGGACAGACCACCTGAAAGCGGGACTGTCCCGCCTAAAGCGGGACGTATGGTCACCTTAGGTACAACACTCGGTTATGATCAGAATTTTAAGTATAGAATAAATAACCTTGATGTGGTAAATCAATTTTATCAAATGATAATTTGCACATAACTTATCGTGGTTCTTAAGAGTTATCTAGACAAGATTATCGTTCAGAGTATTCAATCTGGTTTGCCATCCCCGTAGATACGAAGCTGTTAAAGGCATTTCATCAGTAGTAATCCATACATTTTAAATAAAAATATATTTCTGGTTGTGATTTACTAAATCTTTAAGCTATAGTAAAGTTGAATAAAAGAATTAAATCCCTTTTATAAAGGTTTCCATTTGTTTAAATTAAAGCTATTTCTTTTCCAAATCTTAACTAACAAAAAATTCTTAAGAATATTCCAATCCTTTTTTCAGTCATGTACACAAATCTATTTCTAAGTAAAAAAAGTTGTTCAAAAATAAATTCTTAAGTGCACAAAACGTCATTTTACACTTTGAATATTCTACAAAACTTCTAATTTCCCTGGGAATTCTCTTGTATTTTGCCAGAAGTTGTACGATGTGGTAGAAGATTTCTATGTCACATGCAATGAAGATAAGTTATCTGGTTTGAGTATAGTATATTGCTGTTAGGAAAGCTGTTTGAATGGAGGTAAAAGTTGATCAAGTTCTATCAGAAATAAGTGAGAAAGAGTAGGAGCTTTAACTTTAAGTTCTAAGGATTAAGTCAGTTTAGTTAAATAAGAAAAAATATTGGCTGCCATAGTAAATCAGATACTTTTTTAATAAAAGTCGGAAATTTTTTTAAGCTTATTATAGGTACTTAAATTTTTATAAAAATGGAGAAAACGAATGGATAAAGATAATTTAAAAGGTGATTAACTTGAGCCATTTTATTCGAGAATAATTTAATCATTTATCATTGGGCCGACAAATTTGCCGATTTTCGTTAAAATGAAAAACTAAAATGACAAATATTTAGAGAATTTAAACAAAGAACAAATTTATTATAAACCAATTTCTGAAAATTACAGAAAGAAAATGACCCATGTATATATGTAATCTACAAAGCATCAAAAAGTTTTCTACACAAGGTAATGAAATAAGCTTTTATTTTATTTTTTAATATAAAAAAAATTCTGTTTGTTTTCTACATCTATTTGTATGCTGTATCCATTTTGTTTTACTATTCTTACTTTTTTAGTCATTGGAATCCTTTACGAATGAAAAACAAACAAAATTGCAGTACATAACAGATGAGTAGTATCTATGCTTATAGCTGATCATCATATTATGTGTATTTTGAAACTGTTTCTGTATACCAAAGCTTTCCAAGGAAAGAATATAGTTTAATTTAGCTTAAATGAAATTTAAGGATTTAGTGAGAAGACTTGAAATATTTTTCGCATGTTTAAAGCTAGTTCTAGCATATTTTCATGAATGTGAAAAATTATAATAAAAATTTTTATATTATAGTTTTTCTTGGTAAAATTTTTTAAGAATTGAGCTATTGAAGATAGCAAAAATAAATACCGTAATATCTTCGTATAAATAACAAAGTGTGACTGAATTATTTGAAATATAACCAGGAAATAGGTGATATCCATTTCATTTGACGCTTTGCGTGAGTACCGAAAATTGAAAGATTGTGGAATTTCATTTCAAAAATTAAGATCTTAATAACTAAGCACGAAATAGTTTAAAATTCGATCATAAAACTTTACAAATAATAAATGAGTATTAATAAACATTTACCAAATTTAAGAAACGATATTAATATCAAAGAAAAATTAAATGTTCATTTTTGTGAAGGTAATAGATTAAAATGAAAGTAATTATAACTTTAAGGTTAACATAAAAATTCCCTACATAACCAGAAATAGAATTTTTTTATTAAAAATAATTAACCACTGAAATAATTTCAATACCAATGTCAAATTTATCAAAGAAATAATTTATTAAAACAATAAAATTATAAAATGGAACAGGTTAATAATTAATTTCTTATTTCCATTCCAAGTATGACGTTTACCTAATATCTCAGACCATTTTTTAACAGAAACAAACTTGAAATTTATTAAAAGAAAATTAAAAGGTATAAAACAAAAATAAATTGCAAAGAATTATAAAAATTTATTTAAACTGCTTCAAATGTAAAAAAAAGCATAATAAATTGTACCATTTGCCTTAATTAATGTAAAAAACAGTAGACGTTTTAACTATTCTACGTTTACAGGTAAACAGCTAACATCTGTTTCTAATTCGACAAAGATTTATTTATATTTTAAGTCCAAACATTTTAATATTGAGACCAGATGGCAATTAGAGTCAATTAAACCCTTATTCTTCTTTATTTGGAAATTAATTTCATAAATTGTGAATAAAATTTTATAGCTGACATTAATATGGTAGCATAACACAAAACAAATTGTTACAAAAGTGGTAAAAAATATGAATAATTAATTAAGTACCACATACATACATTGAAGCGCAAGGCTGAATCAGCTTAAATAGAAACAAAAAAAAAAGCACTATGCATAGAAAAAGTCACCTAAAAATTCAAGTGTAATCAAGATATAGGATTTTTATTAAAAAGTTTTTTCTGTAATATTCATAAGACCCAGAATGACCTGAATTATATTTATCCAGATTTTTTGTTCTATTTTTCTTTGAAAATTTCAATAGAGTACTCTGTTTTTCTATTGAAATGAGTACAATAGCCATAAGCATAATGTGTCCTGAAAAGGAATATATCATTAAGTATCTAAATCTAGACTGCAAAATATGCAGTTAACACTTTAACCAATGTAATGACAACCATCTGTACTGGTTTGAGGCTTTATGATAAATTGCTGCAACGGATGCAA
The DNA here is from genome assembly GCA_947359355.1 of Acrocera orbiculus. Taxonomy (NCBI): domain Eukaryota; kingdom Metazoa; phylum Arthropoda; class Insecta; order Diptera; family Acroceridae; genus Acrocera; species Acrocera orbiculus. Next base: position 16,513,772 of record OX375757.1, read on the forward strand.
ATTCCTGATTCAAGTTAGCAACAATAAATTTTTGAGAAATAAAAATTATAAATATGTGTTACAAAGTTTCTATATGTAACATAGCATAAATCCATTGACTTATAAAGGATAATGTTGTATAGCTCCTGTTGCTCAATCAATTCTATAGCAAATAAATTTAGATATTTTAAGAATTTGAGACACGAAAATTAATTTCAATTTTTCTTGTAGGTGCTGTATATTTCTATTTGAGAAAAAGATTCTAAACGGTTGGTATGGAAGAATTAGAGAAATGTTGGAGTGCTCGTATTAAGTTTGAAGAAGTTTATGTTGTCAACTTTGTTAAAAAACTACATTGTCAGCCTTGGGATTTATTAACCGATTTATTGGATTTATAAGCATTTAAGATATAACATTGGAATTGCTAAAAATTTTTAAAGATTTATAAAAGTTATAAAATTTCGAAGACAAAATCATGGACTAATATGAAATCGTTAGAGCAGGTTAATAGCTGAACCATTTCAACTTTTGAGAGTGATGAATTGAAAGGTATCCTAGAAGAGAGATGCCACATGAATATTTCTCACATTAACAACTTGTTGAAGGCAGGAGTATAAAGAAGTATAAAGAAGTATAACTTATCGAGGTTAAAAAGAATCTCAAATTAAGCAAAATTTGCGGACAGCTTTACTGTCCAAAAACTGTTTTGACAACTTTTACATATAAAAAAGTGAAGGAGCCTTGGACCCTTATATTACAACTTTAATATAAGGCATATCTAACGAATAAAAGATTTTTATTTGTTTATACCTACTACCATGTCTATCTTTATACACTATTATCCGCTTATCGTTTAAATCCGTGCATTTGCAGTAATAATTTTTTTTACTGGTACATAGATGTCTATTACACCTAAGAAATTGCTCCTTTGTTATATTAAACGAGGTTAGTTAACTAACTAAGCCTTCCTGAGTGAAAATTGGAGACTCAATGCTTTCTTAAATAGCCATAAATTTCCTACTTGATAATTTTTCATGCCGCTTTTATTAATTTATTTAGGGATAGTTTTCTATTGTCTTATAAAACTCTGCCCTAAAACTTTGATTTGGCAGAAAATTTACAAAAAACTAATTCCAAGTATAAAATAAGTAATTGACATTCTATGAAGTTATTTTGAATAGAAAAAATTAAAAATATCTAAAAAATATTTTAAGTATTTTAATTTAAAGGATAACAAATTTTCTATTAAAAAGAAGTTATTATTTGACAGTTTTAAATAATAAACTAAACTAAATTTTAGCGTGATAAGTTTTTGATTGAATTAGTCTATTAAAAATTAATTCAAGATATTTATTGGGATAGTAATTATTCTTAGAACAACGGCGTTAGAATTCTTTGATAATTCAATCAAGTTTTTTTTATTATTTCTAAATCTCAAAATTTTTGCATAAATACAATTAAAAATCTTTTTTTTTCATTAAATAAATAGCTAGACAGACTTGAAATAAAAAGCAGTTGGAAATAACCAAAATTATAAAAAATTAAAATATTTGAACAAAAAAATTTATCGTTGATTTTTAATATTTTGTTGCTGTATTTAATAAGCCAACAGTTTTTTTTTTTGAAAAAAAAACTAAGGACAACTTTCAATTATGAGTGTTACCTTAAACTTGAGTTGTTTTATGGAATCAACTAACTGGAAATTTGTAGTGAAACATCTGTTTTTTTCTTAACTAAGGAACATGTTTTAACTATCGAATTATATAGTTTGGTCCATTAGACAATTTTAGAGAATTTCTAATTTAGAGCGCATAAAATTTTTCCAAGTCCTATTTGAGACAGATGCATATAAATTACCGATTTGGCTAGGGTGAATTTTGAAATATTATCAAAAAAACCCAATTACGAACTTTAATAGCCGTATTTGATCTTACTGGCATGATGAGGATATTTGATGTGACCTTGAGATCTCTTTGCTGTTAAAAAAACCTAATTTAGACGATTGGTATTATTAATAGTAATATTGTTCCTACTGCAAAAGTAGAAGGTAGTGTAAAGTGTACTTGACTAATAAGAAAAATCAATACTTTGCTAATTATTTAAAAGTTAACATGGAATTAATTAAAAATAATAAAATTATTAACGGAATGTCAGTCTGGCTTCAAAGAACTACATAGCAAGGAAACAGTGGTGCAATTGGTTGTTGAGGATCGGCTAAGAGCATTAAATAGGGTGATTGAAGACAATTTTAATGATAGATGCCAGAAGGTACGATTTAATAATAGAGAATAAGGAGAAATGGTAATTGGAGGGACCCAAGGAAGCAAATTGGGATAATTAAAATTCATTATGCCCTAGCCATATACATTTCTATTTACAAATCCTCAGGGATAATTTTTGAAAACATTTAAAAACATTTCATAAATTTCAGTTATAGTAATGACCTTGAGTATTCCTCACATTCACAACTATTTTTTAATATGTTGTGTCCCTGTTTGCAACCACACTATATGAGTCTATTTTCACATAATATCTATATAAAGCCTTTAATATAAATTTGATTGATGTAAACTGTCAAAATATTTGGCTGCATTAGTAAAGTTCAATATGGAGATTTTTTTTTAACTTCAAAAAGTGAATAGATTCTCCATGATCTTTAAACTACTCGCATGTAATTTTGAGAAGTTGTGATTGTAACGAACTGCACGATCATCAGATGTTTCGAACTTAGCAATAAAATTACACAAAAAAATTCGCTAAACTTGGGATCAATAAATAGGTATTAGTAAGATGTTTAGAAAATTTCAATGGTCCGCCTTTACTTTCATCTCCCTCCCAATTGGCATGATGTGCGCTGGCCTGATTACTCTTTTGGCAATTAATAATTTTTAAAAACAAAAGCCAAAATAAACGGAATGATGGAATAATCATAAAATTTATATTAAATTAAATGGATAATATCTAAAAACAAATTTAAGTATTCTCTCTAATACCATAAGTAAACCAAGGCCAAATTATACTTTTAACACGGGATTAGATCTCATATTATATCAGTTAAATTTCTTATTGAGTTCCATCTTAAAATTTTATTAGTAATATTTAACAATTGCAAAGGTCATCTAAAGCTTTCTTCAATGGATAGGGTTTATTGAACTCATTTTTACCGCTTCATTAAAAGTTGACTGGTTGATCAATTGTTGATGTCTTCTTTTGCTGATACCTACACTTCTTGATATAGTTTTCTGTTTTCTCTTCTTTTTTCTTTATAACTTTTATAGAGGAACAAGTTTAACCAGCTTTTGACATTTCGACACCAGTTAATGCTATTCTCTGATATTTTTTGATTTTGTTGAGTTTTTGAAAAAAAAACTTAGTTTCATCATATTTAACCCATAAATTCTTTACAGAGGATGAAGAACGTGTCTAACATTTTAAACATCTTGCGTGATGATATTTAAAAATATTTTATTAAATCATTTTTATTATATTTTTTGTTATCTAATAATGGCCTGCGCGCATCTAGAAACTTTTTTTAAGCATATCATTTTCTATTTAACAAAAAAACAAAAACGCTTTTTTTCTTTTTTTAATATTATCTTTGATTTTAACAATAGGTTCCCTGTTGTTTTTTATTTTTTGTTATTTGTCTTTTTTATAGAAATTATTTAGGATAAGGGCTTAAAAATGTATTATTATAGTGACTTATGAAAATTGTTTGAAATGATATTCAATTTAACATTGAACAATTATACTGTTATTATTTGTATGACTTGAATTTTTGTATTTAAAATGCGTGCTAATTTTATCATTTCCAATTTTTCTAGTTTAAAAGATATAATAATCACACGACACAATAAAAACAGGAAAATAGTTATATTTTTAATTATTAGAATAGATTTCATTACTATCATAATACCCTTCAAAGCAATAACTCTGACCCTGATCTAATTAAAATAAATATTACGGATGAAAAATTGAATTATTTAAATTAGCCTCGATTAATAAGTAATCTTTATGTATAACCGATGCAGTAGGAGCTATATGCATAATTGGAGAATGCAGTAACTGTGATTGATTTTAATCAAAGCACCTGGTAATTATAGCTCTTATGGATTCTAGACTCATTTGAATTGTACTATGTTGAAAAGCTATATTAATGTTTTGCATCTAATCGATTTTGGTTGAATAGATTAATATCCCTAAAGTACCGTATAAATATGAATGTATACTCAAAATAAATTAAGTGTAGTAGCTTAATTTGTAATTATGTTTAATTGAAATTTATAAAAAAATTTGCATTTTGTTAAAGCAAATTTAAAAGTGTAAAATTGGCTTAAATGAAAAGATTTTAATTTGGTCGGGCAACAGAAAACAGCTTCCATATGCATAGAGAAAATTAGTGGTTAATGTTTTCTCTTATTCAACAAATTTCCCAATTTTTGAATGAAATGTTGCAACTTTGGTTTTTTTCATCAAATTATTCTATTCTATTATTATCATTCATGTTTTGAAATATTTCCTGTAGCTAATTTCTGTTAAAACGTGAATGAGTGACAAAAATATTCATGGGAAAAAGTTAAATGCACACTATAGAAGTATAAGCTCTTAATTATCATAAGTGCGTGGTATGCATAACTTTATTTTACTAGTAACAATTTTTGGTTAGCATATGTCATGTAAAGAAAGGATTATAACCAGTAAAATTTGTTCGTCTGAACGATTGTTCGAATGCTATCAATCTCGAAATGAAATGTTGCTAGAGAATGTACATATAGAATCTTAAATCTAGCTAATTGTTATTCTCGCCTTTACTTTTGAAAAGTTGCAAATGTGAGAAACACTTAAGTGAGCTATGGCCCCATAAGAGTCAATAACAATTCATAACGATAAAGACCACCAAACACAACAATAAATCAGCTTGTATTTTCCACCTTAACAGTTAAATATTTAAGTAAATTTATTTATTTACAAAAACCCAAAAATAAGTTCTAGAATTGAATTTGAAAATTTTAAATCTTTGGAAGACAAATTTTATTTTTTTCCCAATTTTTCTTTATAAAACATCGACATAATCTTTAATCATAAGCAAATGAAAGCGATTTAGTTTCAGTGTGATTCAAATTTAAAGGATTAATTTTTCTAACACAATTCGATAAATTTTTCCGGTATGGGTACACATTGATCACACACTGATCAATCCTCAGTTCTCTTAGCAAACGCTTTGTTTTCAATTTCTTTTTTATTTTTCGTTGCAATAAATTATTTTTCAATAAAACAAAAACCTTGCGGTTATGTATTTCCGATAGGTTAAGGAGTGACACAATTTCGAAAAAAAACAGTTTTTCCTTTATATTAATTAATGAGATCAGTTAAAAGTTTTTTTTACACCTAATTTATTTAAAATCATTTGTGGTAGACTATGTGATTCAATTCTTATAAGCTTAATAATGGAACTAAAAAAGAAAACAAAAGATTTTAAAAGCTGTAACAGCATTAAATTAATTGAAGCACGAAAATCATTATTAAAAAAATTTAGGGTGTAGCATCTATAAATCTACAGTTTTTTCTAACAACTATAAAAAATGACAATACCAAGACATTGAACTCAGAGTTTCAACCTAAATATAAGCCAAAAGTTACGAAAAAAAAAGTTCAATAATATTTCAACTGGAGAAATTTTTCAGACAAATCTTTTTTTCAGCATTAAGAGAAAAAGAAAGTTGTAATGGTGGCTGATAGATTAATGTAAAGAAAAACTGAAATATAACATAAAAAATTACATCAAATAATGAAATAATAATAACTTTAGAATAGATCATAGTATTTTTAAATTAGTTATACATGTCTTCCTAAGTCTTACTTTCACCTTTTCTGGAACAAATTAATGAGAATATAGCTAGAAGTGGTTTACTTTACTTTATTAAGTGGCTAATAATCAAAATTTGTTGACATTTGAAGAAAATAAAACAGAACCGGTACAGGAATAGAAAACAAAAGCTTGAGTTTTATTATTCAGAAACGTACGTATATGGGGAAAAGACATTTATCGGCCCAGGTTTGATAAAAAAGAAATATTTTTTTGTATATCTATTAAGAAAGAACTTTTTACTAAATATCAAAGAAAAAGAACCGAAAAAGGATTTCATTTGCAATCAGTCAAAATAAACAAGACTACACAGAAATAATGTGAGGCAATTTAACCAGTCGTGGTGTCAATTTGTCATTTTTTCGTTTCGTTAGTTTGAGATTTTTATGTAGCATTTCGATAATATTACAGATGACCCAAAATGAAAAAAATATATTCTCACCAGCTATGCAAAGTGATTTATTTTATTTTGGCCTTAAATTAACTCTCAAAGTTCCTTCTGCGAACATCTTTTTAAAGTTGGCGAACAGAAATTAGTGGAGGTCAAATTTAGCGAAAATAATGAGGGGTTTTTTACATGTGACTAAATACGTTGGACTCATTGACAAAAAGTTTCGGAATGATAATAATCATACGAGCTTTCACATACTTTTTTTGTACACACAAATGTCTGTGTGTTTTTTTTTTTATTTTAAAGTGCAAGTAAGGAATTCTATTCATAAATATTTTTAGCCAAAAAGAAAATTTAAATTTGTAAGACTCAATTCTATTCTGTGAAAAACCAGTAAGAATTTGTTTATTTTTGTTTTAATGAAATTTTTTAACCCTTAACGAATGAGTTCATTTTCTAAAAGAATGTTCAGTAGGTCGACGGATTCTTAAGAAATTAATTGCTTTATTTTTAGAGCAAGAAAAGTTGCATAATAAATGTGGCTTTAGTGGATTTTATGGAAACTTACAGTAATTATTGATGTTATATGAACAGATATATCAATACAAAAGAAATACTGAAGTGAAAATTTTAGAAAAAATCTAACCTAACAGATTTTCTGAATTATCACGACATGCCGCCTGTATGGTGGCATTCGTTTCTCTTAGAATATTTATAATGTCACGAGCATGGTGACATTCGTTTGTTAGGAATTAAAAAATAATGTACAGCTATTAACGAAATTATTAGTGTTGAAGTGTTCGTTACCGATTTTTACACCTAGTGTGACACCTGTTAAGCAGATTTATTCAAAAGTGTATGCCATGCGAGTAATTTTATGCGATGCATAAAATTTTGTTCATATTTACTATTTTTTGTAGTGTTAATTGTTGTTTAAAACAATAATAAGAGCCTCAACCAGTTTATTTGAAAATTTTTTCTAAAATCAATGTGTGACACTTCAACCATTGAGGAGTGCGTGTAGAAGGCTATTGAGCTTTATTGGCCTTTGCGCAAAATACTCAGATGGGTATACAGTGCCAAATTCTCATGAATAAGTGTGCATAACTGACGATTTACAAAGTATGTTCATATCAATTTAAGTTTATTTTATTACTTTACCATAATTAAATTAATGTAAAGGTAAAAATTTAACTTCCACTATTTTGATATAATACCAATAATACCTTTTTTAACGCTACAGAAATTCATATTAGCACTAAAGTATTTTAATAAGATTTATATTTAATTAATAACAAAGAAAATCTTCATCTCGTAAAACAATGGTTTTATTAGGTATTGTCTTGCTTAGTACTTATTTTATGAAATACTTTTTTTCAATTTGATAAAAAATTAGAAAATATTCTAGGTATTCAAAATTTCCATAGTTCAAAGCCAGTTAAAAAAATCTTTTTTATTACGCCTAATATCCTTCAAAGACTGATCTAAGTCTAAGACATGTTTTTGGCGAACTATGAATAAATGTGGCACCTGCTTCAAGTATAAATTTCTGATTGTTTTAAGTATCTGGTGTTTATTCGCAATTGACAACAATTAGTATTTATGGGCTTATTTTTATTTATTCTGGTTTAGCTACTTTATTTTATTTTTAGCGATCAATAATAAGTTAAAAACATAAAGATCTATCGGAAGTAACAACAAAACAAAAAGCAAGTTTAATGTATGCCAAAATATTTCTAAAATTTCTTTTAGGTTAAAGAGTAAAAATTTATAATTTTAAATCAGCTTAATTAATGGAAGTAATTATTCTTTTTCATTTCAAAAATGTTGACAGTTTTCAAGAAATAATTTTAAATGCCTCAACTCAACTTGTTACTCTGTATCCTCAAGCTTTGTTATTTCCCAACAATGGAGAAATGTATGTGCATATTTTTTTTTCTTTTAATCAACAAAAGATGTAAGATACTTGGAAAGTTCATATTCCATTAGTAGGTTGAAGATAGGGAAAACATTTCCAATCAAAAATTTTGTGACAGGCAAAAGCTTTTTTGATAAAACTCATCAAGGATCCTAGCATAAAAGTTTAATTATCTATTCAGGTGATTCAAAAATGGTGTATTGTTTTTTTTTCTTTGTTGTTTTTTACTTTGTAACAAGAACTATACTTTACAGATGACCTGTTCTTTTATAGTGCATGATGGAATTGAATTGGAATGATGAGTCATTCTCTAGCAAATGTTTTTATTGACAGTAAAATAACGAAAGTTTTTGAAAATCTATATTGAATTTTTATATTTGAATTGAAAGGACTTTAAAATTAAAAGCACTCTGGAGTAAATTAAAAATTGAATGCCATTTATTAGTTGCCAATGGCTGGAGTGAAAGTATAAACAACGGAAATAAAAACAAGGCTCATTGTGCAGTTGAATAATTTCACAAGTATTTCTAATTTACCTGACGAAAAAGTTTTTGGAGTCAAAAAAATATTCTTTTATTACTCCGTTTATGAACAATGGTAGCATTAATAATTCCTGGCTATTATCATTATCTATTTACTTAGAATCTTTATTGTTTTCTAATCTGATGAAGAAGTTAGAAGTAGGACCTGAGATAGATTGCATAAATAATTATTTCTTGTTTGTTACATAATTTTAAAAGTTTTATGACTTTTCATATAGGATAAAGTCAAATAATATTTAACTAGAAAAATATTTCAAGAACAATATTTTTTGTAGATAATAAATGTTCATGAAGAAAAAGGGAATTTAAATTCTGATACAAAATGAGAGGTATGTGACTTAAAGTGGTTCTCTTTCTAGTATGAAAATGCCGCCTCTCTAGAAGATATTTTATTCTTTCAAGTTGACACAATTATTACTGATGATGAGATATTAACTAAATCAATCAAGTAGTTAGTTTTTTACAGCTGTTTAAAGTTAATGTACCATGAGTATTTATAAACGAATAAATAATAATATTCTTCGTTTTGGATGGTTTAATTCCAACTAAAATTCGTCCAAAGCTGAAATTGTATACATCCTCTTCTGCTTCTATGTTGGACAAAATATATTAAAGCAAATGAGTATTTTTAATTTTGAAAAAAGTTTGACTTAACTTACAAATCAAAATTTTTTTTAGCTTGCCCACATACCACAAGATAAATTTAGTCTGGTGACTAAAAGTATGAAATTATACATTTTATTGGTCAATAATCTAATCTGAAATTGATATGTTCACAATATTTTCTTCATCGACTACCATGGAAAAATAAAAATTATCAACAACGGCCATTACATTGGTTTGTTGGTGTGTCAGAAATCAGATTAAAACAGCGCGTGTAATATCTCATAAGCTGTTGGAACATTGGCGAAGCTGCACAAAAGTGCTCGTATTCATGCTCCGCAGCACCTAGTAGCTCAAAAAGATGATCCAAAAAAACAGATTTGCCTGAAATAAATATTTATTGTGAAAGCTGAAGATTGGTATTTTTAAAACCGTAAATATCTCAATCAAGACAGCCGGCGAGACAAAGTTAGAGAATCGTTGGAATGAGTGGATCAAACTTCAAGGAGATTATATTGACAAATAAAGGAAAAAATTTTATCAAAAAATTATATTTTTATGTCATATCTTGAGGGATTTTAGACAAATTTGAAAATATCAAATTGATAGGTACTGTTTTTTTATTAGTATCCTTCTTACTAAACTGATTCCTGGTTTTTCCTTTGCTAATATTGGTAAAGTAGGAATTGCTCTTTTTTTAAAACACATACGTGTTTTATTTGATTGAAATTAGAATTTTTTAATTCGGTTTATTAGATCCACATTCTTAAAGATTATTTTGATATTTGAAAATTCTTTTATACAAAAAAGAATACAATAGAAAACAAGTGGTATATAAACGAAGTGGGGAGCGGGAGTGACAAATCAGAACAAAAATTCACAACAGTAGAAAAAATATTCATCAAAAAAATTTCATTTTGTATCTACAGCCAAAATTTTCAATGGGAAATGATATAATCTAAATGTATTTACTCAGTGCTTTCTCCAATCACAAAGTCTAAACAATTCAAAGTCTTCTCAAGCACTGCTGACACAGATTTACATTCAAACTTCTATAATAACAATCATTTAATATAATTTAAGTTTTTTTTATTTTGAGTTTCGCAGTAATACTTGCAAAAAGTCTTAAAACTTTTGTGACTTTAATTATATGAAGTTTATTCCAATAAGAAGTCTTTAGACTTCTTAGGATTGAAAAATTGTAAGACAAATTCCAATTTTTTGTTAGTTGAAAGGTATTGATGTTGAGCTTGTTTTTAAGGCACCATTAACCATGAAAACTAAAAAATACACAAGTCTGCGATATCAAGCTAAAGAAAATTCGTTTTATTTTTATTTTAAAAAAATTATTTTTTTGTATAAAGCTGATTAAAAACTATTTTGAAAAAATCAAACTGAGCCTAACAAATATAATGTCTAGAAGGATAAGTTTCTTTAAGATACTTTTTCATTCCTTTAACGTGATTCGTAATGTTGATTCGTAATATTTGAGTCAAAAATGCAGACTTCAAAAAGTGCATCATCTCTACCTTTAGTGATATTTATATCTATAAAACGGGAATAATTTCCCTATATTTTCGCTAAATTTTGGAACTATACCAATAGAAAGGTAGTTTAATTTCTAGACTTGAAATTTAATTTCCAGTCAGGAAGTCTACTTTTTTGGTGAGCACGTCACTGAATATCTTACAATGATAGCCACCAAAATTGGTTTATATGACTGAAAAGGAGCTAAGATGGCTACTTTCTCACATCAAAAGCTAAAGGTATTGATATCATCGAATATCATCAGATTTACTATCAAAGTCAAATTACAAAATCGTCGCTACAAAAAAGAATAAAAACCTACCTCAACATTTGATAGCCTAAATTTTTATTCAAATAATTCCAGCTGTAAATAAATTGTTTCATAATTTCCGTATTGAAATTGTAGTCAGCAGAACAACAAAATATAAAGTGTCGTCAAAAAATGACGAAAGCATTCGTAAGTATTCTAAAAAAGTTAAAAGAAATATTTTTACTCCAAAGAAAAATACTAGATAGAATATTTCTTAAGTCCAATTGACTATGATTCATGGAACATTTTCTTATCTAATTAAATTCTATAGAATTTTCAGGAATAATAATTCTGACAAGTTTTAGAAAAACAGAATCAAAACAAAGAAAACGACTTTAAACAGCTAAAAAATAGGAAAAAAATGCTGATTTTTGTTAAGAAGTTGCAATTAGAAGCTTAGTTTAAATATTATTTAGCATATATGACAGGAAGTTTTCATTTGAACTGTGGACTAAAATATGTTTCATGTAGGCAATAAACACTTAAGAAACTCAAATATATATCAAGCCAATGGCAATTGGACTGTCGGTTAATTAGTAGCAATACATTTATCACATACCCAGACAATTCAACTATTGCCATGGAATGTAATTATTTGTTTAGTTGACTGCTGACTAACTAAAATAAATGAATAAATATTTGTTAGTTGTTGTATGTTGGTTAATTTGAAAATTCTTTCAAAGAAAATAAAGTGTTGTTAATTCAATATAAACCAAAGAAGCATTAATAATCACTACCTTAACCACAGATATTTTTAAATATGAAGGTTTAATAGCAAAATTACCAAAAAATGTCAGAAAATAATAAATAGGGTTGTTTAAATCTCATGAGACTAATATAATGTACTAAAGATTTAAGGAATTAGTTTCTAAATGCTTTGAATAAAATTTCTCATCCATGAAAAGCAATCTTCTTTTTTTCATTTCCTACCAAAGACGACTTTATGCTTGATTAAATGAAGTCTTAAATCCTTGTTATCCATTGTAAATTAAACACTTTAGAGCTATATAGCATCCTTTTAAGGTGACTTGATTTTGTATTACCTTTTTTACTTTCCCTTTTTCTTCGAAATGAAAATTTGTCAAATTTTTTCATCCGTAAATATTTGTACGAGTAAATAGACCGAAAACAAAGAAGTCCTTTTACTTAAGATATATTTCCTTAAGCTAATGTTAATCTGTACCCCTTATTTTAATATATAAAACTAAAGTGAACTAAAACTCATGAAGTTGCCCACAAAGGATCATTACAAAAACAATGACAATGAAATGGATGAGTAGCTTTTGCTTTAAAGAGCTCTACTACAGTTTTATTCATAACGTTTTTGCACAAAAGTTTAATAAATTTTACGTTGTTCTATGTATAAAATTAATAAATAGGGGCTGAAGGGGAGCCTTAAGTTTTGTCTATAGTCTGCTTTTAAAATTTAAATTTGAAAGAGAATAGAACAAAAAAATAAAATAAAAAAACATAATGTTGTTTTTAGCTTGAGTTATGTGGTAGACTAAAGAAACTATGAAGTCAAAGGGTACATAAACTTGAATAGATAAAAACAATTGTGGTCCTTGATGTTCATTTCAACTGACTTTATTGTGAAATTGTTCAAAAATATTATAATTTTTTTTTCCCGACATATTTATCAGAGTGAGTTAATTAATTCTTTATGTTTTTGTAGCTAATATCTATCATAGAAGTGCGGGTTTAAGGTGATCAACAGAATTGTTAATATTTTACTTTGGCAAATTAAATTCTATTGCAAGCTGACATAATAAATTCCACAAGTTTTAGTTTTAAGATGCAGTCATGACACAGTATTGTTTCTAGAAATTAAGGAATTAAAATTGAACATTCACCAACAGAATCTCTATAAAATTTTTAATATCAGCCAAGATCAATTTCTTTTCCTTAGGCATTTTTTTCGTATTTTCAAAAGAGCGCTAACTACTGAACGCTAGATCTGCCAAGCATATTTGTTGCAAAAGCAGCTCACTTCATCTAACCTGGCTATAGTTTTTACTTATTTATATTATTTTCTTCATTTGAGGACATCCTTAAACGATTACTTCTATCAAACAGTTCAATTAGACAATCAACAAAATACTGTGAACCGTCTAAAATGTAATGGTAATAACTTCTAGGCATCCATCAGTGCCATTGTTATTTTGTTTTTTCTTTTATATTAACCTTCTTGATAAATACTACAATTAATTAATTTTCCAATTGGACAATGATGTTAAAGACGTTCGATTCAGCATTATATCGTATTTATGCACATAATTTAAAATAATAATCGTTAAAAAAAATGAACAGTAGGCGAAAATTTCAATACAAATCAATATAGGTAGAAAAAAAATGATATCACATAAGAAAACTAGTCCTCATACGTTCCAATAGAAAAATTAACAATTATAACATGAATAAAATATTTAATTAAATTTACCAACTAAAATTAGAGTCATACAAGCTACAGTAAATATTACGACGTCATCGTCATATCATTTCTATATTTCTATATTCTGCGCAGGAATAAAATATAGGACAGGGAAATTATAAATAAGAATTGATTTATTTAAGTGACATATTTTAAAATATGATTGAAATGATTATTACTTAAACATTTTTAATGTTGAATTTTTCGTATTTTTAAACTTTATATCAATATATTCAAAGAAATATTACGCAGTGTCTGATTATGATAGGTCTCTTATTTAGGATCCATTTATTTATATTTTTCCAATTATTCAAATCATTATTGGCCATTTTTTACTTATTTGAAATAAATTCAAATGTTATATAACATATAGTATCCTCCTTTCAAAAATTTTCCAATAAGGGATTTTTAAGTTAAAAAACTAAGGAAGTACAATAAAATACGGTAGGTTATATAAAAACATTGTTAATAGTTGGTAGCTATCAGAGCAAGAAAATTACAAGAAATTTTTAAAACAATACAAGGTACTTTCTTGACGTATCAAACGAATATGGGTTTTATTTTTTAATTCTTAAGATGTAATTAATTTTTCGTCTAATATTTTATAAAATAAAAAATAATAACCGTTACAACTTAGAATTTGTTCAAACGATTTGAACAAAAAAATGAAGAAAAGACAACCAAATTAAATATAATTTTTACGTTAAGTCATCCCTAGATTAGCGTTTTTATAGGCGATTATACTCAAATGTATATTAGTTACAACAATTTTTTTAAAATATTGAATGTGTTTCACAAATCTAGCAAATTGCTATAACCGCTAAAACTGCTAATTAAGGTTAGAGAGATGAGAGTGAGATTAATTCAATAAAAATATAAATAAGCGACATTTTTTTTTTTGGCCAGAAACTGAAGGATCTCGTGGATCTTAGCCATCATGTCTAATGCCTGGGACTCACTAGCGCTTAGCGTGTGGAGACGACTTAGCACAGTAAAAATGGAGAGTTTTTTTTATATACCATTGGAGTGGAACATCAGTGGAGACTAATGGACCCATTAGCATTTAGCACTAAATTTTGTGCCGCTAAGCGCTAGTGAGTCCCAGGCATAATAAAGTACATAAAGACTTATGCTATAAGCTTAGATTCGTGTACCGGACAAAATAGAAATATTAAAACTTGTTCCAAGTCCGAAATTAAAAGCTGAGTCAATTGAAATGAAATTTTTGGTAAGTGGACACAGCTATTTGCCTAATGAATCAGATTTTGTTATTTTTGTGTCACATTTCTTCACCAGATGATTGGTACAATATAATCAAAACATGTAACAAGAAAACGGCCATTTAATCTAATCCAAATGATCCACAAAGATTTTTTTTCAACAAAATCTTTTGAAAATTTAATCATTAACAAAAAAGTAACTATAAAGGTTTTCCAGTAAATTAAGTCAAAATACACTGGATAAAGGTGCAAATCCCACCTCATACAATTCAAATGTGACTATAATAAAAGATTCAGAATTTAATGCCATTAATATGTATAAGAAAATTTGTTGCTTGTAGACCAAAAGTTTGAAAAATTCAGATAAACACTGAATTTAACTTTATCACTTTTTTCAGCTTCAAAATCAATTAACTCCATCACTCACATAAAAATTGTAACATTATTGAGAATTATTTTTAGGCTACTCTTTCTTACTAATTTATATACCATTATTATTTACCATTAGATGTGAAGGATATATCTATATTTATAGTTTTGATTTTATATTATAAAGAGAATTTAAGCACTAATGTACATTACTTAATCGCATTTCTCATTTTTTTGTTTAATGGAGTTAATCGATTTGTGCACTGAACGATTCATATGATTTATGCTTTCTAAATAGTTTTATTATATTAAATAATAATATAAATACAATAATATTAGTTAAAAAGTACAAATCATAATTTTCTAAAGGACTTACAATGTAATAATTGCAGTCAATATACTTTTGAGTATAACCGCGCCGATAAGTATAATCCACCACGTGAAGTCCAATAGAGAAATTCACCAGAATTATATTAAAAGGAAATTTTATCTTATTAAAAAATATTTTTTATCTTATCAGTTTTTAAAAAATAAAATTTGAAAAGTCAATATTTTTATGAAAAAACCTCCCACATTTGAAAAATAAAAGGATACCATAAAAATATTAAAAAGCAAAAATCAAAATCTCTAAGGTCAATTAAAAATGAAATCAAAAATATATTCAGCACCTGAGCACGTAGCACTAAACAAAAAAAAATTCAATTATCATTAAATTTATGCAGACAGAATTTCAAGTGAAAACCTTAACAAAATTGTTACTAATAAAATCAAAAAGATAGCAAAATTGCCTTTCAACATTTCTTTTTACCATAATTGCCTAAAAATCTTTAAATAAAAAACGAAAATAGCTCCATAAATGTAAAAATAGAAAAACATTTTCATAGATGAGCTAAAAAAAAATATTAAAAACGATTTCCTTGGTGATCGGTGCCAACAATTGCATGCCAATCAATTGATACAAAAGATGGAATAAGAAGAAATCAGATGAAAAAAAAAACTTTCCATTAATTTTCTCACGGCCCCAAAATACCATCTTAAGCTCTCAATGGATGCAATCTATGTATATAAATGTATGCAATATAGATGGGCTTAGACAATCAATGGTAATGTGAAAAACGTAATTCATTTGGACGGTGTTAATTAAGTCAACATTATTATTGTGGGTTGATTTCAAAGATTTGCCCTTTCTAATTGATTAGTATCAAAAATTAAATTAAAATTTATATTTAAAAATACACTAAATTGCTTGTAAGATTATTGTAACTAACTTCATTACTGTTTGTATTTCCAAAGATTTTTATAGTTAAAGTTCGATGACATTACTAGTAAATATATGTTCGGATTTGCATAATGGACAGGATAAGCTATGTTTACAGCAGTGTCCAAGGCCGAATAAAATGATGTTTCAGTGTGAACATGAAAATTTATATTTCTCTACATTTTTAAGTTTTTTTTTTTCTAGTTCAACGTTAAATATTACCGAAGGAAAAGAATTAACCGGAGTTGGCTAAATACTGTTTTGAAATTTAAACAAAAATATATAAGCTGAGTAAATCCAATTTAGAAAATTTTTCTTTTAGAACCATTTAATTGATTACGACACTTGTCGAACGGAATTATGTCAATAAAATTGAATAAGTTTGCAGCCACGTGGCTGAGAAAAAACTTATTCTGGTCTAGAAATTTGAAAAAAATCGGTTTTTTTTTATTATAATTTCAAAGTTAAAACCTTCAATAATATGTCTTTACGAGGATTTTTTAAAATTAAAATTATTTTTGAAAATATAGCTCTGTTACTAGTGACGTATGGATTATACTGCATGTAGCTTTATCCGAAACTTTAAATGCATTTTTCTCAGAATTAATTTTTTCGAAAAGTTCGTCATGATTTCTCAAGTTCTAAAGAACCGATTCACATGAAAACTGACGTAAGTCTTTTATATAAATTTCTCTATCGTACCAACTGAGATTATAACAAATTTTTAATTTTTACTATTTTTAAGAAAATTGGAAAGGTGAAAAATGCTAAAATAAACTTCGCTCCTTTTCAATAGACAATTCCACTTCTTCCCATTCATTATAACAAAGATTTGCAAAACGAAATGTTTGCCAAACACAAAGAGTGCTAAGAAATATAACGAATAGCTTTTATGCTAGTTTTCACCCATTTTCTTCTTCTTTGCTGTTTAAATTGAAATAAAATAATTTTAGGCATGAATAAGACTCTATAATCAAAATTTCAGCGATTTTTGACTGTGCGATTTATCGACTTCATACATTTGAGTGAAAAATGTTGATCAATTTCCTACAAATGAGAAATTTGAAATGGATTGCTAAGTATTTGATAGTAAGCAGCTTCATGTTTTATTTATGCTTCCTCTTTAATTCGATTATTCATAATAGATCCTATTTGTATTCTTATAATACGGCTTTACTGACATTTACTGTCATTGATCAGGTTAACACATAAATTCTTCTTATTAAGATTTTATATAAAAAATTGATCACAGTTAAAGCAACCTTAATGGCACTAATCGTGGGGTGGCAAAAAAAATACAGAAGATGGTGTTTTATTAATTCTATCACCCTATATTGTCATTGAAAGCCATTAACTTTTCCATTAATTAGGCACTATACTAGTGCCTGTTATTTGTGGCCCCATTTGCGTTTGACGTGGCACTACATGATAGTGAAAACGTAACATCCCTCTCAAATATTTTACTCTCAGTCCTGGAATAATCTTAAAGAAATTTCTTACTATTAGGGACCGACTGAAGGTTTGGTTTTGGCTGAAAATCCTGATCAAGTTGAACACTTATAACTACTGTAATCCATAAGATACCTTGTCTTTACTCCTAGAACTCGCATCGAAATTCATTTTGTTACATACGTAATTTTCGAATACAAAACTTGTTATTCCTTGTAAATTTGTGAGTAAATTCTGTCTAGTAAGTTAAAAAGTATTCGCTCGTTTTGAATGTAATCAAATAAGTTTAAATCTGGGGTTTTGAAAATACTAAAAGTCAACAGGATAACAATTATTCAGGTTTGATTGAAACTTAAAACTAAAATTGGTAAATTTGGAACAATTAAAAATATTAACAATCAAAAAATTAAACATTTTCCCTATTACATTGTAAAATAATCAAAAATTGTTAGCTTAACGAAAACAAATAACAATTTTCTTAAGTTTAAAATAACTTTTTTATATCTAATGTTGAGAAAACTCAATCAATTGTTTTTCAATAAAATTTTAGTGTTGACATTTTTATTTGTAGTTTTCATATAATCGAGTTTATATTGTTATTCCCATTAAGCTACAAAAAAATTTGTTTTTCAACTTATTTAATCCCAAAAGATGAAAAATTTAACTTTGAAAATCTTGCAAACATTGTCTTTTAATGTAAAGGAAAAGCAAAAAAAGCACAAATCATATAGATGTTCCAGTTTCGTAACTT
Organism: Acrocera orbiculus; assembly: GCA_947359355.1. Taxonomy (NCBI): domain Eukaryota; kingdom Metazoa; phylum Arthropoda; class Insecta; order Diptera; family Acroceridae; genus Acrocera; species Acrocera orbiculus. The sequence continues at coordinate 16,532,386 of OX375757.1, forward strand.
TAGAAAAAAACAAATAAATTTAAATTTGAAAACTTTTGTTGACAACTTTTTCGTCCTATTCAAATTTTTTCATTTATTTGTTTCAATTCTCTTTTGGTTGCTCTTTTTTAAACATTAAAATTATAAAAGAAACTAAAACAGTTTTTCTTTAATTTTCATTTCACTAACTTTTTGAGTAAATGAAAGAAATTAAATTAATCTGCGTTAAAGGTAAACAATAGATAAATTAGCTTCCTAATGATGTGTACTTTATTTTCTTATTTACAAAAATTTACAAGAGCCAGGCGTTTGTAATAAATTTGCATAGTTTGCAATCCTGTTACCCTTAAATAAAGATTGTAATTTTTTATTCAGCTAGTTAAGCTTTTCCCAAAATAAAAGCATCATTTATCATCCCTCAAGGAAATGTTACTCAGCATCTAAAATGCATACATTGCAGGGAACAAAAAATATCTAAACTATTTTCATGTGAAAATTCTATGCAATTTTAATCAAAAAGATAGCATTGGTATGGGACAGGCAAAAAAGTTTAGAGTCTGACAATATTCTCAAAATAAGGGCAAGGTGTTAAAAAGTATTATAAATAGGTGACCTAAGTTTTTTAATGATATAAACATATTTTATGTTACTACAGATATTTTCACGTGGCTGAAGTGAAAAATTGTGGTTTGTTTTAAATTCTTAAAGGTGGCAAAAGTTGGCTGACAGAATTCATTATAAAAATCGTTATATATGTATATGTATGAATAGCTAGAGTTATTATTATGGTTTCTTGTGGAGCAAGAACGTGAAATTAAATTCCTTTCCAGAAAATTTAAAAAAAATTTTTAACATCTTAACAAAAGATGAAACTTACATACATATGATTTATTATTGTCCTTATTTATCTTGTTATAGCAAATATATAGATATGGAATATTTTTTGAACAAAAACAAGTCAGCTGTGACTATTTGAGTTTATCTTTTATTAAAAACGTAAAAGTTTGTTTTTCATTGAGTAAAGAATTTCTCTTCCAAGTTTGACTATTTTCAAGTTTTTTTTTTTCATAGGACTTCAGATATATTAAGACAATAAAATCAATACCATTATAGCAGCAAAACAACTAAAGTTTGGAAGACTTCAAAACAATTAGAAAATTTTTGTTTTAAACTATTCTTTCGCTTAGCGACGGATGGCTTTAGATAGATACTAAAAATCTTTAACGAATAATACGTGATGCCAAATTAAATTGTTTAACACGTTGAGGACGGTGCAGTTTTTTCTCTTTCGCTTGTTTAGCAAAAAATTAGAAGTTGATTTTTATAAAAAATATATTTTTAACCACATAAAGTTTTTTTCATCTAACAAAACTATAACTGATGATATGAGCCACCGGAAAAAATATTCGCGAGTGGTATCACCGGTGTTACACGCTGTCCTCAACGTGTTAAGCTTCAAAATAAATCAACTGGTTTTTTGTGGGAGACTTCACTGAATTGAGTTTTTATAAATCTTAAGAGATACCTGTCAAAATATGTTTTCTATTCTAATAAAACCTAAAAAATTAATACAATTATACTGAAAATCAATAATTATGAAAATAACAAAATCTTTCTATTTAAATTAAAATCTTTTTCTAATTTTGTTAGTCAATATTCATTTTTTAATTAACGTAAATGCTTCGCAACATGTAGAGCTATTGTGGTTATGATGGATGCATTACAGGGCCGCATTTACCTCGTTTCACCCAGACAACTGAAAAGGGAAGAGCTTTCTTACTTTTTTTTAAAGTAACCGCATGCAATCAAAAAAGAAAAAAAGGTAAACATCTCTTAAGCCGCCAAAGTAATCTATACCTGTCTATTTCAGTTTTCCCTGTATTTCCTAGATATATATGTAATATTTAAGGGTCTAGGCTAGGCTAAAAATAAAAACTGTTAAGAAACTTATAACCTAACTTAGTCACCTTGTCAAGATAACACGTGCACTGTGACCTGTAGATTTCTTGGACTTCCTTGCTTATGTTTCGTGATTAGATAACCGATTACAAGATCCTGTGTCATTGCCTACTTGTCAAGTAGCAACTAATTAAGAAGACCGTGTTTTAATCTTTCAAAAAAATTTAAAGTCAGATCCTGTCAAATCGTATGGACGGGTGTCATTTTACGCTAGTTATATGGTAGTAAACAAATTTATATGTTTTCGCTTGAATATTTTTTTTTAAATTTTTTTCTTTTTCCACTTTAACAACTAAACAAATATTAAGTTTGGGTAATGGTAAGATGATGATGATAGAACCAAGAGGAATTTTTGAAAACGAGAGTTTGATAGGCTAAATTGATTGGCAGGGATTAATTACATTTGATTAATTACATGATTGATTTGCCAGGCTTCAATAATTAAATATTTACAACTAAAAATTAATGTTCTTATATTTATAAGATAGGTATCGTAACTCTGAGTTAATCGTTTTTTTTTATGTTAACTTGTAGAGATGTGGTAAAGATTTTTACAAAATATTTTGTATTCCATAAACACTTATTTAATCCCTCCCTTGGACATTTCATACTTTGTGGTTACGTTGGTTGAGTATAAGGACACAGTGAAGGAATTAGTTCTTATATAGTGTCTCCATGAACTTATTCTCGCCAATTAGCCTATTTTATTTTTTTTGATCAGTTTTTTAAATCTGGGTTAACCTATTTAGGTTTCTTTAACCTCATCATTGTTTATCCAAGCATAAAAGAATCAGAACAATAAATTTAGAAAAAAAAATTATTCTATAAAGTTTGAGAATTTCACTAATAATATAGCAAGAATTATAGCTACCTTTTACAGTAGTTTATTTTAAAATTAAACCAGAAAATGATTATGGGCCATATGCAACTATAATACTCATCGATTTTTTGCCGGAAAAGTGTGTTTTCCATTGATAAAATAGATATCAAACTAAATATTAAACCAAAAACTGAGGCATTTTATCAAATTATTAAACTAGTTAATTTTCCCTTTATTGCCTTTAGTTTTATCCCTTATGACCTATTTTCAATCAATTAAGGATTCTACAAAAAAACAGCTCTTTACAGTAATTTATTTTAATAGTTTCTATAAATTTTTCATAAAGTATATTTTTGTAAGCCTGATTCTGTTGTTTTTTATCGGGGTATTAAGTAGTAATGGCTTCCAAGTTGGGTCAAAGTCTTTATTCTTCAATTTAAAGTTAAATTTAGATTAACAAGGGCTTTAGTTTTCCTTTATGACAAATTTTAACTCTCAAATATGCAAAAAGGAAATATGTCATAATAGCTGGATATTTATGCTTAACCCAATTTAGTAATTTGCGAAAGTGTCACAGGTATTTCAAAATCCTACAAGCGCCTTTTGAAAATTAATTGTTTTTTTTATGATACTTGAAAACTTGTTCAAATGTTTTTAACTGTTTAGTTTTTGAAGGAGTTTTTAATTATTTTTTATCCTTGACATCTTTAACAATTGCTAAGATTTGGCTAAAAAACTCATAATTTATTTATTCTTTACGAATTTTTAGTTTAGCTTTGATATCTTGTCTTTTGGTGGGTCTTTTTTTTACATTACTTGCCTTATAATTACTAACGGCCCGGGATAAAAACTTTTCTTTATATATTTTCTTCATACTAAATTTCTTTCCGTGTATTGTAATACAGTGTGTTAGCTTTTGTGTAGAAAGTTTGAGTATTAAATTCCTTAATTCTCTCAAGGAGACAATAATTTAATTGATCAAGTTCATATTTGTCATGAGAAGTTGTAAAAAGTAAAAAGAACAAAGCTTTCCTAGAGTAACGCCATTTCTATGCTTGGCCGAGAACTTTTTTTCATGTCTTAATTCGTTATAATAATTATTTAATCGTAATGCAATCGCTACTCCAAACACATTCCCGAGACTCGTCAAAACTTCAAGAAATTTAAAGTAACATACATATAATTACTTGATTTCGTTTTCATAGAACAAATAATGGGTAATAATTGATATAAGCTACTAGACATTAGTACCCAAAATGTGCTAAAGCAAAAATTATTTACTTAATTGAAAAAAAGAAGAAGCCATAAGCCAAGTATTACAGAATGACCTAATCCTTTATTCATTATTATATTATTAAAAATTTAAATAACAATTTCATCAAATTCCATCTGGTTTGTCTGATGCGCATCATCTGTAAGAAAACAAATTTACATCGGTAAAATGATTCCTAATTGAATTATAGCAAAGCTAAAATTTACCACATTGAAAACGACCTCTGGTCAAAATGGGAGACTCTCAACGGAGGCATAATCGAGATGAATATCTTTACCCAATATATACAGATAAAGGAAGAAGAAGTTGTAGAAGTTAACAATGTCAGTGGCTTCCATTAAATAGCTTAAAGAAATTAACAGTTATCATTGTGTATATACTGTCGGCTTGTTACGATTTATTCAATTAAATGATTGAACCAGTGTTCCAGTAAATTCTATGCTCCAAATCGGTTGAGACATTGTCATACAAAATAAATATTATTACTCTGGCAGCGCTGCTTAATTGACCACTAGACACTTTATCGTGTTTATTTGATTCTAGAGCATTGAATTCGTTTCAATTAAATCTTACATACATGAAACTAATAATATTATTTATAAAAATAAATCGATGCTTACCCTTGAACGTAAAATTTTACTGTTATTATTTGATTTAGTTTTTATTTAAAATTAATTTATTATACCCTTAATTGATTTCAAGGTTTTAGTTAATGATTACAGTGTTAGATGCCGCTAATTTGTTAACTGCATATATTAGGAAAATTAAAACTAAAACTATGACACTTGAAGTGAGATTAAGAAAAGTAATTTATCTTTTTTTTTTTAAAAAATAGACAAACTTTTATTAATATCCTGCTTGTGCATTACTCAATTAAAAAAGTCCTAAAGCCCGTTAGATTTTAAAAGTAGCTGATATGAGTATCTCAGAAGCTTTCAATCGCATTGGTATTAATTTGGTCTTAACAAAATAATTTAAAGCCAGCAATTTTAAATTTCCGTTTACCGTCTTCGAAGAGTTTTAACATAATAAACGGATTGAAAAACTAAGTCATAAATTATTTTCTTATGAACTCATACTTAACTTAGTAATTTGATATGATTATTTGGTAAAATTACTGATATTAAGGTTGACCAAAGTCAGGTATTTGCCAAAAATATTGATTTTTTGAATAGATAAAACTGGTCGTCATGACATGTACAACTTTTCGAAGTTAAGGGCGAGACTTATAAAGCGCAGGGAGTTTGTAGCCGTTTTTCGAAATTAAAAAAGAATCTCATATTAAAGTGGATTCTCGGGCAGTTTTTCTAATACATACAAATGTTTTTTTGACATTTTAAACCTGTCTTTGTTGAAAATTTAAAATTGAGGTTGTATTAAAGATAATTTAAGTAAAATAAGTTATAATTGTATTTATTTTTGTTTTTAATTTAATAGAAAAGAAGATTGATTGACTCCTACTGCTTGTTTTGGTTGCAAAATGTCAAAAATTTACGCACACATTAATGACTCCCTGATGTGCACTTCCTGAAATTTGACTAATGCATCCTCGTGTATCAGAAAATAGAAAAACTATCACCAAAAAGTTGTGCATGTCTCGTGTGTCACCAACCACCGAATTGAAATTTTGTAACAATATTTTTAAGATTTTATACATTAATTAACTAAACCCCTTCCTAAAAACTTTGCCATTTTCACATTGAAATCTTCTGAAAGAATTTCAAACTACTTCGTCATGTTCTAATAAAATTAAAATTTAAGAAACTCTTTGACAATAAAATTGCATTGATTAAAAACTAATGCATACATCAAATGCAGTTATTTACAATTAAAGTAATAAATTATAAATGAAAATTTATTTTTTTGCTTTCCTTTAATGTTTCTTTATGAAAAATTTTATTTCCCAGTTATATGTTAAAACTTATGCTTATTTATGTTCACCTTAAAAAACATTTTTGTGAATTATTAGTGAAGAAAGCAAGCAATCTACTTAAGGCTAATTTATCCAGCAATTATTTAAATATAATCTGTCAAATGCTGGCAGTAAGGGTGAGTTCACTAAACTCGGCAACACATTTGGAAATTTTCGACAAAAAAAAAACAAAAACTAAATAAATTATAAAGAATTTTTCTTATCTGTCAGTGTTTGATGGTAATTAAAATTTTTTTTTTCCTTATATTTAGGAAGCATTCTCTACAACAGTATTTCAATTATCATTATAATAAAAAATTAAAAAAAGTTTAAATGTTACCATAAAGTTGGGCAATTGCAAGCGTTATACGCATTACAGCTTGCATTAGGACATTCATACTCGTATCTTTCTTTTTGTTTTTATCTTTATCTATTTCTATTTGTTAACCTTATCTGCTTAGTAGCTCACGTATAACAATAAATTAGAATTCTTTTTTTACGGTAAACCATTATTATCTATAGAAAATCTATTTAAAAAAATTTAACAACAATTTGCTGTCATTGAATGCAAATTGTTAATGGAAAATTTAACTAAATTTTTATATGGTTTTTTATCTAGGGTGGTTTGAACATGTTTTTTATTTTAATGGTGACAATTCGTGATTCAAGTGATGGATGTACTGCAAACCATAACAACAACAATATATATATATATATATAAATACATCATAAATTAAAAAGAAATTGGTTTTCAATGTGACTTTGTTAACAAATTTATATTTTTTACAGTGGTATAATAAAAATTTAAGGGACTTTTAAAATTGATTTGAATGAGGTTACTGGAATTTCTAAAGCTTCGATTTTTATAATTTTTTTTTGTGCGTATTCAAATTTAATTTAATTAAAAAAATTTTAAAAGCTTCTTCTTCTTCTATACGAATATGAAACTTTGTAAGTGAAATTCTTGAGTAATAAAATTTTGGGGATTCCTTTGATATTTAATTGAATTTAGTCATTTTTCAGGGCTGTGTGTATTAAATCTCATAAATAACACTGGGAGGTGTTGTTCAACAGTTTCTGCCTGCCTGCCTTTCTGCCTTTCATCTAGATGAGCACTGAGTGAATAAAACATGTTAAATTTTGGTTTTGCTGTTAGAGTTCTCAGAGAATAATCTAAGTTCCAAGACACTAAGATGCGATTAACATGGTGTCCTCTGTGAAAGCGACTTTAAGCTACTTTCAATGATACATTTGTGTGACTTTAAGTAATTGGTCACTTTCCCTATTTGCATGAAAAGGATTAATACCTGCGCTTCAAATGTATAGCATTGTAAGTACCACGGCTTAATGTAATCGATGTCAATTTTCCTTTAGGCTTCATACCAATTTAGTACCAATACTAATTTAGTAGCTAATAATTAATAACATAATTAATTATTTATACTTTTTTTGAAATTCTGCAATTCACTCTTTTAAATCATTATTAAAATTAACTTTTTCTATAAATCGCTAAAGTTTTCATCAATTTGAGCCATATTTCCATCTATTTTCATGTGACTACAAAAGGTTTAACACCGAATTTCATGGCATTAATCACAGGCGAAGGCTATTAATAAAAGCAATTTTCAATACCAACTTTTCATCAATAAATTAACGAATTCAACAATTCATCCATTAATCAATTTAAGAAACTCAAGCCATCGATCGGGTAATTTTATCTGTTTTGATAACCTTTATCAATAATAATAGTAGTGACTATTTTTGAAACTCGTATTAATGGCCGTTTATAAAAAATAACTCAATTCAGAAAATAAAATAATCATCCAGTCGGGTTAAATTTCCTAGCTACGTAACTTTTATTTAGCCGTGTAAGAATATTTTTCTGTTTTATTACCCGAAAGGTTAAGTCTTAAATGTAAACAATAGAAAATGCAATGAGAATTTTTTTGTTCAAATTGCTTGCCAATAAAAAAATTAAATGATATATAGCCAATCCGGCAGAAACCAGACGAATTTTGTTGAAAACGTAAACCTTTGGGTATTGATAGTAAAAAAAGGGAAAGAGTATTTTTAACAATAAATATTGCAAGGAAAAAAACTTTAAAAAAATATTAAAAAGATGTACTATCAACCTTGGAGTTCTTTTTTGTACATTTTTTTCTCATAAAACTTTTTTATAAATTTGACAAGTAATAAAATTTAAATTATTGAACAATAAATTATATTTTTTTATTTTTGGAGATATTTCATAAGTTGTTATTATTCTGAGTTCTGGAATAATAATAGTGAAAAACCTGCAATTAAAAAATGATATAAGAGGTGAATTACCTACTTTAAAATTCTAAGACTGCTAAATCCTTAACTATATTTATTTCCATAAGTTTTGGCTGGTTATTTGCTTAAAAAAGGAATAATACCAAACAACTCTATAATTGTGGACTCTGATTAAAAAAATTCCATAAATTTTGATATTTTATACTTATTCTAAAATATAAAAATAATAAAATATTAAATCAAGTTTTATTAACTGTGTTTTAGGTTCCTTCAAATTAAATCTTAAAATTTAATATTTCTCTCCATAAAATAAATCAACTTTCTTCTAAGAAAGATAACAAAAAAAATTAATTTTGCATATAAAATTAATTTGATATTTTTTTCTAACGTTAAAAAATTTCATGTTTGTCTTATGAAACTTTTAAAGCTAAAGCTAAATTTTATTTGAAGTTCTTAAAAAACTTTTTGAATAAACTCAGCAAAATCTAATTTAAAAATTTACTTCGCTCGGTTTACCTTTTAACTATTATTAGTATTTTGTGTGTCACAAATTTATCTACATATAATATTAAAGTATTAGATGCAGTCTATAAAACTATAAAACTTACTAAAGCCACCTATTAAAATTAGATTATCTTAGTTTATTTTTTATTGTCATCCATAGATTACCCAAAATATTCTTTGTTTATTAAAAAAGAACAAGGTGTGAACTTTAATGAAGAAGTCAAGAGTTGCCATTAAAAACATATTAATTCTAGTTATGGTCAATAAAATCCCTGTCATCTTCTATTTTCAATTTTTATTGAATAAAATTGGTAGCATTTATCTATTTTTTTAAAAAGTTTCAGTAGAAAGAGTTTTTGTTTTTTTAAGGATGTAGTGGAATTAGAAATTGAAATTATTTTTCTATGTAGTAAAAGTTTTTCATTAAAAATAAAAATTCACAGAAGGAAGAACAGTAAATCAAAATAAATTTCAAGTATCAATCTCAAATAGTTTTCCTTGATTTAAAATGTATAATTATCTTTAAGGGTTTGTAACTAAATTATAAGGTATAGTAAGTAGAACAAGAATTTCCTCTTATCCAAGCACTATGTGGTTCACCTAAATCGATGGTAAAGTTTTCGATACTCAAGCAAAACGAAACTTTACTTTATCACTAAAAGCAACAATTACGACACCTTTTAACAACTATTTCAATTATCTGGCATAGTTTAGTTCCTATAGTATAAGATTCATCTAAAATTTTCATCTATTAATTTATTTAATGATACTTAAACCTTAATTATAGACAATCCAAGTTACTTCTACTTGAGTTTCATAAGAACAAAATTTGTGCAAGTAGAAAAACTTTGATTAATTAATAACTAATCCGATTCAGTTTTTATGTTTTATGCTGCCATAATTATTTATTGTAAAATTTTACTTTGCGAGAATTTCTTTTTTATAATTTTTAGTAAATTGTCAAAATAATTTCTTTTTAATGTAAAAAATTATGAATACGGGTAAAAGATAACCATAAAAATTTGTATAAATGGCAAGATTTTTAATTGAAAAATTTAGAAGGTTAGAAATAATTTTCTTTGAAAACTTCATGAAACTAACTTTAAATACATTAACAGTTGCCATTTCATAGTTTTAGCTTATGATTAAAAAATTTCTATGATTTGTAAATTAAACTTTCCGTGCTAGAAAAAATGGTATAACTTCTTTTCATTATATTGATAGCACCTTAAGGCATCGATGCGACACAAATTTATCAAAAAATCGAAATAATCGTTCTTCAATTTTCAATATGGATAAAAAAATTTCATTTTGTTTTTATGTAGTTTTTGGCTAAACATTTAAAAAATGCGATCAGCCAGACATGGTATTTACAAGATATGATTTCGATTTAAATTTTTTTGTTCCTTCGACTCAACTTGTCCCTAATTGTAAGAGTAAAGAATTTTGAATTGTTTGAAACTATAAAACAAAATTAGAAGAATGAACTGAAGGCCATAACTAAGGACTGAGATGTGTGTATGGTTTGTTATGGTGATTAGGTTTAAGGGAATAACAAAAATATATAAAAGAATTAAAAAAAATGTGTTTCTTTTAAATTAAAATGGAAAAAATTTCTTAGTGTTTAGCGTTTTTATCTCCGAAAAAAAGCTAAACAGAAAAAAAAAATTATTTGAATGACTTAACGCTATTTAAGAGAGCTAACTAAATAGTAGGCAAAAAAAAAAATCAAATGTACTCCATAAGTTTTGGAAAACAATTTACTTAACTTGTGTCCCTTAATTGTACGTCTCAAAAATATTTAAAAAAATCTTTAAGATTATTAAAATACCAAAATCTAGCATTATAGAATCACATAAAAAAAATACATTAATTCTGGTTATGTAGTTCATTTTATAAATCAGAAAATTAATTCCGGAGCATTTCGAATAAATTAAAGAAAAATTAAGTTTGCTGGCAGACACAATATAAATTAAAAGTTAGAAAAATTAAATCGAGAAATGATGTTCATTGTGTAATGTTGTTGGATGTAAGGCTATATATGGTCGAAAGTAGAGTAAAAAGTGAATAACGGATAATCTATTTAGAATCTACACTTACTTTTATAAAAATTCAGCGGTACAGTATGTAATTAGACAGCATCATTTTAATTCAGGCACTATTTCTGAAAAGTAATTCTCCTTCATTCATGAAGTAAAGACATTATGTCTATTTTCTTGAGAAAAACATCAATGAATTTAGTTAAGAATTGGCCACAAATTTTTGCTCGAAAAAATATGAGTGAAAATTAGTGATGATAGTTACTTTTACCATGTTCTATGGATAAATTCGTCACTTATAAATCTTTGAGATTGACTAACGCATTGACTAAATGTATAAGGAAATCACTCAGGAGTAGTTTCTTTACTGGGTTTACCTAAATTTAACATGTATTTAAGTAAAGTCTTGTGAAAAAATGCAGAAATATTGATGGCATGTGGAAGCACAATTATATACAATGCAGAACTTTGCAACTATACAAATAAAAATTGAAATACCTGCCAAAATAAGACGAAGAACGATACTGAGATGCTCTTTCATTGGATCAAACACTAACGAATAGATTTCGGAATTAAGTCAACTGCATCAGATCAAAGTTAATAAATAGCTCCACTGTTTTTTTCATTTCTTCTTAACGTGGTTTCTTAACTTAAGTTAAAACAATTTGGCAGCTTTTTATTTTTAATTGTGTTCAAAACTTTTACTTTTCTCTTATAAAAGATTGGATAGCGATGTAGGTAATCTTAATTATAAAAAAATATGAGTCATATATGCACACACACACACTCATTATACATATAGAGAACACATGTGGCGTGTTCAAAAGAAAAAAATCACCAACTTGGCTAAGTTTGCTTGCTTATTCTCTAGGCGAGTACATCACTTAATTTTTGGTTATTGCTGTCAAGGAATCTTTTACACGGTTTTTTGTAATTCAATTACCTTGGAAAATATATTTGAATGATTTTCTGCGGCTGCTGACCCTATTGGTCCACAGCTTTATTCATTTCTTTTTATTTTTTTTATCTAATATGGCTTTCAATAATAATAATTTTTGGCATAACATTTTTGGTTTAGTAAGATCTTGTTCTGTTTCTAAGTTTTCCCAAAGTTTTTCTTCAATCTCAAATTAATTTTGGCTTTGATTTGAGCCCTGAAACTAAACAAAGTTCAACAGTTGTTTAGTTTTGGAAGCAAAACTTTTATAAAAGCCTAAAAAATTGATTCTTCAATTTTCCTCAGTCTTTCCAGTTCTTTATATTTATATTTATTGAGGACATTAATAAAGCGAATACCTTTTGTAAGATTTCCTAGCCTTTAATAATTTTATCATTCAATTCAAGAGTTTTTCTCAAAAAAATAAATAAATAAGAATCAAAATGCCTAAAAAAAGTTTTTACTGGACTGACTGACCTTAATTAAGCCTAAAAATAAAATTTGATTTATTTAAAGCTTCACCGAATTGAATTAAAGGGTAAAGTTATAAAGTTCAAGTAAAATTAAGATTGATAATTTAAATAATATAAAATTATTTGACCGAAATAAATTCCACTTAAAAATTATTGAATTTGTAGAGTATCAAATAATATTTGAGATTAATTTATTTATTTTTCTCCTCTTAGTTTTTTAATTGTTGAATATTTATTAAGCATGTACTGCCTGATTGGATATTTTTTACGTACATTTTAAACGATTGAAGTCAGTTCCTCTCTAAATTTTAAACTCTGAGATGGAATGAAACTTTAGCATTCCACAGATCAATGGGCTAAGAATTTAAATTTTCCGTTCATTACTCTAATTCCCTACTATTCAAAAGCTTAGCTCTGTAATGCATTCCACAAAACGTGCAAAAAAAGTCCAAAATCACTATATTGATGTACAAAATTCTAACAATAAGTGCAATATCTCATTACGACATTAACATTACAATTTTTTTTTGTACGTAGTTCTAGCGCATTTTGATTTTAATTTGAAAGCCATCAAGCATGTACACATACATATAAGACTCGTAATGTAATGCAAAACAAAACCTTGTAAAATACTAGGAAAAAACAAAACAATATTAATTAAATTTTAATTCCAATTATAGACAAATATTTTACAATATACAAAAACCAAATCTTAGGAATTCTACCTGTTGTACTAATTTCAGTCATTTTAAGGTTTAAAATTATTAATTTATCATAATTTATTTGACAAAAAGAAATTAATAGTCTTTCACCTATGATTAAGTGCATCGTTTTAAATTTTCCACTTTTAATTTGTACCTTTTACCTCATCATATTCAAATGTGATTCATATTTTATATTGATTCAAATTTTTAGCTCTCACTAGAATATGGAGATTGATTGTAACTATTCATTTTCTTATTTTCTAACTTTGATCATGTTCTAATGGCATTATAATGATTTTATTGCTGAAACTTTGACTCGCATTTCATCACTTAAGTTTTGACTTAAGAACTTCATTTTAAAATTACAAAAATATAAAGTACTTAGATTTTTCAAAGTGAAATTTATTTTACAAGTTGAAAATATTTTTCTAAATTTTGATTTTCTATTTTATTGTTCATTATTAATTGCATCATAAAATAACTAATACCGTTTCCCTATTTACGCTTATACAATGTATTATAATACACGGAAAGATATTTTTTATGGAAAATTGTGGAGAATACACGTGTATTTAGCATATTGCAATCATGTATTAAAATACAGTCTTTGGAAGGCTGTATAAGGGAAATTTGGGCATCTATTGCAGATTTACAGGTTGTCCAACAAAATAAAATCAAAAATTCCTCTATTTATTATGTCTTAAATATGTTATTTAATTATTATCCAAATCATTATTTGTTTTTTTTGAATAATTAATTAAAACACTTTTAAAATATTATTTCATTGTAATTAGATGAGTCAATGTTAATTTTTGACATTTCCGTCATATGTTCTGATACAGAGTATTGCCAATGGAGGAGCCTTTTTTTGTACCAGGAGGCGGCTAATACAATGTATAAGTGACAATGGGGAAAGGCTATAAGAGATAGTAGCTGAAAAAATCATTTTTAAATTCAATATCTGCCAAATTTTGGGCAAAATACGATTTATTATTTTTATCAGTAATAGCATTCATAACATTCTCGACATTTTTTCATATGGAAAATAAAACTGAGTCACCGTAAGCTCTTTATCATTTTGTTTTCCTTATAAACAATTCCTGAAAAAACAAAATGAGAAAATATAATCAATCAAAGCTAACGTTCATAAAAAAGGGATGTAACAAAGCTAAACAATAAAGAATCGATCGTGCCTAAAATCAAAACCCAAACACGTATATGTATTCCTATAATATTGATAATTTTAACTTAAAGATTTTTTTCGCGTTGTTCCATATTCACTTGCTTTGTATATTTTCTACGTGTGCAAAAATATTTAAATTGTGGCACGTTTATATGACCTGAGATCGGTTATGAGTCCGGTTCTATGCACCAGTAATCGCATCGTACCCGTTTGTTCATGGTACGCTAAACAATGGCATTGAATCGTCGTCTCTTCCTCAATTGTTTGTTACTCACACCTTAGGTAATTATTGTCTTCGGTCTCTATCACGTGTACCGGCTTTAAAAATATTTTTGAGTAAAAGTAAAATAGTAGAAAAAAATTTTTTTTATTTTTCTTTTTAAATGGGCAATGAATGTAAAAAGTGTTATAAAAACTTTTTGATTTATTTTTCTTCTTTTTTTATATGTATGCATAGTCAGAGTGTTTATTGTATTGTCAAAGATGACGAAGCATTGTTGGAAAATATAAGTGGAACTAAGTCTATTTTAGATTAAAACAAAAGATTGAATGTAATTAGCAAGATGCAGAAACAAAAAATCAAATTTGAGTGGTTTTATTTTAAGAACGAATTATGTTTTGAAAGCTCCAAAAAATTGAACAAAGATAAATTATCATACAAAGTAGAGAAACTGCAGCAAGTAAAATTCTATGTAAAAATCAGTCAAAAAGGTTTTGATCTTTTTTTGACCGATCTATAAGTAAATTTCCAAAGTTTTCTGTTCAAATTCATTTGATTTTATCAAAATTTTATAAATTGAAATTGTAAGTATTACTTTCTTACAGATTATGATAAACAAAAAACCACATCATTTACTTTATCCGTGAAGAATCCAGCAACACAATTCAGTAAAACCTATTTTAAAAAGAAGAAGAAGTTTGGTGAACACAATTCTTAACCCTTAATAAATTGTTATAAAAAAAAACTCTTTAATATTTTTACTTAAAAATTTGTTTACAACATCTTGAGAGTACATTCCATAAGATAATTAAGGTAATATTAGTAACATTGAAATATAAGTATACTAATAAAATTGCAAAAGTATTAGAAAGCACAAAAAACTTCATAAAGTTTTTCTTTTTCAATATTAAAAGCTAAAATTTAAGGAAATTCTTCCACTAATATATCACTATAAGAAAAATACAAGTAGTTACGTGGCCCTTTTAAAACAGGTATTTATTTCAAAAAATTTAAGTGAGAATTTGATGTTTACAATGTTATTGATTTAATTATTATGTATCTATACAATCGGCACACATAGTGAATCTGTGAATTTGGCAAACAGGGCGATTGTATGATGAACATCTCGTTTTTGATTATCGATCTTCCTTTCGAATACAGATATTACATCGCCGATATGTATGGAACTTATTTGTTAATGTAAAATTAATAATAATTATTGAAAAAAAACGGGCTGTCGTTGTTACTATGTAAAGAAGTAGTGTGCAAAATATCAAAAAGATCGATCCAGTAGATTTTGAGTTATCGTAAACACCAACTTCGAAAATAACCAGCTTCAGGAAAACGCTTTAAAGTTTTGCTTACTCATTACTTTAGAATCTAGAGCAAAGTACATTGTAAGATGTCAATTTCTTTCCAATGATATGTTGCCAGTCTTCCAAACTCACATGCTATTTAAGCTGAATAAAATCCATGCACTAGATTTCATATTTTATTTTGGCACTGTTGTAGGTGAGAATTTTATTCAGGCTGTTTGATATTTGTACTACGTAAGGTTAGATTAATTATTAGTAAAGTAATTTTTTGCATATAAAATTTCAAAAACTTGTCCTATTTTTTTCACAAATTTCGGACTGTATGATTCAGGCTTAAAATATAAAAATTTTAGGCCTAATTGTAAGTAAATAATTATACATTTCAAATAGCTCTCCCCAACCCCTTCCATTTTATAAACACAGCAAAAATACAATGAAATCAATTAACGACATAACAAAATTTTAATTATAAACAAAATCATAACACAGAGATTGACTCAAAAAAAAAAACAAAAATAAAAAATAACAAGAAAAATAGCATGTGCCTAAGGCTTTTTGAATACAAACAATATAAACATCCACGGATTATTATAAAAATCTCTCACCTCGATTATTTTTATGTTGTGGCACAGAATGTCAGCAATTTTTCAAGATTTATTTGTGGCTTTATGATTCCCAATGGTTGGCCCATCCATATAGCTTGATAACAAGAAAATAATAATTAAACCGGTCGGTCGTACCTGGTACGGTGATCACCAAACCTACAAATATAGTAGAATGGCCGTGTGTCCGCTTATTGACATCAGCATCTAAACACTTAACCGTGTTTGTGTAGTGACAGTATTTTTTGTTTTTCTTTTATATATATGTATATATATTTATGTTTTTTGTTTTTGCCTGGTCTACAAGAAAACTTAAAAACTTATTTCTTTATGTTATGTTTTAAAAAACGTTAGAGGCTTAAACGTGGCATTATAGCCACATGGCACAGTTTTATGTTAGCCTAATTTTAATTTAGTAAAATATTTAACATTAAAATAAAATATATTGTATATATTAGTTAAATATGTATATACATACATATATATATATATATTTAGAATGAAACTTAAGTGTTAATTTCTGCGAGTCTCAAAGTAATTGTGTCAGTATTGACCCGCATATTTATACTGCACACACAATGACTGACAGAGGTAATTTCATGCGCCATTGTAAACGATATTGAGACTTCCTGATTGCATTACAAGTCAACAATGGTAAATTACCTTAGATTAAGGCTTGGGCCATACACTGATAGAATTTAATCATTTCAAGCACGATATGGGATAGTTTTGTTGTATATTTGATCTGCATATATTCATCGAAAATATACTTCATTTAATTTCTTTTTATTATTTCTTTTGTTTTGCTTGTTTTTTCTGTATAATATTCAAATGCTTCATTTGCTATGCATGCTTAATAGCTTGATTTCAGAGAAATTCGTTTTTATTTGCTGATGAATTAAAAAAACAGTCAAAAAAAAATTTTAGCTTTAAAATTTTTTTTCTTTTTAGATTTTGATTACTAACAAAAAAAAGTGGATAAAATGAGGATCAACAATTTTTTTGTTTCTAGCTGAAAAACCACAAAAAAAATGTTATCAAATTCGGTTTTCAATTAATATTTCTTTTTAAAAAATTTAAAAAGGGAGGTATTAATATATTTAATTATTTATATGCCATAAAATAGTAGGATACTTGAAATTAGTTTTACACACGTTTTTCTGTTACGAGAATACACCATATTCTATGAAGTCTTAAGACTACTACAAACTGCCATAATTGTATCCGATTCTAGCTTTAAAAATGCCTTAAATAACGCTTATCTCTACGCCAAAAATATTTTCCTAATTCTCAAAAGAAATTTTTTTGTGTTTTTTTATATACTTGCCAGATAAATCATACTTAATATACAATGCTGCAATTCAATATCTTATATCTTCAATTTACATTTGCATGCCCACTAAACTTTGTCATTTTAGCTGTGATTTTGGAAATAAATCTACAAATAAATACTGAGCAAGAAAAATGAAATGATCTTCTAAATTGGTTGGAATAACCTCTTGTTTCTTGGATACTGTACGCGAAAAAAAAAATATAACAAACACAAACGCATTTAATTTATCTTTTATTTATATACAAGCCCAAGCGGGTTAGGGTTTAGTAGCTTGAGTAACTTTTGACATTGCATGTTAAATGCGAGTCATTAGCCCAAATTGCATGCGACTATAACATAGATCAAGTTTTGTTTTTTATTACATTTCATAGTGTCATCCTCATGTGTTCTAAAAATTGATATTTATATGTATGAACGGTATAAATGTCTGTTTGAATTTTTCATGGGTTTTTGTGATCCTTGAAAATCAAAAAAATTGTAGTTTCAATGAAAGCATCTCGTAAAAAAGAAAAGTTATTGGGTGAAAACTTTTTCCTATGCTCACCGGTTTCACTCTTTATCTTTTGCATCTCTGGTGATACCACGTTCGATTCAGAACTTCCAGAAAATCTAATGAATTTATATGTGTTACGAATATCAGTCAAATTAAATGTTAATGTCGAAAAAGACGTTTCTCTAGGATTAATGGAAAGCTGATTCAACTTTACGAATAGTAGGATTGAAGGCCTTTAGTGATGGTTAAATTTCTCGTTGGGTATGCTATATCAGCGGTGCGCAAACTGTGGATAATGACCCCCTGAGGGTTCGCAAGAAAAATTTTGAGGGTCACCAAAAACTCACAAATTTTTTTGTTATTAAAAAAATATGAAAATAGTGACTCCCAGGGGTCACGATAAATTTTACACGAAAATTTTGAAAATAGTTTGCGCACCACTGTGCTATAAAATATTTACAGTGACGATACTATGTCAAAATCCTATCCAATATTTGACACTTTGCTTTAGTTGTTACTAAATTGTTCGAAAATGTTGATAAATTGCTTCTATTAAAATTACTTAATAGAAGTGATCGTAAGATATTTTTAAAATATCAACACTGTAGCCTTACTTGCATTCATCAAAAGATGTAATTAAATTTGGTTGGAATATCTTCAAAATGTTTTAGTTCAATGTATTTCTTACTAATATGCGGGTCAAAAGTATTGCTTTAATTTTCAAAGTGCTGTTTTTTTATATTATTTTAATTCCATGGAAAGCAAAAATAAAATTTTAAATTTTTTACTGAACTTCAATTACAACAATAAATAATTACCTTTATAAAATTCAAAATTAGCAGTGGGCATAATATTTCAATATGATTTGAATTAAAGACAAATAAATACTTAAGAGTTTCAGGATGGTAATAAATTAAAATTAATAAAATAACAACAAATCATGTACAAGATAAACTCTACTAATATTTTTTTAACTAAAAACAAATTAAGGAAATGATATTCAAAAACTTGCAACAATCAAAATTTTGTAAAACATGCTGGTGGATGTACTTGTAAACGATTGTTTGGTAAAAATGTCGTAAGCCCACATGAACACAATTTAATTTGATTAATTGAGCAAATTAAATCTAAAGAAATCGATAACATTATTGCTACAGAAATATTAAGTTTAAATTTTGAATTGGAACTCTTTAATATTATTAAAGATTGTAAATTTATGAAACACATTTCTAAAAGATTTTTACTTCCACAGCCAAATTGGGAAAATGTCAAACGAAGGACATACTATAATAAAATAGCAGCTAAAAAAAGATTTTATACAAGGTGAATCTAAAAAATTCATGTTCTCATTACGTGAAATTTATATGTTGTTTGTTCAAGCTCAACAAATCCTTCCGTTCAAGGTGAAATCTTATGTTCAACTTTGAGTTTTTCCGTTTTGTTAATTTCAAAGGACAATATACTGTAAAATTTAACATAATAAGTTCCTATTTTTTTCATCAATTAAAATTTGTTAAATTCCTTTTTACTATCTTGTTTTTGTTTTTTTTCTTGCAATAAAAATGTTTTATCCTATCTCCGGCCTAAATATAAACCCTGCAGATTTTCTATTTTGATTTTTTGATTCAGATATCCAAGCGTGGCTCCAGCCATTTACCTATCTTTTTTTAGTCAAGCCTTTGACCACAAAAATGTTATGTAGATGATTTAAAATGAGCTTCAAAAATTAATTATCTTATATACTTCAACATATTATATTTTAAAATCAAAATTACTGAGTTTTGTTTTGCATTTAAATAAATAGCAATTATTCACGATTTGACTTGCATTAGCGCAGCCATTTTTCACTCTGACTTCTACTTTGAAATTCAATTCAATTCATTTTGATTTGATGGTGAACGAAATTGTTTGTATAAAATATGTACGCGAGAGTATTTGTATATGAGTGACAAGTAATTCACGAAACAAAATGAACGATATAACTATACTTTAGACTGAAGATTTTAACTTATGGAACTTATAAGTTTTTGTCGTTGTGAGGTAGGTACTAAATGGTTCTTATATTTATTAGACAGAAAATTTAACGCCTAATTTTTTGGAAAAAATCTTTTAAAAATTTCGTAAAATGAAAAAAAACAAATATATATTACAACTTAAAAAGCTGTAAAATTATAATCCATCCAATAAAATTGAGTGTTTTTTATGAAATAATCAATAATACGTTCAAAATAACTATTAAAATAATAGATATTTATTTAAAATAATAGATATTTATTTTTTCATTAAATTTAAAGTTTTCAACAGAAATTTGCAGAAAGTATGTAAAACTTAACTCATAAATATAAAATATTCACAACCTACAAATAATGTGACAATGATTTCAGATCACGTAGCAATATTAATATCTATCCGTGCGCTTTAATTTCAAGTTGAATGTGTGATAAGGTGTAAATGTTAAATACCTGAAGTCTGAATAATAAAAAATTTATCATAGATATTTAAAATAAAATTTTTTTCAACTCAAACTAAACCAAACAAAGGATTTTTTGCAAATTAAAAATTACTAAGAAAAAATATAATTCAAAGATTAATTACGAAGAAGACATTCTTGGAGTTTAAATTCTGAAGCTCAGACTACCTTTATCAAAACTTTTCTATCTTAATCGCAAAACGATTTTATAAATTTTAGTGGAAGGCGGAAGCGTTTCGATTAATTCAGACTTTGTTGTGTACATCTTCTTTTTAAAAAGTTTCTTTTATGATCCACAAGTAGTTAAGTTGAATTTTACTTAAAATTAACCATTTTCTACCACTTAAAAATTTTTTTCAAAGTTTTTCTTATATTTCCTTCCTCGAGTTCTTAGTTCCGCACAAATTAATTGATGGTCATGTAATTTAAACAACTTTCGTACTTTCTTACAGTAAAAGTTTAACTTTTATTCTTTGTTAAAACTATATTTTCTTTTTTGAATTCAATTCTTTGCTTTCCAGGTTTATCTTTAGTTAAATTGCAAGTTTACGGATAAGAAAATTAAGAATTTATTTTTTAAAGAAAAGTGTAAAAAAACAACACTTTTATTTAAAAACATGCTCGACATTTATTTAATAAAATTTTTATTTTCCTTTATTATAGAAATAAAATTTAAATCTATCCAAAAAAATGTAAACTCAATACCAAATTGACTTTTCGAGCTATACATTTTATAAACTTACATAACTTCTAAGGCTAATTGCAATAGGATAAGCAGAAAATTCCGAATATTTGAAGTATAAATTTGAGTATTCACGGAAAGTAAACTATTTTTGGACACAAATTTGTAAAGAATAATTTTAAATTTTTAAATCAGCTGACCAAGAGCCGATGAATTATTTTAATTTGTTTAATTTTGTTTTCTAGGCTAATTTTAAAGTCCCTGAATTCAAAAATGGCAACTGCCCTTTTTTCAAAAAAGCGTCTTCCCTAAAAGTTTGATTTTTAGGTCTTTATCTCAAAAAATAAATATTTGATTGGGCTAAAATTTTGCTATTTTTTCTTTCAACAAATACACAACATATGGAAATTAATTAACATTTTGTGGAGTTACAGACAATTTTCAAGTCAATACAAAGTAAAGTCACCTTTGTTAAAATTGACATATTATCATTAGTTTTTATCAGTCGAACAATTTTATGTTTAATAAATTTCGAATTGCAATTTTAAAATCTCACGCAAATTATTTGATTTGTGTTTAAGTTCCAGAAATTTGAATCATATAAAAATATTTAGGGCTAAGCCTTCTAGATTTTTTTTGCACAAATAGTAAATTTCAATGATAAATCTAAATATTTATACTACAGTAGCATATTTTTGTAAATTGTACATTCGAAATTCTTTTAATCATCTACTTGGGAATTAAGAGATATTAGATTCTTCTTAGAATCAAAATAGAAGTCATATCTTGAGAACATTTCTTCGATAGGTTGCCATTTTCGGACTTAGCAATCTTAAATTAACCTATAAAATATTTCCCTTTTTTTGAGCTTAGCAGAAAAAGCTCGAAATTGATCACTAATGACCAATTTGATTTGTTTGACCATAAGCAATTTGTAAAGTTGATATAATAAAATCCATTAATTATTTGACTATGCCTCTTATTTAAAAATATAATAAATAAGTCTAAGTTTTGAGAGGTGATATCGAAAATTATTTTTGAGGAGCATGAGACTTATGTGACATATTTAATAAAAATTTAAATTTAAGAATTTGTACACTGAATAATAAAACTAAAAAATAAGTTCAGTCAATTGGTAATACCGCTGCGTAGCAAAATACGTTAGTATAGCATTATTTTAAAATAAAAAATGAAATCTACTTAGCTGAAACTTATACATCGCATCACAAATTTTTTCAAATGAAATCATTTTATATCAGATACCTTACTGACTTTGAATTTTACATAAATAAAACTTAAAAAAAATAACAAAAAATATGAATAGCACTTGTCTTAATTAGCATTTTAGAGCAGAAACAAAAAACTACATAGTATGACATATACTTTTATTCCGTTTCTTTAATTAATTTAAATTTAATTTAATAATTATACAAAAATATTTGCATAGAATCCAAAGAATTTTTAAGTAGCTCGTTAAAATAACGATAGTCAAAAAAAGTAAAATTTTTGCTAGCTAAATTACCTATTCAAAGAACTTTTTTGTATTGGAAGAATGAAAAAATATTTAAAAAATATAAATTCTCTAATTTTTTCTATAAGATAATATTTTAAGTAGAGTTTGTTACATAAATTTACTTTAACAGAGACAAACTTTTGTTGTTTATAAATCTTCAAATTTTTTTTCCAATAGTTTAGGAGTATCCTTAATAAATGTAAATTATATATTTATAAACTAAATTTCATTATTCAACCAGTTAAATTAGTCAAACAAAAAAACTGGATATAAAATAGCAATTTTCTCTATCAGAAATGCTACTCATAATATTTGGCAATATTCCAAAATAAAATATTTAAAATCTTAAACAATAATGAAAAATTGAAATTTTTTTTTGCTATACTGCTTTTATGTAGTAAAAGAACTATCAAAAAAATATACCACAAACCTTTTACAAGATCAGAGGATAGGCTGCTTCCAATAATCTCAGCTGCGGCAAATTCAGAACTGCATAAAATATTAAAAAGTAGAAAAATAGCAAAGATATTTTTGTACACAAAATGATATATTAAATTAAATTCTGTATTCGTTTTGAATCGTCCTGATGATAAAATAAATCCTTTTGACATAATTCCTGTCATGGTGATTTGTAAAGGGCGTGGAGTCCCCACGACTCCACGAAATTATTTTTACTTTACACACGAACCACGTTTTATTTATTTTTTTCTATTTTTGCTTTTTTATTAAATTTTTCTTATTAATTTTTTGCTTAAATTATTGTAACATAGAAATTCACTTTAAAAATATATTTATTTTTTTAATTTATTAAATTTTTCTTTTATTTACATTTAACACTCATATACACTAACAGCCGATTGGAGGCTGTAATACACTAACATTACACTCACAATTCTATTGGTATTGAAAATGATACTCTTCTTTGAAATCTGTAATTAAAAAAAAAAGGATATTTGAGTATTTTTTTGGGTTGAAAAATTGCGTGCTGTGATTTCAAAAAAAAAAGAAGTTATTTCTGTACTTCATATTCAGGATTCAGTTAAAAGTTCAGTACTAAGAGAACTATCACAGAAATAAAAAATGGCTTTAATAAAAATTTTTGAATAAATTCTGAATTCTAAACCCAAATGTGAAACCAAAACTAATAAAAAATTTATGCAAGCTAGAAAAAAAATTTATATAAAAGTAAATAAAAGTCGTAAAGTACAAAATTTAACGAAGTTTTAAATAAAATTTACAAGAATCTGACTTCTTCTTAAATAAAGTTTAGGTTAAGTTCAAAAATTATTCAATTAATAGTTATTAAAACCGGATTCATTATTCTTCTTAAATTTTCTGTTTTTACTGCATTTAAAAAAATGAACTGAAGTTCAAAATAAAAAATTATTCATAGTAAAATATTCCAGATGATAATTAAAACTTGAGTTTATTACCCATATCTAAATATCATGATAATAACTAAGTACTACGAAGTTATAAAACTAATGGATCCATTTAAAAGCACCAACTGAATTTGGTAGTAAAATGAATTTAGCCTAAAAAAAAGAACCACAAAAATATATTCAATAATAAATTATCTTAAGGCAAAAGCGATTTATCTCTTAAACTTAAGGAATGATATTGTGACATGGTCTAATTGAAGCCTTGTTTTTCTTTTGATTGAATAAGTTTGATAGTTATAGGTAAGCTTTCTAGGATGTGATTGTGTAAATCTTTATGGTCATATGATGCTTGTTTTTATTGAAATAACCACATAATAACATTGAGGCAAAATTTTGTATATGGGTTTCTCTTTCACCATACATACATATAAAGCGGATATAAATATTTTGTATGAAATATTGTGAAATCGACACTGGTTCCCTTTGATTTATTTTTTTTTTGTCTTATTTAAAAATGCTGTTTCTTATTTATTATTTTCTTATCCTTTGTTTACCTCCCTCTAACATATCTTTCCATGATGACCAATTTCAAATCATATCAACGGAAGTTTCTTGGGTATTTTTAAGGCTAACCTTTTTTTCTTAAGGCTCATCTAAATTCAACATTTCCTTAATTTATTGTAGTATTCCGCTTCATCTTATCGTCACTCTTGCATACATTCTACGTTCCATAAAAAAGAACTATTTTTCAGTTGAATTATTATTATTTCTATTTGAATCAGTAATGAAGAAAAATTGAATAAAATATTAAAAATCCAGGATATAGTGTAAAAAACATAATGTCATCTGTTATATTTTATTTGAATTTATGCGTTCGATGATGTTTTAATTTAGTGACGTCTTCAATGCACGGTTTTATGCTTGATAACGCTACAAACATTGTATTTTCTGCATTCATTTTGTTAATTTGTTTAGTTTTAACAAATATATCATTGCCAACTCACATAAATAACACCAGTTAACAATGATTTGTATTGATTATATGGTAAAGTCATTTTTTATGTGAAATAGGGCGCCGAAAACTGAAATCGAGTCCAAAAATATTAAAGCAAAACGGATTTGGAAATATTTGGAAAAACTGAATTTTGGCATTTTGGAAAAAAAAGGTTTTAAGTTTAGCGCAAACATCACTGGTTAAATGTGGCCGATTTCTATTATTATTATTCATTGATGACTAATAAATAGAAAAAGAATAACAAAAAATGCGCTATTCATACATTAATCGATCTTTTTTCGCCACTTTTACCAAATTTTTTTAAAAAATGTACACTTTACAGTGAATTACAATGAGAGAAAATTATTATTGATTACATTCTAGCTAAGTTAAGCGGGTTCTTCTTTAATATTTAGCCAAAATCCTTTCAGTGAAACTGATTGAAAAGATTTATTCATCTTCTGAAGTGGGATTTTGTCTCGGTGATAAGTCAGCCTGAGAATGAGAAATTCAGATTTTGACATATTTGCCATACATTATAAATCAGAATGTTACTTTTTTATTCCCACACTGACAGAATCCTACTTCTGGTCAGAAATGAGTTCTATCGAAATTAAAATGAATGTGAAGGACGATGAGAACACATATTCATTTTATAATATGTAAGAAATGTAATCATAACATTTTTTTTCTGCTGGCGTTGATGTATTTTTTTCCGCTGAATTTCAGCAATGTGCTTACCACCCCCATAAAAAAGTGCTTGTTGAATCACAATCGACTGTAAAGTGGTAACGGTATCGATTGATTAATTATAATAAGTAGCTGATCAGTAATTTTATGTGTGACAGTAAGTTTTATGTGAATGTGAATATTCTGCTTTGTTTTATTCTAGCTTTTCAGCTTTACATCAGCTTTTACAATTTATGGGTTTATAATAATTCAAGCCCTATAGCCTTATGTTTCAGTGGATCAATTAATAAAAACAAATATTTTTCCATTTTTGATGTTAGGCAAGTCTTTTATGCGATAACATTTTCACAGCAAGAAGTAATCAAAAAAACATGTTTCAGGGCGGCTTTAAAATGAACGAGGCGCAGTTTAGTTAAGTGTGAAGTTTGAAATCTTATTAGAAAGTGTGGTCGGCTTATGGGCATAGCTAGTGTAAATTTTTTACTTAATTTAACTAAATTAAATTTCACAAAATAATTGATCAAAAAAATTTTTCCAAGAACAGAAATAATTTAGTTTAACTAAGGACCATAAACTCAAGAATAAAGTCACAGAAGATAAATTAAATAAACTAAAAACTTGATAGAACAGAAAATTTAATTGTTTGTGGGTATTAAATCTTCAAAACAATCCAAAAAGAAAGTTTTCACAGTGACTAAAGTACCAGACAAGAGTCAACTAAAGCTTAAAAATGGACGTGACCAAAAATTTAAGTGATTAAGAACATTAAAATTTTTTGCCCCATCTCTCTGCCTTAAACATGTCCAGCAATTTTGTGGTTTAATTGAAAAAATGTGATTGCGAAAAATTATTTGAAAATTTTTTGCTTATTATCCTTCATTCCACCTAAAAAAACAAATAAACAAAAATATGCAATTGAGAATTTCTCACTGGGCAACAAAAATAATTGTTTTATTTTGCATACCTTCAAAATAATTATTAATTTATTTGTTATTATCTCTGCAAAAGTCCAGTAGAAATTATTGAAAAGATGCTGATTTAGGAATAATAATCTTTTGACCCCTCCAACTTTTATTTTTCGTGCTATAAAATTGTCTACGAATATTAAATATAATAATGTAAATGTGTTATTTATCTTTCTTTTCCCATCCAATGGTATAAGTTTCATGTTTTTGAAGTTTGATTAGATCATTTTTATTTTATCTTTTTAGTCATATTTATTTTTAAATTGGAATAATTATCCTTTAGTTAAAGTTAAGGCAATATACATTCATGAATGCTTATTACATTCAGGACTACAGCTGGGGGAGTGGAGTGATTTTTTTAAAATAATTTCTGAACCATTTTGCTCTATTATTCAGAAATTAAAAACTAATTCATGGAGCACCTTATAACCTAACAGCAGCAGGCTGCAAGTTTTGCCATCAGATTGAAAAGACAGTTAGTCACCTTTTCATTTGGTTGGAGGAAGATCACATTAAAGAGAAAAATGAAGTATATTTTTTACAAAGTAGCATGGATTGGAATATGATCAAAAAAAATTTTAAGAAAAAATTAACACTATTTCAGTTCTAGCCGTGTATGAAATAAAAATTTGCGAACGCATTTTGAGCCACGTTAAGATGAGCTACTTCGGCAACGTCCGGAAACTGCTTGGATGCAATTAGACTAAAAGCCTGTCCAAAATTTACCCTTTCTCAGTTCTAATAACAAATCTAGGCAAATTACGCAGTTACAACTATATAAAAGTATTTTTAATGACATTTTTATTTTAAATGCAAAAATACTAAACTCTATTCTTCATCAATAAAAAACCTAATTTGTAACCTGCCAATAAAAATATAAATTTAGTGTACTTTTTCATCATTTTTCTGACTTTGAAACTATTCGTTGGACATTTCTTTACCCCAAATCTTAAGTAACTTCTTGATACGCCATACGCATACCCAAAAAAACAACAAAATTACTTTTATTGTAGTTGTCTTTTTCTTAATTTATTTTTCTTTTAATTTAACGATGATCTGCAGATAAAAAAATCTCTTTTTTTAAATTTATTTATTCAACTGGCTCTTAATTGTTCATTTCATGCAATCAAAGTGAAAACGTGTTCGTATCAAGAAGTCGCAGTGAAACCGAAAGAAAGCAAAATATTAATATTGGCCACGTCGGCTAGTTATATACATTTTATTTATATATACAGAGAAGAAAGAAAAAAATGTAAAAGAGTTTTTCTTCATGAATTGGTCCAAAGACCATCTCTAAAGTTATCCATCCATTCTGTCCATATCGTTTAGAGTTTTAATATTCATAGAAACTACTTTGCTAAATTTAGAAAGATATTCATGGCTGCACAGGTTATAAACAGGTTTTGGACATTGATAATAATATGATTGTATGAGAGAAGTTAACGGGTTACATAGAGGTTTTACTTAAGGTGTCCAATTGAGTATAGTTTACATTAGTTAAGGTTGCGTGTATTCACTTTACTGTCCATAAGAACTTCAATTACTTGTTTTTGACATCGATTGTAGGACAATCTTCTTACCTGGGCTTATTTAAATATTGTTAGCTCATATATATATAGGTGTATATAGCCTATTAAACTTTATCTTCCTACGCCACTGGATTTAATTTAATATTTTATAGTAACTTGTTAAAACTAAAACTGAGGTCAGGGAAAAGATAAAGTGTCTTTGACTTTGTTTTCATGAGATTATTGAATAAAATTTTAAGTTCAAATTTAATTCTAATTGTACAGTTTTCACAGTGAGCTTTGATTTTTAAAGTAAGAAAAAAAAACTATGTATAACAATGTACGAAGCTCAGAAGATATAATTTTTGACTTATCTAAATATCTAAATAAACATATTTGAAAAAGAATTTCTATAAAAATTGTACGACATGCTTAGAATATTTCTCTATAGTTTCAATCAATTAGCCAAGAATTATTAGAGATAGAGCCCTGGAAAATTCTGACCATTCCCACCAGTTTTCAATCGTCTTATTCTCGAAATTCTATTTTTGAAGTAAGTTTCCATAATTTTTTAAAAAGTAATTAACCGATATTTTTTAAATTTTGCACACTTCTTCAATATAAAACTGATTAAGCGAAAGCTTCACACGGCTTCATGTGGTTCAAATTATACCAAAAATAGCACTTTTTGGTACACAACCCTGAATTCATAACATTTAAGTTTTTAATTTTTAATAAATGTATCATGAGTTAATCTGGGAACACAAAAAGTTGTTTAGCAAATAGCTGAAATTTGAAAATTTTGAAATGAAAATTCCACAAAATATTTGTCTAATGTTTATTTTTGATATATTAAGAAATTTATCTAAAATATTATTATAATAGAAAATAATTATAGAAAATATGCCGTTTTTAGTCTTTGAAACCCATGTAAACCCTTAAATGAAATAAATCTTATGTACTTTTTTGAACATGATCCCTATGAAGAGTTTAGTTGAAATTCATTTGTGAACTGATTTCATTTTTCAATTATAATTTCATTATTAAGATTTTTTGTTCATGATGATTTTTATGCCAAGACCACTTAACGCATAGAAAATGTAAATGAAGTTTTTCAACATAAATATTGAAAAATAATTTTCTTTATTGATTTATCAGTGATTATGTCAGAGAAAAGCTTGGCCTGATAAATATAAACGAAGTTCACAAATTGATTATTACCGATCAAGTGCAAGTGAGCTAGCAAGAGATAGTTGACTCCTTAAAGATATCAGAATTTATAAGTAATTAAATGCGTATGTACGTGATAAACTCATGCAACACAGGGATATATACCTAAGTAAAAAAGAAATGCATACAAGATGGAAAAGATAATGTTATATACTCTTCGTTTACTGTTTTTCTCGCGGAAGGCCAAAGTTGATGTTAACTTTTGATACAAGAAATTAGTCAAATAAGCCTGTGAAATTGTACATGTAGTACTTACATCATACATTTACATAACAAAAAAATCAATTATTATTAATATTTGTTAGTTAAAATTTTGCATTTGTTTTCTTAACAATAAATTATTTATTGCTAATAAGAGACACGCATTATATTATATGGCAAGTTTAAAAAATAAGTTAAAATTTAATGAAAATAAGCTACAAACACAAAGAAAAGAAAAAAATTACACTAAAAAGTTAATTACCTGAAAATTAAAGACTACTCTAGTGGTTGTTACAAGTTCAAATGCCTTGGAGAACGAGACAAATGCATAAATCAAAATAATGTATGCATTAAATTGAAATTTAAAAAACTGAAGACACACAAAAAAGCTATACAAAATGAAAAACTTGTGCAAGACCCATCATAACATCACGAATATGCACAAGGCTTCATTATTCAATCAGAGAGTACAATAAATCTTTTAAGTGACAGACATCAGTAGGATTTTTATTTTTATTTTTTAAAGTTCGTTTTGGAATCATCAACATTAAGGAGTGGAACAACCCACAATTCAGACGTCTTTATTGTGACGTGATGAGAGATATAGTTTAATTGTATTTTTTTTTTTTTATTTAGTTTAATAAACTTAAATTTATAAAATAAATTTTGAATAGGGAGTTCTATACCAAGCCTCTTAAAGATTTAAATCGAATAAAATGGTAGAGCATTTGTAGGTGCTAAGATACAATTTAGTTTGAAAAATTTGAGTGGTACAAGCAATGGAAATATTATTGAAGAAAATAAATTATTTGATTACAAGAAGATTGTTTCTTCAAACCTGAAACTGTTTGGTATTCATAAAATATTTTCTAATATCTATTACTATAGGAATAGTTTGTTGAAAACTATTAAAAACTTTTTCAAATTAAAACTTTAAACCCAAATTTGAAGTTGCCTACCGTCTGTAGACATGAGTAATTTTACTTTACTTACTTAAAATTGATTTTTTTTTTTTTTTTTTTTTTTTACATTCCATTTCATACTACAATCTTAATCTTAATTAATTTATTAGTATTATTGATATCAGCTATGTATTACTTAAGTTTTAGTTAAGTGTGGGAGTTCTGTCCAGTGATCAGTTCCCTATGATATTGTTACGTTTTATGTATATGTTAGTTCATGTGGCTTGGTGCGTTGAAGTCTTCTCAGTTGTCCAGTTATATCAAGTAATTTAATTGCTTCTATGTTGGTATGATGTAGAAGCCGTGTCTCATGTCTGGTCGCATATTCGTGAATGACCTCTTCAACCCAATTAATTTTTAGGTCATGATGGAGTTCTTTGTTGGTTATAAATCTGTACGCGTTCGTAATCAATCTCAAGAACTTATTTTGGCATTTTTGGATGATTTCCCTGTTTGATTTGCGTGTACATCCCCATATCTGAATACCATAGGTCCAGATTGGTTTAATTATAGACAGGTATAACAGCCTTTTGTTTTTTAATTCAAGTTGAGAATGTTTCCCAATTAGCCAGTATAATTTGCTTGTTTGATGTTTAATCTGTATTGCTTTCTGCCTCACGTGGTGCTTCCAGTTGAGTTTAGAGTCTAGGTGGAGGCCCAAGTATCTAGCTGATTCAGCTTGAGGGACACGTTCACCGTCAAGATATATGTTGAGGTTATTATTTTTCCTCTTCAGTGTGTATGTCACTTGGACTGATTTGGTTCTATTGAGCTTAATTTTCCAATCATTGGTCCATTTGCTGACGTTGTTTAAAGTCCATTGCAGTTTTTCCATTGCAGTTTTTCCATTCCATTGATTTTTAATTGAGTGTATTGAAGAATAGTGATGAATTGTAAGCAAAGGAGCTTATGCTAAAGCCCATGATTGTCAAAGTTTAGTATATATACAGAAAAATTTCAAAAAATAAAATCAGCCAGTCTAAAGTTTAACAAAGAACAAATTTGTAGAGTAAGATTTAAATGACGGAGTTTCCAAAAGGAAGAATTTCTACAACATTTCTGTCAGAAGTAGGAATAACTGAAATTAATGAGAAGTTACCATAAAAAACATAGCAAAAATGAAATGACTTGAAGATCTATGGCAGCGAGGAGTAGTTATCTCAGGTACAATGATCCAATATTTATATAGCTGCTTAGGAGAATTTTCGAAGATGGAAATTTAGGATGAAAAAAAATTAGAAATATTTACTGATAAAGAGCTAGAACAATATATGATTTGATCACTATGCAGCAAAAAATGGAGGACAGTGCTTACAAAAGGACAAAGCAGAATCAAAATAAGTTGAGAGCGAAATTAAAGCAAGATATGAAGAGAAGTTGAAGTGCTTGATAAATGAAATAGTACCGAAAATCCAATTTTCAGAATTAGATTCTCGTAAAGCTTGTAAATAATATCAGAAATTATTGAAATTTTCCCTAGCGTTTCACCTTTCTTTCCATAAGTAAAATTTTCCCATTAAATCTGTTATTGAAAATGAATTCTTTTGAAATATTCATTTAACTAATAAGAAGTATATAAGGAGCCTGTCTATTTCTTCAGGATAGTATGAGAACGAATCTGCTTTTAGATTTTTTGTAAGCAAGTATAAAAATAAAAATTATTTCTTTTTACAATTTATTATTTTTATGCTCTTTGAATCATTAATGTAGTCAAGTCAAAAAATTCTATTTCAAATCTATCGAAGGAATCGAAGATAGCATTTTTCAATGGAAAAATTTTAACCATATAATAGTAATTCTAACATGAAAAAAGGACAAGGACTAGAATGAAATTACCCCGTTCGTCGTTATGTTATTCTACCTATGTGCATTTATAGAGTCAAACAAGAAATATTCCTTTTGTAGATATAGATTGAACTTGGTTTCATGTATAAGAAAAACTCAGCTTTACGATAGAAGAGAAATTTTCAAATCATATTTCACTTTGTTCCTTACCTTTTGGACGTATTTATATGAAGTGGGTTTTATATTCTAGATAGAGAATCGTTTACACAAATAAAATTTTCCACAATAACCTTTCTCTTAACGAATTCGGAGATTTTTGATTGTTTTGAATATATTTTTATTGGCTAGAATTTTTATCAGTAGTTTTGATGGATGGAAAATCAGATATAATATTATGATTAAATTCATTTTTTTTAGTAAACTTCCCCCAAGGAACTACTGTCATCATGTAAGGAACCGTAGTCGAGTTTCTATTAAATCGGTGCTTAGTGTAACTTAAGAAATTTTTAGAGAAGGACAATGGCTTACTGCTATTAAATTCAAATTGGTAATCTGCAGACAATGCTTCTTGTCATCGTTAAATTTTGCTTTTAGTAACTTTGGTATCCACTTTTTTCGCTATATATGTGCTTCCAGATCTACACAAAAAATAGGAAATAATATTTGGGAAGTCATTACCAGAACTGAAGGCCTTTTCAAGTCAATTTTCATAATTCAAATCAATGTAAAATGAAGTAAAATTTATTTTTAAATAAAAGTTAATTAAAAAATGTTATAGCTCAATCACAGTAGGATCGAAGACACATCAAACAACCTTTTCCAAAATCTACGTGACATAAGCTTTGTGTTGTTTTGCAAAATCTGTTAAAGGAGGTTTTTCTACTACCTACTTATCGTTTTTTGTAAATTAAAAAGTTGAGATTGTTTTTTTCTACCCAAACATGAGTTTTGATACATAGTTTCCGAATGATTGTATCACTATTATTTATAAATAAATTTGAATTTTGTGAAAACATTATAACTTAATGTGTCAACTTCAACACTTATTGACCGGTGTGTTATTAAATTCTAGCAAACATTTTCATAAGAAAAAAAATTATTAAATTATTAAAACTTTTTACTTTACTTATATTTTGGTTTTTTGTTCAACTTCATCCATGGAATAATAATTTCAACAATAAAACCAATAGAATGAGCCAAAATTTACACCGGGTAAGCAGCTTTTTAATAGAATAAAAATAAAAGCAAAAGCATAAACAGACAAATTTATAGGTACTTGTAAAACGTTACTCTTATTTGGAGTTTGTCAATGATAGCCATTAAATTGCTTTTCTAGGATATATACAAAACAAAAAAATCCTTTTTGTCTGTAATCAAACTTGAAAAACAAAAATAAAAAAAGGGTAGCATAATCATTGGACACAAAACGAGTTACCTTCTGGCAGACTTAATTAATAGCTGCCAGTTTAATTACATACCAAAAAAATTTACTACCGATTTATTTATCAACATTTTAACAATTTTTTTTTATTTGTTTTTTTTTTCTTTTCTTTTTTTTTTTGTTTTTGATTAACTAGGAATCACGTTTGATGCATTCCGCTGATGATGGTACACACAAAATAGTTTCATACCTAAGTGAATGCAAATTTCTATTAGTTTGATGCATTCTGGACGAGTTGAATAGCTAATAAGCTTTCACTCGGCCTCTAAATTATATAGAAAGCTTTTGTATTATTTAGTTAAGGGACACCATGGGCTATTAAACCCAAAAATTATTTGAGAAAAGTAATTAACAATTCTATTGGACGGGGCACCATGACCGTTTTGGTGTGTTTGTCATTTAGTTGTTGTTTTTTTTAGGTGAAATTTGTTAAGTTTGATTAAGCATTGTTCAAATGAGATTTAATAAATAACAGAAAACAATTTTTCTTTCTATACTTTAGTTCCTTTCATATCAAAATTAAAAGGAGCTTTATCGTTATTCATTGCTGAAATTTTTTGTATCTGCTGAATAATATTTTGGAATTTCTATAATTAGTTTTAGATTAGTTGTAGATACAGTCAAGAAATTATAATTTAATTTTTTTTTTTTGTGGTCGTAGATTATTGTTAAAGATTTAACAGCAATGGTATTTTATTTTGCTTATTTAACTAAAAAACAACATCAAAAAAATCATTCTCAAATCCATAGATTAGGTTTCAACAACGAACAACAAACAAAAAACTAAGGCCTCAAATCAAATGTTGCCTAATGAAAAACAAACATACAGAAAAATTTGACCTGAGTTACCTCAAAAGTCAGAACGAAAAAATTTTTTTGATTTTTTTATTTCTGCTAACGTTTGATACGCAGGTGAGTTCAGTGTAAGTCAAGGATTTAACTTTGATTACGTAAGAAAGCCTCTATGGTATTTTAGTTTAAATCTTCTGTTAGTAGAGATGTTTTTAGTAAATTGAGTTAAGTAAGAGACTTGGGAAACAGTTTGGATAATTAATGTAATAATGTATTGGAAAAACAACTTCCTTTGACTTATCTAAAATATTAATATAATAATTGGTAAAAAAAAGATTTTTTTTTTGTTTAAATATTAAAAATCCATTGCTAAATTTAGTTTATTAATTTTTGTTAGAAAAACATCCATAATTTCTAACATGAATTTTTTAGAAAAACGATAAATCTTATATTGACCCAGATGAAAAGTCTATTTAAATTATGTAAAATTTGTATTGACGACATTTTATGAAAGTTTTTTTTATACTTGAAGCACGTGCACATACAAAAGGTGCGTAGCTGCGATTTTCATCAATGCAGGAAGTATTTAATGAATTAGCTCAACTGTGAAACTCATTTTAAATACTTGTTCATGTATGGACAAAATTCTAAGTTGAATTCATTTTGAAAACAATAAGAAATTTAACTTGTGATATCTAACAAATCAATATAATTTTATACGAGTATTAATGTGTTCTGGCATAGTAAACCAATTCCCCAATTTTTAGTTGAATTTTGATTTTATCTTGAAATATCACATCAACTTCTATAAAGAAGAAATGTTAGTGTCACAGTTGACGCCATAAACTTATTTGGGTTTTACAATTGTGTGCCTGACTTTGGTTCGGCAGGAAGACGTTAATTATGTCGAGAAGGAAAATTAATCGCATAAGTCATAAATTGTTCTGTAAAAAAATCATGTTTGATGGATGATTGCAAATTTAGAAATTTTGAAGATGAAAAGTGAAATACAAATTTTCGATAGTTAGAAAACGTGTTTTCCAATTCTCTGTTTTGGGGGTAATGGTAACGCGTAAATTCGCTATAAAATCTTCACTATATTCTTATTTAATATAAAAATTATTAGGTCTGACTCATTATTGCCAAAGAAATTTTGAAAAATTTTCATTTGATTGAACATAGCACCTGAGAGTTAACATTAGGAATAAAATATTCACAATAATAACCTTTAACTGTTAAAATACTAAATTTGAAAACATTCACAAGTGACATCTGATGAAAAAATAAATTTTACGAAGATGAAAAATATTACCCGATCCATTTTACACTTATCTGCCATGCTTGATAATTCTATATGTCTATAGTTCCACTTTTTTCCTTTTATATAGGAAATTTTTTTAAATTAAAGAGAGAGGTTTTACTTAATTTCTGCCCAAGTAACTCAAATAAAGACTAAGAACTTGAGTTCATTCGGCTCAACTTGTAATATGAAAAGTTTATCTTTTTCAGGAAACTAAGTTTAATTCCGAATAACCAGGCTGAAATCAGGTTCAATTTAGGTTGGTTAGGATGAAATTCAGTACAAAAAATTTCAATCCAGGTAGACAGTTAATAAAAAATAACGCTATTTATATCAAAGAAATAAAGGTAATAGCTTCGCAAGTATTTTTGTAAAATTTAAGTCTTTTTCTCTCTAATTCTCAATTAAACTTTAAATCAATGCTAAGCGAAAAGTACCAAAATTCTCTTAAAATAAGCAAAGTTCATAGAAGTGGACCCTTTGATACAAACAAACATACAGTTTTACACTTAAGAAGCGACTGCATGTATAATTTATTTGTTCATACGATCGAAATGTTTAAATATTCATAGATGCCAATAAGAGAAAGTAATTGATTTTTTTCAGGTTTTGCTAAGTTAACTTTAAGTTTTCAAATAAATTTTTATACAAAGACAAGCGATAATTTTGATCAAATTGATGAATATCAATATGTAGAGGTATGCATAGGAAAGATAGAAAAATTAATTTATACAAAAATATAAAGATCTATAAAAAAAAGTCACGAAAACCCTTCCTTTCCTGACTTGATGAAAAACTTATCTCTAGCGATACTCTACTAAGACTATTAGTAGTTTGAGTTGATTTCTTTCTTCAAAGTATGCACATTTATTGTTGGTAACCTTTTGTTATTTAAGCAGCAGATTGTCAGATCGAGGGATAATATCCTGGTAGACCAGAGTCTTTAAATTTTAGGAATTTCAGGAGTAAAGCATTATTGGAATAAACTTCTTTTTCCATTTAAAATTTGTCAAAACTGCACAAGAAAGTCAATGAACCAATAACGTTTGTTAAGTATTCAAAATGATGAAGAAGTTTCAATTCCAAATTCTAAATCTTTGCAACAGTCATTTGTGCTGTGTACGGCTTATTTCTTACCATTCGATAAAATAGCAATAGATTTTTTAACTGATTCAGTCTGATATAAACTTTCTGTATAAAAGTTATCCCGAATTGATAAAAAGAGAACATATAAATTTAAATTCAATTATCCAAACTCATTTAAAATATTCCCAATTTCGGGCACTACAAATATAATAAGGTTGAATCCATTGCTCCAAGGCAAAGAAGAGTATTATCTACAAATCACCCTCCAAATTCAGTTGGAATCTTAAATTTATTGAAAGCGTGCTTCACGGAAAGGAAATTTCTGTTTGAGGAACAAGAAAAAGTCATATGGTGTAAGATCAGGAAAATACGGTTAGTGATCCATGAATTTTAAGAATTATATTCGATCAAAATTATTGCTCTGGGAGAAGCCAAAAATAAATAGGCCTCTTAATATCTTAAAAGAAATATTTTTTGTTTAATCATTAAGTATTGATTTAGAACAGGAACATGAATATACCAAACCACGGAAGTAAAAGAAAACAGTGAACACCACCTACCCGGTATTTTTTTATACAGAATTCTTAAGTTTTTATCAAATAATAATGGATTATATCTACGCTATCTGAATACTCTCTATCACTATCCTGAATATACACTTGTGGCGTGTATTTTGGTGATTTATCCTTATCCAAACACTTTGCTGAACATTTGCAATTCTAGTTTTTCACCATAACTTACATTTTAAGTCAATGATGGAATAATAGCACGAAGCAAGCCTTATTAAACTTTTGATTCTTTTTTTCATTCTTTCAATTCACTCAACATATTGTCGTACTACACCAAATAACAATAATATTATAGAACGATATCTTCGATACTGTAGCTCCACCCAAGAGTTCACATAAAAACATAATTTTTTAACAAATTAGCTCCAACACTTTCGCAAATTATTTAATCATGTCAAAGGATCCTTATACCAGAGACACACATAGCCTTTAACCACATTTAATTAATGTACATTTGAAAATTTTGTATGGAAATATAGTCTACAAATGACTAATTCATATTAGTCAAAAGTGGCTCCAGCATTCGACAACTGTAGTTTTTTATCTTATAAATAAATTATCATTAAGAAACTATTTACTTTAATAACTTTTTGATTTCTTTAATTTAGGGTCCAGCTGTGCAAAAAAAAAAATTGTGCAGATCAGGGCTAATCATTAAACCGTTACATCATTAACAAGAATTTCTTATTCTTTTTCGTGTACCATTGTAATCAAATTTCAACTTTCTACCTTTATAATAGGCTAGAGTGGCAAACAAGAAAAATAAAAATAAACAAAAGAAAAAAAAACCCCCAGTTTCTAACCCGAAGACACATCAACTCGCCCTAATTGAGGGAATGAAAGTAGAATAGATCTTCGTGAACCAAAGACAATTGTTAAAATCTGTGGAACTGCACCTAAGGCACTGACTTCCATATAAAAAAAAATATACTGGCACGCACTCGCGACACATACACACATACAGACAACAATAAACCACAAACAATATCATAGCAAATTAGATACAGTGAAAGCGGCTTCAAATAACTCATTATAAATTTTTTGTATTATTTTTCTCTTTTTCAATTAAAATTTTTTTGCTTTAAATAAAATTATTAAAAAAAAAAATAAAATTTAAAATCAGACCTACGAATTCCACAGCAAGAAATCCAAATGATTATAATTTTAATCCTTGATGATATTATTATTATTATTATTTTTAATTTTTTTTTTTATAAATTAAATTAGCAAACGGAAGTGACACATCACTTTCCGGTATAAAGCCGGAAAAACTTTTTAATTCAGAGTTTAACCACTAAAAATCACTCTAAGCTTCGGTATTTAACCACGCGCGCACCTTTTACTAATTTAAACTTCGGTTGATTTCGTCGCGACAGTCTTTACGATCACAAATTACCGTTATGGCGACTCGTTTTTACACAGTATAATTGAAAAACAACAACAAGTATATATGCAAGAATTAAAAATTCTAAATTAATCAATTTTTATTCTATTTAAGTTCATTTATTTGATTTTAATCAAAAACTCTAAATAATCAACAATAGATGTTAACATTTGAAATCTTATAAAATCCATTTCAAACTTAATACTAAATTATTTTATTGTATTTAAAAAATGAAATAACAAAAAAACAAAATCACTTTTCTCGCACTCAAAAGCAATTACACACTTAACAAAGTAAGAAATCTTAGCACTCTGAAAATTCACGACCAACTAAATTCCTCATATGGAGTTACTTGGAAATTCTTGCAAGTCAAAAATGAATTCGCTTTAAGGCGAAATATTATGGTAGGGGAAATAACAGTCACCTGTTGATGCGACTGACAATGGTAAAGCGCACACCTGAGGATTTTGTATCTAACACACAAATGAATTTGTAAATCGGTGCTAGTTGCAGCTCTTTCTTAAATGATTGCAATTTACTTTTAGAACAAAATAAAACTGCATCTCTAATATCACTGGAAGAAACTTCTTATTTTTTGGTTAATGTGTATGGCATAAAAAATTAAATTAATTTAAATTGCTTAATGTTGTTGTTGTTGGTTTTATTTTTATTTTTCTTTTGAATTAAATCATTGTAAATAAAAGAAATAGAAATTATTCTGGTGTTAATTTGCCTTAAGTTTGATTTAGTTTTTTAATTGTTTTGTTTTTATTATTTTTCCTCAACGGTTAATACAGGAAAATTAAATCATTAAATTTTAGCCGAAAAAGTAGATATGTACTCTATTGAATTTGATTCATTTTTAGTATAAGAAAAAAATAACTTGAATATTAAACCTGAGAATTTAGGAAAGTCTTGCACACATGGGAAATTTTGGTTTTGATTTTTTTTTTCTTTTTTAAATTAGAAAAAAGGTTAAACACATGTAAAAAATTTAGAGTGGAGCTTTTAGGAATTACACTGATGTGCACTCATGTAAAACTTTCTATATAAATACTAAAAGTTGAAGTAGTACTTGAATGTGTTGTCCAAAGCTAGAGGAGCGCAGAATTATGAAAAATTTGCTTTTTATTTTCTCTATTTATTCAAACCACAAAATTTCAAGTTTTAAGCATTTATACAAGGTACATATATCAAGCTCAAAAGGAAACATTAGCTAGAATACGTGTAGAAAAAAACTTTCAATATGCATAAAGATTTAGATTTATTTATATAAAACTTTTTTTGTTTTTTACCGGAAAACGACAGATCTACCGTACAAATTGAAATTAAAGTTAGCTAAGTTGTTAATCTTAGGTTTAATCACATTATGAAAACTATGAAAATCAAATAACTTTAACTAAATTAGTAAATAATTTTGGGGCATAAAAAAATACACTTACATTTAGGGTTAAGATATATACAATTCAGTAAAATAGTCTTTATAATCGAAATCCCGGTCAGATAAATGTGCTAGTCATTAGAATCTAAGATAGAAATATTGTAAATAAAGAGTTTTTCTAGTAAAGAACAAGTGAGATTCTGGCTGAACCCTGTAGGGAAAGTAGCATTACTTTCATGAATGAAAGAGAGCTACCTTTTAGTCATAACATCTACTTTCTCGGAGAAAACATCAATGAATTTAGCTAACAAATGGCAAGTAGCTACGATGGCATGAAAATCTCACTATTTTACCACATTTTGGTCGCAACTATTTATTTTTTTTATAGAGCTTGAAGTGATATGGTCACAGTTACTATCTTGTCTGGACATCTACTTTTTTGTATAGATTTAGATACATTTTAACGTCTTTCATAGTCTGTTTCACGTCACTTTCGAAGTCTTTGAATTAACATTTATTCAAGTCCATACGATAGACAAAATATCTTATAACCCATGAAGTATATTAGTTGAAGTCACAAATCAAAAAAATTATCTAGTTTCTTATTGTCAATCATTATAACTTTAAAGGAGGTTACTTATTGCGATACTATAGAGAAAATGTTCAGAAAAATATACGCTAATAAAGTTTTAAGAACCAAATAAGTCCTTGCAGCAAATAGTAACAACTTTCGGGCCTAAATTTTAAAGTAATTTTAGCATTTTACTACTGGCATTCAGTCCTTTGCTTCAAAGGTGGTGCGAATTAAAAAAATAGATTTACTATCTCAACTATCTCTAACTTTGTAGCCACACGGTTCCTATATTCAGCTCACGGCTTACTCTAGTACTGTAAAATAAAAATAAAAAAAAGAATAAATAAATATACATATATGTATATAGGTTAGATCATTAAGTTAAGTGCTAAGCTTAGCTTAAGTGGACAAATTGCTACAAGTCAGTATTTCTGTTTGATCGTAATATTGTGTAAATATAAATAAATTGTAAATAGAAAAGAATGATAAGACTCATGTAAATATAGCTTTAGTATTCAAGTCACTTGCATTTAACAATCTAGCAGACACGTCACATCGTTCAGGTCTCTGGACAGTCGTCGGGAGCAAACTGTCTACAAATACTGTCATATTAACACTAAGTAACCTCTCCTCACAGGCAAGAAGGATTTTAGATTCACCTGAATAGGCTTATATACCTAATCGGGCCATATTAGTTCTTGGGTTAAATTTTAGATATTAACTCATCTAAATTTTGTAAATTCTTTGTACATAAAAGTCTCAAATAAAATATTGATTGATTAATTGATTGATTGAACAAGCTTTTGCATGGATATCCAGGTTTTATATTCTATTTAAAATAAATGTATATAAAAAAGATCAATTATTTGAAGGTGTAACACGTATATTTCGTTTTTTGTGCTACAAGTAAATACAACAAACCGGATAAAGCCTTTTTCGCTCTTTTTTTAAGCAATTCAGTCATCATCCCTATATATATATATATATGTATATAATGTATAATTTTTATTTTTACAACTATATTCAAGCGACATTTTCTTTAGGATTAAATTGAACTGTAAAGTTAGACTTTTTAAAAAATATCTAAACATAATTCCAAAAACTTTTATCAGTTTATTCTCATATGAATATCATATTTTGCTTTCCAATTATTTTATACAAAAAAATATTCCTGTCAACTTCATTAAGTTTCCCTATTTTGTTGAAAACTAAATCAGTAAAACATTATTTTTATTTTTTTTTCTAAAATCCAAGAGACGGGATTTATAATTTTGGACCGCCATACTTTAAATTACTATTTTTTTAAAATAATTCTTAAAAATAAAACCTAAATTCAATGGAATAGCAACAACAAAAAGAGAAAATATATTTATTTTTATTTTATTTTTCATTATTAAAACTTAATATCAAGAGACTAATGACAAATTTAAAATGATTTAAGATTTTTTGATTACAATCTACCCAATCTACCAAGATACACAGCTTCCTGTATCAAAACATTTCTAATTAAGCCCAAAATGTTATGACCTCAATCATATTCTAACAAAGAAATTTCAAATGTACATTTAGATAAAACATTACCAAGTGTCTGACTTGAGTTAAATGAACAAACTTTAGAATTGCTTACTGGATGATAATCAACTTGCAAGCGGGAGTCTATTGTACCGGCAGTCGTACTTCATCGTACCAGGTACCAATAGTCATTTATAGAAAATTCAAAAGTAAAGTTTGTGATGGTGCACCGGACAGAGCAAATGAAGGAAACTAAAAAACAAAAATAAAAAACCAAAAAATATACAATATGGAAGAAAGGGCAAGAGGTATAGCGTATGCAAACAGTTGACGTAACTTTATGAACCTAAAATTAATGTTTATAGAAATCACGATTTCAATTATGAATTTGACCCCTCCAGAACTTCTCTTTCAATACCACCAAACTACAATTGCAGCTGTAGTTGGTTTTATGATTGTAGAACGTTCAAAAGAATTTAATACTAATTGATGGTTAGAGACAATTCTTTTACAGCTTTACAAAATTGATAGCAATCGAATGCAGTTTTAACCATTTAATGGCTGAGATAGTTTTAGTTACCTGATTTCATCCAAGTCATTATCAAAATGAAGTTTCAGACATTTAAGCCATGACAATTACTTCAAATTTAGTAGCTTGCTAGTCGATGTGGTTTTATTTGTTATTATGTAGACAAAAGTTCCAATTGAATTAATGAACTTACTTAATTAAATAGACAGATACATTTATTATAATTAGGATATTAAGTCATAATAATGAATCCTTACAGTTAACAATTCCTTGGCTGGGAATTAAATAATTTAAGATAATTACTTCCCTTGAGTTATTTGATAATAAAACTAAATTTTAAAAAAATTTAGCATTCCAAGTACCAAATTAGAAATTTCGTGGAATATGAGCAAAATTTCACGCCATATTTTTTATTATTTATTAAACTATTATATAGCGTGTAAAATTAATGCAAAAGCACAAGAGAGTTTTTTGTTTATTGATTTTCGTATTTCATTTTTCAAATTAGGCTTGAAATCTACAAAAAAATTGATGTATTTGACAAGTTAACTGCATGTTTGTTTAGTAAGATCTTTTTTTTAGGTGTCTATAAAAATTTTTTGGAGAGTGGACAGGTCGCGTAAGTGAAGCTAAGTGACGATGAAAATTTTCATCTAATATTGGGTTTGGCATATTGATGATTGGATTTTATGAAAGCTATGCTCAAATATTGGATTAAAATTTTCAATATGTATATGACAGAAATAACTAAAATGTTTAGCAACAAGTTTTGAGTAATGTTGGATAATAATATTTATCATTAATGAGGGCCATCACAACTACAAAATTCTTTCTTCCAAATCTGATATTAAATTTTATTTTAAGTCTAGAATCATAGGATGCCAATTGTAGCTCATACTGTGAAACAGATTTGGGAATGTCTTTATGAAGACCTAAAATAATTTTTTTGCTAAGCATTTGCTGCAGTGATTCATATAATATGAATTGTTTACACTTCCTTTTTGCTTCTATCTTTCGTAATATGTTTTCTTATTGTTCTTTTCTTCAGTCGAAATAGACGATAAAAATATCAAGATTATCATTAGATAAAAACTACAAACTTATTGCCGACTGTAGTGAGCTGAAACTAGGCTTTAGTTACAAGCAGACACTATTTTTAGGTTTTTCTCAATAATTGACTTGATCAGGCAACTTTTTGATTGAAAAGAGAATAACAAGAAAACAAAAAAAAATACCAAACTATCGTCACTAATCAGAGCAACAAGAAATAAGTAGAA
This sequence comes from Acrocera orbiculus, assembly GCA_947359355.1. Classification (NCBI taxonomy): domain Eukaryota; kingdom Metazoa; phylum Arthropoda; class Insecta; order Diptera; family Acroceridae; genus Acrocera; species Acrocera orbiculus. The sequence continues at coordinate 16,576,634 of OX375757.1, forward strand.
TGTTAGCAGCCAAAGGTACCAATAATACCTTTCATTGCATTCGGCAAACGTGAAGTCATTCATAAATTTGTTTGGCAGGGTTTGCTATATAAAATTGCCAACTTTTTATTAATTGTAAGGAAAAGCATGATTATTTTTATACGAATCCAACAGAAATGTCAGAAGGTCTATAGAAAATTACTATAATCAATTTCAAAAAAAGTATTAGAATAGGACAATATTATTTTTAATTTAAAAAACAAATTTAAAACTGTTAACCTACGTATAATTAAAATATAATTTAATTTAAGCTATTTTAGGCGTCTTATATAGTCGATTTGGGTATTGTTCAAACAATGAGTCAGAAAATATGAGTGAGTAATTGTTCTATATTTAAGGGGGTGTTCTGGTCTAGAAATTCGAAAAAATCGATTTTTTTACAGATTTTAATAGTTCAATCCTTAAAAAATGATCACAAAAGGATTTTTTGAAATTTAAATATTTTTCAAAGTTACAGCTCATTTTGTAACGCATTTAGTCTTCGTTCAATTCAGTCTTTAAAACTTTAGAAGCGTTTTTTTGAAACTGTGTGCATGATATCTCGAGTTTGACTTATCCGATTCACTTAAAATCCGGCAAAGAGTTTCTTTATATATTATAGCATCACACAACCAATAGCTTTTTAGTAATTTCTATTTTTTCATTTATAAAAAATTCCGAATGGTGAAAAAAACTTAACTTATTTGTATAAAGGCCTCCATTTTGTGAAAAAAAATCCTCTTTTAATAGTACTTCTTCTTGAAGAGTTAAAAAAGAGTTTTTTGTCAGATCAATGGGAAAACTAGAATCCTGCACGCAGGGTTACGTCATTTTTACTTGATTCCCCACTTTGTTGGCCTACAGTTTCTTCAATTTTAATTTCTTTAATATTATTAAAATTTTTTAATCGTAAAATAAAAATAAATAAAAGGTAAGAAAATGGATTTTAAAAATATTAATTGGTTTCTTTTTATGGCGTCCGAAAAACACCTAAAATTCGAGTATCTTAACCAGAATACCCTTTTAATACTTCATTTGAATTAATATATAAATATTTAGTTTTTTATATTTTAAACAGTTCAAATATTTTTTGATCAAAACAATAAGCAATTAATACAATGAGACCTGTGTTTCTTTTATAATATATCATCTAAAAACCAAACTTTATATAAGTCTTTTTACTACAGTACTGAAATAAGAATTGTGTATGTATAATTAAACAGAAATATTTTACCAAAATTCTAATTAAAGCTATAATATTATTATTAAAAAATTCTATGGTTGATTTACACAAAGACACCCAGGTGACTTATTAGAACAAAATAAAAAGTTTAGTAAATTTTACCAGTTTTGAAGCAATTATTTTTTATAAAATTATTTTTAGACACAAAACTAATATTAAAATACCATCAATCAAGAGTAACATTAAAATACTCTCTCCCCCTAAGGGTCATAAAAATAAATGAAACCATAGTTTTATGATGTTAATCTTTTGTATACAATTAATACGTTTTTTTTTATCGAAAAATATCAAAAACACTTTTGCAATTGATATCCAATTTTCTACTTAAAAAATGTAGGTCAGTTAAGCTATTAAAATTGGCTAATAATATTAAAGAATGGATAAACTACTGCTGGAGGATATATATTACATATTATCACTAAAATTGATGTTATTTCCATGGCCAATAGTTTATTACTAGTGTTAGCTATAACTTTTTGTTCAGTCACTTTACATAAAACAAGTTTAAAATGCGACTTGGTGCATCTTGAAAAAAAAAAAAGAAAAAAACAAAACGACAATCACTAAATAAAATAAATGTTTATACATAAAACCAAACAGGCTGGCACTATATAAAGATCACATTTCTATGCTATATGTTATGTAATAAAATTTTCCTCATTTTAATATGTTTATCTTTCCATAAAATCATTCACGATTTGTTGGAATGGGCAATGACGTTACTTTTGTTTACAAATGCTTACTAAAAGTTTTAGGATATTGGCCAGTTACTAAGTTTAGTTGTATGTATAAAGTTAGTATTTAATTTATTTGCTAAGCAAAGCTCTTTTAAATAGTTATACCTTGACTATATTTATATACTGATAAAATGTTCAAGAACGTTTTGTGGAGTTAGCATTAAATATTTGCTTAAATTTTGATTAAAACTCACACAAAAATTAATATTTAGGCAATAATATTTAGGAAATGACCGAATGAGCAGATCTCTATGATCTCATAGCTTTTAAATATTCAGAGCCTAGTTGAGAAATTTCTTATCAGTGAATTTTTCATGCTTGAAATCATGTGCAATTACCACTGAATTTCTTTTTTTGAATATAATTTCAGGCATACTTTTAAAATATATCAAAACTGCGTGTTGATAATTTCAGTTCAGATAATAAGTTTAAAAATCTTATTTACCATTTAATTTTAAAAATAAAAAGGACACTGTATTAGCAATGGTTGAGTTTTTACCGATATCGAGGATTTTGTAAATATGCAGGGAAATATGTATTGACTGAAGCAACAATTCGTTTGCCAGGGCAAACACTGAACGCTCTTGTTATACATGTAAGGTGGCTACACCAAAAAATATGAAAGAGTTCTACAAAGTGGTTATTGACCATTTTAAAATCTACAAGAGATATCAAAAGTATGAGTTTTGCGTTGAAATTTGTCCATGAAAAAGCTTTTCTTGAAGTTACATTTGCTCACAATTAACGAAAAAAAATAAAAATTTCGAGAGTTCATAAAAGTGTTTGTATATGTACTTTTAATAGTGGTTTATGATAATAGATAGTATCTTAAGTCAACTGAAAGTAAAGCAGTTTGTGAAAGTCTTTTCAAAAGTTTTTTTCAAAAAAAAAAATGTTCTCGTAATTAATATATTTCGTATATAAAAAAGATCCTTTTACTTTTTAATTGGGATCCCTTAATAGAAATTTAAGCCAGTCAAAGATCCAACGTGCTTATATGACAATAAAATCCGTTAATTAGTTATAGAAGACAGAAATATGTGTTTCATACCTGGCAGAACTATAGAAAAAAGTCTTTAGCCTCTGCTTCTTTATAAAATTGAAAGAGTAATATCACATCCAAAATTTCTTTTTAGAAGACAATTGGAATCACTAAATCAAATGGAAAACTCCAACAAAAAATTTAATTCAGAAGAGATACAAAAAAGCTCAATTTAACATGAATTTGTAAAAATTGCAATAAATTTTTGATGACTAAGCAAGATTTATACTAACAAATTTCCCTGCTTAATCAATAAAAGAACTTATCAATAAAGTATTAAATTGCTTGAAGATATTCCAATGAATAAATTAAAATTCTACTTTATACATTCCATAAAATAGTTGAAGTTTGAAATTTGAAAAGCCTTAACATCAAATATCGTCTCATTTTTCATTTTAAATTTCATTATTTTTGTTAGCTTATATTTGAGTTTCAGTATGAAATATTTGTTCAAGTGCAATTTTCAGCTTAGTTTATTGAACGTAATCAATTTTTTTAGCTAATTAGAAAATTTTATTAGGTTTTGGTTATTAGAATATCAAATAAAAGATTAATTGTTATAAATTTGTTAGTGTAAAACTAACATGCAAAGAATTTGTTCATATTAAACAAATTGTCGTTAAATTGAAAGAAATTATGACCATGAAATGGGTTTTCCTATTTATTTTTTTGCTAATGATAAGCTTTACGACTCACAGTTTTTTTTATCAATATGAAAACTTGTAGGAAGTAAGTTTATAAAAACTTTACTGTCAAAAGATTACATTTAGCCCTGATGCATGTTTTAATTATTTATCAAAGACACGTATCATATGGGGTTCATTTCAAAGTAACAAATTTTTTATTAAGTAGAGGTAATATTTGTTAAATATTCAAGTTAAAAAGGGCACGCATCATAAATACTATTGTTATTTTGGATCCAATTAAATAAATTATTTGATTAAGTTTCATGTATTGGTTACAAATTATTATTTCTTGTTCAGAAATTTTCTTAAGAGTTTTGTTAAGTTAATTTTTGGAAGGTCATCGAATAAAACAAGTGTTCCTATTTCCCAATATTATAGTATAGCGTGTAATAGAAAAATTAATAGTTTAGGCCTTATAAAATTATTAACTTATTTACATTGTTTTAATATCATTTTATGAAGCAAACTGAAATTATATCGTTTTTCCGGAGAATATCCTTTTTAAACAGCATATTTAATTTATTTAAATATTTCACAAAATTTTTTATTATATTTAAATCATATGCCAGGAACAATTTTCTCTTTAAAATCTCTAGACTGGAAATGGCCAAAAGTCAATCCTTTACAGACTTGGATATCTAAAAAAAAACTCATTAAAGTATAGATGTAATGCCTCGTTTTTTGTTTTGTTTAAACAGATTTCTTTACTATTGTTTTATATTTTGTACATAATATTTAGAGGTACACGAAAATTTGCAAATTTTAAACTGAAGAATATTAGATCATATTAAGACTAACTTCAGTTTCTCATTTTTTATCAGATTTTTTCTGATTGTATTGAAAAGTTTAGAAAGAAGGATAAATGTAAGCCACTTCTTCTAAAAAAAGGCCATCGCATTATCTCTTTCAGTATCTTGTTTATGTACTTTATTTATAATTTCAACAAGAACTATATCTACGCCTGTATTGGTGTTTCAGCATTGTTCTAGGAAGAAGTCTTTTTCTTTATTTACAATAACTATAGCTAGAATTTCATTTGTCTTGATAATGAATTCCTAGTTTTATGACGTTATAAGAATTATTTTATATTTTAGTGATCTCTGTTTTATCATTTTCAAAACGATAAATAAAAAATGATTTTGTGAGCTGAAGAACATTTCATTTTGAAGAAACAAATTTTCTTTAAGCTTTATAGATAATTTTTTGACTGTTATACTTAGCTAAAAGTCAGGCACCAACGTTTGCACAAAATCGGTAGCTAGCAAGGTTATGGTATCCGTATATTTTGAGAAAATTTAAACAATCAAAGACAAATATTACATGATTCATCAGGTTCTCTCCTGGATCAGACATTTATTAACTAATGTTTTATTTTAGTGTACTTCGTAGGTAATGCGGATAGTCTAGTTTGCTGTACTTTTTTTTCAATAATATTAAAGTTCAAGTATTCAAGATTATTGTTTTAATATTTCAAGTCAATTCAGGTAATAGTCACTAATTACGTAGCTTTCATTATCCGCGTATCTGACTAACGTATACATTCTGATTTTCTGTAACTATAAATTGTAATTCTTATGGTATATACTTTAGTTTGCAAGGATACATTCTCTTGAGCATCTAAGCATCTTTTCAAAATTTACATTCATTTTGTATTTACTTTTAAAAAAATTCCATTGAAAGTAATGCAGCAAGATCGACAAAATGGTGATACAATGAGGTTATATTTTTCCTCAAAAATTGTGATCACAACTCATCATAAAAAAGAAGTTCCTCACTGGACGTTGCTGTGAGTTTTGAAAAATATTATAATAGTAGAAACGAAAAATGATACACGAGTATTCCTCACACTTACACTCTTTCGCTGTGCATGAGATGAGCACTTATTTGCCATTCCCCAAACTGAATTTTTAGGCAGCTTCCTCAATAAAATCAAATGTTTTGACCTAAAAATTTATATGGGTCCGATTTACATGCATGTATTCGTATACGTTGAATTAATGCGTTTTCTCATCAAACAGGGAAGCTGCTACAAAAAAGTTGTAAATGTGATGACTACTACTCGCGAGCCATTCACTATTTCTGATACATGAGTCGCTCAGAAGCCAATGTGGATAAGTCCATTTTTTCATATTTTCTGATTTTTGCAAATTTTAATAGAATAAATAATATATTTCTTAGTCTTAAAAGGATTTACTCATATTTTATGAATGCATTAAAGAATGCATTAAGAAACATTAAATTTCTCAGTTTGGATTTTTTGGACTTATCCACATTGGCTTCTGAACGACTCACATATCATAACTTTTTCCAAAATAAGTTGAATTAAATGACTCTAAAAGTATGCAAATAGCCGGATATTTTACGCCCAGAAGTAGACAAGGAAAACAATCGTGAAAAAGTTGAGCCTTGAAAATTTTAAAAAGCAGTTCAAAAATAAATAAAGTTATAGCTCAATCAGTTTAGTAGGTTAAGAGTCTATAAGATGGCTTCATAGATACATTTTGTTTTATTATATCTGTGGATATAGATAGATAGATCTGTAGATATAGTAGATATAGATAGATACACATATAGATAGATTAGGAACATTTTCTTATAATGCAACAAAAAAAAATGGAACTTTCCTAATTAACATTTATTTTTAAATATCGTTTTTGAATCAGATATGATTTAATATAAAAGTCATTAACTTTAAAATAGATTGAAAATTTTTCTACAATCGTAAGAAAAGATTTATAAAAACAGAAAGAAAATTATAAAATAGAAGATTATTATTCCTTTATAGTTCTATGAACTCTTATTTTGTAACATTTTTGTACAACGACGTTTAAATAGAAAATGTATTTATACAAAATCAATGTTTATTCGAGAAAAACAAAAAACACATTTACATAGCCAATAAACAAAACTACCCTTACGAATCGCAAATCCCACTACTATGATGTAACATCAAAATGAATACAAAATTACACTCTAATCACAACATATGAGTGATTCATTTAATTAACTAATAAAAGTAAAATTGATACTACAGCATGAATACATTATGCTCAAAAGCATTTACAAAACTAACAAAAGAAAAGGAAAAATTATGATAAATATGTATTGAATCTGTTTGTAATTAGAATGGAATTTTTTTTTGTTTTAATTATTTTTGTTGATTCAAAGTAAATTATCTGAAAAACAAACCTAAATATTTACATAAATATACCTAACATGATCTTTTTCATAATGCTTTATTTTACCACACATATTGATGAAAAGAATTTTTGTTTTTCTTTTTTTTCTATTTATGTATTCATAATTAAGACAATTGGACCTTAATAAATACTTTAAATAAATCCAAATCTTACATAGTTTTAATAAAACCTTAAAAATCCTATTTCTAATAATTCGAAAAAAACATTTCTTGCAGTGTATTTGGTTTGTACATTATTAAACAAATATACATAAGTATGTCCAAATATGATTTAATATTCTGTTAGTTTTTTTGGACAAATAATTTGTAGGCATAACACTTAAAAAAGATTTGATTTATATCCAACGTAATCAAAGCCACACGCTTACCACAACACAAATACAAACATCTAACATACTCATAAGTTTTCCAAAAAAAAAATGGAATATGCCGGTATTAGATGAAAAATAATAATTATTTTTTACTTAATTTGTTTATTTACCACTCACCTTGAATGTCATAATTAAATTTCTGCGTAAATCTTAAACATTTTCACTATTTAAATATTAATAGTTATTAACAAATAACATAAACCAAAAAAAATCACAGAAATTCAATCACAAATACTAAATAAATAAAGCAACAACAAAACAACATAAAAACAACAATTTAGCACTCATAAATATCATCGGTTGATACTATATCCAACTATTAAACTTGAAGATCGCGGCCATACTGAATTAAATCAAAACCAAAATGCAAGCAAGCTAAAAAGTTGACCTTGAATCATTTGCCGGCTTGGTTTGCACAGGAAAAAAAAACGAAATGAAACAAATCAAGTTTGGCAATATTGGAGAAAATTTTCTTTCAAAGGTTTTATATTTCAAAGTTGTACCAAGAGGGAGCAAAAAAAAAATACATATCATATACATATAGTATGATTAACACAAATACTTATACAATTACCATGACCCTGATCTAAAGTAACGGTCTGCATGTTTGCAATGTGAGTAATATAACATTTTATATGGGAGCAGCATAAAATAAAATAAAAAATTGTCATATTAGCCAATATTATTGTTTGAGGTACACAAAAACAAAAATATTAACAAAATTGAGAAAATTTTCCTTAATAATTCAAATTATTCTAATACTATATAAATATTTATGTTTTTTTGTTTTTTGTGTATTGTAAAATAGAAAGCTTTCTTTTTGAAACCATAAGAACTATCATCCTACGCAGCATTTATATTTGAATTAATTTTTAGTGTCAGGCATTAAGCAATATTTTTAGGCAATATGTTAAATTTAAATATATAATATACTTTTTATTAGCTTTGAATTGTTGGATATGTTTAAGAACATTCATTAAACATTTAACATTTTATTTACAGTTAATAAAAGTTTTTGAAAGAATTCAGCTTTCTCAAAATTGTAGCTTTTAGTTAGTTTAGTATTCAATAGTTTTAACCTCTGTCTAAATAATTATATTTTGTTAATTTGTTAAAAAACTTGTAATTTAAAAACTAGGCCGTGGTCCTTATTGAAGTAACTCGAAGTAGTTTTTGGGCATGTACTTCTGAGATTTAAGTGACAATTGCTGATTAATCCTATATAATTAGAAACTGTTTAGATTGTGTTTATTTCTGATACGTAATTGACTTCATGTGTATTTACGAGGGTTTTATTACTCCTTGTTGTTTTTTTTTGCATTTTTGAAGAATGGATTTTCTTTTCTTGCAGTTAAATATTTCGTAAACATAATCCCAAAATTTGAAGTCGATCAGAGAAAAACTCCCAACGTTATTGACTAGTTAGACTCCTCTCATTTGCTCATAGGTAACTATAAAGCCTTAAATACATATTTTATATGTGTACTAACTGATACCCAGCGTAGTTTGTCACGCCTAAAAAGCAAAGTAATGTATTCTTTAAAGAAAACTATAAAAATTTTTACAAATATTATTTCTTTAATATGAAAATCTATCCATATCCAACATTTCTCTCTCTTTATTAAAAAGTTATATGCCTTAAAAGAGGAAAACATTAAAACAAACAAAAATTTTTTCCGTGATTTACTATCCGTACTATAAAAAATATTGAGGATCATTCATCGAGATAAAAATTATCCTATTTCTCAAACTAGACCAAATAACACATGGTTACAAAATTTAATTAAAATCGTTAAGTAGTTTCGGAGATTAGCGTAAACGAGCATCGTGACGAATTTTTTTTGGAATCGAAAATGTTTCAAATGGAATCGAAAGTGTTTCGAAATGTTTCATTAATAGATTTGGATTCATAGAATTATTATTTATATGTATATGGAATATAATGGCTTAGGGGCTTAGGGTTTTGTCACCTTTCTGTCCGATATGAACATCAGAGATGGGCCGAGATCTCACCAATACGCAATATTGGAGGAAATCAGTCGCATCAACAGGGCTGAGATACAATCTTAGCAGTAAAGCAAAGGACTTGAGAAAAGAGAAGCTGAAGGTATCAAAGGAGTGTACGGAGTCTACTCTATAGAGCTCGAATGGATAACTCGGTGATTTCCTTATGATTTACGTTTTTAGCTATTAAAATTTTTAGACGCATTCTTCTCAAAACTACTTTTTCAAAGTCGGTGCCATTCAAAAACTACACTACCGATTCACTTCAAACTTGGTGCACACTTTCTACATAAAAAATACTTCCCCCCAACGTTGAGTTTTATAATCTTTTTTTACATTTTAAGGCTTTTTTCCATTTACAAAATAGCTGAATTTTTCGTGAAAAATAGCAGTTTTCACTTTTAATGAGCAAAAAAAACTTTCAAATGAAAAAAAAATAATCAGATAGCGTTGGGGGGAGGATTCGATGATATATTGACTAAATTTTACGGGTTTTTGATTTCGGGTAATTTCCAGGTGAATTGCAGTGAACACCAGAAATCATCCATTTTCAAAGACGTCTTTGGAAAAGTTGTGCCAGCCGCTTGTTCATTGATATTTTCTAAAAGAAAAATTATAAAATGTTCTTAAAGTCATACTTCATAGTGTACAAAAGGTTTGATTAAATTTGTTTAATCTACTTATAAAAAAAAATTCACGAAAACAGTGTAGTTTTTTACGCTGAAACCCTTACTCCTCCCTTAAAAACTTCTTCATTTGCTTCTTCTAACCACTAAGGAAACTAAAAAATGTATATAAGTACTTAACAACAAACAGATGAAAAGCAAATCTTTTCTTTAATAAAGAACAAAACAGAAAAATAAACAACAGAATGCAAAACAAATCGAAAACGGGAAGCTAGTAGAGAGTTTTTGACATAATTTTGTCGTTACCAAACCGTGTTAATATAATATCGTGGCAAAACCTATTTTTGGTTTCATTTCAGAAATGTGCGACATAAAACGCATTTTATATCCTTCATAAGTATAAGTATAAGCGTGTCAAAGTTTGTTTATCAAATAATTTAACAAATTAAGAAATAGTTAGTTTTTAGCTTTTTAAATATTTTCTTATGTGTAAAAAGTGAATGTGAGTTTCCGTTGAATTTAAAATAAAAATATTAAATATATCAAACATAGAACTTCAAATGAATATTAAATATTTAAAATTAAATTAAAATGAAAGTTAATGTTAAAAATTAATAGTACATGGAATTAAATATTTTTATTGGTTAAATTTGTGTTCATCTTTGTAATCAAACTACAATATTATTAATTATGCCACTTTTTATTCGCTTGATTTCCAAAACTCGTTCAATTCTCATTGCCACTTTCAATAGGTCAAATGTCAGCTACTTCTATTCTTAACTGACATAAAATACTTCTGTTAAAGATAATACTAATAAATCATTTGCGCATGATGAATGATGTCTACATTGCAAAGACAGTGCAACTAAGCTTATCTGCTGCCCCAGCAATTGAAAAGATTTTTTGTACACCTTCGCTATCATTCACTTTAAACAAATGTCCTGAAAAAATGTAATAAATAGTCTAAAAACCTTGAAAATTGCAAGCAATTTGGTATCTCTCACGGAACAGAGCTAGTAATTGAAGAGAATAATGGTATAATAGAAGATACATTGACATTTTTAAATCCAAAGATATCATCAGAGAAAAATTAAACATGATTGCATGATATTTTTCTTGTCGTAAGTATTCAATGAAATATTTAAGGGAGTTAAGAATTCTTAAAAAATAATATCAACATAGCTCGCGGCATTAACTGTCAATTATACGCAAATATAAGTTTAATAAAATTTATTTATTTAAGATAAATGAATGTTAAGTATCCTCAAGCTTCCTAGACGATATTGTCCTTAATTGCCATCAATATATAATTATTAAGCAAGAATATTGTTACTGTAATTTATTTTTACAATTGGAGTACCATCAAAATATTTACTCTAAAATGAACCCTATTTTTTGTGTATGCTTTTTAGCATTCATGCTTTCTTCATCTCATCATTCATTTGAAGTCCTTTGGGATGAATATTGATATTTACAATCAACTAATGACTTCTATGTATTACATTCAAAGGGATTTGTAATAAGCTTTGATTAGAAAGGCTTTATTACTATGTGTTATTATATAACGTTTAATTTTTTTTCATGCTGAGCCTTTTATGCATTATTTTTTGAGCAAAATATCGATAAATATGAATCAAAACCAAATCTTTTTTGTTTTAAAATTATAAATATGTTCATCTTGTTCAAATATTGTAGAAGTAGTCGTGGTACTATCAGCATTTCCCTGATGCAGGGCAAGGGGGGACTGAAAAAGATTTGCACTACGAAAAGCCATTCCCTCCCTCATGCACAATTTAACAGCAGCATCTCCTCTCCCTCTTAGCATAACAATCATCTCGGAGTCCCTAATTACAATGATAAAAATCATATTTTTTACATTATTTGATAAAATTTACTAAAAACATAATCAATGATCCCAAATTTAGGAAAAAAGAGCGTTGCCTTTAGCCAATAAATTTATTTTTGTTTATATTTTTTATACAAAGAATTTTTCATTAAAATCAAAAGGGCTGAAAAGCTGCATTATTACTGAAAGAGAAAAACAACAAACAATTAAACAAAAAAGGAAAAATTAACGTGCTTTAAAAATTCATTAAATTGAAATAAAATTTTTTATTATTTCCAGTTGGTGAACAGAAAAATCATCAAAAGTGAATCGATTCTCAGTTACAGAGTTGATAAAATTCAAGTTTATGGTTGATAGATCATAGATAGTGTCTTATGGAAAACTGATAGCAGATCCCTATGAGTAATTATATTGCTTTCAATTAAACGCTCAATTAGGTCATAATATGGAGTGCATAAACTCAGCATTTGTAGAAATATGTACATTATATGGAAAAGCCTTGATTAAATATCATAAATGGTTGATGTAGCATTATACAATGCTTGAATTTGAAGTGTATTCCTCCTAATTATATTTCATTTTAATGTTTTGATTATAAATGATAAATTAATAATTATTTTGCTTTTGTTTAAGAAAAATATAAAAGGATATGACTAATATTATATTAGTTTTACTAGTATTTGAAATTATTGGGTTGATTTTCTTGAAATATCTTGAGAAAAAGAACTTAGTACATTGTGCAACCTGTATAAAAATCGGAATACATCCTAAAATTATACCAATAATTTTCACTAGTGTTTTTTCAGCACCATTGATTCAAATTTCTCATAACAATTTTGTTTAACTTAATGCCTCTGTTTGTTTGTTTGTTTGTTTGTTTGCTTGTGGCATTCAAACTAATTTTTAAATGATTTCAGAGCATCTAAAATTTGCAGAATTATCTGAGAGTAACGACACTAAATAAAAATTTATTTTCATTTAATTAACACTTTTAGTGGAAGAACTATAGCTTGGTCTATCAATATCTAACATCCATTTAGTATTTGAATGTGTATTAGACATAAAAATGCAAAAGTTCCGGGCTCAAGTTCCTTAAATGAATTTAAATAAAACCCTTTGTTCGGTTTTTTAGAACTAAATACTAAAATGTTCGGTTAGTTTGATGTAAAAAAAAAAATGTTTCCCAGAGTATAGGAATTGGCAATTTAGGTAGCTCTAAACAATATTCTTCTAAATTTTCATTTTAAAATACTAATAAGTGAACAGCATATCTGGAGACGCTTTGAAAAAAAAAATTGTTTTGTTGTGTTCATCATTACTCGCAACAAAATCATCTGAAACAGAAAATTAAAATTTATTTATTAAAGGAGATGTTTTTCGAAGTAACAGTGAGGGTGTCTTTTTCGTTTTTTTAATTTTTTGTAGCCTTATTACCTGGTGCAACATGTAAAGAAGTAGTAAGCAAAATTCAAAACGATCGGTGCAGTAAATTATGAGTTATAAGAAACACTCACTTCGTAAAGAAGAAACTTCATGAAAACGTTTTAGGATTTTGCTCTAGAGCAAAGTACGATCAAATGCTAACAACTTAAGCAATTTTGATCGGATCAAACTTGACATTTTGACACAATATTTTTAAGATATTATAAATTAATTTAATAAAATAAAAACAATTTAAATGTCGAACCATTCCTTTAAACAAGTAATTGTCATCTTTGGATATATTAACTTATTCCTTAAGGCGTTACCTTCTCTTAAGTTTCGCACACCAAATTTAGCTTTTTGAGGTTACAATGAATTCTTTGAAAGAAATAAGTGATTAAGTTTGACACACAATTAAACATTCATACCATAAATAATTCATTTAAAATTCACAAGTTCTATTTAAATTTGGAAAATACCAAACTGAGAAAAAGAAAAGAAATTGACAAAACTAGTGCTATAAATTTAAATATATTTGAATCTATAAAGTTAACAAATCTAATATCGCCCGTGCATAACTCACGGCATAACATAATTGCATCGCGTTTAGTAGACACGACAAAAAGCCTGAAAAGCTAAAACCAGAAAAAATATATTCCTGGATATTTGGTTAAATTATATAACTATAATAAATACAATAAAATTTTAGTTTTTTAAAAATTTGAGTAAATTTGAGATACGTAATAAGATGAGTTTTTTTAGCAAAATTTGAAAAACAATCAAGTATCTAATTTTTTCAACAATGGCCATTATTATAAACATTAAAATATAACTTATACATTTTTATTTTGAATTTCTACATAAAATTTGAAAATATTCTCAATATTAGCTCCTAAGAGCTAAGAACTAAAATCTGAGACCAAAAATCGTCAATTTTAGACATTTGCTTTAATTTTATAGATTTGTAAAATTCATTAATTGATTAATGTAAATGTCATCGCATTTCCTTAAGATTTTCAAAAAAATTACTCTGTTTTTTCGTTACAATGATAAAAAAGAGGGAAAATAAGTAAATCGTGTACTTCTACAAATTAGTTCTCGATGATAACAAACTTTCGTGCAATAAATTTTAACAAAAGCTCAAGTTTTGAAGCCAATAATATTTACACTTATGTTTTTGTCGTTTTTATTTGCTTTATTTAAATTTGTTTTCTCATAAATTTGTAATAATAATCTTGTTGGCAATAAATGCATCTATGAATTTTCAAAATTATTGATGTCTCTAATTTAAGTTTAGATTTACCAAAATATAGTAACAAACATAATTTTTTACCTAAAACCTAAAAACTAACATCAAAATACATTTGAACTAATTATCTAATTATTATATTTCACTGAAAAATAAAGGGAAGCATTTAAAATAGATTGCCTTGTATTCTTTATATATGATTCTGTATTGATTCTGTAGTTACCAGCTGGAACCACTGACGGGAAAAAGGATAAATCTATGGGATAATCCACCAAAGTGAAGTTTCCCTGTAAAAATTAGATAAATATTTAAATATTTTATTGTTGAAAATATACGAACTTGTATGGGACATGTCATTGGTATATTTATATATCTTTTCAGATTTTTTAAAATTCGTGCAAAAACTTTAGATTTCGCGTCTTTTTTTAAAATCCCACAAATATCTTCATCAACACTAATAATCCGCTTACGTTTTCCATCGCCTGTTAATATATCTAAATTGAAAGCCATCTAAAAAAAAAAGAAATATTTAACAAAAAATATTTAAGATACTAATTTCCATACCATAAGATTATTTAGTGGTTTAACATAAAAGCAACCAAAGTTTATCAATTGAAATTTATTTCGGACATTTTTCAAAAAACAAAAGTTGTTTTGACATAATTCTGGATTCGAAGTACACGTAAAATTATCCAATTTCAAAGGAATCGCCATCTGAAAAATTTAAAAAAATCACCATTCACCGTTCACCATAATAAAAAGGAAAAACTTACAGTTTTTAACAATAAAAAGGTGAAAAATATTCCAATACGAATCATTCTCATAACCCTAAAAATTGTACTAAGTTTAAAAATCTGATTTAGGTAACAATTAGAAAAATTTCAAGTCATTTTAAAATTTAAATTAATTTTGTTTCCTGAAGCATGAAAATATTTTTATAATCAACGTCAACTAACGCAAAAATAATTAATTTATAAATTATAGTTTTGTAATGTTTGAATTCACATTCTAAATATGACTAACAATAAATTTTAATATTTTAGAGATAAATAATTTATTATTTTTGAATTTTAGTTACATTTTTTATCAAAAATTCAAAATAAACATCTATATGCAGTATTTTTTTACGTCACAACTCTCATAAAAGCATTAAATATATTCTTTTTGTTAACAACGATCAACTATTGAAATTGCTAATTTTTGTAGTTTTTACAATGACTTAATGTCTGACTATTCAAAAAGCTCCTGCAATTTATAAACAACAACAAGTAGAAGCAATTAGCATAACTTTATTTATAATACAACGAATACTGCCATAAATTAATTTTTTATAATAAAAGTTACTTTGATAAATCAAATACATCTAAAGTTTAATATAATGAAGCTTATTCAACTTTTGTGCAATAAAAATGATTATAGCTTACGTTGAGAAAACATTTCAGGATTATTATTTTGGGCTCACTATAAAAATATGGTTTGCCAAATGACTTGTAGTGAACTTATATGCAGGGTTATATCATTAGAGATTACAAGTCATGCTTTTTGGTGATGAGAGCACTGCCAAAACTTAAATTTTTGCTTACGTTTCCTGAGACTTAAAATTTTTGGAGAGAACAAAGACAAAGAATATTCAAGCAATTTTATACAATAGAAAACGAAAAATATTATCTTTCTTTTTTTAATTTTGTATTTTTTGTTTAGTTTTCTACTATTTTTATTATTTGTTTAAATCTAACTTAAATCTGAAACTTTTAAAGTATATCCTTAATCGCTGCTTTTAGCTCTATTTTGTTAGTGTGAAATGGGTACTCACTTTAAATGTAGGTACTCAATTCTAAGTCGGAAAAGTAAAAAACCAAAGCTGTTCGTTTTTTCATTTTTTCTTAATTTTGTAGTCAAAAAATGAAAACCGTGACCAAAATAAATTAATCAAAAAAATAATTTTTTATGTAATATATGAAATTATAAAGAAATAATTAATAACAGAATAAAAATAGAGATTGAATAATTAAATATCACGCTTTCAATCCCAAAAAGAAAGATGATGATAAAACTACCACAAAATTTTTTTGATGACAGTCAAGAGGCTTGATTAAATAGTGAATACGAGTTCTGTTAGAAGATTATAATTTGTAATCCAGTTAGTTTGTATCAAAACATATCAAACACATTCACTTTGGAGATGAAAAGACTTCTGCTCACTTATCCTAAGAATGCCACAAATTTTTTAATTTTTATTGTCAGCTTAGATTCACTTTGAAGAACGTTTTTAAAATTTTTTAATTCTTATTTTCACTGTAACCTTCCATGAATCGACATAGAATTAATCCCAATTCATATCCAATACAAATGTTTGACTTAAACTAAAAATATACTCGTATAAAAATATTTTTAAATTATAGCTTTCAAAATTTTTAAATAAATTCACAACACAAAGACTAACACCGTTTTATTATCAATTTAATTGTTATAACCTCTTATATTAAATTAATTTTACTTAATCATAATTTATAGAAAAGTAAATTGAAGAATTTACATAATATTTGTTGAAGGACTTTGTAAAAGACGCGGTAGTAACCCTGTAATTTCCTGCCGGAATCACAGATGGGAAAAATGATAAATCAATTGGATAATTTGATAAAGTGTGATTTCCCTGTAAAATGTAAAAATTTTAATATAATATTATTAATAATATAAAAAATGAAACCTTCAAAGGACATGTAACTGGACTATTTATATGTTTTGATAAAGATTTCCAAATTCGTACAAAAATTTTCGATTTTGCAGTTTTTTTTAAAATTCCACAAAAATCTTCATTAACATTTATCAAGCGCTTGTTCTTTCCACTACTTTCTAGTAAATCCAAAGTAAAACTTAACTGTTGAGAAATGCCACAATATAGTATTATGTTAAAATTAATTTTTTATTTTTCATACCATTATTTTATCTAAAGGCTTAGGGTAAATGCAACAAAAATTTAGTAATTGAAATTTATTTCGAACATCCTTCAAATAGCAAAAATTATTTGAACACAGTTCTGGATTCGCAACACAAGTAAAATTATGCAATTTTATAGGGAGAGCCATCTAAAATTGATGCAAAAAAAAAATATATATATATATATAAATGCTGAAAAATATAAAAAAGAACTTACAATATCCGATAGTAGAATTGTGACAAGTATTCCAGTATTAAATACGTTCATGACTAAATGTGAAAATTTGAAATCATTCAAAGTCATTTATCCAAAAGTTTGTATAAAATTTAAGTTAATTAAAGCGTTAAACGAAAATTTTATATTATGTTTAAAAACTGTTAAATCATATGTTTTGTTATTCATTTGTAATTTGTGCTTTTTAAATCTTTTAATCTTTTTTATTTTAACAAAAAAATGATTTAAACATTAAAATAAAAAAAGAATGCTCTGCTTTATTTTTTGTAAAATATTTTGCGGAAAAATAAATTCAATTAATGAGCCGTTTATTTTGAAAGTAGTGCAAGTCCATTTTTGAAAAAAATGGAGATAATGGTAGTTATAGATAAAACTTGTTATGATCTAATTCTGCGTAAACAATTTATAGTAAAAAAAAATTTAGATTCTAGTATTTGGGAAGTGGAAGTTTCAGCTCTTAACGTTATTGAAAATATGTTCATTTTGAAAGTGGTGCAAGTCCATCTTTGCTTGGAATTATTTGATTTTGAAGTGGTAAAAATGCCAATTCGGAAAACCGCTTCCTTGTATATTTCCCAGAATTACAATAAATTAATAAGAAATTGTCGAAAACATAATAAATTTTTAGTACATGAAATGAAACGCGAAAAAATTGTTTCAACCCAACCTCTAGAGAAAGCGGTTTAAAAAAAAAAAATACCGATAGACAAACCGTGAATTGGTTAAATATATGCTGGATCAGATTTACAAGAAATGCACCATACAAAATATTCTACAAAACTTCGATGGAACGAGATTCTGAATTTAAAATTATCGATTTGTCACAACGACGTGGAAGACCAAGTAATTTCGGAAAAATAAAATTATCTTCAATGTATGAAGAAAGGAGAACAATTACTTCTGAGAAATTCAAGGACATGATGGATTTATTACCATATATACCTCCCGTTAATCATGAATATTTTAAAATGTTAAATCCTTAGTAAAATTATACCTATGTATGTATAAACTGAAATTGTATAATTTAATTGAAATTTTTAATAAAACTGAATATTTTTTTCTCATGTTATTTTCTAATAGAATATTCTTTGTTTTATTTCGCTTTTTATCAAATGAAGAAATTTGATAATAATTTGAATAGTATTTTGTTTTTATAATTAAAAAAAGGGTGATGCAACTGAAAATATTCCCAATTTAATGAACGATTACAATAATTCATTAATTTTGAAAGTGAGGCAAGTCCATTTGGATATAATAAAACCCTTTCTTTTGTACTCAGTACTGTGAACACTATTCGATTATAAACTTACATTACCTGATACTACAAAACACTAAAAATATATCTATTAACACTTACCAATATTTTTAAATTTATTGAAATGCAAACCTTTAAATATCTCAAAATAACAAAAAGTGGACTTGCACCACTTTCAAAATAAACGGTTCAATTCATTAGTTTCTCAATCAATGCATTTACTACTGCTACATACAGTTAGTAGTAATTATTTTTGATGAGAATAGGTAAGTTTTGTTGCCAAGCCCAAAATCATATCATGGGCCATTAATCCAGCTAAACCAAAGCACACTATTTTGTTTTCGTTGCGTCAGATTATCTCTATACTAGAACTAATGCCACTCTTTCACAGGTAAACATTTAAGGGGGGGAGGGGGTCTGCCATCATTCTTACTATACAAGAAAGTGTCATGAGCTGAACTAAGGACATATCGATTGACTATTTTATCTGGTATCCTTACTGGGTACCTCACTCTTATTTCTATTTCTTCACTTAATAGAAATGCCACTAGGACTGGGTAGCAATTTATTTCTTGTTGGCTGTTTCCACACGAGGACACAAGTTTCCAGAAACACTTCTGTTTTTAGGAAAGAGCGGCAAGAAGTAAGGGGTAAAATTCGGAAAATTCGAAGTTGAATTTGTTTCCAAAAAATTTTTGATAACACCAGAAACATTCTAACACATACAAGAAATAACAGTTTACACAGTGTAAGAAATTTTTCTTGTGCATTTGAATTTTATTTCAATGCCATATGCTTCTAAAAAAGTAGGAGAGGTAGGTATGTATATGTGAAGAATTGTATAATATATGTTATGTTTATATAGTAATAACTGTTATATTTAAAACGGGATTTTAAAATTTCTTCATTTATTGCAGTGTTCTTTTTGCTGTTTTAATTTTTTTTCGCAAACATGAAAGATATTTCTTTTTTTTAGGGTTCTATGAAATTTTATGATGATGATTTATGACTTCTGAATATTTTTAAAACAATTTCTCTTAGATGGTTTGTAATCTTTGCATTGGGGTTTTTGCAAATTATGTATTTAGAATTTTTCACTGTGGCAGTGGGGAGTTTTAGATAGATTTTTTTCCATCTTTCACCCGATTAGAGTTAAGAGACTGCAGTTGAGAGCTATAGTTACAGCTTGAATTTAAAATAATATGATTTAATTACTTCGCTAAATTTTTACTTTGAATTTTTTTTGTTTGTGTTTCGTTTTGATTATTTAAAATTCAAAATGGATTTATTTATATTATTTTAAACAAAATAAAAATGTTTAATTTCTAGCTCTTAAACGTCAAAATTCACACACACATTTATATTGCCCTATCTGCACATGAAATGTTGCCAGGAAATTTGTTTCCTCATGTGGACGATTAAAATTTGCTCGAAAAAAAACCAGTTTGGATAGAAATGCTTCCGGAAACTTGTTTCCTCGTGTGGAAACACCTGTTACGATTCAAATAACTGCGTCACTCTTTCCATTACTGGGCTGGAATTCTGTCCCGGTGAGAAGTCCAAATAAGAATGAGAATACATTACATTATATATCAAAATCCGACTTTCTCATTCTCACGCCGAGATAGAATTCCAAAACTGGGCAAAATTTTTTTCTTTTGGATTCATTAAAATTTTGTTAAAATCAATTTTTTCTTTTGCATAATAAATTTAAATTCAAAACAAATATTCCTCAGGAGTTCACTTAATCTGTAATACATGGAAAAAGCTAAATTTCACTCTAATAACCAAAATTTTAGAAATAACTTTTATTTCAAACTTCCAAAATTTTTAAAAACAGTTCAATAAACAATAAACGAAAACCTAATACATTATGATATAAAGTTTTTCGAAATTAAACATACTTTATGGAAAAATAAATAGACGAGTTTATAAAATATTCCTTTGGGCTTTTTATATAAGATTCTGTGACAAGCCTGTAGTTTCCCGCTGGTATAACAGACGGGAAGAAAGACAAATCGATTGGATAATTTGTTATTGAGTAGTTTCCCTAAAAATAAGAAAAGTACTTTAAAATTTATTGAAAAATTACATTTAATTCATAAATATAATCCTGAATTGGGCATATAAATGGCTTATTTGAATGCATAGTTAAAGACGTTAAAACTCGTGCAGCAACTTTCGACTTGGCATTTTTTCATAAAACTCCACAAACATCTTCATCAACGTTGATTAAACTCTTATACTTACCATCACTTCCTAAAACATCTACTTTGACGCTCGCCTTTAAAGGACAAAAAAATAATATTATTAATTTAATAAAAAAATTTTTGTATGAAATTCAATACCATCACATTATCTAAAGGTTTAGTATACGTGCAACCACAATTTATTAATTGAAATTTATTTCAGACATTTTCTAAATAACAAAAACTATTTGCACACAATTCGGGCTTTGTATTACAGGTAAAATTATGCAATTTTATAGGTAGTGCTATCTGAAAAATTATAAAATAAATTATTTCTTTCCTGATGGCTAGAAAAAAACTTGCAATTTGGATGAATAAGATTATAACAAGTATTCCAGTATAAACGGATCGCATATCTCCTTGAAGTGTGTTTGAAAGTTTTAAATTATATAAATACAATAAATTAAAATAAATTTCGTACTATTTAAAATTCTAATTTTATGATAAATTATTCTGCTTTGCTGAACATGAAAATATATTTGATTTACAAAAGCTCCACAGCTTCGTATTTATTAATTAAACCTTTCATTAAAATTTTATAATATAAATTTAGAATTATTTTAAATGTTTAGTTTCATAACAAATCACTTTAATTATTAGCATTTTGAAATCATTTAGGTTAAATCTGTTATTTTATTTGCTATTTTATTTAATACGGTTCTTCTAACAGCTATTTTGAGTCTGCAGTATATAAAAAAACTGACTTTTCGTTGTTAAAAATATCAATAAATTGACACAAATGGGAAAAGCTTATTGTATCAGAAAGTTGCGTAAATATACTGAAAGTCGCATCCATATGGACCACAATTTCCCAGTTACCCATTCTCCATTTAAGCTTATACATATTATTACAATACATGGAAAGAAATTTTGCATGGAGAAATGTGTAATGCACGTTTATTTAGCATATTGCAATCGTGTATAAAATACAGCCTTTTGAAAGGCTGCATAAAAGAAAGTTTGCAATCTATTGTGAATCGACAGGTTGTCCAACATTAAAAATTCCCCTATTTATATGTCAAAAAGGAATTAAATGGTGGCATTTTTGTAAGTATATTAAAATTATTTTTTCAGGATATTTTTAACATAATATTTTGGTTTGATGCTGATTTTGGGAGTAAGCACATTGAAATTATTTTTGTGTATTTTCAACGATACAATGTTACTTTTATGACACTTTTTTTCGACATTTCCATCAAATTTCCCTAATACAGATTAATGCCAATGGAGAAACGATTTTTTCTACCGGGAAGCTAATAAAATGGAGAATGGGTATCAGTAAAATATTTTTATGACTTTAAAAACTTAACTGGTACTAGCTTAAGAGCGTAAAAATTATTGCTTATGGTAATACTTACAAAATGTCAAATTGGTAAATATGGCAGACATTTAAAGACTCAATAAATATATTGTACTGTATTGTTTTGTAAGTATGGCAGATGCTGAAGAATTAGATGAGTTATTGTTTTTTGATACATTTTCACATGAAATAAATGATGTAAGTTGTATGATAAATTATATTGAACATTAAATAACCACTCCTCTTTTTAGGAGCTTAATTTAGATCTTGTTCAGTTTCCGAAGCCAGTGTTTATAGCAGAAGTCCGAATCATACCATTGGGAGCTCGTGTCCAAGCTGATTTTCCTGGAGGTGTTCGTCTTGGCGCAACGAATCCATCTAAATTCCATATAGAATTTTTTGTAAATGATTTAGGTAAACCAGGAGCATCATCATTTGAGGTGCTTGGAAATTTTGAATATAATCAAAATGATTGTATTCATCTTGAATGCAAAAGTGATAAAATATTAACCGATGGTTTGGTCCTACGAGGATTGTATACTACTATTACTTTAGCCGTATATGGTTCACTAAGCAAAAATTTAAGTGCACCTATTGCAAGTCCTCCACTTGTAGAGGTTACAAATGAAGAAATTAATCCAATACCTGAACCGGTAATACCTAATGAAAAAATAGTAAAACAACAAGAAGGAGAATGGAGAGAAGATATTAACATACCACAAGCTACGGCTGAATTAAAGACGTTTGAACATGATAATTTTCAAACAGGTGATTATGGAGAAGGCTGTGATCAGACACAAATTACAACAGGAAGTTTTTTTCAAGCACAAAACCCAGATAGAACAATTGATGAGAAAAGATTATCAAGAAAAAAATCAAAATCTTCTGAAAGATCTAATTCAAGAAACCGTGGATATTCACCATCGAATAGTAATGATCGTGAATTTAATTCAAGACAAAAACGTGAATGGTCACGTAGTCCAGAATATCGGCATTCACGAAGAATCAAATGTGAACGTTCACGTGACAATTTAGATTATAATGAACGTGAACATAAATGGCCCAGAACACCACCTGTACATGCACCAGAATCTCCACGTCGTCCACGTTCCCCCGATCAAATGGATAATTTTTCTGAATCTGAAGAAACAAATTTGAATTATAAAACCAAATCAAAAATATCTGGGCAATCAGTACGTACATCTGGTGAAGAAATTAATGAAATAATACCAAAATCTCTAACACCAGAAGAAGTTCAGGTAACTCAACAATTTGATGAGGATACATTGTCTCAAGATGAACCATTTGAGCCAATTCTTAGTGATGAAGAAATTGAAGATGATGACAATGAAGAAGCAGAT
This sequence comes from Acrocera orbiculus, assembly GCA_947359355.1. Classification (NCBI taxonomy): domain Eukaryota; kingdom Metazoa; phylum Arthropoda; class Insecta; order Diptera; family Acroceridae; genus Acrocera; species Acrocera orbiculus. The sequence continues at coordinate 16,600,414 of OX375757.1, forward strand.
AATGAAGAACTTGAATTAGATGAAAATGAAATGGAAAGTGCTATTAAACGTTTTGATCCATTTAAAATGGATTTAATGAAATATCAAATTGATTATTCTTCAACATGTAGTAGAGATATTGATTTAGTTGAAAAAATATTTCATAAATATGAAACACAAACAAAAATCAATTCAGATGAAGAATTTCTACATTCAAGTGTTGATGAAAAAGAAAATTTTGTTTATAATTCAGAACAACTTTTAGCACATTTAAATCAAATAAATATGACATTTTATCAAAAACGAAATTACATTTTAGAAAAAATCTTTAAAAACAACGAAAAATCACTCAATTTGGCGGCAAAAATTTTAAAAATTTCTTTAAATTTTGAATGTGCTTGTTCTCAATCACAGCCAGCATATAAAATTCGTCATATTAAAATTGGAGCTAGAATGGCTGAATTATTATGTGCATCAAATGATCTACTTAATTTTATTTGCAATAATGATGTCAATTATAATCCTTTAAAGGATCTTTTTATACTTTTTGAACAAAAGTTTATGGCTTTGTCTATTAAATTGTTAATACTTAAAGGGATTTATTCAATTCTTGATTCAGAACAAGGTGTTAATATCTTTTTGAATAGTAAAATAAATGGTTATCAAAAATTATTAAGTATAATTGAAATGAATCCATTAACAAGAGCAAAATATGCAATTAAGGCAATATTAAAAAAAATAAATTTATTTGAAGCATTAGAACATATTGAAAATTTTGTTACAAAACAATTTGTTTTAACAAATCAATGCCATATTGATTCTTTTGAAAATATAAAATATTGTCTAAAAGAAGTTATTAAAGCAATTACACCAAATGCCCTAGAATATCAACAGCTTAAAAGATTTTTACCTGTATCAGAAAAATTTGAAATACCTAAAGATATTGCAGCAGAAAAAAGTTGGTTGTATACTCTTCAATCATATTTTAAAATGCATTCTTTAGCTGAATCAATTTTATTACTTTTAACAAATCAAATGAATATACCAAGTACAGTTATGGATTGTGTTTATACAGTTATAGAAAGTTTATTAAGTTGTACTGTCGGCCTAGATTATTTAGTTGATGATTGTTTTGAAACTACACAACTTTTAGTAAATGTTTTACTTGGTAATGATGAATCCAATCCGAGAGATACAAATAATGATAAAAAAGATGAAAATGACAAAGTTGTAATAAATTTACCAAAACCTTTATCTAGAGCACAACGCTTAGGAAATGAACTAGCATTCAAGGTAAATATTTTATTAGTTTTTATTCATTTTAATACAATTTAAAGTACATAGAAGTGACATCAAATGTTAATTGATTTTCTTCATATTGTTATAGAATTAATCGATCAAAAATCCGTTAAAGTTAGTACCATAACAATAAGTCGTAATGACTAATGTTGCCCGCATATATTTCCCTACTGAACTCTATTTTTGGATGTAACGATTGCCACTTTCTTAAATGAATAAAAATTCTAATTGATAATTACAATATATTTAAAAGTCATTTCATATATTTTTGCTGCAGTAGTAGGAGTAGTATGGATCAAGATCGATCTTTTGTACTCTCCGATCGACATGCAATTATGGAAAAGTCATTACTAGCTCTAGAGGCTCTTATAACAGCTCTGAATTACTTTTTATGTTAAGTTTATTGCTGCTAAGGCTTGACAAATAATTCTAATATAAGCCTTCCTGAAATCTCTTTGCGTATATTGCACTGCGACAGCCTTACTAACGAAAGCTTCAGCTTTAAAAATGTTAGGATTTCTGCCTAGAGCTATAAAAGTTCTATAGTCCAGACCAGTGATCTGTGCTCATTTTCGTAGAGTCCGTTTTCGATCGATCGTGTTTTTTTGTTATTAATACTGCTCCTAAACATAATTGAAATATTTTAGTTTTATTTTTTTTTTCTAAACTATGACGCACAATTCTAATTGAAAAAGTCTAAATACCAATTTTTATTTGAAATTAGAAATTGTTTGTTGATAAATCAGGACGCAAGTAATAAACTTGAGTTTTGGGTGTCCAATGTTCAATGTTTAAGCAGATTTGTAAAAGCTCGAATTGTCGTGATAAGTGATTATATGTGTTAAATTTGTTTTCCTATTCTTGTAAACTTTTATCATGTTTCTTAATTAATCAAACTGCAAGACTGAAAGGAAGCTCATAAATTAGATGAAAAATATTTTTAAAAAATTTGTATTTATGTATATTTTCAGGTTCAAACACGTTATCATATCAATGTTATTTCACACTCAAAGGACAACACTGATATATTAGTTGAACACTTACATGCACTTTATAGTCAAACATGTGATTATTCTGGACGTATATATACTGTTAATGAACTTACAGTTAATGGTAAAATTTTGCCATTATTAAATTTAATTGAAAAAGAACGTAAAATACAATCACAACAAGAAACTCCTGGTGTTAAAAGTAAATCACCAGTTCTTAGTTATGCTGTTGATATAATCGATTGTTGTATAAGAAATAGTCAAAATATTGAATATTTACTTGAATATGGTAGTATTATAGTGGATTTAGTTAAAAATCATGAAGTTTTTGAACCATCAGTTTCAGCAGTTTTACAAGAAATGTCCGTTTATCTAAAACCACTTGAACTTATTAATAATTTTGCATATGATAATATATCACAATTATGTGAAGTTATTAAACGTAGTACAGAATATATAACAACATTTCCAGGAGATTTAATAATGTGTTTAAAAATTTTAAAATATTTTGCAATCAATAATGAAACTTCAAATGAAGGTTCAACAAAAGAACTTAAATATCGTTATGTAATTTTACAATTTTATTCAAATGATGGTTGCAATACACTTTTAAATATATTAGAAAAATTGAATACATATTATGAACAACCTGGTTTACATGCACCAGCATTAATGACAAATCAAGCTATTCATACATGTCAAATAATTCTACCAACATTACAAATTTTACATGATATGTTAATGTTTTCAATTCAATGCCGTGATATATACTATAAAGATATAACAGCTATTGAACATTTAATGAAAACATATTCATTAATGCATTATATACCAGAAATGAGTATTGCCTATAATGATGCACAAATAATCAAAAATGAAATAATTCAAATATTTTTAACATATACACAACCTAATCCAGAAGATCAAGACTCATTACAAAAAAGTCTATGGACAAAAATGATAAATGAAATAATTAAATATATTATATCATCACCATCAACATTTATACCTGGATTACAAGCTTTTGCTGAACTTTTACCATTACTATTACCAATACAAACTACATCTGAACTTAATAATGACGAAATTAATCGTATTATTAATGAACGTAAATTATGGTCAGCTCATTTACATCCACAAAGTAATTTAATAAGTGAAATGATACAAACTATTTGTCCATCATCATTTCCACAATTAATTGATTTATTAATACGAGTTTGTTTACAATTGGCTGATCTTGCACCAAATATGACATTATTAATATCAAAATCAATTATTGAAAAAATTTTAGATGAATATGAGCTATCACCAGGAATTGGTACAATTTCATTAGTTCGTTTACTTAAATTTTTGGTTCAATTAACTGCATATCCATCAGTTAAAATTTCCACATTAACCATATTTCCTGGAAGATTATATGAACTTTTTAATAGTATTTTATGTAATTATGATAAATCTGATGCTCATATTCAATGCCAAAAAAGTATACATAGAATTTTAGAAAATTTTTTTGATTCAGATAATTCAATGATATTACCAACTTCAACTGAGAATCTTGAACTTAATTTAGCAAGTGTATTACCACCAAAAGAATTAATACCAGGAATAATAAGATCAGTTTTTACTAATTTAATAAATTTAGATATTGTTTTGGAAGTTGCTGTTCTCGCACTCAGGAATCTTATTATAATGACAGAACATGAGTATGTATTATTTTAAATTTTATCAATTTAACATGTAAAAATATTTAATTTTTTTTTTTCATTTATTTTAGCATTACCTTTTATTGTTTATATAGTGTACTTGAATCTAAAAAGGAACAATTCCAAAAATGGTTAAAAAATGTTAGTGTATCAATGGAAAATTTTACAAATAATCAACTCTTAATTACAATTCTTCTATTTTTAAAATCTTTAACATATATCGATGAAACAAATACAGACAATACACTTCCTAAACGAACATATAAATTAAATGTATCTCAATTTATTTCAATTATTGGATGGACTAAAGAAAATAATTCAGATCATCCATTAAATAATATCAAAGAAAAATTAATAAATAGTGATGAATATAATGAAGCAAATGATCTAGTCCAAGATTTAAGTTATATTTTTCAAATGCTTGAATCCTATGAATTTAATGAGATAAATGAAAAATATGATTTCCCAGAACCTTGTTTACCACAAGCTGAAGGTATTGTTACACAATATTTATCAAGACCAATATTTAATATATATGATTCAAATGATGAACAACAATTAAATATACAATTTTGGTTAGAACCTATACGACTTGAAACATTAACAAATGAAATACTTACAAAATTAGAACGAATTCCATGTGATTTAACGGAAACAGTTAAAAATTGTTTACCACCAGAAACTAATTTAACATCTGATTGTAAACGTATATTACATTTATCTGCATCACCACAATCAAATCGTGAAAGGACAGCAACTGCTCCATGTTTTCGAACACGACGGGTTGAAGTTGAACCAACAACAGGTCGTCCAGAAAAAAAATTATTTATAACACCGGTTAGAGGACGTGGATATCCAAGAACACCGCCATCGCGTGGTGATTTATTTAGATCACGTCCACCAAATACATCTCGACCCCCATCATTACATGTTGATGATTTTTTAGCACTTGAAACATGTGGTGCTCAGCCAACTGGACCAACAGGTTATAATAAGTTATCTAGAGACTTGATAAGTATACGTGGAACAAGAATTACTAGAACTAGAGGTAATAGAATGACATCAACCCCTGGTTATAGGTAATAATTTTTCATAATGAAAATTTAATTATTGAATAATAATTATTGTTATTAATTTTTTAAAGAACTGGTTCACCAAATACATGGGCTCATGTTGCTGTTGATCCAAATGTAACTCCGCCGCCTCCACAACATTTTAGAACTGCGACATCAGAGCCTGTTGTATCATCTCATTTTAGTGGCGAATCACATTATACTCAGCCACATTTTGGGACACCAAACATTAGATCGAGGGGTAGAGGACGTGTGCGAACTTTTATTAGATGAAATTTATTTTTTCATACTTAGGCTTAATTTACCTATAAAGAAATCTAATCAAAACATTCAAACTAACGAAATGTTTAAATCTAAAAATATTCGAAAGAAACAGAATCAAAATGTTTACAATTGAATATAAGTCGAAGAATTTCAAATTAAACAGATTGGCAGATATTATTCAAGCTAGACAGATCGCTGTAATCGTTTTAAGCAAGAATTAATTCTAATCAAAAATACAGTCTTAGTTAACATGCGTTTAGTTTGGTAAAACTAAAACGCAAATTTAAATTTTATTAGTGTACAATACTTTGTGGCAAAAAATAATTAATGTCAAAAACTTTTTATAATACATTTTATTTATGAAAACTCGTCTTTTTCCATTATTTAACAGTTTTCAAACTTTCTGCTTTTTAGAAATAAAGAAAATAGCTGCAGTACGGATTATGAAAATCGAAAACACTACACTTGTCTATCTTAACAAAAAACAACTAGTTCCTTTCCTCATTGCTGCAACTAATATATCTAGCCCTCTTTGTTCCGCTGAATTAAATAAATTCTTGCATTTATTATACTTCCTTTGGAAAAAAATAGGTAAAAAAAATCAATTAAAGAAAGCTACTTTTTAGTCATAACGATTAGTTTCTCAGAGAAAATACCAATTAATTAATTTAGTTCGAAAAGGAAACTAAAAGAAGCTCTTTAAGCTTGAAAAAGATATAATTATGCCTACTTTTCCATCATAAGCACAAAATAATTTCTCGAGAAGCAAATTTTCTCTACTGGGTAGTCATAAATAAGTCTTGAGGACATAATCCTTGAATAAATATAAAAAATGTTGAAAAATTTTTTTTCCAAAAAGATGAATTTCATTTGCAAAAAGATGAACTCCGTTTGCAAATGGCTGAAATTAATCTATAAAACTTAAATAACACGTTCTGGTTTGTGTAAAAAATCATAACTTTTATGATTTTTTCGATAATTATCATAAATAAAAATGAAATTTAATAATTCAAAAAATACAAACTTTTAATTGAAAAAATTATAAGAATAATTAATAAAATTAATAAAAATTCATGCATAGAATAAACTGTTAAATGAATTCTTAAATTTTGTTAACTTTCAATAAAAAAAAAGAGCTTATTTTGTTCTATTGTCCCAGGGATCTTGGGTAATTCCAAAAATAAAATGCCTTTCATATTGCGGAAAAATGTTTTATAAATGAGCAATACATAAGAGTTTGGTATAAAAATAATAAAAACTAGTCGCGTATGTGACTAGCAATAATTGCAATAATAATTGAAAACAAAAATACTTAAAAAAGGTTTATTTTGTTCAAAATCTTCATTTTCAGTTTCAGCGCCTTATTTTACATTAGAAATAACATTGCAAAGTATCAAGGCTACAAATCATTGTAGCTAAATGTTATGGATAAAATTTTGTTGGGATTTTAATTTATAATAAAAACCAGGCTTTAAAAGAAGAAAAGTCTTATCTCTTACAATATTTTTAAAAACAAATAGTTGCTATAGTATAATATCACTATTGACATCAAAATGTTCATTGCTTCGTTATATCCTTTGGTGACACAATTTCATTTATAAACCAATTGTCACCTGTCACCATTATTGAAATAATGTTTTGTTTTTTATATACTTGCAACGTACATTCTCGTCAAATTAAATTTATGTTTCCTACAAATTTACATAGCTTCCTTAAAATTAATATTTTAATATTATTTATTTATTTCTTTGTTTTTGTTGGTTTTTTTTTTTTTTGTTTAAATTTTATTGCAGTTAGTTTATTATCAAAATTCATTTACAAAACTTAATTAATTTAAATATAAGTCTATGATCTATTCAATTATTTCATATATTATTAAAAATTATTTACTTTATCAACCATAATTTCAATATTGTTGTGGTAATTGTTTTTTGTTGTTGTTGCTGATGTTGTTGTTGTGAATTTCGATGGGGATTTATTTATAATTAATTTTGGTGCTATTTTTGTGTGTCTTCTTTTAATTATTTTTTGTTTTTTTTTAACCATTTTGTTATTGTTTAGCCAAAATATTGAGAATAATATACAAATTAATAATTTTTGTGTTTCGCTGATTATCATAATTTTTGATAAGTACTATGTAAATTGTATTTTTGGATTCAATAAAAGCATTAAAAATGGCTTTTTGTTTAAAACAAAAACAATTTTTTTTTGTTAAATAATGAAAATTTTTTATCTTCAATTCTAATCAATGTAAAAATCTAATCTAATCTCCAGGATGCTCTGGACAGCAACGATTCACATCAAACCATTTATCTATGCATCTAAAATAATTATAAAAAAATTTAATTAAATAGTTTATAGATTGAAAAATAATTATTTTAAATAATATAATACCCTTTATGATAAACACAAAGACAAGGTAAGCGCGCTATAACATCTCCAGGATTTAGTTCTTCTAAGCATATTACACATTCCCCTTTTGCGTCAGTTAAAACATCCTCTGCAAAATTGTAATGAAATATTAGTTTAAAATATAATAAGAATAATAACATGTTAATTTATTTAACTAATTTCTTGATGCTTTCCTGTTATTCACATTAAAAATAATACGAAAAAACCGTTCTGATTCAAGCAACAGAATTTTTGTAATATTTCAAATAGAAAGATATTAAGCTAATAAAAATATTTGTATTAAAAGTCGGTAAGACTTTATACCGGACCATTTAGCACATTTTTTAAACGCGCACAATAGAAAATGGCAAATCATTGTGTGAACCTCAAAAGAAGTTTTTCAACAATTTTTAATCAATATCAGACAATTTTTTCTGAATCCTCCTAATGACCAGTTTTTACAAGAGAAGAATACATAAAGGGTGCTCACTTTTCATAAAACACAGAGCTAAGAAGCATAAGAAGGATCTTAAAATTGTGGAGAGCGACTATAAAACTTATTTTCGGTTCTTGTAGAAGGAAATTTTTGTTATATTAACTCCGAAAATTCACACAGCCGCATTAATAGATTTTCATTCATATGTATGTACACAAATTTTTTACGAAAAATTTTTCCTTCCATGTCAAAGAAAAAAGTTATTCTTTTAGACAAACAAATAACTTAATTTAATTTTTGTATATTAAAATAGTATATAAATTGATTTTGTAACACAAATGGGCAATAATCCCTAAAAATGATACAAAAATTGCACCACTATTGGCAAATTTATTTCATTTTAAGGAAGTGTCAAACTACAAACGGTACTAATTCAAACAGCATTAAAATTTAATGTTTAGTTAACAAGTTTTAATGGTTTAAGTCACACTATTCTTCTTATTTTCATAACAATAAGCTCGAGACGATTAGATTTGATTAGATTTATTTATGCTTTTGATATAAAAAATATCGCCATACTAAAGAACTTGGTTTAAAAGGATAAACTGGTCTCTACTTTATCAAAAGCAGGTGTAGAACCTTGGTTTGTTGACTTCCAGCTAAATCGTTGATTTGGAAATATTAAAAAAAAAAAAAAAAAGTCTGAAAAGTAAGAATAAAACAGGAATAAAAGAAACTTATTACTAATAACGAATACTTTATCGGGGAAAACATCAATCAATTTTGTAGGGAAACAAAACCAATAGTAGCCGTTTTGGCTAACATTTTTGTTATGGTTCTATCCATACAACCCGGAATCAAATCGGCAGACAAACCAATGAAGAGCAGCACCATATTATTTGTCTATTGACCATGCTCAGAGAGGAAAAACTATAACCGGTGAATATTTTATTGCGTAAAATGCATTAGCAGAATGAAGGCAAAAAATGGCTTTATATGAAAGAAAAAATGATGTCAGATATATGTACATATGATAAGTTATCAAATGAAATAATAAAATCACACAAATTGTGTTGAGTCCATCGCATTTACAAGATCTTGCCTGTAGTAACGTGTGACTGTTTTCAACAATCTTAAAAAAAAAAATATTACAAGTTGAAGAGATTTGGTTTAAATAAAAAAGTAATAACCAAAACTGAGGTTCCATAAAAGATAAATTAATCTACGGCTGGAGAAGCGCTCTTAAATGTTGATGAAAAAAGTTAAATTTTTTTTAGCTTCGGGACTTACTGTCGGAATTGTTTGTATGCGAAGGAACTCTGATAACAAAAGTGAATAAAGTTAAATAAAATTGAATTTAATTTTTGCTAGACATCAATAATTACAGGAAGCCATATTTTCACTCAAAATGAAAAAAAAAAACAATAATTTTTATGTAGTAAAATTTCTACAGCGTAAGAAAATTTATTTGACCAATTTCCACGGTAATGTCCTAGTTAACAAATTGGTAACAAATAAAATACTTTTGAGCATTAAATATTAAAGTTAAATTTTCTTACCGTTATATGAAAGACGAGGTTTTGTTAGGCACATAACTAAGTGACATTCAATGTCATTTGGTAAAACAAATTTGCTGCATACTGGACATTTTATCCCTGAAACAATAAAAATAAGAGTTTAGTTTTACTAATAACAAAAAAAAGAAATATTTTCTTAATTATTAAAATATAAATTTATAAAAATAAGTTTCTTGCAAATTTATTAACCTAACAGTAAGATCTTATGACCTAGATTCGATTTTACTAAATACTCTGTCATATTTATTTATTATTGAGTAAAATTCTTGTAGATTTAAAGCTAAACCATATATTCGTGCCTTTGACAACTTGACATTATTCTCGCTACTAAAATTTAGAATTTCAAGATAAGAGCACTAGGCTCGAAATAAAAAGGCTGCAGGCTGCAAAAAACCAAGAAAAAAAGCAAAAGTATGTACTCAATTTGAAAAAGAAATTAATAATTTCTCTCGAATACAGATTTTTTAAATAAAAGCAAATTTTAAAATTTGTGTCATACTTTTTATGTGTTTAGTTTTTTAATTATTACATATTAACACATTTTCACTGAAAGTGAAGAAATAAGAATTATTGAAGCAATATCAAAAACTCTGTTTGACCTTGAAACAGGAAAACGCTGTTGGCCAAAGCAATCAAGTGTTACAGCCCTTTAACCAGTTATATTAAACGAATACATTTGACATTTTGGCAAACATACATAAAAAACTTTCCAGTTCCAATTAATTTAATGCATCGAAATTGAACTGGAAAATTCAATGGACCAAAAAATTAGGTTAAAGAAGCAAATTTAGAATTTCTAGTAAAGTTTAAGAAATTTATTTGGTCCTGGCTGAATTGAGTCATAACTTCTCATGACCCATGACGTTTTCAACTTTACTGAAGAAATTGTAAAATTTTAGATGTTTGAAAGCCGTATTACTCGATCCTTTGACTATGTCACCCTTTCAAAAGAAATTATCATTATAGACGGCGAGAACGGGATACCTAAGCTGTTAAAATATTATGAAAATATCGTGTACTAACTTTAATTAAGGTTAAAATAAATTAAGTTTATCTTAATAAAGTGAATGTAAGACTCCTTAAAAAAATATCCAAGGACACAAGTATTTTGAATTTCTAAAAATAAGCTTGATTCAACCAAATATAATTGACAGAACGGAAGAATATTTTGAACCGGGCAGAAAAGGTTTTTAACAGTATACCGGAATTAAAAATGGGGAATTTAGGCTACAAAATATAAACTGCCTATAAAATCAAAGCTATTTACTTAAATATTTATATTTCCTTTACTATTGTTACAGTTAGGCTAAAAAAAAGTCGCGTGTTTTAACAGCAAAATATTATAATTAAGTTTAAAAATTACAATAAAATGTTTTACTATGTTTTTTGTTGTTTAGCATACAATATTATTAGCTATTAGTCTGGGTTATAATTTGCATCCCTCACACATGATTTATTCAAAACGGTTGTACTCAACTAAAATAGAGTTGAATATGTGTACATGTCAAGGGTATTGCTAATCAGGAAAAATAAATAATTCATAGAGAGTATTGTAATTTTATAAAAGGATAGCATGAGAAATTATTATATGAGGTCATATAAAGTAATCGTTTTGTTTTGTGTCTGTTTTATTAAAATATTAATAGAATTTGAACAGAAATATTTATACCTAAAAATATTTGTGATTTTCTATTTTTGAAAAATCCTAACTATAATATGACGTTATATTCATACTATCATTGCTACTATTCGCTTTTTTGACAGATAAAATTGTCTTGAAATTTTTTATTATGAAATATAAAAAGACGAAAATAAGTAGAACAAATTTTTGAGATGTATTTGTTTTTATGTCGTTCATTAAATGTTTCCTCTTGATTAGGAATAGCGCTATTTGGTTCGCTTTTTTTTTTAGATACTATTTAAATATCGATCACAACTAAATTTTTTAATTTTTGGGAGGTACTACACCAAAACAAATTCATGAACTCTTAATTTTCAATAAGAATTACAGGAAAATGGATTGTGAAATTTTAAAGGGAAAGTCAATGCGATGGAAGTTCGCATTAGAACGATTGGATTCAGTTGAAACTTAGGCAATGTGAGTTATATTTTAGCTAAAGTTTCGAGATTGAGACAGCTTTTTATAGATCAATATCACACTTACTAACAATGGCACAAAACACATTTTTCATACTTAACAACAATTGGAATTTTTTCTTTTAAAAAAAAGGATCAAAAATTTTATACACTTAGGTCTACCAAAATGATCAATTTTGGAGTGAGTTTTGAATCATTTTATCTTCAAATCCATAAAAAGAAAAAAACCTCAAATTATTACGGTAGGCTTTTAAGCCAGTTGGATGAAAAGATTTGCCAAAAAAAAAAACTTGGTTTACAAAAGTGAAAAAAAAATTTTTTTTCCATTATAACAAAGCACATTCTTAAACAGCTCAGAAGTCATCACTAAAAACAGTAAATTAAAGCCGAAGTTGTGACACTGACTGTTGAATTCTTCCATTACTTAAAACCATGCTTAGGAAACATTTGTAATTTTACAATAATAACTTCCCCATTTCATCTAGGAATCCTGTCTGTTTTTGTCAAGTCGCAGATTATATTTAACACGTTCCTGCTATTGCTCATATTTGCATTTCATGGCATCAGACATCCCCCTAATTCTTAGTCTCTCATCTGAGATATGTCTAAAGTACATAATGTGTGTACCAGTAGCAGTAGTATTTACCAACAATTGAAGAGCCGTATGGAGCCTGCTTTAAACTAAAGAACATGGGAAGTATATAATCAGCATATTTGCCTGTATTTAAATACTCATTGAGCACCAAACAAGGATAATCTTATGAAAACGTTTTCCACAAACAAAAAATATAATATAAAATTTGAAAAATGTATTTTAAAATGTCATTAGAATTAGAGGTTAAAGTTGTTCAAGAAAAATTTCTTCTAAGATTAAGTAATAATTTGGCTCAGAAAGATTTGCAAACTTAAGGATGATAAATAGTTTTGGGTTATTTCTGAATATTTATAAAGTAAGAATTATACCTCAGAAATTTAAAATATAAAAATGCTTTGTTTAAAACAATATTTTATGTAAGGCTTTTATTTTTTGTCTTAAACCTGCGATACCTTTATCAGCTTTCAAAAGGCTTTCCAAAAAGCTTTGCGATTAAGATTGTGGTCCATATGAAAGCGACTTCAAGCAAATCAAGCATTCATTATGCTTCAAGTGTCGATTAATTCCAAATAAAAAATAAATATTTCTAGTCGCTTAAAGTTTTGCAAATTTAAGAAGACGCTTCCATAACGACTGCAGCCAAAAAAGCAGGAAGTTTAATAAACTATAATTTATGACTCAATTATTCATTTTGAAAGTTAATGACTTAAAAAGAAATCAAATTAAGTGTTGTTTCGGCTAAAAATGTTTACATTTTTAGGGTATCGTCAAAAATTTGACATTTTGGCACGTATTAGTCCTAAATTATCGATCCATTACAATTAAGAGTAGTTTTGAGAGTTTTTTCTTAAATTTACAAAACTACTTTAAAAAAAAAATTTTAATTTTCTTTTATTATTTTTAATTATAGTTTATTTCACCAAAAAAATATTATTTCCTTCTCATACTCAATTTTGTAAAATTTCACAACTCTTCACATTTATCTCAGTCATTAATAAGACGAGTGAGTCTCTTCCTTGTGATATTTTTCTGATGCAATAACACAGAAAAACTAATTTTTTAAATTATGATACTTAACACTTTTGGTTTACTTAGCACAGTTTAACCTGCTAAGTAAAAACTGAGCATGCCGAACGTGAATTAATTATTAATTTTCGTCTAAGTATTCTATTAACGGTAATTTCTTGAAAGAGTTTTGCACTTTACAATAAAAAATTTAAATTCAAACGAAAAACAATACTAATGAGATTAATCCAAAGATATTTTCGATTTTGTGTAGCTTCCATTAATATTTTTTAATAAAAGTTTTTATATTTAATTTTAGTAAATATCATTTTGAGATTGAGTTTTTTATTTCATTTTGTTTTTCAAACTATACGAAATTTAATTCTTTTTATTAATAATTTACCATATATTCGACGCCTTTGCTGAAAATAGTAATATTGTGGTTCAGTCTGATCATCTGGGATGCAAGTTCCAACAATTGTTCCCATTTTGTATATTTTAGTAAATTTTTATATATGTTTTTTTCTATTTTAAATTTTTGTTTGTAACACTTAATAAATTAATAATTTCACTAGTGAAAACTTCAAATCAGTTGGCAGGTTTTGTTATCAAAAAAAATAATATGTTTATCACTGAAATTAATTAATCGAATTGATACTCTTAATATTCACATTTTGACAAGGTACTAAAGGTCGCTTGATAAGTTTTGAGAATAACCAAAGAGACAAAAAAAATTTCACCAAAATAATTTTATTGTTTTCGGATAATTTTACTTTACAATTTATGAACTTTAGCATATGCCCAAATCGTTTGATATATGTATATAGTAACCTACCGAATCCAAAGAGAACATGCTAAAAATCTGCTTTTTTAAAGCTTCAAAAGTCAAATCAAGCAATGTAAAACACTATCCCCGGAATTTCTTCTACACGCCAGGAAATAAAAATAATTTGTTAGCTGCCAAGTAAAGTCATGACTATACCCCAAATATCTCATCAATTGAATTCTTCTCTCCTTCATTAACACATTTGTTAGAGAAGTTTAAGACAAACGAAAATTAATGTTATCATGATTCAGGCTAATTTGGTTTCTCGAGGTTTTTCTTTAGGAATTGAGGAAGTTTTGCAAACAAACAAACGTAGGTTTATTAAAAACTTACAAACAAAGTTGGTGACCAAAGACCATTTTTATCAAAGGAACAGACCGTAGATTTTCTTTTGGAACACTTCTTGTTGGGGGCACGTATTCCATGTACACTCAAAGGGCTGAATTAAATTTGCTTTTAGGTTCGTATGCGTAGATCCAAAATCTACTGACAAAATATTCACACAATATTCCGTTAGGCATTTTTGTGACCGCCTTGACAGCGATAATTAACTAACATTTTCACTGGAAAAATATAGTTTATAATTTTTAACTAATTTTATTTAATTAAAACGATTTGTCATAAAAAATGACGCATTAAAAATATAATAAAATTAGTTAGAAAGAATAAATTATATTATATTATAGTCACGTGTCCTAAATGTCAATCTAGACATAGCATGCCTGTTTGACACGCTGTGTCGCACCATTTTCAAAACATAGAGTTAGTCTCATTACCTCGTAGGGACATAAAACTGTGTCATATTTGAAATATATTTAAAAATATCGACTTTGCTGTGCCTCAAATGTGTCAACTATTTTTTACCAAGAAAAAAGCATATTGTGAACGAAATAAAAGGGGAGGCATAAACTATATATACATACTACACATATACTACCTTGATCAAAAAGTTCAAACGCATCAATGTGACAATTTGAATTTTATGTCACCCCAAAATCTCTAGGGCTACGTTTGGTACATTGAATAGAAGCTTTTAGTGGTAACCACAAAAAAAAGAAGCTATGAAAATCATACCCCACTCCTCAACCCTCCCACTTCGCTAGCGCTAAGAGTTATCTACGCCATTAAATTAAATTTATTTTTTATTTAGTATAAATACGTCTGCATTTTTATAAGGGCTGACTTATTGAAACACTATCCATTTTGTAAAAATAAACAGTTCCGTAATTAGCTGTTCAAATATTTTATATATTTTCATAAATGAAGCAATGTTTTAATTCTTGGTTCCCTTATCTAATTGAATATCAAACATGTTTTACATTTAACATTGCTTTAACCTTCGATTCACCTTTTTTACATTAATATTTTATGAATAATGTTATACCTTGTCCATTTAGATTACCTTTGTATATTTATGTAGTGCAATTGATACCAATCGAAATTATTTCTAATTGTATTTACCTAAATCAATAGTTCATATAAACTATTTTTAGTTAAAGGTTAACTTCAAAATTTAGATTTTCGATCTAAAACTTGTTATCCTCTTATCTTGCAATAAAAATTTATGTTTATATTTTATGGAAAATAATTAAACCTAACAATAATTAAAATTGCAGATTAAATTGAATATTTTGTTTTGGTAGATAAACAAAAAATAATTATGTATTTACATTTATGACGAAATTCTAAGTGAAAACTCTTCATGAAAATTTAGTTTACACTGCAGACTCGGTACTATTCATTTCAACAACTCTACAAGGATTTTTGTTTTTTGTTTTTCTTCGTTGAATCTATTTTACACTTGGAGCTATAAATGGCATCATTGCAGCAGACTTACTAGTTATGCTTACTCCAATGTCATTTTCTTAGTAATTAGTGCCAACAAAAGCAGATTTAAGTGTGCAAGAAATATTTTCAGTTGTAATTGTTTGTATAAAATTTAACACATTTTATTTAAACTTTAATTCATGAAACTTACTGACTTGATCTATTAAGACTATCGATTTTTATAGGCCATTCTCTAATCAATCGAAAAAATCATTTTACCTGTACTTTTATATCACCAAATAGTAAGCAGCCAAATGCAACTGATCTTAAATTATTTTTATAGATAAAAAACGCAAAAAATAACGGGTTATAACAAAGTGTTTGAAAAAAAAAATTTGAGAGTGAATGCGAAACCAGAAATAAAAAAACCTGATGACATGAGCCGGCATAAAATTTAGCTAAACCTTAAAAAATATTAATATAATGTTTTATAAAATGTGAATTTTACAGAAAAGAGGAAGACTTCCGCCCTAATTACGCCCTAATTTCGCTATTCGTTACTTTAATGTAACTTTTCGTGATCCTGATCGTTTTATGTACTGACTCTAACGAAAAGGAAATTTGACTTCAAATAATTTTACTTAGCTTTTTGTTTATTTTTCTCCATTTAAATTGCAAGTTGGCGAGAAAATAGTCTTGTATCTATGCTGTAGTCCTATTTTTTTAGTTTTTGGGAAATTTATTGTGATATGAGTTAAGTTTTTTTCTTTATTTTCATTGGTTTTAATTTTGCATACATACTTGGAAAATAGTAAGATTGAAAAGGTTTTCAATTTAACCTTTGGAGGATTTTTTCTTTATATTTCTAAACATAGATATAAACTTTTTGGTGGAAAAAGCTTAAATTTATGGACTAATTTTTTTATTTGGGACAAATTCTAAATTTCCACAGAGTATTTTTAAAATTTTTCCAAAGAGAAAATGAGGTTCATTTCAAGTACTTAAAACTTATTTCAGTTTAAATTGTTAAAAAATAATTTTCAAATATATAAAACCGTAAAATATAAGAAAAAATAAATGCCACCCACAATCAAGTACTAGGATTAAGTTTAAAAAGTCAACGAACTTTTATTTTCTCAATTAAAGCACAAGAAAACAATTGTTAACATTGCTTCCAAGTAATTATTATGGAATAAAAATTGCAAACAGCCTCATACAACCATGAAAATCAGGATAAGAAAAAACTTTTGTTAAATAATGAAAACATTTATGATTTATGTATTTCAAGAAATAAAATTTTTTCTTTTTTCAGTTAACAATTTGACGTATTTAACAAATTTTTTAAGTAGAATAAATTAGACGGCGCCGTAAAAAGGTTTTATATAGGATTAAATCCAAATTTGTAAAATTTAGTATAGTCAAAGATAAACTTTTCGTAGTGTTTAATACATAACAACGAATATAAGTTTTTAATTTTGGACATTGAAAATTTTGTGTTAATTAATTTTCCTAATTTTTCAAATTATTTAATTAGCACAATTCACACAAAGTTGACAATTTGAAAAAGAAAAAACAAATTTCTAATTACATCTAAAATATAAAAAGGATATACAAAATTTCACAAAACATTTCTTTTTAACTAACACATTTAAATAGCTCAAATTCACATAAACATTAAATTTCACTTATTTTTAATATTTTAATAATAACAATATTAAATTTAGTTTTTAAAATAATATCATTTGTTGCACAATTTAACCATAACGACAAAATACTTAAATAACAGAATAAATACGAACTCGTACACACAATGACTCTTCAGAGACTGACATGCGTTTACAAGTGAAGAAAATTTGTTTGATCCTTTTTTTTTTTTAAGAATAATCAAGAATCCTCTTTCCTCCTTTTGCTATACTTATCTCATGGCAAAGTTAGTTGAATTTATTTTATTGATTGCGTGTAGCAAAGCTAATTTTAATAGGAACACAAGAAGCCTTTGTTGAATGAATATTTTCCTGCTAAATCGGTAAACATTATAAATCCTTTGACCTTTGAACTTTTCAAATATTAATAAACAACAATTGTGAAATGCTTTTTGGTTATTGCTTTGTCTAAATTTCATATGATGATGATGCCATGTAAAATATTATAAATATATAGAGCAAATGAAAGGATAATTGTTTATTCACAAGTTATTGATTTGCTCATGACATAGTTTTTTTTTTAAACTGTGTACGTGTTTAGCAAAATATTTCTTTAAACTAATAATTTCCACTGAACGATTAAAGTGTACGGTTGATGCGTTGTTTCATTATCCTTTTTATATGTATTTGGTTTAAAGTTTCTTTTTATGTTTTTGTTGTTATTTTGATTGCTTATCATGATGATATATATGTATTTTGTATGCTAAAGTATTTATGCAGAGTAAAAACAAAAAATTCAAATTTCTAAATTTATGTAACATGAGTATGTTGGGGGGGGGGGCTGGTAAGAGCAGGAAGAAAAAACATGGGAATAGATTTGATTAAGGAAAATAAATTTTATTCATTGTGTTTTGTATTCTTTTTTAGTTGATTTAATTTGAGATATGCACATGTAATAATTTAGAAATTCCTTGGAATAAATTATTTTGTTGTTTTCCATTTTTTAGTTGAGGCAAAGTTTTCAATTAAAATAAAAAATTATTTATGAAATTTTTGTCTTACAGCCAAAAATATTTTTGATGTTGAATGAAACACAATCTGAAAAGTTTGGAGGCTTAAGAGGGTATCCGATTTTTCTTTTTTGCATATTTTCATAGTTTAATCCTTTAAGAAAATGTTCCTAATAGGAACAACCGAATCATTTGAAATTTGGTACAGAGTTTCTTTATTAATCGAACTACGAATGGACTACAATCTGTCCATTAAAAACGCACAACTACAGACTTATTGAAAGTTTCCAAAACTCCAAAAGTTTGCATTGCCTTTTACCTTCCTCAGCTGGCCCATCAACTTTGAGAACTTTTGTGGATTTTTTTGATATTTTTCTCAAATAATTACAACATTTATACGAACAGAGCATTAAGTACAAATAATATAAAATTTTAGAGATAGTATTTTTGAAAAATAATTCGGATATATCATAAGAGAAAATATGCCTATGTCAGCTCTGGGTCTATTTAGGTTACATGTTATCTTTGCATGCCAGTTTTGTTAGCTGTTGTTTTTTGAAATAAATTTAAAAAGAAAGAAAATAAAAAACTTTTAGGGAACTATAATTTTAATTGTCTATACTGGGGTCCCCCTATCGTTTTCATGTTAAGATTTTTTAGAATATCATTTTTTAGCTATCAACCCACTTGATTGCCCCTCTGAATTTCATCAACACCAACGAATGAGCACTTATAGACAAAGACTTGTCTAAGCCCTCCATCAGAACAATAAAAAAAAAACTGATATTCATAGTTATTATATTTGCCACCAAATGTTAATGAGTCCGTTAGTCTCAAATAAATTGGTACATAGCATGAATTGATGTCTAATTACCGCTAGAAGAGAAGATCAAAAGAAATTTGTTTCAATATAATCTGATGTGTGACGTAAAATGACATGTGTGAAAATAATTACATAAAATACAATTTTGATAACATTTAACAGTTGGAATTTTTATAATTTCCTATTTGTCATTAAGACAAGAACAGTGCGAGCAAAAATCTCCATTTTTAGCAAGCAGTCACCTAACACGGCTAGTGATCGTTAGGTATTACCTTTATTTATATCCTTAAAAGGACATAAATTAATACCCTTTTTTAGCTTTAACTCTACTAAAATTTGATTATTATTAAGTACACCCAACTAGACGTTTAATATATTTAATATTTAGTAATTTTTATGATTTCAACACTTAAAAATGTTTCCTGTGATCCGTCTTAACTTTTTCTTCGAGTTTTTTATTTGAAATTTTATATAGTATAATATCATTATTTGTTACGAATTTAATTAAATTTCAAATTAATAAAAAGTTCTGTCAACATAATTTTAATAACCTAAAATAATTGATTGATAGAAAAGGTCATTTATATAAAATAAAAAATAAAACAAAAATTGTTTTCAAACACTTTAAAAAACAACTTCCGCTAAGATAATGCTATTGATAATCTTTAAACAAAAGATATTAAACAATATCAATTATATTTTTTTGGTGGCGTCCGCAATTTATTTTGATTAAAATTTTAAGAAATCCTAAAATCGTTAAATAAATTTAATCAATGAGTGAGGTGCTTTTTGTTTTCAAAGTAATCTTAAAAATTTCTATGGTTTTAATTCTACCTTTAAAAAATTTTTCCCTTAACTAAGTTCCACCTCCCTTTTCTTTCTGAATAGGTCAATAGACTTACAATTGCTATTAACGTTGACTAAAAATTTCTAAACAAACATTCAAACATTTTATAATTCTCAGCAATAGATTTCATTATAATTCTACTTCCTTGATTAATATCAATTGTGTTTGTAATAAGCGTGTCACTGTGTAATCCAATTTATAATTTTAGGTTTTGGTTGTTTGTTTACTGTAGAAATTTTTCGGTTTGAGTCTTGAATATAAGTTCCATAGAATATGAAAAATTATATATATTGCCTTTCAAGGTTATTTATAATATCATGTCACGTCATTTATAATCAGGTTAAGATACTGTATATAAGGCTAAATATAATTCATAAAATTACATGTTTAAGATGTAAGATTTAAAAGGGAGAAATTGAATTTGCTTTGAAAATCAGGCCAAGAATATAAGAGTACGGAAGTAAATTTGAATCATATTAAACAGAAATATAAAGCTTTAATAGAAAGTGATAGAACCTTAATTATTACTCCAGGGCTTTCCTTTTGTAACTATTTTCTCTTTAATCATTTTTAATGATTTTATCTTTATTAGTGGTGTATAAAACTTTTAGTTTTTCGAAACTTTGATAGAAAGGCCAAATCAGCAGGCCAAAAAGGCCTGCCAATGGATAAGGTAGACAAAAAATATTGATAAAGGACAAATAAACATATTCATTCCTATCAGAGCCAGTGTACAAGTATCACATTACTGATTATAGGCACGAAAATAGGTAAGTAAAGGTAAGTAAGTAAACATGAAAAGACTTCCGAACATTGACTAAGGCCTTCTATTAGGCAAATATTAGGCTAACCCAAATTTGTTATGTCTAATTATTTCGAAACCCTCACAATACAAAATATAAACGGTTTACTTGAAATTTATTGCATAGCAATTTTTTGTTACCAATACTACAAATTTCCCGATAAAATTGAATATGGTTTTATTTTTATGATTCAGAGTGATATAGCGAGAATAATGTCTTATCTACTGTAGAATGAAAATTATAAGAAAAACTTATGTTGATAAAATTGATGAAGTGATATTAAAGCAAAACAGACAGCACAACTACTCATATCAGGCAAGAAAAAAGTGTGAATCATAAAAATTTTGATCAAGTTAGCATTAGGTGTAAAATAGAAGGACTAGAAGCTTTGTTATTTTTTGCCTAAATATCGCCAAATTAGGCATATCCAAAAGAAGCCAAATTAAACTACTCATGTTCGCCAAAATGGACTCTAATAATAAATCTAAGCAATCCTTATAAGGATTTAACAGTTAACTTGATTAAGAATAATGACATTATAAGTCAAATGTAATAAGTTTAAACTATGTGTGGACTGTGACTAGGCTAAATATCTAGAATTTAAGTAGTGTACAACTTATACCGGAGAAGGCCAGGGAAAAGTCATTCATGGACCCAAACAAAATTATTAGATGCACATTAACTTACATATTTATGTCTCTGGTCTTAGACAAATTTGTTTTGTACAAACACTCACATCCTTTTAATATATTAAAAGATAAACTCGTAACGAACGTAAATAAACTTTACTCATATGCCTAGTAAAATATACTTTTAAAAAATTCTTGAATTACCTAAATAACTTTTACTCAACAGAATTTTTATTTGCCTTCATTTGACAAAGAAATGATGTCTCTAAAAATCTTTTTTATTCTTCTTAAAAAATTCGAACTAAACTTTCAAGACATCATTGCTCTTTTTGGTCCATTTAAGGCTAGAACAGTATCCATTTTTTGTTAAGAATATGATTAATAAATTTTATTAATATCTCAAGGAGCTTAATCTTAGGATCAACGAAATAAATTTTTGGGGATTTTTTTTTAAGCTATATCAGATATCTACTTTATTTGTCAACCAGAGCGCCTGAAAGACTCCGAGTAATATCCACAAATCAAACTGATAACTTGATTTTTTTGTTTTTCGTCGAATATGACTTTTCAAGGCATTCCTGAGCTTTTGTCCAAAAATAATGTTCATTCATTTCACAAAATACTAAGAGAAACATTAATTAAGTACAAATTATTGAATTAACATAAAATGTTTACGATTTTCGCTTCAGTGTATGGATTTTTGGAAATAATATTTATGTTTTAGTCGTGGGACTATTTAAGTCACATATTATGTGGCTTTTTTCTTTTAGTTTTAATTTGACTAAATCTGAAAGTTTGCTAGTGACCCAAAATATGAGGATATTAAATTCTGAAATTGCTTTTGTATTGTTAATTATCAAACCTATCAACTATTAAAGCTTCAACCTATGGTAATAAGTGAATTTAGAGCAACATCTTTTTGTCAGCTCTGGGAGCACAGGTGAAAAGTTTTTGCACTTAAATTTTTCAATTGATATAAAGAACAGTTCAAAGTTGATAAGTGCAACATAAACAAAACAAAGATAAAACGTGAACCAATCATTGCACTCAAAAAAAAGAAAAGAAAAAAATGACTCCAATTAATTTTACTCTCCCCAAAACAAAATTGGATTAGCAATGACCTTTAAACGGTTTATTCACTTCTCTCACTTATTTTTTGATTTTAAATTTCCACACAACAAAGATTGCATTTGGACCAACAAATTTTAATCTTCTAAGAAAATATTTGTGTAGACAATGTAGACAGCAAATAAAAAATGATTAAATTAATTTATGAGAATTTAGCAAAATAAAAAACCCAACAAATTAGTATGGAATTTTAATTATTAAACTGGCCAGAATATTGAACTTTGTGAAACTGAAACATCGAACAGTATATAAGAAAAAGCAGATGGATCATGCATGACTCAACGACTTATGGCAGATATCTATGTAGCCACTGACAGGCAAACAAACAAATTTCTTATAAATAAATATTGTTTATAAAATTATATTGCTATAATCAGTAAATTAATGAAAATTGAATAATTTAAATTTAATATAACAAAACGAATTCACAAGTCATTCACAATGCAAAAAAATAAAGGATGTAATTTTGGTGTGTCTAGAGTTATTATAGTGATTGACAAAAAATTTTGTTTAGTGTGTGAAATTTTTTATTTTTATTAATTGGCAGGCAAAATAAATTTTAAGACGTGCGCTAAAATTCAAAAATAGAAATAGAATCGCTAAAAACTCTAGAGCATAGTTTCATTGACAAATTGCACAAGGAAAACAAATTAATCTGTATAAACTTTTAAATAATCAAAAAAAAAAAAAAAAGAACAACTAGAAGTTAGGACTTTAGCATACTCTGCCAAAAGTTTTTAGAACGAAACTAGGGACTAGATTCTGTCAGCATAAATGAAATTAAAAATCACTTTTTTCACCAAAACAACGTATTAATGGGATCTTTTGCCCTAATTTTCATTTTAATCCGAAATTTCAGAATTTGAGGAAATCAATTATAAAGTGTCTAAAATATTATCCTAAAAATTAAAATAAATCAGAATAGAACTAATGAAAATAAATATTTGGGAAGTTTCGTCCACTACTGCCGACAGCTTTTAATCGTATTTTTCTCAAAACTCAAGTTTTGAAGTCGGTTGACATGATTTATAAAAAAACCTATGAACCGATCATTTTCAAATTTAGCACATTTCTTAAATGTAAGGTTAATTTTATTCAATACTAATTTATAAGACAATATGTAAAGAAAACTTAAAAAAACATGTTTTTAACCAAAATGATTTCAATATATTTGCCAATAGAAATAATTCTTGTCATTTCAAGGGCAATTATGACGAGTCACACGTAATAAGGTCCCAATGGCAGAATTTTCCAAATTTTGAAGTGAAAATTTTGTAAAATGATTGCAAAAATGTTTTTCTTTGTTGTGTTAAAAAGTTTGAATAAATATTGAATTTAATATATTAAACAAAATTAGAGAAAAAAGCTCCTTTTTAGCCGGCAAAACACGTATAATCCTTTAAAATAAAATTTGCTCCTAGAAATTTTTGTTAAAGAAATTTTAAGCTAATGTCATTTTAGAACTTCTTATCAATCATTTCTGAAGACAAATTAAATATACGGATATTGTGTAAGGATACAAGGATACATGCAAAAGTTTTAAGTTCACTATACATATTTTGCTTATTCAAATATTCAATGATTAGTAAAATACATTTTTATTCATCTACTCAAGTTTAAATAAATTTTTTTAAACTTTTAGTAGATGACACTTGATGATGATAATAATGTTTTTTTTTTCAAATATTAATTCATCAATTAAATTTAATTAACTAATTTTAATTCCTTTTTATAAAACAAGTAATATAAAAAGAAATTTTTAAAGTATATTCCTACTTATATTTCTCATTCATTCCCATTCAGTGAGATTGTATTTTCTTTTTTCTGAATTCGGAATTTGAAATTCGTTTCATTCATTTTTCTGAAGTTTTTTTCTCATATAAAACTAAAAATTAATTCATTAAATACAATTGATGAATTAATATTTGAATTAACAATATTAACATCGATTGTCATCTCAGCCAACACAACAATATTAATTTGAACTTGATTGGATGAATACAAAGGGTTTTATTAACGATTGAAAATTCCAAAAAGTTATTGGACATTTTGAACTAACAGTAGGAAAAATGATTGAACTAACTGTATTAACATCAATGGTCATTTACTGCTAACTCAACAAAATTTATTTGAACTTTATTGGATAAATAGAAAAGGATTTTATTAACAATTGAAAATTAATAGCTACTAGAAAATTGAAGCTAAAAATAATATAAAAAGAACAATAAATAATATGTAGACGTAGGTAAACAAAATAATAACTGTCATAATGTAGTTTTTATAGTTAAGAAATAACCTGAAAAGTTGTCAAATTATTTTTTCCAAAATTTAGATAGTTAAATCTATTTTTACGAAAACAATCAATCTTATTCTTTGTTATTAAAAATGATTTTTTAAAAATAAAAACAAGTCAAATTACCTGATTATTTATGTATGAAATTAAAATGAGAGCTTATAATTTTTTAAAATGCATATTAAATATTCAGAAATCAATTAAAAAATAATAAATCAAATAAAAGAATTTTTAAAGAAAACAATAATTAAATATTTGAAAAATAATAACAATGTCATTTAAACCGGTCGAAGTTTTCTTTAGAAAATCCCAACTGACTTTTTCTTACATTTTCATGGTCAGATATACATAGTTAAATCTTTAATCTTTGGAATTAAAATTATTTCAACATAAAACTTATTGAAATATATTGGAAAACTATTGACCATAGAAGAATTTATCAAAGAATTTTAAGTAAAGATTTTTTTTAAATATCAAAATTGGGTCTTAGTTGGTTCTACTTTATAATAACTATTTCAAAACTTTGTACAATTATATTACCAAGTATTCTTACATATTGTTAGTGATGATTGATAATTGATGAAAAAATATTGTTCTCACAAGGAAATATTTAATAAATTTTTTTGAAAAAGAGCAACAAAAATTGGGTAATTCCCACTTTATATATTACTTATTACTGTTAGTATAGCTCAGTAAAGTTCCCAAAAATTGTCAACGTTCTTAGCTCATTGTGTGAAATATTGAAAAATTTGACCTCTACCAGCAGGGAAATTATTTTTTAATGCTCTTTGAATGAAATTGTGACAAGAATAACCATTTAGATTAAACAAAAGCTCAGATTCAATAAGTATTTATGTGAAATTAGTAAAAACCTTTAATCATATATTTACAGTAATAATTTTGAGGAAAAATTTAGTTGGCTACTGACGAGCTCTAACTTTAAGCCAATGGATGAGGTAGACAAAAAATATTGATAAAGGACAAATAAACATATTCCTATTAGAGCCAGTGTACAAGTATCACATTACTGATTATATCCTGATCTGATCTCCAGTTTAAATCTAAGGAAAAATACTCAATTTTGTTAGACGAATGAGCAATTTCTCTAATTCCTAATGTTTATCATAGAAATTGTCAATTCCTGCCGTTTGTTATCGTAACTAGTTGACATTTTGTTTTATAATTATCAACACATATTTATGGTACAACGCCTATTATGTTATTCAAAGGCAATGTTTAGGATGACAAATAAATGCCAAAATCCCCTGTCATTGCCAAAACAGCCTTATAACATTTTCTGCCTTAAGCTAGTTGACAGAAAACTATCTTTACTCACTGATTTTCAAAAGACGCATATATACAAACATAACTTTTGTCTTTTATTTTCATTTATTGATCAATTATTACCGATTTGAAACTATTTTATCTTTTCACTTTTTAGAAATATCTCTCCTGTCCGAATAATTGAAAAAAATTTATTTTTATTGAATTTTTTATAAATTAAATACATAATAGTTATTAATTAAATTTTTAAAAATGAAAAATCATAAAAATTTATCTGGCAAAGGTCAGGTTCATTTACCTTCACTAAATGGGCAAACAAATTATATTTAATTTGAGAAAAAGTAAGTAAAATCGAATTGCAATTGAATTTAATGGCCATGAACTACTTTAAATGATTGAAATTTTCTTAAAATTTAAAACGAAATTTTAAAGCAGAAAAATTTAAATAGCTTGGCAATGAATTAAATCAGGACTAAATGAATATATCCCTATAATTAATAAAAATTTATATACAGGTAAATCCTTGAATATGTTTTTACATGCAATAACAACAAAAAGAACAAGTTAAAATACATAAAAACATTGTATATTGATAAAAATCTTTGGATTATAGTTCATAAGCATAGATATCTGCATGTACAGTGGTTTACTTACATATATTCATCGTTTAGTTACTTATTCACATTTTCCATAAAAACTATTTTATTAGCATGAATGTTAAAGTCATACTTAACCTACTTTCATTCTATACACAAAGTAATCGTTGCTAGAATATAATTAGAATTTTTTTTATATATCTTTTCCGTATATCCTTAAATTTTTGTGTTTTTTTTTGCCTTTAACAAAAAAATGTTAATTTTTTACCTATAGACAAAAAATTTGAATTTAAATCGTCTTTTAGCCTGAATTTTGACTCTATAAGTAGAAAGCCCTTGAGTAGAAAATATGTTGAATGTTTTCTAACCCCATTCATCACACTACAAGCAACAAAAAGAGAGAAAAAAAGACATTCCAAGTGAATTTAAGAGTCTTTCATGAATTACATAAGTTTAAAAGTGCAGGTCAAGGAACATATTAGCAAAATTATGAAAGTTAATAGCACAAACATTATCTTTTAAAGGAACTGAATGACTTTATTTAACTTATTTTTAAATTTTTGAAAAGGAAGAAGTTGAAATTGAAAGAATTTGTTTAAAAAACTTACATTAAAGTATTAGTTTCTTTTTCGTATTTAGAATAATTGAAACCAAACAATTGAAAGATTAATTTTAAACATAATTAAACAAAATTTAGATTAGGAAATTATTGCTGAAACTTTTAGCATCATGAGGCAGGATTCAGTCTCCGTGAGAAGTGAAAAGTAGCAGTTTTTTAGCACACAAGAGTTATCAGAAACTTTTAAGGTGTGAAATATTTTTTTTCTGAATAAAATTCTGTGAAATTTAGGTGAGAAGTTGATAAAAAGAAAATTAAAATTAAAAGTTCATTAAGTATATGCAAAATATAATAATAAATTGGATAAAATAGAAAATAAATAATAGTTTAAGGTGACATTCTGGTATAAATATATGAAAAATATCGATTTTTTGAGTGAACATTTTCATAGTTCAAAAATATGCTCCTAAAAGAAATTTAAGTAATTTATAGAGTTACAGCTCATTTTGTAATACACTTTTGTAATGTACAATTAGTCTCAGTTAAGTTCAGGCTTTAAAATTTTAAACGCGGTTTTTCTCAAAACTACTTTATTCAAAACTGCGTTCAACTTAACCGGTTTACTTGAAATTGAGCACAGAACTTCTTTATATATTATAGCATCGCACTATGAAGGGTTTTTTAATAAATTCTTTTTTTTTTCATTTTTGAAAAATTCCAAAGGTCGAAAAAAACAGAGAAAAAGCGTAACTTATTCTTCAAACTGCCACCATTTTGTGGAAAAAATTTTTTTAAAAAAAAACTCCTCGTAGTGCTGCTACTACATCCTTCTTCTTGAAGAATTACAAAACAATTTTTTGTCAGATCATTAGGAGAACTGGAATCCAGCACGCAGGAGAACGTCAGTTATTGATGAGCCCCCCACTTTGCCGGCGTACAGTTTTTGCAATTTTAATTTTTGTTTTAATACTCTCAAAATAATAATTAAAAAAATGGATTGTAAAAATATTTATTGGTTTCTTTTTATGGCGTCCGAAAAAACACCTAAAATTCGAGCGTCTAAGCCTTAACAAAAAAAACCAAACCAAAAATAATGAATAATTTTTCCTTTATTATTTTACAACTTTACAAAAGGAATGAATTGCTTAAAATTATCAACAATAAAATAAAGTAAAGTTTTTCAATTCAAGTTTTCAATTACTTTTTAATCTTTTTATTGTAACTAATTAAGGGGGAGGTTCGGTTAATTCATTGAAAAAAGGCATGTTTTCAAGAAATTCTTAAATCAATTTTTATATGATAACACAACATTTGAACAATATTTTTCAAAATTTTGATTTCAAAATATCAATAAGTGAGCAAATGACAGCTAATATTTGAAGGCGTTTGGTAAAAAAGTTGTTTTCTGCAGTGTTCATCAAAAACGATGTTCTCGATGTAATAACGAGAGGTTTTATATTTTCTTTTTTTTGATAGATTTTGAAAGCCAAAAAAACAAATTGTGGCTTAAAAACTCGACTTATTTGTTATTTTAAAAAAACAACAAAAGCTCTCTTTATTTCCTGAGAAAATATGTGAAGATATAATGTGCAAAATTCCAAAACCATCGGTCCGGTTGACTTTGGGTTATCGTGAACACAAACTTCGAAAATAACAAACTTCAGGAAAATGCTCACTCACCCCTTTCTCTATAGAGTAAAGCAGTGCTCCGCAACCTTTTCTAACCTACGACGCACCAAAATTCTATCTAGAATTCCACGGCACACCAAAAGCTAAGGTATTAATTGATACACAAATACAATAAATGTTTGTTTTTTATTTGAAAAGTATACATATATTAAACCAAAACATATTTATTTCTACGCAATCATAATAATTATTAATGTGATACTTGCGCTTGTTTCAATGAACACAAAAATTTTATATTAGCTCAAATAATCTAGCCAAAACTTTGTCACGGGATAGCCAACGAATTTC
Source organism: Acrocera orbiculus (assembly GCA_947359355.1). Taxonomy (NCBI): domain Eukaryota; kingdom Metazoa; phylum Arthropoda; class Insecta; order Diptera; family Acroceridae; genus Acrocera; species Acrocera orbiculus. The sequence continues at coordinate 16,630,007 of OX375757.1, forward strand.
TGTATAAAATAATAAGGATTCATATTCGGCTCCCATTTCTGCACAAAGTAATCCAAAAATTCGCGAATTTATGGCTCTTGATTTAATTAAGTTTATGATTTTAATGCATTCATTCATCGTGTTCAAAAGTTCTTCCGGCAAATTCTTGACCATCAATGCTTCTCGATGTATGCAGCAGTGTGTAAATTGTACTGTCGGATTTTTTTGTTTTACACAAGAGACAAAACCTTTCTTACTACTCGTCATTGCTGCTGCACCATCTGTGCAAACAGCAATGCAGTTACTCCATTGAATATTACATATTTTGAAGTATTTTGAAGTAGTAGTTATTTTGAAGTTAGTCACCGGTAGTTCGCTCTGGAACCTCCTTACAAAATAAATAATGTTCTTTAATAAGGTCCTCGTCAACGAAACGTACAATAGCTAACAACTGTGCTTTATTTTTAATATCAGTTGTTTCATCGATTTGAAGCGCAAATTTTCCAGCCGATAACAGTTTTTTAATCAGTGTTCCTAAAATATCGCTTGACATATCGTGAATACGTCTTTTAACAGTATCAGCAGAGAACGAAACTTTATTCACTTCATTAATTTCATCGGGCCCAAACATAAGTCTAACAATTTCTATGCATGCTGGTTTAATAAGTGTTTCGCCGACAGTACGTGGCTTCTTCTGACGTGCAATTAATTTTGCAACATGATAGCAAGCTTCTAATGCCTTTTCAGAAACTGTTACGGCCGATTTCATAAATTTCTTCTGTTTTTTATTTTGTTCTAAGCACCTCTTAAAATATTGTTTGTCTTTGTTGGCGCAGCTAGGATGGCTTGAATATAGATGCCGCTTTAATTTACTGGGTACCATTGACTCGTTTGATAGCTGATCGCCGCAAATGATACACTGTCTTGGTGCCGTTTCGTCACCACACCACGAGAATCAATATTTAATGTAGTCTTCGTCGTACTTTCTTTTCACTACCTGCTTTAGGTTTTTTGTAACACTTGTGCTGGGTTCTTCATCACCCGTACGTGAGGACGAATCTTTCCGACGTAAAAATTTATCCATATTTAAAGAGGGTATAAAACTTAAAAATTTTTATACGAAAAACGTTAACCATACATAATTCAGTGAGATAATTAATAATAATTATAGTTAGTTGTAGGAACGTGTGTATTTAACTTTGTGTTGTAAAATAGTGACGACAATGACATACGAGTGAATGTGATGTACTACGCGCAAATGCAAATAGCACATGCACATGAGTCTTCAACGACGCGCATAGCGGCCATTTTGCTTTATCTATGATTAATTTGGTGGGCCTTGGTGTTTACACAACAAAGTATGCAGTATTCAACTGTCTTCACCAGGGGACCATTGAATAATTATTTAGTTATAATATTTATTCTATAGTATATTTAGAAATAATTACATGATAAAAACAAGTTTTTATTAAACGTTTTTAAATTTTGTGTAATTTTTTTAATACCATTTTTTGATAATAATGGACGTTAAAATTTTTGAAAAAAATTATTTGTTTCTTTTAAAAAATTAAGAGCTAAAAAATTAAAAAATAAGCAATTTTGTGTATTAAATACATTATCACAAATTATAAAATGTACAATGACCGCGGCACACCTGTATCTGGCTCATGGCACACCAGTGTGCCGCGGCACACCGGTTGCGGAGCACTGGAGTAAAGGACGCTCAAATACTCATAACTTCGGTAATTTTACTCCGATTGACTTTAAATTTTGACAAAACATTTTTAAGATGTTATACATTAATTTAAAAAAATGAAAAAAAAAATTAATATCGAACCATCCCTTTAAACAAATGCACTATTTATTAAAATCACAAAACTAACACAAAATTATCACCATTAATTATTTCTTCCAAATGATAGACAATAATTTTCCCGTAACAATTCAGCAATTTAATTTTCAGCGAGAAAGAATCTCATTTTTGTGTTCAATTTGCTTTCAAAAACAAAAAGAAAATAAATATATATAAATTAAAACGTTAATAAGTAAATGATTAAAGATCTAGCAATATGTGTGGACGAGGAAATCTAACAAAGCTCTATACGTATCAATTTTTTATGGTCATATCTTATAAATTAAATAGAATAAATTTTAAAAGTTTTACTCTTCGAATCTTATTAATATAAACGATATAGGATATTCAATGGTTAAGGAAAGGATATAATTGAAGGAAATTAATTTAATAACGACATATTGAAATCTATAACTTGGCGATGAACTTAAATTTATTTATTTTCATTACACTACAACAAAAAATAAATTGATAAAATTGAAGAAAGTTAACAGGAAAAAAAATCAATAAAATTTTTCTGTAAAAACCAAGTTTTTCTTTCAAATTAGACTTTTGTATATATATAAAGAAAACAATTCATGGAAGATCCTTTATTTGTCAGATAATATACATCTTTTGGTTGTATGCAACTAATTTCAAAAGAAAACAAAAATGTGAAAACATTTTCTTTTGTATATAAAAAGAAATAAAAAATACAAATACACAGGCAAAAACTACCAAACAGGTATATATAAGGTCAATAAAATTATACACGTGTAAAGTGGGAGCATGGAAAAGAAAGACACGTTTTTATATCAGCTCCTGTGTTAATAATGGAGCGCTGAAATTGCAATGAAACTAACATGCGCACAACATCTTCAAACTATTTTTTAAGATGAGTAAAATAAATAACAATTTCCGTACATTTCCCTTTTGGATATGGGGTGCTTGTGTTTTTTCTTTCTTTCTTTTTATTAATCTTATAATATTTTAATATTTTCTTTATAGTCTGACCTTGATCAGCTGGAAGTGATGTACTTTTAAGTTCACTTCCCTTTCTTAAGTAAATAACAAAAATCAATTTTTCTCGTTTCAATTTTGACCCTTTCGACATTAAAATAAATTAAATTAAATAAAAGCTGAAGATAAAAATATAATTTTCTTTGTTAACATTAACTAAAGAAAGGAATTTCCTTGACTTTTTGCTAAAGTTATCATTTACAGTCTCAAGTACTTAGTCCTTGGACTTATTTTGCATATAATTTGAAAGTTATTTTTCTTTTATATACATATATGCAAGTTTACCCAACTAGACTACAATTATGTGAGGTTAGAGACCTTATAACAATAATAGTTTATACAGTTTATAGTCCTTGAGTGATCCTAATAGCAGTTTATTTTAGGGTGGAGTCTTTATTATATCCCTCTTAGGTAAGGATTTAATTTGTTTGTTAAAAAATTTTCTTCGAGCTGTTTGCTATTTTTAAAACAATGGAAAATTATATTTTCATTTTGTATGCAATTTATGAGTTTTCTTCTGGATATTCAGGAAATGAGTTGAAGTTTATTTTTGTTTTTTGTTTTGAAGAATTTGAAAATTGGATGTCATAAATTTAAATCTAAGAATATTTTGAATATTTGATTATCTTAAGATTTTAAAAATTATAAAATGTTTTTGATGCAGGATAAGATATTAAAAATTTGAAAATTGATTTAGTTATAAATTAATTGGGCACGAATTATTTTTGAAGGGTTAGAGTATATACATTGATTTTATGTTTTAAGCCCTGAATCATCTCCAACACTTATCCTTAACGATTTCTTACAAAAAATAGTCGAAAAAAATCAAACTGCAGCTTCAGAGTGGCTAATTGGTTATCATTATTTTGGCTAATTATGTGATTTGTAGCCATTCTATTGAACCAAGCGTTTTATATGTCATTCTTTTCAAATTAAGTGAACATGGCGGGATAACACTCGCCATTGACTCTTTATTTTCTAGAAAATTTGTCCAATGATGCCACTGGAACAAAATACGTGACATGAAATTCATTCTTTGTGAATATATCGGCTTTTCCATAAGGATATTAGGATTCTCTGAACTCTAGCTTATTTATTTAGTCTCTATGGTCAAAATGAGTTTAATATTCAAAAATGATTTTTCGACAAAGAAATGCTAATCTTCAGCCCATTGAGGAAATCAAAAAAGCATCGGTTGGTTGTGCAGCCTCAGTTTTTCACTAATTAAATGTTAAATACTTGAGAACGGTGGTGGGTTGATATTGTTGCATGTTCATACACTCTGAATATTAGCAGCAATGTTTTCAATTAAGCGCACTGAATGAACATGTGAGTGAGTTGTTTTGTCCAATATTAAACTAATTTAACGAACTCGTTTAACAGTTTCATTCAAATGGTGCGTTGAAAGTCTTTCATGCTAACAAAATTTTGCAGGCAAATTTCTTACAGCTTACGTTGAAGTTATAACCAACGAAATGGTTAAAAGACAATTTAATATAATAAGTTATAACAAGTCAAATGGATTAACATAGAAACTAGTTCTACGTTCTCTTTTGGTTCTTCTATTGCTAATTATGTCCGAATTAAAGTAAAATTTATTACTTCCAAGACATCTTCAGTTTTATTATTTTGAATGCTATTTTAAGGTCATGGTAATACCTTGAAATAAGATTTTAACGAATGGTTTACAAATTTCTGCTTCTAATAATATGAACTAGAATAGTTATAAAAAATTCAAATTCATTGAACTTCTGTCCTTCAAATCATACACATATTGCCTTAATATGAGACGAAAAAATTTTCAATTTAATAAAGTGGTGAGTATGTATGTATATAGATATTTTTTCATCCCTATGCATAAATTTCAGAGAAATATAAAAATAAACTAACAAAAAATATGTTAGGAGAAAGGTTATTGAGTTGGAGTTTAGATATGAAACTTTTTCAAAGATTTAAGAGTTTTTATGTATGGAGAAAACTTTATTCAAAAGTGTATTAAAACGTCATTTATGAATTATTTTGTTCTAGGATGCAATTTTTCGAATATTTATTAAAAGTATTTGTTGTTTTTTATAATTTCGATAGTATGTTTACAAAAACCCTCAAAGCTTAAAATTAACTTATTTACTGTCAAGTAAATTAATAAGATCTTCCTATGGATCAGGGATTTTTAATGGAGGCACTGGAACCTTTGTTAAGGGGCATTAGGGTAGCCAAAGAGCAACCATGGTAGATATTCTACTCCTACCACCAGTCTTTGCAAGCTAGTAAAAGTCATAGAAGTCATAAGGGAACTCATAGAACTTACAACAAATGAGGTTATTTAAAATTTTACATTAATGTATAACATTTTAAAAATATTGTGTTCAAATTTCAAGTAAATCGGAAGTTATGAGCATTTGAAAGTCCTTTGCTCTTGAGTGTTTCGGAAATATCTCTAAAGTCAGTTAGTACCACCCCTACAATTGCTGAAATTGCAGCTAATGTAGCTGCATGTAATTTGAATGAAGATTCTTTTGCTTTGTTGAACTCTATGCAAGATATGCACATCGGTACAGCACCAAGTACCCAAAAGTTGGTGCGACATACTGACGAGTTGCGAATTAGTAAAGCAAAGGAGCAAAAAGCACATATAGTGAGTAAAGTAGAAAGAGTTTTGTGTAGACATCAAGAACAAAAATATGCTCTACTAATTCGCAGCTCCTTGATAGAAGCTCTTTGCTCTATGGACCTGGCATCGACGACTCTGTGTGATTATAAAATAATTATCGAGTTTCATTATTAATTTTTATGTGAGGAAAACTTGTTATTTTCGAAGTCGGTGCTCACAATAACTCAAAATCTACTACACCGGTCGTTTTGATCGGTACTTCTTCTTATAATACAACAAGTAATAACGAGAGCTTTTTTCAAATAAATATTAATTTTACAATAACAAATAAGTCAATTTTTTAAAAGAAAACCGGTACTTTGGCTTCAAAAAGCTACCAAAAATTAAAAAATCGAAGAAGAAAAAACCCCTTTGTTTTACATCGCTTTTAATAAATAAATATTGATATTTTGGTTTTAAATATTTATAGCTATAAGAAAAGGTAAGAACTACATTAATAAATGCAAAGATTTCAATATGTTTTTCATAATAAAAAAGAAATGACAATTTTTCTTTTAATGTTCTTTACATAGTTGCAAGCTAAGTCTACTTCTCATGCGAGTTGTCAGCCTTGAATTAGAAACTATATATAAAATCGTGTACTGAATATTAAAATAAAAATCAAAATAATATAAATTGTATGACCAGTAAATTTATTATGATAAGTTTTTAAGGATGACAGCTTTATGTTTCATTGCCCTCAAAGTGTGTTAAAGACATTAAATTTATTAATTATATTGTTAGAAAATATGTTTTTTCACATAAAATATATAAAAACAATAAAAGCATGTGAGGTTATTAAGACCCATTTAAGTGCCGAATTTGTATAAAATAAATCAAAAAAGTTAATTTATATTTTTTTGTTTATAAATTTTCATTTACCAATACTGATTAGGTCTACACATACATTTTAAATCAAAATTATAAAAATTTATCACATTCGGTGTATTAATTATTTTATATACCTTTGAGTATATAAACTAATTAATTATTCCTCAAAGCACTTCTAGCCGGATTGGGTGTTTGTAATAATATAATAAGAGCTTTTGGTGCAATTTAATGAATTTTCATAAACTCACAAGGAAATAGATATTTCATATTTTCTTGTTAGCTCTGAAGCTGATATTAAAACAGAAAAAGGATTAAAAAGTCTGCAGCAATTAAAGCACTAACATTCTTTGATTTAGTTTGGTCAATAAAATTAATATTTATGACAAAAAGTTCATAAAATTGCTTAATGAAATTTTAGCCGTAAGCATACCACGAAGTGACTCTGAATCACATTTGAACTTTAAGCTTAAATTTGTTGATTATTTCGGATTTTTACTGAATTTGTAAATCTAAAGTTAATCCAAATTAATCATTTTTGCGAAATGTGTTTTATTATACGTGACTCATTAATATAACACTTCCTTGATCCAGATCACTATTCAAATGCTTCAATTAAGCTCCTTTTTGTATAAGAAACATATGTCTAAATATGTCTATAAATAGAAATTTTGTAGTGTTATTCTCTCAGTTGACATTCGCGTGGGTCTCATTTCAATTGGACGCACGATAGTTTTTAGTCTTTATTTCAATAAATTATTGGATTGAATGTGTTTTTCGTTGAACAATTTTAAATAAATATGTAAGTTTAAGTTTTTACAGTTGAATTAAATAAATCGTAAATGCTGTTTTAATGCAGCTTTTGTACGTGTGGTAATAAATTATTCAAATGTAATGCGCGATATTCATTTTTAAATGTTGCTTTTACTTAATGTAAATAATTTCGTCCAGATGAAAGCAGTCTATAAATTAATATTTCTGAAGCTTCTTTTGAGAACTTTGCTTAAATTTGAGCACATTGGTTACTTTCAGCAAAAGATGCAATTCTTTTTAGAGAGAGTTTTTATAAATTGTGGTGGCTGGAGAAATAAAATATTTTAATTTCAACAAACCAATGTTTCAAAATATTAAAAAATTATGAGATTTTATTGTTTATAACTGCGTTACATTTGTAAGGTATGAACTTCATAAGACGCTGACAAAATTCCTACCATTTCCCAAGCTTCCTTTCTTAATAGCCATAGTTTTCAACTTTTTGCTTTCATTACATTTTAATTTGTTCAAAAGATTCTCTCTCGAATTAATACCCGATTCTCGCTAAGCTAGTTTTTCACTAAATGTGCAGTGTGCTTCATATTATTGCCATGTAACTAGCATATTGTCATAAACGTAATGTATCCATGACATTGCTCAGAATATCTATATAAAAATGCTGACCTATCATGCCATTAATTTTTATAAGGGAGGACTTATCCCATACCAGGACATAGCCCACCAAACCATAATACCACCATCATATTTAATGGTGAATATGAATTTCTAGAGCTACAATTTCTTAACCAAATAACAAACGTCATTTCTCATAGAAACTTTATATCGTTTAATTAATTAAACTAAATTATGCTCTTTGCCAATTTGCAAAATTAATTCAAGATATTTGCTAGAAAACATAAAAAACAGTTACCTTTTTTTATTTATAAATTAAAAAACTAATTTTCTATGATTGTTATGCTTGCAATTTGGAACTTTTTTTCCCCATCTCCAAGCAAACAAAAAATTACAATTTTTTATTAGATATAAATGTTACTTATGGCGCCAGATATCATTAATGTTTAGGTGTGACACTATTTCCTTTCTTAAAAAATTTATTTAAAAAAGTTATATTGGTTACTATGTATATAAAGCGTGGGTATAAAAAATAAAGTTGGCGTTTTGTGGCCTAGAACGCTGTGTTTTTTCTTTTGACCTCAGCGGCTTCTTATGTTTTTTGTTGTTGTTTTTTCATTTCCAATCGCATTATCGTTCCGATGTTAACTGGCATTAAATTAATTTCATATTGAATATCAAATTCAAATCTAATCTGGTGAAATAATTATTTATGTACCAAATTAAGTGTATATAAAAAAAAGTTGGAAAATTTAAATATTTTTTGACAAAAATATTAAAAAGAAAAAGAAGATTATTATTGCTTCTTACAGACATATTTCAGTTTACAGCAAAAGCAAAAACGAATTTAAACCGTAAATTAATGCTGAACATACCAACAAAAAACTTGAAATTTACAAGGATTAAACCGCCAAAAGAAAGGTTATGGGGTACATAAATATCCAATACCAGACAATTAAAAAAACTTTAAGTAAAATTGTTAAAATATTTAGAATGAATTTCATTTTGCAAAGATTAATTTTTTTGCTCACGTTAAATTAAATCACTGAAAAAAGGAGGCGGTATCCAAACATTCGGACTAGAAAGTTAGTTCAAAAATTAACAAATCTTTACCATAAAAATATCCTTTACCTTTAGAGAAATATCAAAATATGCCTACACATTGGCAAATAGTACTCAAAATAGGAATAACCCATTCACCCTGAACAACAAAATATCTCATATTTTGATAAATAATCCCTCGACAAACTTGGATTAGATTGTAGTTTCTCATTTTCGAACTCAAACGCAAATAAAAATTTTAATATCGAATAAAATTTGAAAAATATTTTAGGCCTTATTCTCAGTTGAGTTTTTTAAAATTTTAAGAAAAAAAAAATTAAATGCTAAACTCCAGAAAATTTTATATAACTGCATCGGTCCATTTAAAAGACGGTAAAAGGCCAAATAAAGACGTTCAAATAGGTCCAATTACTCTCAGCCGGATCAAAATGAGAGTTCACAATCTACTTTTGGAAAAATCATTTCAAATCCTTTGACCTTTTCAAAGTTAGCAAAATAAACACTTAAAAGTGATTTTTTTGAAATTAATTAAAAGAGGTTTTTGTTTTAATTTAGGTTTTTTATTTCGAACTAATTTTCAACTTAACCTGAAAAAAACCATTCAAGTTCTAACACTTTTGTGCTTACACATAAATTAATATTTTTGATATTTTTTCAAGGATTACCATCCGTACAAATAACTAGAGACAAATACTAAGGTTAATAGCAGGTACAACAAACCTAATATAAGATTTTCAAGGTCTGTGATAGAATTTCATTTTTAAAGAAATCAATTTTGTTTAGAAAAAAACTACAAAAATAACTTGAAAAAATTCCAAGATTCTGCAAAAAAAAGGCAATCGGAACAAAGATCCAACGAATATTAAATCAACTATTCAACTTATGGGCTTTAGAGTAGAAAAACTAGTTTCGTTTTCGTTAAATCAAAATTATTTTTCTATGCAATTTAAAGTATTTTAGAAAAAGAAAAAGTCCAAAATTTTATAATATTCAGGTTATAAATTTATTACCCAAGTTCCAGAAAGGGAGTTTAAACTTCACTTTTGTAAATTTTAGTTGAAAAAAGAATTTAATTTCATAGAGCCAAACATTTAATTATCTTTTAACTTGCTCAGACAATTGGAGTACTAGATTTTATTTAGTTATCATTCCAAAGGGAGTCCTTATGGAGCACCTTTTTATAATTTTTGACATAAGGATCAAGGAACGTTTGCTGTATTCAAGCCAAAACTAAAGAAAATCATTCATATTGGCAGACTTGCTTCCAGTATATAGGTTTCCAAAGGGCAATAAATCCCTGACTGTATTTAAAATCCGTATTTATTGTAGTTTTTTCTTCAATGAAATAATAATAATGTTAATTGAAGGATCAACAACATTTTCTAGTATAGATGAAAACGTGATACACCAATCATTAGAATTGAATGATTGAAATTTCGTGCTGAATGTTCTAAGGATTTTATAATACGAGTAAATTCAATATGCAGCTTAAGCCCCAAATATTAAAATTACATGGGAATATTTTTTGAAAATCGAAATCTAATCAGGCCAATCAAAGTCCCGGAAAAGTGTTTTTATATTGAGTCTTAGATAAAAGCACTTTCCAAATAATAGATGGAAATATATTATCAAAGATAAACAAAAGATAGAATAGCAAAATCTAACAGAATAAATTAGATAAGAGCAATTGCAAACAGCTAAGAAATCTTTTGACCCTTGAGTACTAATAGACTTTAAACCAACTTCCTAATCAACAATTTGTTATTAATTTATAATATGAACATCCATTTTGTTTTCTTTCATACGGACAAATTAAGGGCATTCAAGAATTGATATTATAAATTATTATGACGGAGCATTGTCTAAACTTTTATCTACAAAACGAAAAGAAAAAAATATATATTGAAAAAAATTATATATCCCGATTACTTTTATTTAAGATGTAATTTAAGAAGTATGTATTAATGGCAGACTAATTATTATTTTTATTATTTTTCATCAAAAATTACACTGCATCCTAATTATATCTTGCGATAAAGAAAAGAGTTTAACCCTTATCGATTTATTGTTAACTAAAAAAATGAGTTGTCTTTTAAAATTTCAAGAGTTGTTGTAAATTATGAGCTGAAGAACACTTTTGAACACGGGAAAGCAGGGTGTTAAATTTTAGAACTGGCAGTCAAAGATTTCCTACAAAATCTCAATTTATAGTACTTCAAGGTACTTAGCCTAAAGCTTGTTTAAAAAATTGATGTTATTTTTAAGATTCCTATCTGCGATAGCTATTATATCATCACTTGAACGAAAGTATTAACCAGTAAAAGAGTTGCAGAGAATAAGGTTGATGCTCCAACAATTTATACTTCAAGTCTCGACTTGACCAAAACACGTTCTATTTGATTTAATTTGATTTTTTACTCCTAGCGTGTAACATGTTGCACAATGTGAGTACTTGAAGCCTACACTAGACTTCTAAAAATTAAATGCAGACAAAACTAGTGTCCCGAGTATTGAATCAATTCAAATCAATTATTTTGCAAATCAAGCCTCTTCTAAACTGGTTCTTTAACAAACAGCCCAAGAACTGCCTTCTTACATCCACTTTTTTTATAGTTTTCAGGTTATATTGGAAACCCCAAAACTTCAGGCGTAGTAGGAAAACCCAAAAAAAAGCCCTGAAATCCTTTCTAAAATAAACTAAGCATTATTGTGAAATTCGCATTCGTATTCGTTTTTGGTCGCCAGTTAGAAAACACATCATTCTTAGTCCATCAGTTCGACAGCTATTTTTCACGCTGATCAGATAAATTTGGTTACTTTTAAATCAAAAACGCACCAAACAAGTCCGTTTTTTCATAATTGACTGAATAGAATCGAAGAAATTTTTCTGAATTTTTTTTTTACCCTTGGAAAAAATTAGTTTTATTGTTTTGTCTTATTAGAATTTTGTTCGTTATTTTGTTTTTGGTCAATTGTGAACTATATTGTAAGTGTTTGTTTACTCTTCTTTAAATCAAATCAATTTCCTATTGTCTCTGATTTAAATTTAATTATTAAAGCCGTAAAAATATTAACAAACGAAAATTTGATTTTCAATTTATGAAAATGTATTAGAAAATATTACAGCCCATAATTACTGACAGAGAATTGAAGAGCAACAATTGTAGATTTAAGAAGCCGCGAGATGCTGACCCGTGCGGTCTATAGCCCTTCATGTGAAATTTAAATTTTATATAAAAGTTTTAAATTGACTTGATAAATATGCAATGATATTCAAGGAATTATTAAATTTTTATTAAAAGTTTTTCTTAAGATTTTGTTTTATTTCAAAAAGAACTGCCACGGATAATCTGTTTAGCGATTCATTCCTTGTCAAAAAATTTTTAGATAATCTGTGAAAGCTTTACTAAATGTACTTCTTTTATTTTATAATTTTATCAAAAAAAGAATAAATACAAAAAATTTTTATAAACAAAAAGAAAAAATCTAAAGAGAAAAATTACGTTTCTTTAAATCTATTTTTAACTAAGCTCAAATTGTCAACCGTTAAATAATTCTCTTTTTTTATAAACAATAAAATTTTTTTGTCGGATGATTTAAACTACTCCAATGACTCATTGTTTATTTTGTAAGACTTAAGATAAACCTGGAACGTCTATGTAGCATCCAGAAGTTCATTTTTGAAATATAACAAAAATTTCAAATATTTCAGAATTTTTGACAGCGAAATAATCCACCGGACAAAGAGTTTATATAAATACTAAAAAATTTTTTAAAGTATTTTGTTAAAATATCAACATTGAGCTTAGTTTTTGTTTAACCGTATTGGTGCTAAAAAAACTGACTGTAATAGATTTGACTTTGAAAACTTCACAAGAAAAATATTTTTTTGATTATTTCTTGTTTTTGTCTAGGGTCTGATACATTAAGTTTTAAAAGGTTTAAGGCTTTTCAAAAGTCAATGATTTGAAAAATGAAGAAATACAATTAAGTGGAAACTTCTTCAAAGTATACTAAAGTTCACATTTGTCAGGTTGAAAAGAATAAAAGGAGAATCAAAGCATACCAAAGAATACCAAATTTGGCCAAATTCAACAGTAAGATTACTTTCCTTTGAGCCTCAAATACGTCTCAATTTTTGAGATTAAAGAGGATAAAGGGAAGCTCAAATTATCGACTCGGATAAATTACATTATTCCCGTTTCTATACGAATCAAAGAAAATTACAAACTTTTCAATACTATTTACTATGAAATCAGTTTAAAAAATTTCACATCGGAGCGCGAGCGACTCATTAAGATTTTTTGTTGCATGTCTTAAAAAGGAAATATTTTTTTAAAGTTTTGATTCGAATTTCTTCATAGAAAACTTTTTTACTGTGACTGTACTACTTTATAAATAATATAAATAAATAAGCATAGAAGTAGCAAAAGCTAATTAAAACAATAAATATTTATTACTTAATTTACATAGCATATAAAATATTTTAATAAAATCAACTATAATTTTAACCTTCTATGGTGACAACTGACAACTATCATAAACGTGTCGTAAACTATAAGCGGCCTTTTTTGGAAAAAAAGAAATAAAACAAAACCCCCCAAAAACCAAAAACAATTTTTGACAGTGAAATTTTTTAATTTTAAATCTAAAACTAAATATAAAAAAAAAACTAGAAAAAAGATTTATCATTAAATTAAAACCATTTAATCATAAAGTTTTTGACATTGTTGATAAGCTGCATTTATCTCAATTAACGACGACACTAGCAAAAATAACAACAACAATAATTATGACAAATACTATCACAAATGTATTCGAATGCAAAAGATATGCCAATATTTACACTCTTCGGCAAGCAAACAATAACCTCATCAAACCCATGCCCCATTTCAAAAATAATCTTCAATTACAGTTAAGAAATTTTTTTCAAATTTCATTAAAAGAGAACAACAATAACAAAAATAAATTAATATAATACGTAAATCTTTTCACAGAATATTGAAATGCTTTTCCGAATTTACCATTTGAAAATTTAAATATTAAAAAAAAAGGAAGAAAAAAAAAATTATAAATATTCAAGGTCAAATTAAATGTTATACCTAGGTCATTGAATTCAATTTAAATTTGCGCATTTAGTTTACTTTTCTTTATTCTTATTAAAATATTTACTGTTGTTTATTTTGCAAAGCAAATAACATTGAACCAAAGAGGGTCTAACAACTCTGATAGGTGTGTGTATCGCATGCAGGGGAGGGTATATATTCAAATAATTTTCAAGCGTCATCACACATGGATTAAAAGATGATTATTATTTAAACAATTTAAAATATCAACGTGTGTTTTTCTACTCATGATTTTTTAATAATAATATTTTCACGTGTTATCGTTAATTTAAACACAAAAAAAACAGGTCATAGAACCTTTCCTAAATCTTTTATAGTTTTGTCAAACAAATCTAGCTTAATAAAAAAAAATTATATACATATGCAAAAGTGAAAACTAAGGTGTCATAATTTGTGACGCAAAATTCTTTTAACTTAATTTAGTTTCCTGTGTATGGAAAAATATTGATTTATGTATAAGTATGTAGTATGTGAAAAAAAGATGAAATTTTCCTAATTAATTTAAGGTTATTTCCTAAAGTCAAATCAAAAGTGAACGTACTCACAGTTGGTTAACCTGATGTTCTGATCTGTGATTAAATACTGTCTATCTTCATTAATTATTTGACATTAAAGCTTAACGGAAATAACTGTAAATCAATTTGAAGTTAAGTTGAGGACAACATGTTTAATTTTTTTTTCATCACAACCAATTTTACAAATACGATACGTGAGAAAAATATTGCTCTTTTGCACAAAACTCTGGTGAAAATTCAAATTTCGTCAAAAAAAAATCAAATTTAAACAAAAATTTAATTTTCTATTTTTTGTTCCGTCACATGACGCATTACGACTACTACTAATAAAAATAATTCAGTATATTTAATTTCAAATGAATCATTGTGTCAACGGTAATTCTGAAGGGTCACAATGGAGCAGAACGAGTTCAAATTTTAAGAATTTTTAAATAAAAATTTCACAGAAAATTTGTTAAAATGTTTGTGTTTGCTATGTTAAAAATTTAAATAAAATATTCAATTTATTATATTGAGAAATAAAATAAAATATAGTTTTATTGGATTAACACGGATTCACATAGCATGCCATTTTTTAATAGCGTCATTACCGCTACCATGACAAACATAGAAGAATTTTATGCAATTGTTTAAGCTAATCAAATACATATCTAAATATCTAACCTCTTCAATTATATTCATACAAAACTACAAAATAACCTCAAAAGGTGACACATTTTTTTTTTTAAATTATCAAATTGTTTAACAAACTAAATAATTATATAGGTCTATGTAAATGTTGCGTATAAAATTCAAATAATGATAACTTAAGTTTTTTTCTCTGAAGTTAAAAAAAAACTCATTAATACCAGCCACGCGCATTATTGTGATAAACTTTGACATATTTCCTATTAAATAAATTTGATATTTAAGAAAAAAAAAGGATAGCAAAGTGATTAATCTGACGACCTTCAAATAATAAGTTTTGAACCCCATTTTAATAGACGTCGATTAATAAAAAGTTACGATGCTACTGCTACATAAATATCGATTAAATTTCATCATATACTAAGTAAGTGATAAGATATTTTTATTGATCCAATGATCCACACTCTGAATGATAACAAAAAGCTTGACGCATAGCAACAGTCAAAAAAAAAAAAAATTAAAAATTTAAATTTAGCTTGTCAAGCAGCTTAAAGGAGGTATTCTGGTATAGTTTAGCCCTTTGAGAAAGTATTCTTGAGAGAATTTTTAAAAATTTAAATAATAATAATAAAATGAGTTAAAGCTCATATTGTGACGCGTCGATAAAATCGGTTGGCAGCCCGATTCGGACTGTGCGAGATTTGACCCCAAATTTTAAACGCATTTTTCTTGAAACTATACTTCTATTTTTCTCTTGAAATTTGTCACAGAGCTTCTTCATATATTATAGTATCGCACTACGAAGAGCTTTTTAATAAATTTTTTTTATTTTTAAAAAACTCCTGAAAGGCGAAAGAACAGGGAAAAAACGTTTTGTAATAAATATTAAAAATTTTTAGTGGTTTTTCTAAATTTATTGTTTTTGAAGTATTTTCCGATAGTTGATATGTAGAATGAATTTTAAAACATTATTTCTCATTCAAAAAAATGGTACCTTTTTATTTAAAAAACAAAACAAAAAAATCCTCAATCAAAATTTTAATATTGGAAATATATTTCATTAATTTTTTTGATGTACTACAAACTCACCACTTTAATAATGTAGTTTCCATAAAAATGCATTTAAAGCTTTGGTCTTTGTTATTATTACATTAATATATTACATGAAAAACGTTTTTTATACATTTTATTTTATTTTTTTTTCATTTATAAAAGCATCAAATAACCTTAGCTCCTTATAAACCCCTGAGAAAATAAGGGATACCAGACCTATTTTTAAATAAAGTATGACACATTTGCTATTGCTCAAAACTTAATTTCGAACATTTTTCGAACGAAATAAAACGTGTTTTTGTTTTTTAAAAAATAAACAACAACAAAAATTAAATTAAAATTTTTAATAAGCGTTTAAAATGGTATATGAATCAATTTTTTTCAACGAACAAAACGTATGCAAACGTTGTTTCAACAAAAGCGCATTGATCGATTTATCTTTTTTTAAGAAGTCGTCAAAAAAATTTTTAAATTTAAAAAATAAAATTTTAAAAAATATGAAAAAAAAGTAAATAACATCAAGGAATTGCGGATAATAGCAAAATAACTATATTATAATAAGGAACAAATTAAAGTAATTTCCTTAGTCAGCAGCAGCCAGTGTTAATCAGCAAAAGCTTAAAAAATAAACAACACTAAAGTTAGAATACTTGTATACTACCTAAAACTGTTTTATATTAAATGAAAAAATTTGATTAAATTAGTAACTGAAAAAATAGCTTAAATTATTGTAGTACTAGCTTTAAAAATTATGCAGTACCAGATAAACAAATTCTTATCAAGAAACTTCAAAATAAATAAAATTCAAGCTTAACAGAATCGGCTAACGAGATCTTATTTACTCCAAAGTACAACTCGATAATTAAACCTTTTAACATGTCAATTACATGAGATTTGATCGTTGAAAATTGCTACTCGTTAATTATAATTTGCAGCTGTTTAAGTTTCAACAACAATTTTATTTATTATTAATTTAATTAATTAGTAGTGTAATTACTACATTAAGTATGCTTGTAATGTAATATTGTTAAAAATTTTATGCGTTTATTTTTTCTTGTTGTTGCTTGAATTAAGAGTATTCAAATTATAAAAGAAAAACCAGGTCAAATTATATTTTTATAACTATGCGTAAGAAAATTATTTTATAGCTATATTTAATTATGTAACAAATAAGGATTATAGAATTCTAAAATATACAATGAAACCATATTGATGTCACGGATTTATTGAAATTAGTACAAAAATATCAGTTCGTTAAAAGCTTTAAAAATTCATAAATGACGTCTAAGGAAGAAAATAAATCAGTTTTAGGTTTCACAGGTGAACTTTGAAGGTTATCTTTGTACAAAGAAGTTACTGATTATTTGACTAGCACTATTATTGGTATTGGAAAGTTTTGTACGAGTAATTTATATTGAGATGTGAGAAACATTTTTCAAAGCAAAAATAATATAACAAAATATTTTTGATTACATCAAAAAAATGACCCAAAGTATACAGCCTGGAATATTTCTTCCTGATTGATTTACAATGGCCCTTAAGGTGTTTTGCAAGAAATGTAAAGTCCGAAAATTGTACAGTCAAAAAGTTATGTATGTATGAAAGCTCTCAGGACTTTATACTCCATATTGAGTTATTTACTTAAATCAAGTTTTAAGTTTCTATGAACTTCTATGAACTTTTTTTTAACAGATGCTTGTCTAAAAATTTTTTCACCGCAGTTAATATTTGAATAATTTAGATTACTACAGTATCATTCCAAGATGTTTAGAGCCATTCCACCATTCGTAAATCGATCCTAAGTAGTATTAAACGTAAGCGACTTACGGAATGTAAATACATGTGTAAGCCTTAGTGGAATATTTCATAAAAGTAATCACACTTGTTTGTAATGGCAAAGCAGAATTTGCGACCGATGTCTGGTCCGAGATAATCATGTTTTAATCTATGTAGCAAGTGATATTAATACAATTGCAAAAATTGTATGATAAAAAATATGCTGTTATACTAGTTTTACATTAAATTATACCCCCGTCCGGGAAATTTTCGACATCTCTGTAGGTGCATCAAAGTAATTTATAGCTTGAATTTCATTAATAAATAAAAAATGACCTAATTATCTTTCCAGAGTACAAAATGGATTAAGGTAAGAGAAAATAAAGCACAAAAGTGCATACTTTTGCTCACGAGACAATTCAAGCTTTTAAAGAGAATAGAAAAAGGGATAAAATTCGCATGGCGAAAAGATCAAGTGAAGTAATATAAAATGGCATTCAGTTAGTGGAAATAAACAAAAATTTTAAAAATTGGTATACAAGTTAATTGAAATTCAGTCTTTGTATGTTGTCTGTTTTCAAAGTACAGCTTACATGTATAAATGTTAAATCTTCACTTCCTAAAATGCATGATTTTTAAGATTCCATTCAGACTAGAAAAAAACTTAGCAAAAGACAATTTAAGCACTCTCGGGGTACATAATTTGAATTGCGTTTATTTCTTTTTCACTCTAATTTTCTAGTTATATAATATCACTTCTGGAATATTTTGTTCCTCCTTTCAATATGTATGAAATTGAACTAAATATTCTTTCACTTCTTTTTTCTCCTTCTTAAAAACATAGATAACCATTTTGAGAGAAATTAACCACTGGGATAACGTAACAATCATTAATGTTAAATGAGTAATAAATTGTTAGAAATTCGTGAAAATTTACGGAGAAAAAGAAACATAATTTTTATAAAAATAAAAAAAGTGGCTCAGTGGGCATCCAAATAGACTGTCTGAGTAAATTCGATGCAAATATAGCAGTATCAGGCTGAGCTGCGAGAATTGGATTTAAATAAATTCCTAACACCCAGGGTAAGATGCCCAAAGTTTGTCTATATTTTATATATTCTGACAGTATTATCTTTCACACACAGTGAAAAATCCCTCTTTCATAGACGATGCGATGTATAAAGTCACCGATAAATATAATTTCATAGCTTTCAAGTTTAATGAGGCAATGCATCGCAGCGACGAGATTATATTATCACCGATGAAGAATTTTTCATACGAAATAAGCATGAGACACGTCGCTTATGCTATAAGAAAGGATTTATAGTATTTTAGAAAATTTTCATTCAAAAAGAAAGGAATTAATTAAAACTTTTCTTGAATGGTTATTAAGTAAGTATTAAATTTTCTAAAAATATTTAATAAAAAAATGAAGAAACGAAGAAAAATCAAAGTAGAAGACAAAAGTTTTAATATATCGAGGTTATGGTACAAATGGATACATTTGATACACATGGATTACATTGATTCACGGCTGAGAAGATATCAAATGAAGCACTTTCTACAGCGCATGGTCAAACGTTCTTGTTATTGTTAGGAACCAATAAAAATCTCATCGCTTAGAATATGCGAATTTTGTTCTCCAAATTTTAGAAACCAAAGAGAAATCTTGGTAAGAATTTGAATTGTTTTACACCAACTGAAACTAAAAATAAATAAAACGTTCGATTATGCCATACCTTTAAAGACCTTTAAATTATTAAGGAAGTCATTTCTTCTTATTAGCAGATATTGTTATATTGATATCGGGCCTATATATGAAAAATCATTTTTAAATACGAGGAAAATAAAGAAGAGGGACTCCTTATTATTTGATGAAGCCATATTAAATTTAAATATTATTTCTAAACTTAATTTCTACATGTTTTACGCTTACATTCAAAAAACGGAAAAGACAAATATATAAGAAAAAACGCTTCGCTGATTGAGTTTAAAATTATTTTTCTTTGAAGTTAATTTTGATGAATGATTTAACGCGATTAAAGAAAAATGATATTGAATTGAAGGAGTTGAAGAGAAAAAAAATAGTTTATTATAAATAAATTAAATAAAGAAAAAAATATATTTTTATACAATTTATATTAATTAAAATAAAATAGAGTAAATGCTTACCATAGTCTTTACGCGTTCTTGTGTGTCGATTTGAAACATTTTGACTTCCAAATGTTTGACCCATTTTGATTATTCTTAAATTACGAATGGCACTTTAATACTATATATAAGTATGTATATATATATATATATATGTATTTATGTGTATTTCATTTAATGCTGTTTTGCATTAGAGATTATATGTATGTATCTAATGTAAGAGTGTTTAGTATTGCACTTTACATATCATGAACTTTAAACTTTTATATTTCACATTACAAAAGTTATTTAATTTATTTATAATTTTTATTTTTTGTATTTTATTCAAACACAAAGTACACAAAAATCATAAATATTATCCCTTTTAGTATTTACTTTCAAAGAAAATTCACAATACAATTGGACTACTAGAAAAAATAATTTATATAATTATATATAATAACATTCCTGTTTTGAATCATTGATAAATCTGTTTCCTTTAAAATTGAGCTTAAGTTATGGACACTATTTTAAAAAAATTAATCAGTTAAAAGGAAGAAGTAAAAGAGAATACTTAAGAAAAAGGATATGATAATAGTAAATATATTAAACAATTTTGCATGTTATTAAGAAAGTTTTCAATCATTTTCTGTAAAATTTTTGTACAAAATTATCAAAAAAAAGGCACTGAAAAAGTATTTCCTCAAATTGTCTTTTAAGGAAGTCAGTTTACGGTGATTACAATATCCCAGCTTAGAATTATCTGAGATCCAAAAAACAAATTTATTTAGTGAAAACATAAGTCCCCCCTACCACCAACGTCCTTTTTAAATTGCTTAGAAATAAAGCAAAAAGTACAAATCTAATACATTTTTCCACTTCTTGTGGTATTTGAAACTGAAATACTACAAAACCAAATCGTTAAATATCAAAAATTGTATTTCTTTATTCTTTATTACAAGCGTGCGTATTGTCCTAGGTCAAACGAAAGGACCAGAATAAAGAAACACAGTCAATGATTCGAAAAACAAGAAAATACGGCTTTTTTTGTGAAAAAAATTGACTCATTTTATCGAAAAGTCAAAAAAAATAAAAGATATTTTTGTATGAAAAACGCAAATTTCAATATTTCAAACACATTAAGAAAAATCTGTGAAGTCATTTGCCAACAATCTGTCTAAAAAAAAAACTTTCTATACATTTTTTTCTTTAGTTTTGAAAAACTTTTTAGCATAATAATAAAAGCTAAGATGAGGTATTTGTGAAAGATTTCACGAACAATTGAAAAAAATATAATCTTAAGTACAGTTATTTTTCAATAGAGTTCAATGATAAAATTATGCACATGATTTTTAGGATTAATTGAGAAATATTTTTGGGTTAATAAACTGTCAAATATGATTAAACTTATTAAATTTGATTTATTTATTATAAGTAATGGAAATTTTTTAATTATCAAAAGTGTTTTTAAAGCGTTTTTTGTTGTTTAAAAATAATTTTTTAATATGAAAGTTGAAAATACTATAATTAAAAAAAGGCAGGAATGATGTCAATCCCAATCAACGTGATTGGATATGAAATTTAATGAAATTACATGAATTTTACTAGTTTGACCTTATTAAAAATCTATTTTTAATCCATTAGCAAAAAAGTTATTTTCATTAAAATAGTTAAATTAAACGTTAATCCAATAATCTTGATTAGTTGTTCTATAATAAGAGCACTTCTAAGACCACATCAGGACGAATTAAAAGTTTCAATGTTGGCGGATTATTTCTAACGATATTTGAAGAATAAGAGTTTCGAATAATATGAATTTTATAAATTACAAACTACACGATTTTCGAGTAATTATTTTGAAAAAGATTAAAACTCATATCTTACTTGATATAACGTTATACGTTACATAACATCATTTGCTCGTTAAAATAGAGAATTATCCTCAAAATTATATTACAAATTTTAAAAAACCACATATTCTAATTTTCACTTTAATTTCACTTTAAACAAAAAAAAATACACGCAATTTACAAATGTATACAAATGTATAAGTATGTATGTAACTCAAATTAATGCTACGTGAGCATATGTTTTTTTTGCAGGGGTGCATATTTCTGAGGGCCATACATCGTCACGATCAATCAGATGTTGATTACCGGCAGTCTTAGCAAACCCACTAGCGCGGCTATAGCGGTAGAAATAAAGGGATGGTTGTTGCCAAGGACAACCTGAACACATTTTCGCTACTGAAATGAGAGATTGCAATATTTCTTTTAGATTAAAGGATTAAAGGATTAAATTAATCGTGTTCTTCGAAAATGACCAGTATAAGAGAGTAACATAGAAAAATTTATGATGATGATTCTTTTAATTTTTTACATTTTCTATAAAAATGTAATTTATTTTAAAGTATTACAATTATTTTTGATTCCATCAAGGGAAAATTAATAAAAAAAAGAAACAAAAGAAGACTACTTTATCTGAAGAACAATTTTCAATCTGTGGAGGAAGTTTAAGCTCTAACTAACACCCACGTGACTGTAACCCACTTGTGACCAGGTCGTACATGATATTTAAAATCAAGTTTTCTGGTTTCCTTTTGTTTTTTTGGTTAATTATTGCTAATTAATGTTAATTATTAATTTAACTTTTTATTGGTTTAAAAGTTGTAGATTCCATAATTTTGAAATCTAATCGATATATTTTAAATTTTATAATTTATATTCATTTTAATTTATTTATTTTTTAAATAAATTTTTTAATAAGATAAAAGATCTGTTAAGCTTTTATCCTAACATATGTTTCTGCTAATAATTGTGAAAACATCAAAATAAATAATAATCTACAAAAGTAAAAACAATTAATAACAGCTCAAAGGCTTGGTTTTTGAAATCAGGGGGCACCCGTTTAGACGATTAAGCGGAAATTGCTTACTTAGTCACACACGATGCGTCTCTGAGATTTATTGGTATGTATGACATGAAAACCCCTACTGCCCTTTTTTATGAAGCATATGACAAGAAAATATTTCAAGATATTTCTATTGCAGATTTGAAAAAAAAAATAATAAACACTAATTTCAAGGTAGTTTATTTAAAACCTTTAAAAATATTACAAAACACCGAAAAAAATATTCAATTATTTTGAGTATTGTAATTTTTATAAACAAATAAATTAGCATTTAGTGCGCAAATGAATAAATATTGCTCACTTTTTATATAAATAAATAATTATCTTCAATGAATTTATTTTTGTTTCATGGAGAATTTTAATACCACTAAACACTTTCCCAATTTAAATCTTAGTTTTTCCCTTATTTCTCAATCATTTTATATTCTTTATAATTTGGCATACGCACACTCTTTTCACAGTGTGATACAAGGAATCTCCAATTAGTTTACGATTGCGTATTTTGTTTATATATAAAAGTATTTTTAAATTTTATTTATTAGTTTACAAAAAAAAATATTTACCATTTACCATCTTTAAAAGAACTCTTTTATAAAAAAAAAATAAAATAAAATTTTTTCACTGACTCTAATTCGATGTCCATAGAACAAAGAATTTATAATTGAAAACATTGTTGATTGGCGTATGATTTTTTTAAACAAAATAATAGTAATTGATATTAATATGATTCTATTATATAAATCCTAATCAATGACGAAATTACATGCTCTTATAGTTGTTGTAGTTTTCAAATAATTATATCGGTTACAAATAAAGCCATAAAAATACCTCAAAATCAATACTTATATAGGTATAAGTTTACGTAAATAACCTTTTTACTTGATGAAAGCAGGTTTTAATGTAACTAACCTGGCACAAAACTTTATTATTTATACTTTCGTCTTGTAACTTGTAACTATTTTCAGCTTTTGAAGCTATTAAAAAAGAGACAAAATAAATTACCAACATGACTAGAAGAAGAAAATATCAAAAAGATTCTAAATAATTAAATCAATTTTCGAAAATAAACGTTTACAGTAAAAACAGAGTAAGGAAATTAATTTGAATAGCTGCATTAAATTCTGTTAAAATTATGTTTAGTTTTACATACTAATCCGTGGATGGATGTGACATAAATGTAATAAAGTGAAATAAGAAACAGAAAGCTATACTGAAGTTTTTTTAAAAAATTACAGAATTGAAAATATGAAGAAAAAACAAAACTTTTGAGACTGGAGAAATTTAACTCATGCAAAAACTATGACAGTGTAAATAAGGAAAATTGGTAAGATATTTGCTGACATGTATTATGCTTGACATTATAAACTACTGTGTTACAATGAACACTGATAAGGAAAACTGAAAATTGCTGGCTCCACTTTACAAACCAATAAATTCTTTACTGTATTCTTTATTCATATGCAGCATTTGTTGCCAAAGATGAAGCTTGGGTCTATCAGTATATATATAGTAGAAACCAAACAATAGCCAAAAAATTGATTTGAAGCTAGTAGCTCTGCACCAAAAAGAAATGAGACCATAGTTAGTATTTTTCAGGTATCCAAAGAAATCATGTTGATTGAATATCTTGAAAAGGCAAAACAATAACAGGAGATTATTGTGCAAGTCTTTTGAATCAAATAGCCAAAAGTTTAGCAAGAAAAGGTCTGGTTAGCAAAATGAGCAATACACGTTTTCACAAAAGTATTTGAGCTATGAGAAAATTGAGGAGCTTAACTTAACTCCTGGTTTTAGTCCTACCTGACTTCAATTTGTTCTCAAAGTTACAAAAATTTTTCGCCGGGTATTTTACAGTGGATTCTAATAAACTATTTCAATTTATTAAATAAGTATTGGACTATAAGTGCAATGAAGTAGCAAAATTAGCAAAACAAATGGTTTTTGATTTTGATTAAATTAACAAAAAAAACTATCTTTCACAGTCATGCCAAGAAATTTACGAAGAAATTTTATCTTTGACAAAAAACAAAAACTTTGAAAAATGTTAATCCCTAAATATTTTTACAAAAAAAGCAAAACTTTACTTAAATATTTTGCTTTAATAATAATTAGGACAAATTAAGACTGCTATAACAGCAAAAAAATGTACAAATAATAAAACTATTTTTTTATAAAGTAAATAAACAAAAATTATTGCATGTTTTTTTGGTCAGTTAGCAAATACTTGTCTAATTCAAGGTTTGATTTGGGACTGTATTATGTAATTTGTATATAGTTTAAATTTGTCAAAAAAAAAAAAATATATATATATATATGTATATATAAATACTTAGAAGTTTTCATTAAAAGAAATCTTATTAAATTATTTTTAATTAATTATTTTTAGAAATATTCAAATATATTTCGGTTACTGATTTAGCATATGCTAAATACTTACATTATAATAAGAAAACACACAATAAAAATGAATTCCTAGAATTTTTATAATTTTACTAAAGCTCAAAATTTTGTATGGCTACATTTTAAGATAAGTTAAACAGTTACAAAAACCTAAAATGACGTTGACGTTTAGTACATTTATCTCTTGAATCTAGTATCATTTTGGTTATCCTCATAGCAAAAAAATGATAAAAAATTAAAAATTTTATATATAGATATGAAATTTAGTAATCAAAGATCACAGCGAGAAAATTCAGTCCCATACTAAATTTTTCAAGAAAAATAAGATTGATAATTTTAATCCAATTAATTGGATTAGGTGGTAAACATCAATATAGCCACTATATTGTGTATATATATATACATATATTAAAGGTTATCTTGTATAGTGTATTTCATAAACAATTATATTTCTATTAATCTCAAAATATATATAAATATAAATGTATCTACATTTTTCAACTATAGAAGTTACATAGTTTATATAAATTTATTTCGAAAATAGGAATTAATTAAAGATATAAAAAGTAGACTTTAATTTTCTACAATTTACCCCCCACTTTGATGGTAACACATAATAAAATACATTTAATTATAGCATTAGATGCTAATATATTATCTAAGAAACGGGGAAATTAAATAAAATCTGAAAAACACTAAACTTTATGTATAACAACAAAAAAAAGGAGAAAATAAAGAAGAAAATGTTAATTTCTAACATATAAAAACTCCAAAAACATAAGTTTCGGAAGAAGACAAAATAAAAACAAAAACAAAACCACAAACTGCATAATAAGTCTCAAAAGGGAGATTTGATTTATTTAAAATAGGTCAAACATAACTGTAAAACACAAAACAGATTTATCACGTTATAAATATATGTGTATATTATATATATATACAACTAAATTATAATAATTTAATATAATTAAATTTTTACAGATATCTATAAAAAATGTGATCTTAAATAGAAACTGAAAGTTTTAAACAAACTGTAATCCTTTTTTTTTTTTCTTTTTTCTTTTATTTTATTTTATTCTCATTTTACTGTTTGTATTTATTTATTATTATTATTTAATGTGATTAAATGCCACAAAAAGACACAACTCACAATAAAATTAAAAACACTTTGAACACGGACAAATTAACTGAGGGAACCGGCTGGCCCGTCTGCTACACTCACTAATGCCGTTTGCTGCTGACTACTAGCTTCAGAGCTTGAAGCAATGGAGGCGGCATTTAAATTGTCATGTGGTATATAAAACAGTAAAAATAAGCTTTGGCAGCAGCATATGTAAAGTATATATATATATATATATATATATTTTATCAGTGTAAGTTTTGTTTTTTACATAACTTATTCTTGTATTCGCGCATATGTATTTGTTTTTAAAATATAATTTTTTTCTAATTCTAAGTTTTTTTTGCGTTTTTTATTATTTTTAATCTTTATTAAAGATGTATAAAATAAATTACTTTATGGAATTGTTAAGCAAAAATTTAGCTATGAAAAGCAAAAAATAAAAATAAAGGTTTTTGAAATAATGTACAAGAATATTCTAAACAATTTATAAAAAATCTATCAATAGTACGAAATTCATGTAATTTGTGCATAAAAAAATATAACCGAAAATATATGCAAAAAAGGCTGTGAAAGTTTTGTTGTGTTTTAAAATAACAAAAATATGTATATGGCAAATAATTTAATAAAAATATTAAATTAATTGCAGTTTCTAGGGAAAAGTTTAAAATGACATCATGAAATTTGTTAATATGAACTGAAGTCATTAGTAGTGGTTTTATCTTGTTAAACTACTGATTTTACACACCATAAAAAATTTTTATTTAACCAACAAAAAACTCAAAATTGAATGTTTTAAAATTTAAAAATAATATTTTGGAAGATATTATTTTAATGAGTTTTTTTATTGTTTATGAGTTTTTTTCTGTAAAAAAAAAACTATTTTTTCTATTTCTTAACTTATAAAAAGAATTGAATCAATTCGAACTAGTTTCAATTCTGGTTGAAGTTAATGAAATTAAAATTTTTTAATTTTTTAACAAAATTGTACTCAAGGAACAAAAACGATTTATGATTTTCTTAATGTATTCAGATGCAAATTTTATTTTAAACATTTATATTTTTTATAAAAATAAAGGATTAATAACAGTAAAAGTATTAATAACAGTAAAACAGTATTAAAATAATATTGAATTTCATAGGAATAGCATAATTTTATTTTTTTAATAATTTATTGAGCAGTAGTTAAAGAAATCAAAATTTTAAGATACTTTAAGGTTGTCTAGATATTTGCAAAAATCTATTTTTTTTTTTTTTTTCATATTTTCAAAACTTAAACCTTTAAGAATATGTCTTTATGATAATTTTTCTAAAATTTAAATTATTTTTGGAGATATGGCTGTTTAAGTGACGCGTCATCCAAATCGGCTCAACCGAAACGTATCAAACAAAAGACGTTAGGGATTCTCCGTCGACCTGAGAACATGTTGCCACCTTAAATTTATGTATTTTGAAATATAATAAACGAAGGTTTCCCTAATATAGTGACCAGGCTGAAGAAATTGTATTCTATTGCTTAGACTGCACATAACTTTATCTGAAACTATAAACGCGTTTTTCTCAAATCTACTTTCTTCCAAATTCTTGTCCTGATTTCTCAAGTTCTATTGAACCGATTCACTTGAAATTTGATGTGAGTCATTTTTACACATTTTTGTATCGTACGAGCTACAATTAAAACAAATTTTCAATTTTTACTATTTCTAAAAAATCCGGAAAAGTAAAAAAAATTTCTCTTCTTTCCAAACAACCGCAATTTTCCAAAAAAAATTTTTCAACTTTTTTTACTTACGATACCAGCGATAGTTATAGTACGAGATTAATAATTGTTTTTCTTTTTTAACTTCAAAATCACACGACGTTTTAATTTTAATCGTTTTATAAATGATAAATTTTTTCACTTTTATTTTCATGCATTGTTTAAGCATTAATAAAACCTTGTAAAATAATGGATTGTTAAAAATATTGTTTGTCTTTTGTTCTATTGCACCTAAAAAAATAACTAAAATTCATGTCTCTAGACTAGAATATCACTTTAATGGCTTTAAGGTTTGTCTAATCCTTTAGAAATGAATAATAGACAAATGACACAAGAAATTTCGAAAGAGAATAAAAAACTCATTTTGGTCTCATTGAAAAATTAAATACAATTTTTTTGTTAGAAGTTTTTTTATTTTTGTAACAATTAAAGAATTATTTGGTCATCCCATATGTAGTCATCTTGTAAATACTTGAGGAGTACAAATGAAAGTCTTGGGATACCCAGAACTTTCAGTTTCGGTCAGATAGTCAGAGTTATTAACAAAAACAAGATAATGAGAAGAATTACAGCAGCAAAAAGGAAGTGAAAACACAAGAACCTTTCGTTAGCTCTAGTAATATTCATTTTGTGTGGCAAACGTAACGTTGTTCCTAAATTGTTTAGGCAGAATTTGCTGTAATGAATGACCACCTGCTAAAGATCATAAGCACCTATTTAGCACTTGCTGGCAAGTATTAGCAATAGGTAATATTACCCAAGCGACCATTTACGTAGGTTTTTGGAACGAGTAAAATTACTTGGCCGGAAAGTCAAGTGTTAATTAAATATAATTAACCAAAAAAATTTCAAAAGTGTATATTTCTGAATTATCTCAAAGTAAATAAAACTAGTTTGGTTGTAATGAAACTTTCACTAATTAAAAGTTGAGCTTAATAGTTACCAGTTTTTCATTTAAAAATTTGGTTTTGCTCTATCAATTTTTAATTGCTAACATATTTTCTAGTTAATAATTACATTTCATTACATTGTGAATGTGTTTATAGTTGGATTAATTGATAAATTCATTTCGAGTTATATAAATTCATGGTGTTTTTTATTTTTGAAAAAATTTAATTTTATCAAAATTTACTACAAATACTAGAAATATGTACTAAATAGAATAACTTAAGTAAATATAAGTCAAGAAAATCTAATTACAAAATTAATAATATTACAAACAAAATGTTTTGGTTACTAAATAGAAACTAGTTTCCAAGTTTTACCCTGTACAAGCAACAGAGCTTTGAAGTTTATGAAATTTAATTGAAATTTAAAAGGCTATACCCAAAGTCTATAATGCGTTTCAAAGTAATAAACATTAACAACGATACTTATATACCTAAAGAAGACTTAATTTCATAGTTTTCAATTATTTTGAAATAATAAAAGGAAGAGTTCTTTTCCTCTACGAAAAATTGAATCAATTTTTATCAAATAAAAAGAAGTAAATTGGTGGAGTTATATAGTTTGACATTTCTTTATAAACCTTGAATTATAGGGGAAGTGTTTATTATTTTAGAATAAAATGTGGCTCGTTTTTCTTTTTATAACTAGCCCGTTCTCATTTTGATTCTCCAACACGGTTAAAATTTTACGAGCAAATAAAATACCGAATTTTATTTGAAAAGCACTAATTTCTTAGTGACAAAAAAATATTTTGAAGAAAAAATTCTTCAGAAAATTTAATGCATTCTCAGATTCAATTACAGCAGGTTTTTAACAGAAATTTTCGAGCGAATTATATACAACTTTGCGATAAGCTTTTGAAATTTAAGGTTAGAAATACTCGTAATCAAATTAGCAGTCAATTGAGTGAAGTGCATCCGATAACAGTCATTCGAAATGACTAAAAATAGCCTCTGAATTTAAGTATACTCACGATTTTTCGGTCATTCATTGTTTCACCAAGAGAATATATCACATCACAAGTCATGGTACTTCTATATGCATCGGATTAATTAGATTTATCCTTTAGTGGCTACTGGCTTGATTTAACTGAGATGAAGAAGTAATTGCCGCAACAGAACGATATTTTAAGACCCAAAAATAAATTATTCTACACGCCCAGGATGGAAAAGTTAAATAAGTGTTGCAATTATTGCATTAAACTAAAAGGACAATTTCTCTTAAATTTCACAGACCAAAAAATGGTAACAATTGAAAAATATAGAATTTATATTCTGCGTTTTCAACTTTAATCAACTTTGAAGCCTTAAATGCACAAAACAAAAAAATTTATTAAAATATGGAAATTTAAGTTTTGTTCAGTTTTTTTCTTTGTCAAAATTTATAAAAACTTCAAAAACCGCGTTTCAACTCAGTTTTTTAAATAAAATTATTAAAAGTTGATTTGTTTTCATATATGAACGTGTGAGTCATTGTATTTTTATTTCTCAAATTAATTGAACGAATTTTACAAAGATTTTTAACAAGTTTCGTTTGAACTGTGCTTTTAAAATATATTCCAATAATTGTGGGCGTAATATTGTTTAGTTATTTCGAGTTTTTGCATAAGTATTTTCTAGGCTTTATAATAAAAATATATATAAAAAAGTAAGCAAATATCTAGTCAACGAATATCTTTATTCAAAAAGCGAAGTTAATGGTTTTGCCTTTTATTGATATTTTCAAAAAAAGTGGTAATACAAAAATAATTATGGTTGGTGGATATCTATATAGCTATAGTCACTTTAAACAATTTCAGGGCTTTCATGATCCTACCGGAAATATGAATTAACATATACAGGTTATATTTTATAGCGGTACCATAAATTTTTCAATCGCCAAATTTTATACAAGCAAAAAATATGCTTCTAACAATCGTAGTTTTTTTAATACAAAAAGTTAAGACAATATCGGAACGTGATATTAGTAAAGCCCTGAGAATAATATGCGGTCATCCATGCTGTTAGTCATGCATCAACTTGTCTTTTTTATTGTTTATTATTGTTAATACTTTTTCTATAATACAAGAATTAACATTAAAAACAATAGTCAAAAATTATAAAAAAGTGACTGCATACGTAACCGCGTGGATGACTGCATTACTGAATGCATAAAATCCTTTTACCTGATTTTTTCCAAAACTATCCGGAGAGAATTGAATATCTAAGCTACGCCTACAAAAAGGTCATTAAATCAAGAAGCTGACACATAAAAATACAATTTTGGCTAAATTTAAATTTTCTATAACTAAATAGCTGCTTTGACCGTTAAACAAACACTTTAAACCTGAACTATATTTATATTACATTGGTGGCTAAGAATCTATCTTTTTACTTGGCTAAACTCGATTTTTAGCAAATGAGAAAAATCACAAAAAGCAGTATCTTTCTACTTTCTTGTTTATCTTAACCAATATTTATAATATTGTTCAATACCCAGGGTAGCCCAGTATATCTATTTAATAATAGAAATTTAAGGCTAAGAAATTATTTTTTTAAATCTTTTTTCCTACAAGCCACAAGAAAAAAAATCCACCCCTTGAGAAATTCTATACTAACAGATATATTCCATAGAATATTATATATCTGTGTAGATTGTTTAAAACAAGTTTTCCTTCATGAAGAACCTCAAATAATTTATGAACGCTGTGTGTCATTAGTGTTGTTAAATTTTTCAGTGCGGTTTCTAAAAATCTCATTTTTAAAGTGTTTTTCTATAATTAAAATTTTCAAATAGCATAGTTGAAAGTAATTTATTTATCAGCACCTGAATTTTCAGGATATGTTAGAATTTACATTTAAGTCATTAAAATTTGACCTTCTTTGTAATTTTTGGAAATTATTTATTTATAAATTATAAAGAGATTTTCAGCAGAGGAGAAAAATAAATATCTAAAGGAATTATAAGGAGATATTGAAAATTTTATCCCTCGAAGTGAAACTTCTGAAGAATCTGGTTGTGATAAACAATTATTATTAAACGTAATTGGAAATATGATATAACCGTATGTTTATTGGAAAAAATAAACTCTTAAGGGATTTTACTCATCATTGGGAACACTAATTATGTTAGATGGAAATAATGCTAATACTGACCACACCGTGGAATCATCAAAATCAGAATAAACTTTGCTAGTGGTTGGACAGTGATATTCATCTACATAAGTTTTTTTTTTTATCACTGATCATTTGCATTCATTTTTGAATTTAATACGTCGTAGGTTAACTATTAATCTGATCAATACACAATTTTCTTTGTTGTGAATTCTGAATAGACGCTGGAAGAAAAAACGTCCTATTTAAAATTACCAAAAATAAAAATTCCAAGTGTTAAAGGGATATTTTGATGAATAGATTGGATTCCTTTGACAACTGATTTTTATAAAGAATATGGATAAAAAGATTTACAGCATTTAAATAAAACCAGTAGAACAGATAAGTTCTAATTTATAAAGCAAGTAAAGTTTAAATAAAATCTAAAAACTTACCATTCAAAGACCATATATGAGATGGCAAGGATGTAGCTGCATAAACACGACCTAAAGCAGCTGCATTTGCTGCTGCTGCCGACGAATTTTGTCCATTTTCAATTTGAGATAAATCAATCCCAGGACCAACCATTGTATGTCTATCAACATATCTATCACCTGTTTGTTGAATATGTAGACCATCGTTTTGATGATTTGTATTATTATTATTATTATTATTATTATTTGATCCTTGTAAATCAGGAACTGCTGACAAACTTCGAGCTCTTTGTCTATCATTCTGTTGAATAGTTATATTAGGTAGGGTACGTAATAAATTGAATCCAGTAGTATTTCCAGCTGATACAACATCACTACTAGAACTTGTGGAAAATGTTCTTGTTCGAGGACTTTGATGTCCACCATTTGCTGTACTTGCTTTAGCACCCATTTCAACAATTAAATTTGCATTATTTAATTTATATTTGTTTTTATTTTTTGTATATAAACTAATTATAAATCTACAATAAAATAAAAGACGAGTATGAAAAAAAAAAAAATTCTATTTTTTCGATACTTTAAAAAAAAATCGATTGCACCACCTAAGAAAAAATTTTCGTTCTCAGTCTTTGTATTTCACAGCAAATTTAATAAAATTAAAGCAGTCTTAATAGAATTAACTAATATTCTTTTTTTGTATATTTTTTAAAAGAACATTTAATTTCTTATCATAGCAAGGTGTCAAAAATGACATGACCAATTTAATGACCATAATGCAATTAGGTTCTTTTGATTTATTGATAAGATGTATTGTTATCATTGCAAATATTAACAGTTCTTCAATTTAATTCGTAATCACTTGAAAAAATTTTACACAATCTCTATTTTAAAAACAAACCAAATCGAAAACAGCGTTAACTTCCATTAAAATTATGTTGAAATCACAATTTTGACAGGCAAGTTGACACTTTAAATTGATTCATTAAGTTAAATGTAAATCACATTTTAAAACGAATGGCAAAATAAATTTTGCACTATATTAATTTGTTTATAATTTTTAACTTCATTATTTGAAAAATAAAAACGAATTTTCCCATTCTTTCCGGCAGGATAGTGCGAAAATCTAATCAATTACACACAAATATATACTATATATGCATAAATGTATATATGTGCATATAACAAAGATTTTCCAGAGCAATGCACTGAACTTAATTTTGTTGAACTGAAAATTTTGAAAAACTTTTATTAATTATATATTATCAGCCTTGAAAGATTATAATTTTTTTCATGTTTAAAACGTTAGCTCTCTTTACATGATATTTTAATTTCAAAATTCAATTTTTTATATTACTTGATTAGAAAATTTATAAAAGGTATACCAACATTACAAACAAAAATTTTATATTTATGACAATTGAAATTGTCAAGAAAAATTGAAAAAAAAGAAAACAGATATTTTTTGTACAAAGAATATTTCGCTAATATCTGCTGCTTTTTATAAGTTGGTCTTATTTTCTTGTGTCATTGAAGGATGACACTGTATCTAAAAAGCGAAGAAATCATTTCTTTTTATTTCAAAATTGTATCAAATTGTTGCGTGTATTTATAAGTTGACATGTCATCTGTTACGGTAAGAAAAGTATGTTTTTACTAGCTAAATTTTTGTATGCGCTTGTTTAATAATTTTTTTATATATATATTTTCTAAATTATTCAAATTTATTCAATACTATTTTTTCTCAGCTAAAATCCTTTTGTTTATTTTAGTAATGAAAGCCAAATTTTTAACAGTGGAATTTTATTTTAAAGATTGGTTAATTCTTAATAACCTAACGGCAAAAAGGGATAAAATATTTTCAGCATTAAATAAAAAATGTTCAAATTCTCATAAAAAATTCACTAGTAAAATAAACAAAGTTTAAGGTTCAAATACAGAGAAATGGATAAAAATTAAATGAAATTCAAGCAATATTTCTACAAGTTTATGATAATTAATAAATAACCGCAATATAAGGTGTTCAATGATGTAATTCCTGGAAGTCGAGCGTATAACCAAATACAACTTCACTTGATTCAGTAACATTATCTATAAAAATCGGACAGAGAAATGAAGTTCTTCTAGAAAATCCTGTCAGCCCTCCTTCTACTATTTAAGTGTAGCGACCGTTTATATCTAAAGGTGGGCACCCACTTAGTGCGTATATCTCAGCGGGTAACTTTTTTGACGTCATAGACTCACGCTAAAGTTCCCCCTCATATGTGGATACTTAAGCGTGAAATTCATTTGTACGTCATTTTGACGTCAAAAAAGTTACCCGCTGAGATATACGCACTAAGTGGGTGCCCACCTTAAGAATTAAAGAGGCATCACCGCATGGAATTTGGGGTATCACATGAGGCCAGCCCTGTTTTAAACAAGTAATATTCAATTAAAATGCCATATAAAGCTTACTAGTAAAATGACAAACGAAATGCAGAAAAATTTCGGCTTCAAGAAGGGATATGAGTTTTTCGAAAAGCTCCGAATTACTTTCACCGCTATTACCATAAAAATGACAGATCCTGGGCTTGTATGATAACTTGCAATGTCACCCCTATATATTCCGAAGTGTCAAGAAAAATTGTTTTTTTTTTTTCAATATAATCCGCAATGAATGCTATGTTTAACTTGCAAAATGTCTTTACGGATTTTGTTTGATGATTTCTTCGGTAACTTTCAAAACCTGTCTTGATATTTTATCTTGTTTTGTTCGACAACATTTCCTTTAAAGAACTATACAGCTATCTTTGTTAAACTGATTACCCATATTTCAGTTTCTTCAACTATTATTCTCTTACTTAGTTAAATAGACAGTGCTTTGTTATTTTCAACACTACTCTTTTGAAGTCAAATAGCAGGGGAACAGGTGCCTCTTACACCTTATAGAAAAATCTGCACCTCGTTGTTGATTTTCCTAGTTTAGGTTCCATCATGACTATTCAAAGGACATTCTGTTCAATTTTTTTTATTCCGCCAAGATTCTTTATCTTCTCGTGGACAAATTCCTTTATAAGTAAGAAGTTAGCAAACTCAGTCCACAACTTATATCAGTATAAGATTCAAATATTAAAAGACAAGGCAGATATATTGCAAAGATTGTTCTAGTATTTTCATTAGCTTAAAACTTCATTTTAAACTCACACATTTCTTTTTGGTTAAACAGTATGTGACAATGACCAAAATTATGTAGTCTAACCTTTACACTTTCGCTTTTTTTGTAAGTAATAACTGTTAATGGCTAATATACTGGGAATCAAATTTTTAAATGTGTTTTTAAAGATAATATTTGTTTGAAATTCGAAAAAAATCGAAATATTAAACTAAAATATTTAAATATTTCAGGTTCCTTTATTAGATGATGATGATACAATACCATTTGGTGAAGAGAATGATCAAGGACAACCTTTGAAGACATATACGTAATATTTGTGCATAATTTCTAAGGACTATATATTTATATATTTAAAAAAAAAATATTACAGGCATCCATATGTTGCATTTTTTCATCTTGCCTTCCGTTCGTTATCAATAATAACATATATGCTATGCGGATGGTTTAGCGATTCCTTCATAACTAGTTTTGTATTTGTTGTTTTATTGTTATCTGCAGATTTTTGGACAGTTAAAAATATAACTGGACGGCTTTTAGTGGGCTTAAGATGGTGGAACTATGTAGATGACGATGGTAAATCGCATTGGGTATTTGAATCTAAAAAGGTGATTTAATTTATCTTAAAATGTTTATTATATTTCTAAGATTGGCCCTATTTTATTAGGGCAAAAAAATACAGGGTAAAACAAATCCAAATGAAGCACGTTTATTTTGGTTAGGATTAATTTTATACCCAGGATTATGGTGTATATTTTTTATAATAGCATTATTTTCATTCAATTTCAAATGGTTATTATTAGTAATGATTGCATTAGCATTGAATGGGGCTAATTTATATGGTTATGTTAAATGTAATTTTGGAAGTAATAAGGATGTTAATTCCGTAGCAAGAGATTTTGTAAAACAAAAGTTTTTTGAAAATGCAGTTAATTTGATAACAAGACCACAACAGCCAACACCAACAAGACCGACAGGTGTTATTTAGTATTTTCTTTTTTCATATATATATATATACATATAATTAATTTAGTATTTAAGAAATTATAAAAGTCATATTTATTAAATTTTATTTTCCATAAAATAAAATAAAGTTATAATAAGCAAGACAAAATTTTTGTCAATTTGTGAAAAATTATTATCAGTTTAAATTTCATATTAGAGAAAATGTGTATTAGGGAATTCCTAATTGCATAGTGCATATTTTCACTACTAGAATGAATAGAATATACCGATGTAGGCCTGTAGTAAGACAAAAGACGGTGACAGACTTTTACGGTTCTTTGAAAATAAAATTCAGTAGTGCTTTCCATAAAAAAGTACCCTAAATGGCTGCAAAATAATTACTCTTTATCGATAATGGATTCCTATTTCTGGATAGTTATAAAAGAAACTGTGTATAAAGTAAATAAATTCCATGGTATTACATAAAAAAAAAAAAAAAAAAAAATTCTGCTCTAGGTGAGGCTCGAACTCACAACCCCGGCATGGCTCACAGCTACTGCTATATAAGTACCGTGCGCTAACCAATTGCGCCACTAGAGCTGTGAATTACAGGACTCATAATACGCTTTTTAATAATAATTCCAAATTAGACCAGGTGCCAGAGGGGTTGAAAAAGTAAATAATTAATTCATTACAGCAAACTAATATGATGCAATATGGTAAAGCGTGTTATTAGTAAGAAAGAAAACATAAGTCGAACAAGTGAAAACCTGCCGGGCGGAGAGGGGGGAAAACGGTTTTTTGTTATTCCTGGCTAAACTACATTTCCAAAAAGTTTAAAAGTAAAAGTTGTAGATAATAAAAAATATCTACAAATTGTCCAAAGAAAATTTTTTTATTTACCCTAAGCTTTGACGATTAAAAAACTAAAAACGCTTTTTTCTGTTTTTTAATTGTTTTTTCAGAAAAATGTTTGGATTTAGTTCAAAATTGGTGAAAACATATCTTTTGATATTCTATGTAACCTGTATTTTTTTCAAAAAAATTAATGAACAATGATAAATTTCACTAAAACATAAAAAAAAGAGGGTGAAAACTCCCTGAAATTCCTAATAAAATGAAATATCCGATAGAACTCAATTTAGCTTTATTTTTTTACTTCCTACTTTGACTTTTAACAAATAAAAAAAAAAATAAATAAAACTTGCAATGAAAAAGGTCCCAAAAGGTGAAACAACTAAAAATATGACCTTTTCCGTCACACATTTTCTGATTATTTTCTACAAATTTTGATTACTAATTTAAATTATTATAATTTTGTAATAAAAATATAAACTACATTTATTGTTAGTAATATAATTAGTGATTCATAACATCGTTCAACCACGCTAAGCAGTAAGTAGGCTTTGGTTTTCTATGTCATCGCCTGTAGTAGGTATAATTGGCTGCATTATGGTTTATTTGACAACACTTACAAATCTTTAAATTTTTCCGTTAAGCTGGACAAAAAGATGTTTTTTAGGGTAACTTAAGGTCGCTGAATCCGAAAATCATAATCATTTTTTTATTCAAAGAAGCATTTTTGAGATATTCTCAAAAAATGTGCTTTTGGGTGTATTTTCTTTTATTGATCTGTATCTCAGAAAATAAATTTTTGATTGGCTTAAACCCGCCGATTAAAAAAGTATAAAAGTAATTGAAGAAAAAAAAAACAGTGTTAATAACTTTTAATGGCATCGTTTCAAATGTTATATGAATATGATCAAAATATCCCAAGTTTGACACATAAAAATACAATTTTTGTACAAATTTTATTTTATATTATTCATCATCTAAATCTAATTGTAATTATTTTAGTACAACTTTCCTTCTGTTGGCGTAGATAAAAGTTCTCAGTTTCAGCAGTGACTTCTTCATTTGAATCAAATTTTATTCATTAGACCTTTTTTTAATATTTTGATGAACAGAATATCGTGAGGGCATAATCCATTTTTCATTCAAAGCTAATGTTTCCCACGAGAAACTTTATCTATATTTCTACTTTATTTTATTCTTCTATTTGGTTTTAATTACAGTTGTAAGCTAATTTACGCATGAATTTTTGTATTTTTTTCCTTTGGTTGCAGCCTTTAACCTTACTAGATTAGAAAC
The DNA here is from genome assembly GCA_947359355.1 of Acrocera orbiculus. Lineage (NCBI taxonomy): Eukaryota > Metazoa > Arthropoda > Insecta > Diptera > Acroceridae > Acrocera > Acrocera orbiculus. The sequence goes on from OX375757.1 coordinate 16,668,879, forward strand.
ATAATGTTCAATTTGAAAATTTTTTAATGTATAATATGGGTTTCAGAGTTTTAAACGATTTCTTTTTTCTTTCATTTTTTTATTGAATATATTACAATACGCTTCAAATATTCTTTAAAAATTTTAAGCCAATCAGAATGGAACTGTTGGAGAACGAACCTTAAGAAATTCTCCCCTTTGCATTGTTCTCTGGGTGCCGACGTTTTTTAATCGTGCTTTTCTCGAAACTCTATTTTTGAATTCTGTTTAGTGCTTGTCTAAATAAAAGAAATCTTGCTTAACTTAAAAAAATATCAGATAGAATACGAAAGGCGAGCATAATATTTATTTGTAAATTTTTTATCCGATATTACTAACAAAATAAGCTATAACTACTATAACTATTGAGTTTAAGAACGCACTACAGTTAAGGGCACCCTCCCTAGACTATCAAGGATCCTTGATCAAAATCGCAACAAATAGTTGCTAGAAATTTTGCCCCTATCAAGTCTATTGTTCAAGGAAATTTGAGCTTATTAAAGTCAAATTTGTTTTTATTAATGTCAATCAGTTTCAGATACGTTAATTTGATGGTTTTTTTATGTATTTGGTTGTAAATTATTTATTTACAAACATTTTATATTAAAAAAACTCGAATATTTTTTTCTATTATTAATTAAAAATAGCATGTGAACTCTTTCCAAGTTTTGCACAATGAAATTTATATTTGTCAAAAACTTGTCATTTATGTATATACTTGACCAAATCTCCCTTAACTATCAAGTTTATCAAGGATCCCTTGATAGTCTAGGTGCCCTTTACTCTTTTCTCTGTCAACAAATGCGCACTTTAACTGCATAAGTTGATCATATATATAATTACACTTTTTACCTCAATATATCTTTCTAGTCCTTCAAAAAGATTTCGTTAAAGTTACGAATTTGTTTTTGACGTGTCAAAATCAGAAAAACTTTGTAGGTGTATTTTGTATTTTTTCATAAACATTTTTATAAAGAAATAATAATATTCAAATATATTAAAGTTAAGCAAGTCTTAATTTAATAGTCAACTTTTACTTAAAATCAAGTCTAATCTTTTTAAATTTCATCATTTAATAATAAATTTATAGTAATTAAAAACTAATTCAAGTTTAATTTTGTGCTTAAATATTTAATATTTACAGTTTTTACATGTTATATAAGTTGAAAATAGTTCTAATAAGCTATGAGCTGGTTCGATACTACAGGCCTAGCTAGTCTGGCAAAAAATGCTTTAAAAGAAGCCCAAAAACACATAGATAAAGCTCTTGATATTCAAGAAGACGAAATTATGGCACTAAAATCAGAAAATCGTAGCAAAACAGAACCAACAACACCAATTCAACCTTTATGGCCATCAACTAATCCGGCATTATGGGGATCATTTACAGGTTCATTTTTTGAAAGTCCTAAAACAAATGAAATGATAACTACTCCACCAAAAAGTGGAAATGCATCAAATGAAACATATTTAAAACGTCAATCACTTAATTCAAATTCAGATTCAGTTGAAATATTGTCATCAGTACCAACAACACCAGGCTCTGAACTATCAGCTACTGTTTTCAATTCAGAATCTGTAGAAGTGATTACTACACCGAATACTAGTGATTTAATTAGCCCAATTTCAGCAAGATCTCCGGAAAGTGTGGAAATAATATCAACTGATGAAGAAGGTGAAGAAGATGATGATTCTATGTCTTTTAGTACTGTTATGGATGACACTATGAAACCGATAGCTGGTATTAAAGATGAGCAAATTCATAAAGTAACAAACAATCCGAAAATTGATGTTAAGAATAATATTACTATGGATATAAATAATCAGAATGAATTATGTAATACTTTATTTGATAGTAAAAATTCTGATTCTATATCAAAAGAAGCTATTAGTGAAGCAATAGCAATACTATCTGACTCTTCGCAAAGTTTTGAAAATATTCAAATCCCTGAGAGTGTTACACCTGATGAAATTCTTACTAAAATAGAATCAAATCCAAATTCAGGTCATACTTCTGCTGATGAGGTGGAAACAACAACATCCTCTGATATTGAAATCATATCTAATCCAAATGGTGATTCCAGTAGTACGTATAGTGCGTGCAGAGCTAGCCCAAGAAGGGAAAGTATTACAAGTAGTAAAAATGTTACAGGATTTGAATCAAAAAATTCATTTAAAGGACATTCACGTATTCCATCCGAAGTATCAACAAATTCAGAAGATTCACGACGTAGCAGTAATTCTGAAATGGATAAACTTTTACATAGAATCAATGAACTTCTTGAAATTTTAGAACATCGTGATCGACGTGTTTTAGAACTGAGTAAACAAAATGCTGAATTGTCGGAAAAAAACGTTGAAATTCAAACAATGCTGGAAACAAAACAAAAAATTAATGAGCATATAGAAACTGAAGAATATACTCAGCGTCTTTCAGCACTAGAGAAAAAATTTCAAATGAGTATTAGGGAACGTGATGCTTTAAGGGAGCAGTTAAGGAATGCTCGAGATGAGTTATCTGTTCGAATTTCCAAGGAAGAACATGACAAATTAATTGGCGAAAAGGAATTTATGGTACAAGAATTACAAACTGAAGGTGAAAAACTTTCGAAACAGATTCTTCAACATACAAATATAATTAAAAAGTTACGTGCCAAAGATAAAGAAACAGATGGAATATTAAAAAAAAATCGAGAAGAAATCAATGAACTATCCGAAGAAGTTGAACGTTTAAAAAAATCATTGGCAGCTAAAGATGAGGTCGAAAGATCACAAATAGAAGCTGTGCATAATTTAACATCAGAAAATTCAAAATTACTTAAAGAAAATCATTCATTAAAAGCTCAAATTGAAGATAAAGATCATCAAATTCAAAGTCTTCGTACAAGTTTGGATAGTGCCAAAAAAGAATTACAAAATAGACAGTCAAACCATGCAGACCTTACTAAAAAAGCAGAAGCTTTTGTTTCATTACAATCGAAAAATGAATTTTTAGAAAATCAAAATTCTGAAATAACGTTACAGCTCCAGGATTTACGTGAAAAGCTTAAATCAGCTGAACATTGTAATGCTATGCGAGAACAAAAATTACGACAAGAAAATATTGATTTAATGCGACGACTTGAAGAATCCGAAATAAGAGCTGAAGAATTAACACATGAAATTACATTGGCTACTATACCTTTAGTTAAACAATTAGAAGCATTACAGGAAACACTTCAGACTCGAAGTAAAAATTGGGAAAAACAAGAAGAGGATATGTTGTCCCAATTGGGTAAGATTAGTTCGTATTTTGTTTTTTTTTTTTTTATATAATTGAAATTTGATTTTTAGAAACTGCACAAAATAAACTGAAAACCTTGGAATGTACTGAGCAGTCATCAATAGAAAAAGAAAATATTTTAAATAGCAAAATCAAAGACTTAGAAGAAAACTTGGCTGAAAAATTTTTAAGGCTGGAGCAGGTTAATAGTTTGCTCCAACAAACTCAGCTAAATTCTAATCTAAAAGAAGCTGATTACACTAGGTAAGTTTTTTTTATTCGTCACTTTGTTGATTGGAAAGTTTGCATTGTAAAATATGTAATCCCCATTTATAGAGAAATTGCATCATTAAAGGAAGAACTAGAAAAAACAAAAAATATTATTGATGAATATAAAGAGAAATGTCAATCATTAGAAAAAAACGCTGAAATCGAACGGGAAAAATTTTATAATTCATTTGTTGAAAATCCAGTCAAAAATTTATATGATGAAGAAAAAAAGGATAGAGTTCCTGAAATCAATCCGATTGAAAGGACATCGCCGGTGTCTTTGGATGATTCATTTGGAAGTTCGGCATGGCAAATGGTTTGTTTTATATAATTTTCAACAGAAATTTTAATTTTATATAAAATTTAATTTGGTTCGTTTACAGTGTTATTATTTATGATGATTCCTTTTTTAGAAATTGATGGTTTTTTAAAATTTTTAAAACTGATACTAATGAGAAAGAAAAAATATGTAAAGAAACTTCAAATGAAGTTTGGCTAAAACTTAGTCTTTGAAAACTTACTTAAACTTCAGGTCAGGCATGCCAAAAGAAGTTAGTTTTTTCATTCATAATGTAGTCAGAACGGAGAATTTTGTTGCAATATTAAAACAAAATTTGGTAATGCTTTCCACGGAAATTCAACCATCATATCCTTTTGAATTTTAATCAAATGAAACTTTCCAGTACCAAGCTGTGTACTTTATTTTTCAAATTTAGTTTTTTATCGTTTAAAAATGAGTTCAGTATTTCATTTGAGATTTATAAACTGCTGTTTTTGATCATAACAATAACACTAAGTAGAATAAAGGAAGTGAAAAAGTAGTGGAAATACAGAACGTAGTGCTAGTTTTGATGACACGTCCTTCTGAAATTTGTGTGCCACTTTTTATTGGAATATCCAAGACTTATTCTAAGCTTTTGGATGATTCTGTAGGTACTGGGAAAATTTTAAATGTTAAAATGCTTTAGCTGTCATTTTTAATATTTTATTTTTTGTAAACAATTGAAATATCGAGCACAAAGATTATCTGTAAAAATTTAAATATAGTTCGTCAATATCTTTTATAATAAAACAATTCTATCCTTGGAGTAAAAGTCTGGATGATTTGCAAAATATTGCCTTATAATGAATGAAACTTATTTTCCACGCAGTAAGATTTTGAGATAGAATTCTCTTGAGAGATAATTTTGGTAAATACGGTGGATATCCAAAGTTTGTTCCTTAAATCAGGCAATGTTTTCACTGTCGCAGATCCTTGTGCAAGCGTTCACATTGCTTTAATTAGAAATTATTTTTGTTGCTATTGAATTTTTCTTTAAATTTTTTTTTATCCAATCAAACAAATAATTTTTTTTTTTTTTCAAAATTGTTTCTTAACGCTTTAAAATTATTTATTTCTAATAATATCTAAAAATATAAAAGTTTTTCATTAAATATTTAAAAATGGAATGAAAAATTATTATAACCACTTTTTCATTATGGTTTTTTTCTTAGGATGATATTGAATGTGCTTCAAATTCAGGTCGGAATGTCGGTGGTGGTTTAGGTGCAATGTATTCACTTAACGGTAGTTTTACACAAATAAATCATTCAGCAACTATGTTAGAAAATCTTCAGTCGTCTCTTAAACAAAAAGATGGTGAAATTAGTCAACTTCAATGGGAGCTATCGAGACTTCAAGCAGAAAGAAATGTTTTACATGAAGAAATATCATCTATAACATTGGAATTAGAGACTGTAAGTAGATATTGTTATAATTGAAAGGTTGGTTAATTCCACAAATTTGATTTTTTATTATTATATTATAAAAATCCGAGTCAGGAGTTTCGATTATAGAATAAAAAAAGATAGAGCTATCATTTTTTAATGGTGTAGGCGTATTTATTTCAACTGGGTTGCAGCATTAAGTCAAATAGAATTCACTCGATCTTGGCTTTTAGTTGGTATTGATATTACCACATTTTACATTCTATTATTTACGGTGCTCTTTTTTAGGGTTAAAAATATATATATCTCGAATATTTAAAGAGCAATTATAAATAATTTTTTATAAAAATTAGTTTTGTTGAAAATGGAACTCCCGGAAATTCTTACTTATAAAAAACAATACGATAAATTATGGGATAGCAGATCACAATATATATAATTCTGGCCGATTTCAGATTTCTTTTAAAATTATCCTTTCAGTTTAGCTTTAGTAAACAAGCAATATTAACTTATTTTATTTAAATAGTACAACTGAAAAGTTGAATTCAACAGAACTGAATTAAGAAGTGTAGAAAAGCATTTTAAAGACCACTTGACGTGGCATTCTCGTCACAAATTTGATATAAATTTTAATCAAAATACTTCGTAAGGCCACCGTAAGCAATCAGTGAAATATTTGGATAAGGTTAAATCTACAAAAAAAAACTTTATAAGGCCTCGTTCAAAATAGAGACAGAAAGTGAAGCTTGTAAAATGAAATTTAACAATATGTTGTCACTTTTTTCTTCCTTTTACACATGGCAAAGTTGGCTTATCGATAATATGTTTAAACTATGACCGTTTTAACACCGTTTATGCCAAATTTTTAAATTTATTCCTATTTAGAAATCTTTAATTTCAAATATGTTATTAAAATTTTGTCCGAAAATGATTGACATATTATTTTCAAACTAGTAATAAACATATATTTAATTTTTTATATACTATTAATAATATTTTTTTCAAATTATGTTACAGTTAAAAGATCGTGAAATACATTTTGAATCACAGGAAAAAGAATTTTCAGAATTACAACAACGATATGATGCATTGTTACAAATGTATGGTGAAAAAGTTGAAGAAACTCAGGAACTTCAACTAGATCTAGAAGATGTTAAAAAAATGTATAAGGATCAAATCGATGAACTTCTTCGTCAACAGAGTATTTCCTAAATATTTTATGTTTTAGTATTATTTAAATTATTTTGTTATTTAGGAAAATAAAATTTTTCATCTTGTCACTAAAATTAAGCTAACAGTATAAAAGAGAAAGAAAAATTGTTTTTGTTTTGTTTTTTGTTATGATACACTAAAATTTTTAAAAATAGAATGCATCGAAAAATTTTTACGCATATTGTTGAAAAAAAAAATAAATCCGAAATTTTTTAGAAAATAAATTTTAAGATATTTCCATACATTAAACAACTGTGATCATTGTGTGTCTGCTTTATTAGAATATTTGTTAATATTATTGAGGGAAAAATGCAATTGTAAATATTATTAAATATTTTAAAAATTTAATAGTTTTTATTGCTTTTATTCTTTTTCAAAATTATTACAAAATGGTTGTAAATAGATATTTTTAAAAACTCAATTAAGAAATAAGAATCTAAATTGAAAACAATATCCAAAGTTTATTTGAATATTTAAAGTTAGAATATAAAATTGAAACATTAATAGATAAAATCGTACTAAAGTACCGATATTTTAAGTACATCGAAACAGATCAATGAACATAACTCGTTGATCAAACATTTCCAAGAAATATAAAAGTTATGAAATATAGAAAACTTAACATGCAATCAATAAAAAGAAATTACACAACCTTTTAATGAATATAAGCTATCCTTTGGAAATGAAAATAATTGAAAACAATTGGAATCATATTACGTATGTAGTTACTTTTCAGTGCAATAACTAGACACCTTTTAATTTAGTATATGAAAAATTAGCATTAAAAAAGCAAAGAGACATGGACCAACAAATCGTTCAGCGGTAGAAATTTTTTGACATTTAAAAGTTTTATTCAGTTGAACAAAAAGTACAATAATAAAGAGTTCTACGGTATATTAGGAACTGCACCGGACCTGAAAATTTTTCAAACCTACCAATTTTTCAAACTTGTAGAGTTATAAAATGGTGTTTTGCGAAAATAATGGTATCGCATGGCATCACATCGCATGGAATGGTGTTGCATGAGAGCGAGTCGCAAGAAATTGTCATACATCGTGTCGCATGGGAGCTAATCGTATTAGAGCGAATGTTTGAAATTTTGTATAAAAAAAAATAGATAAGAAAATCTCCCATACGACTTGAGCCTCGTTCAGACCAAAAAATTAAAGCTGTGCAGCTAACAACAAAGTTAACTAACAAAAATAAATACCTTAATCCACTAAGGGACTCCTTAAAATAAAAATGACAACAATCTAATAAGTTTTAATGGAAAGTATTGCAAATAATTTAGATTTTTAGTTTTTCTAAATCATAATAATTAAAAATAAATTCATACCTGTTTTGGGTTCGCCTTTGATACCATTTTATTAGTGTCGCCACCATTAGATATGCAGATGCACAATAGATATTTTAAAGCGAAGACTAACTTATAAGGAGTGAGTAGATATTATCATATTCATATATCTTTAAATTCACACAGCAAAAATATTGTCGCCAATTCATAGACATACAGGTATTAGTTCAACGAGAATTCACTCAAATATACGAATATCTATTGCGTATATGACAAAATTGGCAGATATAGATCGCATTCAAAAATTTCCTTCGCAGGCAAGAAGCTTACCACAATGTCTTGCTCCTCCATCGAGTGCAAGTAATTTTAAATAAAAAAAATCAAAAAATATACGGTATTTTTTCTCTCTTATTTTAGAAAAAGGTGGGAGGTACTTTCCTTATCGAACATTTCCTAACAACTGATTTGTGGCTGATATTAAATTTTATAAAAGGGTAATGGTTTTCGGCCTGGATCCAACCAATTCAGATTTAGGGCTTACGAAAGAGTAATTTCTAAAACCGAACAGTACATCACACTATAGTCAAAATAGAAAACAACTTTCAATGAACAAAATTTCATTTTGAGCATGTATTACAGCATTAGGTGCAGTTCTTTCAGTCAAGGATTACTGTGTTTTTCTGACCTCTTTTTATTATATAAGTACCTTAAGCTATCGATGATATTAAACTTACAATTAGGCATTAAACATTAGTTGTTTTTTTTAGTTTCGATTTGGTTTGGGCTATGTCCAATGATCGGAGAGTTAGCACTTAAAAATATGAGACAGCAAGATTTGCCATTTTTCCACGACATTTCACTAGATTTTTAAATAAAATATTGATATTGTATTTCAGTTATTATAATCATATTGTATCCTTTTCAGAATATGTTAATGATGTAAATAATAACAAAGAAAGCTATGTAAATATTCTTGAAATTCATGATAATGAAAGAAATTTAAATATTTGAATTAATTAACTAATGAATCCGTAAATTTTTGGAAATCTATTATTCCTTTTTTTGTCAGCCTGTTTCACAACTGCTACATTCTTTTCTATAACTAAAAACTATTAAAATTCCCCTTTGAAATATCTAACCACCCCCAACAATTCTACAATTCATATCTTGAAGTGAGATAATTAGCAAAATTATAGCTAACAAAGGTCAATATTCTTTTTAAAGTACCTAAAAGTAAATTTTTATTGTTTTTATATAGATCAAAATACTACACTGTGAAAACTGTATACACACATATATTTCTCAAATAAATGTGATCAAAAAATAAACCACTTGTTTTTTTCATTATTGTTTTTGTTTTTTTTTATATGAAAAATTTCTAACAATGAATTAAAAGATCCTTGTTTGAAGGTTTTTGTAATGCCGCTTACAATAAAATCGTGCGTAAAGATTATTTAGTATTGATCCTTAAGAAGATTGCTATTGAAAAGGACCTGCCGTTACAATCTTTTGTATTTTGAACCTCAGAGAGAACAAAGAAACTTCAAGTGGGTATTGTATTCGGATACCTTGAATGCCTTTTGTCTATTTCGTGCAACAGTTTAAGTGTTTTTCGAAGAAATTGTTTCTTAATAATCATCAAATATCTATTTTTTTCATGTTAACACTTGGAAATTATTTTTGTTTTAGTATTGACATATCTTGATTAAATAATAATTATTACTAAAATAAATTATTTGCAATTTCAGGACATGTTTATCAATAAATTGAAATTTTTTAATTCAAATATTTTAGCCAAGTGTTTGGCAATTTTTTATTCGCTTTTTAATTTAACAGGGATATGAAATACAGTTATAATTTATTTGTTTTTAAATTTTTCACAAAAAAATAGACTAATTTAATTTTGACTCACAAGTAAATTTTTGTTCGAAAACAACCAATACGAAAATTAGAAAAGCAGAAGTTTTCTTGTATCTAAATATAGTTAAAAGCAATGAAAAGGAAAACAATAAAAAAAATAAGTAAAATGATAGCAGTAAATTTATGCATAGATGATCCTCGGGCAGTTCATAAGCTTTCATACCACTCAAAGAACTCGCCAAAATTGACGTAATTTTAAAATTTGCTCATCACTATTTACACTTTAATTGTCAAGCTATGAAATTTTTAATCATAAAAAATCTATAAATAGTGCAATCTGGAACTGTTAATTGAACAAAGCAATTATTACAGTATTCACTAAAGCCTATTAACCTTTTATTTTATTTACTTTCAATAATAAGTAAAATAAAAAATTCAATGTTGAAAAATTTACATTTAAAACATATGCTTGGCAAAAAAGTAAATAATTCTTCGTATAGAATTCAACATTTATGAATTAATTGAATAAACGCATATTAAATATTGCAGAGAAATTCAACTTTTTTAATGCAAAATTTTTTTATATATTTAATTCGAAATAAAAAATGCATATATTCATTCTAAAAAACTGGTGTTTTATTAATATTTTATTAAAAATTAATTCCTAGAAAAAAAAAATTGAACAGAGAAAATATTAAAAACAAGATAGCCAGACAAAATGTCAATGTCCTCAAATCAACCGCAAATTGTAATTGTTCAAATGAATCATAAAGATTCCAAAATTTCAATGACTTTTATTAAGGATTACTGAAGACTTTTGAAAGAAAAAATGTTCTTTTTCTTTTGAATTCGATTGACTTTCTCTTTTCATGAATACGAACTTATTTGGTATTTATAATTAGTTAAAATCATGAAAATTGCTTAAGAATTGAGAAACTAGAAGAAAAACTGATTAGACCATACAAATAGTTTTCATGGATTAGTTATTGTTCTCTAGACGAGAGAAGATCATTTCGGGATAAAACTATACCATCTAATCGAACTCTTTTCTGACTTCTAGTTAATTTGGTTATATTTTAGCTATAAAATTGGAAAATCTGTGTTTTGTGTTGTAAAGAAAGCAATGTTTTATATATTCATATTATTAAAACACAAACTGTTAGTTTCACAATTCTAAATTAAGCATAAGATAAGCAAATCTTTAGCTAGCTTAGGCTATGTCCTGAGTGCCTGTTGAAAGCATAACTGAAGAGAATGTGTGATTACATACTTTAAACGGATCAAAATGCATGAAAATCCTATTTATTAGTACCATAGATTAAAATGAAAAGTAAATCTTTGAAATAAAAGTTTTATTTACATTCTGAGGATCTTCACCCTTGCTGCCTAATCATGCTCTCCTGCAGTAAAGTTCCTTCTTTTCAGGCTCTCTGCCAGCAAGTACTCTAAGCATGACTTAAATTTAAGTGAAAATTACCTAATTTTTAATTCAATTTACATAATCTGTGTTAATTCAGCCGAAATATTGCATGGAAAGTTACCTTAATTTTATAAAATACATTTTGAGTACTACTTGTGGATCTACTAAGTACTTGAAACCAGGTTTTTTTTGCCTACAACTTATTATTCTCCTTTTAATAATCATATAGCACGCAATTTCTGAAAAGTTCCATTTCTTCAGTCAATTTGGAACCTCTAAAATCATGGAGGGATTTATAAGCATTTGGAAAAATTAAATTAACCCTTTGGCCTACACAGTATTTGCTAATCATATCCGAGCCATAGTAAACAAGAAGATCAGTCGAGTGTCATACTATTCAGCTGTTAGGCCATGTACTCGAACTGGTGCAAAATCTTTATTTCATAACATGTATATTTGGGTAAATCAGAAGGAGTTGTGAAATAATAAATCATTTTTGGAGCATAATTTTATGCATAGGTTTTTTCCAATGGCTCGTGCTCTTCGCTTATGGCACAAATCCTTTTCAACGAGTCAAACTCAGGCTCTTCGCTTATGACACAAATTTATTACCACGAGTCAGACTCGTGGTTATAGGTAAAAGAGTTAAGGATCTATCACCAATTAATACACTTGCAGGAACTTATTCAAGTCTGGTCAGGATTCTTTGAAAGGACAGGCAGTATATAGGACTTCATATAATTAAAAATAATATACTTCAACCAACATTATATGAATTTTAAGATCATATCATTAGTCTTCATAAAAAATCCATCTATTTCTCGGTTAAAAATCGTGTTTATCCAAAAATTAAGTATTGCTTTTTACATATTCGAAAAATAGTAGAAAAGTGGTTTCTCTATCGATGTTTTTATTGTTTTGCGGTAATTTTCCAAATAGGTAGTTATATCTCATGAAATTTGATAGAATTCTAAGTAACTTACAGCCCAAATAGTTTTTCTTATCTTCACCTTTTATCATATATTAACTTTCATTACCGTAATTTTCCATTTTGAAGAATACTAAATCATTAGCCCTACTTGGTTCTGCAAGGATTTCTCGATAATTCTATAACTAAGACATCAGCCAAAATGTTCCGAAATGCTTCCCAGTAATGTTTTTACTGTTTATATTTAAAAAGAAAAGACTAAAACCCTTAGATTGGGCTGTTGCCGCATTTCGATTAAAGTAACAAATAAAAAATCGCCCAAAATGAAAATGAAAAGAATACTCTTTTCGCAAAACACAAATTGCTAAAAGCGGTAGCTTAACTACACAAAGTGAGCTTTTTGTTGCTGTTACGTTCACTCAATTAACTAGATCTGATCTATAATAACTACTAGCCCAAGTGTGCAAGATCTCGAAAAGATACTCCACAGAAAATTTTTTAGCTCAACTCGTTTCCAAAAGTTAGCCAATTTGACGGCTAAAATCGAATTGCTTAACACGTTTGGTATTTGACAAATGTTAAAAAGACGTTGGAATAAATGTGTCTCCTTTGAAATGAATCATGTTAATGAAGAAATTCAAATTTTGAAAAAAAGTTGACTGTTAAGTTTTACATCCCAGTAAGAAATTCACTAAGGCGCCTCTCTAAAGATTAGCTAAACGGGCTTAGATTTTGTTTTTCATTAAGGCATTTCAAAAGCATTTCATGGATGTTTTGACTGTGTAGACTTCATTTTTATATCACATACGCATGTATGCGGCGCACCTCATTTAGGGGGACTGCTCTTGTAAAAAAGAGACACAATGTATAGGAAAGATGTAGTACTTGAGTCTAAAGGTGGGCACCCACTTAGTGCGTATATCTCAGCGGGTAACTTTTTTGACGTCAAAATGACGAACAAATGAATTTCACGCTGAAATATCCACATATGAGGGGGAGCTTTAGCGTGAGTCTATGACGTCATAAAAGTTACCCGCTGAGATATACGCACTAAGTGGGTGCCCACCTTAAAAGATGAATGTTTATAGGCTCGAGTTTCCTACTGGGATACGAAATTTAACAAATATTGACCCGAATGCCAAATAATTTACGTTGTCAAAAATAACAGTACATAATTTTAGAAATATCTAGTATTAAATATAGAGACAATCATACGTTTTCTAAAATTTATACAAAAAAATGATGGGATGCATCAGAAATTTAAAAATTTTAGTTTCAAAACGATATTCAAAATTGATAAGTTTTAGAATTAGAAAACATTCTGAAAAATGTTTAAATGTTGACACTTGTAAATTTGATATGAAACAAACGAAAGATTTTATTAATGTTAAAAAAAAAACAAAAATACCAAAGGTTAAATAAATTTTCTTGTTAAATTCTATAGCAAAATTTTGTAAAAGTCAAATTTTATATTTACAAATCACGTGTTTGTATCAAATTCAGTTATTAATAATGGTTTCCAGACTGATACGAAGGTTTCAAAAGATTTTTTACACATCAAAATAAAATTAAATGATTTTGAAAAGCTCAGCAATTGAAAATAATTTACAATTGTATACTCAGCATGTGTGTATGTCAATGCACTTTTGTAGTAAAAAAAACAACAAAAAAAGAAAAAAACTTACTCACTTGGTTCAATAGACAATTTGCTGATAGTACAAAAATTCAATCAAGGTAATGCCATACACAGAATAATTGTAAAATTTTTTATTATTTTTTAATTTTTATTGTTGTAAAAATTGCTGCTTATTTAACAAATCTATAAAAACATATTGTCTGGCATATTCAGCGACACTCGATAAGCTACATGATAAATTTTAATGTATAATTTTGAAATTTAAGATATATTGGCGACTATTAAACTCATAATATTCCTTGGAAGTCAATTGAAGCATTTCATTTATTTTTTAACCCAGATGTTCATTCAGACTATGAATTTTAATGTTTAGAGAATAATTACATATTCTTTTATATTGATTATATATATATTTAACCAGAAGCAATGATCCACAAATTTTTATCCAATTTAAAGAAAAAGATAAATTATGCTATGATCAAAGGTTGAAATAACAAAAAAGAAAATTTTATGGATGGGATATATATAGAAGGTACTACCGTGTACAATCGAAACTTTTTATTCAAGGATTAGAGAGAATACAATTGTTATTATTGGTACTGGTTTTCTTTTTTGTATTTTCTATAGAAGCTAACACTAGTCTGACTTTAAATTAGTAGTGAATATACATATATATAATACGCTATAACCGGAAGATAGTTTTTTGAGTCAGCAGGTCGGCTTAATAAATGACCAGATCATAACAATAGATCATCTGTGAGTGCTTTTAACACAATGTAATGTATAGAATTTGAGTGGATAATTATTTCACGTCGCTTCGATTTAAAAATTAATGTAGTTCGTGATCCATTGTCAATAGTAGCTCTTCGGTTGGAAGCATATCAAATATTAAAAGTTGCAAAATACAGAATAAATAAAATACATTTTTTAGGAACATATCTTCAAAGCCTTTAAGAATATGCCCACAGCTTTACCGGAAACTTTAAAGGCTTTTTTCTTCTAAACTCCTTCTTTCGAAACGGTCGTCATGATTTCTCAAGTTCCATTGAACCGATTTACTTGATAATTGGTGTGAGTCCTTCCCTTATCGCAGAACTAGGATTAGAAAAAAATTTCAATTTTTACTATTTTAAAAAAAAATTCGGAAAAGTAAAAAATGTGGTAAAAAACAGGTTTCTGGACTTCAAACAGCCACAACTTCGTGAAAAAAATTTTTTTTTCAATTATCCTAGTTTGCGCCATAGCGGTACTCCTCTGGATTAATTATTTGTTTTTTTTTTTACTTCAGATTACTCAGAGGGTGAAACTCGTGGCGACCATCATGCACCAATTTTTTGAAACCCCCCACGTCATCAGCCTGTAACTTTTTGGATTTTTAATTTTTTACCTTGTTTTTCATGTATTCTTTAGGAATCAATAAATATATACAAAAAAACGGATACTGAAAATATTGTTTGGTTTTTTTGTATTGCTCCTCAAAAAGCACCAAAAATTCAGTCTCTAGACTAGAATACCCCCCCCCCCCCCCCCCCCCCCCTTAAATTTAGAAAGCTTTTTCCTAAAATTTCCTTTTGATTTTTTATTTTTTATAGTTTTCTATAATTTTTAATATAATCTATTCTTATCCCATTTTGCGATAAAAAAGTTTTAATTATTTCTAAACTAAGATTCTCGCACTTAAGAAATCCGCACAACATTTATTTCTCCTTAAGCTGGTAGCACCTTAAGGGGATGGTTCAGTATTCAATTTTTTATCTTTCAGTTTTCTTTTTTTTAAATCTTTAAAATATTGTGTCAAAATGTTAAGTAAATCGGGACAAATTTACCGAAGCTATGAGCATTTGAGCGTTCATTGCTCTAAAGCGATCTTCTATACCTAATTGAAAAATTAATTTTTTTCATTTTCTCATAGAAGCGTTTTTTGAGATAGCTTTGTGTACATTTCCTTTAATTCCTTCTTCATTCATTCACATTTTCTTTTTTTGTGTTTTGTACTGAATTGCGCTGAATTAATAGAACGGCGGAGCAAACGGTGCACTACAGTCAAAAAGAAAGAGTTTTGTGTAGAGGTGAACAAAAAGATGCTTTAGACCTCCTTAATGAAAGCCCTCTGTGACTCTGTGTAAAAGAAAAATCGAATTCGCACAGTACTTATTCACATTTTGAAATATAACCGGTAACAACAAAAGCTTGCTTTTTAAATAATTATTAATTTTACAATAAAGAATAAGTCAGTTATTTATGCCAGAAACGGTATTTTGGTTTCTAAAGGCTACCAAAAGTAGAAAAATCGAAAAAAACTACCCTCGTCATAACCTCAAAAGACATCTCCTTTAAATAAATTTTGATTTTTTTTGTTTCAAATAATTCCGTTGCAAGTAGTGTAAATAGTTTTTTATAAAGACGCCTCCAAACATTCACTGCCACTCGCTTTTTTTATTAATATTTTAAAATGAAAATTGGGAAAAATATTGTTAAAATGTTGCTATCATATAGAAATTGATTAAATAAACTGAGCTACCTGCATTGCCAAAAAAAATTCTTTAAAACATTTTTTAACTAAACCCTCTTAAGACTTTCTGTCGAAGTTTTAAGTAGAATCTGACTCTTGGTATTACTTTGAAAGTTATTCTGTTGATACAAAGTTTTTATTTTATGCAATTATTTGCCAGCCATTCAATAAATACCATCATTCAAGCATAGTATCAATCAAACATGGCTTTGGGTGACGGTTTTTTGTTCCATGGACTCAAGAGAAAAAAGAAAAAAGGAACTGATGCCTTATTGTTTGACAGTTTTAAAATTTTTTTTGTATTGCAGCCAATGGCTGGTCTGATTTTGCTGAAACTTTACAAAAACTATTTTAGGCATATACCGAACATCTTTTGAAAAGTTTAATATGTTTAGCATGTTCAGAGACTTTCTGTCTATTCTTTTTACTATAATCAAGATTTCTTTTCAATTTTCTATCATGGTTAGGGAAAAAATTATTTGTTATAGGTGTAGATCTCAATTGTATTGTATCAATTGCACATAGGCAGTTCTTTGCACAATCGCTGTTCACCTATTAAGGTGAATAATTTTAATTTCGATCCTTGCATCTGAAAAATGAAGAACTTTTAAAATTCTATTATTTTCCCATGTAAATATGTAAGGTTAGCATTGCCAACATCAGACTACACATTTAGTCTGACACTAGTCTTACAAATGTATAAAGTCGATAAGACTTATGGTCAAAAGTCGCTTCACTCAGCTGAATTTTATAGATAGCTTCACCTCATGTATGGGAGTTGTGCTGTAAGTATCTTTTTCAATTTGGAATTATTACAATTTTCTTAATTTACTAATATCCTGTTTTTAGTTTGATTTCAAAAGTAAAGCTCATTTTGACATCAACTTCAAATATTTTAATACTACTACATAAAGTACTCCTAAATTTTAGTTTTCGTTTTAATTTTTAACATGAAACTACTGAGGACTTATCAAGTCTTACAAGTTATAAAATTTATGAAATAGCTACCAACCACTTTACAACAATGCTTACATGCTTAACTTTAAATGGTTATAACAACTGGATAGTTAATGTTAGTTTAATTGTTTGTTAATTTCATTTGACAAATATAAACACATCATCGAACCAATTAATTCAATATTACTTCATTGGTTTTGTAGACGATACCAGATGCACTTGTTGGCGTCAATTAGTCATGCGTGCCCAGTCAATTGAGTGTGTTTTGTTTCGCTTTTTTGTATACTAGAAAGTTTTTTTAAGTACTTAAGTAAAACAAGTAAAAATAGATTCATTGATTTTGTAAGTTTTTTGTCTTTCAATATACACAGTAATTATGTTGGAATATTTAAAAAAATTTTTTAGTGAGTACTATGCAGAAAATGGATTAATTTTAACTGTTTCATAATTTAGCAAAATACAAAAGGTTTGCTCATTTTAAACTTAAAAGGGGCAATTTGTAACAGTTTGAACTTCAGATATTTTGTAATTTGTAAGTAATTACCTTGGTTGATAAAACATTTTTAAATGTTTTTGAGCCGCCAAAAGAAATTAAGCAACAAAGTTTTAAAGTTAAGATTATTTATTCCTTTGAATTTTACTTCTTTCCACTATTCCTGCCAATGGGGAAAATTACACGCGGTATAACTTTTGCAATATTTTAGAGCAGAAAGGTGAAATGCAAGAGGAAGTTATGAAAATTTCAGAGATTCCTTTAGAAGGGACTAGTTAAAGGATTTAAAATTTTCATTTTAATATGAAACAAGTATTTGTGGACTTTTATCGTTGCACAAATTGTCAATCAAAAAGTTTATTGCCTTAATATGCCTAAATTAAACACGTTTAAAGCGGGGTATTCACTATATTTCCGAATCAATGATTCGGCAATGGAAACTAATTCCCATTTAAAGTATATGGAAAGCACGAATAAGAGAGAAAATATCCAACATGTTGAATATTTTACTCACAAATGATTCAGCCATCTACTTTTTATATGGGATGAGAGAGCCGAATCATTGATTCACATTTATAGTGAATACCCCGCTTAACGGTGGCGCAGATTTCTCTATTTCGCTTTATCTGATAGCGCTATGTACAAAATTTTGCTTAGCAAAAAATTAAAAATTAATTTTTAACCACATACAAACCACATCTAACAAAACTGTAGCCAATGTGACATAAAATATCGAGTATGTGCGACGAATGATACTCGCCGTCCTCAACATGTCAAAAACTAAAGTCAGTTGGTAAGTATAAATCTTGCTGCTTAATTTAAAAATATATTTTTTGTTGAGGCTTTAATAAACTATAAAATTTTAGCTATTTGGAAATCTTTTATTTTTATTTCTCTTTTGTTTCATGCTAAACTCATTCTTATAAAAAACAAGGAAAATATTAAAGCATAGTTTACGGCTAAAATAAATAATTTTTAATGGAAAATAAGAAGCTAAATAAAATTAGTCAATGTCACATTTTCTTCTCGCTACGTTAATGTCAAGCTATCCAATAGAAAAGAAACCAACTGAAAGTTTCTATTGTGAAACTATTGTTTACATCTCGAATGATGAGAATTATATTTTTCAATACTTTTGTTAAATTTAATTTGATTACTAGAAGTTTCTTCAATCAGAAACTGCCTTCTGTAATAAACAGAGCGTTTGTAGTGCAAAAAGTTTGATTTGGGTTTTTGTTACATTATGAATTAGAACTTCATTTTTCACATAAACATGGATTTAAAATTAAAATTTAGATTAGTAAAATTAAAATATAGTACAATAAAATATAAATTTTTATGAAAACCATCTGGCGCTTCAATGTCTAGCCATCCATTGTTCATAATCCTAAAGTGTTGTACTGTACTAAGAACTTAAACAAGTGTGGAAAAGTTCTATTCATAAGATATATTGTATATTCCTTGGTATATATATATATATTTATTTTCTTTTGTCCGAGTATATTTCACAGCATTCATATACGCTGGACCTTTTCAGAAGAAGAGTTTAAGTCAGGGCTAACAATAAGTTTCCCACTGAGTTTTGAGTGTCCTTTTTGTTACACTTATTGACTTTGCACCTTCAGGCCAAAAACTATAATAAAGGAAAGTTAGTATTTCTCTTCATTTTTTTTCATTATAATTTTTTATGGTATCCCTCTAAGAAAATTTTATAAATATTTTCTAAGAATATAGACAAAAATATATAATGGGAAAGAATAAAAATGTGGATTTTTAGTAAGTAATATTTAATGGTGTAGAAATGTAAAAAAAAGATGTATGAAAATTAAATAATGTATAAAACTGCTTTAAATAGAATTGCAAATTTCGTTCTGTAAAGACATGTGGAACACTTATGTGAAGTTTTGAAATTAAATCAAGATATTTTACGTGATCATGAACGGTCGAATTTGATAAATTCATTAGTTTCAACGGACTTTTCATAACGTGGTACTTCTTTGACATTGAAATGCCGAAGTAAAATTTCGCAAACCAATTTCCACAAATGCAATCAGGTCCTCTTTTGGGAAAAAATTGACTTTCCGAATGACCCAATAGAAATAAGGGTATAAAGAAGTTCTTTTAATTCTAAGAAAACAACAAATCAATTTATATTGATGTGAGTTCTTTTTTAACAAAAAAAATATTAATGTTCAACTCCTTGTAAAAATGTTTTTAAACATGCTGATAGTCTATAATTGATAATATTTTTGCAGCTAAGAAAATTTTGAATATTATTTGCAAAAACTAAACAACACCCATATTAATATATCTGCAAATTTGAATACTCCAGAGGCAATTGCCCCTTCTGTAAATAGGTTCATTTATCATAAAAGTTATCAATTTTATTATTTACATATTGTAATAATGTCGTGTGTAGAGAACCCAATTTAAAATTTTTCAAGACATAAAAAAGCTTAAACAAAATTTAAATCAAACATCTAACACATATTTCTTTAAAAGTAAAATGATATAATTAGCAGCAAATTTTAAACAATCGACTCCACCAATTACGCTCTGAAGTATTATTTTACAAAAGCTAATTGTTAATTATATTAAAAACAAAAATTTACTTTTTATTTTTTCAAACGTTTGATTGTTAAGCTGAGTTCTTTAACCCCATCAATGCTAAATAATTTGCGGAATTCTATGAATGAGATATTTATTTTAGAAATTTAGTTAAAATTTTTCTTTTTTTAATTGCTTTTCTATATTTAGAAAGAATTATTAATTAGCAAGCATTATTTCTATTGAAAAAAGTAGGTACTAAATGTTTTTATGATTTTAATAAAAGAAAATAAAACAATGATTTATCAATAAAATTACAAATAAATGAGGCCATAATTGTTGCTACAGCTGAAAACATGACATGAAATCAACAATTGTTGACTTTTATTTTAACAACAGATTTTTGTCCAATTATTTCTTAACTTTTGCAAAATTTTCTGCCGTCTAGACTAAGGTAGCCAAAACGTAGGTTTTGTGTGAACTCTGACCTATGAATATCCATAGCTTTGGTCAATTTTTAGCTGGAAGTTAAAAAATATTATTTTCAGCCATAATGAAGGAGGGAGGCATCATGGAAACTCTCACAGAATTTTTACTTTGTCAGTTCATGCGCTTTCTTTTTCTATAGCTTTAGATGAGCTAAAAGGCTAATTTTAAAATAGTGAAAATTTACTGTGTTCATATTGAATATCCGCTTTCCAGAAAGCCTGAATGCTAACTTCCACATGATATTAGGGTTCTCGGTCCTCGTTTTCGTCCTCGGTCAGTTTCTCATTTGAATTGTGATAAATCTCGATAGATAGAGGGAAACTGGAAAACTACTCTTAAAAATTTATTCATAGTAAATATACGTTGAAAATTTCTATACACAAATTTTCGAAATGTAAAACAATTTTAATTTGTGTCAAAGGCTTAAGGAATGAAGGAATAACACAAATTTGGATTTTTAAAAAATAAATAAGAAACATTGCACAACAGCAAGAATTATTCTGGCATGGAATCCACTCCAACGTGAACTCACCGATTTCCTTTTAAAATCAGATATAGTAAAGAATCTTGAAATCTCGGTGATTTACTTTAACGGGGAGAAAAGTGAAGCTATTGGGTTGTTCAAAAAGTAATTTTGTTTTTTCCTATCAGAGGATCTAATTCCACAACCAACTTCACATTTGAGCCGAATAATCATTAAATTTTTTGATAGCCGATGTAATAAGGCTTGTTTGTTAAAAATTTTGTTTGATTCTTTGCAGTAGCTTTTGTTTGGTACCCTATCAAAGATGGAAAATCGAAAGCAGCATTTTCAACATATTTTGAAAATGAACTTCAAGCAAGACGAAAAGCCAATGAAGACAAAATAACCACATTGATAAATGTAAACCACCAAATACCAATTCGCAAGATTGCTGAGAGGTTAAATTTACACAAATTCGACCCCTCAAGATCACGTGAATCGTCTTGGTTTAATTTTAAAACTTTACAAATGAGTTCTTACAGAACGAAATTTGAAAATTTCATATGAAATAAAAAATGAGTTATTAGTTTTAAAAATTATGGTTTTTTTTTAATAATAAATTTATAAGGGCTACATCTCGAAATTTTTATCTAATTTTTCTCTTTAATTTATTATTGTTTTTATATTTTTAATCTTTTATAATAGTTATTCTATACCTTTAATTTATTCGTTTCTTTAGTGACGGCTTATTATGTGAATAACACACTAGCAATGAGTGATGTTTCTATGGATA
This sequence comes from Acrocera orbiculus, assembly GCA_947359355.1. NCBI lineage: Eukaryota > Metazoa > Arthropoda > Insecta > Diptera > Acroceridae > Acrocera > Acrocera orbiculus. The sequence goes on from OX375757.1 coordinate 16,690,740, forward strand.
ATTTCCTACAAAGTTACACTTAGAGCTTTTAATTCTGTAATGAGCTGCGTTTTGATTTCTTGTTTTGCAAAAATAAGACAATACTATTACCATATTTGTCTAGAAGTGTAAGTGAAAATTGACCAATAAATGTTAAAAGATTGAATAAGCATCTAACGTTTAGTTACGAATTTTATAGAAATTTTAGGGGCACTAGATTTGTTAATTTCAAAACAATAACTTCGAAGCGATTAATTACGTTGCCTTATTTTGATTGTAAACTATATTGTCATAGCAAAAACTTGATATGATAAGTGCTTTCCTGACTCCGCTTTATCGAACGTAAAAGTTAAAAAATCTTTTTTACATTTCTCTCTTTTTCTATTGCACATCTTTGAAAATCAATCCCATAAAGTTACCAAATGACTGTTGAATATTTACTTCTATGATTGACTTTTCTCATGTTTCTTGTTTTCATATTTTCTTTACTGTCATATATCATTGAAAAAACAATCCTCTTATTCCTTTTACACAGATCCAAATAGCACTCTACTGCATTTTTATAGGCAAACATGTATTCCATTTCAAATGAAATATTTTCGTGCCCAGATGTCAAATACTTAATCTTACGATTATTAAGAATAATTTGTCAATTTTTTTATTACTTTTATTTCAATAACTGATTTATTTAGACAGAGCAAGCCATCTAAAAAACGGTTGGACTTTACGGAAAAAAATGAGTCATAAAACTTTTCAAGCCGTTACTGAACTCAAAGTTATTTCTTTGAATCAAAAACCAAAACTTAACAAACATGGAAAATTCATTTTTTAGCTATTTAAGTAGTAAAACACTATAATTTAATTAATAATAAGCGAAACGACCTGAAATTTTGACACTCTTCGTATGCACTTTTTATAAGTATGTCACGATTGAGCTCATTATGATATTTACCTGGGATTTTTCAGGCTAAAAAATGAAATTCATGTGTCAAGATAATATAATATTTCTAATAAGATTAGTAAAATCTTAATAGCCTCTAAAACTATTTTATAAATTACTTCAATAACTTCATATTATTTCTATAAACATTTTATGACTACTTCTATTTACCAACCACTAGCAATTAACATAAAATTGTATAAAAAGTGGTTTAGTATATAACTCGCACCTGAACTTATCTAGCAAAAAATTCAAACTTTGTTAGCAAAAAATTAGACATCAATTACTTCTAAAAAATGCCTTAATTTCTATTTAATTATCACAATTCTTTAAGAAAAAACTCCTATCTTCCTTTTCTTAGGTTTTGGATCTTGAAATATGCTTCTAAAATTAAATCTAAAATTTCCTTTATTCAATAATTCTTTCGTAAGTTTTTACATGATTTGTCAGTTTTTTTAAAGTCGTTTTTAGCAATAATAACTCCTGTGAACATTACGTTGTTCATCTTTCTAATGCAAGCTCGCTCATTACTTTGAAAAAGAAAACATATGCAAAATAAAATCTAAAGTTATGAATTATAATTCAAATGAAAGATTTTCAAAAATAAACAAGTTTCTTAACTCAAAATAAAACTTTTAAAAATGTAAAAAAGGAATATAAATTTTAATTGTCATAATCAATCTATTAATCTTGAAATATTGATCAAATTTTTTGGTATTTCTCATTTCTACTCTGGAAAAATCTCTGTAATAAATTTCTACATAAATTCTACATGTATTTTAGTTATCCAATAAAAAATACTTTAGTGAATCTGTTGACAGTATCAGGAGTCAGCATTTTGAAATCAATGTAATATGTCTTGTAAACAAGGAAATTTTGATGAATGATCGATGATAAAACAAAATAATAGATAAATGCATGCAAGTATTGTTTTTGTGACCCAAATTCCAAACGCACCCAGCTATATAATATTTTATTTGTTAAACAGATTTGACTGAAAGTTCGTGCAAATCAATGGAAGACATAAAAAGTATTTACACACACCTGGATCTACTATAATACGGTAGTTAATTTATTCAAATACGTGTTTAACATTATCAATTTCATAAATTGTCCTTCATTCTGTTTTGCCATGGATTTGTTTAGTTGCGTTTTTGATTTAAATTTGATTCTTAAAGTTTTCATTTCTTTAAAGTATTTTTTAGTCATTCTTATTCGCACTGAAAGGCTTATTGTTAGTAAAACAATTTTATTGAGAACGCAACGTTATTGAATTAGGATCAATGTATCTATCTTCGTAGTTAACTTTAATAATTTCACTTGTCACACTTGTTTAGTCTTGCAAAAATTAACAATGTCTGCTCATTGTCATCATAAACACTTTTATTATTTTTTTTTACCAGAGGAGGAAATTTAGCTTGGAGTTCTAAAACTATGAATTTCTTTCAAAATAAAACAACAATTTTTGAAACATCAAACTTGAGTATAATAAATTTATTTTTTTAATATCCTTGAATAAATATGAAACTTCCGAGAAGAATAAAATCTAAATTATTAATCAAGTGATGTAGTGTTTCAATTAATTAAAACGTAAGAAAAAAAAAATTGAATGAGTCTCTATAGTCATTTATAAGTATGACAAAGAACTCAAAATTTGTTTGCTTAGAGAAATTATTTCATAGTTTGGCGACAAAGTGGCATGTCGCCTTTACAATTATTCGCGCGTGCTTTTGACATAGATACATAACTTATGCTCGTAGTAAAAGATTGCCAATACAGGAAATCAATTAAAAAAAGGAAAATAGATATTGTATTTAGTAATTGATCTTTTTGGCTTTGGATTATATTGAATGTTTCTTTGATTGGCATGAAAAAATCTATGACAATCATATTATTTGATTGTTAGTTTTTAGAATAATTTATAAAAATGTTATTATGACTCATTTAAGAACATTTTTGACAGTCAGAGTAATTAATTTGTTAATTTTTTAATAAAATCAATTAACAATTTTTAGGAAAAATTAAAAAATGCGTCTAAAAAATTCTATCCCAAAGTTTTTCTTCAGGACTGTCTTAATAAGGAGTATAGTTTTATAATTAACAATTTAAAATATTTTCTTGTAATAGTATGCTCGGACGCTTGGCCTTGGCCATCGGGAATACCTTCACTGGGACGATTGAGCTTAGACATCATGACCGTATATCCATGTTTCTGCATTGCTGCTGACTTCATTTAGTGACTTCTAAAGTACTTCCATTCACCACAGTTTTTGTTCAAAATTCAGCAATTTTGGAACAAATTATGCTGCCATGCTTTTCATAACGAAAACAATCAAAAACATTTTGATATCCTAACATCATCAGCAACTTCTCTGATTTATTATTTGGTGATTGTTCATAAATATTTTTTTTACTTTTTCCACGATTTCATCGGTTATTGATGTGCTGGGACATCCAGGGAGTTCGTCATCTTTAACGTCTTCACGGCCATTCTGGAAGCGCTTATGACACTCGTAAACCATATTTTTTCTCATACCAGACTCACCGCAGGCCTTTGCTAGTATTCCACACACTTTCTTACACTTTTTACAATTTTTATGCAAAATTTAAAACAAGATCTTCAATAAATTTCTTTGAACAAATAAAAAGGGCATGTGTATCAACATAATAAAAAAAAAACTGTTGACAATCGGACTCTTCAAAGCCGCGAAATTTAAAAATTCCAGTTAATTTTGAATACACCTTGTACATTTTTAAAAAAAATACAATTTCTAGAGATATTGCATTGGATCAAACTACATAAAAGTCACTAAAAATTCTTAAAAGTCCGTTTTAATCGTACTCTGTTATGAGTTTGGGGTTGTTATTACTCAACGTAACAAATCTTTATCATTCAGAAAAGATAATCTTAGAATGTTATTGAGACAAAGATCCTGTTTAAAAGCCTTGGCTAGTACAAGGCAATCTTTAATGACACAGGTTGGAATTTTATCTCTATCAATTTTAGTAATATTCTAAATATTTATTATTAACAAGAATTTGAGCTAGGGTAAGGTGGTCTTTAATAACATATAATATCAGAATATCTGACAAGGTTACTAATAGGAAATCCGGTTCAATTGAAAGTTTTGGCTGTAATAAGCCAGTTTCTGATTTATTTACATTTTTATTTGTTACGAATTTAAATTTAAATTTCAAATACATATTATTGGTTAGTAATGAATAATTTGAGTTTGCTCCTTTTTCACATTTATTTCATGTTTTCAACAAAACATGATTATTTTTTATTTCTATATTAATTGATGTTTACTAAAATTCACTTAAAATTGAACTTAAATATTTCTTTTTTATTTTACAATAAAATCTGCAACTTTAAAATTAAGATAATTTATCCTAACAACTCCCAGAATGGCCTTATTATTTTCATCTCTGCAACTAACCAGGATTAAAAATGTATATGTACCTTAAAGGTTTTGAGTATCTAGAAAGGAGAAAAACTTATATTACTACAGCAATAGGAGAACTCCCTTTTTTACATTTGATCTTGTATTGTTAAATTATATTCCTTTTCTAATTTTTCATTTTTTTTCAAAACTAATAAAAAATCGTAATAAATAAATGAAATAATTTTTTTTGCCAGCTAAAAATTAAATAAAATGATATCTTCTAAACATCATAAATATAAATGTGAATTTATAAACAAATTTGATATGTTTACTGGGACGATTCAATTAATATTTTATGACTAGATTTCTTTAGTTAAAAAAAAACTACAGAAAAGATTTTTTAGTTTTATTTGATTAATGATTTTAAATTGAAGTTTTTTATGCCAATGCATTCAAAAATAATTATTTAAACAGTTTTAATGTTAACATTTGGTTTAAAACACAAAAAATGTAATTCAACAGGGATGTTAAATTATATTTATTTACTTTTTATAAGAAACTTCAATTTATTACAGGAATGAAATAAATTTTAATATTGCTCTCTCTCCTTTGGTCCGAATGTGTTTATTCAAATAAGTGATTTTTATTACCACCGATAAAATAGCTAATTTTTAAAAGTAGAACTTAACATAAACAATCTTATGATTAAAACAATTTTGTGGTTTTGGTATTTCTTATCCTTGGAGAAAGGTATTTCTTTTCTGAAATATAGTTTTTTTTTATACATGGATTTTAGTATTTATGTAGTATTTAGATATAACTAAGCCTTGGATTATAATTCTTGAAATTATTTTTAATTCAGCCTACATATCAAATTGTTTAACATAAAAATACAAGTGATAAAGGACAATTAAGAAGCAAATATAAAATTCATTTATGGATATTTATGTGATCGTATTATATTTCAATATAGTCTAATTTATTGGTTTTTTGAAGTATTTAAGATATGATAGAGAAAAATTTGGATATTTTTGGATGAGAAGTTTTGCATAAACTATTGAAATTTTCAGGAAAATTTGATGTAAAATCTGAGTAACTTTTTAATAAATATCAAAAAATTTACTCTACTCTAATTTATAGAAAGTTTTTTTATAGCTAAATGTTAATGAAAAAATTGAAGAAATATATGTAAAAGTAAGGCTGCTTTTATTGTGGAAGTGACTTATCAATATACTCGTAAAGGATTTGAGCAGTAACTAACAGGGAATACTTTAAAGCAGGAAAAATTTGATGAGTCACTTGAAATTGGAGAAACGTTTAATTAATAAAAAGTAAATATTTTCGTACAACCTTTTATAAATTTTCAAAAATAAATAAACTTTTGCTGATTATGTGGTATTCATTTTTACTTAAGACTTTGCTTATTCTTTGACCATGAAATTGACTAGAATTTGATGATTTTTTCTCCTTGATTTTTCATATGCAACCAAAAACACTTGATTTGTTGTAAAGAAAACATGTCATGAGGAGAAAAACTATTTCATATTTCGGAAGCAATAAAATTATACGAAAGGCCAATTAGAAATCTATTCGTAAGCGAAAAAGAAAAGCAGAATTGGGAACAAAACTTTTCGCTTATTGATTAGTAACAAACAAATTGACACAAAAACTTATGACATATTGCGTAACGTAAGATACGAACAAAAGTGCAATAAGAAGAAGAAATGAAAGAAACCATTTTGAATTTACATAACAAATTTATTTGAATTTATGACGATTTTTAACTCAGTATTAAAGATGGTAATAAATACACATACTCAAAAATTATTTAGATTAAAAAAAAATAAGAACACATTTAAAGTAGAAAAGCACCGAAAAGAACCGAGTAGGGAGTAGAGAGACAAATGGTGATATTTAAAGAGATTCAATTAGTGCTCTACCATTCAATGCACCACCAGCCAATAGAATTCAGAAACTCCTTTTGGATACATCGCTAATCATGTATGGAATATCTTGGATGCTGTAACATACCATTTTCTTAAAATAGAAACAAAATTGTACAAATGTATAAAAAATCCATGCCTCAGAACCCTCTTGCATACACAAATCAACCAAAACAAAAAATTTTACATCACTAGAGTATTTTACCATTCAAATAGCAAAGATGTTAACACTTAACGGATTGGTCGAATACTTCTTTTTTCCGGGCATTATTCAGGGGAACTAAATAAACATAAAGTTTATAAAATTGTGGATTCAAATCGTTGTAACTACAATTAAACTTTATTAAATCAGTTATATTTCTTATAAGATTTTATAACAGTGTTTATAAAAGCATTTAGTATTTTTTTAAACGTGTGATATGCTGTAAACCAGGGATGGGCAAACTACGGCCCGCCGGAAGGTTTAATGTGGCCCGCGGATAGATTTTTAATTTGCCAGTCCGACGGATTTTAAAGGAAATTTGATTTATATATTTTCTACTTTGTTTAAATATTATTTTTTTTTTTCCTTTTTTTCAAGGACTGATGATATTTTTACATTCTTTATTTTTGTGCCACAAAACAAAAATCCACGGAAATAATAAGCACAGATATCTTCCAAGCTTGAAAAAATTGCATTTTGAGTTCGAACGCAGATTTCAAGATTTCAATGCCATTCAAACAGAAATGGATATTTTTACCATGCCTTTCAACGTAAATTGTGAAGATTTGCACATCAAATTTAGATTAATTGAGTTCCCCTCTAACAATCATCTCAAGCAGCTGTTTCTAAATATGCCAAAGTTAGAAATTTACAAATCATTATCGAAAGTAAGTTTCCTAAATTTAATATCTCACGCCCAGAAAATCAGTGCTATGCTTGCTTGATCTTATATATGTGTGAACAACAAGTGTTTTTAATTATGAACCTTAAAAAGAATAATTTCAGAAGTAGACTGGCAGATGAGCATTTAGCCTCGTTCCTTAAAATCAGTACATCTCATTTCGAACCTCAATATAAGGAACTTTTAAAAATGAAATCGCAATTTCATTCATCTCATTAACCTTTTTAAATTATAATACTTGTACATATATTGCTTTTAAAATTTTAGAAAAATTTATCTTGGCCCGCCAACCCTTTATTTTTCGATTTTTGGCCCGCGACCAGAAAAGTTTGCCCATCCCTGTTGTAAACAATTCACCTTTATGCAGTGGAAACTGATAAAAATGCCAAACATATCTAGTTTCGCTCTAATTTCACTGTCATCACTTGAAACATCACTTTCTTCATCAAGGTTCTCAAACTCCACATCATTTGCGGATAAGTTGTCTAAAAACTCTTTGCTGCTTGCTATTTTTACCGTTATAAAATTATTAAGAAATATTTCCTAAAATTAAAACTACGCCGTAAGAATAACAGACAGATAGTATACTATAAATAATATAGTATCAAGAAAAAATAACAACTTGCATAAAAGAAAAGCCTTAATGCAACATACTAAAAGTTCATATAAAAATGTAGATTTATATGGCCCATCCTGGAAAGTCAGAATGCAAAAACATCTTCGATATTATCACTCCAGGCAGTTATTTTTTCAAATCGAAATTGTCACATGTTAAACTTGATAACGGTAAACTTAAACATATCCAACCTTACAGAAAATAAAAGTGAAAGCCACTTTTGGTTAATCGAAACATATTTCTACTGGATCGCTATTTTTACCACAAAAAGTGAGGATGAAAATATTGATCTTAAATTGAATTTTCGATATAGCAAAAAGGATAAGAGAATAGGAGTGAAATACCCATGATGTTTACGGAAAAGAGGCCAAGATTAACATATAAATTGGGGATATAATCAAATTAAGACCTAAAGCTGTTTTGCTTTCTATGGATTTAATTATAAAATATGTATATAAGAAAAACGGTTAACACAGTCTAAGGGATGAAAATGTGTTAAAATAGTCTTAAGAATATGCCTTTTATAGTCCCTACATTGCTAAATTTAATATAGTATTGCACAGCAGACATTGCACTAATAGCTGAACTGATATTCAAGAAAAACAAATATTTATTAAATCAATTAGTTTTGCTGTAAATTGTAAATTAAAGAAAATGAGTAAAGCCTTATTAAATAAACGCTCTTTTTTAAAGTTTCCTTTCTTAAAAATTTATCACTTGTCGTAAACTAAAAATAAAATTATAAAAAACGGATAGATAATAATGAATAAATTGTTTGTTATCAAAAATATTATAATTCTTTAAGAATTTGTTTTTACTTTCTTTACGCATAAAAATGTGAATTTTTATTTTGCATATGCCTAATTTTCTGCCATCCATTTATTTCCTCATACGTACATACATACATACCTTTTTACTGCTATAGCTTCGTTCGATATAATAACTGCCAGCAGTATATATTATTTTTTAAATTATATTTGTATGTATTGGGAGCTAGATATATATACCCAGCGGGAAATGAAGCGCTCGATAAAGGCTTATTCAGTGCTTCTAAAGCAGAACTAAGCGCTTACTCGCAACTTACTTTCAATTGTCTTTTAACACTACATGTCCGCCTTAGAAGCGCTTATCTTAAACGCTTCGTAAGCAGTTCATTATTTACGCTTTAGAAGCGCAGAATTTCAACGCTTCGTAAGCAGTTCATTGTGTATGCTTTAGAAGCACAGAATTTCAACGCTTCGTAAGCGTTTACCAAAAAATATATTAAAGTTAATAAACTACACAAAAAAATATTTTTTGTTCGTAAATAATTTTTTATTCAAAATTATATAAATAATTAATTTTTTTCTGTTACATTAGCGATTTTTTTGGATTCGTGATTGGCCTTATGGATCTTATTTTTGGCCAGCCTGAAACCTGACCTCATTTCTTCCTCGAACTGGCAATATCCAAAGCTCACCGATTGTACAGCTTCTGAAAGATTTTTCGTGATAAATTGTATTTGTTTATATAAAAATATGTATGTTGAAGAACTTACCGAAGAGATATTTGCTGAAGAATACATGATTCTTGACAGCTTTCTTTTTTTGGAGGCCATCCTAGTTGATCTCCAGTAAAAAATTTTTTTCAAAGAATAGATGGACGCATTTACGTACAGAAGATGCTCCAACCACCTGTTTTATATAGTTAACCTGTATTCGATATTTAAAACATGGAAGTATGATAAAAGGGTTAGAATCCAAATTGAAATATTACTAATTTAAAGGAAATATACTTACGATTCTATTTATAAACTTGAATCACTTTTAATATTTTAAAACTTTTATAATTTTTACTTTTTCACAAAACTGACTGCACTTTACAAAAAATACACTCGACTGATATCTAAAATCCTATCTTCCAATCCAATCTATTTTAAGATAAGATGAAACACGTGCGGATTCATATGAAATGGTAAACACACATTTCAGGGACCGCATCCTGCTCATATGCAAAATAAGCACACAAGAAACGCTTTCAACCTGATTCTGGCTGATATGGCAAGTAAGCGCTTACAGACCGCTCGGAATTGAAGCGCTAGAAATATTTCCCGCTGGGTATATATATATGATTGCTCTGAACTACACTCAAAAAAACCAGAGATGATCCGCATCCATATATTACATTTTTTTGCTTTAACTAAACAAATATAAATTTTTGTTGTTGTTGCATTTTGACCATTTGAGATTTTTGTATTATAGCTATGAAGCTCTTAAATATTTGAGTCAATTCAGTCAGTGTAGAGGAGTTTTTGTTGGCATACCTCTCCTACGGTGTTTATATGCAGTTCTGATTTTTTCTTTTTCTTTCAGTTCCATTTCCAGTCAGTTATGAACTGAATTTAGTCATTGATCGACATTTGTGTATAAAACTGCATTTGAATTTGGTGGAAAGATTTTATGCATTTTAAAAATAAAAAATGTTAATAAATATTGTTTAAAAGTGATCTTTGAATAAATTTTTTATTATTATTTTTTTTTTTTGTGTAAATGAAATATTTACTTGGTTTTGTTTTATTATGTAGTCGGGATTTTTAAAATATTTCTTAATATTATAAATAACAAGTGATTAAGTTTTTTAATTTTTGTAAGATCTCACCATGAAATAACTTTTGCTGTTATTTAAATTAGGATATACATATACATATGTATATAAATATTTGTGAAATTTTAATTTTATAATTATTTAATGTAAAGAATAACATTTAATCTATAACTTACCACAAAAAATAAAAACCAAAGAAAAATTTGTTATACTTAAGTGGCACGTGTCTACTTTGCATACATTAAATTTTAACAAATTCCGATCGTGTAATAACTGATCGTGCTAGTTGTGATAAAATTAAAACAAATTATTATTTAATTGCATTGAAAGGGACGTTAAGCTTTTGAGTGATAACAATTAAAAAAAAAAAATAAGGATATCCATTAATAAATTATATTAATATTTGTGTTTTATAAAAAATAAAAAGAAAAATATAATATTACCAATAAAACCAGGTAAAAAGGTAAGAATATCGTGACTAAGTATTTGTTAAGTATAATGAAATAGTGTTTTTTTTTTGCTTTTTTGTTCCTATCAAAAGAAAAACAACAAATATTATTTCCTACTCATTAAAATGCTCGTGTTTAAACTTGTTACACTCGAACCAAAACAAAAAAAAAGCAACATGAAGATAGAAAATAAAAGAAATGAGTGAATCAGAAATGGATATGACAAATTAATAAAACACTCAATTCTATTCTACATTTTTTATTGCATTTCAAGTCATAATCTGGACATAATTTATTTTTACTACTATTTTGTCATTATCTTTTTGTTAAAAATTATTAATTTTTACATGTCTATAGTTTTTATTCATTTTTAAACAGCACAAAGGTCGAATTGAAATATATAAAGAAAATTTGTTCAAAGGTTAAAGAACTTTTGACTTTTCTTTTCTAATATTTGATTGTTTAATTTTTTAAATTTTTAGAAAATGTAATTATTAACGGCTGATTGATATATTTTTTTATACAGATTGACTTTAATGGACTATTCAGTATAATTTTCCAAATCGTCAAATGGTTCTCTCGTCCCATGTTTAAAGTACATACATATATGGAAATGACGATTTGTAAGTTTTTAAACATTGTTTATGAGACGAGAGAGCCATTTGACGATTTATTGTAGAAATTATAGTGGATAGGCTCCTTTAGACTTTGATACTTTTATTTATTATAAATTTTCACTACACAATAAAACCTGATTAGAAACTGAAGATTATATTCAAACAAAGTTAAGAAAATTTAAGCTACAAATAAATACTATCCAACAGAAATTAAGTAAAAATCATGATCTGGATCAAATATACTTAGAATTATGGGAGTAATGGAATTAAACCAGGTATGGCTAACCTTTCGCATTCCATCCATCAATTTGGTTGATAGGCGTTTTTGAATGTGCCATATAACTCGAACACTTATTTTATACCTTTCTAACTAAGGGTTAGGTACATAAAGATAAGAATGGAATATATTTTGCTCAAGAGAGAAGGAATAACTTAATCACGCAATTGAATTTACAATCAGTTTTATTAAACACTTATCTACAATAGTCAGCAATGCTCTTCTTTACTAAAAGGTGATCCTTTCATGATAGTCGTAAAATTCTTATTTGACGAAAATAACTTTGGACGTCTAATCTGCAATTGTTGCCACTTAAAATGAGATTAGTTTGGAACTTGGATCTTTATGTTGTCTTTGCTTGATAAATAGAATGCAATGAAATCAAAAACCGATCGGGATTATAGCGCTTATTTTTAGTCAAAAATTTGTATTAGCCAAAATTGAATTTATTTTTCTTGGCTTTTGAGCTGTTAAAGTCTGAATATTTTTGTTTTTAATAAAATGAATAAATAAATTCTGCAAAATATAAATTAAATTCAATTCAAATTCAAAAATCACGTATTTTCAAATAACAACCACAAAATCTGAGAACATAAAAAACCCAGCCATGTAAAGCTTTTTGGTACTTATTTGATACCGGTCTATCTGCTAACTTTCAGATTAATCTTGGTATTGACTAGCCCAGAAATTTCCTGATACTTCACTATTAGATTGAAAACTGAGCGAAATGATAAAGTTTTCCAGGACGTTTAGCGGATGACGTGTATTTAGAATGAAAATGAAAAATTTTCAAGAGTAATAAATAATAATCTGTAATAATTTATTGTTCCTTAGTGATTTTTTTGTTAGGTTTGAATATTAGTGATCATTGTTTTATCTACTAACATAATCCTTTTTTATAGTCAATAAAATGCAAAAGCTTTAAGACAATTAAATTCGTCCTCAAGTCAAAACCAAATTATCACTTCACTCTTTGTGATTTATAGCAATTATTTGAGAATATCAATGTGTTCCTATGTTCAACTGCTTAAATGTTGCTTACGCAACCATCATATTCGGCAAATCTGATGTTTTCCAAAGACAAATAGTTTTTTGCTGATCTTAAAAATACTTTTAAAGAGATTTGGCTCAAATCAAAACCCATCAGTCAGACTATTGAGTTCTGTCAACATATAACAGTTAAAACAGGATTAGATTAGATGTATATACTACTTCATTTGCATGGTGTGGGTAAAACAAAGTCAACTTTTTGTAAAAGATTGTGAAATCAAATTAAAAACCAAGTTGCTTATAAAGTTTATTGACAGCATTTTTTGATCCGATATTGTTTTGACAGTTTGCGATTCAGACCTTGGATTGTTTTTATTGGCACCATTTAAACAAAATAGTTCCAAAGTCTATCAAAAAAATCAGAGTTAATGTTTTTAAAGTTTTTTATTCATTTTTAAAATATATCTTAGCTAAAATTGCCAAATTTTTAGTCATATTGTGAGTCATTTTATAACTCACAATCAGTCTTAAAGAGAAAATAGGATGCAAAAAGCTAATGACATGCTCTAATATTAAATTTAATAGCTCCGTTTGTCACTTTTGAAATTAAATAAATACAATTAAACCTTTAAAATAAAAATGGGAATAAATTTTTATGTGATTCTTTTATTCCCTTAAAGCATGTTTGTCTAAAAATTTAATTTATCATATGCTAAAAAGTCTTGTTAAGCAGATATTCTATTTGACGCATAAGAAAAAAGATAATTTGTATTCCTCGCTTCGTTTACTCACTGCATGCGGAAACCAGATGTTAAATATTATTACTAAAGTCCAAGAAAATATGTTTTTTAAAACTATTTACTACTACTGCAAATTTTAATATATCTGAGGAATATATTTTTAGAGTTTTCTTGCAGTCGATTTTAGCTAATATTAACGCGTTGTTAAGTTCTAAATGAAATTATGTTAGTCTAAAGTTCTTTAGTCTTAGGAAAGTTAGTCTAAAGTTCTTTTGTATTAAAAAAAGCGGCAAAAATAAAAATGCCGTCAATAATATTCCATCTGAATGTTGATTGTTTATATCGACGTCATTTTATTAGAAAATTTTCTGTTCTATTTTATATAACTTCCTGTATTACACCTCACTTCCTAGTATGAATTTAAATTAGATGGAGAACTACAAGTAAATTTTTGTGTAATTAAAATATTATTGTTGAACATTTAAAACAATTGATTTCTTCAAGTGTATATTGCGGTGAAGTCTGAATTCAATCAAATGACAGGAAAAAATGTTAAAGAAATATTCTGATCCGAAAACTTATAATTTCATCACGTGTTCAGTTTGATGGAGTTTAAATCTAATCAGATAACAAGAAAAATGATTAAAAAAAATTCTGTTCGAAAAACATTTGAAAAATTTGGAAAATTGAAAGAAGAAAACCGACCCACAACTAGGAATAAATTAATAAAATTTGTTTTGGAGTTCCTAATACTGAAAATTCTTATACAGCAAAAGAAAATTTTAGCAACACATGAATAATGACTTTTTTTCTGGTTAAAAAGAAACTATTTAAAAGTCATATTTTAAATTGGCAACTCAAGAAAAAAAAGATTTTCTATTATTAGCTCTCCTTGGAAAATTTAACATTATTATGACTTTTCTTTAGTTGAAGTTGAAGGTTAATTTTATATTTTTAATGGCACGCTACTCTCGTATAACTTGAAACTTAGCAATATCCAATTACAAGAGACTCTAAAAGATTATAGAAAGAGCTTGAATTAAATTACAAAATTATTATTTGTTTTTGTTCTAAACATTGAAACTTCTATGAAAAAGAAATTACTTTTGTTACATTTATTGATAGACAAAATAGGTCATCCTATTGGATATAATTATGGTTGAAAGTGTATTTTTGTATTAAGGATCATCACAAATAAGAAAATATTCATGGAATTAGATACTATAAAATATGTAAACACAAAATATTGGTTTATAAATTTAAAAATATTCTAAAGATTCAATTGGATAGGATTTGTGAATTTCAGTTTTGCTATCGTGCCCTAGAATGTTGAAAGATATGTGTATTCATCCCAATTCCATCTAAAAAGTCTTACCAGAAATTCACTTTAATTAAATAAAATGAACTAAATCTCCCATATTTATGCGATCCTTAATAGAAAATAAGCGACATCTTGGATTAATTAGATATGTGCTAAAATTTCCAATGGGTCCGTCCAATATAAAAATCTCTCAAATCTCAGGTCGAATTTTTAAACCTGTCTTGAATTCATTTGACATGAAAATTTACAAATTCCGGCCTGCTTTCGTCTACTTTGACCCTTCTAAAACATTGAATGACCTAAAAAAAATAACTTTCTAAAACACAAGATATTGTTAAACTGCATGAGAAAAACGTAGGTATATCCTTTAGCGAATGAACTGCCTTGTCTGTATTGTTTTCAAGCAATTCAGCCTCAATGTCTTTAATGAATAATCCTTTAACTCTTGGGTTTGGATACTTATTTCAAGAAGTTTTCATATTAATAATTTCAATAGATAATAGAATAGAAGAAAAGGTATAAGTTAGAAAAAGAGTCTAGCAACTTCTGTTTTCCTTGGAAAACCTGGACAGCTGCAAGCTTTCTTCCTCTGGTGCTTATTCTGATTAGCTTTTTTACGACTGTCTGATGTCTGATGAGTAGCTGACACTAGTTTACCATATAATTTATCATATGTGCCTTTGCAGTTTTTGTAATTTTACTTAAAACCAAAAGCAAATTTGACTTAATAAAATGACAACCTTTTATATGCACCAAGACCACTCTTTTCACTCCTATAAAATGTACAAACAGATTATTTTTCATCCGAATTAATTCTACATATATATGGTCTGTATATACATAGATTTTTCATTTATTTTTACGAAATACATAAAGAAAGCTACAAACAGGCAAACAAACAAAAAATATTATAAAATTAATTCTAAATTTTAATAACTGTTAATAAATTTTCTACTCAATTTTATTTCAAATTTATAAAATACAAAAAATTTTCTTTAATATGAATATTAATCCTAATTATCCTAAAATCTACCAAAAGCAGGAGATTTAATCTAAAGAATAGAAGGTATAACTGAAGTTAATTTTGACGGACGTAATCGCATGACCCTTACATTATCTGATCCGGACAAGAATAAAAGCATAACAAAAATAAAAATTAGACAAAATTAGTCTATTGGAATTTCTATCCCAATTATTTTTAACCTTATTGGTACTAAGCCTATACATATATATATATACATATACATATGAACATTACTTGATGAACAACTATAACGCTCAACAGTCAATTAAATCCAAATTATAAAGCATTGGCGTCACTATGTGCCGTACATAATTTTCTCATACAATTGAATAATATTCCCTATTGGACCACAGCCTCTAACCAAAAGAAATCTATTGCATCTAATTATTTTGCATCACGTTTTTCATTTCATTCGTTTAATTTGAGCTTTTGTTTTTTCTTTCAGAAAAAAAAAAACAGAAAAAAAATTTAGTTTTGTTCTCTTATTTTTACTTGAAACGAAATTAAAGAGAACAAAAAAATAATTTTTCAAAGAAATTAAATTATAAATTAGCCAACATATTTTTTTTTAAATTTTTTGAATAAAAATAATTTCTAGAGCAAATGCCTAGAGGCGGCGGTAGACATTAACTACATACAATTTAAGCTAATAACGTAGTACACTAAAAAAACTAAGAAATAAATTTGTTATTTCTTTTTTTATTTTTGTTTTTTTTTTTACAAATAAAGCTAGTGACCTTGGCAATGAGTATAAATTACAAGGCAAGTAGTACGTGCAGATATGTTAAATGTGTAGTAACATGCTTGATGGCCACTGGTTAATTGAACATAAGAAAAGTAACTTTTATACTATATGAATTTTTCTTTGGTTTGGATGATTTGTTACATTCGAAGAAGATTTTTTTTTTTGTAAAATAAAAAATAAAATCCAGAATAACTCCATACAATCATGAATCTTTAATGAATTTATATATATATATATGAATCCCATCTATATATATATATATAGAATAATATATACAATGGACACTTTATACGGGCGGGCATCGTGTCTTCATGGCATTATTGTCCTCCTCTGTGTCATACAAGTTACACAGAACAAGTTTTCTCTACTAACCCTGAGGCTATATTTCTTCTTTCTATATGAAGAAATTTCGTGGATGAACGGATGATAATAAACAAGTGATTGGCAAAGTGCTTTTTCTTTTTACTCTGAATCCGCTGTTGTATATCTCCCCCGTAGTGTTAACAATATTAGAGCAGCGTATCTTGTGGTAAGAGATTCCATAGTGTAACGTGTTTTTCACCTTAAATATTCCCATAACGATGTTGAATTTATCAATTGAGAAAACATGAAGAAGTCTTTTAACTAAAAGATCCCTTCTTGAAATTTATGTATGGGAGTTTTTTTATTTCTTTTTTGTTTAATTTAATAATATATATTATATATATATGCATTCATTTCTGTGTGTAAGATTGCATTCGATTTATTTTCCTTTTGCTTTGTTTTGTTTTTGTTTTTCGTTGAAAAAATAGCCGTCATTTTAGTCTTAACAAGTTTTTGTTGCTGGAATACCGAAACCTGTTCCTGCGTCTTTCGAGAGATTTTTGTACATTGCCTCCGCCTCAGGTCAAATCATTTGATTTCTTTCCGACTGGTAATTTCCAGGAAAACTAGTATACTATATCTTTCTATCCACACATGTACACTTATAGGTATATCTATATAAATGGGATTTGGTGAATATCGTTGGAACTATAAAACTGGCACCTAGTTTCATATCTTTTAAATCTATCGTAAAAGAACAAAATTATGCAAAGTGTCTTCGAAGGTGATTCAGTTAAATTGACTTCCTTTATTTTTGTTATTGTTATTTTTCTCTTTTAGGATTCTGAAGATAACAAAAGACAGAGACAAATTTTCTTTTGTTCCTGGAATTAAAAACAAAAAAAGAAGAAAAACAGATTACATAAGTCTGGTTTCTTTGACAATCACGATTTCTTCAATTTTTATTGAATTTTATGTGTATCCGTCTTTTTATATTTTTAGATAACAAGAAATTTAAAAATCTCCTTTACACTAAATGATACAAAAAAAAATGGTTTAAAAAATTAAATGAATTAAGAAAACAGAATTTTCCTGTTTTAATGAAAAAACAACCTTATATTTAGTTAAAATAAACTTTCCGAAGATTATTAATTTAGTTTGGATTACTGGTGGAAATTTTTAAGCATGTTGGAAATTGTAACCGTTTAAATTAAAATTAAAGCCTTTTGAAATTGGTAATTCGCGTAAAAGTTCTTTGACACTCGTGGCTAACATTGGGATGCTCACTATATTCTTCTAATTGAGAATAGAAAAACTATCAACAGTGATTTTTACATTGCTCTATTTGTGAGCTCTTAAGAAGAAATTGTAAAAAATCATTCCCATATGAAGACAAAAAGAAAAGAAATTGCGTTTACCTTTGTTTTACCAAAGTAAAGTAATAGTGCGTTTCCAGTGGACAAAAATACTAGTTAAAGTACTACCATAAATAAAAATAAGTGTTTATACTGGGCCTTAGTACTTTTTGATTAGTACATATTTCATCTGTCTAAGATTTGATTGAAATGTTTAAGATTATATTAACAGTCAAACTTAACCTAACATCCACAGTTAATAACTATCAAATAATTTTCGAAAGAGAAAGAATTCAAAAAATTACTCAAAATTTTCCCTATGTGTTGTCATGAGTCATCTAGTACTTTTTGTAAAAGACTAGAAATAGATTTAGATTAGTGCATTTGAGGACAATATACTAGAGAGTTCTCATACAAAATTCTAAAATTTCAGAATAAGCGTACTATAACATATTAGAATTCGTTAAAAACAATAGTGAAATTCCTGGAATTACGCTTCTGAGTTGTATCCAAACTAACTGATTTCGTCAGAAATAGATCCAATAGATATGGATCGTAAAAAAATGTACAAATTCACTGGATCTGAGGACTAATTTTAAAATCTAAAATAATTTCTATAAAAAAAAAGTTAGAGAAGCTTTGGAATATATTTGTCATTCTTCATGGATATTATGTTGATGAAAAATGTAAAGCTCTAGCGGAATTAATCGACAGAATTGATTTGTTTTCAGATATAATATTCGGCTATCTCTGGACTCCTTTAGATTTAGTACTTTGACGGTTAGAGGTTAATATTGCAATATTTTGAAGTCATAATTCTAATTAGATTTAGAGGTTATATATACACTTAGAATTTTGTAATTGTACATATAAACTAGTACATACATAGAAAATTTCAACTTGATCAGCCAATTGTTCTACAAGTAACACATATATTTTTAAAGACGTGTCAGAGCGATTGAAGGTGCTTTTGAAACTTTAAGCGCTTTTTTCTCAAAACTGTGTTTTCAAAGTCAGTGACCAAGATTTCTCAGAAACGGCTGAACCGATCAGCCTCAAATTTTAACACAAGCTTTTTAAGCTTGACCTTTTTCTGAAAAATTAATTTTTTTTTTTTTATATAAATAGTTTAAGATCAAATTCTTTGTCAAACATCGACTTTCAGCCCCGAGATTATACATTACTTTAATGAAATTTATCTGGCTTTTTAAATTTAGATGATCCAGAGATATCGTGGTCATTTTTGAGTGGAGCTCCAGAAGATCAGCTATAGCAGCTTTCAATATTATTATTTTTACATATAAAAAATGTTAAAATACAGTTAAGAGTTGCTATAATGTGTTTATTAATTTTTACATAAATCTAAAGGTCTTCTCAGGAAAAATTCTCGAAAAACCCCTATTTTATAGGCTTCTAATTGTAAGTGTATATAACCCCTTAAGTAATAATATGTTCAGCTTAATATTAAGTAAATCTAGCAAAACTACAAGGTCCTATTAACCTTTCTACAAAATAACATATAATTATTTTAAATCTGTTAATAAAGTTTCAATATTTTCTAAAAACAAAAGAAAAGTCTTTATGAAAATTGCAAAATATGAGTTTTCTTTTAAGCTTGAATTTAAAATTTAAAGCTTTTTAGAAAATAGGAACACAAATTTAAAAATCAAAAATGTTTCACATGATTTCACAAAGTGATATAAATAATTATGAAACTTTTTTAAATTGTTTACTTTTTGTTGGCAATCAAAAGTTTACTATCCATGTCACAGCTAAAAACATTTCTAAAATAGTGTAGGTGTTGAAAAAACATTCCAAGATTTCATCTTTATGTTTTATTGTTTATGTTTTTTTTTTACAAAAAACTAAATTAGGTAAAATGGTGCAAGTTTAACTAAACCCACATCTCGTACATAAAAATAAAAGACTTCTTGCTTTCGTCTACTTATAGAAAATTAATGAATATATTTTCAATGAAGCCATGTTAAGAAGAGTTTTTGCAACATGCCCCCTTTTTTCTCATTACTCATAATGTCAACAAAAAAAAGGAATAAAAGAAACAAGAAACATAGAGGAAAGAAGTTAAAATTTGAAATAATAAAAAAAAGAGCTAAATGAAAAATTAAAGTAGTTATCAAAAAATTTTACGCATAGTAGTAAAAAAAAAACAGATAGAAAGCATAAAAAGAACAAACACTACATCAGGATTTGACCAACCGCTGTGCAAAGCATGCTTAGATCTAAACAAGATTCTTGAGAAGATATAAATAATAAAAGACGAAGCAGTCTTGTTTTTTTTTTTATAACGAAGAAAACCCAAAACATATCCAGCAAAACCAATTCCAATAATTTGTGTTAAAGAGCGATGATGGCGTGACATGGCCAGTAGATAGCTCAAACAAATGTGACCACAACAAAAAGCATTAAAGAAAAGAAATTAACAATAACAACAACAAATATGTATATATATATATTCATATATGAAAATATAAAAATAATAATAAAAAAAACCTTTTAACAAGAAATCTTAAAGAAAATAACAAGACAAAACTCAAGTTAAGACTTTGAGAAAACTTGTTTCTAATAAAACACGAAACCTAACCTCAAACACCCACACAATTGATTACGTACGTGCGCTGGCGCGTACTACGAAATACGGTCGCTACCACCTAATCCACCCGCAGCTCCCAGTTTTGTAGTAAAAACTTCGTAACCAGAATTATTCATTTGTGTTGGACAAATTGTAAAATGGTTTTGTTATCTCTTTTTAACCCATTCACTTAATTTTTTTCTTTGTCACATTTTAATCAATATTATTCGATTGTTTTATAGTAATTTTAATTTTGATTTGAATTATTCATCAAATTTTTTCTGGAATTTTCAAAAAAAACCTTATGAAACTACTACTGAAGTGTGAGAATATAAATTAAAAATAATAATAGGAGAATTTAAATTTAAAAAAATAATATTTTTTATGTTTATTATTTTTATATATATAAAAACAAAAAAAATAGTTTTACATTTCTTAAATTTCGTTAACATAACTTGAGGGGGCGGTTAGTATTTAATTTTATTATAATATTAAAAAGAAAATTTTTATTATTTCAAAATAGCATTGGAAGACATTTTGAAATATTTCAATGACTATAAATTAATTACCCTATTAATACCTGACATTATTATATTTTTATGTTTTATATGTTTAAATGATGCTAGAAATCAAAAAATTTTTTTATGGCTTTTTAAAGAAAAGGTCCTATAGTGGTTTTCTAAAATAAATCATAAAATAAAAGTTTTATTATTTTTGACTATTAGAAATTTAAAATATAAAAATGAAAATCATAATAGACAAAAATAGAAATTAATTATATGTTAATTTCATAATTTTAATTAAAGGTTTAACGGTTGTTAATCGGTTGTCACTTTTAATTACATAAATTTGATCAAATTTATTAATTAAGTTATTAATTTTTTCGATATTCCACGTTTTGGGGAAAATTTTGAATCGTTCAAATGCTTATGACTTAATATATTTATAATCCAAGTTAATTTCACGAATTAAAGATAAAAGAGTTAATAAAATTTTTGAATATTTTAAATATATTTAATATAGAAGAGAAAAAAAAACTAGAAACTCGTTTTTATACTGAAAAGAGAAGAATCTTTTTGAATTTTTCAATCCAACAATTTATGGCAAATATGTCAAAATTTGACCATTTCATTCTCACACTAAATTCTCACTGAGACAGAATTCTACATCAGATGGTTTAAATGCTTTAAAGCATAGAAATTGTAAAAATGTTACGTGAATTTTGATGTTTTCAGTAAAATTAGTTTCTTCTGCTCTGCTAAAATTAGTTGTAAGCTACCCAATAGGGAAAGTAGGGATAAAATATCAAGCATAACGTCTAATTTCTACGTGAAAATATCAATGAATTTTTTTCGAAAAAGACACAAAAAGTAAGTGTCCAGGTTACTTTTTCGATGAAAAATTAGCCATTTGTGTGCTCTGTTGAGGAATTTTGCTATTTATGTACTTTTCTATAATAATCACATAATAATGAAAATCTGAACACAGTATAATTATTCTAATTCATGTTTGATTTTATTTGAGGTGATAAAAGTTTGTCCTTTGGTCAGTTTTTTCAAAATTTTGTAAAAATGATAGCATTACAAAAAAAAATTTGTTTTTAATGAAATGTAATTTTGATACCAATAAATACCTTAATAAGCACGAAACTTTTAATTTAATTTCACTATTTGAGTCGTTCAGAAGCCAATGTGGATAAGTCCAAAAAATCCAAACTGAGAAAATTAATGTTTCTTGATGCATTCATAATACATAACACATGCGGAGGCTATTAAAAAATGGGGTTTTTGACCAACAAAAAATGAAAATATGAGTAAATCCTTTTAAGACTAGGAAATATATTATTTATTCTATTAAAATTTGCAAAAATCAGACATTATGACAAAATGGAAATTGAGAAAATTAATGTTTCTTAATGCATTCATAATACATAACACATGCAGAGGCTATTAAAAAAAGGGTTTTTTGATCTACAAAAAATGAAAGTATGAGTAAATCCTTTTAATACTAAGAAATATATTAGTTATTCTATTAAAATTTGCAAAAATCAGAAAATATGAAAAAATGGACTTATCCACATTGGCTTCTGAGCGACTCATTTATTGAATTCAGAAAACTTATCTCATAAGACAAAATATTTGTAGAACTCTATTTTCTAAATAGTTTATTGAATAATTCTGTAATCAACTTAAGTCTATCAAATGATATCAGCAAAAAGTATTCACAAAATTGTGTAATTTAAATATTTAATTATCTCCTATCAGAAACCAACAGAATAACAACGGCTGCCAACATAAACTGGTTGTGACACTTTTGTATAAAAAAACCAATAGATAAAAAATAATTTTTACAAATCTTAATGGAGTGCAAAACTCAAAATAAAAAAAAAATAATAAAAAGGCTATTTATAACTGCTTTCTGTTGATAAGAAAATCTCAAAAATTTGTATTTTTGCTTTTATTATTATTAAGTGTTTTTTTGTAAAATCTTTCAATGATGATCGGTTTGTTTTTTTTTTTTGAAGTCATATGAAAAGACACCAAACTTGGACTGATATACCTATAATATGGACAAATCACGGCTTTCCAAAGTCATCTTAGGTCTTATCGTTGTACTGAAGTTCAGGGAGAAATGCACTCAATCGAAAATAGAAAAACATGGAATGGCAAAATGTCAGATCAATTTTGGAGATATAATAATACAGCTTGAATTATTTTGTTTGTCTGTTTAATATTTTCTACATTTTCGTTTAAGGATTTTTTATACATCTCATATAGCTTCCAGTTGAGAAATCAAAAAGAATTTTTATAAGAAAAGCAAAAAAAAATTTCATAGATTATATATTTAAATTTGGCATGTAAAAAGGTTTGGCAACTTTGATAATGATCCTAAAAATAGAGGATGTAATTAAGTATAAAATCTTTAAATTTTGCAATACTTAATTGTAAGCACATCAAAATAGATTTTGATTTTATCTAAATTCACAAAAAATATATAATTTTTTGGGTATAAAAAGGAAGTTTTACAAAGTGTTGTATATTTTATAAAAAACATACAAAAAAACGGTTTGGTTAATAAGATCAGAAAGTTTTACTTAATATAAAATTAGACAAAAACATTCTAAGACTTTGTGTTCAGTGATTGAAGAATCGATATAAAATTTTTTCTTAAATTTTTAACCCTTTAAAAAACTTCTCAAATCAAAATTTTGAGCCTTCACCACTTGAGGACTTATTAGTTTTCTTATTTTCCTTTAAATATTTTTTTATAAACATTAAATTTATTGATATTTTAAAAATTATTTTAACGAAGCTAAATGACGATTTTAGCATGTTCTTTATTTTTTTTAAACAAAAGATTCCAAAAAAGAATAAATTTTATAACAATAATTGTTTGTATTTGACAAAAAAATTTCATTTAATAAATACATTAAAATAATTTTAAGCTTTAATAAGAAAAGGGTTTTGGGTTTCTCGGATTTGGTAATATATCGTCGTCCGATAGAGCCATTGGTACGTTGTTTTCATGTGGACACACTGAACAGGGGCCATGTACTATTAAAGGCTCTCGTTTAATCTCTATTTCATCTATTATATTTAGATATATTTTCAATTCAACGATTCTTTTTTTTCTTGACTTTGGTAATTTAACTTTTATATTTACATCTCGTTTATTCGCTTTTTTCTTAAAATATTTAGGTGTATAATAAGAAAATAAATTAATATAAATCAAAATATTTAAAATCTTACCTTTTCTTTTTTGCTATTCGCCATTAGCTGTAAATTTTGATTTATATATATATATAAATAATAAAAAAGAAATAATAACTTAATTACAAAATATTAAAAAAATTTCTAAAAATATTCCAAACAATGCACTAAATATAATTGAACTTAATCAATGACAACCAAAAATTATAATAAGAATACTAGATAATTTTAAATTCTATTAATGTAAAATACTCTGTTGTATATAAATAATATATTATATTGATTAATAAATAAAAATATATATACATATATATTAATAAATTAATAACTCTTTTAGATTTTTCAGAAAAAGACTAGGAATAAAATAAAATCAAATGCGCGTTTAAAGTAAAAAATTGATGGAAAATTAAAATTAGTAAATTTGGATTTTATTTGCATTAATTTTTGCATACATTTTTTTGTACAGTTAGCAAAACAAAAATTTTCAGAAAAATTGTGAAGAACAAAAGGAAATTTGTAAAAATTTAAACAACAACTAAAGAAAGTTATTTTTTCTTGATTTGGTGAATTTTTTTCCAAGCCAAAATTTGTGGATGTTCCCAACAGGAAACTGGATAATTTGCTATTCAAAAGTGCAAAGATGGCTCCATTAGAGCCCTACTAGAAGCATTAGGGTAGTACTAGACTGACTGATGAAATGTAATAAAATTTATAAATAATTTGGGCTGCTTTAAAGGGCACAACTAGTGTAAAATTTTCAAAATTTCTATAATGTACATTTTTCTATAATTTGTACCTTTAAAACTAACATATTCAAATTTCAAGTGAAAATCTCAAATAGTTTCTGGGTTATATCCTTCTAAACAGCAGCTGCTCCTCTGTTAGAAACACACAAATCACTTGTCTGTGAAGTCGTTTTTCTCAAAACTACGTTTGTCAAAACTTCTGCAGTTACAACTCGATATCAAATCATCCGATCGATTCAGCATATTTTGTACTTATTTCTCCATATAATGATCTAATAATTTTATGATTGGATGAAAAATATAATTTTGACAGGCCAAAACATCACTGAATCACTGAAGCAGTGGGTCTTCAAGAATTTTTTTATGGTAAAACAATATTTTAGTAATGTTTTCTCCAAATTTTTATTTCCAAATAAAGTGACCGAGTGGCAGTTAATGTCAGGAATGTCTCGAAAAGAAATTGTTTTGTTTTGTTTACTATAATTCGCAAAAGAATCATTCAAAACCAAAATATAAAACTTTATTTATTAAAAGAGTAATTCAAGTTGACAACGAATGGTTTTTTTTTTATTCCGATTTTTCAATTTTTGGCAGTTTTTAGTCAAAATACCGTATTTCGCTTACAAAATCGAATTATTTGTTATTTTAAAATTAATAATTATTAAAAAGTCTTTATTTTTGACGGGGTGAAATACTATGTAAGGAAGTAGTGTGCAAAATTTTAAAACGATCAGTCTAGCAGATTTTGAGTGTGAAAACAATAAACTTAAACTTCAGGGAAACGCTTTAAAGTTTTACTTATTACTTGCTTTAGTGCAAAGGACGCTCAAATATTCATATTCATAATTTTACTCCGATTGACTTGAAATTTTAATACAATATTTTTAAGATTCTATACATTACTAAAAGGGGGAAAAGAAAATTAAAATACTGAACCTCACTCTTGTAGCAATATAGCATCCACAAATACATTTATTATAATTAATTAAATATAAATTTTACCTAATTAATTAAAATTAATATTGTTATTGTTATTATACTTACTACTCAGAGTATATTCAAGTTTTCTATTTGACAATTCATATCTATTTTTCCTAAAGAAAAAAAAATCCATCTATCATCGTATTTATATGATTATGGCCTAAATAATCATAAAATGAACTAGCAAGAAAAGCATAATCAACGTAAATATAAACAAATTAATAAATTTTAACATTGAATTAAATATCAAAGAACAATCATAACAAATATTTTAAATTTATGAAATAATTCTTTCAAACCCCCCCAAAGCCAAGGATAAGTATACCAAAAAACACACAAGAGATTTTTATTTTGTTTATTTATTTTTATTGTTTAATGTAATATAATTCAAATGTTTTACAGTAATATTTATATGGTTTTTATTATTGAGTCTATTAAAATTATAAAAATTAAATAACACTCCTGAAATATAAATTTGCAAAACTTGCATTATGGGAATTAAGCTTTACCAACACTATTAATTTAATATAGGAATAAATATAGATGTTTGGTTTCTCTGTTGGAAATATGTATAAAAAATTGAAGCTTATAATAAATATATCTTCCGGAAAAAGGTCAATACAAATAAATTTACTAGCAATATATTAAATATCTTATAGATCTATGACTCCTCTACTTCATCAGTCTCCATTTTCGCAAAGCAAGAAAAAAAACCTCTAAATTGTTTGATTTTACTCAATTTTGAATTTTATTATCCTAAAATTTTTACAAAAAAAAAAAATATCAACGAAATCTATTGCGAAAGTAAAAATAAGGAAGAGATATGAACAAAGCTACCTCTAAAGCACTCATTCATTGTAGGAAAAATGATCGAAAAGATTTAGGAATATTGTCATAGTGATGTTAAATTTTGAATATTAATAAAGCTAAGAGAGATAAACAAAGCAGAGGGATCCAATAAGAAAAAATTCACAATAGATGTCAATTTTCTGTGTCTACAGACTTTTAAAGGCTGTAGTTATTACACATTTCCAGCCACATACAAAAGTGGCTTTCTGTGTAGTTAGAAAGTGTTTACATCGGCCTGTTAAGAAAGGGTATCAGTGATCTATGTATATGAAATTGGTTGATATAACAAACAGTATATAGTTTTTTTATGCTT
Organism: Acrocera orbiculus; assembly: GCA_947359355.1. NCBI lineage: Eukaryota > Metazoa > Arthropoda > Insecta > Diptera > Acroceridae > Acrocera > Acrocera orbiculus. The sequence goes on from OX375757.1 coordinate 16,718,081, forward strand.
TCTTATTTTTCTAGTCAAAAATTTGGGATAGCAAATGACTAACAGTGAGTAAAAACAACAAGAAATGAAAAGGATATAAAATAAAAACAGAAGAGCCAGTCGTTAGCTCTGATTCCCCTTATTGCATTTGGAAAACTTCGTGACGTTATTCTTAAATTTGTGTGGCCATGGAATGAGCACTTTAACATTACAGGTAGAAAAAATTCAAAACTATTGAAAACTTTTATCATTAATCGATGTTTTTTTAAGCGTTTCTATTTTTTTCACATAACTTCACATACTTACCGAATTGTGACTAAAAGACATGAATCATTTTTAAATTAGGCTTTTTAACATAGTGCTATAAACTTTAGTAAAATTTATTATTACATAAAAAGGGCTTATTAGACTTCTATAAAACTTACAGTTTTCCTAATTAATTTTAAAAAAAAACTACACATAGTTTTGATTCCTTTTTAAATTTTTTAAAAGTCCATGTGCTTGATATTGCTGCCAAAAAGGCTCAAGTATTCGCCAAACTAGTAATGCCTTCCTCATTCGACACATCAAATTGTATCTATTTTTATAAGAAATGATGCTCTTTTATAAGAAATGCTGACATCCTTAATAAATGACGTAAAACTGAAACTGATTTATCACGACAAGTGTAGTCGAAGTTTCATTGTTTGATGCTTGATAAAAATGGATTTTTTACTTAATATCTAATTAAATTTATGTATAAATACATATATATATATATATCTACATGTATATATTAATTTTATTGCTATTTCAGCAGTCCTTTTTTAAAAGCAAGGTACATCAGGGTATATTAAATCCTAATACTCAACATTTTTGGGATAATTAAATATTTTTCATTGTTGAAAAAAATTTTTAACAAGTTCCACATGTAAAGATTTTTCTAGGCTTTTTTAAAGATCAAAAAGCCTGAGCATTTGTTTTAAAATATGAAACTATAAATCTAGTAATTACTCTATATATGTAGTTGTAAAACTTTTATTGTTTAGAGAACTATAGCCTTATGCTATCAGGAGTGACTACAGACTAGAATGTTTTTTGTGTATGAAGCAAAGAATTGGAGTGATTAGCCATGCTCGGACTTTATGAAGCAATTTAAAAACATGGCTGCGGCCATTATTATCAACCTACGAGGCATATTAAGCCTTAAAAATAACAAAACACGGATTTACTTTTTTAATAATATGAAAGTGTTCTATCTGTTCTAGCCAATAAAATTGCTAACTGGATTACTTTTTTAAGGTTTTTTAAGGTGAATACCCTCACAAAGCGAATAGACTAACAAAAAGGAAAAATGACATCATAAGATCTTGCTTTGCTTCTCGTTGATCTTCTACATTTAAAGTTATTAATTCCAGTGACAAAACTTTGCTTGTATCGATCTTTCTATTTTTTTGTTTAATTTTTTTATATAGAATGGAGGAATTTTTGTTATTTGCAATTTTCATCTGTTGTTTAATTTTTATATTTGGTGATGAAGAAAATGACTAAACAGTAGTAATTTCTTCATCTCATCTAGACAATAATTAGATACAGTCAGTTTTCATACCGGTACCGATGTGGCAGTGGATTTTTTGGGATTTGATGCCTCTATGACGTCACTCCGAAATCTGTTCGGCAGGGTTTTTTACACTTGATGAGCATTTCACTTTAAGAATATCTAGAATAAATTTTTAGAAACACAAATTTCTCAATCAAACATTTTGTTCTGCAAGTCCTGTGCATAAAGGCATAAATATTAGAATATTTTCAAAAATCATCTGATCTACTCTGTTCTTTTCTTGTATTCTGGTAGAATGAGCTTAAATAACCATCAGTTGATCACAGCCGAAATTTAATACTTTTTAATTAAATTAGGAAAAAGTAAATTCAAATTTGCAAATTAAAAATTGTTAAAAGCAATAAAAGTGTTTTAAATTTTATTATTTTCATATTTTCAACTTGTAATTTATTAAAATCAATTTACATTGAAAAGTTTTTCTTTTTGCAATTTTTTAAGCTTTTAACTACACATTTCAAGTTAGTTTAATATATAAAAAATTTTAAAACTTTTACATTTTTTGTTTTTGCTGCCTCAATAAAACATATTTAGTAAAAGTATTTGAAATGAAAAAGTGTTTTATCAATCAAAAAACAATTTAATAGTATTTGGATTTGTAGTAGCTACAATTTTAGATTAGCTCAACTATAATCATTAGCGATATTAATTCTAACTTGAAGATTGGGAGTGGTTGAATGATAATTTTTCAAGAAAAACTATTTTTAGCAAAATGAAATTGGCCAAGACTAAACAGTTCAACAAAAAAAAAAAAACAGTGTGCACGGCCAGAAGCAATGGAGAAAAAGTCCACAAAAAAAAACACACTGACAAAGAAGATTTAGCCTAAATTAGCATACAACCAATTAATAAATCCAATGAAAATAGACAATAAAAAATGTCTTAAATCAGCTTTCATTTCTACATTTTCAACATTGTTATACTAAAATAAAAATTAAATATTAAAAGTAATAAATTTTGTTGCTTATTGATTGGCGCCGTGGGTTGTGACAACGCTCTATTCGATCAAAAACTTCAAAAATTATCTGCAAGTTCTGCCGTTATAATAAAACGTGTTGGTTAAGATTTTAAATAAAAACGGCGCATGTGCCACACTTAACAATCACGTTTTTCAAGTTTTTTTTGTGTTTTTTTTAAAAAAAAAAACGCTTGATTATCACAAAGAAAAACTATATTTTTGTATGGTCAAATAAAAATAACAAGCAATCTAATAGATATACAAATAAATGTTGATAACAAAAACATAAGAAAAAAAAAACAAGAACTACGAAAATTGGAAGCTTCCGCATAGCTATTAAAATTTTATGAGCCGGTTGCGTACGAGTGTTACTTATTAGCTATTGATAAATAGCTTTAAGGTCAGTATTGGAAGCTGTATACAATTAGCTTTAACAAGGTTCATCTGGTTTAGCAGGTCTTTTGATTTTTTGATTTTTTTTGTAAGGTTAAAATTAGATTTCACATTAAAATTGGAAATATTGTTTAAAATTCATTGACTCCCACTACGGGGAATAATTGTTTCTTATTTTTCAAAATCCTTTAAAAAAAACTTACATTCAAGTGGGCAGTAGTAAATAAAATTACAATGACAGCATAAATTTGATTTTTGTAATCAAAGTGAAACAATTGATTTTGTTAATTTTTTTTGGAAATTTAGGCAAGGCTAAAGGTTTTAATGATTTTATTTAACTTTCTGTATATATTTTTTGTTTATGTACAATTCAAAATGAATTTTGACGTATTTAATGACTTTATGCCTTTATGGTTGGCACACGTCGTTCTTATAGTGCATTTACATCAGTGGCCAAAAGTACTAATCAAAATATGACTACCTCAAAATTTTTTATAAAAATTCTCCAGTATATTTCTCAAATGCACTAATCTTAATCTAGTTTTCTTTTCTAGCTTTTGTTAAATAAACTAGATAACTAGAATAGCAACACGAAGGAGAAATTTTGAGTAATTTTTCGAACACTCTCTTTCGAGAATTATTTGGTAGTGATTACTTCTTAAAGTTAGGTAAAGGATACTAAAGAATTCATTGAAGCAAATATAGTACAGCGAGTATTTTACAATACAAACAAATGTTAATTAATTATATTGTTAAGAAACTGCAAAAATAGCAGCTTCAAAAAAAATCTTCGAAACTCTCGAAGCTTTCGAAATCTCTCCTTACATTTTACTTTTCTTATCTAAAGGTGGGCACTCACTTAGTGCGCATATCTCCGTGGGTAACATTCATGACTTCAAAATGACGTACACATGAATTTCAAGCTAACATATCCTCATATGAGGGGGAACAGAATCAACAAATTAGCGTGAGTCTATGACGTCAAAAAATTTACCCGCGGAGATATGTGTGCACACCTTAATATGTAAAGTATCGGCATAGTTATACCGTAATGTATTTTTCCTTATTCTGTCAACGTATGTCCATCAGGCTTGTTGCTGTTTTGGCCTTAGCAGTGATAAACAACCAAATTACACCATACATAAATAAATAAGTATGGTTCAGATCTCAAATAAGAGGAAAAAAATTTCTACGTGACGAAGTTGCTTGTAAAGTTTTAGATATTTCAAAACTTTATCGTGCCACTTACCTCCATTAATACAATACAAAATTCTCTCCATACAAAATTACCGTCGTTGCATGGTAATAATGAGTATAAGCTTCGGTGGAGAACGGGTATAAGCCGTAAAAATAGAAACATTTGAATAAGAAAGTTAGGTTAGAATGAATATGTGTAAACCACTTTTTACAGCGACAAACTACAATTGAAAATTCTTCATAGATGAACATTTTAAATCTTTTATTAACTAAAGTTCAATTTAAACACTTTTTTTTATTATGGAAACCTAATATCCAGTTCACTTGCCAGAGCTAGGATACCTTTGAAATCTATTTCCGGCTCAGTTACATACAGGTCATTTGTCGAGTGAGAAGATGTCTTACTCTCTTTGACAACAACCTCCCACAGTCATATAGTGGGTGGGCGTTTTTGTAACCTCGTGACAGAATCTGCAATTTGGGGTTTCTTTGGGTACATATACAGTGAGTGTAAAAAGTCCTCGTACACCTAAGTATTTTTGAAATAGCTTAGTTTTTAAGGCTTTTACGAAAAGTTTTTTTTAAAATAAAAATAGTCAAATATAGTTTTTACTGTCCTTTATTTATCTATATATACAAAGTTAAAAAATAATCAACACAATAATTAAAAATTTAAATAATTTATTAAAGGTACCCAAAATCACGCGCAAAAAGTCTTCGTACACTTATTGTATTTTTTAATAAATAAGGACCAAAATCATTTTTAATATTTTGTTGGTCCACCCTTAGTATTAATAATCGCCTGGAGTCTACGTGGCATGGAATTTACTAATTTTAAAGTAAAAGAATATGGAATTTTAGGCCATTTCTTGCTGAGAACTGTTTTTAAATCATTTTTATCAGAAATTTGTCGATTACGAATTTTTTTTTCAAGATAGTCCCAAAGGTGTTCTATTAGATTGATGTCAGGTGACTGGGCAGGAATTTGGTGGTATTTTGTTGTATTGTACAGCATCCAAATTTTCGTATTCCACGCGGTATACTCAGGATCGTTATCTTGCATAAATATCCAAATATTTTTTAATTCCATTGCAGTAAAACTAACATGCCGATTTTTTTTCAGAATATTAATAAAAGTAATATGGTCAATAATATTGTCAATAAATACAATTTTCCGACACCACTGGCACTTATACCACCCCATACCAGCCCTGGTTTACCACCATGTTTCATTGTAGGCAATAAATTTTCTTTACTTAATTCTGTATTGCATTTTTGTCATACTGTACGTACGATGTTTACCTGTTTAACGCAACGCGTTGTTTTTACAGACAAATCAAAACACATTATTTTTGTTTTTGAAGCATTAGCATTAGTTTTTGCAATTTTATTTGAAAGGAGTAGTTCAGATAATTTTTTAGCCTTAGTTTAATTATATAAGCCTTGACATTATATATTGAGCCACACTTCCCAACTTCCAAAACAAAGAATTTTAATAATTTGATTTAGTCAAGGGCGCTCTTTAGATGCATACAGAACACTTTTCATGCCATTTTTCAAAAAAATCAAAGCATTGAGAGAACTTTTATAAAGATCTGATAAGATCAAGAGCTTAAGAGCTTAGATACGTTTTTTTTTACAATAAACAAAACAACATTCTCAAATTAATTTTTTTGGAGATCTTCAACATTGAACCTGGTTTGCAAATATCATTTTTTTATATAAATTAAATATGTATACATGTGTATTTATTTTATCTATATATATATATATATATTAAATTTTGTAGATCTAAATTTAATTTAAAACTTTTACCCTCTCCTCAACTTCTAGTAACAAATCCTACTGACAATAACACCCGGCAACAAAAACAGATAAATTTAATTGATAAGAGCCTACCATTTTCTTCTTTTTTAATTTTATTTTAAAATTTTTTCTTTAGCTTAATCTTATTTCAATTTGGATTATATATTTTATAATAATAAAGGGAAAAAATATAGCATAGTATTTACCGTTCTCCTTTACAGTTAGACCCAAAGCCAAAATCAGACAGTTTGGCAACAAACATTTCAATTTGAAGAAATATATTAATATATTGGTGTACTGTCTGTCTTCTCTTATCTAAATTTCATTTCTAAAAATAAAATGTACATGGAGCGATTTTGATTACAGCCTCATACAACTTTGAAAAAAATAATTTTATTTATCAATTTAACTTTTGTACTTTTTGTTTTTGTTTTTTTTTTAAATTCTTTCTTAATGCAATTTTCAGTTTAATATATTGTCCTTTAGTTTTAGCACTATTAAATGGGTTTATATAAGCGAAAATTGTTACCAGCAATGATAACCTTTGACAAATTTTTGCTCTATAGTAATTGTGGAAAAATTCATGTATTCAAAGTTAGAAATTGTGCTGTAATTTATCTTAACAGCTGCTAAATGTTTGATTAAATTTAACTGATTACGGGTTGAACAATAATAACGCATCTATTCAATAATTGGAAGTATTATTGATAAAAAGAAGAAATTATGTATAATAAAAAATAATGGAATGCTGGAGCTCATTAAATCTAGTAAAAGTTTAATAAATGGAAAAAATATATTTTAGAATATACAAAAAAAATGTTATTGCTTTCTTTTGTATAATTGAAAACTTAATTAAGTTCATAGAACTGTTAACAAATTTGAAGTTACTGAATGAATATCCCAGCGTACTTGGTCATGCCTAAAAAACAAAGTAAAAGTATTTTTTTCAAAGAACCACAAATAATTCCATAAATATTTCAACTTTGATACTAAAATCTATAAAATATGTAATGTTGCCCTCTCTTGTTAATTTTTATTGAAAAGTTATGAGCTTAAGGGGCTTATAAATTCTAGTTTTGGAAATTCAAAAAAATCAGTTCTTTTTTTGCATATTTTAACCCTTTTAGAAAATGTTCCTAAAAAGATTTTTTGAAATTTAAATAATTTTTGGAGCTACAGCTCATTTCGTGATACGTCGACAAAACCGATCACCTATATATCTTAAACTTTAAACAAGTTTCTCTCGAAACTACTTTTTTCAAAACTTCGTGTATGATATCTCAAGTTCAACTTAACCAATTCACTTCTAATTTGGCAGAGAGCTTCTTTATGTATTCTGTAAGTGTTTTTTTGTTAATTTTTATTTATTTTTTAATTTTAAAAAAATTCCGAAATGCTAAAAGAACAGGGAGAAAACGTAGCTTATTTTTTGAACTGCCGCCATTTTGTGGAAGAATGTTTTTTAAAAACATCCCCTTGTAGTGCTGGAACTACATCCTTCTTCTTGCAGAGTTAAAAAAAATTTGCTCTCAGATCACTGAAGGGTTGAAATCCTGCACACCTGCAATTGCTGGCCTGCAGTTTTTTCAATTTTGATTCCTTTTTTAATAATATTAATATTTTATACTCTCAAAATATAAATAAATAAAAAGTAAACAAACAGATGGTAAAAATATTTACTGGTTTTTTTATGGCGTCCAAAAATGCATCTAAAATTCGGGCGTCTAAGTCTTAAGGTGGGAAAAAAATCAAAAATTTTTGTTTTTCCCTGGGATGAACATTGATCAGCCTCTTGTTTACTATGGGTAACATAAGGTAAATTTCTAAATTTATAATTTGAAAAACATGATAAACTTAACTTTGAGCTATAAAAGTGTTTCTATATGTTCCGAAGGATAAATTTGAAACCACGAATTAAAAATATTAGGGTATTATTTAAAAGACGCCTGGACAACACAATAGAGACCGACACATAACTTAAAAGTGGTTCAGTTGGTCCTCAAGTTTTGGCAAATTTAATATTTTCGTTTGACCAATTAACGAAATTTGGATTCAGATTGTGTTCGTGCACTTGGCGTATGAGGGTGGATAATGACAATAACACCCAAATAAAGTTATGTAATAATGTGATTTTTTTTATGTGAAACGCTGTGATTCTACATTCAAATTTTTAAGCAATTCTAAAACATTGGGCGAAATTATAAAGAGTTGCCTTTTATTGGGGCAGATCTTTTCCTAAAATTTCAAATACATTTTTTTACTATGGAAACTATTTTAAAATATCACATTATGAGTTTTATTAACTACAAAAGACATGATAGCTTAAATTTTTGATAAAACAAAAAATCAAATATCATCGAACTTGAAAAACAACAAAAACTAAATAGAAAATGCTAACTCCATCATTGAATTTTCATGAATTTCGAATTCTCTGGTGAAAGGGTAAAGATAACTCTTTCTCGATAATTGAAGCCTTATTTTCAAGTAACATCAGTCATTTAAAATCACTTAAAACCTTCATAAATGTAGATAAAATCCATTATCGAATACTAACTTAATCACAATATGACAAATAAAATAAAATTTCAGGAAAAAAATGTTAACAATATTTTATTTTTTATTTTCAGTTTAATGCTGCAAACAATTTTCCTGAAAATGCTGGAATCTATTTTCAGGTAAAAACATTTTTAATTTAGTTTTTATAATGAATCATTTTAAAAATATTAAATAATAAGTTGAATCTAATTAAATTCTATACTAAAAAGTAAAGAATAAAAACTACTAAAACTTTACACTTTAGTTTCATAAATTTTATTACTGTTTACGAAAAAAAAGGATCCCTAGAAAAAAATAATCCAATTTAAATATGAATAAATTTTGATTATATTTTAATAATATCAAAAAAAAATTTGAAAAACTAAAAAATTTTGCAACCTTTCTTAGAAGAAAAAGCGGAATTGTTTGTTATACTGCTTTAAATTAGAGAGGTTTTAAGTCAGTGTAGAAGAAAAGCGATGTCATAAAAATTGCAAGTCGTAAATTCCTGCTAAAAATGAATCATTTCGGATATTTTACTTCGAACATGCGGGAAGCGATATTTAAACGTTATTGACTGAATTTCTGGGTTTTAATGGATATTTTAAGAATGGATTTATGGGTCTTATGACATTATGAGAGAATCAGCGGCGTTGAGATGCATTACTTAAAATCAATTCAAAATTCAATTAAAGAATAAAAAATTTTAACCCTTTAACTTGCACACTCGAGTTAATTCGTGTGCACTAAACTGGACAAACTGTGCAAACTTGAGATAATTCGAGCGGCGTTGTATTAAAATTAAAATGAAAATGTTGAATATTTTTGTATTTTTTTCATTTTTTTGCCAAGACAATGTTCTAAATTGTGTTTTTTTTACATAAAACATTTTTTTTTTGCTGGCTTTTTTTAAAGAAACTGTGCGTTAAGGGTGTGAAGGGTTAAAATAATAATAATTGGAATACTTTAAAGTATTAATAAATTGTCATTATTTTGGACAAAAATTTTTTCTTCCAAAACTGACGTAAATGTCAGCACAAGTCAAGTTATCTGAATAAAATAAAAGCTGGGTAATGTTACCCATCTACGTAAATTTTTATTTTTTTATCGCTGACTTATTATGTCACGACGATTTAGCCGATAGACGTCTCTATAAGGTACATAGATTATGCGGTGAGGAACTCAAGTAAAACGTCTCTTGGCAACAAAATATGTTTATATATGTACATTTAACTTTTTTTATTATTTTTTATAACTCTAAAACAGAATTTAAGTAAAGCTGAAAAATTAAATTCGACTTGTAGTTCTCTGCATGTCTGCAATATAAGTCCAGGACTTGTTTTTCTAGCTCAAACTTTATAACAAAAGTTCAATTAAAAATAAAAATAAAATAAAACTCTTCTATATTTGTGTGGATAAGATATAAACTTTAAAAAGACTAAAATTTTCAAGAAGTGAATAAATTATTTTTTTCCGCTTTATATCTTAAAAAAACACAAAAGCATTTAAACTTTTAAAACTGAAATAGTGATGAATTGATCAGAAGTTATGCATATGCGTGGGGAATTAAATTCTAAAATTAAACAAAATTGAAATAGAAATATTAAAAATTGAAGTAAAACCAAAAAAAAAAAATCTTTATCAATAATAAACTAAAAAATAACTAAATCAGTAAATGAATTTTATAAAATTAAATCCTCAATTTTCTAACATGAAAGCTAGCCAGAAGCCAAAATTGAACGTCACAGCTGGGTTAGGTAGACGGATAAAATCCATAGGAACTGTGTTTCAGAAATAGAGATTGGCACTGTCAAGAAATTGAAAATTAGTGAATATTTAAAATAAAAACACAAACAATTGAAATATATGGCAAATAAAATTAAATAAAATTAACACGAATGCAATAAATAAACTGAAAACAGAAAATAGGAAATATTTTGCCAAGACATCGAAAGCATCTACGCAGGAATTTTATAGTAAATTTTCTCGTTCAAGTTCTATTTTTGGATTCAATTCTGTATATTTTCAGTATTAAAGAATTAATAAATAAATATATATATATATATATATATTGGTTTATATAGTGCACCAAAGGCGCATGATTTGTTTTAATCTTGTTGAAGCGGGAAGCTAAATAAATATTGCAAATTTAATATAATGGCGTAAACATGAAATTAGCCGGCTGCGCGATTTGAAAGGATGAAATACTCAGACTAATACACAACTAATAATGTTTTATATTTAGAACAAAGTTTCAAAGTTTAATTACACAATTGTGTTGAGATGGGAAACAGCCGAATTATTTTAACTAAAATGTGTTTAGAGGCAGGTGATGTTTGATTTACCTCTCCTCTCCCCCCCCCCCCCCTCCATCCCAAAAAAAAAGAAGAAGGAAACTAAAACAGCAAAAACTGTTTACGCAAACCAAACAATCTAAAATTAAGTATTCAATCTGTTTAGTTAGAACAATTTGTGGATAAAAAATTTATTTTACTTTGTGTGTGGTACTAAAAAATTTATGTTTAAAATTTTCTAAAATTTTATTTTCAGGAAATTGAAATAATTATAACAGAATGCAAAGTTTTGTTTAAAATTGAAATTTAGACATTGTTGGGTTGAACTTACAAATACCAAACAATATTTAATTATTAATTGAAAATTTCAAATTTGAATAAAGATTTTAGTAATTGAGGAAAATAATTAAAAATATTTTGAATTTTTGAATGTGTGAATTTTTAATTAAAGGGATTCCAAGTTTTTAGATTTCCAAAGTACAATTTTTACTTTGTAATATCAAAAATCAAAAATTTCTGTTAAATAAAAAAAAAACAAGTGCCAAATTTTGGATTTCAAAGTGGCTTTTTTGAATAGGCTTTTGATTAGCTTTAATGAAATATTTAAAATAGCTTTGTAGTCCTTTAAATATTATTTCTTTCATTTTTAAGTAATTTATTTACCGTTCCGGTTCATGAAATATATTCCACAATTCGGACATCTAAAATCTTATTCAAAATTCAATAGTTTTAGAAAAATTTCCTTAATTTTGAAAGCATTTAAGCTTTTGCGGACGACGAGTTTTTCAGCCGAGTTAGGTAGCATGATAAGGCGATTTGTGCGAATGTATTGAATGACTTACATTATACAACTAACTATCACATAAAAATGTTATATTTCAATTACTTATCTATATTTACATCTTTAAAACTATATCTTTGTAAGAATAACTTTGCAGCATAGTTGATGGACTAGCTCTTTGGTAAAGATTATCTTGAAAAAATTCCAAAGTTCTCTCACATCGGAGGGTTTCTGTGGTCCTGCAGATTTTTCGCCTGGTATGAATTTTATTCTGGGGTTTACTTCCTTAGATTGGTAACAAGCTGCCCATTATAATTTATTGGAAGTTTGTTGGGCATCACTATTATTTTCGCATTCGCTATCTATTAATTTGATTTTTGAAATTCTTATGCCATCTAACTTATCATGAACCATAAAATGATAGTAATCAGGAACCGTATCAAAACAAAATTTGTCTCCACTAGAGCTGAGTTTAATTGTGAAAATTCATTTAGGTAGGGGTTTTAAGAAAATCGCGAATTCTTTTGATGCTGATGGCACATTCGTCAAGTTTCAACTGATTTTGGATTTCACATATCGTATAAAAGGATCCTAACAGCTAAGTAGCCTTTTGAAGAAACAATAGTATGTTCCTATTGGTTGGAGATAACAAAAACTTACATATACAACGACTGGCACATCTCGCTTGCTATTCGTTCTGCAATACGCAAAACTAACTCCATGGCGACTAAGAAAAGGTCTTTTGGTTTTATTTTATAAACATTAATGGAAAATGTACTTCTTTGTCACTTCTTTCCCGCCAAAATTTATCTAAAAAGTTTTCAACGATGTACTATTTTTCTACTGGCATAAAAGAAGAGTTTTGCTCTGGATTTAATAAGAAATAATTTTATAGAAAAGTTATCGGTAGTCAACTGAACTGCTGCAGGAACATTTTCGTATTATATTACGCTAGATTAGGGCTTTGGATCACATTTTTATGAACGTTTTTTAGACAGACTTACACGACATATTATTTTGACTACAATAATTATTTGACAGTTTTAGTGGAAAATTATAATCTAAGCGGTTTAGATTATTAATATTGTGAATTTAGTCAGAAAGTACAAAACGCAAATCCAGACACTATGCTTTAATAAAAAGGTTACTTCAAAAAATAATTACGAATCCCTGCTTTAAAATCAATTTCACTTGCGTCGTTAAAAAGATTCACGATTTTAGTTTTTTAAAATAGAACAACATATAAGCTCACTTAGAAATATCATAATGTTTTGTTATTTATTTTTAATATTAAACGATATTAATATTTACTTTTTTCATATACACTTAAGTAGCGAGTTAGATGATACTGAAACCTAAATTCCTTTAATATAATGAAAATGTTATGTGGTTTTCAAAGGAATTATGATCCCCTGATTCTTCATATAGTTATGCCATACTAAACAAAAAATTCAATCCGCCCATTTCCACCCTATATATTATTATATATATATATGTATATATATATATACATGTTATCTATACGCATGCATAAATTTGTAAACAATACAAAAAAAAAATTATTCTAAACAGATAACCTGCGCTCAGCCAATTGGATTTCTGTAATTTTGAATAACCTCTAAATTAAATATGACTCTTCGTGTTTATTTTATCTAAAACTAGAAATATTTAGAAAAATATAGATCTACTCTACTTTAATATTGTCTATTTCCCCATTAAAAAGATACCCTAAAACCAATTACTTAGTATATTTATGATTTCACCCCGGAATTCAGGCAAAAGTTAGGAATTTCATACCAGGATAACATAACTTCAATTTTACCCTAGCTAAAAGATACAAATAACTTAAGGGGTGTTGTAATATGCTTGCCTTTTAGCTAAATGTAAACACTTAAAATAGGATAAAAGAAAGTGAAAGCTGAATGAAATTTTAGATACTTCATCCCTTTATTCTCTACGTCAAATATATCCCTATATAAAAGAGAAAATTTGTATAAAAGTTGTAAAATGGAAATATCTTGAACCATTACGAAAAGAAGAAAAGAAAAGAAAATCATTATAAATGGGTGGTGGTAGGAAAATTCAAGTTAAAATAATATTAGCTTTACTATGGGTAAAGAATTAAATTTTCTTTGACAAAAGTCTTGGCTCCTGGTTGTGTAGCGGGAGGAGCAGTCATGCTCAATACTAAGAGCTTTCTATTAGAAGCTTCAAAAGGTAAGGTGGAGCCTCAGTCGTGGGGTAAATGATATTTCTAGTAACTAAAGGAAAAATGAATTTTAGCTATTGGCAGAAATTTTTCACATATGTTTAATGGTTTTATAGGTTAGGAGGAAAATTAAGTAATAGATTGTATTAAAGGTTTTTAATAATTGAAACCCTGGTATATGTTGTTCACTTTATAAGAAACAATCCTTCATTATTTTAAATGAAAAATGTTTTTTTTTAATTTTCAAAGAACTTTTTATTTAATTTGTCCGTTAATAACTTAAAAAATTTAACAAAAATTTATTTGTAAAAATAATTTCCCTAATTAAATATTAGCTTAGAAATTTTAAACTTTTACTGTTGTATATTTCCTTTCTTCTAATAGTAGACATTTTGGCTTCTTTAAATAACACTTTGATGTGACCAAAAGATTTCAAAATGGGTACTATATCCATTCATAATATACCAGCATCCCAGCTGCTAAGTGTATTTAAGATTAGAAGGCCTGAATTTTAAGAAAGGGAGATAAAAATCGATCATTTTAAATTTCTAAATATTCTTTGACTTTTCTAAGTACATTAGGGCACCATTGTCTGATTTAAGATTTCAATAATTTGTAAGTTTTACTCTCTAAAGGTCCTGGATCGGTCTTTTTTATGTTAATTCATTGCGGTAAAAGCTCCCTTGAGCATTCTTTAAGCAGTTACGATTTAACCCCTATAGAAACTTATAAAATATATCTTAAAGGTTAATATCGGGAAGCAAAGACTACGAAATATTAGCAAGTTGGACTCACATTTATTAGAAATGTGATAGAATCAAATAAATGCTCTTCAAATTTTAGTGAACTGTATGTCTTAAAGGATTCGTGACGTATATAAAAATTTGGGATGATCTACAAAATATTAAATTTCTTTGAAGTATTATTAATTTAAGTTTTACGCTTTAATATACTAAAAAATATTTTCATATAAGCAAGTAGCGAAGTGTTCAAAAACCTAAACCACCAGATTTTGTGTAATCCTGAAAAATTAAATTTATTTAGTACTATATTAATTTTAAATCCCATTCTAATCGAATATTTATTCATATTCATTATACCGTTTAAAATATAATAAAAAAAAATTTGATTTTAAGTATACTGAATTGAAAATATTTAATACAAATATAAACTTTTTGAGTTAATATACCAAAAATTTAAAGAAGAAATTTTGTTATTCTAAAAATATACGGTAAAATCATCTGATCCTTGAAAATATATATTGAAATTTATTTTTCAATATAAAACAAGAAATATATTTCATTAATTTAAGAAAACGAAAGCTTGAAATTCTTATAAAGTTTTTAACTAGATCGATTTAGATAGATTTGTAATTTGATCAGAGATTGTACAAGATCCTTAAGTAAAAATTTTTATGAAAATATAAAAAATAATAAATTCGAAGATTTTGCTAAAAGTAAATAATAATTATTCTTCTTACAATACGCATATCACAATCTTAAAATAGTTTTGTAAGTAAATTCAATACCACCTTGGTAATCCTTATAAGATTTCGTAAAAATCAATTCAATATTCTAAAATTTACATACAAAATAACTTTCTATATGTGAATGTTACTTCTCTTTTCCTCTAATTTCATTAGATTCAGCTGCAAAAATACACAAATAATATGTATTCCAACTAAAGTTAAACTTTATCCAGTACAAACAAATTAAAAAATACATTTTCTATGTTTTCAAACAATATAAAATTTGTAGATAAACATATCAACCTTTAAAAAATTTAAAAGCTTTTCATTTTAACCAAATGTTGATATTGTATCTAGATGAAATATCCCGCATATCATGATAATTTAATAATAAAGTTAATAATAAATAATTTCATTATAATTTCATTATTTCATATTATTGCTAGTAATCCTTTTTTTTTTTTTAATGTTAATATATTAAGTAAAGCTACCATAAAAGCTTTATATTTTCTATGAATGGAAATTAAAACATTTTCTGCACAATCATTCTGAAACTTTTGTATACAAATTTCTATACTAGTAAAAAACAACAAATAAATATTTATAGCTATTTCTCATACTTCCATTCATATAATTTTCTCTACAAAACTTTATAAAGCTTTTTATATCCCTTTTATTCACTCTTATTGGCTGTATATACTACAAATAATACCCAGATCAGCCCACAAGATTTTTCATCCTTATACACTGTAAAGTATATTTGTTTCAATAATAAACATTGTATGATATCTATAGTTGTTTTCTTCTTCTTCTTCTTCTTTGAACTTCACCTAAAGCTAACAAGCTTACACTCATTCTATCTAAACGTAATTTTTCTCAATGAAGTTGACTCCTTCCTTTAAAAAATAAGTCCATATGATAAACCACCCCAACAGTCGCCCTTGAGTCTCTCTTTATCGATTTCTTTAAGCTTATGTATACACAATTATACATGTGTATTATTATTCTGATGTTACCTAGCACTATATTTGGCTAGGTATTTTTTTAAAGAAAAACCAAGCAAGGATGAAATAAATAGCTTTTGCTGGTAGAATAATATTCAAGGATAAGTTTCTATGGGAATATACGTAATTAATATTATCTCTAATTATATTCTGTTTAATTTAGGGAACAAATTTGAATTACTAAAATTTAATTAACTTCCTAAAAAAATAAAGGAAATTTGCAATAAATCTGAAATCAAATTTTGCTTTATTTTAACACAAAGATTCTAAGAACCAAATTTTCTTTGTAAAATCTGAATAAAATTAAAATATAGAATAAGTAAAGAAGATCCCTTCAAAACGTTTGCTGATTATAACGGTATAAAGCTACAATAATCGCTGCTACCTGTATATTTTCCTTCAATATTTTCTTTAAAATAGAATTTTAAAATTAAAAACAACATCTTCCATCTGAACTTTTGTAGATGAAAACCTTTAGTGGAAACAAAAAAATAAATTTAAAATTTTGAAAAATTTTATAAAATATATATCCCTAAAAGTAGGCAATGAAAATTTTAACTTTTAATATGGTTTTGATATTTTGATTTACCATAAAAAAATATGTTTTTGATCGGATTTGATATGTGAGTCGCTCAGAAGCTAATGTGGATAAGTCAATTTTTTCATATTTTCTGATTTTTGCAAATTTTAATAGAATAAATAATATATTTCTTAGTCTTAAAAGGATTTACTCATATTTTCATTTTTTGTTGGTCAAAAACCCCTTTTTTTAATAGCCTCCACATGTGTTATGTATTATGAATGCATCAAGAAACATTAAATTTCTCAATTTGGAGTTTTTGGACTTATCCACATTGGCTTCTGAACGACTCATGTGACAGACAGCCCTCAAATTCTAAACTTGATTTTTTAAATAATTCCTACTATTCATTTTACATACAAAAAGATATTGCATTAAATTTAAAATAATTGTCCTTTATTTTTCTTTTTTATTATATTTAAACTTTTCATAGCTCCATGTTAGCATGTTGACATTTTGAATTATAATAAAATTATCAAGTCAAATGGATCTGTGATATGGTTTTCACTGTTAATTTTTATTTTTAAAAGTATATTACACAAACGCATTTTATAATACGTCAAGGTAGCAATTGAAATATCTGAAAATTCCAGCAATTTAACAAAATAATCAAAATAAATAAAAAACCAGTTAAAAACTGGTAATAAATTAAATTTTTTTTTGTTTTATTCAAATTTTATAGTATAAAATTTATTTACTAAATGTTTAATTTGATGTTCCAACTGGAGCGCCCACGCACTACTTTTACAATTGCCCCTCATACTGCTTAATATTAGAAAGAGAAAATTAAATAGAGACAACAACAAAAACAGAGAAAAAAACAAGAAGCTTTAAGTGGTTGTAGGCAACCATTCCGAAGAATTCATTGATCTTCTCTACTATAGTTTCAAAATGTGTGATTTAAAGCTTTCGAAATGTGTGTGGGTGCAATGTTGTTTATAGATATAGTATATGAAATTTAACTGCCGCCGGTAAACCTTTTGTTACTAAATTCCCCACCAAGTATAATATTTACAAAATACTTTAAACGCCATATCCCCCCATTAAATTGTGCTATAAGCTCAATAGAGATATAGACAGACAACAATTACAACTTTATATATATATATATATGTATATACATCTATAGCTAAAGGCGACCGTTAAGTTTCTACCAATGAATTGGTATATTGCCTGCAGTTTCTCATCAGATTTTCAATGAAGAGGTTGGCCTTAAAAATTTAAAAGTGTTGCTTAGAAAAGCTTTTTTTATTTTTTTTTGTTGTTTTGTTTTACTTCCTGTTAAACATTTCGTATTTAAAAACTTTAAAATAAAAATTTCAACACAAACCAAGCAGGGAGCTATATATAAAATATTGTGTAAAAATTAATTAATGCAAATATAAAAATTAAATCTTATATTATGAATTATAAATAATGAAAAATATTTCTATAAATGTGGTTAACTTAAATAGAAGGACAGAAGGAATTATAAGCTTTAAATAACAGAGAGCAAACGTGTTAGCCATTCTAGACAAAACTTTCGTTCAAGGTCATTTGGATACTATAAGAACAGTAGTTTTACTACATAGTGCATGAAGTAGAGTTCTATGTATATATATATATATATATAGATTTGTATGTTGTATGTGTGTATACTCTAGCAAAAGCTATATGCTTATAAAATTGAATACTATATCCGAGTGGAGTAGATTAAAAAATGTGTGGCCTGAAGTGTAGCTAAAGAATCCCACATGACAATAATAAATTTTTGAATAGAAAAAGCTCATTAGGGTAGGATATTATAGGCTTTGCGTCATTTTGTGATAGCAAAAATGTGTGGGCTGTGTAAAAAATTTTTATGTGGTTATCTAACTGTTTTTTTTATTTTTATTTTCAAATAATATACAAGCAAAATTAAATAAATGTTGTGTAAGTAGTCATTTTTAGATGTTTTAATTATATATGGTATATATATATATATTTATATGAATTAAATAATTTATAATCTTTCCGTCATATGATGAGGTCAACGACTTGAATAATAGAATAAAGAAGTCCTTTATTATTTTATTCATAAGCTTTATGGCTGTTAAAAACTAGTTGAAATATTAATATTTGAAGAAGTATAGAAAAAATGAAACAAATCACTACTAGTGTAATATAGTTTTTTTTTAGTAATTTTCTCTAAAACTGTGGAATATTTTATTAACCAAAAAATCATAGTTGAACTCTGATTTTAAGACTGTTTGAATTTTTATTTTAAAACGGTCGGAGCCAAAAATAATTACTAATAATATTTTAATAAAAGCAGTAATGCGGATCCCCAGTCATGGGGGTGTAAAAGGTAGAAATGGATGATAGACTGCAATTCTGCATATTTTAAGTTGAGGTACAAACAAGAACCTTAAGCTAAGCAGTTTAAATAGACTTGTGTAAGTGCTCAGAATAATTCAAAATATCCTTGAAATGCAATATGAGAAATCTAATCGAGTCAAGGAAATTGGATTAAGAGTGTCTTAAAATGATGACGTGATTCATCTGATTACAGGGTCCTGTAGGAAAAACCTCTTCAAAATAGAGAATTCATTAACAACCAACTGTAGACTCTGCCATGAGGGTAAAGAGTTTCCCGTGCACCTGCTGGTTTGCCAACAAGGAATCATATCAATAACAACAAGTTTGGAAAATCAGGGAGAACAAAAGATCTAGCTATAAATTACAGTGCATTTTAGTACCCCAAATATCTTTAGCTCTAATACTTTTTATGAGTTTTAGTGGTAATTTGCGAGTATGGTCATAAGGAGTCAACATAGTTATCAAACACTCCGAAGGAATAATAAAATTAAAGTATGAAAAAATATTCTTTTTCTAAATATGCAAAAATCTATAGAAATATTTCACTCTATGAAATAAAATTTGGGCCTATTAATATTGTTGAAGAATCTAAGTTTAAAATTTTTTTGCATATTTTATAGAAATAATTTTTCTGACTAAACTTCACCGTAGTCTGCTGTACGCCTTTCTTTTTACAAATAAATGTAATCATAAGCGATTTTTCAATATCTTAAATAGATGCTATAGCATAGGTTTTTCCAAAAAAATACATGCCCACATTTAATTATGTTTATCCAAGAAAGATATGGGCTTCGAATATTTGCTCTTAAGTTATTCTGTATTTAAGCTTTTTCTATTCATAAAAGATTTAGAAAGCTTTAGCATTTCACTTTCATTTTTTTCAATTCTTCGAAACATACCTAAATCCTCTCACTTAATAAAAATTCTAAAAGATGGATGTTCAGATAAGAAAAAGGAAATGGATCGATGCTGTTTACAATTAACACTAGCACATGTTAACCTAGGATTAAAACATTAAAAAAAACAAATGAAAAAAGTCAAGTAATATCTATTTAAATAAGAATAAGGAAATCAATAGCTATTAGGGTCCAAAAAAAGGATTTGAATAAACAACAAAAGCGAAACTCCTTAAATATATAACTTCAAATATTTTTAAACATTGAAGATAAGTTGATTTGCAAGAATTATAAACGTTCAACTTTTATGCTAAATATTATTATGGATAGGTTTGAGTTGGATCGGATAAAAAGCAAAAAGCACCTAAATGCTGCTTGAAAAGCCTATTTATCACATCAGTCATTTTATATCCTTTCAATAATCCACATAATCTTTATATCAACAATGCATTAATCCTTGTAATAATCTAAGGCTATTATCTACTATCTACGATGCTTGTGAACAATTTTGATTACCATTCTAATTGCTTTTACTTTAAAAATTCATGAAAAATGCTTTAAGTTCTTTTATTTGAAGAAAACAAAAAATTATGTAGTAAATTAAATTTTAGGAAATTAAAGCTGAAGTAATAATTTAAGGCTCTAACATATTATGGCTTCTAGCTCACGTTTTCATTGCTTAGAATAGAAACCTCGTGGCATTTTTACCTAATAAAACTTAACGGTGTAGCTCAAGCCGTGTACCGTGTAGCCTAGCCTATAAATATATATATATATATAAGCTAAACTGTCTATCCTGATTACAAAAGTAAGAAAAATCATAGCAACAGCAAAAGGGAATGTAAAAGCACAAGAACTCTTTGTTAGCTCTAATACTATTCATTGGGCTTAGCAAAACTGACGTCATTTGAAAATCTGTATGACAGTGATTGCTACAATGAATGAGCACCTTTACATATGTTAGGAAAAACTTAGAAAAATGAGATTTTTCTTTCCGTTACACTCGCTTATTGTAGATACTCACCTTTACATCCATGTGATTTTTGATTGGAAAAAGTCACTAGTTTTTAAATCATAAAATACTATTTTAATATTATTGACATTTCTTGTAACTCTGTAATAGGAAAGAATTTTTTTCCCCCATTAATTCTTAGTACGAGAGACAAGATTTTAACAGAACAGATTTAAAGGTAGAGCTTATAAATTACACGACTAAATTTGAATTTTTTTTGTAAACTATGTAAGAAGATCAAAAATAAATTAATTGAAATTGAAAATGCTTATTAGTAAAAACAAAACACTATTTGGGGCGATCTCTTAAAGCACAAGGCAAGGCTCACACTATTACCGGCTCTGAATTAAGTTCTTTAATGCATTCATAGAATACAAAACTACTTTTATTAATAGACATTCTATCTGTTACTAAATTAAACAATTTGCAATTTATTTATATTCAATAATTAAAGAGGTTTTTTTTTTATAAAATAAGAAAAAGGGCAACAAAATAAATAAATAAATAAACCGCTGAAAAATGCTAATAAAAATTTTATTGCATATGGTTAAGGTGAATAAAAATAATGACACAATCCCAAACAAAAAACACAAATGTATACTTTAACAATTATATTAATTGACCCTGAGACACATGTTGACTAATATAAAAAAATAAAATATTTGTATCTGTATGCCACTGGCCTTGACTGAATTTTTTGGCCAATAGTATTATTTAACACAATGCTAATAAGTTTTTGGGTTTTATACCCAAAAGAAGACAAAAACCACCACCAAATTTCAAATTAACATTTTATCAAAATAAAATCATAGCAAATAATTATTGACACTTCTTCTTATCAGTACTTATTTATTTCCGTAGAGCGGTTATAATTTTCAATAGCACCGAAATGCAGTTTTTTTTTTTAATTTGTTGGCAGCTGTCATATTTACATAAAATATTAAATACCCCCCCAAATGATGAAGAATACTCCAAAGTCATGTAGAATTTTGCTTTTTTTATCTAATAATCATAATCAACTGGTCACAATTTTTCACTTTGAAGTTTTTTTCTTTTTTTTTAATAATAATTTTTATTATTGTTTTCTGAAGGTGACTTGTATGAGTTTTAAGAGAAAGGTGATCAGTTTTGGTTTTTTAGAATAACTACAAGAAAAAATGTTTATTGTGATCTTTCTTTTTGACTTTTTTGTTTAATTTACTCTTTCGTTAACCATGTGACAAAAAATGATTCAAAAAACTTTAATAATTGTAAATAACTGGGAATATTCTGACTTAATAAGTATTATTCCAAATGAAATTATTGTTTGAATTGTCACATGACTAATATGGCATGAGAAACTTTGAACCAAAAATTGCAGTACTGTTGTTTTTACAGCATTTCTTTAGTTTATTTATAGAAATAGTTTCTATTTCCATGTTAAAGAAAAACATTTTTTTAGTCATTTTTGAAATTTTTAACAAAGTATGAAGCTTTTTGTTTGTTTTTGTTAGTATGTATCATAGAAAGCCAAAGAGCAAGTCTCTATCGTTATAAAGTAACATTGTAAGTTTTTAAAATATTTAAGTTCCGGTCTTTAGAACCCAAAACTTCTAGGCAACGTTTTTACCGAAAATTGAAAATATTTTATAGTAATTTGATTTTAAAATTGACAAAATAAAATTGCTTAAATAGTATATTATGTTTTAAAAAATAATGTTTATTAATTTTGACTTTACGCCATTCTTAGCGACTCTTAATATTAATTTTTTAATATTTTTTTGATGTTTTTAAATTAATGTATAACATTTTTAAAATATTGTGTCTAAATTTCGAGTTGATCAGAGTAAAATTACCGAATTTGTAAGGATTTGAGCGTCTTTAGCTCTTAAGGAAGGAGTGAATGAGCAAAACTTTAAAGCATTTTCCTTAAGTTTGTTCTTTTCGAAGTCGGTGTTCACGATAACACAAACCTTCTACACTGATCGTTTTGAAATTTTGCAAACTACTATAAACTCATAATTAAATGGCTATCATTTGATTTTTTCCACCTTTTTTCTCGGTTATCATACACACAATTATAATAAAAATTAAATAGTCATTCAAAATATCATAATTTAGATCATAACTGAGTGAAAATATAAATAATAATTTCTATAATTTTGACATTTTATAAGAAATTTTGCTGCTTTACTTTAATCAAAAGGGCCTACACACTCAATATGTATAATTTTTACTTTCTTATTAATTTTATTATATTTATAATTTCTAATTATTTATAGCAATTGAAATTAATATAATAAAATTAGGTGAAAATCATATAAATTATATATTTCAAATATAACAAAGAATGTTATAACCCAATTAACGCTTAACTAAATTGAAATTATAAATTTTAATCAACGTTATCTATCTCATTTAGAAATTTTAATCAATTCAGAAGTTTAGTATAATATTAACTTAAGATATTATAATTGAGCCACAACAACGCACTGCCGGTCATACTAGTAGCAAAAATTAAGTTTAAACAAATTTATATAGAATTATATTTGCCTTAACTACAAACAATTATTTTTTTGATTTCCATTGATTTGTCATGTTTTATTGAAATCTTTTGAATGTTCTGTTGATAATTTGCCAATTTTATTTTAATTAGTAAGTTTAAATTAAGCCCGATATGAAGTTAAAATAAAGAACTGTTAATTACTTTTGTGATTTACATATTTTTTTTTTTGACTTTTTATATAACATAATATAAAACTAATATTTAGCTACTAATATTTTTGTTATATTGTTCAAAGTTTGTTAAATTTTTTATTATCTTGAAAGTTATAAAAAAATATATGAATAAAAAATTGTTATTTGAAATTAATTATATATATATATATATATATAGAAATAATTCACAGTTAAAAATTACGGTATCTATAAACAGAGAAAAAAACAAATCTAATTAATTTTATTTTGTATTTATAATAATAATCAAAATAATATAATCAAGTACAATAAATATTCCTTTCAACCATAGACTATAGCTAAATATAATATAAAAAGCGACGTGACATGCCTAACTGTTAAAAAATTGCTCAACAAATTTTATGTCACGTCCATTGCTGTTATCAAGTAATTAAAATATTTCAAAGACCTGATGACCCGTTTATCGAGACGAGATTATCAACTGTTCATAGTAAAACTAAGGGATAAGTAGGTAGATTTTGACATTTTTATTTTATTTTATTTTTACTTAAGAAATGACAACACATAGAGGCAAACTTTGACTTATTGATAACAAATGAAACGGATTATTTTGCTAAATATGAAGTATAATGGAGTGAAAAAGTTCTCCAACGAAAAAGTTTGTCTACTAAAAATTTTTCTATATGAGTATAATAGATATGACTGTGGGTTTTTTGTTTTGTCAGAGCTCACAACATAATGAACCCAGTGAATACGATTTTCGACAATTGTAAAACTAATGAAGTTTTGGCGTGAAACCGTAATTAAAATTAATGGGAATTTATTAAAATATTTTATAAAAACCAAATATAAATAATAAATAAAATATTATTAAAATTAAATTAACATTAAATCACAGAAGAAAAAAAATCTAACAGACAAAACAGTTAAGTGTGGAGTATTGAATAAAAATAGTATTCAATATATTCAGTGGCATAGATAAGGATGTGATCAAGGGGTACTAATCGCCTCGTAATAGAGTGTCGTTTACACTAGCCATAGGTACTAGACACATGTACTACCATTTCTCAATATATAAAAATAAGTGTTTGTACTAGAGTCCAGTACAGTTTGTACATTTTGATTAGTACCTACATATTTCGATTTTCTTATCTTTGTTGTTGTAAAAAATGTTTTAGACACATATTTACAGTGAAAATTAACCTAACTTCCACACTTATTTACTGTTAAACTAATTTCCGAAAGAGAGAATCCGAACAATTACTTCAAATTTCTCTTTGGTGTTGCCATGAGTTGTCTAGTCTAGTACATTAATCAATTAACTACAAAAACAAACTAGATTTAGATTAGTTTATTTGAGAAATATACGAAAGTATTTCCATGCAAATTCTAAAATTGGAGTATTTGTCACTATTAGCTTGTATTGTTTTCGTGATTATTTAAGAAAAAGACGCTTAAGAAATTTGACAAAAAAGAACTTATATACTCTCCCAGTATAAAATGAACCAAGAACTTTGAGCTGATATAGCCCAGAAAGCAATTTACTTGTTGTAGAAGCATTCTCGGATTCGTGTTGCGTGGTTTTCACCTGAATCCAGAATAATCGACTAAATCTGTCTCTTGTAAATGTAAACGAAAAAAAGAGAAATATAACTAACGATATTCCTATACCAATATTTTTGCAACTTGGCCAACGGTATTGTACTCATTATGATTACAACAGCAATAAATATCCAGAATTATATGTTGTTTACATTACGCCAGCTTCACCATATCAGATATGCAGATAGCGTTTTCTCTTCCAAATTTTGTTACAAAAAGGCATAACACCTTATCGACGTCACTCGAATACAAAGGTTTATCATTGAGCCGTCTTGGTACATAAATGGCTGAGATTTATTTTTGAAAGTATTTTATCTAAGTTTTCGAAATCAAGTCTGACATTAACTGTTAGCATTAATCGAGGGAGAATACAAAATATTAAATTAAATTGTGAATAATATTATTCAGTTTTTTCCAAATGAATCAAAAAAAATTTATGTCTCAATTTTTCAATCAGTTCTTTTTTATGGAAAAAAACAAAAATTTATTTTTTATATTACGTTTTTTCATCGATTTAAAAGCTCTCATATTCGCGATACCATCTGGAAATATCTAAATCGGTTTTGTTCATGCTTTTAAGCCAAGAAAGTTATACTTTTTCTTTAAATATAAACATATTCCAACATAAAAATATATAAAAATAAGAAGTAAATAGATATTTTTGGATATAAAATATTTTGTTTATGCTTATGATGGGAAAATCAACTTAACTTGCTTACTAGAGAACTATCTTCTATTTTATATTTTTTTAAGTTTATTATTAACCTTAAACTTACACGTGTCATACCTTAGTGTCTAAAAATACTCTTATTGTTAGTAGCTTTTTTACTTGAATATTTTGTATTGAGACGAATAGAAAATTTTATAGACCAACGAAAAAGATCTTTTTATTGCGTTCCCAGCGCAGCCGTAAGTTTGTTGCTGCATTTTCAAAATAAATATTTAAAAAGTTTTATTAATTTTTTACAAAAGTTATAGACTTATTGTTATTTTGTTTATATTTGGACCTTCACATTACATTAAATGACAATAATTCATTCAATTTCATTTGTTATTCAAGTAACATAATTATAGCTATTTTTTGCCAAAAAGAAATATTTTTCATCAGTTTGCGAATAGAATTATACCAAAACTACAAATCGTTGTTATCATGCTCAAGCTATCAAAAAAACTTTTAATTTGTATTTTTAATATTTTATTAGTATATTAGATTGCTCACTGCATTGTTTTAAGCATAAAAAAAGTTTTGGTTTTGCTTCAGTTATCTTCTATATTATTTTTCGAGAGTAAAATTAGACATTTTTAAGGGGAATATTCTCGAGTGACGCTTTCAAAAAGTCGAGTTTTTCATACATTAACAGTAGTATTTATAACAAACTTCAGGATTAATGTCACGATTATACTCATTAAGGTCCGACCGAGAACTCGGTCTCGGCCTACTCTCGGCCGAAATCCAGGCCGAGATCTCGGTTCTCGTTCTCGGCTTAATTTTGCCGAGATTCTCGGCCATAGCCGAGACTGCACACGTGTCAGTCTATTAGTAAGCTATCATAAGCCAGCAAAGTTTTATCAGCTCCACTGATAGGCGTTTCACACAGGCTCTCATATTGCAATTGAAATATTACAATATATTAGAGGAGATTGAATTTTCCATACAAACTTACAAAATGCCGGAATCGAAATTGTAATATCAATTCTGTGTGAAACGCCTATGACTAGCGTTGAGACTTTTTAGTAGAGCTGGGCAGCTATATGATGAAAGGCGGCACAACTTAAAAGGCGAAAATCAAGAAAAATTACTGTTTTTGTGTCATAACATTAGCTTATTTAATTTTGAGCATTAAAAATGTCCATATACTCATACACAGAAAATATAACAATTTATTGCATTTTTTGCACTTTTAACTTTTAACTATCTTATACCCATTCTCCACCGAAGCTTATACTCATTATTACAATACAACGACGGAAATTTTGTATGGATTACCCATTTTAGCTGCTATGTTTTCAGTCTCGTTCTCGGTCTCGGTCTCGGCCGAGAATATATTTTTTCTCGTTCTCGGTCTCGGTCTCGGCCGAGAATAAAAAATCATTCTCGGTCGGACGTTAATAGTCATCTGACTTTACAGCCAACTGACATATCGGGCACAGAGATCTAGAGAAATCATGTTGAGAAATGTGAGATCAGATCATATAAATTTACAATTAAATTTTTCTTTTTGTATTAGACTTAGACGGAGATTGCTAAATTAATCTACAATAATAGGCTAGTAAAATTTTTCCTATTTACGTCAAAATTCAACAGCAACTACATAAAATGTTCAAAATAAAAGCCAAAATAGCAATTATCACTTCAATTTGCAATAGATGTCGGCCTAATCACATAAGAACTAGGTGCGAGCGTTATTTACGCCCCAATAAATAATTATTGTTCTCTCTCTTGTTCAAATCTCTGTTGCACATTTTATGCATATAATCAGACTTATGTTATAACATATGTCATAAAAAACCTTAATTTTTTATTATTATTTTACAAGAAATTAAAAATTTTGATAACCTAAATACATTCTGCGCAGTTGAAGAACTTAATTTTGGAAAAATTTAAGTGTTTCAAGAGAAAATGATAGAAGACCTACATAAGTGTATTTAATTTTAGTTCTTGAATGACGAGGATAAATAGAAAGCATGAGATTAGCATTTCATCCTTTCCTTTAAACTTAATGACTTTTATGATTTAAAATAAAGAATATGGTTTGTGTCTTTATGTACTTTTGCTTGTTAGAAAAATGAATTTTTCTTTAACGAGTTTGTAGTTTGTCATGTCATGTCGTTTTTTAAAATTAAACTCGACCCTTAACTGTCTAAATTACATTTTAAAAATATTATTACGATCTGATAACAAGAACGATTTAGGGAATGAGTAAATCACGTAAAACAGATAGAAATTAATAATTAGGAAATTTTCTGAAAATCCATGGAACTAAGAAATTAGAACAAATTTCTTCTTAAATTTTACCTTAATCCTTAATTTTAATATTCTTTGAAAAAAACTTTAATCAGACCAAAATCTTTAACAACATTTCCTGGAGGAGTTTTCCTAGCTTCATAAATAATTCTCAGTTTCTTCAATGCCTGCACGATATTATTTTTATAAGTTGAACTACAATTATCGTTAGCTAAAATTTATTTCGAAAGTACGTCAGAACATTTTACTGATATCTCTTAATAATATCTGTAAGATATTTGAAACGTGTCTCTCATTAATTTCATCAAGGTCAAAAATGTAACGCACATGTATACAGAGGATAACTTGGATTTGAATCAGAGTGTCCTTTTCTATTGATTTTGACTAAAAATCACGTACAGAAATATGTTCATATGCTATCAACAAAATAAATTATGAATTTTTTGTTATTTTTTTTAGTCATCTGTCGTTAAAAATGGAATTTGTTTAAAAAAAAGGGCAATATTGGTATAAGAAATTATTTCATTTATTATATTATGCACTCATGTAGCTATTTGAACGGCAGGTTATTCAAACCGTGGTATAATAAACAATTGTATGGATGTAAAAGTACTACGACTACAAGAGATTTAGTGCTGTAGTACTGCAAATTTATTCATTTAGTAAATGAGCACGATAACTATTTTTCAGTATTGATTACTTTGCTAACATTGAAGAAAGAATCAAAATTTGGCCACTAGTTTTTTCCTTTCTAGAATAAAATATATATATATATATGTATATGTTTCATTTAATTTTACATTACTCAATATGGATGTGATTTTTTAAAGGATTGTTTATTTAAATGTACCAACAAAACGAAATTAGGTGTCATAGTAGTTCATTTAAAAGATGTCACAATTAAAAAAAACTAGGGAAACAATAGTCAAGCGCTATCATACAATAAGGGCAAAACCAATTTACTGTCCACTTTGTACTGGTTTTCTTCTTTTTTTTTTTTAAGAAGTTTTCAAGTAATTTCATCCAATTGGCTATAGTCGCACCCGCGCTAGACATTCAAAAACTCATTAATTGCTTTTCTTATGAAATATTGAGCCTTTGATCATTTTTTCAACTATCCATCCGCGCCCTACTATTAGGCTAAATATTTGTGATTGTAATATTTAATCGACTTCTCATAAATGATAATTCGTGTCATAAGTAGAATAGATTTATGAAAAAAGAAAGATCATGTAGGTTTCTGAACGGTTTTATTTTAGTTTTTCATTAATCCCAAGTAGGATCCATTTATATAACTTTTATTTCATGTATTTTTGCTGAATGATGTAGTATTGTTTGTTTTCTAAAGGAAGCCAAGCATCAAAATAGCGTCTTGAAGATGTTTTTCTAATAAAAAGTTCATCTTTTATCCTTCTTCTTAATAATTATTGATCAAATTTTTTTATAATGAAAAATTTATTTCGAAATCTCTAGCAAATTTCGAAGCATTATTTAGACTTAGTTCTGTCTTTATGACTTAGTATTGTAGATTTTACTTTTCTCTCTTCGAAATGACACTTTTGAGTCAAACTGCAACCTCTACTGAAAATGCCTACTTTAATGAGTAAATCCGCTGTATCAAACGAGCCAGGGTTTTTTCGCGCTTTATTTATAATAAAAAGCTAACTACACTTGAATTTGTAAATATGCCTTGGCAGGATGCAAAGCAAGAGGCAGTAGAATTTCTGCTTTATGCCAGGTAATGAAAATTTCGAAAATTCATCTTAAATTTCTTTGCTCTTATCATAAAACTCACAGGTGCTGGCCTCATATAATAGTCCCCACTGTCTAATGGCAGGATCTTCATTTTGCTGTTGTTTTGGACCAAAAATTTAACAAATATAATTAGAAAACCACCGAATTTACCAGATATGGTTCCTTATTTCGTTCTCCCGACTCTAGTTTCCTCATTAAGAGGAAAGAATTTTGAGTCGATTGCAACGATAATTTGATTAATCGCATATGACATATGACTTGTCTTCATTTTGAGGGCGATAATTAAGGTGTACAAAAAAATTTAAGAAGTATATTTCTGTTTTTTACATTAAACTTATTCTTCAACGGTCAAAAATAAAATTTTATTTTATTTTTTTTATTTGGCGAATACGTTGGACTGTGCTATATTAATAGATTCAGCCCAAAATACCAAATTATTGAACTAGACGGATATTTTTTAGTCTTAGTTTGAAAATTCGATTAGACATCATATCATCAATTTACAACAATTTTCTTATAATTATTTAGAAGTAATTTTTTCACCTTTTATTGTTGAATTGCAATTTACATAAATTGCTTTAATCACAAATGCAAATTCTTCCTTGTTAAAAAACAAATAATTGGTTTGAAATACAATTAAGCTGTTAGGAAATATTTAGTCGTTAATATCGTTGAATTGTTTACTAAAAACACAAGTACTAAAAATTACAAATTTAGAAATAAATTCAGCTAAAGCTATAAAGCTTTTGCCTAACGCAAAAATATTTAATATTTTCATAAGAATTCGAGAATGGGAAAAATTTTTCATTAAAAATGGCCTTGGCAATGACATTTTTTATTGTTAAATGTTTTTTTACTTCTTGCGCATGTCCTAAAATTTTGTGCTTTGTATAATTTTTGCAGTATAGAGGATCCACGTGTTCATTCATATCTGAGCTAATACAAATAAACACGGAATAAAATACATTTACAATAATTGTATATTATTTTTCTTTATAAGTTATAAATACAAAATGTTTGATATTTTTATATAACTTTTTTATTTGGAATGGGAAATGAATATTTTTTTATTTATGTCGCTAGATTTATCTCTAAAATACATCTATCTTTGGGTTGTATAAAAATATCCTTGAAATCTTCTAAAGGAAAAATTTATTTATTTAATTTATGCTATTTTGGAGCTAATGCGCCTATTGTGTGGGAGTTTTACATAAATTTACTGATACTCAGGTGTTTTTTTATATAATTACTACTTTTTTAAACATTGGTTTTTTCCTCATTCTTTAAACACAGTTGCAAACAATTATTAAAAACAGCTTAATCGTAGTGTCCTATAATTTTATCCTTTTTGAAAACGTGTGGTTCTTGGACTGCGTGTTTTGGTACATTTTGAATTTCTTTGGGAAGACAAACAGTGAACGAAAAAATATTATTTTAACATTTTTAAGGCGTTTGCTCGAAAATTTTTGACGTAAGAGAGCAGAATTTCGGAAGAATAATTCTTGGATTTTACCTAATGATAAAATTTTTTCTCATAATATAGCAAATAAATTGTGACCGAATATAAAGCCAAAAACTGAATTAATTCCAGCGATTACTCGTCGTGTTTGTTTGATCTGGCACCGTGTGATAAGAAGAAAACATAAGTTTGAAACGTTAAACTTATAACTATGTATTTTTGTTTTTTTATCATTACCGGTTAATATTTATATTTTAATTTTCTGATTTTTTAAATTTAACATCCGGCTGGACATTTTTAGACTTATTACACCGATGCTTAAGTCTGTAGTCCTTATGGGACTGGGTTTAAGTTACTTATCGATGCCATTATATTTAATAGAAATAAAAAAAATTAATAGAATTCAAAAATTTATTTTAGTTTAAAAGCATTTTTTATTCTTTGTTGATTAGTTAAATTTTTTTTTACCAATTCGTTTTTCAACAACTGTCAAAAATCAATTGTTCTTGCTTTGTTGTTCGGATGCCAAAAATGCCCCATGCCCCAATTTTGGTTTAATAGCATTTTATTTTAATGATTAGAGAAATTTACTCTTAAATAAATACAAATTTAGTCATAAAACCCGTTTAATGTAAATACCCATAGACATACATAGAAATAATTACCTGCAAAATGCAACTCAGGTAGAATTCAATATAATCTGGTAAAATATTTTTACTTAGAAATCAAAACTCAGAAAAAATACTTTGGATCTGTAATTATTCCCATGTATTGTACAAAAGATACTTTGAGAAATCCATAAAATTATATCCAAAGGAAAAATTTTTCAAATAAAAATTTGGCAGTCATTTCAAGGTCAATAAATTTCATATTTATTAGTGAATATATCTAACGGCCTGCTTATTTCTAGTGGCAACATAATGCACCCTTTATTTTGAATATTAAATCTTTTATTTCAAATCCTATTTTACTCTGTTCTACATATTATGAATACCCGAGAATATCTTGCCTACCGTGTTATGAAGACGCAATGAGTGTAGATTTCAAACCAATGTACCAAAAAAGAATCGTGTGAGATCTTTAAGTGTGATGCTGCTACTATGTTGAACACTTCAACTGATCAAAGATGGAAAATCAACTAACTAAAGAACTAAGTTCTGTTCCTAAAGATAAAAATAAAAAATTTACTAAAATTAAATAAAAGAAAATATTTTCATTGTTGTTCGTTTATCAACGAAAGATAAGAAACCTTTAAAACTAAAGACGACAAAATTTTTCCCTTTATAAAATCTAACTAATATCAAAGCTTCTTAAGAATTATTTAAAGCCAGTAATAAATGTAACGAGTCGCTTAATTCAAGTTTTCATATAAAATGAATAGAAATTGTGGGCAATCATTAATAATTTTCGTCATATTTCATTATGATAATCGCATGAAATGTCAAAGTATTTCTAGTTTATTTAATCTATTAATCTTTTCAATAATCGGATACAATTTTTCAACCTAACTCCTGATAATCAATGATTAGTTGTAATTGCAGATACTTTTCCCAAATATCACGAAATTAAATTAATTTTGTTTTTTTAAAAAACAAATTTTACACACTAAATATTTTGTCATGATTTTCCTCGTCTTTCTTTTTTCCAATATTTAAAATTCAGGTTTGGATTAAATTTGGAAATTCCAAAAATTACTTTTGCAAAACTTGATATTTTTTTTCAACCATACTTAAATATTAAATTACTTCTTAGAAAATATTCTTATGTATTAAAATGCAACCAAAAATGTAAAAATATCCACAAAAATCCTTTATTCCTCAAAATTAATTATTCCTGGAATAATTTAAATATTATTTTGGAAGAAAAAATCAACCTTAAAGTAATTCTTAAGAATTTCAATAATTTCTATTTATTTTTGCAATACTAAAACATACCTTTGATCCTTTTAACAGAAGAATTCCTTGATCATAAAATTATTCATCTTATTGTTTCATAAAAATAAAATTAGAAAATAGTCTCATCTGGTTTCAAATCTATATACATTTTAGCAAGGATTTTAAATTTTCGAATACATACATAATAAAGAGTGCAATAAAACCACCCCATATAATATTTTTGTTGTTCACTATTTAAAAGAGTAATAAGATTATGTATAGCTACCTAAATTTGCCTGGTTTTCAAAAAATAGGAAGATCAGAGGTTGGGTAGGATTCTTAAATCAGTTTGAAAATCAGTCCAGTAGGATTAAGTTGTGCATTCTTGTAGTTTTGTGATCTTAGCTTTTAAATTTGTGATCTTGATTCTACAAAGAAAAACCAACAAATTTCTGTAAGTTTATTTTTTTATTAAATTGGTGAAAATATTATTAATTTCATTGTGTGTAAAACTTTTATTAAAACTTATTATGTTTATCTTTTTGAGTGTTATGTTTTTCGGAAATGGGCTATTCGCACTTTAGAATCGTGTCAGGTGTCTTTTCTGTGTAAAATTGAATTTTGCATGTTTTTTAAATGACATAATTGCTGTCACGGTGAAGAGGTTTCTTTTATTCCGAAAGTTTTTTCTTAATAAAATTGTTTTGTTCTGTTTTTCATGAAAGAAAAACTGTGTTATTTTTTAAGATTTTCGAGAAATTGCGGCTGACTTATTTGACTTGTTTTTTTGCTAGTGAAATTTTTTCCTTTTTCTTTTTGTTTTTTGACATTGAAATGAAGTAAAATCTATTTTTTCGTGTCAATCACTTAAAAATCACTTCATGTAATCATAATTAAAAAACTAAAGATTCAACTACATATTTGAGCCAAAAATGAAAAAAATTTATATCTATAAAAAAATTGTGGCCAAAAAAATAATAAAATTTCTATGCATGCCACTCACCATTTAAATGCAAAGGAGCTCAGAATAAACTTACTTATCTTTTCGATGTGTGTAAAAACGTATCAACCTGTTTATAAAATAAGAAAACCTTATTTTTGGTCTTCATTCACGTCGTTAGGGAAATTGACCGTTGGGATTTAATTCAAATAACAATGATAATAAAAATTCCTCATATCCTAAGGTGGTTGTTATTATAGCATCAATTGCAAGCAATTTTAAAATCGTGCGACTTATCCATGCCATACATTTAATCAATTTTACTCATATGTGAAAAATTGTCAGTCGCTTGGAAGCAGCCAATTTTGAAAGTCGCTTATAAAAGCTTCCGCAAGAACAATGGCCTAAAAATAATATAATAAAACTAAAGTAATAGTGTATGATTTGATTTAATTTTGGAACTTTAGTTGTAGCAACCTAGCGTTATATAAATCCTATACAGAGACAAACTAGTGCAACGAGGGTTGACCGGGTAAAAATAATTAAGAGATTTAAAGAAAACATTCTTCTTTCTGTTTCTATTTTTCTTTTTCTTTTGGAGATTGGAAGGTGTTAGCTGAATAAAAATACTTTATTGATGAAGTCACATGGCATAAAGGACACTTTTCCTAATCTCAACTCGTTTTTCCCATTTTTGTACCAAATTTTTAATCAATTTCAATAGTTTCTTTTTTTTTAATTGTAAACCAAATTTTAATGAATTTTGTATTTTTGTTTTTTACATTTCACAAAACTCTAATTAAATATTATAATTATTGAATAAAAACGAATGTGCAGTAGGAGCAAATTTCACTGGATTTTATTTATAAATGAAAAATTTTGAATCGAAGAAATGTCGAAATTAACAGTGAATTTGATAACACTTAATAACTTGTTTTATTTAATGTATTGATCAAGTATGCTTTAGGATAAATCATTCTGTTAATTTTTAAATGAAGCCACCAATTAAAAATAAACTTTCACACAAAATTGTTAAGTTAGGTGTCTATAACTTATATTGAATAGATCTTTAATCATATCTTTTATGTATATTTATCTGTCAAATAGGTTCAGACATCTTTAAAAAACAATGTTCAAAATTAAATTTTCAAGCTACGAAACATAAAAAACACAAATTTATTTTGATTAAGTGAGCAATTTATGTAAAATTATGCTCTTACAATATTTCTTTGTTGTTGTTGATAATTTCAGCCTTAAAGCAAGATGAAATTTGATTTTATCATTCAATTTTTGTTTCTATTGTCTAGCATGTAACTGAACCCGATCAAATAATTTTAAAATTGTAGTTAAAATATAATTAATTTTTTTATATCCAATTTTTTCAGTTTTCAATAATTTTTTTCTTTATATTTTTAATTAATGGTGAAGAGATCAATTTTAGAAGCGAAAATAATACAATTAAATGTTTGAAGTAAACTTTTTTTGAAAATTCACAAAAAACTGTAGCCCGGCAAAGTGGAGGCTCATGAAAAAATAGAGTGCCAGTCCTTCCAGTGATCTAGATAAAAAAATTTGTTTTTAATTCTTCAAGAAGAAGAATGTAGCTCCAGCACTACATGAAGTTTTTTTTAAAATAAAATTTTTTTTTCACAAAATGACGTCAGTTTAAAGAATAGTTATGCTTTTTTCCCTGTTTCTTTCGCCCCTTCGGAATATGTAAATATACACAAAAAAATGGATTTTTTCGAATTTCTGAACCCGAATACTCCCTTTAAGACAAAAATGTAAAAAAAAATTTCCAAAAAATTGAACGTTTTTTCATTTTCCCTTTCCATTAAAATTTGAGAACACTTTTATTTATTCTACTAATATCTTTTTTGTGTTTTTTTTTTGTGACAAATATATATCACTGCTTCATATACAAGTGCTCTATTTTGTACTTGGTATATATAGATGCAATAGTGAGATAAGTAATATTATTTGGGAGACATAAAAAGTATCTAAAATTGCTTTGTTCGCTAAAAGAAATAAATGAAAAGATCTAAACGTCTTGACTCTTTATGCAATTACAATCCACATATTTTGAATGACAGAAAATTGCCAGAATCCATTTGAAGTTTTGGACAAATGAATTAATATGGCTTTTATTGCAGCTGCAGACTATTTATTTAGATTGACTACTTTTTGGTCTAATTTAGCAAGTAGTTCTAATAGAAACAGTAATTTGGTTATTGTTGAGATTTTTAATATTGAATTTAGTTTATTTTATTTTAATTTAACATTTTGGGTTATAGTTAATGATTTCCTATGCATTAAAAAAAAAATTTAGGACTACAATTATTAAATTTCATGGAATATAGTCTTTTATGTTATTTTCAAAAAGTTTCGCCTTGAATAAGTTTTATTATGTGTTATGAAATTCAAAGTTTTAAAAAAATACAAAAATGATGGTTTAAGTAATTTTACCCATTTTTTTTTCTACTTGTTATATAATAATATCCTTTACAACTTTTCTTGTTTCATGACTAACCTTGTGCATATATTTTCAGAAAAAACCTATTCATGCTTTCAATTTTAGTACATGCCTGAACCTGGGCAGGTAACTTATCCACACATTTATTTTTATTACTGTAGTGTAGATCCTGTATTATAAGAAAAGGTTAACATTAAGAATAAAATTGGAAAATAATAAAAAAACAGGTGCATGGATGTGGAAATGGATAAGCGAAGCGGATATACGACTTCATAGTCTTAAGACCTTAGTCCTTATGGAAGTACCTTATAAATTTGTTTGACCTCAAATGACTTCAAATTCTTATTGCATTATCGAGATTTATCGCTCATATATATAAACATCAATATGTCGCATGATAAAAAGGCGCGACCATAAGTACCTTTTAGTGTTAAAGTTAGGCATTTTCTTTAAACAAAAGATGCCAAATATTTTGATTGTTACAAATTTCTTTTAAAAAAATGATTTTTGGTTTTATTTCCATGTTTAGTCATAAAAAATTTCTTTAAATCTCGATTTACATTTAATATCATTATTTCTAAATAAGAATAATCCTACAATTTTTCAAAACTAAAAGTAATCACAGTTATCTTCAGTAAAGTATACAACTCTTAGAAATTAGAAAGAAGGACATTATAAAAATAATTGCTTTACTGGTTTTTCTTACATTTAAATTTGATCAAAAAAATAAAAATAATTTTGAAGGAAATATTGTAAGAAAATTCCTTTTAATTTAATGAGTAATTATTAAACAGTTCAAAGAAATCTTATATACTTGATAATTAAATTAATTTAAAATTTAATTGTAATTAAGTATAATTAGTGCCTTCAGGCGGCTTCTAGCATGAATAGTTGTAAACATTCTGGGATAATGAGTGCTAATTAGGATACTTTAACAAATCAAAATATTTTAAGGCGCCAGTGTACAAAAACATAAAGTAGCAATTTTAATTTAATTTTTTTAGATGAATTTTACAAATTAAAATTCAACTTATGATGACATGTTCCATGCATGAGTTTAAAATCTTTGCATATTACACACGTGAATTGGATTATTGTTAATTTTGATATCTTTTTTTCAATAAATTTTTTTATTTTGAAAATTTCAATGATTTTTATTTACTAAATTTTCTTCTTTATAATTACAGCTTTAAATAAAATCTTATCTGGTGATAAGATCACATGTATTAAAGAAAAGTACATTAGCTAGTAATACAGCCGATGTTATCAGCCGTTGAACATTTTGGTACAGGAGGTGCATCATCTACGCATCAATATGTACATCATCATCCATTTACTATTGCAGCAGCAACTGCTGCAGCTGCTAGCAATGCAAGACCACATCAACAAACACAAATTGATCATTATACAATTGGATCATATAATACACAATTACAAAATCCACAAATTTTACGTAATGGTGGAATAATAATGCCATCAAAATTGCCATCATCAGATGAATTACATAATAATAATAATAATAATAATAATAAAACGCCATCAATTATTAATAATATTAAAAATAATATACATGTGCCTACAATAGGAATCATGTCATCAGCTGAATTTGCTATACCACATCCAAAACAGCCAAGATATAATAATAATAATAATAATAATAACAATAATAATACAGTTAATTGTAATAATAGTAATAATAATTGTAACGGCATTCCATTACATACACGTAATTCCAAATATGGTTGCAATAATTCCAATAATTCTATATCAATAAGATCTAAATATTCTACTGAACAATCTTCGCCAGTTAATTTAGTCACAAATAATAATAATAGTAGTAGCACTAATATAAATAATAACAACAATAATTGTAATAGTAACGGTACTAGTCTACATAATAATCATTTAAATAAAACACCATCACCACCAGCTAAAATTAATTCTCCTGAAATATTATCTAGAGGATCAATAGATAATCATCATCATCAAAAACAACAACAACAACAACAAAATATTTCTATTCCTGATGCTGATGTTATGGCTGGCATTTATTCACAAAAAATTCCATTTACTCCATCCGGTGTAACAAATGCAGCTG
The DNA here is from genome assembly GCA_947359355.1 of Acrocera orbiculus. Classification (NCBI taxonomy): domain Eukaryota; kingdom Metazoa; phylum Arthropoda; class Insecta; order Diptera; family Acroceridae; genus Acrocera; species Acrocera orbiculus. The sequence goes on from OX375757.1 coordinate 16,756,969, forward strand.
CAGCAGCCGCTGTTGCTTATCAATTGAATTATTCTCATTTATATGGAAGAGGAGCTATTTATGGGTAAGTTAATTAGAAACATTAATTTTTTAATTCCATAGACTTGAAATTTTTCGAATTAATTTTTCTATAGCATTATGACCTAATTAATAGTCTATCTGGGTTTTGGTTACACTATCTTTACATTGATTCCATAAATATGTTATTTCGAAAAATATCAAATACCCTGGAATTTCTTCCGTACTATGTAAAGAGAAGAACTTCAAATAAATTTTATAATTTAATTTTTACGCCATTCATTTACAAATTAAATGCATTATAGCTAAAGCTTTTCAAAGCTGAGAAAACCAAATGACTTTTCTTAAAAAATACATTTAATATCTATTCTTTTTTATTTTATTTTGGGAATTAAAGTTCCATTCTTTATCATTGTTTTAATTTATTAGAACTCATGAGAAGAAACACTGATCCTATAAGAGGTATTATATTGATAGAAGGATTACCAGACATAATTTTGTTGATCGGAATCTATGTAAAGACTTAAAAAATGTGACTTAGCTAAGCTTTAGGATAGGTTTGGTCGCTTAATAAGAATTTTATGACTTTAAATACATTTTATTATTCCATATACTCTCATTGAACTTTAATAAATTTGTTACGTTGATCTTTTATTTTTTGGGCTCTATCGTTGAAGTAAAATTCTAGATAACTGCTAAAAAAATATGCTTTTAAAATCGTTGCAATGCATAAAAATTTTAATAGTACGAACATCTAGATGTTATTGAGAGTTCCAATGGACAAATAGGGTAGCTATTGAAACAGTTTGTACCTAGTAAATTCGCTGATTTTGGTAATGATTTTTAAGCTTTTTTTTTATAAGCACAATTTTCCAGAAAACTGTTTGGTTTGAAATTATTTTTATAGTTTAAAAATTATTTTTAAAAATATCAAAATCTGAAAATATTTGATTTTAAGATGTAAACCAATAAACCAGATTTTTAATTATATTATTTGAGAGGCATTATAGCGAGCTTGATATCCATATAAGAGGATAGCTCTTCCCTATGACACGTTCCCATGTTTAGCCTTCAGCGAGTATAGACTTTTGTAAGAAAATAAGGTCACATAACATGACACTCTTTATTCCAAATTTCGTCTTACGTGACCCCTCTATGTCCTACATGCTATATATATGTACTCTGGCATTTGATTTTTAAGAAGATATAACTCTTTTACTCTTACAAAACTTTTACAATTTTTTTATATATATTTTTACTTCTGGTTTCGGATATTTTGCTTAATATAACGTGGATACCAAAGTAAATATAAAATTTCTACAATTAATTTAATTATAATCTGGAAATACATAAAAACTCCTGTCAGTCATCATAAGCTTTCGATCTGAAGTGAGATTCTGTCTCAGTCAGCATGAGAATGAAAAAGCTAAATTTTAACATATATGACAAATATGTCAAAATCCGGCTTATTTATTCCCATGTTGCCTTCTCCCTGAGACAGGATTCCACTTATAAAAGAAACAAAGTGTAGAATTTGAAGAGGAATGTCTTACCATATTAATCTTTATTGAAATCTTACAATATTATATGAGAGAAATACAATAATTGTTGATCAATGGTTTATTACCTCAACGAATCCGAAGAACAAATTTTGCAGTACAAATTGTACTCCTCATAGCCTTATTTTACTGATTGTGTTATAAAATATAGCGTGCAATGCTCATCTGTATATATCACTGCTTATTGATGCAATATTTAATTTTCATTTTATTAGTCAAGTTCAAGTCATATCTCGTTTAGGCCTTGGAAAAACTTATAAAAATTTTTTTATTTGCTTCTTTTAAATTGGTTAATAAAATCTCGGCTTTGATGGAGATATAATAATGCAACCATTGTTCAATTAGTACTTAATTTTTCTTCTTTTTTTTTTAAAAAAAAAACTTATAAATATTCTGGAAAAATTTTTACAATTAAATCTAAATATTGATTTTATTTTAGAACACCGCCTGGTCTTTATCCAAGCCATCATTCATTATCAAATCGTAATCAATTACATAATCGACCTACTTATATAACAGGACAACATGAAAATTATTCACATTTTTTACCTCCACCAGTTACCTATAGTCCACCCTCTGTTCCAGTTGTACCAACAAATATATTAAGAGCACCATTAGTACCAACACAACATTTTGTTGGTACAACACATGAAACAGGAAATCATTCTTTAAATAATAATTTAAGTAATGGAAATAGTATATTATCTGGATCACAACTTTCAAATATAAATGAAAGGCAACATCATCATTCTCAGACATCAAATTTATCAGAACGGCAAATATTAATTAATCAAAAAGATAAAGATAATAAAACTAATATATATACAAATGGTAAAATCAATACTAATATTGGACAATCAGTACCTGGCTTTAAAGTGCCATCTGGAAAAGAAGGATCTCTTAAACATCGTATTTTAACACGACCTCAATATAATGAAAAGGATATTAAAAGGCGTTCTCCTATAACTGCTAGTGTTCTTAGGTAAAATATATTAAAATTAAAAATTTTTTAAAATATATTTTCATAAATATTTTTATATATTAGGTCATCAAATAATAATAACGCCTCAACTAATTTTACTAAAGGATCTCTTATAGAATTATATAATGGTGAATTAAGACGTGTAGAAGATATGCGAACTGAAGATTTTATTCAGTCAGCTGAACGTAGCCATTTACTACAATTGGCAGATTCAACAGTTGTCAAAATTATAAATACTCCAAAGAGTGTGATTATTACTTTTAGTTACAACAAAAATCGATCAAAGGTAAGTTATTTTATGAAAATTACTTTATTTATTTAAAATTCAATTAAACCAAAAATTACTTATTGTTAGCATTTGTCTATTTATTTATGTTATTCATATTAAATTTTGACGCACTTAACCCCTTGCCTTACGGTTAAATCTTCAAGATTAGTACTCATGCAGACAATTAAACTTACGCACTTCTATGCATTGAAATTATCATAAAATATTTTTTTTTTATTTATTATATTTATATAAATGTAAAAACTATTTCATTTGTAATATTACAGCTTTATAAAGTAAAAATAATATTAAATAAATAATTGAAAAATAGAAATTTTAAATCACAATGAAATTTAGATGAAACAAATAAAATTCTTAATATAATAGAAAAACACAGAAACAACTTAACAAAGTATTTAAATTGACAACAATAATAACAACATATTGCTCCTTTTTTTATAAAAATTAATTACAACCAATAATCTTGAAGTGTGTAAAGCAACTTAACAACGCAAACATAAAATTTTTTTGAAGGATTTGTTTTGTTATTAATTGGGGGAACACGTTGTGAAAAATGGCCCTACTTCTTAGCCTTACAACATGCTCTATATTACCGTCTTTGTTATATCATTTTTTTCTTTATGCTTATATTGGCCTTAGAATGCTTTGTACTAAGAATGCACATATCTTTTTTATCGCACCATCTCAAACACAGTAAACTGCGAGACTATATATAATGAAATAAGTCATGTTTCTTCTCAATCTTTTAACAGCTCCCACAGGGTTCGTTACACTTTTCTGTAAATTTAAGAGCAAACTTGGAGACGAATATCAAGTATCGAGAAGAAAAAGTATATTTTTTTCCCAAAAATTACTCCATCATCTCTACATGATCATACTTTTAGAAGTAGACATTTTGCTGGTACTATATTTATCCATAGCCAACATAAATCTTAAAATCTAAGCAATATCCTGATTCTGATTCATATATTTTGTAAAAATTTTACTCCAAATAGAGCTCTTTTAGATGGGATGAACTACAAATTGGATTTAATAAAATGTCAAAACTTCATTTTATAACTCCGAAAAATTGTGTTTAAGCTAAAGATTTGATATAAACTCCTAGAATATTGCAATGAGTGTAAATAATGTTTTATTTTAAAAAATAAGTGTTAAAACCGTTATCTATAATAAGGTCAATTTAGCTAAAATATATAAAAGACCAAGAGCAACAATAATAATATTTTTATTTTTACATGTTTCAAGAAATTCATATGGTTTTTACTTCGGGAGTTAAATTTTTCTATTATTATTCGAAACCTATTTTGTTAAATTTTCTCTCAACTTTACTATAAAAGTAACAAAATTATTCTACAAAATTCTACAAAACACTTGATATTCCATCAAACTGAAAAACTTTAACAGTTAAGACTTTTATTTTATTCCTACATTCTATCAGCAATTCATTTATTTATTCAAATGTTTTTTTGTTTAATCAAATTATAGTCGATTAATGTCTGGCTGTAATTTGACTAGCATCCGCTGACGAGGGTGGCATGCCATAACTCGGGTGAGGCTCGTCAATTTCAAATTTAGTACAAAAAATCTTGATGTTTACGGTTAATCAATTTAATATAATGAAACTAATTAGAAAGCATAAGTTAAATATTTTCAATCAAAATATCAAACGCTAATGTAGACACAAGTAAAGTTAAAATATCGGATTAAAAAGTTGTAATAATTACAATTATAAACGTATAAAACGTTTTGGAAACACTAAAAAATTTTAAATTTTCTCAAAATAAATAAGACAAAAAAAAATATCCAACTGAAACTTAAAATTTCATTGTGAAGTTTTTTATTGTTACTTACAAAGAAGTAAAAATATTCAATCCACAAATCTTCTGTCTTTTTTTTTTATTAAAAAAAAAATAATAATAAAAACGTCTCCATAGAATTTTCCAATATACCCAATAAGTTATTCTCGGTCATAGTCAACATTCTTAGAACACCACACCATTCAATCGTAATTTGTAAATAGATAGTGATCAATCAAACCGCAAAACAATATTATTCCATTGCCGGTAAATATATTTTTTTAGTTTTTTTAGCAAAGATAACTTATAAATAAATAAATTTTATACAAAAACGTTAAGACGAAATTCTTAAATTCTATTGGAAAAAGTGCAGTAGCTTTAAAAGATGTGTATATAAATTTTAGTTGTAAAAATATTCAACCATACAACAGACAAGTGCCTATATATGGACAACAAACTTCTTCGTTTTTTTTTTATTTTGTTTCATCATAAACGATGTCTGGTCATCTCCTGAAATGATTGTAATTCCTAAATGTGACTTTTCACCTATACTAAAAGGTATATAGGGATCACGATATATTTTTCTTATATTTCCATCTTAATCATCGTAGTACGATCAAAACAACATTTTCTAGCTATAAGGCGATCGGTCATGACCAAAGAAATGTTAAATAAAACTGGTTCTGTTTTAATAAAGCAGTGATCTCTTTTAACTCAAGATCAGCCATTATTATTATTATTATTATTACTGTCGTTCTTGTTGTTGTTATTTAATGCTATGCTGTTGCATCCAAAAATGGAATAATCATTATAGATTGTTGTTGGTAAATTAAGTTACGCATACGATGTACTCTCACCATTCAAGACCAGAAAATATTTCCAAGTAAGTTTTATGAAACAAGAACAAAAGAATTTTTGGAACGTGATCTGATCAACTAATGATCAGTTATTCTTCTTTTCTTGTTTTTGTTTGATTTTTGTATCTTTTAATCAAAAAGGGATGACAAAAAGAGGACAGGGTAAAACGTATTTAGTATAAAAAAAATTAACAAAAACAAAATATATGCATTAGTTTGTTTTTTGTATTTTTAAAAACCGGATTTGAATGCGTTAAGAATGCAATATAGTAAGATTCGATTGAAGGTCAAGTATGTATTGTTTCTTGATCAATTGGAATAACAATACCGGATAATTATGTTACCTTTCTTATATGTGTTTTATTGTAAAGATTAATTGCTTCTAGTTTATCATTGAAATTTTTGTTATTGGTTTAAAGGATTTTTCAAATATGAAGGATTTTCTATTTAAATATGAGTAGAATATTTTGATATACTTGTATTGTTTAATAGCTAATTTTAAGTTGTAATAAAAGTTAAAATACGAATAAAATACACAATTTTAATGTGATTGCTCTCATAAACATTATTAAACTAACTTTTAAATATTATATTAAAAATAATTTCAATATTATTACAAAAATGTCACTATTTAATTTACTTTTTGACATAAGAATAGAGGAATTTTTATTTTCGTTTTGTTAGACAACCTTTCAATTCACAATAGATCACAAAATTTCTCTTATAGCGGGTTCACACAGGCCAACTCACAGCAGAAACTCAAAGCAATTCCGTGAGTTTTGTATGAAAAATAACCGGTTTCGCTGTGAGTTTCTGCTGTGAGTTGGCCTGTGTGAACCCGCTATTATGCAGCCTTTCAAAGCTTGTATTTTAAGACATGATTGAAATATGCTTAATACACGTATATCACATGATTCTCCATTCGAAATTCCTTTCCTTCTATTGTAATAATGTGTATAAACGTCGATGGAGAAAGACTATCATGTGCAAAAATTCATGATTCACTTTGTAAATTGACTTTGTCTTTGGAGCTGAAATAAAAATACAGAAGTACTCAAAACTTTTACTAAAAGGCCAAAGTATTTCTATCAGAAATCGAATTAATGCTCTATGATCGATCCACTGCATTCAAAGAAGTTACAAGGAAAATGAAGTATAACTTGTTTTTTCATAGTTATTCAGCATCAAAAAACTTGACAGCAAAAAATTTAATATAAAAACATAAATTTTTTTTAGCAATACAGAAAGTTCTAGTTTATTCAATTAATTGATTAATGAAAACAAAACATTTAATAATATTTTTTCAAAATTTTAATAAGTAAGCGAATGGCATTAAAAATATCTGAAGGTGCCTTTAAAAGAAGTTGTTTGCAATCATTCATCTAAAACCAAAAAAACCAATATTTATTTATCAAAGAAAATGTTTTTCGAAGTAATAATGAGGAGTTTTTGTTTTTATTTCTATTTTTGAATTTTTTGTAGCCTTTGGAAGTCAAAATACCGACTTTCGCTTAAAAAATCGAATTATTTGTTATTATAAAATTAAAAAAAAGGCTCTTGTTTTTCTCTCGTGAAACATGTGAAGAAATAATGTGCAAAATTTCAAAACAATCAGTCTAGAAGTTATCGAAGTCAGTGAGTTATCGTGGATACAGTCTTCGAAAATAAAAAGTTTCAGAAAAAGGCTTTAAAGTTGTGCTAACTCAATATCTAATTAGGGAAATTGAAGAATTTTAAAATAATAACCTTAAAAAAGTACTTAGGAAAAGTCCTTAATAATAAATAAAACTCTAATATCTAAAAATTTGCTGTCATGCCTAGTACTAAATGCTAATGAGTCCATTACCATTGAATTGGTATATAACCTGAAGTTAGTTAGCGCTAGCTTGTCGGCTTAAAGAAATATTTTAATTTAGAACGAATTCCGTCATTAAATATTAAGATTTTGTACTTAACACAAATAACAAGACATAAATGACAAATAGAACTGTCACTTTGGTATTTTGCTTTCAGTCAATGAAAACAGTAATGTTCTAGTGAGTCCACTCCGATTAGTATTTAGGAAAACTTTCCATTTTTACTGTGTTAAGTCGTCCCATACGCTAAGCGCTACTGAGTCCTAGGCATCAGAGTCAGAAGACAACTTTCATTGTGAAGGGTAAGATAAGCTTTAAAACCCTTACTCCCCCCAGCTTTAATCCATTACTCTTCATAGTTTACCTAAATAGTGATATGAATTTTCCATAATCTGTTTCCCGATATGCTTGTAAATTATTATAAATAGAAAGCAATCATGACCCTGCCCAACATAAAATGAATTGTAACTATGAGTGAAGTTTTGTGTCACCAAAGACATTTTTAAATTATTCATTTAACTGTTGATAACAATTGTAATAAACCCGTTAAAATTAATATAACAATAACAAAACAAAAAAACGAACAACAATTTTTTTTTATTTTTTCAGCTCATATTTAATTGTCACCATAAAGAATATAATTTAATTATTTGAAAACAGGTTCAGTCTAAGGCTTTCTTAATTAGCAGTAAACTTGAAACTGATGTAAACCTTGAATAATATGAATTCACTTTTACTTGAACTTGATCATTGGAATACCAATGTTTGTGGAAAATTACGGTTATAAGCTATTTTTCTCTCCAAGGTGAGCTACATTGTCAATAAATACAATAAAGAACTTTCTCCCCTATTGTTGCTATATGCTTAGTAAATTTCTTTTAATAGGAAATTTATGTTTGCTTAACTCATTTTAACTGTGTCTTATGATATTTTACATTTTTTTTTTCCTTTAAATTTCAATAAAAATAAATAATGTCTTATGAATTTAATAAGTCTGGAGTACATAATATAAAAACTTATTTACCAATGACAAAGACAAAGTTTATTAATATTAAAATTATCTTTGATGCTGAAATTATAATTTCAAAATCAAATCAACTTATCAACTTATTTGTTATTGTAAAATTAATAATTATGAAAAAAAAATAAAACCTCTCTAAAGATTTTCTCTAAAATCTGGTGAAATATGTTGAAAATAAGAGTTCAAAATATCCAAGCTTTCGACCCAGTAGATTTTGAGTTGTCGAAACAACGATTTTAAAAATAACAATTTTTAGGAAAACACTTTAAAGTTTTGCTTACTAAAAAAACTGTAAATGAAACTCGATAATTACTTTATACTCACACAGAGTCGCTTAATCCTGGGTCCATAGAGGAAAGCGCTTTGATTTCCTTTCGTTCCTGTTTACGCAAAACTTTTTATTATTTACTGTCGCATGCCACTCGCTCTTCATTAATTTTTAATTTTAAAGATTAAAAATGACAGTGCGGATTTCCGAGAGTCCAGGTTCACAAACTTCATGGTCAGTCTCATACTTTTAAGAACATTGATTTGTGTACATTCACAGTAATTAAATGAATAATTATAAATTTACTAATTAGTGTTTCCACACGAGGAAACATTTTTCCAGTAACAAACTGGTTTTTTTTTCGAACAAATTTTGATCGTCCACACGGGTAGACAAGTTTCCTGGAAACATTTCATGTGCAGATAGAGCAGTATAAATATGTGTATCCCTGTAAATAAATTACTTCTTGTATGTGCTGGAATATTTCTCGTGATAACCAAATTTTTCTGGAAACAAATTTAACTTTGAATTTTCCAAATTTCACCCCTTACTTCTTGCCGCTTTATCCTAAAAACAAAAATGTTTCCGGAAACTTGTTTACCCGTGTTGAAACAGCCAATCAAAAACTATTGAAATCACTTATATGTCTATTAAATAAATTTTTGACAGCTCTAATAGGAATTTTCATTACATTTATAAGTAGGGATATAACGATGGTTTGCTTATTTTTAGGGGACAATTAAGTGGCCTCATTATTTCAAATTTTCTCTTATGTAACTCTTTGCTATTCTACATGTTATGAGTAGCTGGGAACTTCTTATCTTCCGTCTATGGAGGCCAATTGAAACCAATCAATTTTGATATAAAAAAAAAACAATACAAACAATACTTAGAAATTGTTATATTATTTGTTAAATTCGCTTCTTATCTTTAAAAGTAAAATTTGTTCCGTTTTTAGCCAGATTTCGAACTTTGTTCCAAAAGAAATTCATTTCGTCCATTAAAAAATGATTTCTACTAAAATGCTTAATTTTGACGGCCTAACATAACTTAGATTGAGACTCCGGCTATATTTTTTTTTGTTTTCTTTTTCAAAGATGATTTCATAAGCACATTTTAGCTTCCTTTTGCTATTAATTCTTTGTATTTATTTTTTTTGGCAACAAAATAGATTCTAATCATATTGATTTCTATTTGTTCTATTTGTATATTCTGTGCTGTGGATATTAATTTTTTTCAAATTGTATTAGAACAAATTGTTACCTTATCACTGTAAAAAAAAGGGTTTTGTAATTTTTAATTTTTCTTGAAATAATTAATATTTTAGTGGGTTGAATGAATGGGTTGGATTCCAATAATCTAACGAGCTTACCCATTAAACTAAAAATCCTCATGCATTATTGAGCAAATCTTTTTCATTTTCTATTTTATTTCATAAAATATTAATATAATTATCGATCACCAAAAATTGCAAGGAAAAGGCTATGACATTTTAAGCAATGACTGTGTAGTAAGTAGATACAATCCAACTAAATATAGGATTAAAGTCGGTAAAATAATGTTACCAATATTCTCTCGAAATTGTCAAAAGATCAAATATCGAAACTATTGTTGTCTAATTGAATCCAGAAGACGAAAATGCTAAAGTATAAATTTTTAATTTAATCCTGTTGTAAAAGAAGTATTGCTGCACTAAGTAATTAATTACTGCTCACATTATTTAACTGAAGTACGTTTTTAGTTAGAAAACTCTTTCATTAGGTGTGAAAAGAACCTAAAATATAATTCGCTGCTGAAGAGTTAATAAAACTCTATGTATAATTAGAATTGAAGAAATTTCAACTCATTTTTAAAATTCATTTTTACAAACTCCTATTTTTGCCTCTCTAAACGTTTTCCTTAAAAAAAAAATTATTATTTAAACATTTCTTTATATTTTTAGGTCGATATGGAAGCATCCCAAGAGCATCCATTTTTTGTATATGGACAAGGATGGGCATCGTGCAATCCAGAATTATCAATGCAAGCTTTTGGTCTTAAATGTCAACGTTTACAAGTTGGTGATGTTTGTATATCATTACAACCACGTGAAACATCATATACAATAAATAATTCATTAACAAATTCATCATCATTATTATATAATTGCTCATCAAATGGTAAAGATGATATTTTACCACAAAATTTATCTAGAAAATTACTAATTAATAATTTTTCAACAACAACAATAACAATACCAACAACAGCAACTGGTACCACAGTTACAAGCCGTTTAATACAACCAACACATTTTATCTCAGGACATACATTTAAAAATGGTATAAATAGTAATAATATTAATCATCATGATGATAATATGAATAATAATCAAACAAATGATATATTAATTGATAATCAACAACATCAATCGCCACCATTGTGTTTGGCTAATGCCATACCAAAATCTATACAAGACTTACATAATAAAATGAATATTAAATATGATAATCGTTTTATATCTACACATTGCAATAATAATAATAATTCTGGTGAAATCCGAACATCAACACCAGGTTCAATTTCTGCCCCAACGAGCCGTCCACCATCAAATCAACCTTATTATTTAGGTATAGCACATTCCCCTCGTTCATCTGGAAATTCTGAATGTTCTTCAGTAGCCATTCATAAAAGGGAATTAAACCAATTAACATTTGAACAACAAGCAGCAATTGAAGAATCCTTATCCCGTAAAAGACGGTGGTCGGCACCTGATATATGTGATGATGAAGATGGTAAGCAGCCTTTAATCCGTAAAACTTGCTCTAATCCTTAGTTTTAAAGCTAAACAAATACTAAAAAAATAATTTAAAAAAAAAGTAAGTAATTTTCTGTAAAACAAAAAAAAAATTTCAAATGTGCTCTTACAAAAAAAAAATTAATGGTTTTGACTTACAGTGATATACTGTATCCTTAAAGTGTTTTTTATGATTATAATTTGATATGCTCCAATAAAAGTTAATGTTTTGTATTTTCAATTCAATTTGATTTTTAAAAATAAAAAAAAAATATGAAAAATTTATTATCATTGAAATTGTTGTAAATATGCATATAATAATTACCAAAATAGTAAACAAATACTTTTATTGCAAAATGAACAATTGTCTATATCTAAGGTTTGATTTAATGTTTAATGAAATTAATTTGTTAAACAACAATTTGAAATTTGGAATCCTGGACTTTTTACATCTTTTCAGATGACTTAAAACTAACACATTATTTTAATTAATTTAAAAATTAAAAAAATAGCTCTTGTTCCGACTTTTAGTAAATCATTGCTTTCCCATATTTTGGACTTTTGGACTTCCTCAAAATTTTCTTTTTCATTTGCTTAAGTTTAACTACTTTGTTTTGATAGTTAAAAAACTAACCTATTTTTGATATAAATATCGTCACAACTTTATCTTTATAACTAGAAAAATTTAGAAAGTTTCTGCATTTGCGTCAGTTCTACACATTTCTGAAACGCTATTTTTTCATTTAAAGAAAAAATCCATCCATAAAATCAACTTAGATGAATATGTTGAACTACAGTTCTTAGTTTTTGCTTTGAATTTTAAAAAAAATATATAAATCAAATAAAATAGCTAATATTTTCATTCAAAAAATATAAAATTCAGAACAATAATTAATTTTATCCATGCTTGGTCAGCAATTTCAAATTATTAAATGTATTTTAAGGCCATATATATTTTTTAGAAATAATTTAATAAAAATCAGTTATTATTATTTATGCTATTATTAAAAGAATCTGTAACAAAATGAGTAAAAATAATTGCAATAAATATATATATAAAAACAGATATTTCTAAAGAAATTTATTTATTTTAAATCAAGTTATGGAAAAATTTCTTATTTATAGCATTAAGGTTTTCAATTGTTATAAAAAACATTATTACATAATGCTGAAATTTTAATGATGAACTTAAGGAAAATCAAAAGAATATACTAAGAATCTACAATAAAAGAAAAAAACAGTCATTATTGAGAACTAAACTTTGATATTCAGACAATTGTATTCATTTTGAAATAAAAATTAACAAAAGACTTATTTAAAAAGATAAAAAAATGTTAAAACTATTTTTAGAGACAAAGAAAATTCGAAATTTAAACAAAACAAAAACAAAAATAAGAATTATTTCAAAAGCAAAAAAAAAAAGAAAACAAATGTTATTGTGATTGTGTAAAAAGTATTAAATTTAATATGTTTTAATTTTGACAAAACTTTTTAATGCGATATTTGTTTACTCTTTGTGATTATTTTCAGTAAAAAAAGAAAAAAATCGAAAATTAAAAAACAAAACTCAAAAATTATTATATAATAAGCTTTTTAAAATGTAAATTTAATTTGTTGAATAAGCAAATCATAATAAAATAATTGTTAAAAATTAATTTAAATATTTACTTATTTTTAATCAAAATAATTGCAGATTTCAACTCTGAAGCCTGATTGAGATATCTCAAATAATTATTTATAGAAGTTGAAGTCAAAAATAAAAAAAATAAAATAAATATATAATACCCAATTTCAAAAAAATATAAATCGTAAAATAAGCTTATTGTTAGATATTTTTAATTGGAACTCAATTTCAAATTTTGTTTTGCTAAGTCAATTCTTTAAGCAAATCTAAAGCTTTTAACTAAATATAAGAAATCTTAACACATTGCAGACCAGCGATTTTATCAAGTGTATTACCCTTTCTGCAAAAGCCGCATAAGTTTTTCTTTATACTTCCTGTATGCATCTCATTTAGGTGCCTACGCAGGTGTTGAGGCTGACTTATGTAGATATTGCAAATATAGCAGTCGTGTGCATAAACCTTCGGTTGGATAATGGATGGCTTAGATATTTGTTGCAAATATTGCGTTCGTGATTCGTTTAGTTGTGATAGATGGCTTACGTAGCCTTACTAGGTACCTTCGCGGTGCGACAGGCGTACCGAAAAACTTGTCGCAAATGTTGCATTCGTGCCCGGTTATGGATGAAACTTCATCCAATGGCTGATTGTAGAAATTGCCAATTTCTAGGGGAACGAGTGTCTTCCATGGATGAAATTGGATGAAGTTTTGGCTGCGTCTAGTTCAGTAGTGCTTCAGCTACTCGAATTTCAAGAAATCGTTTATAAACAGACCGAAATGAGCAATGTACCTTTCTTGCTATTGCTCTTCGTGGAATTTTTCTTTTGTAGAGCCTTTGTATTTTTTTTCTTTTTCTCCAGTATGCTAGACATAATAATTAATGTCCAATAAAACTCAAAATATAATAAATTGTGTAATTGCTAATTTCCGAGAATATACGAGTCAGGTTTCCGTATCGAACTAAGCAAGTGATGCATAAAAATATTATACTATAAACTTAATACACTTGAGAATCCTTAGGCTACGGTCCATATGGTAGCGAATTCCTGCGACTAGCGAATTTTGATCGATTGATCGACATTTATCGCAGGTTGTCAAAGTAATTTATATCGTTTTTTTCCATGCGTTTACAAATTGTCGGGTAAAATATATATTTTTTATGAAAAATATGAATCAAGGTTTTTACCAATTTTTGAAATGAAAAACTTACCATACAATAGAGTATTTTTAATTATAAGTAAAATATTTAATATAAATATGCTTATTTATTTATTAGGTAATAAGCATGTATTACTTATTTTTATTATTTGTTAAAAAGCATATTTATATTAAATATTTTACTTATAATTAAAAATACTCTATTGTATAGTAAGTTTTTCATTTTAAAAATTGGTAGAAACCTTAAGTTATACTTTTCATAAAAAAAATTTCTATTTGTAAACGCATGAAAAAAAACGATATAAATTATTTTGACAACCTGCGATAATTGTCGATCAATCCCATCGATATGGGAAAATTCGCTAGTCGCAGGAATTCGCTACCATATGGACCGTAGCCTTAAATACGATTTTGTAAAAAAAATCAAACGAAATTTGGCAAAGCTTCACAAAATATTATTATATTATATGAGGAGGTATAACTCTATTTTGCCTTTCCTCCAAGTATTTACAACACTGCTAAGCAAAAACTATCAAAAAATCTTCGTTATTTTTCTTAGTGACAAGTAAAAAGATTTTTATAAAATATTTTCAAATTTATAAATGCACAGTGAATTTAATAGAGAAAACAGCATTGACAGAGTTTAGTCTCAATGCGAGTATGATTACGAGATATCTTGTCATCGTTCCTATTATTTTTTATTGTTTTATTTGTGCTTATTTCTATGGTATAGATATTTTTGAAACTTATTTCTCAAAACAAAAACACATTTTTTTCCTCGAAAAGGAATATAGATTTACACCAAATCTTCTTTTAACTTGAATGATCACAATACAATGAAGGTGAAGTATATACAACTCAGCTTAATATGTAGAAATTTTTCAAGAATTTGTTTCTGTCATCTACAACTTCTGTCAACTTATTCAATAAAAAAAAGAACATTAAATTATCATATGAAATATTTTTGGGTAATTTAATAAACCTAATGCCCAAAAGTCCTTTGCTTGACCTTTTTAAAGATCTCGGCATTTTAAATAAAGCAAAAGGCTACTACATTTTTAGTCAAAAGTCAAATTAATAAAATAATTTCAAATTAATGTGACGTTGTGTATTTAAGTTATGTTTCGGCGTCAGCTCAAAAGTAAGTTATGGTATTTAATATTTTATTTTTAATTTATATCCTAATCTTAAGGAGGCTCGAATTAATTTTTACTTTTAGTTTAAGATATTTCTTGGAAATATTTTTAATTAATTTCCAATCAAATAATGGAATTTTAAAACGGTTTTGCTAAAATACTAAAGGAATTTAAGTAGTAAATTTCCGATTTTATTTTTTAAAGAGTATTGAAATGCTTAAAAGAATATTTTTTCACACTAATAATATATTTCTTAAAAGCAAAATAATAATTGTATAAACTGTGAAGGAATATTTAAATTACATTCAAATAATTTTGAGTCACATAACTTCCTCATAACTTCTTATCCATAAAATATTGTTATATACACGAAAGGCAGTTTATCTTAGGGTCTTAAGCTGCCTGCAGAGTGCCGGCTTACAGCCAAGCTGACGCCGATTCCGATAACGAAGACTATAAAGTCGTTTGGGTAAATCAATAGGAATTTGCTCAAAGTGTTCAGAGTGCAAGCCTGCCAAAGATTAGACTATCGATATGGGCTGCACTCTGTAGTAAACGGCGGTGGATTACAAGGGTAATTTTTCTCTAGTTTCACTGTTATAATTCATAATCAGCCTGGATCTACGAATTTTTCTGAACCGGGACAGATACTTGTAGTGGCTCTTAACGTTGAAATACATGATTTTAAAAACAATAATACTGGGTACTATGATTGGAAAAATAAGAACCCTATAATGAATTTTAACTCTTTCATATATAATAATAATTACCTATTAGACTTTCTCGTTTACCTTGCTACAAACTTACACGACGTGCTTTTCTCCATGCGAAAAAATCTTTTAGCTAGTCAAAGTTCGCCTCAAAGGCAGTTTTATTTTCATTGGGTAGATAGACGTTCCTGATTCATGATTAAATGTAGATAACTTTTAATTATTTTTAGTTTGCTGAAAATTTGCTCACAGTTTGCAGATGCCATTGGTATAACCTTAGAGCTATACTAATATTTGAAAATGCTTCTTGCCAGTCGTGATTGCACAAAGGCTGTAAAAGTTCTAATGCACTTGATTTTTCTTCAATTCCCATCACTAGATTTTTGAATATGACGAGTTCTTGACAAAATCAACTGTAATTAAATCTTTTGAATATTAGATCAGAACCATTTTGCTGCAGGTCTTCAACTGACATTTTTTACATCTTACCACTACATATTTATATATTAACATGTAGTAAGCATTATAGTGTATCTTATGAGCTATTAAATCTCGAAACATGCCTGGCTTCGTGTGATACCCCAAAATCAATCTCTATAGTTACAATATATACAGAAAACTGCAGCACTGCTCACTAAAAATATATATTTGGACATTAACTTCAGAATATTTGCCTGGCAAAAATAATTGCATTGTTCTTTTATTTTATTTATAAAATCTCTTTGTTTTACATTTTCATAAAAGATAAATATTCAAAATACAGCAAATTGCTTGAATTATAAAGCTTAGTTTTTCTGTTTCGGTTTTCTAAATTTTTACCATTTTATTTATTTACATGGAATATTTATATAATTAAAAAATGTACTAATAAAAATTTAGATTTGAAGAAATGATCATGGGATGCATAATAAATTTATAATTAATTTGTTATTTTTTTGTGCACTGAGAAAAATAAAAGAAAATAATTTCAATTAGTTTTAGTTTTTGCAACTTTTACTACTAGTTCTTAGTACTTTAAAAATAATTTTTTACTTTTATACAGTAGTATCTAGCGCTTTTATTCTTTCAATTATGTTGGCAAAGCTGTCTGTAACCAGTTGACATTTTTTTTGACGTTAGAACAGCTGCTCTTGGCTTCATATTTAGTATATTGCCGCGTTGTTTTAATTATCTTAAAATTCTCCCTACTATCAATTATTCATATGAAATTACAGTTAAATAATATCAAGATAATAGAAATATTTACAAAATTTTATCTAATATATATAAATATTCTTCGTCAAATTAGATAATAAATTGAACAAAATGCTAATGACGTCTATCAAGAAAAGTTTATATTTAAAATTATCAGAATATGATTTAATATTAATTTTGGGCAGATGAAA
Organism: Acrocera orbiculus; assembly: GCA_947359355.1. NCBI lineage: Eukaryota > Metazoa > Arthropoda > Insecta > Diptera > Acroceridae > Acrocera > Acrocera orbiculus. The sequence continues at coordinate 16,774,399 of OX375757.1, forward strand.
ATACAAAAATTAGTTATAATGATGAAAGTATTTTTAAAATAAAATGCAAGATGATGATATCCTTGAGGGGGCTTTCGCCCTTATAGAAAATGAAAATGTGGCTAACACCATGACAAAGTTAGAGGAAGGTATGGTTAATTTTTCGTTAATTTCTGGTTTATCATAAATCTTTGATTCACATAAACCACAGATACCAGAAGCAGTTGTCTTTTGAAAGAAAGCTGTTCAAATTTATATACAGGAGATCCTACGGATTTGGCATCAAATTTAACTTCTAACTCATGTAAGAGTTAGAAATACTTATTGACTGTATAAAAACGGTTGAAATATTAAATATTTAAATTAAAAATTTATTATTTATTAAGTTTTTTTGAATTTCTTAATTATTAAAAATTTGATTTATTTAAGCTAATCATGTATAGGGTTGTGTATTAAAAAGTACGCAACCGTTTATCTCTTTTCAAAGATTACTGCCTAAATAAAGACGACAAGATCTGATATTTGTTGTGTAATGCATCTATTTTTTTCTTCACAAGGAAATTTTATGATTATTTTAACTTTTAATTCATTTGTAATGTTATTTTAAAATGTATTATTTGCTTTTGTGGATATTTTGGTAGGCACGCTAACACACTAACACAAATAATCCTTTCTTCTGCCTTTCAACAGCTCCAAAAACTGACCTAAATCACCGTTGTCGCTCTTTGTAGAATTTAGCCAATACATCACACAATACAAGAACAGCTTTCTTTAGGAAAAACGTTATAAAAACGGATGAATATATTTTAATATCTCCAGAAAATCATTTACTACCTGTAATTTCATTTTATAAGAGGCAATTATCATTTACTTGGGCTTATTTATGTTTCCAAGCGTAACTATTCCATTTGGTTATTCCAATGTCCTGTCGCATTTCAATCTCTTAATAAATTTAACAAATATTGTATTTCATGATACTAATTAACATTGTGTTTAAAATGTTATTATTTCTAATTAATTTTTTTGTTTTATTTTTTTAGCTAAACAAAATGAAACATCAACTTCATATCGTCATCTTTCAGATGATATGCGAATATCAAAACTTATACGTCGTCTATGCTCTGAAAATAATGCCACAGAAGCTATTGGACTATGCAATAAACTTGAAATTGTTATTTTAGATCCATCAAATGCTTCATATATACGTAGATCATTTGATTATCTTGCTGAAACAATAATTACAATATTACAAGAAGGACCTAAAGAATCACTTGATAATGTATCAAAAATATTTGGTTTATTAGGATATGTTATACGTCATGATTTTGGATTATATAAAAATTGGATATTCAAAAAATATGAACAAATCAAAAGTATAAGAATATATTTAATGAAATCACTTTTAACAACTATAAAATATGATAGTAAAAATATGGATTTAATTAATCATAGTGAACGTTTAATTATATCCTTAAAAGATTTACTAGAGACAACTGAAACAGCTGAAAATTTTATAGCTGTTAGTGAAACTATATCTGAATTTGCATCAAATTATAAAATTTCATTTGAAAAACATTTTACTGATATTGTTGATATTGTTATTGGCTGGCATTTAGAAACTGAACAAACAGAAAAACTAAAAATACACTGTTCATATGTATTACAAAGTTTTTCAGATTTCTTTTTGAAAAAATTAGAATTCACTTTAAGTTTATTAGGACAAATCTTAGAAGATATTGTCACATTTAGTGAAAATATTTATGGTGATGGGAAAAATATAAATAATGAAAAATCTATAATATCACCGGAAATAAGTGTTGGTTCATTTGTTGGAGCATTTAATTCAATTATTAAATGTTTAGCAAATGATAATAAAATAATAGCATTTCAATTGGGTAAAACATTTTTTGGTGAAGCTATTGAAACAATAACACAAATAACTTATAAAAGTTTACGTGTTGCATCTTGTCCAGATACTGTTGTATCAATCAATGAATTTTTTTGTATTGTATTAAATAATGGTTATTTTAATACAAAAAAAATAATACAAATTATACAATATGAAACAAATGCCGTAAAAGAATTCAATGATACACAAATTTCTAGTTTTTTATTTTTATTATTGGAATTTATTCGTATACTTAAAGCAAATATACCAATTGAATTTATTGGCTTGATTATGAATGCCAGGATAAATGGAGTTAGAGAACTTAAATTCAGCAAAAATCGAAAACATTTTTTAAGTTTAATTAAAATATATCATGAAATATTACTTCTTAAAAATGTACCGTTATTACAAGAAGCTTACAAATACATACTGGAGGATAGTAGAAATGCTATGAATGCAATATCAAAAAGAAATAAATCAAATTATACTATATTACAAGCAGAATATATTTTAAATTTTTATATATCAGCAATTGCAGTATTTGCAACACAAACTTCTTCAATAATTGGAATGTATGCATTACAGCCAAGTATATTGGATTTATTGGTAAATGAATTTGAAATATCCAATTTGAATATTTGGATGTTAAGTCCTACATTACATAATTCAATAATAACATTGATTTCAATTCATTGTATTAAAAATAATAATTATATTTTATCAAGTAGTTTATTTGTAAGTAATGTTTTTAGTAAATTAGCCTTGGATGATAGAAGTCCTACATCTGAAAACTTTTCAATAATTTTAAAATTTTTATGGGAAATAATGGATGGATATAAATTACTAAATATAAAAATATGTGAATGTTTAATTGATTGGCTTTATTATATATGCAATCAGTGTATATCATATTCAGAATTATTGCAAAATAATCAAATTTTTATTGGTATATGTATTAAAATATGTAAAATTTCAATATTAGCAAATGATGATATTATATTGAAATGTGGAAAATGTATTGATATAATTCTTAAATATAATTTTATTAATTCAGCAATTTTAACAACTATTGGAGAAGTATGTTTTATACATTTATGTTCAACAAATTCAAATATTCGTAAATATTATGGAAAAATTTTATCAAAATTACCATTGAAAATATCTTTAGGTTTAGTAAAAGAAATGACTGGTTTAGCAAAAAATCAAGAAACTAAAATTAATGAATTAGAACATCAATTTTTGTCATCAGCTATAAAAGGAAATATTAAAGAAATGCATTTTAAAAATTTTATTGAAAATATTTCATTTAATGAAAATGCTGAATTTAATGTAAAAAATTTAATCAATATTTTTAATAATAGTTGGTTATTAGAAAAATCAGATTTTTCAATTGAATTTGTTGATATGGCTAAAAAACAATTAACAATATTATTAGATTGGTTACAATGGGAAACATCAGAATATTGTGTTAATAATAAATTACGTACAGCATTTGGTAAACCACATGAAACATTTTTAAAAATTGAAAATATTATTAAAGAACGTGCAAGAATACTTGCATTAAAAGATAATACTAATATTGAAAATATTAAAATTTTAATAGCTAATCAAAAAAATTCACGTATTTTACTTGGATTTTTAGAATGTTTAGAAAAAGTTATATATAATGCATCAGAAGGAACAGCATTTGCTATGCCAGAACCAGAAAAACCAGCAAGAACCTTTTTTAAAATAAATTCACCGACATGTATTGAATGGTTTAATCGTAATCGTTCAGCTGTTAATTTAATATCATTACATTCATTACAACCAGAAATAGTTATTCGATGTTCTGATATTATGTTAAAAGGTTTAATATTAACAAAACGTACAAATGAAATAATATTTGATCATACATTAATTTCATATGTATGGGCATTATTAAGAAATAATGAAACTGAAGCTTTATATGGTTTATATCAATGGATTAAACATAATTATGGTAAAAGATTAATATGGATTAAATGTTCAAGTGAACATGCTGCAGGTCATCGAGAAAAAGCCGCTGAAGGTTACTTAAATATACTTAATAATAAAAATATTGATGAAAAATTAGATTCATATGTAAGAGATTTTATAACTGATCAATTAATTGATTGTTTATATTTTACACACCAATGGATAGATTTGAAAAATTTTTTAGCAAATGAATCTGATAAAAATGATTTAAGAGTTACATTACCAATTTATTCAATAACTGAATCACAAATCGATGATATTATTAATTTAGAAAGTAATGAAGATGCTAGTCTTATACATTTATCAGATTGGGAAATTCTAGATAAAAAATTTGAATCTTTTAATAATATTTCATTTCATAAAATCTTATCATTAACTGAAAATACACTTGCATCTTTGATACTAACTGAAAATAATGAAATTGATAGTAAATTAGAAATTTGTTCAAATGTTATACAAGCTGGTATTGAAGAATGTTTACATACAAAATCAAATGAACAACTTAATAATTTATTAATACTTAATCATGTATCGTATAAAATAGAAGAATTGCATCAAAAATCTGAATATCTAAATCTTAATTCATTTGATGTTGATATAACATTTGGTTCTTTAAATCTAACTCGTATAGCACATTGGAAAGATTATTTAAATAATAAAATCAATTCAAAAAATACAAATAGTTATGATTTATGTTTGAAATTAGCAGCATTAGCACGAAATGAAGGTAATTTAAAATTATGCCGTCAAGAATTGGAAAAATTTTTCAAAAGAAATAAAATTGAAAATATATTTAATATTGATGATAAAAATTTTGATTTATTATCAATATGTAAAATATTACAAGAAAATGGTTTAAATTGTAATATATGGGATAATAATTTATTTCAAGGAGCTACTGAAGCAGCTAAATGGTTATATCATCAAACAGATATGCAAAATGATGCAATACAATTGGCTGCATCATGTTGTTTAGGTGCTATATCAAATGTAAATCGAACATTACCAATGCCTGAATATATTTGTAAATTTTTATTAACAATAAGTGAATGGTTATTAATACGTAATGAAAATATCATTAATAATGATGAAAATGAACCATTGTATAAACTTTTATTAAATGCAAATGAAATAAAAGGATTACATGAAGACAAAGCTAATGATATAATACCAAAATTAGATAGAGATGTTGGTAAAGTAATTGAATATAGTGTTAAACAATGTTCAAATTATGGTAAAGCATGGGGTATATTAGGTAATTGGTGTTATCGTTGGGGACGTAAAATAGTTGAAGCTCGTACAACAGAAAAAGGTGGCTTACAATCAATTGATATAAATCTAATTAAATCTTTAATACCAGATGCTGATGAATATGATATTGAAAGTATTGTTAATATATTAAATCAACATCAAGTAACAGCCGATGATGAAGAAATTGGCTCCAATTATGTTAGTTCAACTGAATTAATTGTAAGTCAATTACGTTGTATTAAATTTTTAACAAATATTGATAAAAAAATAATTCAATCTATACTTGAAATATGGAGAAAAACTAATAAAAATGTATATGGATATTATGAAATGGCAGCTGATTCATATTTTAAATTTTTAAAATTAACATCAGATATCAATCAACAATCAATAAATAATTTAAATGAAATAAATGGTGATTGTTCAACAGTAACAGCTACATTACGTCTTTTAAGATTAATAGTTAAACATGCTTTAGGTTTACAAGATGTACTTGAAGATGGTTTAAGTACAACACCAACAAGCCCATGGAAAGTTATAATACCACAATTATTTAGCCGTTTAAATCATCATGAACCATATGTTAGAAAACGTGTTTCAGAATTATTATGTCGTGTTGCTAAAGATTCACCACATTTAATTATATTTCCAACTGTTGTTGGTGCTGCACAAGAAATACGTAATGATTTAAATATAAACGATAATTCAACATATATAAATGATGATGATAATAATTTAAATAATAAATTATTAGCATATTGTTTTAATTCATTATTAAATATATTATCAAAACAAACACCAGAAACTGTTAAACATGTTCAATTATTAGTATGTGAATTAAAACGTGTTACATTATTATGGGATGAATTTTGGTTACATTCATTAACACAATTATATAGTGAATATTCAGATATATTTAATTCATTTGAATTAGAAGTACGTAAAGCTGATCAAATAAAATATGAATTATTACAAAAAAAATATTCAATACTTATGAAATATGTTAGTGATGATTTAAGACGTTTATTATTAGTAACATCAAGATTACCAGAAACTAATTATGAAAATAATTTTCAAACAAAATATTCAAATATAATTAAAATTGTTATTGATGGTTTAAGTATGCCATTAAATTTTAATAAACCAAATATTGCATGGCTTAAAATTAAACAATTGTATGTTATGTTTCAACAGAAAATACAAAAAAATGCTCAAACAACACTTAAAATGGCTGATATTAGTCCTATATTAGCCAAAATGAAAAATACAGCTATATCAATGCCAGGTGTTGAAACAAATGATAAAAAACAAATTTATATTAAATCAATTGATAATACTGTTTATATTTTACCAACTAAAACAAAACCAAAAAAATTAGCATTTTTTGGTAATGATGGTAAACAATATACATACCTTTTTAAAGGTTTAGAAGATTTACATTTAGATGAACGTATTATGCAATTTTTATCAATATCAAATTCAATGATATCTAAATCAAATGATTGTAATGGTAATACAACTATATATCGAGCACAACATTATTCAGTTATACCATTAGGATCAAGATCTGGATTAATTAGTTGGGTTGATAATGTAACACCAATATTTGCTATATATAAAAAATGGCAACAACGTGAATCAATTAATCCCAAAAATGAAAAACATTATGAAGTTATGAGACCATCAGAATTATTTTATAGTAAATTAACACCATTATTAAATGAAATTAATTTAAAAACAATCGATAATCGAAAAACATGGCCAATTAATATTTTAAGAAAAGTTCTCGATGAATTAAAAAATGAAACACCTAAAGATTTATTAGCTAAAGAATTTTGGTGTATAAGTAAAAATTCAGCTGATTGGCGTAAAACAATACGTACATATACAATATCTGTAGCTGTTATGTCAACAATTGGTTATATAATTGGTTTGGGTGACCGCCATTTAGATAATGTTTTAGTCAAATTAACAACTGGTGAAATTGTTCATATTGATTATAATGTATGCTTCGAAAAAGGAAAAACATTACGTGTACCAGAAAAAGTACCTTTCAGGATGACACCAAATTTTGAGGATGCATTAGGAATTACCGGAATTGAAGTGAGTAGTTTTATTTTCATATATTTAACGAAAAATTAAATTTTAATATGAATATTTCTTTATTTGATTGTTGTGCAATTTTTTTTGGGACACAACTTTTTTTTATTTACTTTTTATTATCTTGAATTTAAGTTTTTAACAGTTTTCAAAGGTTTTGGTTAACTAAAATTTTTATTACTACATTTGAGATTTTCAAAAAATACTATAAATAAATTATGTTAAGAACTTGAGCCTGCGTAGATTGCTAGATAAGTTTCAGAATTTGCAAGTCTACTTATAAATTTACTAAGTAGAGATTTGTTTCGAAAAATTTTAATTTTTATTTGCAATTACAATTTACACACTGAAATGTATTTTGACACATAACAGGATGGATACTTTATTAAGCAAAAAAACTGATTTGTAAATTAAGTCAAGAACGGTATGATTGTTTTGTTTCGGGATGCGGTTTGGTGACAAACGTCAAAACCGTGAAAATTGATTGCTGATTATATTTGTCACATAATTGTGCAATTGAGATTATTAATGATAATTTAACCTTTGGTTATATTTGGATTAAATGCAAATCTATTCTTACAAAATTTGTTGACAAGCTGTCAAATTAAAGTATTACATATAAAATTTTTTTTTTAGTTTTGAATTCAATATCTTTCGTTCTTGAGAAATTTTGGTTGAAATTAAAATGTCGAAAAATAATCAAGAGCTGTAATTGAAAATTTTATAATGTTATTTAGGATTGTATATTTATTACACAATTAATTTTGCACGAATTGCCATAATGATTTTTCCAGAAGGAAAGGCTGCCAAACCGAACAAACCAATTTTTGTCAAAGTCAGCTACATATATGTTTTAAGATTTTGAAATGTAAAAGATACATATGTTTTTATCAGATGACATAACCGACTACAATTAAAGTTGACCCCCAAAAACAAACAAACGAAATTAATATGATTTTTAATGAAAAATTAGAGGTTATTCTTTCAAAATAATAAGTCTTACATTTGCCCTATATCGTATTAACGGAATAAATATCAAAATAAACAGAGAGATTAAATTTTTCGGCGTAATACTTAACAGCAAGCTGTCCTTGAACGCTTTTTTGACATTACCTCTAACATCATGAGCAAGATATGTACTTAAATCTTTCTATGAAAGTCAAACAATTCTAAGAAGGTGTTGATGACTGAAGCCGCAAATGGTAATGTGACTGCACCAAAACGTTATTAAGGCTACTATTAATAAAAGGGATAATGATTTAATAGTTAAAAGTGGAAGAAAAATCTATTCGGGTATTTTCATCAAAAATGCAAGGTCTCTAGTTTGCGTGTGCGTAACGGGGGCTCTAAGAAAAAGCCCTAATTCTGGAGAAAATATCATGCCTTTTTCCATTGCTTGCCTGTTTAAAAGAAATGGAACAGCAAAATGAGGCAAACCCGATAACATGAAGGACTATTGGCATTCTATGACAACTTCGAAACTTGCTCACGTTTTATTATGAACAATCCACATAAACAAAGCAATAAACACTTTCTAAGCCAAAACTGTCGCAATTGAGGACTGTTCGACTCATTTTATCAAAAGACGTTCTCGAAGGGGCTTAAAAATACATTGTTTGAGATAACCAAATTTCTCAGAAGTTTAATCGATTAATTTTAATTAATGAATGGAATCTAGGATTAAAGAAATCCGGTAAAATTTACATATACAATATAGCTTTTATTTTTATATTCAAATATTGATAGTTTCGAAAAAATGACAATACAAAGCTCAGTTATATTTTATTTTTCCTAATGACTAGTATTAATGATATATTATCATAATAAAAACTTAATTTTATCATAAATATTTATGTATTTAAATGTTTAAATTTAAAAATGAAAAAATGACTTAGATCAGAAATATCACAGTGAAAATTGAATACTGAAAATGAAATAATTATTTAAACCATTTGACTATTTAAATTAGTTAAACTGCTAACTAGAAGAGCTCCTTTTGGTATACAAACATCTAATACTGTTTGAGCTTTTATTTTATATCCTTCAACAATTCCTATTGTTCCACATCCATAAATTCTTTTATTTCGTTCGTTAATATTCTCAAAACGATTTAATATATTGATTGAATCTATATCGTTAAAATTTTTCAAATCCAATCTTAGAGTATCTAAATTTTTATTTTGATAATATCTATTTAGATTGCCTGTTATATTTTTTTCAGTATCTAATAAATTATCTTTTAATTTATCATCAATTAATACTGTTGTAATATCAGCTGGAGATGATGTGGAATGTGCTATTAGAACAGGTCTTCCATTTCCATAAATTAATGATGAAGATATTTTATACTTTTCTATATCATTTGTATCAACTAATAAATTATTTTCATAACAAATATCAAAATCTTCAGATACTATCACTTTTGGTTGAGGGCTTCCTGGTAATGAACTTTTAATTGTATCCTGATGTTGTATTGTTGAACATTTACGTTGATTATTTGATCTAGTGCTATATTGACTAAAATCTATATAGTCAGGACTTTTACAGCGTAATAATTGTGTAAACGCTTGCCGAAAGCTAGCATTTTTCCAAGCATAAATAATTGGATTCATTCCAGAATTAGCCATAGCTAAATAAAAGACTGCTTTATACCAAAATGGTGAACTATATTCAACTATATTGAATAATTGTGCACATGCAACAATAATATATGGTAGCCAGCAAATTGAAAAACATCCAAGAATAAATAGAACCACCTGTAAAATAAAGAAAATAATTCAGTATTAAATTTTATGAAATTATTAGGGAAATTTGTTTTAAAAAAAACTATTTTTCTTGATTGAGACCTTCAGTTAATTTATCTAAGTATGCGAAATTTTAAAAATATTATTTATTTAAACTTCTTAAATATTATTTTCTGGTTTTGATAGTTTGGCTATTGTAATTTGACAATTTTCCTAATTTATGCGATCATGACTTTAAATATTAAGTGAAAGCCAACACTGCAATTTTAAAAGTAAACGTTTTAAATTGATTTGAATATTTTTTGGGACTTTGTCCTTACTAAATTTTGTGGTTTTTATAATGTCAATGCAATTTACGTATTTATCTCATTTTGAATTTGTATTTTTCAAATTTTCATAGATTAAAGCATAGAATATTTAGGATCCAAGAACTGATCACTGTTTACCTGCTAATAGCATTGCTTTTGAATAGAGTTTTAATTTCATAAATGACAAAATATATTTATTTTTAGCTGGCTTTGTATAGCCAGCAACTGTTTAACACCAGAAATCATAGTTTGAACCATAATTAATGCTTTTGAGTTTGATGTTTTTCTTGGTTAACAGAATTATCTGTGTTTTCAATAATTCAAATTCCATTCAAATGCCATTCATCTCACTTCACATAGGTAGCTCAACTTTTATACTTTAAAAAAGGCAAACTTTTAAACAACCAAATATATTTGTTAAGACTCGATAGATTTATCACTTTAACCAAAATTAAATTATCAAAAACTGTTGAGCGGTTCAAAACGATGTTTTTGTCTACTACAAAGTTATAATTATAAAAATGTGTTTACACTCACAAAATATTATCCTTTGCTCCATATATTAAAAAAAATTGTTTTTGTTGAGCTTTAGTTTTTCGGAGATTAATAATCTTCATTTTCACCCCCTCAAAAGATTTGTCTTGTTTTGCTAAATTCATATCATTAAAGATTGCATTAGAAGTCCTTAAAAGAACTTGATTGTTAGTCGCGATGGTTAAAGATTTATGCAATAATTTAAATGCTACTTTTAGAATAAGCAATATGTCTGACACGATGTTAAGGGCACAAACCGTTGATATTTTTGAAAAGTTTCTAGATATTTTTTTATACAAACAGATATTGATATAAATAACATTAATGTTTCACGCATACCTTTTTTGAATTTTTTATAAAGCATATAAATTAATTGACTATCAGCCAATGGTCAAGTCATATTTTATTTGGTGATTACATTTATGGATAGTTAAATTGCATAATTTTGTTGCTTTACGTTAACCATTTTCAAATATAATAATTTATAGCAAAACAATTATATTATCTTAAAATACAAAAAGGACATTTTTATTTTCATTGTATTAAATGGAAAATTTTCAAATTTAAAACAAAAAAATATGACATTAATTGATATATACATTTAAAATAATAACATTATTGTTTATTGGTCTATTTCATTTGAGAGGATGTACATCGAACCTAACACGCGTGATCCTATCAAAAGCAATAATCAGAGGTCAAAATATTGAAACAAAATTGTTAATTGATCACTGAACTTTTTATAATCTATTAACAAGTATTAATCAGAAAACTAACAAAATATTCTAATAAAATTATTTGCCTTTTTATAAAATAAATATGGCGCACACTTATTTATCTCATTCCAGTCCAGTATTTAATGAGTGAAGTAAAATTTTTGGATAATATAAAATCTTGTTGTTATGATCTAATTAATTATAGTTCGTTCTATCATAAATAGTATTAAATTTCTAATTAGCTTGTTATGAAGGATAAACAAAGTATGTATTTCTTATAAACTATATCTGGAATATATGTATCTAAAAAGGATAATATATTTTTCATGGAAAAATAATATAATATAGTTAGAAGAATATCTAGTATTATGAAAAAATCTTAAGATTAACGTTAATCTTGAATTTTTAGTTAAATTTTAATTTCAAGTTAAAAAATAGTTGAGCTAGAAAAGATTTAAGTTTTTATTTATGATAAAAAACATCATTGCACGTTATTAAAAGAAGAAAAAAAAGAAGCAATGAAAAATTATGTCATTTACAAAAAAATCATTTTAATGATGAAAAACTTGAAGATTAAAATAAATTTTTCTTGTTTATGTTTCTTTTTACATTTTATAAAATTTCAGTTCCTGAAATTTGACTAATGCATCGTCGTGTGTCAGCAAATAGAAAATCTTCCACCGAAAAGTTCTGCATATTATGACGACTTGTGTGTTACCACGCATTGGGCAATAAATTTAATATTCTCTCAGTAAAATGAAAAGTCTATATATAAACGCAATTCAATAGATAGTAATATTCAGTTCAAATTTTATCTTAACACTTTGCTGACCGGTGACGTGTTAACTTTTATCCACTCATTATCTGATAATATAGTTTCGTCTATCGAAAAAGTAGAAAGTGGTATAAAAAATTCAAAATTTACTATAAAAAAGTCACAATATAAACTAATATACAAAAAAATTCTACTAATAGTAACGAGGGAATTGATTTCTGTACATTCAAATGAATGCATTACCTGGCATTTCTTCTCATATTTCTAAAAAAGCTCTTTATAAAGATCGACCTTCTAGGCTTTCAAAAAAACTTAGCAACCACGTTTTATCATATCAATAAAAATTATTAAAATTTATATAAAAAATATATCCAAAGTTTAATTTCATTTCATTCAGTATAAATAAAATTTATTGAAGTTTATTTAGAACATTTTACTTTCATATTCAATTACAAAAATTGCCGGTAATATACCCATTCTCCATTGAGACTTGTACAGTGTATTAGCCTCCCGTAAAAAAAAAAGTTTTTCCATTGGAAATAATCTGTATTAGGGAAGTTTAGGGAAATTTGATAACAAATTTAAAAAAAAGTGTCATTAAAGTAAACATTCAAACATTGAATCTATGAAAAGACACAAAATAATTTCAGTGTGCTTACAGCTAAAACTTCTAGATATTATAATTAAAATAATCTGAAAGATAGATCATTTATTTTACATTTCTCCATAAAAAATCTCCTTCCGTGCATTGTAATAATGTGTATAAGCGTCAATGGTGAATGGGTATGGCATGACATATTTTCTGTGTAAAATTGCCGGTCAGCAAAGTGTTAAGATCTTAAAAATAATAAAGAAAAATATTCTTAAACGAAAAAAATTAAATTCATGCAAATTTATGATTAAAAAGTCAGAAAATTCCTTTTTGCTCCCATTTCATAAATGTCATATCTTCAAAAAGGATATAAAAAAAATATATTTTAATAAAAGTCAACTTCTTTTTTTGAGTATGTTCGAATAATTGAGACAGAGTTAAACGCATTGCTTTTATAGAAATTTTCAAAATGGTTTTGTTTTTTATCACAAAGAAAAACAAGGTAACCACTATCAAATTCAGCGACTCACAATAGGTCTAGAAAATACCCTTTTTAGATATAAATAATGAATCAGTTTTCTGTGGATTAATGTTTATATATGGTGGAATAGTAGAATTTGTTGACTGTATGGTATAATAGGCCTCCATTTTTCCCTAATAATTTGTCCGGTTGGTTTGCCCAAAAGGAAAATCCATTAATTTTGGTTAAATATTCTAAATATAATTAATTACAAAAAGAAAAATTCACTTGCTATTATCACGATTTGAGCGATAACGTAATTTTCTATATTCTATAAATAATTTAATTATAATTTACTTAAGTTGTGTACCATTACAGCCAGTTCTATGTGTTTTACAAATCAGTAAAAATAATTTACCTGTATTGATTTCCAATCAGAAGGTGTCTCATGTAGTCCAGTAAATGATGAACGTAATTGTTTTGCATGCTTTGATGCTTCACGCCATATTCGCCAATAAACAATTAACATACAAATCCAAATCATACCAAAACCAGGGGTTATGACCCCAGCCATATACCAACGTGGTAATATTTCAACAAATTCACATTCTTTTGCTGTCTTCCAGTTATTCCAAAACATTGGTATTAATGCGATTATTGCCCCAAGGAACCATCCAGAACTGAGTAGAATAAGTGCAATCTTTTTTGTAATATATCTAAAAGAAAAGAAATCTAATAAATATTTTATTGTTTTTATTATTTAATAACAAGAGAAAAATCAATATATATATACATATATATATATATATTTAAAAGAAAGACAAAAGCTACATTCCTCTTAGTAAACTTATCTACGTATTTAACTTTTTTTCTTTTCTCTTTTGAATTTTTTATCATCGAAAACAAATGTTTAATAAAAGCAGTGCAAGAAAATTACTAATTGGAAAAGATTATTGTTAACATTATCAAATAAGATTTTTATACTCCTCTTATGTATAAAAATTTTTATGAACACTTCAATATTTTTATTCTTGTTATATGCTATGTAGTTATATGAGAGAAATTGGAAAAAGGTGAACGAAAGTGTAAGTGTCCTTCCTGAAAATGATATTTACTTTAGCATTACTACTAGGGTCAAGCTTTCTCGTTTTGTTGTTTTTTAGTTTAGTTTTTTTTTTTATTTTTTCTGCCCAAGAATTTCTTGTCTGCGAATTTAAGTTTTATGATCTCACAGAATGTTTCAAAATATTAAAAATTTACATTGGACTAGACTTGAATTGTGGGCAGTTAAAAAGCAATAACATCCTGAGGGCAAAACTCTCTCTTTTTGATAAGTTTTGAATTATTTAAATATTAAAAATTTATCCCTAAGGGTATTGAAAGTTTAGTTTGTTAGAATTCATTGAGTTCTTTTACATATTATCTTAAGTGATTCAAATCCTTTGAAGAACAATTTCTCTTGATATATAAGAAGTTTTTTTAGATAGTTTTTTTTTAATATTTCAGTGGTTTAACCTTCAGGACATATTTTAGAAAAATTGATTGAAAGGAATAATTTGATTTATATAAATTTTTAAATAAAAAGCTATTTTGCTTTGGAACTTGTTTTGTATTTGAAAAAAACAAATTCAGTTATTTTTATTTTTATTATTTAATTTTTCTAAATCAAAAGCTACAAAAATTTATTTAGAAGAATAATTTATATTTTTTGTTTATTTAGTAACTAACTAAAAAAAAGGATAGTTTATATAAGCACACAGATAATTTTTTAATTAAATAATTTTCTTTGAATAAAAAAATTTTTAACTTTTTGATTGAATAATTTTAACTAATTATTTCCTATAATTCAGCAACTTATAGACAAAAAGTTTTCAATTTTTCATTTATATATTTCGAAAGTTATTAAAATGAAAAAGTTTTCAAAATGTCGAAATTGATTATCAATTTATACGTAAAAGTATATTTCAATTCCTCAAGTTTCTTTTTATCGTTAAATATTAATATTTCTAGAGATTGATTTTATTAAACTTTTTGATTGACATTTAATGATTTTTGCACTGTTTTGATTTAAAAGAGTAATCCATTATATAATAAAATAGAAATAGAAAGTTTTTATAATTTAATAGTTTAATAGAAAGTTTTGTGCTACGGTTTTCACATGACAAATAAGTTTTCTTCTAGACTCTTATCATTTCAAATTAGTAGTCCACTATTTATTTATATCTTTTGCAAGTCTAACTGCCTAAAGATCTAAATTTTTGCAAGTATACTTGATATAAGAAATATTAACACAAAAATTTGTTTTAGTTTAGTTTAGGTATTGGATTAAAGAATTATATTTTGGCCTATGAAGAGTTTTAAACTCCATTTATGAGCATGAATTCCTTAAAATTTCAAATTTTTAATGTATTTTTGGGTACCTCGATATTTTATAAAAATATAAAGTTGCTTGATTAGGGTGACTGGTTAAACGGTTAAGCGTGTTTGTCATGTATACACGTCAAACGAAATCTCTATTACGGTGCGTTCGGCGTGTTTAATCGTGACTATGAAAACTATTTTATTGTTGTTTGAGACTTATGAAGTTTATAATAACAACTTTTGCAGAAATAAAAAGTTAAGTTTCTCTTAAATAAAAATGTAGTTCTTTGTTTTTCATAAAATTTGGAATAGGATCATTTTGCCCTTCGTTTGTGGTGTATACACATTTTCACTTGAATTTATTTCCATACACTTTGAGGGGTTTTTAAATTAAAATTCGCTCAATGAAATTTTCGAGCTTTAATCTAAGCAAAACTTATAATTTCGCTTCATCAATTCTTGAAGTTGAAATTATGTTTCTATAAAATAATTAAAAATAAAAAATATAAATTAAAAACATTCTTTTAAAATTTAAGCTGCCTAAAAAGGAAAAATAAAATTATACTTTTTATTAAGTTATGGGAAACATTTTGAAATATTTAAAAATAAAATCATGGTGATCTTCTGGCTGCATGCAATTTTTTATTAATTGAAACCAATTGTGATCATACTTTTCAATCTATATTCTTTTATTGACTGTAATACATCTCGTCATTCTTTTATTTTTAAATATTTCTAACTGCTTCGCATGATATTTTTCAAATATTTTTTAATTAATTTCTTTTTGCCTTGTTAAAACATCAAAAACCATAAAAGTATATTTTTGTTATATTCATATTTTAATTATAAATTAAATAAAACTGTATTGACTTTAAACGTGCAAACACAATGCACGGGGAAACACGGTTACGGTTTCATTCAGAATTACAAAATTCAGCTGTGACAATAAAGCAGAATTCTGTTTGCACCTTAGGCTAGGCGGACCTACTTCTTTTCTTTCCACTATTCTATTTTTATTCGAAATCCTTTTTATCATGTTTAATATATAACTCTTATTTTTATTTTTCTCTATCCTGTGTTAATTTATTAATTCACAGCACTTCTTTGGCTTTTGTATTTTATATTTAATCCTCGTTTATTTTTAACAAAGTTCCTTCTTTTTTTTGTACAATATATTCACGCTTTTTCCAAAACACTTCTTGTTTTTTTGCTACAAAACATGAGCAGTATTATTAGATAATAGTAAACATACTTAATGAATCGTGTAACAATTACTTCCGCTGTCTTCATTCTATTTTTTCGTAACCAAGCAAATAATTTTGCTCATGTTACCAGGCTACAAAGACTACAATTTACCTATATTATTACCACGCATTTGACAAATAAGATGTAGCTTACAAAAGGGATTTAAATCAAATTCTAAAATAATCGAAAAATCATGTCTATATTATTTTTTTAAAAAAATTCACAAATCATATTTTTATGGTATAGGGTAAAAAGAAACATGAAAAACAATATAAAAAAATTGTTTACTTAATTTTCAAGTAAATCTTTTGAGAAGATAATTCCTTTTAAGTAACAAAATTCCATGACATTATAAAAAATTTATCATATTAAGGCTTTAGTTTCTAAGAAGTTTTTTCTTTAAAAAATTTTTTAAAGATGTACTCGGAACATTTATTTGAAAATAATTTAATTAATTTTGTTAGAAATTCGCAAAATAAATAATAAAAATTTTTTAACGGAAAATCTACTATTAATGCCCTTGAGATTCTAAAAGCCTCAGTAAATATTTTCAAAGTTTATTCAACGTTTGGACGCTCCTCCTTAATTAGCTCTTTAGCATACATGAAAAATATATTAGATTTCCTAGATTCTATTCTAGATATTAATGAGTTCTTGGAAGATTATACTTTGTATGTTAGTCAATTAGGATTAGAGAATTTAAATATTAGTTGACTACCTCTATTCTAATTTGATTAAAAAAACTTAAAATGTATTTCTATAATCTTATTAAATATTATGCGTACATTGAAAATCTATGCAACTCTATATTAAATGCACATATTCAAATCATGATATTTAAAAATTTTCAACTTTAATCTGATTTAGTTATCATTTACAATATTTTAATTAATTTTAGTTTAGGGCTTGTGTTCGGTTCAATGTTTATGTGACAGTCTTTTTAATTTATTGAACTGTAATTAGTGTTTTTAAATTGAGAAACGTGTGCCAAGTTCGATGTACAACCTACGGTCAAGGAAAATATTTTTTTGTTAAATATTTCTGGCTTTTAAAAATATTTGTTTTCTTTTTAAACAAGAAATTTATAGCGCAAAAACTTTTATGTAATTTTTGCTAACAAATTGAATTAGAAATTAATTATAGGGTTAATTTAGGAATATAGCAGGATATTATTAAGATTTATGAAAAATACTTTAGTATAGCTAAAAAGTGTTTTTTTTTTGTAGTCTTTGATTTTATTATTTTCATTTCATTTAGAATTTACATTTGAAATGACATATCAGCCATAAGAACTGAGGTGGACATTTAGTTCCTGTGCTTTGGAGTGTTCACGTTATTTTACTTACTTGAAAAAATATGGCTTATGGTTACTTTTGCCATATTTAATAAGTAGAAGACACTAATGACTAATCGCTCTTCGTAAATTCTAAAAAAAATACTAAAAGGAAATAAATTTTTGTAAAACGAAGAAATTTTTAGGCTCGATGTGGGTTAGATTTAGTGAAGGAAATAGATATTAAAGCAACTAGAAGATCAAATCGTGTAATTTAACAACTTGTGACATTTTCTATAACTTTCTACAACTTTTTCTTCCTCATTTGGGGTCGTTTTAGCGATTTATTATTTCAATTGATCTATAAATAAATAAATTCTTCAATTGAAAAAATACAATAAGTCCATAATTTTGCCAGCTAGCTCTTGCGATTTGGATCGCTTTAAATGCATTTTATTGATTGCTATAAACACAGATAACTGCCAAATTAATTTGGGGATATACTGGTCATATCATGTTTTACTCATTTTCACATACTGAAGCAAAAATTCTTTTAAATGAGCCTAAATGCTCTGAATTATTGGTAGGTTGTTTTTTTATTCAACTGTAATTTAACTTGTCGTCCACCACAAAAACAAATTTAAATGCAGAAGAGTAAATATATCTTTAGAGTTTAATCTATTTTGTTAAAAATTCCCTTTACTGATCAGCAACAATTATTTCTTGCATTTTTATTTTATAATCAAACGTACTATATTTGAGCAACCAGAGTGTTTAGCATTATTGGTGTTTGCATGGCTACGTTTTAAGTCAGCAACCAATAGCCCAAAATTGCTTTTGATAGAGTCAGGGTATGGTAACATTTATTAAGCGGACGTTATTCTCTTCAATTACCAAATGAATACACGAAGCTACTTTGAATCCATTGATTTGAAAATAGAAAAACAAGTATCACTTAAACAAGTGTAAATTTTGAAATTTTGAACGTTAAATTGTCATTGAATTTTGACAATTATCGTTTGAAATTTGATACTTTTCAAAAGTTATATGGATTCAATAAAGATTTACTGAATATTTATTTATTTGTAAACAAAAAAATCAAAATGTATTTTAGCAAAAAACTCACATGGAAAGGATTTCAAGTGATTAAAAATAAATACTTTTTGGGGGTAAAATATTAAAATATTTACTTTTATTAAAAATTTTTTGTTTATATTTTACATGTGGAATTTTCACCTTGAACATAAGATATTTGTACATCGAACCTGACACGGGTTTTGGAAATCAAAAATATTATTATAGGTCAAAAAAATTGGTAAGACCATCAATAGGCTGGTGAACTAAATACAATATGCAATCTATTGTTAATTAAACTTTTGTAATCGACAAACAATCTGATTAATAAAAATTAAGTGCTTAGAGGGTTCTTGTACCTGCCTGTACATATATCCTTAACACAAGCCATAAACTAATTAATAATACCGACCATATTTGGGGCTAATAAACCCTTTTTAATTATTATTTGATTAATTATGGTTCCTTATTTAGTATTGATGTCGCAGTTTTATATATGAAATCGTAAATGATTTAATTAAATCTTTTAATATAGTTTGTTTTGTTTTTAAATTAAAACAAAAACAGCGTATTTTTAGAAACTTTAAATAATTTTTTTGCACGACAAAATCGAATACTAGGAAAAATTCAGGTTTTTTTTATCCAAAATTACGCATTTTTAAGTTTGTAATAATTATTAAAATGTGAGCATAAAATAGTGTTTCAAGCCTACATGGATTATTACATAAAGAAAACTCCTGTTTCTGTTCTTCTCGTATAGCTCAAAGCAAAATATAATCTCAACAGCAAGACTTAATCAGAATTTTGGGCTCTCAGCTTTTTCTATTGTATTTAGCTCTATACCAAGGTTAATTATTACCTTTGGTTTTTAAATCTTCACAATTCGCTCTGCCGATAACTCAATTTTTTCCTTCACAATTTTTTTTATTACTGAGCCAGTAATTTGTTTAAGTATGTCTTTAATATTACCAATATCTTTTCTTTCTGGCATTCAGATCGTTGTCTTTTTTTGAGCCAATCACTGCCGAAAGCCTTGTTATGTGGTACAAGTTATTATTTGTGTACACGCTGAAAATTGCTACAATAAGGACCATGGCCTTTCTGTTTAAAATCTTTTTCCGTTTAATTTTTTCCTCAATGTTTGTTGGCATCAGTTTTTAAGAAATTTTATGCAAAAATTTTCTGTTTTCTAACTCTCTCCATTAAGGTAAAGATTCATCATTCGTAATTTGGTCATTTGGTGATCGAAAAGACATTAATTTAGGTCCAAAAAAATTTTTTTCCTATAAACACCATTAATTTTTGTAAAGCTCCTAACACGCTGTAGTCATTTAACTTAAATTTAATCCTAGTCTAATATAAGGAAATTCTGTTTCCCAATTGTGATTCAGATTTTTGTTTTACTTAAGAAATTTCTTCATTTTTTCATTCAAGGAACCTTTTATTTTGAAAGCTGGGTAAGCCTACTTAAGGCGGGTAAATACGGTCCGAGAGATTATCAGAGTAAATGCATTATGGACATTTTGAATTTATTTGGATATTTCACGAAAATTTCTCAGTCATTTTTGGGGGACGATTAAAAACAGCCAAGGACAACGCTGTTGACAGTGACATCCTGAATAATGTCAAAACGCCTAAAATAGATCTTAGCGGGCTATATATACCGCTTAATGTGTTTGAAGCAATTTCTACAATTCATATAAAAAAAAAACCTGTCCTGTCTTTTTTCGTATTTGCCATCTCAATTTTTTTGAGGAAATTCATATTGAAAAATATTTATTATCACATTTAAAATAACTTCCTGGTCGCATGATATTAGTTTGCAATTCTGATAACCAAAAAGAGAAATTATACGACCAATAAATGACTCGTTCAGTAATTCTTTCTTACCTTGTATTTGGCGTTTTTGCATTTTAGGTAAAAATCAAGCTTAAATATCATGTTAGAACTTAAATTCATCAAAATATTTTTATAACATTGTTCGAAAACAAAAACATATCAGTTTTCACGCTGTCTCCACTACTCCACAACGTCTTACATCAATTTTTGGACATCTTTTTTCACTCACAATTTTTTGTGTTCATGTTCATGTGTTCATTTTAAAATAACTAAAAAATAAAAAATGGCTGCATATAAAATTAATTTAACTTATTGTTAGACATTCCAAGAGTCATTTAGAATTTGTCAATGAAAATGCTAAAGATTCAAAATAGACTAAAAATATTTCTTTTGAAATTTTTCCTTAAGTGATTATTACATTGTCTGAATTTGTCTTTGCGCTTTTATTAAACCTTTATTTCCAATTATTAATTTTTTATCTTGAAATTCATTTACATTTATATATTTAATTGATTTTAATTTGGCAATACTTCAATTCCTTAACACCCAGTCAAATATTAAAGACAAAATGATATATTATAATAACTTAAAACCTTCTTTTCCGGAAATTTTTCGTCATACATATACTGTTTAATATCATCAATGACTTCATAATGTTTTTCTATACTTAAAATTTAAACTTATTTTTAGTATTAAGATATCACATGTTATACCTTATATCTATTAACATTTTAAAACAGAAATTACGTTTAACTAAACCAGCATAATTTATTTACGTGGTTTTTCATTAATTGAATTGTTCCTATTACGTCAGAATTTCTATTTTATTGCCAACAAAATATTTATATAAAAATAAATATTTATAAACAAATCATATTACTCACCTACTATAATGTAATGGATAGACAACGGCTATATATCGATCTACAGCAATTGCAATTAGATTCCATATAGATACACTACATGCAAATATTATTAAAAAGAATCTAAGTAGACACCATCCTTGATATTGTCCCAATTCTGAACCAATATAAAATGCTAAATGATATGGTAATGTAAAACCGACTACCATATCAGATATAGCAAGTGATAAAACAAACATATTTGATATAACTGAACGTAATCTACGGCTAAAACGTACTGCTAATATTGTTAAAATATTACCACAAATAATAAACACTAAAAGGATACCATCAACAACAGCCCAAAAGGCAATACTTGATTCCATTGATTTTGTTTGATTGGAAATTCGATTAAAAGTATTGTCAATTGCGATAATATTTGCATCCTCATCTCTCTCGTAATAATCCATATAATTAGTACCCATATTTATTCTGTTTGTTTGTTTGTTTGTTTGTTGGTTCTGTTATATCATGAAAGAGTTCATTAATAATTTAAAATACCATACACAATTCTAACAACATTGAAAAATCATTATTATTCTTTGCTTTGGCTTTCCAATTGGCTAATTCCAATGAGAATATAAAAATTATGAATGTCAGAGTTTTATTTGTTACAAATAAATGAATTCACTTTCTCTCTGATGACTTTTCTATTAAAATATTAACTATCAGATCCTGGTTTTTATAAATATTGTTTGTACATATTTTTAATTAAATTCTTTTTCTGTTTCCTTTTTTAATGATCCAAATTCGTCTTATGTTAACATTCAATAACTGAAAGTAAAAAAAGAAGATAAGAAATGATTTATAATTGAAAAATAGAAAATAAATTAAATTTTATCATATTATAAAAGTAAGAACACTGGAAAAATTAAAAATTATATTTGTAGTGGCCTCCAGGCGTCAGACTATTCTATAAGACCTGGTGGGCTATGCAAAGATGAATATCTATATTTACGATGTATGTCTTTATTATTTTTAGAAAAATAATCGCAATTATTGGTGCAGATGTTAGCTTTTATGAATATATATATAGTATGAATATCAAGAATGTACTTGTCATGGAATTTATTATGATATCGAAATAATTATTTTTATAAGAATAAACGATGAAAATGTGCATTAAAATAACAAAAAACCCTTAACAAGAAGAACGAAAAACTATTAAGTATAATGTATTTAATTTTAGATTTATATCTCAGTCAATTTTCTTTTTTTATCCTATTATCTCCATCATTTATATTAACCTACTTTTGTTTTAATCATTTTTTTGTTCTTTATTGAACAATTACTAACAAATGAAATGAGTACAATATGAAAACTCTTTTCTTGTTTATAACAAGGATCTCATTATTTTTATATGTTAAGCTCCTGGTTTTAGGTATTGCGTTATATTTTTTTCCCTTATGAATTGTGTCATCATATAAATTGTATAAGACCACAACGAAAAAAAAAGAGAAAAGTTGCTATCTTTTATACACAAAATCTTGATTCACTATATCTGAGATGTTTCTATGTTTTTAAGTATCTGCTTTATTTACTACTAGTACTACATTTAATCATTATTTGCTCTATAAGAATGTTATATTATTGTAAAATATAGGCTTAATACCATGAATAAGTTATCTATTACATATTGGTTAGCCTTGGTTAAGGGATATTATATTAGCAACCCTGAAATAATTTTGTTTTTAAATTAAGCTAATGTAATTTGTCTTCTACAGGGATGTTTCTTATGGGTGGCTTTTAATCTTCTTAGCTAAGTAATATAGAATGTCTTGTTTCAATTTTTTTTAGGTCATGCTAGAACTTTAGAATTGCATATACATATATTTATTATTATTGTTTTTCTATTCAGAGAGATAAAGTTTCTCAAAAGTTTTTCTTAAATAACGATCTGTTGAAAAAATATTGCACACTTTAAATCATTGCCATAAGAAGAATCAAGGTCATGACAAAAGCAAAAATTTAAACATTAACTATTAATGGTGTCTAAAATTTTTTTTTAAGGATTTTTTAGTTTAACAAACTTTCTGTGTCCTAGTAAAAAAAAAAACAATGAATAACAACGAAGTAAGGATAGTATGGATATAGCATCATTGAAAGAGAGCTACTTTTAAGACATAATGTCTATTTATTCTTGGAAAACATTCATAGATTTTCTTAGTAAAGGTAACCCAAATCCAAAACTCTAGCTACTTTATGCTTTCCCATCATGTCAGCCGTTTGCATATTTTCAAAACCTTTGCCGTCAATTCCATTTGATATAGTTATAATTGCAAGATACAAAGCAAATTTTTTTTACTAAGAGACTCACGCTTTTGACCAATGATGACAAAATTGTTTTCCAACAAGATTTTAAGGTTGATTGGGTCAACTGTTTGCAGGCAAAGGCATATTTTTATTGTGTTAGAATTTTTTCTAAAATTTAAACTCACTCGAGAAAAATAATATATTATAGCAGCATTAAAATCTTAACGGAAAAGATTGAAGGATATAATCTAAAAGTAGATTTAATGAAATTTGTTCAGTTGCTAACAATATACATGTTAAAAAACTAGGTTACATTTTATTTCACCTATTTCAAAATGATTATCTTTTTCCTTAGCAGTATATAGTTAAAAGTTGCTATAATTATGTTTGATTCACAAAAATTTAGATAACGGAAAAATAAACAATTACTGCAATGAAAAACGCGATCTTGAATCATCACATTCGAAAAAATCAATAAATTTTTCTACATAAACAAAGAGACTTTTTTAACATATTTTTATATAATAAATCAAAATTTTTGTTTTTATTTTTATTTATTGTGATTTTTCCTTTCGAAATTATAACTTTTGTCAATATTAAAATATTTTATATTCAATCCGACATACAAGCTGCACTTTAACTAAAGAATCCTTCTCAGTTTCACTCAAGTAATCAATTATTCTTGGATTATTATTAATTGATGAGCTTGTCTTTTTTTTACGGTAAATATTCTATGATTCTTTTCAATTTTTTGTTATTTAATTTTCTTTTTAATCAATTTTTGTTTTTAAATATTTATATTCTATTGCTAATGATTTTTTTTGCGTTATACGTTTTCCTGTTGCAGTAGTGTCTAATATTACAATTTAAGTTTTGTAAATAATATTTAGCACTGTTTGTTTGTTTGTTTTTTCTTAAAAAAAGTTTAATTTTATTTGTTTTCAATAGAATTAAAGAAAACAGTACTACATATATGTGAGGCTTGGTGTATCTCAATTTTTTTGATTCTAAAAATTTAGGCAATGCTCTGTGAGTAAGATTCTTATGGATGAGGTAGGAAAAACAGATTTTCGCTTTCAATTACAGAAACGCAATAAAGTAAAGATGAAAAGAAACATCTCTTTCTACCATTTAAAATTCACTGCCAAATATATCTCAAGATCAATTACTCTTTCTTAAAACTTAGACTTTGGGTGATAGATGGATCCAAGTTTCTGGGAAAAGCAAAAGATATAATGTTCAGCAATAACCAAATTATTATAGTACGTAAAAAAATTCCCTGCGATAGTTTTATAAGACAATGAAAGAAATTAAGCTCGTCACTTTTATGTATCAAAAAATCTTTCCGCAATAATTTCCAGGAGTAAATGTAATTTTTTCAGGTATTCAATAATAGTTTTATTGAGCTAAAATTGATCTAATATTTTCAAGACCTTTTCACATTAAACTTATTTAATATCGAAATTCTAATAAATACAAAATGTGCTCAGGGACCTTATAAAACTGGATATTTAATGATTTGTGTTATTTTTGAATGTTGTTAGAGCAGAGCGTAAGTGAAACTTTGGAATAAATAAATGCATTCTCAATAAACGATATCTAAAATTAAGATATATTCTGCATGTGACAAATAATATTTAATTAAGGGACATCAATTTTATGTGGGATTTTGAAAAATTAGTATAAAATAGACTACAGATTTTTTTTTTAAATGGCATACTTTAAATTGATAGAATTTTAAGCTCACTGATTGATGACTTACTGTGTAAAATTCTAGTACTTATTTTTTTCTTTTTAGAGTTTTTATCCCTGAAGAATTTTTACTATATAAAAGTCTGCTCTAATGATTTGCACAAAATTTATTATGAATAATTTTGTTTGTTGATTTTTTTAGTTACCAATTTAACTTCTATTTGTAAATGTCAATTATAATAATTTCCTTCCAGTCCTTTTGTGGCCTTGTAGGTATTATTGTGAAGTTTTCCATTGCGTCAGATTTCATCGGAATGTGCCCTAGACAATTGCTCACGATGCTGGTGATATGTTTCTCTCAATTGCTCAACAATCACAAATAGCTGACTGACTTTTCCTTTTTTTTTCAGTCTTTTCTTGTTTATAGAGAAAGTAGGAATTGATTAGGCAAATTTCCAAACTGTAATGCCGTATCAATGCCACTCTAGTTAACATTCCAAATCTTCCGGGCACTGTGTCGGTGCTGCTGGAATGCAGAGGTTTAATATTGAACTTCAGATCCACGATTTATTATTATATTTGAGCTCATTCGCAGTTGCTGTCTCCATTGAACTTAACTCGTATTAATTGTAATATTTTAGATTAGATCAGCTTGAAGATCGTTTCCTTTTAACGGTCCACGAAATAACGAAAACTTTGCTAGTATTCATGGGAATTTTACTTTTACTTACGCAATTTGCATTTTATGGGTGTTGCCCACATTGAAGTGCAAAATTGAAACCCTACAGTATTTCTTATGGTAAAAGATCATATAAAGATCAGTTGTTTGCTTTTTTAATAGAAATTTTCTACTTTTATTTACTTACAAAATCGTTAATTTTATTTTAGACGCCTATTAACTTTAATCCTTGGGAGAGTAACTTCTCAAATAAATCTAATTAAAGTTTTCCTGCAACGGACATTTCATTTAAGTTTTTCTCTGTTAGGATATTTAAATTGATTTCATCTTGAGCATCATACCTTCTTTTATATTGATTAAATTGCATGAAAATTAAGTGATTGAAATTAAAAGCACGTCCGTTAATTATTTATAGCTTTAGCTTTACAAAGTCAAAAAGTAATAGTTCATTGTTCGGCTTTAGTACATACATTGAGTTTGTTTCTTTTTCGAAAAATATTAAAAAAAACTAAAAAAATCAAGTTAACTCATTTAAAGCAAAAGTTGTAGCTAATAAAAAAGTGAATAAGTGAAACAAACATTTAACACTTATTGTTAGCTAATCAAATATTAATCCCTAAAATATTTTTACATGCTTCCGTTTTATTTAATGCTTCCGCCGGATAGGTGAGAATTATTAAATTTTGCAAATTGAGCTCTTTGAGGAGGTAAAAGCGACATTACGTATTTCAACGTATTTTACTTTTCTTTATTTCGTGGGGTGTGTGGGGGGGGGGGGGGATTTTGCTAATTAATACTTTCTTGCTTCTATTTTGGTTAGCAATATTTTGCTTATTAAAATTTACTCTACTAATTGAAAAAAAATAAATAATAAAACAAAATATCTTAAAAAGGAGTTTTTTGCTTTTAAGTGACCCTATTTTAAATTTAATTGATTTTAAGTTTTTAGAAATGTAGAATGCAAAGTTTTAGGACGAAGTTCTTTCTTACTCAGAAACAACAAAAACAATTTAAGCCCAAATTTTTAGTTTTGTTATCCAAATTTTTTAATTACAAAAAGATTCTATTACGAAGATAAAAGTAAAAAGACGTATAAACAAAACTGGATGCTGTTGACTAGCGGAAGATATATAGCAATTCATACTAAAGCAATGTTTTCCATAGTGTGAGACACTATGGCAAACATTGTAGCAAAGAGTTCGATGGTTGAAATAATTATTTAGCGCCACCATTTTATAATCTGTTTGACAATGTTAGTTGGCTTAAAGCCATTGTCTTTACAAGACTGTGTTAAAATTATTTCAATCTGTAGAATCGTTCATAAGTTACAACAATAGCTACCAACAGACCATCGATTTTGTATTTTTCAATTCGTAATAATTAAAATAATACTTATGAAACTTGTACATATGAAAATTTGTGAAAAAAATAAATGTAATTATTTTCTACTAGACTCAAATCAAATAACTCAAAATTGGCTCAAATTCAAATGATTTTAGGGGCCCAGCACAAAAAATATAAAATTCCATCTACCCATAAGATTCTATTCTATGTTGGGCCAGGATATTGAAATATATTTCTATCTATGTTCCTATTTTATATTTTCAAGGTATGAGCTAGGATTTTTAGATACGATTGTTATTTATTTTTACTGTTCTGAGATTTTCCAGAATGATTTTTGTCTGTTTGAGTTTTCACAAATCTTTAGCATTTTTCAAACATTTTTCCTTTAATGAATTTCATTTGATGTTTTAAAGAGGCAAAGTAATTCTGTGGATAGATACAATTATTTAGTTTTTTCTTGGAACCTCATTTATGATCTCTCTTTAGAGATATTTAAGGAATTTTATTCCTGAGTTTCTATGTTTTTCAAATTCTAAAGTTTTTGAATTAGTTACTTTTAGACAATTTTGAATAGTATTCTTGGATCTTTCTTCTTTGTTATTTATAAGCTTCCCAATTAGTTGAACAAAAATTTTTGAATTCTTTCAACTTTATTGCTATATTATAGGATAATTTGATTTTTTTCTTTTTTTTCTTTTATAGACATTTTTTCACTAACATGGAAATAATACTAAATTAATACCATAAAAGTAGTCATATACAAAACAATTTTTACTGTGCAATTGTGGCAAAAGTTATTACGAATAAAATACTATTTCTCTCTATATTTACTACGTTCAATCCACGTGTGTTTATTTCATAGCATTATGCCATTTATTGGTTATATTGATTTAATCGTGGTTATTTGTTGCTTGTATAAACAAAAATCAAATACGAGACATGACAACAAAATCTGCATTTGAATTAGATAAGGGGTAATTTGATTCCATTGACAAATATTCAAATGAAAAATTCAAATTGCGCATAAAAATGCTAATTTTTTTTAATGTGTACATTGAATTGCGATTCATAAATTTTGTACCTTCTTTATTTTTATTTACTTAAATTTAAATGTTAATTTAAACGAATTAAATAGTTAGCATAATAATATTTTAATCATGGCATATCCAGTTTATAACATTTTATACACAGAATTCGATTGAATTTATATTTAAATTCAATTCTTTATAAGAAATCTTTGGCTAGATTATTTTTTGATTAGATTTGTTTGTTTTTGGTGATTTTTACATTATTTGTTTTGTATATGTAATCGAAATACTATACTCTTCTAAATCAAAATTTCTCAAACCTTCTTGACCTGTTTTAAAACCTTTTCCAAAAAGAAAAATATCAAAATAATCTCCGATAAATTTGTATTAAAGCTTGGGAAGGGTTTTCTTTTTGAAGATAAATTTTTTAACTTTTCAATTTTAATAGCATATTATTTCAAGCTAAAAAATATTCTTTTGCTTTGTGTAAAGAAAATTACTTTATTCTAAGCGATACAACTGCTTGAGTTAAAAACTACTACCCGTGATCAAAAATATTCTATGAATTTATTAAAAAAAATAAACAATACCAGTTTATTGCTACTAATCGATATTTCTCCCTTAAAAGTGTCCCTCCGTTGATTACAACGCAATTATGCCAACGCTTGATCCAGTCCTGTTTGCAATTTGGAAAATTTTGTATAAATATTAAAAGAAAAAACATAACAGAAAACTTATTTAAAATCTCAATATTTGTAAGGTAAATAACGATTTCCCTTAATATTGGTTTTTTTGTCCAAGAGTTGGTTTTCTTAAAGAAAATTTTTGTTAATTGATATCGAGATCAAATGGGGTGTGAAACCCCATTAAACGTATAAACAAACATTATTCTATTGGTTAAGTTCTTGAATTACTTCTTTAAATTTTAGAAATATTTTAAATTTCTTAGAAAAGTTGTTTTTAAAGGGGTTTTATTCCCATTAAGCCTAATTTTGGCCAAATAGAACAGAAATACTATTTTTTGTTTTTAGTAATTTCTTTTAAAACAATAATTCGAATTTTTTTTTAGCCTTTTATATGAAATGACCCGCTCAAGGTTTTTATTGGATTAAAATTCAGTTTGATAGCATTAATTAAGAATACTTGTTAAATCAATTAAATAATATTTTTTAAATAATTTAAAGTTTTTGGTGGAAATTTAATGCTTAATTGCAGAATTTTATTATTTTCAATTTGTTTATTATCATTTTGAACTTTAGCCTTTTTAAATTAATTAGCTTTCAATTTATTTTTGTCCATAAAAAAAAAATCAATCAAATTAAAAATCCTGACTGATTTTATAGTTTAATATTAAAACGGAAATGCAAACTAAATGGTTTTCATATTTTTTAATGAACCAATTAAAATCTGAATTCAAGTTTTTAAAATATTTTAATTTGACTGTCAGAGAAATTTTAAAATTTTATATTTTAATTTTCCTCTTTTTTTTTACATTTTGAAATCTTCTGCAGGCAATAAACTTTAAATTAAATTCCATGCAAAACTTTAAGCGTTCTGTATGAGACACAAGAAAATAATAACAGAAAATACACTAAGGACGTGACAGATTTGTTTGTTCTATGAAAGCAAGATTTTTTTCTATAATTTCAAAAAAGTAAAAAGAAAAATGATATTTTTCACTATGATTTGAATTTCAGAAATTCTTTCTTCTTTGAAAACAAGTTATTAATTCAATCGTTTTAGCAACAACAACAAAAGAATTAATTTATTTTAGTGCTGTCAATCATAAGAACATGAGAGGATGTTTCTCTGTAATTTCAATATATTTTTTATCTTTTTAAATTAAACAAATTTTTATATTATTTAAATCAGAGATCAACGATAAAACTTGTTGACAATCAAATCAAATCATTTTATATTTTTGACTATATTGTATTTATTTACAAAAAGATATTTGAGGTTATAGGCCCTATTTAATTGATAAAACCAAAAAACAACAAAACCAAATTTTGTATAGTGAATGATCGAAGGAATGTCAAAGAACTCCTACAAGAATTCGAAACAATGCTTTTCACAATTTTATATGAACCCAAAGGCTAGACTAGATATGTTCAGGGATGGAAAAAATGCTAACCAATTCTTTTCGAGATATTTGTTGGTAGATGGATTTAAATATATCCATTGGGTTGAAATGTTAAGCACGTTCTGATAATATTGTTTGGACTAAAATGAATCCTTTCCTGTGACACTTTAATTTTCCACGAAATTAATTTCTTAAATTTTTATTATAGAAAAATTTACTTCTTAATTTCGGAAATTGTGTGTAAGAAAGTTTTGGAATATTTCCTTTAACAAATTTAGTGTCTTAATTTGAACGGAATTTAAGAAATTTTTACCTTTTTTTATAGGGATTTATTTAATTAAATTATAATTTCTGTTTTTTGGCCTTTTTATGTAAAATATTTTTAAAATTTTCTTGTTTTACAAGTCACAAAAATCGAACTTTTATTACAAATATTGCTTAGGAGATAATTTTTTTCGCAATTACCAATTTTACAAAAGAATTCTAATTATACTTTTAAGATAAGAACTTAAAGGGATCCGTACCACGCAAGGATAAATAAATGAGAACAATTTTGTAGAATAAAGATTCCGTTTTTTTAAAAATTGTTGCTTTAAATATGTTACTTCCTAGCATTTTAATGTATCGGAACGCCCACCTGAATAGCAACAACAAAGTATGAAAATTACTATAAAAAAATACCTTTTTTAACATTTTTTTAATGGAATTTTACTTTTCGCTAGATTCTTTCATTCATAAATACTTTACGTTTATTGTCATATTATATGAATCAAGTTTTTTTAACTTAATTTATGCCAGGTTTTCATTTCTTTTTTCTCTTGAAAAATATATATAGATATATATTCTGTCAAAGAAAAATACCAGGAATCGTTAATTTAAAAAGCCCACTTATAGAAAAAGTTAGGTTGTTATATTTGTCCTTTATTATAATGTCAAGTTTGATTGCGATATGACATTTAGTTTGCTTTCAACGCTTACCTTGGGTAGAATTTCTTGTGCTAAAGTTTACGATGAAACAATTTTATCAGAAAAATGCCTATATGAGTATTACAATAAATTCGAAATTCGTCGACAAATGGTTTACAATTTAAAGTTCTTAACTAAAGAAAACATTTAATAATATAAAGAAAATAATCACACAAAATCTTTATTTAAGCTTGGAGAGATATCTTAAATTTTATCCATGTTTCTTGAATCATTTTACCCATGGTGGTTGTTCCACTACTATGTAGGTGTACAATCTTAACATGCAAACCTGTCAATCATTCTTATGTTATACCTTAATTGAACGAAAAAAAGAAAAATCATATCAAAGTCGGTCAAAAGTCAAAGTAATTCTGAATATTGCGTTGTAGTGTATTTAGAACTCCTTCCAGTAGATCAAACAGTAAACAGGAAATATTTTTTAGGATTTCTATGGTATTTAAGAAAGCAGTTAAAAACAGACACATTTATTTTAAAAGGAATAACTTGGGTTTTGTACCACGATAATGCACAAAGCGATTATTATGAAGGAATATTTCATTAGGTATTTTAGACAATTTCATTGATAAAACATTATAATCAGATTATGCTGTGTCATATTTTTGTCTTTTCAAGCAATACATTTCAGCTTTGTGAAAAATATTTTCAGTTCATAGCCGAGATAAAAGAAAATTCGCTGAAAGAATTAAATGGTATCACAGAAAACGTACTTAAAGAGTTTTTGAATGGCTAAATTTATAACTAGCGTCAGACTCGTGGTTATGGGCCAAAGGGTTAAAAAAAATTTTCTTTGTCATTTTTCTGGTTTTTTTTGTAATTCTAGTTTGTTGTGAGCTTTGTATTTTCAAAACTAGTGAAATGCGTTTCACGTACCAAACTTTATAAATAATATTATATGTAATACTTCCAGGAAATTAGATATTATTAATATTGAACAGTATCACCATTAATGTAATTTTTGTGTTTTTATACTAATTTTCAAAAATATCCAAAAATGTTACTTGGGTCTGATTATATTCAATTATTCATTATATTTCAAATTGGTGTCTCCTTTCTGAATATATTTTTATGCTTATTGTTTACATAATTATTATTATTTAATATCAATAATTCTATGGTAGTTTTTTAATAGAAAAATAATATATTTGATTTCATATTCATACCTGTCTCTTATTATTTTATTCTAAGCAATTGAATTTTAAATGTATTAAGTTTGTTTTGCCTTAAGAAAAATATTCTAAAACAATATCAAAATATTGAAAACTTTCAAAGATGTATAAAAAAAATAAAATATGCCGATCGAAAGATTCAATTTAAAAACTAGAACAAATGAAGAAAAAACCGATGCAGTTTTTTTAAAAGTGAAAAAAAGAATTTTTTTTTACAATTCTTTTTGGATATTTAAACAATGTATAAAAAATAACAAATAAATTTCTGTTTCTTTTTAAAATATTTAATAATCAAATAACACATTTATATTTGTTAAAGCTTAAATTTATTTACCTTAAAAAGGAGATTTAAGAATAGTTAATTTGCACATTTTGCCCCCTTTAAAAAATTCAAAAATTACATTGCAATACTTTGATGCACACATCTGTTAAAAATTTTCTAAAAAAACAAAAACAAACAAAAACTGGGTCATAAAGCCCCCCAGTTATGGATGCAAGCAAATAACTTGAAAAGTTCTGGAACTCAATGTGCGCTGTTTATTTGGAACATTTAATAACACAAAAATCTACTGAACACTTAAACCGTTCATAATCTTTTTAAAAATAATTCAAATATTGTTTATATGTTTTGCTATTATTTTTAATGTTTAATAACAATTGAAAGCATTAAAAAATTTTAAAAACAAAAATTTCAATCAAATTGAGGTCAACACTTTCACTAGTGTCCGTATGTTGTTATACCAACAGGTGTCAAAATGCTATAACTGCAAATATTTAGATAAATTTCAATTTTTGGGTGCGTCTACTCCCTATGAATTGTTATAATCGACTGAATAAACCCGATATGCTTTGAAGGCGCCATAAATATCAAGCTTTCTCTATTAACATTAACTTTGCTAAGAGAAAGCTTTAAAAATGACATTGAAGAGTTGCACCAGAATCATCCCTTTCTATCATTATTGAAGCGTGTTAGGCAGCTGTTAGGGCACTTTCTTTTAGCTCATCTATTGTACATCCTAACACCTTGATTTCTGGCATATGTTTAGCAACTTGTTGAAAAAGCTTTTCCAAAGTTTTGGTATAAAGAAGTATTATTATCTTTCATGAATGCAAGGGACTTTTTAATGAAAATCACATTTTCTAACGGCGTGGAGAAATTGAATAACCAAACCGGAATCAATTTAATTTAAAGAAAAATTTATTTTTCAATTAAAACTAGAAATAAAGTTGAATTTTTTTTTTAAGTTTACTAGGTAAATAAACTTTATATATGTTAATTAATTTCAAAACTTTATACTATTATATTATCTATGAGATCGTTTGGACAAGTTATAAAACTTGTAGTATTACTTGATATATGGATAATTTTTTTTAAAAAAAGCTATACTTTCTGACAGACCGACGTTCGACTCTCTCATTTACGCTTATGTCAAATTTTAGCCCCATTTCAACGTCTTGAGTCTAAATAAGGAAAGTGTGCAATTTTCGACGCTCATGAGGCTGAAAGGAGGTTGATAAGAGTACGCATTTCTTAGATTAAAAAGGCTAAGAGGATGCTCAAAATATATATGTATATATATCTATATTCTAATCTCTTACCCTAATGAAATCCAAATGCCAACTTACATCATCCGATTTAAGCCTAGTGAAAATGATTTAAGATTTAGTTTGCCTCAGTTCCGACATAAGCATAAATTATAGAGTTAGTCCTCAAACTCTTCAGCCTTTTTAGCAAGGATGTCAAAAATGCTTAAAATGAACTCAAATATTTCACATCTGAAAATCATTTTAGCAAAAATATTGTGCAATTACGTCAAAATCTTTCTTTTAAGACTATTCATTACCCATTGGAGAATATTTCAAACCCAATACCAATAAATCTATATTTTCTAAAATATTTTATTTTACTTTTCCTGCTTAAATTAAAATTATTTGTATTAACTTTTTACTATATATTAAACTTTCGTAGAAAGAAAACATCTTTTTAATTGGTAATACACTGTATTAGAACATATGATGAAAATGTCAAAAAAAGTGCCTTAAAAATTAACATTTAATAATATATTTGTGCTGAAACTACAACTTATTAAATATTCGTGGAATGTTTTATACTTTTTTTGTGTGTCGCGCGTTGTTGTTTGCAGTTTTAAAACCAGAGCGGCTAAGTGATAAAATCTAATATATATATCAACAATGATTTGGGTATATTTCCGATAAGTTATGAATTGATGCTTATTTTTGCCTCAAAATATATACTTTTTAAAGAAGTAGGCCTGACATACTTTCCTTTTTCTGCTCCAATTACTCACTAGATTGCATTAAGAATAACATGTAAACAGTTCGGATAAACAGTATGCTACGATAAAATATATCGAATAAAGATCTAAAAAAACGAAGATTATTTTTGATTTATATTTTTATGATATTTTTGATAATTATTAAGTTTTTTTTTTAAACTGCTTCTGATGATTTTTCCAATATAATCTATTTTACTACTTTAATAATTTTGATGAATATGGCAATTGTTATGTGCGTGCCTTGCAAATTTATTGATTTTTCTTCTTGATTTATTGTTAGACGGATCCTGTGCTTCACGCATAAAGTGCTTTAAATATTTATAAATTTTACAATTATGTAGCATTTTTATGATTTTTGTAATTTCAGATATTTTCGAATATTTGAATGTGTTTATAATTAAAATTACTAAAATATGTAATTTGTGTAAGTTGGTTGGAACAATATACACACATTGTAAAATTTTTTAAATATTGTATTTGTTATTCCAATATAATAACAACTTCATATTTTGTTGTTTGCTAGTAATTTTTTAGCTATGCAAGTAAGAATAATGTTTGAGTTGTGGCTTCTTTTTATGTACATATAGGTAGCATAAAATATTTAATTGTGATTTACTGTGCTCTCTGTTGTATTCAAGTATTTTGCATTCTGTAATTAACAATCTTTCATTAATGTTTACTTAAATCTAATATCCATTTGAAATATTCCATAGATAACTAAGTTTCCTTTGATTTTGAAGACTTATATCCTCTAATACTAGATAAATTAGTGAAGGCTATAAATTTTCTTATATTTTACCATCAACATTTACGTGTTATGCATCTTTGATATTTGAAGAATAGTAAAAATTTCCCGAGTACAAGGATAATTTTGTTTTCAAAAATAAAATCGTTACATATATTCTTTCTAATTTTACAAAAGCTTTAGAAATATAATTATTTTGTTGCAAACAATATTGATTACCTATGTATAGGATATCAAGATTCAAAGTGTGGAACTCCTTCCATTAGTTTTGGCCGTCATTCTTCTAATTTATTATAAAATACTGTTGCCCTAGTTCTTGGATTGATTAAGTTTGAAGGATAATTTGTTTTCTTAAGAATAAATCTTATGAAAATAACATTAAAAATTGTAATTAAGAAGATGCATTTTTAAAGTGTAAAGCGTAAAATATACGAAACTCTTTAAAAACAATAATGATGACTAGTAATGGGATCTATTGAGGATTAAATTATTTTTTTAGTGTTTTTAAATAGTTTTCATCTATTTGATAATTTTCTAATATTTATCTATTTATCAAATTGTCTTTCATATTAGATATCAAAAGAATTTTGGGATTAGATTTTTATGCAGAGAAGTCAACCATTCAAATAAAAAAGAGAATCTGTCACTTCTTTCAATGAAAGATTTTAGAAAACTAACCCTGTGACTAGAATTAAAAATGATTTGATTAGCTAAAATCAAATAATTACTCTTCAACTTAATTCTACTTGGTTGAGGACGAAAAACCAATGTTACGTTTTCTTAACTGTATTGAAACTGCATCATATACCTGTACCTAAAACTTCCTATACCTTATGAAATATGAAATAAATAGTAACAACAGATTAATTTATAACTACTTAGGTTTTAATAGGTGAATATTTTTGTCGTTTTAATGACAATATTAGTTATTATATTCAAAAGAGTACTTTTGTTATCAGTTTTCTGATCAAAACCCATGAAAAAGCTGCAATAAAAAATATTAAAAAGTTTAAGTACATCTTTTATATTAAAGCAAAATCTAGGTCAATCTATTAATAATATGCATATAAAAAGAAAATTAAAATATTAGTGCAAAATATTATCATCATCATTGAAATTGTAGCCTGAATCAGTAGTCCTTTGCCTTCATTTAATTTAGTACATGGTCATTTTTTGTAATTATTTATAGATTGGATAATAATGCGCCTCTGTATCCTTTTGTTCTTTAATTATTATAAAAAAACCTGGGCTGAAACTAAAGAGTTTTAATGAATAGTGCAAAATATTTCACATTAAAATTATAACTTCAACAACTTTTTAGGTAAATTTATGTAGAAAATACGAGACATTTTTAATTATAAAATTTCTGTTGAATATGTTGTTAATTATGTCGTTAATTAAATTTTACAGCTTATATTTTGCAGAAAAACTGTATTTACCATAAGATTTTTATACAAAAAATGCTAAAAATTATTCCAATTACCTGTAAATACTTGGAATTAAGCTATTAAAGACGAATAGCTAGAGAAAATGTGTACAAGCCGTGAGACAATGTAAATAGCTTTGAAGATAAAATACTTCATTGTAGAATAAAGATGATGTAGTGTAAAGATGAGGTAATATAATATATTAAAGTAGGATATAGAAGTTAACGTTAACATGAAGTTAATTTAGAAGTTATATAAAGAAATATATCTATCTTGATATATAAAAATAGTAGATAGTAGTTCTCTATATCCGGATTGATTATAATTCAGATTTTATTTCTATCGAACAAATTAAGACTAAATAAAAAACTATTTACACTGAAAATTTTGTAGTAATAATTTTAATTAAAATAAATTTTATAAGAAGTATAAAATCCATTTAAAGGGAACGATGGTTGTATTTTTCTTAAAGACTATTCGCAGAAAAGATGGTTAAAAACATCAAAAAGGTGCACAATATTGTTTGAGGCAATAATAATCGATTCAAGGTATATAAAACAGGCCAAGACGAAGAGTGAAATACATTTAACGTACCGAATTAAGCATAAAGTAGCTTAGTGCAAAAAAAGTGCCACAATTGTTAAATAGTGACGAAAAAGAAATACGAAATGGAAATTCATAAGAATATTTGTATCGTTTCCGAATGAATTAGTGCGATATTCTGTAGTCTGTAAGCTTATCTTGTACTTTTTTTTAAAATGAAAACCATCGCCCAAATTAACCTCAAACTTTCCTCTATAATAACAATTATATTTAATATTTTTAAGCAAAACTTATTTTTATTGGAAATTAAAGAGTTTTTTGGTATCTTGAGTTCATCCCTGAATATTTATATCCAGTAATTCCTTTTTTTAAATTTTTATCTTCAAGATAATAAATAAATCCAATTAATACAAATTATTGAAAATGATAAATAAATATTGAACAATTTTCCAGGCATATTGATAAATTTTAGGGGCTTAAGATACCCGTAAAAATAATGGCCAAAAAATATTTTTTCTATAACTAGAGCTCTAGTTTAAATTTCCAAATATAAAAAAGTCTGTATGATCTCTATTGAAAAATAGTAGTTATAAATTTTAATTTTTTACACCTTAATGCCTTCAACCCCTCACGGCATTTTTGAGCATATACGTAACAATTTTTCTATTCAAAGAAAAATTTATATTGGATCTTAAATTTAGAAAGAAGCATAATCCAGATTTTCAAAAAAAAGATAATTTCCACTTAATTATTTAGAACATTTTTTTAATATTTGTGTTATTGATAGTTTTGTTTTTTTTTTGTGAAATATTTATAAATAAGATTTTTAAGAAAAAATTTGAATTTTGTATCTCAATCTTTTAAAGTCGTACTTTTTCTCAATCATGAGAAATATATAGAGGCTGTAAAATGAGTAAAATACAAATTCAAAATTATTCTTGATTCTTTTAAATGTATTTTTCGTTTTTTAAAATAAAAATAGTCGTTTTTGTTTATAACTGAAAGCTTTTATCAAAAAAGGACATTTTTGTTTTGCCTGAAATGATGCAAAAATACTTAAATATTTTTCCTAAAAAATAAATATTCGTATTTGGAATATAATTAAGCGTTAAAAAGTAAAATCTATTAAATTAAAAAAAAATTAAATCTATTGTTAAATATAATGTTAAAAAATAAAACAACTTTATTTAAATTAAATAAAAACTTCTAAATTTCTATTTAATAACTCAAACATATCTAAACATTTCCATGAGTTTCTTTTCCATAAATAAAAAGTGAAACTTTAAAAATAATCTCAACTCGAATAAAAGATATTGTTTATTTTTTTTACAACAAATCGCTTAACCTATCAATAAAAAAATATAATTATTCAAAAAAACTTAGCTGATCAATTATGTTTATATATTTTTTAAACACAAATCTTAAGTATATTTATATCTCCTGATTGAATACCTCTGATTATTTTGCTGTTCAATTATTGAAATTGTTTTTCTGTAGCAATATTCTGATCTATTTTTAATCGAAATCCTACTTTTACCCCTTAACCAAATTTTATTAAAGTAATTTATCGCCTTGGCATTGGCAACCATCACATTTATTTACTTAACTTTTTTAATGATCTTGAAAATTTGAATAAAATTCTTTTTACTACCTGCACAGTGTCAGAAAAAAAAAATATTGTTTATTTTTTAGTAATATGAGATATATATTAGGAACTTGAAAATTATATTTATCTAATTATATAGGCTGAGTTCTAAAATGCAGTGATACATTGCAGTGTAATTTTCTATATACTTTTTACATTGCTTCAACAAAAAATTTGATACACTTATTGCGTGATTCATATTCATCTAATACAATCGTAAAAGTTTTCGAACTCATGACATTGTATAACATGTGCAGTTTGACATTTATGAACTCATGACAATGCATTACTGCGGTAATACTGCATTTCAGAACTCAGCCATACTTTTTTTTAGAGATATTGAGATAACATATCGCATCAAAAATTAACATTTTATTAAATATATTTAAATTTAGTAAAAAAAATTCATTTTACATTCCCAATTAAAATAATTACAACTATAAACAATATCAAAAAAGCGAAATGAAAATTCTCAAATTAAAAAATTTTCTATTACGTATTTTACTAATTTGTATATGACTGACTGAAACTAATCTTTCCTCTTTTTTGGAAGTCTCATCAGATTAAACTTAAATTTCAGAAGATATCATTACTCATAAATTTAATAAAAGCTACTAAAATTCTAACTGATGGAGAACTAAAATGAATGATGAATAAAGCAATAGCAAAAAATTATCTAAATATTCTCTAAATTTTTATAAGATTTTTTTGTTGAATTTAATCAAAAAAATATTAATTAAAAATCCCTCTTTTAATAAAATTAAAAAAAAAAATTAAACTGAGACAATATTTCACAAATAAAACTCTTTTACAGGGTACATTCCGTTCAACCTGTGAACATGTTTTAAAAACTTTAAGAAAAGAACGTGAAACACTACTTACCCTACTTGAGGCTTTTGTTTATGATCCCCTTGTAGATTGGGCGGTAAGCGATGATGGAACAACAACAAGTACTCGTACAACTAAAGCTTTGGTAGCAGCTGCTGAAATTGCCGCACTCGGCAGTACAAAAAATTCAACTGAAAATGAAACTAATTTTGATTCTTGTGAACGAAAGCATTCAAGAAAAAAATTTGAAAATGATGATATTAGAGATACACTTTCGTCACGTTTTGCTGAAATTAAGCCTGAATGGACACAATATAGGTGAGTGTTTTTTAACTTTTATTGAAAAAAAATTTAATTTATATTACACAAAATAAGCTTTAGTTTTGATTACCCTAATTCTTAGTTTTTTTCGTAATGAGCCAACAAGTTGTCTAATTGTCATCTTCATTGCATAAAACACCCCTTAACAGATTTAGGAATGATGTTATGTATAACAAACGCAATGAGTTTAAATCCAACTAACAGCTCTTATGTTTTAACTTCCCTTTAATTGCTGAAATTCTTCTCATTTGATAATTTAATTAAAAAGTTAACGATTGGATATACAAACACAAACATGGCGACTCCTTAAATTGAAAACTTAATTTCATATATTTCACGCTAAATTTTTTAATTGCAATTCATTGTCTTCAATTTTGATGTCATAAATTATTGGTTAAAGAAATTAACATCAATAAAATATACGACGAAAGATACGAATGAAAAGGAAGTATGAACAGAACTACATGCTGTTCGCTAGCGAACTACTATGCATTTATTAATTCACAAGATTAATCTTTTTATATATTTTACTAAATATTCACATTTTTTACTAAAATGTATTATTATCTTAATTTTAGGGATGATGTTAATGAACAACTTCTACAAATGATTGAACATCTGGACAAATTGGAAGAACAAAGAGAACAAATGAAAGATGATGAAACACAAAGAACTCTTTTAACTAAACAAATTGCCATGATTCGTGAAGTAGATACACTAGGATCAGCAATGGGAAGTCATCCGTTAAATACTTTGTCCCAACGATACAGTTTATATCGTCAAGCACTTGATGAATTTAATGAAATAAAACAAAGCCTAAAAGAATATCAAATAGATTGGAAAAATAAATTTGACTCATATTTTTCTACAATTTCGGAAATTGGAGAAATAGAAATAAATAAAATCCTTTTAGAAATTGATGATCTATGCAAAAGAAATCAAAACTATGATTTTCAACCTCTTAAAGATTTTATGGAAAACAGTAGCCAAGGAAATATGTTTTTGCAATTTGATCAGGCAATCAAAGAATTGAATTCTTCACTTTTACAACAATCATTTATAGTTAAAATTGCATTGGATGCAATGTTACAATATGCCAGTGTTATTAAATACTATCCACGTTCATTTCTTGAAAATCATAGATTTGCAATATATTATCAGTTATGTGAAAAAGTATTAAATACACCTGAAAATTGTGATTTAATAATTGAAGAATTTAAAAGTCTTACAAATGATGAATGCCAAAATACTGATGATTTACAACGATGTATCTCATATGCCAAATCAATTGAAAGATTTTGGATTGCAGCAAATTTTAAACTTACTAATAATATGGATTTAGTACAAACTGAAATTCCTGGCACAAATGTAAATATTTTGTGTTACTAGCCTTTTATTTCTTATTTTTTATTCAGACCATTTATTATTCTAGTTGCTTGGTTAATTTCGTTTTTTGCTTATGAATTTAATGATTAGTTTTGACTTTTTCGAAAGTACAAAAAATTTAATTCTTATATCGAAAACTTTATTATTACTAAAATTGCATTGAAATAATTTTCTTTTATATTTACTTTTTCTAGGAAACCCTACTTAAGGAAGCTCATGAAGCACTTGCATTATTTCACCAAGTTGAACAGGGATCTGATCAGGCAATAAAATTTGCAATTTTGACAAAACTGACAGAATTATGGACTAAATATTCAAATATAGAGAATTTATGTAAAATTTCTCTTAGAAACAATCCATCAAAAATATCAACAATTAAATGGGTCCTTAGCAATCAAGCAACTTTTATACTTTTATCAGTTAAACTCGCTGAAATACTTTCTTTTGATTTGGAATTAAATAAAAAATTATTAATATATGTTCAAGCTTTGGATAATCTAAATTTAACAGTACAATCGATAAAAGAGTTAAAATTATGTTTCCAAGTTCAAATTATTCCAGAATTATTTCAAATTTTAGCCTTTGAAGAACCATCTAATCTGATTTTAATTGAAAAACTAATGATTTTTCCACATAATGAACCTAACAAAGGTATTAAGGAAAATATAAAATTTTTGAAAAAAGATTTAGAAAATACAGAACTTGGAAATTTATTGAAGATTATTGAAAATGAATTAGAAAAAGTTTTTGAAGGTATTGAAAGCTATTTAATAGTTGTGGATGAATTTAAACATATGAATGAATATTCATCTGTAGACCATGTTATGCAGTCGAAACAATTACTGG
The DNA here is from genome assembly GCA_947359355.1 of Acrocera orbiculus. Taxonomy (NCBI): domain Eukaryota; kingdom Metazoa; phylum Arthropoda; class Insecta; order Diptera; family Acroceridae; genus Acrocera; species Acrocera orbiculus. Next base: position 16,817,708 of record OX375757.1, read on the forward strand.
TAAAATTATTTGTTTAATTGTCTAAATTTAAGGTTAGATCTAATTAAGGAAATTATTTACCCAATAATAAATAAAAGTATTTAACCTATTCGTCTGTAAATACTACCAACATGAATTTAGCATATTTGATGTTAGAAAAGAAATAATTATTTACCTTCCACATTTAAGGTTATTTTATTATATTTATAGTCAACCTTTGATTTGTAGGATTCTTTGTAAATGCTAGACCAACAAAAAGCGGATTAAAAAAAATAAATTTAATCATATTTGACTGTACTTTTTTTAGGTTCCATAAATTTTAATATCAACGAAACATTTCAAAACTTTAATAAAAATTTTCTAAATATTATCCCACATTCTTATATCTGAATTCATCAATAATCTACGCCATAATTTTATTTTATTCTTTTATTATTATTTTTATTTTCCAAAGATAAAAATGGTCCTTGGAAAACCTTTATTTTAGGTAAAATTAATTATTCAAATAGGTTCACTGACCTTCCTAACTTACCTTGGAATAAATGAAAATAATATTTCGAAGAATATCATCGTCATTTTTATAATTGGATGCGAAATCTTTATGAAACTTATGAGAGTTCCTTTGAAAACAAAAAAGAAAAAACTTTTTTATACTGGTAAACTCCTCCTGCCCTTAGACTAAAACAGAAAAATATTTAGTCAAAAGAAGATTCAAACAAATGAATCAAAAGAATTGGTAACTGAAATTTTAAATAATTGTTGTTGATTCTGAAAATATTTTCCAAAAATTTAAAAAGTTTTCATTCTCTTTCCTATCGTATTCGGCGTTCATTTTTCAAAGAAACCTATTGATCTCAATTTTATTGAATTACTTTTTATAATATTATTAAATTTAATAGCAATATTAATATTTAAAAAGCTAAACTTATTTTTATTTTTTTTTTTAATTTTAGAGTTATGATATCAAAGTTTTTAAAAAGGAAAAATGTGAACTGGAGCAATCAGCTATACAAATTTTAATTGAAACTATAAAATTATCACATCATATTATCCAAGGTATCAAAGATAATAATCTTCAAATAATGCCCGATCCAATAGTACCACTTCAACCAATTTTGAATTATATAAGTGAATGTCAAACTAATTTTTTGCTAGGCATTGGATCATATATTTTATCTCTTTTAGAAATAAAACTTATATCTGAGTTAACTGAAAATTCAAAAAATTTAAATGAAATTAATATTTCTAAAATAGTAGCAGATCTTCAAGAATCTAATATATCAGCAAAAAAATTTTCCATATCATCATTTAAATGTGCATTAACAATTTGTAATAATCAGAGTGTTGCACTAAAACAAATTCTATTAACTGAAAATTTGAAACAAAATATCGAAGATCAGAAAATATCAATGAAAACATTAAATTCATTGTGTGTATCCCATGCTTGGATGCATGAGAAATATCTAACAAAATTACCAACACTAAAGTATAATATTTCAAAAAGTAAATTATTAATTAATATCCAAAGTGCAGTACAAACATTGAGTGCATGGCAGATATCAATTAAAAAAATCAATGATGAACTTTCATGTTTTACAAATGCAATTGTTCAATTATTAAAATGGGCAGCTGGAGCCAATTTAAATTTAGTTGATCTACAAAATTTTTTTAATGAAACTTTATCATCAGAAAAGGATATATCACAGAAATATACTCAAATCGCTTCAACTGTTCTTCAGTATTGCTCATCAATATTAACATTTGAATTATCAAAAAGTAAACCTAAAGAAATACAAGCAAATGATGAGAAATATATACTTTTAATTTCACATATAAATATGAAATATAAAAATTATAAACAAAAATCAGATGATATAACATCTGTTGAAAAGGCTCTAGTACAATTACTTGATCCTGAAGGTACAATTGATCATAATTGGATAAGTAATATTTTACAACTTTTGGATGAAATGAATGATACAATGCAACAAAAAATTGCACAACTTGAAAAGGATTTAATTATAACACAGGATAATTTACAATTGAGTGCCCATAAATTACGCTCATTATTAAATAATGAATTACGTATGGATATACGTTATTTACTTAAACTTATACTTAAAATTGATGGGAGTGGTCAAGCTGCTCGTTATAAACAATTTCAGGCATATTATAAAAGATTTATGGAACGTATTAATGAATTATCAATGCGAGTTCTTAGTAAAGATTTTACTGAAGAAATTGTTAAAGATATTAGAATAATGATACATGATTTAATTCAAGAATTAGATGATATTCATAATGATTTATTTCAGCTAATTGCAGAAAGGAATAGTGGAAAAACTGAAAATAAATCTCTTGGTACACCAGTAAAGGAACTTAAAAAAGGTATTTCAATTCGGAATTTTTGAACATAAATCATTTTTATTGATATTTTCTATCGTGGTGACTGCATACGCACTTAGCTACTTAGGTTTTTATTTTGCTTCTTCACAAATTAAGTTTCTATTGAAAATTAATTTAAAAAGCCTGTACTAATGTAAGCAATTTTAGCCAGATTTGTTAGATTAAGAAGCAGAAAATCTTACTTTTTTGAATATCACCTAAGTAGTGTCAAACAGCAGCGATTGTGTTGAATGTTTTAATTTAGAGATAATACTTTTTAGAAACATCCAATTCTGATATTTTTCCAAAACATTAAGGTAAATAGGGTAGAAGTTTTTTCATTGTATTCTGATAAGTTTCCGGTAAATTAGGAAGTTGTATTTTTCCAAAATGATTTATTCAGTCAAAAGAAAAGTTGCTAGACTTGTTATAAACGTTTAGAAATATATTTTAAAATGATAAAATATTTCTGTTGTATTAATTTACCTTCGTGAAAATTTCTTACCGAATTTAAGGCTTTGCAGTACTTTTTATGAATCCATTGATTTGCAAAAGGGTTAATTCTTTGCCATATATTTCTGTAATTAAGTCAATTCTTTCGATGAATTCATATTAATTTCTATTAAATTGATTACACTATCCAAATTAAAAATGAGTGTCAGTTGAAAAAGAAAAACCGTGCAATCATTCTACATAAGACGGCTATTATTGACAGTAGATTTTCTTTTTGGTTTGAAACCCTATTCTACATTAGTACCATAAGTTTAGGCCACAAACAACTTAAAGTCTTATTTTTATTTTTTTAAATATCATTTTAGGTAATCAACCCGAACAAAAACGTAATGCATATGCGGTTTCAGTATGGCGACGTATACGTATGAAATTAGAAGGACGTGATCCAGATCCAAATCGCCGTCTTACAGTTGCTGAACAAGTCGATTGGATGATACGTGAAGCAATGAATCCTGACAATTTAGCTGTTTTATATGAAGGTTGGACACCATGGGTCTGAAATGATATAAAACAAACAAAAAATAAAGCGAATCAGCTTTATTGGGTATTTATGTAATTGTCAAGGGAAACAATTATTGTAATTGTTTAAACAAAACTGAAATAATTTTTAAAACACAAAAAAAAATCGAAATCATTCATATAAAATGAAATAATTATATACTGCTGCTATGATGCAATCAAATGCTATATGCTCTTGGCTAACAAGTCTTGAATCAGACTTGTAAATTATGCAGGGATTAACAGTATATAAAACTTAAAAAATATTTTAAAAAATTATGTGAAGGCCAGTATGAATCAAAAGAAGTTAACATCAAATCTCAGTAATAACTGGGACGTCTTTTAGACTTAGATATAGAGTTTTTCTTTTCTTCTTTTAGTTTTAATTAAAAATTGTACTTTTTTCTTTTTTTTTTATAAATATAAATTCTTAAAACTACAAAATTTTGCGGTAATTCAAAGTTAAATTTCTTTTAAATTCCAAAATATAATTTGTTGTTTGTTTCTCAAACACTTAACCAATTTGTTAAGAAATATGAAAAAATACTTTTTTTGCTCTTTTTAAAATAAAATAAACAATGTGAAAATTTTATCCACCAAAAAAATTTTTTTAAAAATTTCATTTGTCTATAATAAAAAAAATCTTAAATTAAAATATTTTGAATTTTTAAAACTACCCTAATGCTCGAAATAATTGAATTTTTGAAAAAAAAAATCATTATAAAGATTAAAGATACTCTTGTTTTTTATAGATTGTAGAGATTTTACATTTTATTATTACTTATATTTCTAACAGCAAAACAATTTTATTCATTTTTAACCCTTTTATTAATATTTAATATACTTCTGAAACCACAAATAAGTTCAAAAATAAATTTTTCTAATTTAGTGCTTACCTGGAGATAAATAATTTTTCTACTTATGAAAAGTTGAGAGTCAATTTGCGGTCTCATACCAGGTCCAGCCTATTTCGAACATAGCAATTAAATATGGAGTATATCGCATGTGGCCCGTAGCTGTCATTTTTAAGATGAAAACGGGGAAAGGTAAGAGTTTCGAAACTTACGAAAATATTATTCCCCAGGATGTGGCAGAAATTCTACTGCTTTGTGATTTGTATCTTAACAATTCATATATACAAATTCAAGTATCAAAGCTCGAAGGAGGCTTAGCCTCATGTAACACCCCAGGATAAAATTACAAGCTCACTACATTTAAATCCGTTAATTTGTATTGATAAGATGACAAATGGGTCAAATTACATAACGCTAGAACTATACCGAGCTTTCTTCGAAAATGATGGAAATTACTTTGAAGCTTTTAATAGTTTTAAAATTGTAAATAATAATAATACTAAGCATACAAAAATCTAATGACAGCAAAGTTGGAGAAAAAATTGATGACCCTCTGAACAATACAAACAAATGTATTTTAAATATATTGATAAGAAGCTACAAAACTATCAGCTTCAAAGATAAATTCAAAGCTTTTAAAATTTTCCCTTGTATTTTACTTCTTTGATCTAAAACATCTGCCTCACTGGGTGGTGACACACGAGTCGTCATAACATGCACAACTTTTTGACATACATACACACTTATCTTCAAAGAGACAACAAATCTTTGACATGTTCGAATGTGGTGTCTATGAAGTGGCCTCTACACAATCGCCGTAGCACCGCGAACCCATGCCGAACTCACGCCGATACCCTGTCCACACATTCGTGCGTTGTTTTAACATTTGACATTCTTGCACGAATGCACGAAATTGATGTTGAAACTGCCGCTGCTGCTTTGTACTTTATAACTGTTTGTGATGATTATATAAATATTAATGATTTAATGCAGGACTTCCCAAACTTTTTTCATTCACGACCCCATTTATGATTGCGAGTTTCTTGGCGACCCCATATAAATATCAAAGAAATATAAATTAATATTTTTTGATGATATATTTATTAGGTAACAATTTATAAACAACAACCATTAATTAAAATTATAGGAAAAAAATTAATGAGATGGATGTGCCTGTTTTTTGTTGCATAACAAATTAAATCTTGGTGGAATGTTTGACACTGCTGGACGTAAGGCCTCTTCAACATTTTTTAGCGATGAACGATATTGGGATTTAATATGTGTTAGAGCTGAGAAAGTAACTTCACATAAATATGTGGTGTTGAATGGAAGAAGAACATTTAACGCCATATCAGCGATTGTGGGAAATTCAGTTCTAGTTCCGATCCAGAATTCAGTCAGAGGCTTTTTTGGAAATTGTAGTTTTAAGTTCGAGTTACTCGAAAGTTCAGCAAATTCCTCTTGAGCTTTGAGTGGCAGGTGATCAATCTCACTTAAGTCAATCCAAAACGGCTTTTGAATCCAAACTATTTTTTGGAAATCAGTATTTAATATAAAATATTTACGGAACTGTGTTTCTAGCGCTTTTAAGTGATCTACAAAAATTTTTGCAATAAAAGTTTTACAATGATTTTTCTCGATTATAAAATTGTCGACACTGGAAAACATTTCGAACGAATTTTTTTCTACCCTACTACAAATACAAATCGAGATATTATAAAATCGTGTATTAAAATCTTTGACATTAAAAATCTCTGGCGACCCCAGAAATTTGTTACGCGACCCCATGTGGGGTCGCGACCCATACTTTGGGAAGTCCTGATTTAATGATTTAATATTAATTTGTCTTAATTTTTTTTATAGTTTGACAGTTCTAAAATTAGGTTATGTTAAAAATTCGTGTGAAAGTTCGTCTGAAAACGAAAAATTACACGTATCACCGCTGAACCTACGCCGATACCCCGTCCACACAATCGGCGAGCTCGAGTTCGGTGGTGCTACGGCGATTGTGTAGAGGCCCCATGAAATAGTACAGGTGTACTATGTAGAAAATAGTACAATAATTTTATATAATAATTAATTTTAATTAAATTGGATGCTAAAGATAAGTGGCTAGCTTTATTATTATAATATTCTAATCTAAAATTGACTCCTTTCTAGTATATACCAAAGTATCATCACTGCTCATGACAACTTGGTCCCTATAAAAGTTTTAACCAGGGTTTTTCTTAAATATATGGCAGTACTAAAGTACTATTCCATTTCCACTTGTTCCAGTACTTCAAATTTGACGACTAAACTGCTAGCGTGAAAACAAAGTGAAGCAGAAAACAAGATAAAATTTAATTTGACTGAGTTATTGTATTATCACTGGTTTAAAAATCTTGATTTAGCTAAAAAATTATTAATCTAAGATATTGCTCTATCTAATATTAATATATTAATGTAAAAAACCCTTGTTCCTTGACAAAGTTTTTTGTGCTCTCGCCCGGTTCTAAATAGATTTTTTAAAATAAAATTAATAAAAGTGTTAAAAACTTAAATATTTTTAATGTTTAATCGAATGGAGGAAATTAGAGCCAATAAGTTTGCATTTGATATTGATGTGGAAATGGATTTTAATGATGTCAAACTCAAATCTGGTAAGTTAGTTTTATTATTTTTATATTTTTGTTTTAAAAGGCTTTGGTATAAATTAAATTGTGAATAAATAGAATTAATTACAAAATTTAAATTTTGTTTGTCATCGAATTTTCGTAGAAAAGTTCTTTTGTGAATAATAAACTAAAATTTAAATATTTTACTTAATTATAATGTTTTAAATATTTTTTAAAGGATGACCAAAGTAGTTCTATATTTTCTTTAAAAGTAGTCAGTATTAAGTAAACTTTAATTTTTTGGTTTAAAATTAAAATATTTTAGTTTTAAGGAATAACAGCATAAAATTTTTATAAGTTCTGTAAGTGTAGACAGGATTATTTTTCAATAAAGAACTACAGTTTAAAGCTTAAATTCTAAAGCGATTTAATTCTTTTTTAAATTTAAAGAAGTCGGAACGTTAGTTAAAATAGATGACCGGTTTGTCTAAATTTATTTAAACTTTAATTAAGTTTTTTTTAATAGTTAACGCAAGAGCTTGTGTAATCAAGGACTCTGTTTTAATAATTATATTCAGTATTGATTTTTTTGCTCCATAACGTAATTATTTTCAAAGCTTCATTTCTGAGAAAATAACCAATTTTTACTATTTAAAATCAAAACTTGAATTCATTTTATGTATAAAACATTTATGTGAGAGTATATTGTTCGCTTATTTTATTACCATCATCATTAAATAAAAATATAAAGGGTTCTCGTAATATATATACGTAAGGATCGATCATAATCGATAAAAAGATTTAGGAAAACATTGTTTAATTTTTTCTAAAAAATACGTCTACAGTCGCTGTCTTGAATACTTTATAAATTAAATATCTTTTAATAAAAGTTATGAAAGCTACTTTTTTACTTCTTCATATGCACTTGATCCACATGGGCTCACTACACTACTCGTCTCATTATAATTGTTCATGTAAGGCAATAATTATAAAATACATCCTTTTGGATGTACATATGTATTTTTTTGGTTTAAAGTTTCAAGATAATCTCTAGTCAATTTTTTTGATTTTTAAAATTTTTAAAAACCTTTTAAAAAAAGTTGTATCAAAACTGAACTAAGAACTTATGTTTCTTGCACCTTTGATCCACGGTTTTGCACCCATAAAGTTGTTATGAAATAGTCACTAAAACTAACTTCATTGAATTTATGGGTCCTTTTGATGAACGAAGGAAAAGATATGCCTGGGTATAGTATACATGATATTTATAATAGAAAGAGGCTATGTATAACTATAGTTGAGCATCAGGTTGTTAATAAATTAATTTGCAGGTCATTGAGATATCATACTAATGAAAATTTCAAATGATATTAATAGTTTTTTTAGCTCATTATTAATTTAATTAGTGCATGAACACAAGCTTCCCCAAAAGCAACGTTGCTAATTATACTTTGGATAAGTTTTACTTGAGTACCCCGAGACGTCTTGTCCTCAATATATTGAGATCAATGATGCGTGTAATTTTTAGCATAGAAATTTAATTATATTATCTTTTATTCGTTGTCTTATGTCATTAGATCTATCATATTCTCAATTATATTTAAAACAAGAATAGATTTTATTTAATTAACTTTTAGTTAGATATTAATTTTGGTTACTAGTTTTTAGTGAAAAATAAAATCATGTGATAAGAAAACTTGTTTATAAAGCGTTATCTAATCTTTTCAATATAAATATCAAATCAGAGAATTGAAGCTGAATTGAGCCAATAATGTTATCTTATCATTTGTTTATCATAAATTAAAATTCATAAAAAATTTTTAAAACTAATTTTTAAGCAGTATTTTCAGTGATACCTTTTAGTCTGTTGTTAAGTGTTTACTTCACTTACAAATAGAAAACAAATCCTAATTTACATATCAATGTTGACATTGCTACTAATATTGTTTTGATGATAAATTCAAATATTTTTCAATGGATAAATGATATCTATGAATGGCTTTGTAATAACTTCACACAAACTACAAAAAATTAATAAAAGTCCACCAGCGACCCTGCTTTAAAAAGCGCACCTATCAATTAAACAAGTTGAAAGATATTAGTTTTAGTAAAAGTGTCTCCTTTTTAACGGTTGCAGAAAAATCGAAATAAATTGAGGTTTGTTTAAATTTGGTGAAATTAGAGGCAGTAATGAATTCTTTGTTCTGATTTCCTTTTATCAAAAACAAAAAAATTACCATATCCTTAGCTATATACTTATATAAATATAATTCATACATATGCCATGTAAGTCCGTAGTCAATACCCCTTGAAAATCAAAGCATCGGCATACTAATTATTCATCATTTATGGCGTATTACCGAGACTGTTAAGAATGGCTATTGTTGTAGAGCTAAAAATAATGACTTATAACAGCATAAAATGAGAAAATTAATAAATAGGGCCCATTGAATTCCAAAAATATACATCCACATAATTATAATCGATCAGAGAAAGTACTACGAAAATTAAATAACAAAGGAATCCAATTTTTTGTTCTCCGCTGCTTGCATTCCTTTCAAATGTCATTTACATGTTGCAAAGAATTCAATTTGGCAATAAAAAAAATTACATTATTGCCCTTTATATACTTTACAATGAAAGTTAACACCTCAGATATTAATCGTGTTATTTATTTCACAAAAAGGTTTTTTTTTTTTCATTGTTTTTCTCTTTTTTTTGTCTTTTACCAAAATTTTATGATAAATTTTATATTCATGCTTCATTTATAAATATAATTTGTTTCATAGAAAAGCTTAAAACCTATAAACCACCAAAATTCTTTATTAAAAACAAATTAATACAAATTTTGGCCCGAGTTTATGATTTTATTTTTAGTTGTTATACAAAATCTTGCAAGAATAAAATGTAAATTTTTTTTACACATTTACTTAATGTAAAATTTGTTAGTTTGTTTTTTCGTTCTCGTGAGTAAACAATTGGCTATGGTTGTTGCTTATTTTAGCAATTTTATCAACAACGGACACTGATTGTGCATACAATACGACTACATTCTAAATTGTGAGGGCGTTTAAGTGACAAGTGTGAAGTTTTTTCTTTATAGAGAAAATAAATTTTTATAAAACAAAGATAATTTTTTTTGGTTTTAAAATATACTTTAAAATATTTACAATAGAAGTTGTCCTCATACAAGAAAGAAATGGAATTTAAATATTGCTAAAAAATTAAGCTTAAATTTAAATATTTATCTATATAAAGTGAAATTTAATTAAATATTTTTTATTTTATGGTATTCATAAGATTTATTTTAGTGTGTATTCAATTTTTATCAGTGTTGTCGTTATAATATCAATCTATTCTGGTTAAATATATTCTGGAAAATATAATCTTATATATAGAAACTTGTTCAAATAGATATTTTTGGCATTTTTTTAATTGCTTTATTTGTATTACTTGCAATCAAGAAAATTATTACTAAAAATTATATAAAACTAAGCACGAAAAAAATGAGTGTTCGTGGTGTTTTGAACAAATTAGACTCTGTTGAGTCTATAGTTGTGGAAAATGAGTTGGCCTCTAAAAATAAATCAAAAATGCCCATAACAAAGAGAATTGCGTTTACTATTGATGGTAAGAAGGAAGTTTAAAATTTTAGTTCATTTTTCAGGAAAATAATTAAAAAATATTTAAAACAACAATATAAATCTGGCTGAATTATTTTTTAAAGCTTTTTCTTGTAAACATTCCTCATCATTCCTTAAAGCTAGCACATTGGTGAAAAATTCTGGCACCTAAAAATAAAATAATTAACAAAATATGACTTTTTTTATCAACATAATGTTTTAGCCTTTTAATTCAAACTTAGAAAATTATTTTTTCATTTCAGACTCAGTGAACTTTTGATGTGAAAAAAAAGCATTAATTTAAATTTTGTGATAGGCTTTAGATTAAAACTAAGTTCATCATTTAAATTCCCAATTATTTAAACTTAATTAGCAATTAATTGATGTTCATTTATTAAATTTTTGTTACATAAAGATTAGTTCCAGTTAAAAATAGGTCAGAAACGAATTAATTTCACTTAACATATTACTTACCAAATTTTTCTTAACGCTGGTTACACAATTATCAATGACTTTTCTAGTGATGCTAAATCTGTTAGGGATTCAGAACAACTTTTATACCGTTTTCCATACCTTAAATAATTGGGTTGTATGATTTTACTGGTCTGGATGCTTACTTTTGTTATTGGTTGCCTGGATTATGTGTTGGATGCAATTACAGTTGTTTGTGTTTTATCCGTTGTTTTTACTTTTTTTCCGGTACTCCTCGTGTTGAATGTAAAGGAAATAGACTTTTTGAGTGAACTCCAGCTAAGGTGGTGTCTTAGATATTTTTACTTTACTTGTGGGGGAGTAGACCATTAGTGGCAACTAGTGTAACCCTTTTTCTCACTTGATTAGTTTTTGTTTGCTTTCTCAAAGGTGCTATGTAAGTTAGTTATGATAACGCAAATAAAATTCTTTTTTATGATAACACAACATAAACAAATATCATTCTCACGGTTTAAATTACGATAATCAAATTCTTGCATATGAGGGTCTAATTTATGTCTACGTAAACAAAATTTATAAATAAAATAACGTATAGTGGATATCGCATCAAGTGGCCTGATATCATAATATCAGGTTACAAGCAAGCACCAAAAAATCTTAAGAGCTTCACTTCAGTTTTTTTATCTCGAAGTTAAAGGAGTCACTTTTCTCTCTTTCATAATAAAAAATCAATTTTTTTCAAAAAAAGTTTCGTTAAATAATTTTACTAATGTTAAAAGTAATAAAAGGGTTTTATTAATAAAAAAAAAATTAATAATAATATAAAGATTTTTATTAACTTATATAACAGTTTTTTATATTTTTTTGTGTTTTATCAGTCAATACAATACAATCCACTAATTTTTATAGTTGAAATTTTCTATTCTAACGTTTACTTCTTTTTTCTATCCACTTTCGTTCTTTTTAAATATTGAAATGTTGAATAGTTGGTGTAAAAATCGATTTTTGGATCAAAGGTTAATGCTACATGTAAATAGCTCACTTTGATCCTATCGGCAGCGCCAAAATGTTGTATTTTTTTAAAACCAAATATTTAATTAAATAAACTTTCTAATTTTTTTGTCAGCGCTTTTATTAATTAACTTTTTGATTAAATATAAATTATATCAAATATTTGCAAAAAGACTCAACTTAACGTCATTGCTAAAGAAAACTCTCAACTTCAAAGTCTAATTTTTATTTTTAAATTAAAATATCATTTCTCCTCGTAAAACATAATTTTTATTTATATACTAATTTATTTTTCCCTCAAACTCAAAACTTTCTTAATAATTCTTTCTTTTTTTTCAAAACGTGAACTAGGTTACACATAATGCTTGTAATCTTGTTTGCATGTTTTTAATAATTTTGCTGATTATACGGTTACAAATATTGCATTTGTTACCCAAAATTCAGAAAATTTTTATTTGAATGTGCAGTACTTCCGCATTTTGTTTTAAAAATGTGTGACGCAAACTCTTTTCGGATACTTCAGAATCTACATTACAATACTTTTATCTAAAGAGATAAATTTTTAGCATTTCTTTGAATTAATGCTCAACACAACAATATCTTACATACCTTTCTTTCTGATTTCATTTCAATTCCCTTACACTAATATATCTTTAAATATAATATTTTTCATTTCTACACTAAACAATACACTCTCTTTAACAAAAAGTTACGTTAAAAGTCGCTGGTCTCCGGTCTGTACGGGTCTTTAACCTATTTACATTAAAACCGCATGAGCGCATTTTTCCTAGCCACTATCACCAGAGAGCATATTATAGCCGTACATATTGAGTGCGCCATCAGTGAAAATTGGAAATAGGAAATAGTTTTAGTGCAAAATACCACAAAATATCCAGGAAAAAGAAAAGAGTAATTGTATTTCCGACAGCAGTGAAAATGTAATTAGACCTACAAAACGCAGACGTTTTTTTGTGTTTTCTTTTGATAATAACGATAGTGATCAAGTGCAGAAATGCTGAGTGGGAGAAAAAAAATTTCATAGAAACTATATATCAGTCATATAAAAGAGATTTTTTTTTCTATTTAAGCTCATTCAGTTTAGTGGTTTTTGAGGTTTCGAAAGACTTAAAATAATCAATGAAAATAAACCGTTTAACTAATTTAACTTAGTAAAAAAGAATAATGGAACGAAAAATTAAAGTTTCAATAAAATCTGAGCATTTGAAATTCAACGTTTTGCTTTAATTTTGATTTTGCTAAACATTTTCACAAGATGTTTTTCACAAATATTAAAACATAAAAGTATTTTTTTTTTAAATTTATATTTTTACTTCAACAGAGACATGTAATTTCTTTATTTCTGAACCCCTAGTGCTGGTTTAAGAAAGACAGTTTCGCTTAATTGACTGCATTAAAATTCGCAGAAAGAAGATAGTTTGAAATATATTCATTTATTTTGTCAAAGTGACAAAATTAAACTTCACAATTAATTAATTAATCTGTGATCACAGAACTTCTTGGATAGAATTATAGATAAACCATAGGCCTTTAAAAAAAATAGAAAATGTGGTTTTTGATTTTTATATATAAACAAGACACAGGAATTTTTCTCGTACAAAATCGTTGTACTTAATGCATAACAATGCAATTTGTTTATCTTCATTGAATAACCTAAAAATCTCGCTGAAAATCTTAAATTATCAACGATTAATGCTGCCGTTCAGCATCATTGAAATTTTGGCAAAATCTCAATTTTATGAAATAGCTTTAATATTAAGGGAGAAATAAAAAAGAATTTAATTTATGATAGTGATGCTAGCGACGTGACGTTGTTAGTGACGTTTTCTATAAAATTTCTTAAACTGAATATCATAGCCTTTCATCTTTTTAGTTTGTGACTTTTTTTTTTTTGTAAATAAAAACTAAATCAAGTTATTTTTAGGTACAAAAATAATTAATCATAGATTTTATTAAGCCAGCTATGGCTATAAGGCTAAATTTAATTTTGGCTACAGAAAGATATACTAAGTGTATTTAGTTTTAACAAATAATCAATAATATAATAAGAATCTATAATTAAATATAATGAAGACTATTATTGATGTCAAGTTTTGTTCTTATCAAAATTATCACAAAATATTTATTGGTATTTAACAATATTTACTCATTGATTTAAAGTTGTTTTTGGATACTATAATTAATAGCATCCACTTGTGCATATTTATTAATAATTTTATTATCAAAAATGGAATACTAAAATTCCTAAGGCTATCGGGGCTGATAACACAGAGTCAATTAAATATCGGTCAATGCAGGAAGGCAGCATTTCTGACTAAGATATTAAAATAAGTTGAATTGCTACTTTGCAGGCATAACGCATTAAATAAATTTCAGTTTTGGTGTTTTGTGTCGGACTAGTTTTGTTAATATTAAGTTTTTGAATTTGAAAAACAAGAAAAAAAAATGAATTTTTATATAGTTGACTCATCTCAACGTCAGCTTTTTGATCAGAAAATGTTTCGTTTAGACAGTCAAACGAGCAATGATGGTAAGCAAAAGTTTTGTGCAACTTTTTAACAAATAAAAATATTATATATACATATATCAAACACATTGTCTTAATTTAAAAGGAATTTCAGAAAATTAAATTTCAAAGCTTAGAAAAATTCTATTTTCCTATTAAAGTGAAGATTTTTAAATGTCATAAGAACCTTTTCGACATGTTTAAAAGACATTTAAGAGGATTAATTACTTTTTGTAATATGGATATTTTATTTATACAGAATCACATATCCTGTAATTAGATATGAAGGCATAATACCTTTTCTTCTCACTTTGGCATTATTTTTATACACATAATCAATAAAATTTCTCAAAAATACTTGTATTCTCAAGAGCCAACTGGCAAAGTTTCCGATTAATAGCTTTTCGGTAACTTGTTTGAAATTCTATTAAAAAATTCCTACATTTACCCAGCGGTGGAAATTTTCTCTTTTATGGATGGTATGATGTATAAATTAACCGATCAAGGTTATTTCATAGCTTTCACGCTATATGAGGTGATGCATTACATTTAACATGGGGACAAGATTGAAAAGTCACCGATAGATATTTCAGCTGGGTGTGAGTATGGATTCTCTTGTATATTTTAATAGTATATCTTTTTTGCAATTAATGCGCATGCCCACTATTTCAACTTTACATTAATACTATAAATATTTTAAGGTTAATATTAGTAAAAATAAAACCAATTGAAATATTCCCAATAAAATTGCAAAATTGCAATTTCAGAAATCACTTATAATTAGTTATTAAAATTTATCTGAAATCTTATGTTTATCAAAAACGTTTATTACATTTTACTAGAAATATTTTTAAAACAAATCCAAGAAAACAAGTAAAATACCAACCAAACTTTTTAAGTTCCTATATATCGCAGATATGGTACGAAGGGATGCATCGGCTGTAAATAAATTAAGTTGCAAATATTTTTTTACACACTTCATTGTCATCAGCTTAAATTTTCAGAATTTAAGGTTAGAATTTCAACTTCAAAAACAAAACGCAAAGTAAAAAGAAATTCTATAAAAACGAGATTATGTATTAAAATTTTTTAAAGTAATGAATTTTAATTTATATAAAAATATATAACCCGTCTACTTACAGTTGCAGGTAATATACCTTGAAAACTATAATCGATAGAAAATTCACAAAAATAACTCTTACTAAATATAACTTCAACTTTTTAAAATAATATACTTTTTAATTTATAGGAATGGATTCACCAAACTCTGTTTCAACAGGCGGAAACTTTTGCTTACAGAATTCCGATGGTGAGATAGGTGGTGAATTAACAAATGAAATCTCAGCCCCATATGAAGTACCACAATTTCCAATTGAACAGATAGAAAAGAAACTTTTAATTCAGCGTCAGCTCAATGAAAAGTAAGTTATTGCTATAACTAGATCAAAAAAGGCTTACAGTTTTTTTGTTTTAAATAAAAATAAAACTATTATGCATGTGTTACAAAATATCAATATCTTAAGTAACTAATTAAATTGCTCCCTGTCTAAGGCTTCATGTTTATTATATAAAAAAGATAGAGCATAAAAATTCTTCACGCAAATAGAGTTTTTGTGTTCTACGTTTTTACTATTTATTATTCGTGACAGCCAATATGTCTAGTACAGATACTAAAATATTCGTTAACGTTTAGTCTTTAGTATAGTAAACACTTTCGCTCTGTCTAAGGTAAACCCAAATTATAAAATTAATTTTAAAATTCATACTACCTATTTTCAATTTAAAAGCCGAAAACAAAAACTAAAAATAATTTGCTCTATAAAAATTTAAGTTCGTTAAAAATCAATAAGGAAACTACTATATGTTTGTTTTTAATGTAATTTTACGGTGAATGTTATTTAAACATGACTCAAACTTTTTATAAGGTCATTTATAATTTTAATAAATTGTGAACTTAAAAATTCCAATGTGTAGTGGAAGTTTTAGAATGTAGAAAATTGTTTAATCTAACACTTGAATAATTGCACTATTAACATAAACAAACAAAAATGTTTTTAATACTTGTTTATAACTAATTTCATTAAAAAGCTGAATTATTATTTACATTAAACAAGTGTAAAATTCCAAACTACTTTTATTTGTTGCAATTTCATGGAGCACAAACAAAATAAGAAATTTCAATACTGCAAGTAGTTTTTCATGTTAGAAGTGTTTTTTTTATATTTTTGCTTTTGTAGGACATTATTTTTGTTTTCTAGCCTTTTATATAGTTTCAATTACAAGCATAATTATTCATGGTTTATAAAATTATAATTTGCTTACGATTACAACATAATCTCCTTGGTAATGATTTATTTTAACTGTGTAAAAATAACTATAAATGTGAAATTCTTTGAAAAATATTAGATTAAAAAAACTTATAATTGTAAAATTTCCACTCAAAAATTTAAATTTTGTTTATAATTATCGTTAATAATAACGAATATTCGATGTGGCTTATCGGTTATGGTTGTCGAATGGGTGATTTGAAAATTTTCATTGCAGCTTAATTTTTAGGATACTTTTATGATAGGACTCATTAGTTCTTATTGAGACCAAATGCTAATTAGTCCACAGTTCTCCACGTAACTTTTATATAGCCTAAATTGAGATTATCGCTAGCTTTTTGTTTTTTCGAAGAATATCCAAAGAAATTTGGTTATATAAAAACTGAAAAGGGATTGTGTCTCAATGAGAAGTCAGCGTAAGAATGAGAAAGTCGGATTTTGACATAATTTTGACATATTTGCCATACATTATATGCTTTACTAGAAGACTTGACCGCACGTTGCTGCGGCTGAGATAAATCAAATCTATTAATTTATGTTTCATTAAGCGCTAATCGGGAGACTATTAGAGTCAATCTTGTCTTTTACCAATATAAATAAATTCGTTGATTCCCACTTTTTTTAAATACGTGTAACAAAATATGGTTATAATGACCTAAAATGATACACAGCACACTCAGTAGTACTGTAACCCGTGATAAGGAACTTAGTTCTAATACTTTATACTTTCTAACAAATTTCATTTTATCAAATTCATTGAATTGATATAATAATATTACTTAAAAGGTACTAATTATATTTTCTAAAAGATTTGCAATTAGTTAAATAATTATTATTTTGTTTCACTAAAGTAACTGACATTTAGTTTGATAACATCTGTTAGTAGCGGATGAAATTTTTAAAAACTGGATTTCATTGGCAATAATTAATTATTGAGTTCACTAATCAAGATAAAAACTATCCTATCGCTCAAGCGGGATCCAAATATATAATGATACAAAATTTCATTAAAATCAGTTCAATATTTGCGAGGATTAGCGGTAACGAACATCGTTACACGAGATTTTTATATATAAAGATGTGCAATGGTGGTGTTTAAACTACGTTCTTGGCTTCAGTGTAAACTTACTATTACGTTACTATTACGTATACGCGTAATTACCTCCTGGTATTATTTATTTTGATTGAAGAACATTAACAAGAAGCCAACAAGTTTCACTAATATTATGACACTATTCTTTTTGTATAAATTGCCTTTTCTTTTATCGTTCTTTCAGTAAATATTATTATAAAAATCTATTATTTATAGGTTGCTTCAAAAATCTATCAAATTAATAAAAAGTGAAATATCAAGTCTCATAAAATAATTCAAGAAAAATTCTATAAAAGTTAATTAAATATTACACATACATATTTCTCAAATCTATAGGAATATTTATCCCAGGGACATAATAAAAAATTTCCCTTATTCGATGCAGAGCACCCTGGGTCATTGTCGTCTCAGCTGGGGCTGTCAACCGAACAAGCAATATAAATGTAATCATTCTGTAAATATGATACAGTATATTTGCTTTTTACATGTTAGAACATAACTTTAATGTAACACGACTTTTTTAAATCAATCAATAAATAAACAATATGTGAGAATTCATCAGTTTTAATAATTTATTCAGAGTATGGCTACATTTGAAAAACATCAAACCTTTTTCGCTTAAACTTCTTTTAAAGCTAAGGTTTTAGTTTTTCATTTGCGAATGCAAACCTATATTTCTCATTTAATCTAAAACATTTAATTAACTACAAGAATTATGTAGTTACATTAATTCCAAACTGTACAACAAATTATTATATCAAAGGAAAATGTTTACAAAGGAAAAAATATTCTTTTGTCATCAAATATTTAAAAATGTGACATCATTTCTTTTTGTTCAACTTTATTTAACTTCAAACAACAATTAACAGATGTTTATTAAAATTGCAAAAATTATTTTATTTAAAAAAAGATAAAACATTCTGTTTTTAATTATGATAATTACTGTCATTGTGAAAAGTATATTCTTGATAGTATTTGAGTTTCCGTGTAACCGTCAGAAAACAGATAACATATTATTAATAAAATTGCTCAAGTAGCAAGCCCATTCGGATATTTAGCGTAAAAGTATTAGCATTGGCAATTAAATTAATCTCTGATTTATATTTACTTGTTTAATACTAGATCAAGGGGCATTGACGGTATAATTTTTGTTTACTGAAATCCGTCTTTGAATGTATTGAAACGCAGCTACTTGTAAATTATTATTTATTGTTGTCTTCAATACATCTTTAATATTTAAATTTTATGTAAATATACTTAGATCTATTTTTCTTACATAACCCAATAAATTCTTCTCTCTTCAAATTCGTAGTTGGAAGTGATTTTTGGCTATGAGAAGCCAAAACTTCATTTCCTTGGTGTTGTTTTCTCTTGTTCATTTTCGAAGAAATTTCGATCGAAAGATTTTGCGGCAGACATTCACATTTGTTCCACTCAATGTGCTTATTTGGAATCGGGGACAGTATGAAAATATTACACCTGTTGACACAATGCAAGCGAATTCAAGCGACTTTACACTTTTGAAAGACTTCAAGCGTCTAGCAAAATTTTCCATTTGTATCAGAATGATTAAAACTTGCCACACAAATTTATGACATCGATATATCACACGATCAAGAATCGTGCCCACAGCTAATAGCTTCAACTTAAATGAATATATTTATAGACAGTCAACACGTTTTTGTTGTTAAAAAAGACAGTTTTTATTGTGATTTCAATTATGATATCAGTCAAATTGACGGATTTACGTAATTTTCATTATAATTAGTAGTTATAATTAGTTTCCTATAACAATTGAAAAATCATCATTTTTATAAATTTAAACTTATATCACTTATACCAAAATAAATAGATAGAAGCTATTTTAGGCCTTGGTTAATTTTACTTGTTTTACTTCAAAGAAATTGCATTTGAAAGAAGTAAATTTTAATAATATTCATAAAATTTATTTGATAATGATTAATCTTTGTCATCAGTAGAAGCAATAACTTCCTTTCATTCATTAATACATTAATAATTATAACAAACAGCGGATAATTAATTAATGTTTTGCTAATTATATAGTTTTTAGTTTTTAGTGTTTTCCTTGTAAGTTTTTGTTTCGAAAATACAAAATACAAAAACCGATTAAAAGTTTATAAGTTCTAATTCTAAAATAATTGATTTGTTTAAAATAAGTTTATTACTCAGCCGCCTAGCACTATATAAAAGTTTTAAACAATTTATTTCTTCTGCTAAACTTCTTAATAAGAAGTCAATGACTTTTTATACAACATTTGCTACTCATTTCAAATGTAGACATAAATTTATGTTGTGCATTCAAACATGTATTATGACGAAAATGAAAACGTTTTATTTTTAGGATCAATATCCAATATCTTTATTCATTAATCTTTATGCCTTTTGAAATACATTCAATCCAGCTCTTACCAAGTTCAATTTTTAATATTTTGCTTTAATTTGTTTTTTTTTTCTGAAATGTTAATAAATCTTGCAACAAAGTGACAAACTATCAATATTCAAAAACTATTTTTAAAAATTTCTGAAAAATTATCTTATTTTAAAAATTATAAATCAGTTTAATTTTTACTCATTTCGTTTTTTCTATTTTTGAAGTGTAAACTTCTTATCGCGTGATAATGTTATTTAGCAAGAGCTTATATCATCCAAATGTTATCTAGAAGTTTTGATTCGTTTGTACGTATCTGACGTAAAAAGCTAGATTTGTGCAAGGAAAATTCATGGATTTTGCACAAAGTGCGCCTTCTTACAGAGAAACAATTGTGACCGGTGACAAAGCCAAAAACTCAAATAATACATCGTGGACATCAAGCGAAATTCGCAACGTGAATTGAAGGCAATACCTTCTTTCGCCTAAAAAAAATATTTGAAAAAATGGGTTGGACGTTATCATAATTGAAATTTACGCAATAAGGACAGCGAGAAATCATGCAATAAGAAATTTCAACTAAGTATCTGTTTAGTAGCAGCAAAAATCATAATTTTTTATATCAGCTTTTATACGTTCATATCTAAAAAATCATGTCAAATGTTGTGCTGACCACAGTCAAGAGCAATCTTTCCCTTAGATTACACGACAAATTTAAAGTGCTTACTTCGTTGTTTTTTAGCTTATGTTGTAAAAAATACGAAATATTAACCACTCAATGATTTTATTGAGATCCTTGTATCATGTCTTTGTTTTTAATAAACTTACGAAACACAAGTTTCCTGAGATAAAAAATATTATTGGAAATTCAAAGTTTATGAAAAATTCTTAGTTAAGTTAAGCTTTGTCGCATAGTTCACATAATAAATAAAATATAAAGACTGATTTTTATGTCTCAAACATGAATTGCTTAAAAAGCTATAAAATTTCCGAGTTCTAATTGATAAGTACTCCATTGCGCCATTTTTTTGTCGATTTTTCTAAATATACATATCTGAGTGTTTAATTGATTTAGAAAAATAATTGCTGGCTTTGTACTGATAAGAAAAAAAATGAAATTATGAATTTAGTGTGTTTCTATTTAAGGTCATGACATTAGAAAAAAATCGATAGTATTTTTTATCACAAAAGTATTCTTAAATTCTAGAACAAATTCACAAAAGAAGAATTTCTATTTCGACTCAGCCGAACTATAATTTAAAGTTACAAAATTTTTTTGGAAATATTCAAAAATTTTATTTGAAGTTAATTAAGTAGAAAATTTCCTGTGTGCAAAGTAACAACTAAATTCATCTGCAAACTGAAAAAATACTTCAATTTAGCAAATTTTTTCATTATAATCGAAAAATTTTTTTTTTTTTTTTTTACTGTTCTGATTACTACAATCTTAATTTTATTTAATTTAATAGTATTTATGATATTGACTTATACTTAATTACATTTCTACTTAGTTTTTAAGGAAATGGATCCATTAATCCTTGCCTTGCTGTGATGTTCTAATAGGTTAAGTCATGAGGTTTTCTCCTTTTTAAGCGTCTACTCTTATTAGTTGTATCTAGCAGCTGGATTGCTTCGATATTAGGATGATATAACAGCCTTTTTTCATGCCTGGAGGCGTATCGTTGGATTTCTTGATCAACACTGGAGATGTTTAGGTCATCATGGATTTCCTTGTTTGTTACGAAGCGGTAAGCGCTACTCATAAGTCGCAGAACTTTATTCTGGCACCTTTGGACGATATCTCGGTTGGACTTGCAGGAACATCCCCATAGTTGGATGCCATATGTCCAGATTGGTTTTATCACAGTCAAATATATGAGTCTTTTATATGCCAGCTTCATCTTTGAGTGATTCCCTACCAGCCACTTTAAATTCAACGTTTTCAGTTTTATTTGAGTAACCTTTTTCTTGATGTGTTGTTTCCAATTCAGCTTTGAGTCCAAATACTCGAATAATCGAAAAATGATCAAAACAGTTTTTAATTTTAATCAAAACCTAAACTATAAGTATCTTAAAGTAATACTGAAATACTTTAAAAGATTTTAATTCAAAAATTTCGTTTTTAATTAAAATGAAATGAGTGAAAAAATTTTGCAGCATTGCAGTCCTTTTCCTTGCCTTGTAGCATAACGAGGGACTTGATTTTGTCTTTATGAAAAGTGGGAATAAAAATTATATTTTAACATTTATTATGCCGTTATAATTCGAAGTTCGACTTTGTAGACTTTTAATGACATCTAACAAAAAAAAAATTAATTTCGCAGCTCTAGGTACATAATTTTTGATTTATCTAAAAAGGCCAGCAAAAATTTTACTCAAAGCATATTTCATAACTTTTTAATTTATATTTTTAACTTTTAATTATTTTTTAATTTTAAACTAAGTTTTTCTTAATTTTTTTTCCGTTTTTTTAATGCTTTGGTGTTTATATCAATAATTAAATGCGTCAAGTTTATATTGATAAGAAAATGAAAAAGTGAAAGTAAATCTTAGGCCCAATATAAGCTTTAGGAAATTTTAACATGAATAGTAAAAGCATATTTTTAAATTTTACAAATTTGCATTCCATTTAACTGTCTGTAAAGAACTTTTTTCTTTTTAACACGATTCGAAGTTAAATAAAAATATTATAGAATATAAATTGAATAAAAAATAGATCATTTGCTTTAAATTTTATGTTTATATGTAAAATTTTCAAAGTTTCCTGCTCCATTTTCAAACATCTATCGTTACTGTAGTTATAGTTATAAACAATATGATACTTTTATTAGATTATATTGAAAATATTTAAGTGTTTCCTTACCACAAAACTTGACACTTAAAGTTCAATTAATTAAATAAAATTGCATGTTATTACCAAAAAAGAAGTCCCAATTTTGTTCATGTCTTCTTTTAAGTTTCATTTCGTGCAGCACGCAAATCTAATATTTGACTCCTTAAGGTGCTCACAAGTTTGTCTATTAAGTCTATTGACTTACTTTAAATAGCATTTTTATCGTCTACATTTATAATTCTATTATCCTTATAATTTTTTTTCTATAATAAAACATAAATAAAAAGTTGAGTAGAAAAAATACGTAATTATGTCTTTTTCTGCTGATTCTTATGAATATTGGTAAGTTATACATTATAATAAATTGAGTACTTATGTTAATAAATAATAATTTCAAATATATATTTTAATTATTAATTATTGAAAATAATTTCATTTTTAGGGCAATGGGTGATAAGCATTCAGTTACTGCTGAAAGTAGAACTGAGGACCAAATATCAATTGATGAAAATGATTTTGTGCCAAATTTTCAACGAGTTTCTATATCAGGAGAGGATACAAGTGGTGTACCCTTGGAGGATTTAGAAAGAGCATCACGTCTAGTCATACAAGCTTTAGAATTACGAGAACGTTATATGTCAATTTCTCAGCAATCATTTCCAACTACAACAACACGTTTTTTAAAATCTATACATGAAAATATTCGTTTCCATAATATGAAACACGAGGACAAGAAAACAATTGCAGGTATTAATGGTTTATAATATTTCATATGTTCTTAGTTTTTATACAATATCCCTAAAAAGCTTTAGTGTTTTATAGATGCCTAAATATTTTTAAGTATTTTTTCTACCTTTTTCTCTTAGACTTTGTTAATAGAAAACAAAATAAGCATTTGATTCTTTTATCAAAATGGCTCCTTATAATTAAATGATATTTAGTCCAAGTTCTAAAAATAATTTTGAATCTTAATTTTACTACTACAGGTAATAATTAATAATAATAATTTGGCGATCAAGTATATATGGAATATATGGACAAAACGTGTTCCTTAAATTATTAATTTTCTACACAATAATTTTGTTGAACATAAGTTTTAATTATTGTAACCGATTAATCCTTTGCGTTCATTTAGACATGATTTCTGATCCTCGATTTTAAATAATTTAGGGCATATTTTTTGTTTTCAAAAAATAAAATAATCATTGCACTGTTTTGTGTATATCAAGGCACCTCTTTAAATTTTGCTTTAAGTGATATAGAAATTTTGCAGATGAGATTAATTGAAATGAAAAAAACAATACATCTATGGATCTTGAGACTTGGAATAAAGGATAACATGATATAGAACCAGAATTCATTTTAACTTGGTTAGCCTGAGTACTTAAAAATATATGTATTGTTGGTCTGGTCATTTGAATTCCCTGTAAACATTTCGAATTTGCTCAATGAAAGAAAAATTTTCAGCTGATAGATACATGTTAATTAAAGCAAAAACTTATTATGAAGTATGTTAATGAACCATCAAAAATATACACAGGTTATTAAAAATGCATTTAAAGCATACTCAACAATACATATAGTCATAATACAGATTAAAGTCGGACAAAGCTCTCATATGTCAACAGATTTAATTTGACAAGAGTCATATACACACTAATAGGTCAATTAGAAACTAAGATAATACAATAATGTTAAATAATCAGAAAAATAAAATTTTTGTTATTTAAATTTTATTAAATTAACTATCAGTTAATTATTTAAAACAATATCCAGAAAACCTTTATATAAATCAAGAAAACTAAACAAATATTAAAGTTTTATAAGCAGTAAAAGAATTTATTTTATTATCAATATATTTTTATTGTTTTTTCTGCAAATTTTTATTTTTTATTTTTAGAATTAATCCGCAAGATCAGTCTCCCATTCTTAGCTGAAGGTAAATCATTTGGCAATTTATGTCAAACGAAAATCCATTTTAATTTTAAATTATGTTAACCTAAAAAAATTAAAGCAATCACGACATTCTTAATAGAAATTTGTTTTTGTACTAACTTAATTACAAGTTTTTGAAATTTATAAAATTTGTATTGTTTTATGTATACAATATTTTTTATATATAAACGGAAAAACCTTATTTTTACATTAAAAATATTTGAGATCCTAATGCTGGGGTAGAAAAATGGGCAATTAAAATTATTTGAACAATTCAAAATTTAATTACAATCCTGGTTCATATTTTAAATCCAACATTGAAAGCGATTCTGAATCATATTGAAAAATATAAATATTTTGCTTACTACCAGCCAAATCTTGTTAAAATCTGTTACATTTTCACTAAAACTTTAAGTTTCTAAAACTGGCACCTGGCGTTGAAAACCTGTATTGACTCTTAGATATCATATTAGAATTTCATGAATGGGACTGTGTAGTTTTTTATATTCAGTAAGCAAAATGAGTACCAATTAATTATTCATTTAACTTTGTGTCATTTTGTCATAAGGGAAATGACCTAGATCGAAATTTTAATTGTCATCTCAAAAGAAAATTTCGGTTGAATTAGCCTTTATAACTGAAAATGAGATCACTTTCTCTACTCATTGTCAGTGTGACTTGGATGATGCGTGAGTAAAAAAATTGAACCCGGCGAAAATTACGCTCTGAAATGGATGTTTTTTTAATAGAAGTTTTTAATAGCCATCAAGCTAATATAATGTCAATATATTAAAAAACGGGTATTTTAAATAATTATTTTTTATTTTAATTATGATAACAAAAAAAGCTCAAATCATAATATTTCCTCTGGAATTACCTTGAGTCCCAGCTGGAAATGCTTGCTTGCTGTTGTACCCATTTGAAAACATATTTTAAAGAAAATTTTATCTATTAATTTTCTTTGTTCATAATTTTTATATGTATTGAATTTATTTAAATGCCAGCAATGTTGGCTCAAATAAACAATTTACCCAGAAATAGATTTTTCTAGATGGAAATATAAGTTTGATGAACAGATCTCAACAGCAAGCAAACATTTCAAACGCAGTTTTAATTAAGAACAGAATTGTACAGTGTCATTTTGTAAGTAGTATTTAACGGTGGTCATTAGACCTTCGTTGATATTTTCCTTTATAATTTACAGTTAGTAACACATGTATTATTGCAATTTCAATTATTTTGATACATGTAATGGTAGGCAAAATCTGAGTAAAAATAACTTCCATACAAAATCCATACTATCTATACTCCTATTCCGAAGTTAAAACCTCAGACACTACACTATTAGCGAAAGGAAAGATTCAAACTTCCCTTAAAATTTTAATATGGTTCGTCAGGAAAATCATCCCCTGAAGCTTTTATTTGAATCATAAAAATACTTTCCTTGAAAAAAACTACTAAATCAATTTACTCAAAAGTAATTATTATTATTTTCAAATATTTATTTCTGAATGTCGATCAGAATATCTGTGGAAATTTTCTTTTAAAAATACAAGTCGTGAAAAAGTTGCTAATTTGTATTTTTATCAATATTTGTTTTTTTTTTATTGACTAATTTTTTATGTTATTTCTGATATAAAATTTTGTAAAACGGTGATAAGCCCGTGAAAATTAAAATAATTTTATTTTTCGAGTTTATTACTAATATTTGTTACTTAAGTTAATATATTTGTCAAAAATTGTTGCTTTTTTTATTTATAAATTTCTAAAAACGAACAGCAATTTTTATATAATAGTAATTTTTCTTTAGATCATCCAATCGATGCTCCTTTTAGTACAGCAGATCCATGGCTTATAGATATTCCGCCATCGAAAAATTATACAATTAAATCAATAAATGGAGTTTTTAATGTTTTCAAAGATAAAGTAAGTTTTATTCTTTTAAATTTATTATTAATTATAAATTTCAATTATTTTAGGATTGCACTCAACAATTAAATTATGAATATATAAAACTGGAAGATTTTCTTCGAGATATGAATGTAATGTGTGCCATGATAGCTGATGGACCTTTGTGAGTATAAATTTTTATTTTGAATATAAAAATATTTTATAAAATATGAATATTTTTTTGCAATACTATAAATTGATTACGAATTATAAAAGTTCGTAAAGTTTTTCGTTTTCATTGCATATATCCTAAATCTAACCAAATTTTCTTTAATAAAATTAACTATGAAACTACTTTAAAACTTATATAAAAACTAGAATGCGATAAATATTAAATTAATTGCACACAAACAAAGTGAAAACTGCACGCGATGGTTATGTTTTCAAGTTTTTTTCGTGTTTAATATCTCCCCATAACTATGCAAATAAGAAATTAAAATTATTTTTTTCTGTGCGTGGCAAAATTGCAGAACTCGCTAAAGTTTTAATATAAGTAGCGCTTTATTTTTAGCTCCTTAATTGTTGTAAAAAAGCATTAAGCTGGTATTTTCCAGGTTATAATCAATTTAGGGTTTTTTTCCCACCATTTTCTCTTTTTTAATGAAAATAAATCTGAAAACAAACTATTGTGATTAGAATAATATAATCTGAATGTGCCTGTTAAGGCTACAATAAATATGCCAATTAAGGTTTTTAATGAGTTAAAAAATAATAATACAAGACTAACACTAAAAGTAAAATTGATTCTTATTCATACGCAGTTTTCTCTGTCTAAGACTGTGAGAAAATTTTAGAAAAAAAAAAACAATTCTAATTTCCTGGCAAAATTTTTTCAAATATGCAAATCCTTTCAACAAGTAAAATAAATTTCTCATAATTTGAAAGGCAATAGGGCTTAGTAATCAGTCTCCAAGTCAATCTAAATTGTTGTCCATAAGACCCAGAACCAGGCATAAAAAATTAATAAAATTTCAGTGATTCAGAAAAATTGTTTAGATCATTTTTAAGTCAAGTTATGAAATTT
Source organism: Acrocera orbiculus (assembly GCA_947359355.1). Lineage (NCBI taxonomy): Eukaryota > Metazoa > Arthropoda > Insecta > Diptera > Acroceridae > Acrocera > Acrocera orbiculus. The sequence goes on from OX375757.1 coordinate 16,845,675, forward strand.
ACTACATTTATCCCTAAAATTCTTTTAAAGCTTGAATTTAGTAAATAATTTTTAAAGATTTAATCATTCCTGTTTGTTAGTGAGTAATAGAGTATAGTATAAGAATAAGTACATATACAAAGTAAACAGCCTAACAGGAAAAAAACGACTAGCAAAATTATTCGTATTTAGTAGGTAGTCTAAAATACTGTAAAATCTTTTATTCCATCTCCAAGTATACAAAGCAAGCAACCAACAAAAAAATAAAAACAAATTTTTGCTATCACACAGCAAACGCAAATAATAAAAACTAAAATAATTTTCTTCTCGCTACCTTCTTTGTATAGGTAGTCACTTTGATTGAAGTAATTAAACAAAATTAATTTGTTGCTTCATTTAATGTATTCTTGGCGATTTTTAAAAAAGTTTAACATTTTTACCACAAAAAAGCTTGTCATCTCAAAACTCAATTTCTTCTTATACAAAAGTTTTAAAGAATTCATTACAATTAAACATTCATTAAATATAAATCGAATGATGCTAAAACATATTTTTATTTTTATTTTAGAAAGTCATTCTGCTATAGACGTCTTAGTTATTTATATTCCAAATTTCAACTGCATGTTTTACTCAATGAACTAAGAGAACTAGCATCACAAAAGGCGATACCACATCGTGATTTCTACAATATAAGGTGATTTTTACAATAGTAAAAAATTAAAAAATTACAAGTTAAATTTAAAATAAATATATTTATATTATTAAAGAAAAGTGGATACACATATTCATGCGGCATCCTGTATGAACCAAAAACATTTATTACGTTTTATTAAAAAAACATTAAAAAATAATGCAAATGAAGTAGTTACAGTTACAAAAGGAGAAGAAATGACATTAGCACAAGTTTTCAAATCAATGAATTTAACAGCATACGATCTAACTGTTGATATGTTAGATGTACATGCTGATCGAAATACATTTCATCGTTTTGATAAATTCAATGCAAAATATAATCCTATTGGAGAATCTAGATTAAGAGAAGTTTTTCTAAAAACTGATAATTATTTGGGTGGCAAATATTTTGCACAAATCATTAAAGTAATTTAGTTTTTATATTTATTAAAAATTTTTATAGTTATATGCTTAATTTTAAGGAAGTTGCATTTGATCTTGAAGAATTTAAATATCAAAATGTTGAGCTACGTTTATCGATTTATGGAAAATCCAGAGATGAATGGAGTAAACTTGCTAAATGGGCCAAAGGTTATAATGTTTATTCTACAAATATTCGATGGCTTATACAAATTCCAAGATTATTGTAAGTTTAATTGATTTATTAATTTTTAAACAAAATAGAAATTTTTTTTGAATAAAAAAAGTCAATTATTTATTAGTATTAAAATATATTAAATATTACCTAAATGGCAATTAGGTAACATTTCTAGAAAATTCAACTAACTGAGTTTTTAAAAATTAATTCAATTTTTTTCCAGTGATATATTCAAAACAAACAAAATAATGAACTCATTCCAAGAAATATTGGACAATATTTTTTTACCTTTGTTTGAAGTTACAAATGATCCAACTAAACATCCAGATCTTCATTGTCTATTACAATATGTAATTGGCTTTGATTCAGTTGATGACGAGTCTAAACCAGAGAATCCTTTATTTGATGGTGATATAACATTACCTAAAGACTGGAATAATGAAGATAACCCATCATATGCATATTATATATATTATATGTACGCTAATATGACGGTCTTAAATCATTTTAGAAAGTAAATTAATTTAAAAAATTATTAATCATTATAATTATACATTATATTAAATTTCAGAGAACAAGGACTAAATACATTTGTTCTTCGGCCACATTGTGGTGAAGCAGGGCCAGTTCAACATTTAGTTTGTGGATATTTGATGGCAGAAAATATTTCACATGGTCTTCTATTACGTAAAGTCCCAGTGTTACAGTATCTTTATTATTTAGCCCAAATTGGTATTGCTATGTCGCCACTCTCAAATAATTCATTATTTTTGAACTATCATCGAAATCCGTTACCAGAATATTTAGCTCGTGGATTAATTGTTTCACTAAGTACAGATGATCCATTGCAGTTTCATTTTACAAAGGTATGACATTATTTAATACATATGACATTACTTACATAGACCTCTTTTGGAAATTAGGAACCGCTGATGGAGGAGTATAGCATCGCAGCTCAGGTATGGAAATTAAGTTCATGTGATATGTGCGAGTTAGCTCGCAATAGTGTTTTGATGAGTGGTTTTCCTCACAAGGTAATTTAGATTTATATTAAGCATAAAAAAAATGTATTAACAATCAATATTCAAACTTAGGAAAAACAACATTGGCTTGGTCCAAATTATACCCGCGAAGGAGTTAAGGGTAATGATATTACCCGAACAAATGTTCCTGATATTCGTGTTTCATTCCGCTATGAAACATTACTTGATGAACTTTCAAACATATTTAAAGTTCATGAAAGGCCTAACAAAGAGGGAGACTTTTCTTAATGTTATCATTATATGAGCAAATTTTACAAGCATTAATTAAATAGTTTTGTAGAGAAGTGTTTATATAAACAGAACCAATATTAATCCAAATAACGTTACGAATTTCAGATAAATATTGATATATGTTAAATATTGTTATAATTAGATAATATTCATTTATTAACTATAAAGTTTTAATAAGAGTTTATTCTGTAAGCAATTAAAAGTTAAATTTATATTTTTATTGTTATTAGTTTTTACATATGTAAATGTATATTTTGTTAAAAATTTATTTTATGCTGATTTATCAGATTAAAATTTCTTAAATATTTTTAGTTATAAATTTAAGTAAAATTTTATTGTTTCTAGTGGTCCATTTTATGATTTGTTAGCATATTACATAATTACTGTAATTACATTTGTCGAAGTTTTATGCAGAAATATTGTAGAAATACAATTGTCTTATATTCTGTGAACAATAGCGATTTTTATCGGAGTTTAAAAATTGACTAAGTTTTTGTTTCTTTTTTGCAACTACTCTTTTTTAAATAAAACAGAAGTGACAGTTGTAACTCCTTTACTATCATGTGACTTTTTAATAATTCTGGCACTGTGTACCTAATTTAAAAGCGAAACAAAAAAAAACACAGCTCTATTTTGAACCAAAGCATTTTGGTTCGCCAACGTTCTTCTAACTCCACAAAACTTCTTTAACACTGTCATAATAATAATTATAATATAAGTTATTAGCATTATATTTATTCTATGACTTGATTATTGCAATTTTCTTGACTAACAACAGAGTTCTGCATATCCCAAGAGTTTAGTTTTAAATCCGTCAAAATATTATCTTGATTTGAGTATGAGCCCTAAAATAACGAAGGCCAATTTTAAAAAGATTGAAAAAGTAAAAACATGAAATTTATTTGTACAAAATATGTTGTGTGATACATTTATAAACATAGTAATAGTTTTCATAAAATATAAGTACCTTCAAAGCAAGAATATTTTTAATATTATAAAAAATGTATTATATTCTTAAGAGTTTGATTAATAAAAAATTTTCATTTAAACATACTCCCGCATCTTAACAAGTTATTTTCTTTTTTTTGGCTGGATAAAAGTTATATGAAAAAAATAAAAATAAATAAATAAAAATTATAAAAAAACATTTTTTGATTTAAAAATGTTTCCTACATAAATTTAGTGGACTAGATGCTCATAAATGACAGGAAAAATTAAGTTTTTCTGAATTTATAATTTACGAACTTTGAAACTGCAGAGGGCACTTTAATATTCTTAATCGGCATGAGGTGTACAATTGCAATACTTCAAAATTTATGTGTGCTGTTTGTTAATTTGAAGCTATTTTTATATATTCAGATATATTGAAATTTTATTTGGTTTAAGTAATAATTTTAGCTTAGCAGATTTGCAAAATTACTAGAAAAAGGAGAAATTTTATGCTACAAATAGGATTCATACAATTTCATTTTAAAAAAATGAAAGGAAAAATACTCAAGTTTATTGATAAATAATTAAATTATTTAAGAGTTTAAAGCAGCGATACTCAACCTGCGGCCCGTTGAATACTTATGAGTGGCCTTAGCTATTTGGACCAGTTGGTAGGTAAAATAAGTCATTGTCACGCAATGAAGCTCAACTAAGGCTAAAGCATATGCATAACAATGCAATGTTATAACTTATGCCTTGTAAAGCCCCGTATTCACGAGATTAAAATTAAAATGAATAAATAAATTGTTGGTTTAATAAATAAATTCATACATATCAGTTTTTTGTTACCAACCTGCGGCCCGTAAAATAAGTATGTAAGTTATATTATATATGTGGCCGGAAGAAAAAACCGTTGAGTATGGCTGTTTTAAAGTAAACTAATTTCAAAAATATAACTAAAAATAATAATTTTGCTTACATTCAAAGCTTATGTAGACTCAAATTGCTTTTTTCCATGCTTGTTTTGATAAACCTCTTTATGCAGGAAAATCTAAAAATGTAAATTATTCATTCAAATTATATATCGATTGTGTGATTTGTTTCAAAAAAAAAAAAAAAATGGAAAACACTGTCAGACTTTGATTAGGTTGCACTTTTCTTAGCAATAGATTTTTTTCTATCAGCCACGATAGTGGCTAATTGAATTATAGTGGGTAATTTTTTTGGCACTATGCTAGAACTCGTTTCAGGATTGAGTGATAGCTGTGTGTGTGTTAAGCCTACCTTCATTCAATCTAAGATTATCGGAGGTATAGTTCCGAAGCTTTAAAGGTTTATATTCAGAATGTAATGAAAATAAATGTAGATCAGCCTGTGTACTTCACTGTAACATTCAAACATTATAAAATATCAAGCCAGTTGTCACTTATCACAATATTAACACTGACTTTGACATTATTTATCGAAGGAGACAATTGATTCATTTAAGGAAATTTAAAATAATTTTAGACCTCTGTAATAATTAACTTGAATTTTTATGTAGTACCTTAATTATGGCATAATTTTTTATCAAATTAATTACTTTATCATTAAATTAACGAAATTACTATTTTTCTGATACTTTCAATGTCAAAAGGTTGAAATTTTTGTAAAATATCAGAATTCTATTAAGTTGAAGCCATCTCGTTGCGTCACTGTTTCAAAAATGATATACTGTGAAATTCTTAATATTTTCTAAAACTATATTTTGGCACATTTAACTTAGGTAACTATTTTCTTAAAACATATTTTTAAAACAATTCATAAATAACACGGTGGTATGAGTTTTTTTGTTTCTTTCTTTTCTTCATCTTATAATTATATTATTAACTATCACAAAATATTATTTTGCACGCAAAAATTCAGAAAAAAAATTAAGACTTAAACTATAATCAAAAATATCATAAAAATATTTGGCACAAATATCATAAAAATAATTTGATTTAATAAAAATCAAAAAGGTGAATTCATTCCCAATTTTGTTCCAAAATCAAGTCTAGCTCGTCTCTGGTAACGTGAGTTTGTTCTGAAATTCAAAATTTTTGATTTTGTCATTTAAAATAATAATTTAATAAATACTTAATTTCCTCGAATTTACATATTTCAGCTATAATTAAACTTATTATAGCAGTCAAAATCAAAATTATTACAGGTGGCCAGAGTATTAAAATTTCTTCATACATTTTATTATTTAAAATAATTTGTAATAAAATGATAGAACTGTGAAAAACTAATAAAATAGTACAAGATATAGACCAGATTTTGTTTGTAAATGGTGATTTTACAAATATGCAATGGTCACGATGAACAAATGTTACAGACACCATAACTGTAAATTTATTATATAAATATTTTTATTAATTACCCAAGTAAAACTTACTGAAATGTATAACTATGCCTAGTAAAGAAAACATTCTGGCAAATTCTAATCGTTCAGTATTCGGTTTCTCTGTCAATTTGAATACATTGGAAGGCTCTCCAATAAAACCAATATATGAAAATATCTACAAATACACATTTTTAATTATGTCCAATAATTCAATTGTATAATAATAATTAATAATAATTTTAAATAAGCGTGAAATTTGATGAAATTGTTTAAGGACAAAACTTATCTCTTGGATAAAAACGAAATTTTAAAGTTTATCTAAATATTTCTCTTTTTTCTTGCAACCTAACTTTAATATAACTTAAATATCTATTTCTTTAAACCTATATCAATAAAAAGAATAAATTTTAATAAATTACTGAAAAATCGCACCAAACAATTTGTATTCCCCAAACTCTAGAGCTTTATTCTATAACAATTTATTTGCATCTCACTTACTTCGTCTCCTAATTATTTTGTGTTTTCAAAATTTAAAATCAATAACCCATCGCAAACCTACTGTTAGCTTCTAGAGGAATAAACTAAGTTAAATAAAAGCTTATAAAAAGATCTGAAGTCACATTTTAATGCTCCTACCGTCAAATTGAGCTCACATAAAGCATCAAATTTAATTTGAATGGTATTAATTGAATTGAAATGTATAAAAATTCTTTGAATCGATTTTAAGCTGAACTTCTAATTACAAAAATTTACTTGTAAAGAAACCCAATTAAAAAAATTTGCCTAAGTTTTATTTCTTAAGAATTATAGTGCACGCAAACTTATGATTTATTGATTGCTAAATTTTTGATAGAATAGTTTTCTATTTTTTAAGCATTTTTTAAATTTTACTAAATTAAAATCAGTCCAGATTTTAGCAATGTATTGATTTTATCTTTTTAGCAATAAAAACTCACCACAAATAAAATTGTAGGTAAAAATTTACAACCATAGCACCATATAACAAACCCAAATACTTTTGTATTATATTTAGTTTGTTTTTTACCAGTTGCACGATTCATTATTTCCAAGTCATTATCAACATTTGTTAAAGTGAGCGAAATAATTGGTATAACAATACATGTTAAGTAAATTAGAATTTTTGGTGTGAGTATTGGTGGTAAACTAAAACATGCACTTATTATATTTAAAAATACTAATGTACATCCACTGCATGCCCAAAATTGTATACAATTCCATAATCCAGATGAGAACTTTCTTGATAATTCAATCATTTTCAAAATTGAAAAATTATCATCCCGACAAATTGATATTGAACATGGAATTGAGTTTAAAATTCTGCTAAGGTAAATTGGTGACATTGTACTACTACGACTTATCATAACTGTATTTGAATTAGTTTGAGTTAAAATTTGGCCATCTTGAAAATTATCTTTACTTCTAGTCAAACGCATTTTATTGTTTAATAAATTCGTTTCAGTATAAGCAGGAATTTTTTGGCAGACCTGTAAAAATAATAACAAATATTATCCATTTATGCAAAAAATATTGATAAAATTAATAAAAATTTATTTTTAGTAAGTATAGTAGCAGAATGAAACCTATAAAAAGCTGGCAGATTAAAGTAAATCATGAATAATTTTTAGATATTATTGGGATAAACAAAAAAAAAACACAATTTTACCTGTGGATATAATGGTTCAACAGCAATACTACAATCACCTTGTAAAAAAGTTTCAGCATTTGAATTACTAGCACTAGATCCAATACATACTGTAATGTTATAATAATATTACCAAGATGATTTTTTAATTCTTTTTATTAAACTAATTTTAAATAATACAAAATATTCTTAAACATAATTTTTAGGCAAAGATACTTAATTCTAACATGAATAATAATACAATAAAATTTTATTAAATTAATCCTATATGATGAGTAATACAAAATTATTCTTAAAATTAATAATTGATTCAAAAATTAAATCTAAGTTATTCAAAATTAATCGGAGACAAAAACCGATCAGCAAAATAATTCTAAGTCAAGAGTTTATAAAAATTTGAGGACTTCTTTTCTTAAATTTATTCTTATTCTAAAAGCGCAAGCGCTAAAAAATGAGAATGGCGCAAGCGCCGATCTTAAGGTATAACTGGGAACTGATTTCTCTATGAAATATCTCCTATATTTATATCGAAGATATCACATAGGAAATCGCATGAGCATTTTTACTTCCCACGATGTATGATCTAGAATATCGTATTTCTCCAGATCTGTGCATGTGATTTAAAAACAAGATGTGCAATATATCATTGCACAGTGAAATAAATTTGACAGTCACATGAGTGAAATATCATATCTGTATCTATTTCTGTGACTTAAAAAAACAAGATGTGCAATATATCATTGCACAGTGAAATAAAATTAACAAGCACATGAGTGCAATATCATATTTCACATGCACATATCCTTGCATGTTTTGACTATGCAGTCAAAATATCATGCCCTTAAAACTCGCATGTGCAAGGCATCCAATTTCACAAAAGATAAGAAATTACTTGCTTGATACAAAGTTTCGCGTGATACTAAGTATCAGAAACAGAATTATCGGAAATTTTGAATTTATTAAAATTTTGAAGAATGGAATAAAAAGGTAAGTAATTAAAATTAACTATATTATAAGTATATTACAATACAACAATTTCTCCATATGACTGCATTATGCTAAGCATTTCTTTAGTGGCTTCAGCACAACAATCTGTAAATAATGAGACCTGTAAAGGAACATTATCAACCATTTCCAAATGTGGACGAATATTTTCAATTCCTTTTGGTAATTTAGCACGATTAGACATATCAAAGTGGACAGGTGCACTTTGTTCAGTACTATCAGTTAATATACTTAATGAATGATTATTTTCATCAAAAATATTATTTTTAGATTTAAGTTCATTTATACTTTCTAATGAAATATTTGATGTTGAATTTTTTTTATCAAATATCGAAAAGTTTTTGTTTTGATTTAAAAATGTTCCAGGTGCTGAAACACTTAAAGATCTGCCTCGTTCTAAATTAATTGGTGGAATTAAAGAAATTGTCTCATTTACATTCTCATCTTCAGAGAGATCAATATTTTGTTCTATTTCTAAAATTGTTGATTTCTTAGGTGATTGTTGATTTGAGTTAATTTCTTCACTAAGTAATGATATATGACAATTCCATCCAGATTCTAAGCCTAATTTTTCTGAGAATACTCTTGAACGAAGTTCATTTTCTTTACTAAAATGCACAAAACGTATACATGCACGCTCTAAACTTTCAATAAGTTGTACAATATCATTTTGTGGCTGGTATTGCATATTGACCATTCCTAAAAATATTTGTTCGTTTTGCATTTCAAAACAATCTTTAACTGTGGTGTCAGTTTCATCTATATTAAAATTTATAAATAGAAGAGAATCAGTACTTAATGAACGACTTAATTTTGTATATGTTGTCGGATCATATATTTTATCTGATGGATTTGTTTTACATTTAATTTCCGGTGGTAATTCTAAAAATGCTGTTTTTTTATTTATTGTACTTCCTAAAGGGCCAATAATTTTTTTCCGTATTGGAGTGTAAGAAAATGCTGTACAATATGCTGTTAAAGAGCTTCGTTGATAAAAATCTAATGCTTTTTTCTTCTCTTGTAAAGTAAATGGTTTAAGAGTTTTTCCATCGAAAAAATCTTGACATGATTCAAGTATTATATCACCAGTTCCTTGTGTGAAAAGCGAAATCGAATTATGTGGATATTCTTTAGAAATCCACATAACTGAAAGTGAATGTGGGAATGGAACTTTAACTTTAGAAGATATTTGAAATTGACGAGCAAAACGAATATCGTGACGTACAACCTCAGGTTGCTAAAAGATAAAATAAATCACATTAGTGATTTGATTTAATTTAAAGTTTTACCAAATGTCGATAAGATGCAAGTTGTCCTTGAAATACAAAATTCGAAGTAGCTGATGATGTAAATCCAATTTGTTTCGCTAATTCACATAAACATCGCCTACAATCACAAAATTAATTTCTTAAGATTATTTTCTATAATTTTAATGAAGCGTTATCATATTTTTTAAAATTACTTCAATTATAATTGGCATTAAGCTACATTTAACATTTTAATACAACTTTAAGCATTCTATGCAAATACATTGTTAGCTGAAAATGTATACCAAAATATATGGCAATGCATCACCCTGTTAAAAAGTTATATTTTTAATAACAAAAATAATTCATTATTATTAATTCAACATTTAAGCACATATAAAAGTAAAATCTATCTTTTGTATTATTACAAACATATTTTATATTACTTTTTAATTGAAATACTAATTCTTAAGCGATTAGATTTTTATTTACTTACAAATCAACAAACGTATATCAATTACATAAATTTAACCTTTGATGATATATTTATTCCTTCTCAGTATCTAAAATATATAAAATTTACTTCACCATATTGAAATATTATTTCTAGGATTCAATGGAACTTAATTTATGGGACAAATGGACACATAAAAATCCAGAGTTGGCTTAAAACAATTTGGACACATGATAAATAAATGTTTACATTTAAAATGTATAAATTTTTTTGGGAGTCCTTTCGAAAAAATATATGCAAAACTACAGACAGAAACTCATTGATATTTTAGAATTTTTTAGGAGGCCATAGATTTGAGTTATTTATTTATAGGAATTAATTTTAAACGCCTTGAATATTTACTCCAAATTTTACACCAAAATTTTCCCAAAGTTGTTTTTGATGTGTGCGAAGCAATTAGACAGATGTTTGATTTGTAAGCTATTTCTTAACTTTATTAAATTATGTTTCAAAATGTTAAATTTTAAATATTTTTAGTTATCAGAAACATATGAACTGAGGCTTGCAGTGGAAATTGTATAAAAATCTTTTTTTCTAGTGTTTAGCTCTTTTAGATGGCAAGCATGTTGAATTAACTACACGAACGTATACCATACTGAATATTTATTAACAATCATACCTTAAGTCTTGTATTACTAAAGCTATTTGACAGTAACATTGGCTTTAATTTCCGACATTATTTGCCAAGTTTAAATTATGGTTGACTGTGTGAATAAATAAACTAATATAAGAGAAAATATGATGTAATTGACTAATTTTTCCACCACTCGAAGTGGTGTTTGATCGCACTTTAGATACTCCTTCTCCTTGAGCAGCTTAAACCCGACAAATGGAAACTGACCATTCCATATGCATTTATTGCAATAATTTTTAACTTCTGGGCATTAATGACTTCTAGCTTTAAGCATATAAATATACATTAATTGTGCAACATACATACCCATGCAATAAGCAAACTTGTCCAGATTCTACAATCTCATACCGATTAGTAACTGGTATTAGATCCTTATCCGGCATTGCAACTGCAGTTACATGTCCACAAAGACGAGCATAGCTTGCATGGGTAAAAGAATTACAAGTATTTAGTAAAATTCCTAAACCTTAAATATTTAAATGATTATAAAATTATTAACAATATGAATAAAATTTTACCTATTGGTTTTAAAGATGATAAATAATTTTTCCATTTATGATCATCAAATTCAAGCTTAAATGGGCTATGTTGATCATGTGTTAAATCTAGAACTTCTGCTACTATATTACTTTTAGGATTTTGATTATTTGCCACTTCTGAATCCATACTTGATTTACTAATATCAGAAAGTTCATTAATTGATTCTCGAAAAAAGAAAACTTTTACAGCTGTTGGATTTGGCCATGATAAAATTCATTTTTTATCAACACAACATAATGTTGTTATAGATCCAAGAACTTGACAAACGTTTGAACTACGGCCCAATAAATCACTAGAGCCATTCCATAAAGCCATCCAATTATGAAATATATCACGATTTGGTAAATATATATATTCAGTATCAAATGTTTGTGTATCTAAATTTTCTTCAAATTTTTTTTCTTTTTCATTCAAATTCACATTTAATTGTGGCTGCATTAAAAATGTTCCCAATTTTGCTACTCCCCATAGATTAACAGAAATCCACATTAATGGAAATAATAAAGGAAGTAATGGAATTACAGCTGCAACAGTTGCTTCTATAAAAATATCTTTAGATGAAACAGATAAAGTACCTAAAGAAATATAATTAAAATTACTCATATTAAATTTGCTGGCAATTATATCAATAATTCTTTACTTTAGTGAAAAATAAAAAAATAAAATAAAGCAATTCTAAATAAAGTTATGACTACACAAAATTTTTACATTTTCTCTCGAACCATTCAAGCATTTTTAATTATTTAGCTTTTGTTAAAAAGATGAAACTCTTTAGTTGTGCGCAATATATTTGCCATTTTTGAAATGTTCAGACAAAAGTCTTAAGATATTTTAAAGTATTTATCTTTTTCATTCAGAGCGTTTCTAAATTGAATTTTTTGAAAAAGTTTGTGGTATTTATTTGTGTACAATGACCTAAGCAGCACTCATATTCTTATTTTTCTTCATTTTGATTTATATTTTTCTTCTGTTGTCTCATGTATAAAATATGCAATATACAGTCATGTGTCATATATATTTCCTGGGCAGTTTTTTGTACTATTTCTTTACTTTCTTATCGAGGACAGGATTATTTAATTAATTAGTAAATTAGGTATTTTACTATTTTTTTAATATTATTATTATTATATTGCAAGATTAATTATAAAGCTTAATTTTCAAGTTTCAATTTGTTGTTAACATTTTTTCAAGTTTCTTAGAAAAAATGTTAACAACAAAAAATTGGATAAGAAAACATAAATTAATCAAAAAGTTTTAAAACAAAGCTTTGTCTGCAATTTGAAAGAAATTTTCTTATAATTTTATAATTTTTGGTAACACTGAAATCTATCAAGGCATTAAGGTTCATAATCTAAATTGAACAAATAATTTTCATTTATATATATATTGTTATGAATTTTAACGTAGGAGGGTGAAGAAAAACAAACTAGGCGGGAACTGTCAAAGAAAAGAAGGATATAAGCAACTGCAATTTGGGGTGCAAATAAGAACTCGCTAAAGTTTTAATATGGAAGCGTTTTATTTTTAGCTCCTTAATTGTTGTAAAAAAGCATTAAGTTGGTATTTTGCAGGTTATAATCAATTTAGGGTTTTTTTCCCACCATTTTCTCTTTTTTAATGAAAATAAATCTGAAAACAAACTATTGTGATTAGAATAACATAATCTGAATGTGCCTGTTAAGGCTACAATAAATATGCCAATTAAGGTTTTTAATGAGTTAAAAAATAATAATACAAGACTAACACTAAAAGTAAAATTGATTCTTATTCATACGCAGTTTTCTCTGTCTAAGACTGTGAGAAAATTTTAGAAAAAAAAAAACAATTCTAATTTCCTGGCAAAATTTTTTCAAATATGCAAATCCTTTCAACAAGTAAAATAAATTTCTCATAATTTGAAAGGCAATAGGGCTTAGTAATCAGTCTCCAAGTCAATCTAAATTGTTGTCCATAAGACCCAGAACCAAGCATAAAAAATTAATAAAATTTCAGTGATTCAGAAAAATTGTTTAGATAATTTTTAAGTCAAGTTATGAAATTTACTACATTTATCCCTAAAATTCTTTTAAAGCTTGAATTTAGTAGATAATTTTTAAAGATTCAATCATTCCTGTTTGTTAGTGAGTAATAGAGTAATAAGAATAAGTAGGGGAGACATTTGCAGGTTGAGACAGGCTTTAATTTTGGGCCATAAGATTTTAATACAATAAAATTATGAAGACTACAGTATATAACTGGAAAGCGGCAAACCAGAGCAAACTTTTGTAGAAGATTTGTTTTGGATTGCGAGCAAAAACACATTTTAGCAGACGATTTTCTAAAGTATTAAAAATGGAACAGAAATAAAATGCTTTGCAGGTTGAGACACCACTGTTAGTCTACGGGAAAAGTGAAAAAATACAGCAGATATGAATCTTTTATTTAATGAAATAGTCCGAAATGCTAAGTTCACAGTAAAGTTTGGTATATTTTACTACGTATTCAAGCAAATCCTCTTGCGGATCGAACACCTGAAAAAACAGTCAATTTAACAAATCTAATTTTTCCTGAGAAATGAAAATCGTCACTAGAGATGGTATGAAATACGATGCAGATTTACGAACTAACGCGAGTAGTTCAGAATCATCGAGCAGAGCACCTTTTTGAATTGGTAGAAAATGTTCACTTTATGCAAAATTAAAACACTACAAAAATTAGATCAAAAGCACAATTGTCAACAGCGTGCTCAGAACAACAGCACGGAATGCGACTGGTTTTTTTGGATGACTATGTAAAATGAACATGGGATGTGACATTACTTTAACAGTTGAAACATTTGAGCAAGCTATTCAGCAGCATTTTAAAATGGCGGTGTTTCAACCTGCAAAGCGTCTCAACCTGCAAATGTCTCCCCTACATATACAAAGTAAACAGCCTAACAGGAAAAAAACGACTAGTAAAATTTTTCGTATTTAGTGGGTAGTCTAAAATACTGTAAAATTTTTTATTCTATCTCCTCTAGTATACAAAGCAAGCAACCAACAAAAAAATAAAAACAAACTTTTGCTATCACACAGCAAATGCAAAAAATAGAAACTTAAATAATTTTCTTCATTTTTACCACAAAAAGCTTGTCATCTAAAAACTCAATTTCTTCTTATACAAAAGTTTTAAGGAGGTCATTACAATTAAACATTCATTAAATATAAATCAATGATGCTAAAACATATTTTTATTTTATTTTAGAAAGTCATTCTGCTATAGACGTCTTAGTTATTTATATTCCAAATTTCAACTGCATGTTTTACTCAATGAACTAAGAGAACTAGCATCACAAAAGGCGATACCACATCGTGATTTCTACAATATAAGGTGATTTTTACAATAGTAAAAAATTAAAAAATTACAAGTTAAATTTAAAATAAAATATATTTATATTATTAAAGAAAAGTGGATACACATATTCATGCGGCATCCTGTATGAACCAAAAACATTTATTACGTTTTATTAAAAAAACATTGAAAAATAATGCAAATGAAGTAGTTACAGTTACAAAAGGAGAAGAAATGACATTAGCACAAGTTTTCAAATCAATGAATTTAACAGCATACGATCTAACTGTTGATATGTTAGATGTACATGCTGATCGAAATACATTTCATCGTTTTGATAAATTCAATGCAAAATATAATCCTATTGGAGAATCTAGATTAAGAGAAGTTTTTCTAAAAACTGATAATTATTTGGGTGGCAAATATTTTGCACAAATCATTAAAGTAATTTAGTTTTTATATTTATTAAAAATTTTTATAGTTATATGCTTAATTTTAAGGA
The DNA here is from genome assembly GCA_947359355.1 of Acrocera orbiculus. NCBI lineage: Eukaryota > Metazoa > Arthropoda > Insecta > Diptera > Acroceridae > Acrocera > Acrocera orbiculus. The sequence continues at coordinate 16,860,913 of OX375757.1, forward strand.
AGTTGCATTTGATCTTGAAGAATTTAAATATCAAAATGTTGAGCTACGTTTATCGATTTATGGAAAATCCAGAGATGAATGGAGTAAACTTGCTAAATGGGCCAAAGGTTATAATGTTTATTCTACAAATATTCGATGGCTTATACAAATTCCAAGATTATTGTAAGTTTAATTGATTTATTAATTTTTAAACAAAATAGAAATTTTTTTTGAATAAAAAAAGTCAATTAATTATTTATTAGTATTAGAATATATTAAATATTACCTAAATGGCAATTAGGTAACATTTCTAGAAAATTCAACTAACTGAGTTTTTAAATATTAATTCAATTTTTTTCCAGTGATATATTCAAAACAAACAAAATAATGAACTCATTCCAAGAAATATTGGACAATATTTTTTTACCTTTGTTTGAAGTTACAAATGATCCAACTAAACATCCAGATCTTCATTGTCTATTACAATATGTAATTGGCTTTGATTCAGTTGATGACGAGTCTAAACCAGAGAATCCTTTATTTGATGGTGATATAACATTACCTAAAGACTGGAATAATGAAGATAACCCATCATATGCATATTATATATATTATATGTACGCTAATATGACGGTCTTAAATCATTTTAGAAAGTAAATTAATTTAAAAAATTATTAATCATTATAATTATACATTATATTAAATTTCAGAGAACAAGGACTAAATACATTTGTTCTTCGGCCACATTGTGGTGAAGCAGGGCCAGTTCAACATTTAGTTTGTGGATATTTGATGGCAGAAAATATTTCACATGGTCTTCTATTACGTAAAGTCCCAGTGTTACAGTATCTTTATTATTTAGCCCAAATTGGTATTGCTATGTCGCCACTCTCAAATAATTCATTATTTTTGAACTATCATCGAAATCCGTTACCAGAATATTTAGCTCGTGGATTAATTGTTTCACTAAGTACAGATGATCCATTGCAGTTTCATTTTACAAAGGTATGACATTATTTAATACATATGACATTACTTACATAGACCTCTTTTGGAACTTAGGAACCGCTGATGGAGGAGTATAGTATCGCAGCTCAGGTATGGAAATTAAGTTCATGTGATATGTGCGAGTTAGCTCGCAATAGTGTTTTGATGAGTGGTTTTCCTCACAAGGTAATTTAGATTTATATTAAGCATAAAAAAAATGTATTAACAATCAATATTCAAACTTAGGAAAAACAACATTGGCTTGGTCCAAATTATACCCGCGAAGGTGTTAAGGGTAATGATATTACCCGAACAAATGTTCCTGATATTCGTGTTTCATTCCGCTATGAAACATTACTTGATGAACTTTCAAACATATTTAAAGTTCATGAAAGGCCTAACAAAGAGGGAGACTTTTCTTAATGTTATCATTATATGAGCAAATTTTACAAGCATTAACTAAATAGTTTTGTAGAGAAGTGTTTATATAAACAGAACCAATATTAATCCAAATAAAGTTACGAATTTCAGATAAATATTGATATATGTTAAATATTGTTATAATTAGATAATATTCATTTATTAACTATAAAGTTTTAATAAGAGTTTATTCTGTAAGCAATTAAAAGTTAAATGTATATTTTTATTGTTATTAGTTTTTACATATGTAAATGTATATTTTGTTAAAAATTTATTTTATGCTGATTTATCAGATTAAAATTTCTTAAATATTTTTAGTTATAAATTTAAGTAAAATTTTATTGTTTCTAGTGGTCCATTTTATGATTTGTTAGCATATTACATAATTACTGTAATTACATTTGTCGAAGTTTTATGCAGAAATATTGTAGAAATACAATTGTCTTATATTCTGTGAACAATAGCGATTTTTATCGGTCTAGTTCAAAAATTGACTAAGTTTTTGTTTCTTTTTTGCAACTACTCTTTTTTAAATATAACAGAAGTGACAGTTGTAACTCCTTTACTATCATGTGACTTTTTAATAATTCTGGCACTGTGTACCTAATTTAAAAGCGGAACAAAAAAAAAACATAGCTCTATTTTGAACCAAAGGATTTTGGTTCGCCAACGTTCTAACTCCACAAAACTTCTTTAACACAGTCATAATAATAATTATAATATAAGTTATTAGCATTATATTTATTCTATGATTTCATTATTGTAATTGTCTTGACTAACAACAGAGTTCTGCATATCCCAAGAGTTTAGTTTTAAATCCGTCAAAATATTATCTTGATTTGAGTATGAGCCCTAAAATAACGAAGGCCAATTTTAAAAAGATTGAAAAAGTAAAAACATGAAATTTATTTGTACAAAATATGTTGTGTGATACATTTATAAACATAGTAATAGTTTTCATAAAATATAAGTACCTTCAAAGCAAGAATATTTTTAATATTATAAAAAATGTATTATATTCTTAAGAGTTTGATTAATAAAAAATTTTCATTTAAACATACTCCCGCATCTTAACAAGTTATTTTCTTTTTTTTGGCTGGATAAAAGTTATATGAAAAAAATAAAAATAAATAAATAAAAATTATAAAAAAACATTTTTTGATTTAAAAATGTTTCCTACATAAATTTAGTGGACTAGATGCTCATAAATGACAGGAAAAATTAAGTTTTTCTGAATTTATAATTTACGAACTTTGAAACTGCAGAGGGCACTTTAATATTCTTAATCGGCATGAGGTGTACAATTGCAATACTTCAAAATTTATGTGTGCTGTTTGTTAATTTGAAGCTATTTTTATATATTCAGATATATTGAAATTTTATTTGGTTTAAGTAATAATTTTAGCTTAGCAGATTTGCAAAATTACTAGAAAAAGGAGAAATTTTATGCTACAAATAGGATTCATACAATTTCATTTTAAAAAAATGAAAGGAAAAATACTCAAGTTTATTGATAAATAATTAAATTATTTAAGAGTTTAAAGCAGCGATACTCAACCTGCGGCCCGTTGAATACTTATGAGTGGCCTTAGCTATTTGGACCAGTTGGTAGGTAAAATAAGTCATTGTCACGCAATGAAGCTCAACTAAGGCTAAAGCATATGCATAACAATGCAATGTTATAACTTATGCCTTGTAAAGCCCCGTATTCACGAGATTAAAATTAAAATGAATAAATAAATTGTTGGTTTAATAAATAAATTCATACATATCAGTTTTTTGTTACCAACCTGCGGCCCGTAAAATAAGTATGTAAGTTATATTATATATGTGGCCGGAAGAAAAAACCGTTGAGTATGGCTGTTTTAAAGTAAACTAATTTCAAAAATATAACTAAAAATAATAATTTTGCTTACATTCAAAGCTTATGTAGACTCAAATTGCTTTTTTCCATGCTTGTTTTGATAAACCTCTTTATGCAGGAAAATCTAAAAATGTAAATTATTCATTCAAATTATATATCGATTGTGTGATTTGTTTCAAAAAAAAAAAAAAATGGAAAACACTGTCAGACTTTGATTAGGTTGCACTTTTCTTAGCAATAGATTTTTTTCTATCAGCCACGATAGTGGCTAATTGAATTATAGTGGGTAATTTTTTTGGCACTATGCTAGAACTCGTTTCAGGATTGAGTGATAGCTGTGTGTGTGTTAAGCCTACCTTCATTCAATCTAAGATTATCGGAGGTATAGTTCCGAAGCTTTAAAGGTTTATATTCAGAATGTAATGAAAATAAATGTAGATCAGCCTGTGTACTTCACTGTAACATTCAAACATTATAAAATATCAAGCCAGTTGTCACTTATCACAATATTAACACTGACTTTGACATTATTTATCGAAGGAGACAATTGATTCATTTAAGGAAATTTAAAATAATTTTAGACCTCTGTAATAATTAACTTGAATTTTTATGTAGTACCTTAATTATGGCATAATTTTTTATCAAATTAATTACTTTATCATTAAATTAACGAAATTACTATTTTTCTGATACTTTCAATGTCAAAAGGTTGAAATTTTTGTAAAATATCAGAATTCTATTAAGTTGAAGCCATCTCGTTGCGTCACTGTTTCAAAAATGATATACTGTGAAATTCTTAATATTTTCTAAAACTATATTTTGGCACATTTAACTTAGGTAACTATTTTCTTAAAACATATTTTTAAAACAATTCATAAATAACACGGTGGTATGAGTTTTTTTGTTTCTTTCTTTTCTTCATCTTATAATTATATTATTAACTATCACAAAATATTATTTTGCACGCAAAAATTCAGAAAAAAAATTAAGACTTAAACTATAATCAAAAATATCATAAAAATATTTGGCACAAATATCATAAAAATAATTTGATTTAATAAAAATCAAAAAGGTGAATTCATTCCCAATTTTGTTCCAAAATCAAGTCTAGCTCGTCTCTGGTAACGTGAGTTTGTTCTGAAATTCAAAATTTTTGATTTTGTCATTTAAAATAATAATTTAATAAATACTTAATTTCCTCGAATTTACATATTTCAGCTATAATTAAACTTATTATAGCAGTCAAAATCAAAATTATTACAGGTGGCCAGAGTATTAAAATTTCTTCATACATTTTATTATTTAAAATAATTTGTAATAAAATGATAGAACTGTGAAAAACTAATAAAATAGTACAAGATATAGACCAGATTTTGTTTGTAAATGGTGATTTTACAAATATGCAATGGTCACGATGAACAAATGTTACAGACACCATAACTGTAAATTTATTATATAAATATTTTTATTAATTACCAAAGTAAAACTTACTGAAATGTATAACTATGCCTAGTAAAGAAAACATTCTGGCAAATTCTAATCGTTCAGTATTCGGATTCTCTGTCAATTTGAATACATTGAAAGGCTCTCCAATAAAACCAATATATGAAAATATCTACAAATACACATTTTTAATTATGTCCAATAATTCAATTGTATAATAATAATTAATAATAATTTTAAATAAGCGTGAAATTTGATGAAATTGTTTAAGGACAAAACTTATCTCTTGGATAAAAACGAAATTTTAAAGTTTATCTAAATATTTCTCTTTTTTCTTGCAACCTAACTTTAATATAACTTAAATATCTATTTCTTTAAACCTATATCAATAAAAAGAATAAATTTTAATAAATTACTGAAAAATCGCACCAAACAATTTGTATTCCCCAAACTCTAGAGCTTTATTCTATAACAATTTATTTGCATCTCACTTACTTCGTATCCTAATTATTTTGTGTTTTCAAAATTTAAAATCAATAACCCATCATCGTGAAATAGTTTACAAACCTACTGGTAGCTTCTAGATGAACAAACTAAGTTAAATAAAAGTTTAGAAAAAAATCTGAAGTCCTACATCAAATTGAGCTCATATAAAGCATCAAATTTAATTTGAATGATATTAATTGAATTAAAATGTATACAAATTCTTTGAAACGATTTTAAGCTGAGCTTCTAATTGCAAAAATTTACTTGTAAAGATTAGAATTAGAAAAATTTGCCTAAGCTTTATTTCTTAAGAATTATAGTGCACGCAAACTTATGATTTATTGATTGCTAAATTTTTGATAGTTTTCTATTTTTTAAGCATTTTTAAAATTTTACTAAATTAAAATCAGTCCAGATTTTAGCAATGTATTGATTTTATCTTTTTTTGTCATTAATAGCGATAAAAACTCACCACAAATAAAATTGTAGGTAAAAATTTACAACCATAGCACCATATAACAAACCCAAATACTTTTGTATTATATTTAGTTTGTTTTTTACCAGTTGCACGATTCATTATTTCCAAGTCATTATCAACATTTGTTAAAGTGAGCGAAATAATTGGTATAACAATACATGTTAAGTAAATTAGAATTTTTGGTGTGAGTATTGGTGGTAAACTAAAACATGCACTTATTATATTTAAAAATACTAATGTACATCCACTGCATGCCCAAAATTGTATACAATTCCATAATCCAGATGAGAACTTTCTTGATAATTCAATCATTTTCAAAATTGAAAAATTATCATCCCGACAAATTGATATTGAACATGGAATTGAGTTTAAAATTCTGCTAAGGTAAATTGGTGACATTGTACTACTACGACTTATCATAACTGTATTTGAATTAGTTTGAGTTAAAATTTGGCCATCTTGAAAATTATTTTTACTTCTAGTCAAACGCATTTTATTGTTTAATAAATTCGTTTCAGTATAAGCAGGAATTTTTTGGCAGACCTGTAAAAATAATAACAAATATTATCCATTTATGCAAAAATATTAATAAAATTAATAAAAATTTATTTTTAGTAAGTATAGTAGCAGAATGAAACCTATAAAAAAGCTGGCAGATTAAAGTAAATCATGAATAATTTTTAGATATTATTGGGATAAACAAAAAAAAACACAATTTTACCTGTGGATATAATGGTTCAACAGCAATACTACAATCACCTTGTAAAAAAGTTTCAGCATTTGAATTACTAGCACTAGATCCAATACATACAACAATTTCTCCATATGACTGCATTATGCTAAGCATTTCTTTAGTGGCTTCAGCACAACAATCTGTAAATAATGAGACCTGTAAAGGAACATTATCAACCATTTCCAAATGTGGACGAATATTTTCAATTCCTTTTGGTAATTTAGCACGATTAGACATATCAAAGTGGACAGGTGCACTTTGTTCAGTACTATCAGTTAATATACTTAATGAATGATTATTTTCATCAAAAATATTATTTTTAGATTTAAGTTCATTTATACTTTCTAATGAAATATTTGATGTTGAATTTTTTTTATCAAATATCGAAAAGTTTTTGTTTTGATTTAAAAATGTTCCAGGTGCTGAAACACTTAAAGATCTGCCTCGTTCTAAATTAATTGGTGGAATTAAAGAAATTGTCTCATTTACATTCTCATCTTCAGAGAGATCAATATTTTGTTCTATTTCTAAAATTGTTGATTTCTTAGGTGATTGTTGATTTGAGTTAATTTCTTCACTAAGTAATGATATATGACAATTCCATCCAGATTCTAAGCCTAATTTTTCTGAGAATACTCTTGAACGAAGTTCATTTTCTTTACTAAAATGCACAAAACGTATACATGCACGCTCTAAACTTTCAATAAGTTGTACAATATCATTTTGTGGCTGGTATTGCATATTGACCATTCCTAAAAATATTTGTTCGTTTTGCATTTCAAAACAATCTTTAACTGTGGTGTCAGTTTCATCTATATTAAAATTTATAAATAGAAGAGAATCAGTACTTAATGAACGACTTAATTTTGTATATGTTGTCGGATCATATATTTTATCTGATGGATTTGTTTTACATTTAATTTCCGGTGGTAATTCTAAAAATGCTGTTTTTTTATTTATTGTACTTCCTAAAGGGCCAATAATTTTTTTCCGTATTGGAGTGTAAGAAAATGCTGTACAATATGCTGTTAAAGAGCTTCGTTGATAAAAATCTAATGCTTTTTTCTTCTCTTGTAAAGTAAATGGTTTAAGAGTTTTTCCATCGAAAAAATCTTGACATGATTCAAGTATTATATCACCAGTTCCTTGTGTGAAAAGCGAAATCGAATTATGTGGATATTCTTTAGAAATCCACATAACTGAAAGTGAATGTGGGAATGGAACTTTAACTTTAGAAGATATTTGAAATTGACGAGCAAAACGAATATCGTGACGTACAACCTCAGGTTGCTAAAAGATAAAATAAATCACATTAGTGATTTGATTTAATTTAAAGTTTTACCAAATGTCGATAAGATGCAAGTTGTCCTTGAAATACAAAATTCGAAGTAGCTGATGATGTAAATCCAATTTGTTTCGCTAATTCACATAAACATCGCCTACAATCACAAAATTAATTTCTTAAGATTATTTTCTATAATTTTAATGAAGCGTTATCATATTTTTTAAAATTACTTCAATTATAATTGGCATTAAGCTACATTTAACATTTTAATACAACTTTAAGCATTCTATGCAAATACATTGTTAGCTGAAAATGTATACCAAAATATATGGCAATGCATCACCCTGTTAAAAAGTTATATTTTTAATAACAAAAATAATTCATTATTATTAATTCAACATTTAAGCACATATAAAAGTAAAATCTATCTTTTGTATTATTACAAACATATTTTATATTACTTTTTAATTGAAATACTAATTCTTAAGCGATTAGATTTTTATTTACTTATGCAAAGACAAATTACAAATCAACAAACGTATATCAATTACATAAATTTAACCTTTGATGATATATTTATTCCTTCTCAGTATCTAAAATATATAAAATTTACTTCACCATATTTAAATATTATCTCTAGGATTCAATGGAACTTAATTTATGGAACAAATGGACACATAAAAATCCAGAGTTGGCTTAAAACAATTTGGACACATGATAAATAAATGTTTACATTTAAAATGTATAAATTTTTTTGGGAGTCCTTTCGAAAAAATATATGCAAAACTACAGACAAAAACTCATTGATATTTTAGAATTTTTTAGGAGGCCATAGATTTGAGTTATTTATTTATAGGAATTAATTTTAAACGCCTTGAATATTTACTCCAAATTTTACACCAAAATTTTCCCAAAGTTGTTTTTGATGTGTGCTAAGCAATTAGATAGATGTTTGATTTGTAAGCTATTTCTTAACTTTATTGAATTATGTTTCAAAATGTTAAATTTTAAATATTTTTAGTTATCAGAAACATATGAACTGAGGCTTGCAGTGGAAATTGTATAAAAATCTTTTTTTCTAGTGTTCTAGCTCTTTTAGATGGCAATCATGTTGAATTAACTACACGAACGTATACCATACTGAATATTTATTAACAATCATACCTTAAGTCTTGTATTACTAAAGCTATTTGACAGTAACATTGGCTTTAATTTCCGACATTATTTACCAAGTTTAAATTATGGTTGACTGTGTGAATAAATAAACTTCAGTTTATAAGAGAAAATATGATGTAATTGACTAATTTTTCCACCACTCGAAGTGGTGTTTGATCGCACTTTAGATACTCCTTCTCCTTGAGCAGCTTAAACCCGACAAATGGAAACTGACCATTCCATATGCATTTATTGCAATAATTTTTAACTTCTGAGCATTAATGACTCCTAGCTTTAAGCATATAAATATACATTAATTGTGCAACATACATACCCATGCAATAAGCAAACTTGTCCAGATTCTACAATCTCATACCGATTAGTAACTGGTATTAGATCCTTATCCGGCATTGCAACTGCAGTTACATGTCCACAAAGACGAGCATAGCTTGCATGGGTAAAAGAATTACAAGTATTTAGTAAAATTCCTAAACCTTAAATATTTAAATGATTATAAAATTATTAACAATATGAATAAAATTTTACCTATTGGTTTTAAAGATGATAAATAATTTTTCCATTTATGATCATCAAATTCAAGCTTAAATGGGCTATGTTGATCATGTGTTAAATCTAGAACTTCTGCTACTATATTACTTTTAGGATTTTGATTATTTGCCACTTCTGAATCCATACTTGATTTACTAATATCAGAAAGTTCATTAATTGATTCTCGAAAAAAGAAAACTTTTTCAGCTGTTGGATTTGGCCATGATAAAATTCCTTTTTTATCAACACAACATAATGTTGTTATAGATCCAAGAACTTGACAAACGTTTGAACTACGGCCCAATAAATCACTAGAGCCATTCCATAAAGCCATCCAATTATGAAATATATCACGATTTGGTAAATATATATATTCAGTATCAAATGTTTGTGTATCTAAATTTTCTTCAAATTTTTTTTCTTTTTCATTCATTATATTTAATTGTGGCTGCATTAAAAATGTTCCCAATTTTGCTACACCCCATAGATTAACAGAAATCCACATTAATGGAAATAATAAAGGAAGTAATGGAATTACAGCTGCAACAGTTGCTTCTATAAAAATATCTTTAGATGAAACAGATAAAGTACCTAAAGAAATATAATTAAAATTACTCATATTAAATTTGCTGGCAATTATATAAATAATTCTTTACTTTAGTGAAAAATAAAAAAATAAAATAAAGCAATTCTAAATAAAGTTATGACTACACAAAATTTTAACATTTTCTCTCGAACCATTCAAGCATTTTTAATTATTTAACTTTAGAAAGATGAAACTCTTTAGTTGTGTGCAATATATTTGTCCTTTTTGAAATATTCAGACAAAAGTCTTAAGATATTTTAAAGTATTTATCTTTTTCATTCAAAACGTTTCTAAATTAAATTTTTTGAAAAAGTTTGTGGTATTTATTTGTGTACAATGACCTAAGCAGCACTCATATTCTTATTTTTCTTCATTTTGATTTATATTTTTCTTCTGTTGTTTTATGTATAAAATATGCAATATACAGTCATGTGTCATATATATTTCCTGGGCAGTTTTTTGTACTATTTCTTTACTTTCTTATCGAGGACAGGATTATTTAATTAATTAGTAAATTAGGTATTTTACTATTTTTTTAATATTATTATTATTATATTGCAAGATTAATTATAAAGCTTAATTTTCAAGTTTCAATTTTTCTAAGAAACTTGAAAAAATGTTAACAACAAAAAATTGGATAAGAAAACATAAATTAATCAAAAAGTTTTAAAACAAAGCTTTGTTGCAATTTGAAAGAAATTTTCTTATAATTTTATAATTTTTTGTAACACTGAAATCTATCAAGGCATTAAGGTCCATAATCTAAAGTGAACAAATAATTTTCATTTATATATAAATTGTTATGAATTTTAACGTAGGAGGGTGAAGAAAAACAAACTAGGCGGGAACTGTCAAAGAAAAGAAGGATATAAGCAACTGCAATTTGGGGTTGCAGTCAGTTGAGTTGAGTTTGGAGTTAGTTTTGAGTTTAGTTTTGGTTTTGAATTTAGTATAAATATTTAGGAGTCCTAAATTCTAGTTTACTAGTACTAATGTTCATTATTGTATATATATTCTAAACTTGATCTTGATAATAAATCAATTAAGATCAAATTGCATTACAATATATATATATATATATATATCAAATATATTTACTTGAAAATCCCTTGTCTAGTTTTCGTAATGTTCCGGCTAATAATACTAAAATCATTGCAACCACAAATCCCCATTGCTGTAGATATTTAGTAATTAACTAAAAAGGACAAAAAATTAGATAGGTTATTATTAAATATTTACTTAAAAACAAACCAAATATCTTTGCTGGTTGTAAATTGTTGGTGGCCTATTTAAAAATTGATCAAGAATTGTTTTTAAATTTTCCAAATATGGAGTTTTTTCTAATATACAAATTAAATCTGGTAACGGAGATCTAGCAATTGGTTTTATTGATGGTTGCAATCGATGTGTTAATCCATAAATTTCTCCAGCTTTGAATTTTTTTTTACCATTAATTTCAGAACATTGGCCTGGTGCAGCTTGGCCAGGACGAACAACGATATGATCATTACGTACTAATAATGCCCATGGTAAATTGATAACTTCATTATCCCGGTAAGTCCATTGCAACGATATACATGGTGATAATGGAGAAGAAAGATGTGGGTAATTACATGATTCCCAATCTTCACATAATTCTTTTTCTGCTAATTTAATTTCATTTAAAACTGATCTAACCTTACGATATACTTCAGTTCGACGTAAATTATTTTCTCTTATAACCAAAAATATATTAATTAATAGTACTATAAGTATTAATAGAGCCGCAAAATTTTCTTTGATTATAAATAGACAAATGATACATAGAAATGTACTAAAAATTGAGAACCATCCTACCGGACTATTATATCGTTTCTGAAGTGGTGAACGAGCCTTATTAATGAGTCTAAAAATTTCATTATTATTATTAATTTCATATTACTTGAACTACTAACCTTTCATTTTGAAATTTATGCTCATAAGTTTCTAATAGTTTTTTTATTTCAGAATAAAGAATACCAAGAGCTTCTTTTGTAGAGAGTCCAATATTTTCCATTTCAAAATATGGCCAAAATACTAAAATAAAGCCAAGAAACCGGAATTTACATTTTTATGACCAAAGAAATTATAAACACAAATTATGCCGACAAGCATATCAACATCAGCTGTCAAAAAAAATTTTTACTTTTATTCCAAATGTCAAAATTGCTTCCAGATTTCAGAGTATATTTTTTGGCGGGAAATAAATTAATATTATTAAAAATCACTTAATGAGTTTTGCAATGCAACAGCAGTTGTTATTATAAAACTTTAGCCGTACAAAACATAATAATTAATATAAAGTGAATATATAAAAAGGAGTATCACTGTTTGAATATCACAAATTTTCTAATAGATGGCGATTTATCTTATCAACAACAAAAGTCTAATAGCGGCTATTGGGGGTATTTACATTGAGATTTGTATCATTCCGGTAATGTTCCCCTACAATTCTCACTCCACTAAAATATGTTGGTAAAATATTACAGCAAGGATTTGACGTCAAGCGGAAAAAATAGTGAATATCCCCTACAAAAATCCTTACCACAGGATTATGTGGCAGAGGATGTGGAAGATTCACACACATCCTTATTTACATCCTTTATTTCTTATAAAAGAAATTTATTTGGAGGGGATCACTGGAGAATATTTAAAAAGCAAGTGCAATAAGGTAACCATATTGTTCTAAATATATCCCAGTGATAAGCTAGCAAGGATTAAATTCCACATTAGCTATTGGGTGTGACCAATTTTTATAATTTCTTCTTTAATCGTTGTTCGTGTCATATAAAATGAAAATAAATTGCTTAAGTTTTCGGAAATTTAAAAGGGATGTTTTAATATGTAGTTTTCGTGATGTTTAATTGATAAAAGTGTAAAAAGTAGTTGCCGATAGTATCCAATTTTATATTGAAATAATAATCCAATATATTTAAAAATTTCTTAAATATTTATTGAATAATTTTTAATGTGTTCCTTAAGTTAAATATTTGGAGTTTTTTTCTGTAGCGTGAAATTAAAGTAAATTTTCTTCAAATACTATAAAAATTATAAACAAGTGTGCATAAGTAAACTGCAATGAGAAGCATTTTAAAATTTGTAGCTCATCTATTTGCATTTTTGTTCTCGAATTGTAAGGAGAATATCCTCCGGCTATGTCAGTTCGGCTCTTGAACGTGTGCGCAATATAAATAGTAGAGAGGCGGACTAGTGTGTTGTATTTTAGTAGTAGAGATATATATATATATATATGTGTATATCTATTTGTATACGATATCCTTACTAGGCACTTTTGTCGAGGGTGGTATATTTCGGTCACACAAAATGTATACGAATCACTAAAATTTAGATTCATAGTGTAGTATTTGTGAGGTTGCTGTACTCATGAAAATGATTCAGCTGCATCTAAACAATAAAAAAGAAAACAATTCACTAAAATTTATAGTATTTTCAAAAATATAAAAATAAAAATGTTAAAAGGACCGAAAATAATAGATTTGCGCAATATTAATACTTAGTGATTTTTCCTAATGGAAGGTGACCACTCAAAAAAGACTCTTATCCTTAATATGTATCATTTTTTACACTGAAATTACTTAAGAGCTGATTTTTTTTTAGTGAATTTTGGGTGCGGTGAAGAAAATTTGTTTTTTTATTTTATTACAATAGTTTTAAAATATGATTTAATTAGTGCTAATTTTTTTAATTTATTTTCAAAATAAAAAAAAAACTTAAAATGAGTGATTTAACAATGTTTAGTGAATATTATAAAGTGCCTGTGTTTGCTAAGTTGTTACATGCATTGCCACATTACAACATTACATTTCATAAAATCAATAGTACTTTTCGACCGAATGATGAAGTTTATCGAGAAGTAATATTCAAATTATATACAAAAAATATAAACATAATAAAATTATGTATCCTTTTTGTCATAGAGTTTGGGTATTCTGGGATCTGCACCAGCTGCTCTTTTAATAGTATCTCTACTTGGGTTACTGTTATATTTGATGACGAGATGCTGTGATCGTAAACCGAGGCCGGCACATTCAATTACAAGCTTAAAAGTTGCTTTATCGGTTGTAACTGTTATGTGCTGTGCTGCAATTGGATTAGGTAAGTTCCATCAAGAAAAACAAGACATCCTTTAAAAAAAAATTAATATTTGTGACAAACAAAAAAGTTTATTTTGTGAAGGCAATATTATTAGCGAAGGATATTTTACTTTTAATAGCTCACTAGAAAGTAGGTACCTATTCCATCAAAAAGTGGAGAGTTCGCATATCATACACTGTCTCTCCCCCTCCCCCCGTAGATCAAAAAAGCTATCTACGCTACTGCTTCTTATCAATGGAAGAAACTGAATCATCAATCCAACAGTTACTTTTTCGCGGGATGGACTAATTACTATTGTTTTATAGAATGGTTGCCAGCCTGTCTACTTTATGCATTAAAGAGTAGCTATGATGGCTACTTTCTAAGTACTCTAATGATGAATTTTGCATTGGTCTTTTATTTCACCATGAGTACGCAGAAATTCACTTAGGAAAAGTTCACTGATAATCACTTTCCCTACTGAGATTGCATGATCAAAAAATAAACGTAAATAAGAACAGAAGTTAGCCATGCCAATATAAATTTTATATCTAATGACAGTTTTTGTTTACTTCAGAAAATTACCTTTTAATACGAAATGACTGATGAAATATCTGTAACCATAGATTTAGCAAAAAGTTTAGCACAATTACCTGACCGATTTCAAAAGGCAATTGATATCCTTCTTCAATTAGAAAAAAAAGTACGTCAAACAGCAGATGTACCTTCATGCACAAAAATAGTTGTTGCAATTGTTAATATTTGTTTTGAAACAAAAAATTGGAAAGCGCTTAACGAAAATATTAGTATTTTATTTAAACGGCAATCACAACTAAAAGAACCTACTTTAAAAATTGTACAAGAATGTATTAAATTCATTAAAAGAATAACAGATAAACAAATAAAAATTAAATTGATTGAAACTTTGCGCACCGTAACAAAAGGAAAAATGCATGTTGATTCTGAACGGGCTCGTCTAACTAAAATGTTAGCACTAATAAAGGAAGCAGATTCAGACATAGCGGGAGCTGCTGCCCTCATGGAAAAGATATATCCTGAAAGTTTAATAACTATGGATCAACGTGAACAAATTGAACTTATTTTACATCAAATGAGACTATGTTTGGCTAAACACGATTATACACGAACAAAAATTATATCTAAAAAAGTACCAAAAAAATTTTTTGACGATCCATTACAACATGACCTTAAACTACAATTTTATGGAATTATGATACGTTTGGATCAAGATAGTTGTTTTTTGGAAACATCTCGACATTATTTAGCTATTATTGATGTTGAAACAATACGAAATGCTCCACAAAGACGACAAAAAATCTTAACATATTCGGTTCTATATTGTTTATTGGCTCCATGTAGTTATGACCAAATTGACTTACTGAAAAACTTGTGTAAAAATAAAATAACAGAAGAAATTCCTATCTATAAAAAAATAATGGAATTATTTAGAGCTGAAGAAATTATTCAAGTCTCAAATTTTTTAAAAATCTATGGAAAAGAATTATCAAATTTTGAGTTATTTAATCAAACAGAAGCTTATGGTAGAAAATGTTGGACTGAATTTATGAATCGTATAAATGAACATAATTTGAGCACTATTTCAAAATATTACTCTCGTATTTATATAAAACGACTTGCAGAATTACTTGAAGTTAAGGAAAATGAATGTGAGGCTTGCATATCAAAATTGGTTAGTGAAAAATTAATTTTTGCAAAAATTGATAGACCTGAAAGGATTGTTCAATTTAATGTCAAAAAATCAAATGCTGATATTCTTAATAATTGGAAAGAAAATATTAATGAGCTGACTAACAAAATTAACCAAACGTGTTGTTTAATTACTAATCAAGATCGGTTGTACACTAAGGAAATTTAAGATAATTTTTCCTTTACATTTTTTTGTTTGATTTCAATATACCAATATGAATCCATATTATAATTTATTCATAAAATCCTTGAAATATTTTACTGGAATCAATGAACTATAATCACTCTTCATATAAAATTATTGTTTTAAATTTTTTTAAATTTTATTGTTATCTTGACTATTCTTTTCAAATTAATCACAATTGGAAGCTTTATCCAACTTCCTATGCAATTCTTTTAAGATGCTGAAGGTATGGTATTTTCTTTTATAATTTCACTCGAGCCGAAAGTTCTTTATCCACGAATGCACCTAAAGCCACACGCTGCGTCAAACTTAGCAAAGAATTTACATTAACTAAAATTACACTGTAAAGCTCATTACACCTAAATCCATATTGGTAAGATATCAAATGAGAGGAAAAATTTGGGAAATTTCAAGAAATTTGCCACTCCATCTTGCCCTTCACGTTTCTGATCTATAAAAATAGCAGCAACCAATGTAGTCTACGCTTGGCCAACAATAACTTGGACCAAAGGATAAAAAACAACAACATGAAGCCATGTCTGGTAAATATGGTACTTGGCTGATCTTATTTGTTGAACATAAACTCCATAAATATTGAATAAAAATTTTGTTTCCTTGTTAAATTCAAAGAACGCCATTTTCCCACAACCAACCGACACATATTTTAAAACAATACTAATGGTCAAATCGGGCTTAATATTTGGGCAGAAAGTGTTTTAAGGTGTTATTAATTTAAGAAATAAAACTATAGCAATCCTGAAGATCGGGAAATTTCATTTACGAATCATAGAAAATTTTTAATCACAAGTTGTGTGAATGTATTGAAAAACTTATAAATATAGAGCTTAAAAATAATTTTTCAACCAAAAATAATAAAAGTTATCAAAACTTGAGCTTTATGCGGTATAAAAACGAAATAACGCAACACTACACTTCGATGATTCATGAATCACATGACTACTAAAAATCCATACAGAATTTATATTTTTTGTATTTTGTAAAATCCTTGAAGCCTGTTGGTTTTTTAAAATAATAACAAAATAGAAAGGAAAAGGGATTATACTACACATTATTAACTATAATAAATAATTAAAATTTGAAGAAAAAAGATGCATTTTTCAAACTAAATAAATCTATCAAAATCATTAATGGTGGCAGGTATTTCCTATAAGAAAAAAAATCAATGAACTGAGTAGCAGGAAACAAAATTTTATAAATGATATACAAATGCATTCATTCATAAAGAAAATATGATAAAAAATGAAATATGAGAAGGCAACATCAAATTTATGAAAAAATCGGCGGGTATTTAAATTAAAAAACTTACATACGAGTATTTACTTACAGAATTTCATGAGTCCTTTCAAGTTTAGTCCATTGACTAATATGATAATATGACAAATGAAAGCCCAATGTTAAGCCGGCAGTTTTAGATTTACTTCCGGTCTTCAAAGACATCTAGGATGGTGACCATTCTAATACAAAATTCATAATTTTTCCCGGAAAAATAACTTTTTTTTCATTTATGCTAAATTTCCAGTTTCCGAACTTGGATGTATTTAATTGCTGGGACTTTTCAAAATTTCATTGGCTTAAAACTATGAGTAATTAAGACTAAGAGAAGTAAGTATCGATAACATACATATTTACAACAGTCTGCAAAACTATGTTGCCTTCCAATTCCTTGCATCGAAATAATAAAATATCAACAATATCTGAATCTGAGCGAGCAGTAGTTTAAAAGCAGTAGGTTTAAAATGTTTGTCAAAATAGAAATTTGATAATATTATTTTGAAACTTTTAATTTAATCACTTTGAAATTACACTTGCTAGTTAAGAATTATGTTTTTTAGTTTCTTAATGAAAATGTTATGAAAAGTAAAATTCATCAAATAATTTAGTAAAAAGAAGTATCTAAAAAAATATCATAAAACCTCCTTCCTATTGAACCACTATTCAAAAGTTTCTAAATGAAATTTCTAATGCTATACAAGGATAAATATTTGATTGGGATCATAAATCCCAAAGTAGCATGCCTGTAAAAGCTCCTATCAGTTAAAATAGAACAACCTTTTTCAGTTAAAGAACAGTTTCAGGCCTTTACTGCTTGGTATGAATGAACCTTAAGAAAAAAATTGCTCTTCTCGAACGCTCTATAGGAAAGTCAAGTTGTATAGCATTTTTAGTATGTTGGAAAAATTTAGAAACTGATTGTTTATTCGAAGAACCACCACTTAACGGCTTAAGTCCATTTGACTCAGTCTGCTAGAAGGAAAAAAAATTACGGAAGTGTAAAACAAACAAAATTTGATATTTTTTTAAGAAAGAAAATTATTATATCAGGGAATAGTTCCGGCATTTTTTTTAGTTTATTTCGAAAATTGACTTTGAACTTTCCAATTAATCGGATGTATACATTTAGACTTATAAAAAACACTTATATGTAAAATTTACTAATTAACAAATCAATATCTGGCACCCTAAATCAATTTAGCAAATAAATATTTCGTCTTTTAACTTTAATCATGATGTAAAAATTTTGTTTTTCAAAAATAAAAAACATTGAAATTTAGATATTAAATTTTCCCAAAACTTATGGACGTAAATATGAAGAAAATAGGATAAAAAGAGAAGAAAGATTTTTGCATTGCCGCCTAAGCCATTAACGCTTTTAAAAGTGAAATCTCAATAGCATATCCCAATTAAGTACGAAAATGGTTTACAATCTTCAAGTGTATCAGTGACTGAATCACTATAAAAGTCTCGCAGGGCGTACATTTAAAGATATTAGATATTATAAATATATTAAATTTATCCTTAGCAAAATTTACAGCTTTAGTTGTAATTTTTAACAGATCTACGAATGACTTGTTTTGCATTGATAAGTAGCCAAAAGCAAATGCATTTGCCTGATGGCGTTTTGTCTCATAAAATAAAAATATTTTAGTAAAATTGTTCCTTTATTACATCGGCGTCATGAAAGCCATAACCAGCTTTAGTATACTGAAAAGGGCTCTTTTTTTAACACTTAACAGGTAGTCAAACGGAAAACATAAGTAAATGGACAAGGATCAAATTGGGTAACTTACACAAATATTTATCGATTAAAGCAACAGGAGTTAGCGTAAATTTTAAAAATGTGTTACCTAAACCGTTGGTTAACTGATAATAACAAAACTTTTTTAAACTAATATTTCAATTTTAAAGCAGGAAAGGTTTTTGTTTACTGTAAATCATTTTTTTTATATTTTCAGGTTTATATGGAAATGACGATCTACACAACGGCCTACTTGAGGTACTTACAGCAGGCAGAAAAGTCGATAATCTTGTAACAACAGTCCGGAATCAAACAAATATACTAGAAAATACTTTGACAAGTAGAATTAGACCACAATTAGTAGAGCTTGCGGATATATTCGATCAGCCAGTATCAAATCAAACTGCACTTTCAATTTTAATTATATCATTAAATATTGTCCAGGGTAATGTTACCTTAGCCACTAATGCTGCAGGAGATATTAGACGTCCATTAATGGGAATTTCAATGTCTTCATATCTTTCTGTAAGCCTATACTAATCCAAGACGTGTTAATTAAAACTTTTTATTATAGAGAGGGGATCAATGGGAACTAATACGTTGGCCTGGTACAGTAGCAGTTTTAGCTCTCCTTTTAGTTTTATGTGCTGTTCTTTTAGTCGGTGTTGCTAGACATTCAAGATGTGCATTGATTTTATTCAGTGTATGTGGATTATTAGCAGTTACCGGATCATGGCTAATGTCAGGTTTATATCTTTCTTCATCAGTAGCTGTTGGTGATTTATGTATTAATCCTACACAATTTCTTGTTTCTGTGGCACCAAGAGATTTACCTACCAATGTATTACTACATTATACTCAATGTGAACCTGGCCATACAAATCCTTTTACACAAAGATTAAGAGAATCACAGAATGCTATTAATAATGCCCGTGCTGCTATGGCTATAGTAACTAGGATATCAATGGTACTTTTTAAATCTTCAGGACTACAGCCAAAACTTGGTGCTGTATCTGTAGATTTAAATAGTAGTGAAAGATTATTAACACAATTAACAGCTTTAGTTGATTGTAAATCAGTTCATCATAGTTTTTTAATGGCAACAAAAGGATTATGTGAAGGTGGTTTATTGGGATTGGTTTTAATGCTAATAGCTAGTTTTATTGCTGCAATATTATTAACAATTATGGTATGGGTTGATTCGCATACATGGATTTATATTCGAAAACGTAATGATTATGCCCAAGTTGATGAACCATCATACATTTCAAACCAGATACCACAAAATCATCAACAAATAAATGCAAGAACTCTACCAAGAAATCATAATGGGTAAGATTTTAAATTATAGGTTTGTTTTCTATTTTTATAAAAAGGATTTTTATAGATGCTAGAATATTACTATGATATTTATATGTTTCTAATTATACCTGAATAATAGATATTTTCTGAAATTCTGTTCTGCATCTTAATGCGGAAGGATATGATGCATGCATAATTTTGGAAATTTTTAATTACTCATTTACATTTTTCAAAAAACAATTGATGTAAAATAACAAAATTTTATGTCATAATCGGCTTCTAATTTAATTTTCCTGTTCTAAAGTACAAAAATTTTAAACCGAGATTTACTTTAGAAGATTTACTACAAGGCTCAGTATAACCCTAAAATTTTTGAATTTAAATGTTTTTATTCAATAATAAAAGTAGAAGGAATGTTGAACAATGTTATATGTAGACAACGTTATACTACAAGAAAATTAATATATCAACAAATTGAAAAAAACGTAATAAGGATATTGCAGTCGATTAGCGCAATGTAGCATAATCTGACTTTAAAGTAGTTTTTATTATAAAAAGTAGAAAAAAAAACTTGCCTTAAACTAAAAATGACTTATTTTATATCAACTTTTTTTAAAATATATTGCAGTCATTTTAACCCACCAGCAATTAGTGGATCGCACACTTTACAACATCCTACAAGAAAGCAGGATATGATGAACATTCACCAACATCAACAGCAAAATATGCGTTCAATGGGTACACATACACTTGGTAGACTACCTTCTCATCATCATAGTCCATCACATCTTCCAGGTAATTTGAATAATACTTAAATAATTATAAATATAAAAGATCTAAACAAAAAAAAATTAATTAATAGGACCTAATAATGGAAAGTATGCAACCTTAAGTAAACAATGCAAGACACTGGAAGCAAATGATTTTTACTGAAAATCAACAGCCTGTAGCGAAACTGGCCGGCATCAGCCAGTTTATTGTCATCATAGTCATGGTCATCCACATCAATATAATACTAAACAACAATATATATCGCAAGGAAATTATAATATATATCAACAAATACCCGTAGCATCTTTATCATCATCAACAATTGGTAATATATCTAATACATCACATTATCCAGCACCATCTATTATAAGTACATCAAATATTCCAAATAATGGAACAACTCAACATAATACCATGGTGAAAAAATCTCAGGATATCATAGAAGGAATTCCAAGCACAAATACCATAGATAGTGCAATGTATGAGCGTGATAAACAAATTTATCGTTGTTCAACATTACGTCAAGGTGGTAAATTTGATCCAAAATATAAACCATCGATACTTAATTGTCCCTTACCTGAAATACCTAAAGAGGCAGAAACAAAAAAAGTTGAAATAACAAAAGATCAATCTAATAATTATACTAAGTAATATAATATTCATTTTTATTTATTAAAATGTATTATTTCAATATATATATATTTTATATTTTAGAACATTACAAAGGCCTCCAATGAAATTACCACCACAGGGTAAAGCGATACCTCCGCCTAAAATTGAGTCAATTCCTTCACAATCAAATACTGGTATGAGTAAGCTTCAAACGAGTTCATCTGTTCCAAAAGTTCAATCGCCTAAATCTACTCATCAAAATAATCATCAAATAGGATCTGATGCTTCTAATATTAATCCTAATGATGATTCTAATTATGCTGTGACAGAACTCTAAAAAGCAACAAAATTTAAGACAAAAAATAAAACCAAATAAATTTTAATGTATGTAAGTACTAAATCTAAAAATAATGTTTGATGACCATTTTAAACGCTACAGGCTGCAAATCTTTAAAAGCAATTTATGCTATTTTTGAAAAATATATAAATATATACATATATATATAAAAATTTATTGTAAACTAAAAACATTAGCTTGCAAAATCTTCCTGGCATTTTTAGTAATTAATCTTTGCCTATCTACTTAAGTGAATAAGTATGAATTTTTTTTTGAAAAAATAATTTAAAAAATTTTTTAATAGACAATAATAAATAAACGATCAGCTAATTCCGGATCAGTCTAAGTTCTGCTTTACCTTGAAATCCTGTGTCTCACTACGATTACAATTTTTTTTTATCCTTGTAAAAAAATCATGGAATTTCACAAAAAACATTACGTAATCTATGTTTGGGGTAAATTTGACCTAAAAACTAAAACTTATTCTTATGAGCTTAGTTTCTAGTGAATTTACTTTTCACGCGCTCAAGCCTTCAGGATTTTGAATTCTAAAAAAGCATTTCAATTCTTTTTATGTTTTTATAAAAATATACTGAACTATTGAACTATTGGTTGCCATAAGAAAAAAATCAAATTTTGATTTTTAGCTAGTTAAACTTAAAAGATATTCTCTAAATAGATATCCGATATATTACAGAGAAGCTTTTAGTCGATATCCAAAATATTAAGATGGAACTTTTTTATCAATACATAAAACATTAAGAAAGATAAAGTGAAAAAGAAAATGTTACCTTGTATATTGTTCTTTTTCTTCTGCCAACAGTAAGAAAGTAAAAATAAGGAAGTGCGGATTTTTTAATAGTAAAAATTTTTTCTGACTCTGACCGTTTGGTTTTGATCCATACAACAGTTCCATAAAATCTGAACAATATCAGAAAATTTTAAAATTTTATAAATGAAAATATTCATGAAAAATTATTAAAAATTAAAATAATAAAAACTTGGTTGGTTTTTTCGAGCAACAATGAAATTTGGTAAGGAGTAGCTTTGAATCTTTTTTTCTTTAATTTTTTTAGCTGTCGTTTATTTGTTATTATACAAAAAGACTGCCCTCGCCTTTTCCTACTCTATTCACACATCGGTTTTTAAGTTTGATTTTTGATTTCTAATCTTTCCTGCTTTTGTTTTTCTTCTTGGTAAAGAAAATCCTTTTAATATAATTAATTCAATACAAGTTTATACTGTTTCTGTTTTGTTGTACTTCCTTCCCTTTGTGTTAAATTATAATTTTAGTAATCATATTTTATACTGCTAAATTTTATTAAAAATATTTTCAAAATTACAAATAATATGCCAAAGGAAACTGAAATTCTGTACATTAGGTAATATTAAAAAGAAATATTTGTAGTTTTATTAAATACACAAATAAAAACATAATAGACTCTAAGAAAGTTTTACTGTTGTGATTTATAATTAGCTAGATTAAGACATAACTACTGTAATTCTGTTGAAATTTTAATATTTTAAATAATAAGTGAAAATTGGAAATTTATTTTAAATATTTTTAAACACTCCTCAACTATTTTCGGCAAATTATTTGTGAAGATGTCTGAAAAGACACATAATAGCCGTTAAATCAGCATTTTAATTTTTTTCGATAGATAAACAAATTTAAAATCGTAAACAAAGTAAGTTAAGCTATTTGCGAGAAAGTTATTTAAAATAATAATAAAACTTATCAAAAAACTTCAAGTAAAATAATTGTTAAAACATATTTTTTGTATTTAATATAATAAGATAATTAATAATTTAAATTTCATATTTAGCAAATATTGCTAATAATGTTTCCTATATTAGGTAATGTTTTTGTTCTTATTTTAAGTAAATCTCATTACAGCTAATGGTTAAAAATTAGTTGTGATTTTTAATAATTGTAGCAATCATAACTTTGACCTAGCTTTCTCACTAAAAGTAACTAATAATATCTTAGTAAAATACAATGAAGTGGACCCAAATAATTTTAATTGCATTTTGACTAATTAATAACTTTTTCTCTTTTACCGAAAAATAAGAATTTTATTTTTGCAGGTGTTGTGGATTAAAGTAATCCATTTGCATGTGAAATTAATTTTTTGTAAAGATGGATGACTTTAATGTGCAAAGTTTGTATTACTGCGAAATATTTTTATATAAAAACAAATTAAATTTTTAAATACTAAGTTAAAAGGTCAGTACAATATCTTGGTTGAGTTAATCTTATTAATTTAAGCTTTTTATATAAAAAAAATATACATACGTAATTCATATTATTTTTTTTTTTTCGAGAGGAATCATAGTATCTCAACTTTAACCTTGACCCTTAGGCAGAACGCCGTCTTACAGCCGAGCTGACACCGGTTCCGATACCGAAGACTATAAAGTATTTATGGGTAAATCAATAGGAATATGCTCAGTGTTCAGAGTGCAAGCCTACCAAAGATTAGACTATCGCAATAGGAATTGGTGTCAGCTAACTAAGACTTTAAACTTAAAGCTTTTTAAAATACTTTTTCGTTTCTTATTCTTTTAAAAATATATTATAATATTTAATTTCATTTAATTTCACTTCACTTCACATTTTTTCTAAGTCCAAAAATGATATTTCACTTTGCCTCGAAATGCCCTGACCATATACATATATAAATTACTCACAGCACATTCAACGGTAAGCGGGTAGCGTCTGTATGATATTTTAAGTTTTTACATATAAAACCAACTATAGCTACTTTCTGCATGAAAAAGTAGCTATGAGGGTTACTTTCTGTATGCTCTATCTGTGAATTTTTCACTTATGCACTTTTCCATCATTAAGTACGCAAGAATTCCTCGAAGAAAAATTCATTGATTCGCGATTTCCCTACTGGGTTTTTTTAAAAATTTTAAATCCTTTGAAAAATACCCATGCTAAAGAATATGTAATAACTTAACAGGCTTCCTTGCTTACAAATAAGTTCTTTGGAGTTCACTTTAGAATTTTTGAATTAAAAGAACAATTTTTATAGAGATTCTTTATAGAATAAAATTGAAGTACTGACCTCTTAATCAAAAGAAAATAATACTTAACATAAATTGTGAAATTCTGGCTATAGCATAATTCATCCTGAACTCAATTGATATAATCAAAACAAAAAGTGTAACATTTTACAACATTTTAAGTAACCAAATTTTGAATTTTTTCATAAAAAAAGGGGTTTTTAAGATTTTAAAACAAACTTAATTCAATAGTGTAAAAATATCTTGTAAAATAATTTAATTTTTATTAGCTTTTTTATATTAAAATTTTAAAATGACTCTCTATAAATAAAGCTTCCAAAAAATGTGAAAAAAAAAAAAAAATTTATGTCTGCAAATAATAACCAAAAATATTTATACGAAAACTCAAGTTTTTACATGAAATGATATTGATCCCATATAGGATTGCATTTGATATAATATATATTAGTTAATAAAAATGTTTTTTGTGGTAATATTGATTGATACTTTCATACAATGTTCAATAAAAAATACATATATACGTTGAATAAATTAAATTCTGAATTTTATTTAATATGCATTAAGCTTTAAATTATTTTTAAATAAATTAAAAATGATATTTACTTTTTTTAATAATCCATATTTAAAATAGTGAGAAATAATAATTTAAGGTCGTACTACACACATCCTATGACATACTTCACATCACTTTTTAAGAAAAAGTCATAATTTATTTGGATTTTGGTTAAGGAATGTTTCCTAAATGTATTAATTGCTTTTTTTATGTATTTATTTTTATTTTTTATTTATTAAGTAAGAGAAATAGATTTAATAATTTTAGTTTTAAACTTTCGACAAAATAACATAAATAGTACTACAAGTAAATAAAAATTTAATGAAAATATATTAAAACAAAATATAATTTTTTATGATTTATACATAATTATGTTGCTGTATAGCTAAAACTATTATAGTTAAACCCATTAAACCTAAAGTTTTGGTTTATTTTGTGACAGTAACTTAACATTAACTTTTTTAACCTTAATGAATTGACTAATTTTTGAATCAACGTTATTTAATACTATTTTAAAAATTGATTTAAAAAAAAAATAAACCATTAATATTATTAAAATGTAATATAAACAATTTAATTCTGGGTTAAAACTTCTTGCGTTGATACTACACTACTTTGGCTAACATTTCTTGAATGATTGTTAGATGAAGTGGTTCCTACTGAAGTTTGTACCATTGGAGTTGGAGGAGATTTATTTGCAGGCAATTGATTTGGGGCACCTGTCATTTGCATATGGTATCTAAAAAAAAAGGTTTTATTTAATATTTATATGAAATTTATTTAATTATTTTATAAATACTTGTAAATATTTTCTGTACTTTCAACAACTCCTTGCTGTAAATTAAGACTTCTTCCTTTTATACCTGATTCTTTTTGTGGTGGTGACCACCAATTAACCATTCTACCGACAACAGGAACATGTCTTAATATACCTTCAGACCATAATTTTTCTTCTGTTTCGCGTTGTAAATCAGCTATTGCTGCTTCGATTCCCTATATGTACCAAAGATTTGTTTATCATTACAAAAAAATAACAAATATGTAAAATAATTTAAATCAGTCAAATTTTTAAAAAGAGGACAATTTAATGAATTTCGTTACATTTTCCCAAATCCCCATAGTTCGTATTTCGAAAAATTAAGTTACTATTATCTATTTCTGTTAAAAAACTTCCTTTTAGTTCTAAAAGTTTAAATCACGCATTTGTGAATATAATAAACAAACTTTTATATATATTAAACAATATATTTAAAAACAAATATATTTTACCTTTTTAACAATTTCAGACATTGTATCAAGTACTTTAGAATTTTTTTGTACAGTCCTTCCAATTGATATAACTAAATCAAGTAGTTCTTCTACATCAGTATCATGTGTCACCATACCGAATCGTACACAAATTAAACTATCTGGACCTTCACCAAGTGAAAATGCATTATCTGTAGACTTTAAAGCTTCAACTAAATCTACATTTAATTTATTAAGTTCAGTTTTTGCTTGATCTGTTAATAATGCTTCCCATTCTTCTGGTACAAACCTTACACCACCCAAACCAGCCCAATCTGGTAATTGAACTAATCGAAGAACATTACTTTTTTCTACTAATTTATTAAATGTTACTTTATGTTTTATAGTAGCACGTAATATATCAACATGTGACTCAAGGCACTGAGCAAAATTTTCCAAAATTTCTGGATTGGGTGGTTGCTCTCCTAGACCGAGTTCAAATGGGCAATATCTAATACATGTTCCATGAGTTTTATGTTCAATGATTTCAAATTCAATCTAAAAAAAAAGAGAATGCTACTAAATTTTATCTAATAGACATTATTCCACATTACATTTGGACAATCTCTCTGCAATATTTGACCCAGCCATGAATTAAGACGATCAAAATAAGCTGCATTTGCTACTTTTTCAATTGATTTGCTAATGATAGCTTGAGTAACGTCTTGATTTTGGTCCCCTGTGGAAATATTTTCATTTGTCTCTTTTGGGACAATTGATGTCCCATCAAATTGGAAAACAACTACAGGGACTGCAATATCAAATAATATCTGAAAAATTTTGAAACTTAAAAAAGCACATAAAAGCTATTATATTAAAAATATAAGTGTTTGTTTCTTTAAAATCGTAAAACTCTGAATTTTTATGAAAAACTGATTTTAAACTTTGCTTTCGAATACGCGCATATTTTTACATTTTTACGTAGACGTTATACTTGTTACAGGCAAAATTTTAGTTATCAAATCGAAAATAGTCTTAACTCTGGAATATCTGAGATATTTTTAGCAAACTAAAATGTCCAAAACTCAGGCAATGCATTCGGTATTCAAAATTATCGTCTGGAATGAATGCGACACTATATCATGCGAAATGATCTCATGCGAGACGACGAAATATAAATCTAACACTTCGGGTAGCCTCGGAAATCATGAACATATCCATAATTGAGTTAAAGAATGCTCTCATTGTACATCAATTCTGAATGTGTTTTTTAAATCAACCAAGTAAGTTGAAGGGAGAAATCATTTGGTGAGAGATAAGAGTCTTCTGCTGGCCATTGATGTGATGTGATTGATGTGTCATATCTGATGCTGGCATAGTATTTGTGCAATTAATTATTTTTTTAGGTGCAATTAAAGGGGAGAATTCACTGTGTTACCGAATCAATGATCCGGCTCTCTCTTCCCATATAAAATATATGGATATCACGATTTATGATTAAAATATTTAAAATATTTTGCTCACAACACTGATGTGGTGTTGGTCATTAATAACACAAATACGCGAAAAGTTCATTTCAATTTGCTTTCCTGCACTGCAGATAGATGCTTTATCATACGGAACTGTCAAATTGGTTCTAAGGCAACAACAAATTATATGGGAAGAAAAGTCTCACACGCACAAGAATAAAAATCGTGTATGATACTGTAAAATGAATTTCAGCTGGAAAAAATGACAGTCGAACCATTGATTCGGTAACATAGTGAATTCTCCCTTTAGTAATTTATCAAAAAACAAGTTTTTTGTATAGAAAAAGAGGTTAAGACAGTATTGAACTACTTTTTTGCAGAGTAGTCAAGTTTACAAGGATGTGGTGATTTTTTTATATTAAGTAGTAATGTGGTGTGGAAATATTTTTTTATTTATCTATAAATCCGAAAGCGATTTCAGTAATTTTAGATATTAACAATAACAAAATAATTAGATTCTTAAAAATTTACTCACATTTATATCCAAAGGTTTTGGTATTACATCAGCTAAGTTCAAATTTGTTTTACAACCACGGCTCTATAAGACAAAATCGGTAAAAAATAATTATTACATTTAAAATATTTATGAAAAAAATAATTACCACCAATTTTATTCCACTACATTTTAATCCTATATCATATAAAATACTGCAAGTTTGGAATGATAATAACATTTTTTCTGTAATTTTTTTGCGGCCTATTGCTTGTAAAGCTGACCACAAAGTGAGCGCAATTAATTTACGTGAATATATAGGATCAGATTCAAAAGCTGTTAATGATAAATTTTGAACAGGTTTTTGCAAAAGCTAAAATCAATTATAATTAAATTTAATAAAATAATTTTATTTATATTACTACACTTACAACTACGGGAAGGCAAGGTATTCCCAGCCAACTACTTAGATTTATAGTTATAGAATCGACAAAATGATGAATCTGAAAGATATAAAAATAAGAATTTTGGTTTTTAAACTGAACTATTAAATTTTTACACTTCCAGTGCCTTGGATTAAAATAAGAGATGCAAGTGCATGTCCTGAAGCATGCAACCATATATTATTTTCCTTACAAATTGTATGTAATTGTTCTAAATTATCTACATAACCACATAGAGATGATGCCACATCAGCAAAAACTAATACTGGCGTCTTATTATTTGCCAAGTCTATTTGAATTTGTTTTTGGAGTTTTGCCGTATCCATCACATTACTTGAGCTTTCTACTGGAATAGATTTAATAGCATCGAAAGATATTCCTAATTGTCTACAGGCATATTGTAATCTAATTGTAGGTAAATTTTCAGATATATAAAAACAGGGATGAGTTAATGCTAATGTTCCACTTTCTAGGTAGCTAGGGATTTTTGAAATAATAGCTAATCTGATTGCTCGAAGAATTGCTTCAGCATTATCAGAATGATAGCTTGCAATCCCATCAGTAAAATGAAATAAGCTATTTAGCCAACTGGCAGTTTCATTCGATATCTGAGATGTTATACGTACTAGATTTTGCCTATCTAAGTGAGTTAAATAGGCCATTATACTATGTGATATCAAGGCTAAATGTGATACGTCGTCAAGAGCAGGTAGCGGAAATTCTGGATCATCTTCACATTCTGAATATGCTATTAACTTTTCTAAGCTTTTTAAAATTTCTGAAGGTAGTCTTTTTTCTGCTTGTAATGTGCCTTTAATTTTATTTGTTTCTGATTCTATTGTTTCATTTGTATTTGGTGTAATTCGAATGTTTTCTAGGCGTTGCATTGTTTGAGATGCTTGCATTTCTAATTCTACCAAACCAGAACGAATCTACAACAATAAAATTTCAAAATTATACTTTATTGTAAAGTTTTTTAAATTATAATAAAATTTACGCTCGATATCTCAATGATTTTATCTTGCTTTGGTAAATTTGTTACCGTATCATTGTTTTCATTATCCATTTTTATTTAATATCAATTATTTAAAATAGGGAATTTTCAAAATGTAATTTTTTATATCACAGATAATTATTAATTTGCCGCAAGCAGCAAAACAAGAAAAGAATTACCGATATTTCTTGTACGTGTTATATTGACAGTATCTGACAGTTTATTTGTACTGACGTGTGCAGTGTTCTTTATCCCATTATCATGATATGCACAATAGCTTTTCGAAGTTACGAGCGAGATGTATTTTTTGTTTCGGTCAAAAATTATTTTACAATTTAGTAATATTTTTACTATCAAAAAAACATAATGAAATATCGCCATACAGCTAATTGAGCTGCAGTTAATGCTAACTTGACATTTGACATAATTTTAGTTGAATTTATGTACGTTATAGAGGCTATTCACTATTTTTTCCGCTTGACGTCAAACCTTGCTTACCTCCTACCACTCGTATACGTACATAGTATAGTGTAAAATATATGTTTTAAAATGGTGTGAATTAATCCTATAATTGTGAAAACACACAATTATAGGATTAGAGCCAGTAATGCTTTGACATTTCAATTTATAAAATTTTATAGGTTATGTTACCATACGAAATTCGAATACTTTTTCTTAAATTTTGTAAAATAAAATATATTTAGGTGAAAGAAACTAAAATATTTTTAGGTGAAAACACTTAAATAGTTCCGTAGACAAAAATAACTTCAATTTGTTTTAAGTTTAAAGTGTTGTTTTTGTGAAAAATAATGTTTAAATTACAAAAATATCGCAAGGATTTTCCAGTAATATTTGCCATATTTTGCAGGTAAATAGGTTAAGACTGTAATCAAAATTCATAAAGTTTCAAAAAAAAGCAAAATTAAAAGAATTATAAATATTTTTCTCATATTTTTGTTTTTAAATAAGATCTTAACTTTGACGTATAAACGACTACATCAAAACTTTGTTGTAGAAACCCAACTTGTTTTGGCATTTTCTTGTTAAATATTGTGCACTCCTTGAAGCAAAATTAAAATGATTTTTTGGCATGTATGCATTAGTGAACGACTAATACAAAAGAAAACCGATTGCGGTTTGAGAGTAGAAAATTAAACTATATTTTTATGTCTCATTCATAAACCAGATTACATCTCTAAAGGTGATATGATCGTTTATTTTGAAATATTGAAACCTGGAAAAACTTTATTCTGCAATACAATTATGTAATACCATACAATATAATACAAATTCTGCAAAAAAACTATTTAATTAGAATGGATTTTCAGATTTGCATATGTTATGATCTCTACAACAATTTCCTGTAGCGTAATAAAAGATAATTTAAAAAATACTGCAATAGTTATTCAAAATATGAAATGAATAGAATTTTTTGTTTTTTATTCAATATAAGCAAATGACTTTACTTTTTGCTCCCCCCAATATGTATTATTAAATTAGTTTTATAGTATTTTCTTGAAAGTATATCCTCAAATTTATTTTTTTTTCACACTTTTGACCAAAGTATTCACATTTAAAATGATTCAAGAGCTATGTTTTACATAAATTTATTTTCAGTATTCAACTTAGTAAATCTTAGTAAAGCATATTCAAAAGAATTATTTTACTATGAGATAATAATAGGAACATAATTGATTATTTTAAAACATTTATGAGAATTTAATTTAATTAAAATAATTTTCAGCTAAATCTTTTTTGTAAACCAAAAGTATCACCTGAAGTATTACCATTAGCAAATTTCCAAGTTGATGATGACTCTGTATAATTATCTTGTTTTAATTCAGTCTTATTTAAAGTAGTTTCATCAAACATCCATTCTTTACCATTACTTAAGCGAGAAATATTTAAAAGTAAATACTCTTTATCCCTAGCTTCTAGATACAGCATATCTTTAAGTAATTTAACCATAATTCTTCTAGCTCGAGATTTTGCTCGAAGATAATAAACAATAACGCTCATTGCTAGTAATATTCCACCCATAACAGCTGGACGAGAAATTGCCATAATTGTCTTCCATATCCAATGATTTGCTCGAAGTGCTAATACACCTTGCACAAATATTTGAAAAATATAAGTATGGTCCCGAAACGGACCGCAGTCTTTACTCACAGGAACTCTATAATATTTTATTGGACTGTTTAAATAAAACTATAAAAAAATATATATACTTACTGAGTTATAATATAACCATGAGCAACAATAATACCGACGATAGATAAAAAAGTAATCACAATATATAAAGTGTGTGCTTCAGAAGCCTTCCAAAGTTTACATGGAAGTTTACAATAATGAATTACTGTATATTTTTGTATATAAAATATTAAAATTATTTTAAAAATCACTAAAGCTGGTAGTAAAGGTGAAAAAAGCATTCCAAACCAAAGTAATGCTTGATTAAATATAATCTGTAAGCTAGCTTGCGGTATATCAAATTCAGTACGAGCAAGTGAATGATAATATTTTCTAAAATTAATAAACTAAATAACTTAATTATATTATAGAAAAAATTAGTTACCTAAACACAAGTGTACGAATACACCTGTAAATTGTTAGTATAATAATCGTTATTAAAAAATCAATCAAAACAAAACGATAAATTTCTTGTCCAATATAAGTTTCCCAGCACTAAAATTTTTCAAAATTATTGAAATTAAGAATTTTCTTATTAAAAATTTCAATTTACTTCACGATGAGATGCTTCTGATATCCAATATGAGACAAGAACACTAAAAGTGATAACATTAACAAGAAAACTTCGTATAGTATTCAAATAAAGCATTTTCTGAGTAGATTTATAGTCTTCCATACTATTAAAGAAAAAGAAAACAATTGCATAATATGTTTTTATTTTGAATATTACAAACCTTGTAATCCATTTAAAAAATACATGAAGTAATGGTGTTATTGTCAGTATTAATAAAGGAATCGACATCGATGACCAAATTGAATCATCTCTTCTGTTGAATTTCTAAATGAAAAGAAGGATTGTTTAGCAGTTTGAATATAAAGTGAAAACTTATGCTAAGGCTTAGTGTAAAGCTAACTTAACTATGAAAATATAATTTCTTTGTGAAAATTGGACTTTATTCATCAACATTTCCTTCAAAAAAATAACATATATTTAATCTATAGCTTCTCAAACTTTTCTATACTTCCGTGCAGAACGATTTATATTGGATCTTAAAATTGCTTTGAATTCCAGCCATTACTCCTGCGTTTGAGTCAAATCTATAAATTTGTAGTCTCTTTAAATGATCCATGAACACTTAGTGGTCACTGGGAACTAATTAAAGCAACTTAAATACCAGTTTTTTTAATGCTTGATGAATCGGCACTTTTTTTCACATTGCATAATTTTTTCATAATTTCTTGTTTCAGGCACACTAACAATGCAATAAAATGTATTTTCCGTATTCAATTTTTTATTTATATTATTCCAAAGTTTATATGAAATTCATAAATATACTCTCTCTAAAACATAAACATAATTAAATAAATTGAAATACCTTTACGAAAATCCAAAGGCTAACTCCAATTCCAACTAGTACACAGAAAACAATAATATGGACCGTAACCCTTGCAGCTATCATCCATGTATAATATAAACACGAATGTTTTTCGTCTTTTCGAACAGTTTCTTTTAAAATATGTTTAAAACTGTTAAAAATTGTTAAATGTTTTATTCTTGCTGATCTTTCATTAGAAATACCAAAATGCCAAGCACATAAAACCATTCTTGCATACTCTGTTTTATTACATCCAGAAGCTTCAATAAAACTTTTTCGGTATGATCTAGCCATACTGTAAATCAATATAAAATTCAATATAGAAATATTTTATATATATTTATAATTTTGTATACTTAACCTGATCGATAAAATAATAAAAGTGACAATATAAATACAAAACATTGTCATAAAATATGATTGCGGAATACTGTAGTAGTTAGAATGCTTAGTTATTATGGTCGCATTTGAATATGCGCCAAAAAATAGTAACGAGTCTTCTAAGTATCCCTAAAAATAACAATATTTGAGTTAGATTTATGTAATGAATAAATGTTTATTGGGGACTTGAACTTTGTTTTATTAATCTTAAAATTTAACTCAATGAAATTGGAAATATGTAAATGAAATTTCAAAAGAAAATAGTTCATAAAAACATACTCAAAAAAGATTGGATGTTGGTTAGAAAGCTGATTACTGGAAAAATTAAAACATTCAGTTAAAAACTGTCATGAGGATATCGTCACATGGAATTATCTTTTTATTGAGACCTTTAAAGGTAGTTATAATTCCAGAGAATGTCTTCCTTAAAAAAAAGTAACATATTAACAATAGTATTATTTGTAAAAATCTTTAGCTAAAAAAATGCTAAAAGGTATAAATATTTGCTTCTAACTACTTTAAAGTAATTTACGAGACTAAAAGGCTTAATTCACAGATAATTTCAAAAAATTAGTATTTTATATTAGCACTATTATATTGAATTAATAAGCCCATAAACATGGAGAGTTTAAAGGTGTTACGTAAAAGAAATTAAATATACACTTGTACTAGCTTCAAATTCTATGACACCAGTTTTTGTTTAATTTGCTTTTAAAAAACCAACAAGATTTAGGTAACTAGCAGCTAATTCTCGTTATATTCTAATTTAATGAGTGTAATTGCCCTTTAGTACCACTAAGCAATTATTTCCTTTTCGATTGCGTAAGTATAGTCTAAGAGCTGAAGAATATCTTTACTCAATTGATAAAGTTACTATAATTTCACATAAAGACATAAAAAATTCCATATTTAAAATATTTCGACTAACAATAATATTACATAAAAGCTGGATTATATATTTACTTGCAATTAAAGCTTTAATACTAACCTTTCCTGTAAAAAAATCTATTACATTAATTTTTCTATAGCTCGTTGTATTAGTGTTATTTCTATTTACTGTTTGAATTGAACCAATAAAAATTTCTGGAATAATAACAAATCCCAAAATTGTCAATAATGCAAATAAATTAAGTATTAAAATATAACGAAGAAAGCTAAAATATATTCCAATTTCACTTCCAAGATGCCCTTCAATACTTTTAATAGACTCATACCACACCTCAATGCTCTTAAATGCTTGTTTAGCCTTTGTCAAAATCAATAAAGCAAACATGTAAGACCGACTAACAGCATCTTTAAATGGGCTAACTGATGTTGATTGGTCTGTAACTGCAAGCGATAATCTTCTTTTTACCTTCTTTTTGACTAATAAAGAAAATGGTAATGACCGTAAAGTATTACTAGTAGAATATATAAAATAAAATTTTTTTTTTAAATATATTTTGAGATATATTTTTTTTGTATACATTCGATGCTGCTCGTTGGTTGTTGAATTTCCTTGCATTATGACTTCATGTTGTTCAATTTCTTTCGACAATTCCTCAATTTCTTGGGTATCATTAAGCGTAAATCGACTTCTTTTACAAACTTAAATTTAAAAAAATTAATTTTATATTTAATAATTTAAATTAGTTTTCTTACAGCGACTTGAAGGACGTTTACAAAGGCTTTGCTTCCGGTGTCCATTTTTTTTTCCTTTTTCAAGTTTAGTTAAATGTTGTGACCATCTCCGTACCTAGATATTAATATATAACTATGTTTACAATTAAAAGTATATATTAATTTTGATACAATATCCGTTGGTGTACCACATCGACTTTCATTTTGTAATTCTCCTAACAAAAACTGTGAGTTTAAATCTTTTAAACTGACTACAGAAACGGTATCAGTAGATAAAGACGGTGCAATTTCTATAATATCTAAATCCTTATCTAAATTAATCTTACTTAGGTTTCTATTCTGCATTTTTAACAACAGAAAAACCCAAAATAAAGAAAACTTAACACTTTATAATAACATTTTTCTTAAATATCAGTCATGTTTTGAAGAATGACATTTATCACCTGTCATTACACGATCATTTTTTGTTGGCTGGAATATCACAAAACCATTTTAGATCAGTTTTGATTTAATTTATACGAGCTCTTTTATCTGGTATAAAAGTAATTTTTGTTGTGTTGGTATTCTTATTTTTATAAGCAGGATCGAATAATCAGGATGTATGAACGGAAAGTCAATTGTAGAAAATTGTGTGCCAAATTACACTAGGTATGAGTATAACTTATACTTTTGTCCAGAGAGGTAAAATACAAGGGAAGGTGCAAGTTTTGTCGCTTCTTGCCAGTATATTTAAGGAATACTTGTTTTATTGTTCAGAGGTTTAGCAAATTTTTTCTCCAACTTTACGGTCATTTGATTGCATATCCTTATCTTTCTGATTTTCGCAGTTGTATGTTCATTATTGAATCATTAGTGGGGCTTATATTGCAAGATAAAATGGTGCGCAACAGTTTTCTTTTTTAATCTTCTTGATCAGTTAGTTTTTCTGGCTCTGGTTAGTTTTTCTGGTTAAAAGGCGATACTTTTTCTTTTTGGGCCGAATTATAGTTATTTTGATAGTACTACTTAAGGCATAAACTTTTTGAACCCATCATCACTGTAAAAATAGACCTGTTTCTCGAACCTAGGGTCCTCAAATCCAAAAAAGTCAGTTTTAATCATTTGAGTTCCTCACTATTAGCTACAAAAAAATGAGATTAAGTGAGAAAAAGGATCTAAACGGACGCGAAGGACAAATGTCCGAGAGCAAATATGGCAAATAGGAATAGAGCATTTGCATCCAAAGAAAGTTGTGTACATGTAAGAATATGAATGTGAGTGCTCGTTTTTCGTTATTTACTTATTCTTTTCCCTCTAATAACTCATCTTTAATAAAGCCATATAAAAGTCATTTAAGAAGTTTGCCCGAAGTTAATCGACTCTAAATTAACGGCTATTTAAAATAAACTGTGTTCCTAGTAGCAGCAAATTTAACTGACTTCATACATTTAGGCTTTAGAAAATTCAAGCAACTGAAAATTTTTCCCAGCTTGAAAGAACTAATTGATACTTTTTCCTCAAACTATGTCCACTGTCTTGTGCAAGGCATAAATTCTTTGTGAAATTTATGATTTGAGATTTCATAATGACTTTAATGAATTTTTCGTTAGGTAATGATTAAAATTTTTTGTTGCTCCTTTTATTGGTGATTAATAATACACTTTGATAGTAAGCTACTCACCTGATATTTTAAAAAAGCTAAATAGTTACCGTTAACAAAGTTAAAATATTTAAACACTTAGCATTAATTGCTGATCATCTTAATAAATTTTCTTTTCAAGCATGAAACTTTATGCTGATAAATGAAAATTGAAGACGATAGCAGAAATTGATTTAAATGATAGCTACCAAAAGAAATATTTGGTATTCAGCTTACAGGTGTTCAATGGCATTTTGAAGATTAGATTTATGATAATAACTGAACTTTAATATCTTATCATAAAAAACAGTCAAACGATATTAATAAACGGCAATCCATAAATAAAGTAGAGAATTTGATAAGAACTTTTACCAAACTTTTCAATAAGATATAATGCAATATGAAGGTTAATGCTTATTCGATTTCTGTAGTACAGATATAACAAAAGTTTAACATTAAAAAATTTTTCAATATTTTGGGATTTTGTTGCTATTACTGATCCATTCAAAAATTCAATTTTCAGTTTTGATTGCATTATCTAATAAGCGATTTTAATGCATCTTTATATGGTATTAAAGTTGAAACGATTATCTTGGATTTGATAAGGTTAAAAAGAGGCGCCTCAAGAAACTTTTTTAACATAGTACTATACGCTAGTATATTAAACCGTGTGTCTTAATTTAATTAAAAGAAATATGAAGTGTAAGTGAGTCTTAAAAATGTGTGTAATTTGAATCTTACGTTCTTTCAAAAATTGATCAATAATATCTGCTTATAAAAAATTTTTTGCTTAAATTTATTCAATTCAATACCTTAAAACTCTTATGGTTAATTATAAAACATTGAAATATTTTCGGTATCTAAACTTACCTGCATTCAGATAATATTGGCCAAATAAAAATAATATTTTGGTTTTATCTCTTCATATGTAGTACTGCAAAGAAAAGGAATAAATGCTATTTTCAAACTTTACACCGTTACCCAAAAGATGATCTTAGAATGTTATGGAAAGAAGCACCTGCTTAAAAGGCATTTGCTGATATAAGTTGGTCTTTTAATTAAGCAGGTCAAAAGTTTATGTCTATTTAGAGATATTCTACAAATTTGTGAGAAAATTTTAGTCACAATAGGCTGGTCCAATAAGCTTATATAAATTTGGAAAATGTGTTTACATGAGAGGCAAAATTTATCTTAATAAAAAATCTAGGCTGCATTAAGCCGGTCTTTAATCTAACAAATTTAAATTAAAATCCCCAATTCATAATTGTTCCTGTCTTTTATATAACACATTTGACCTTGCTTGGTGATGAATTTGTACTTTCATTGCTTATATTTACTTGTATGACAATTCGTGGCAGACTTGAAAAAGTCTGAAAAGAAAGAGAACAACTTAATATCGGTCGATATCATTTGAAACTAAAATTTAATTAAGTAGATATTATGTATTTTGTGCTAACGTTAGGAATGGATACGCTGAAATTAACAAAATCGTTGTAAAAAATCTAAGCTGTATGATGAGCAATGTGTGGAGTTTCACTAAAAAAACGACCAAAAAATTCATTAATCTTTCTAACAAGTATTAATGTCAGGAAGAGGACAATAGTAAACCGAAGCTTTAGATTCAGATTGCACACAAAATACAACAAAAATTCATTCAAATGTGAAAGGTTTTATGCACCCTTTCATCTTTATAGATAAGACTTGGATCTAAAACTATGATCCTGCATCAAAATAAATGACTAAGGAGTGATGTGTACCAATTTTATTTAGACTTCTCAGCGAGTTAGGGTTCAAACTTCAGCTAAGAAAGTAATAGTATCTGTTTGTAGGAGTACCAAAAGAATTTTGTTCAAAGATTATCTCTAAATGGTTAAAAAAATTAACTCAGATAATTATTGTAACGTTTTAAGCCAGTTATGTAAAAACTAATGAAACGCATTGATAAATATTTATATTTGCGAATTTCTTCCTGAGTAGGTTTCTCCATTTTAAGAGTGTTTTTTTATGATTCTAAAATCGTTATTTCAATTTAAATATCTTAATTCATACTATTTACATAAGTAAACAAGGGCCATCTGAAATTTGTATTATTTATAATAAAGAATTTATTGTTATTTAGCTTCAAATTCAAATTTTTATATTTAATATATACATATATATAATTAGTATTATTCATGATTTCAGATACCTTTTTCCTGACAATTTTGCTAATTGTTTTTGATATTTCAAAAATTTTGGCAGAACATAAATGCATTTGGTACGATGAATGCCCACAAGATGATGGTAAAACTTACAACTGTGCCGCAAATATTTCTCCAAGGAAATTATCTCATCCAGATGCTGAATATATACTTAAGACAAGATGTCCTCAATTATATTCTAATTGTTACTATTTTAAAAATTTTATTTGAATTAAATTTTATATTTAAATATTTTTCTTTCTAGCTAATACAAAAGTTTGTTGTAATTCTAAGCAAGTCATTACAATGGATCAAAGCTTAATGCAGGCTGAAACTTTATTCCGAAGATGCACTACTTGCATAAATAATATGATTTTAGGTATTTGTGCACTAACATGTGCTCCGGATCAAAGTCGTTTTATTATACCTAAACATAATACAAATTCCAAAAATGAAACTTATGTTGAAGAAATCGAGATATTGGTTGACGAAAATTTTATTAATGGAGTTTATCAGAGCTGTTCAAATGTAATATATCCGTCAAACGGGCGTCCAGTTATGGATTTAGTATGTTACCCATATAATGCTCAGACATGTGATGCAAAAAAATGGTACAGATTTATGGGAGATCCGTCGATAGCACCATTCCGCATCGATTGGTCTGTATCAGATAATATAGAAAGACGTTTTACTGCAGAAACACTACCATGTAACAAGGAGTATAATGGTTCTTTTCCATGTTCATGCCTTGACTGTAAAGAATCCTGTCCAAGTAAAGAGGAAATAGTCAATGAGAATATTCCTTTTATGATTGGCAATTTAAATGGGATTAGTTTTATTATATCATTATTACTTGGTATGTTAGGAATTGGTTCTATACTAATAGCAGCAAGTGGAAAGTTTCATATGAAATGTCCTAAACTCAACTGCTTTAATCGAATTAATGAAATCAATAAATTTTTAAAGTGTATATTCAAGTTTTGGGGAAAATTTTGTGCTAGACATCCAACATTAATACTTTGGATATGCTCATGGATAATCGGAGGACTTGCATATGGTATCCAATTTATGCAAATTACAACGGAGCCTGTTGAATTATGGGCTGCAGAAAAAAGTCAAGCTAGACAAGAGAAGGAATATTTTGATAGCCGTTTTAAACCATTTTATAGAACAAATCAACTTTTTATCAAGCCAACCAAGCCAGAAAATGTAAATTGTTCTTAATTAATTTTACTAATTTCCAATTGAAACGTAGATATTTGTTATTTAATAGATATTGCATAATACATCAACAGGTATCATAAATTTTGGTCCTGCCTTTCAAAAAGATTTTCTCTTAGAAGTTTTTCAATTACAAGAAACGATTCAAACAATTGGAATAAATGAAAGTTCTGGACTTGAAAAAATTTGTTATGCTCCAATGACATATTTTGGACAATCAGCAAAAGATGTGGATATGTGTCTTATTCAGTCGATTTTTGGTTTTTTTCAAAATAATTTGACAAATTTCGAAGCAGAAATTGAAAATAATGGGTTTAAGGAAAACTATTTAAACCGTCTTAGTAAATGTTTGTTGTAAGTACTTATTTTAATCATATTCAAAGAATATACACACTAGTTTCCTAAATTGGATGCTAAAATTTATGAGTTCAAATGTTTGTTTCATGAGGATCACTAAATGGTAAAAGGATACTTTATGGCCTTCGAAATTTTTGTTGTTTTAATTCTTGCTGTACCTCAAATTTTTGTTTTTATATAACTTTAGGCGTCGAGCGATGGAAATACGCTCTGGTCTGAACAAGGCTTTAGATAAAAATATAAAGCATAGCACCAGAAATTTACTAATACTAACAATTATTAATTAGTGTTGAATTCGCGTGAACTTAAATTAATTATAACAAAAATAATGGGCTATAAAACTTTTGATTTTTAAAAAATTAAAAAAGGCCTCTAAACTCGGTGTGAATTCGCTTAACATCTTGCCTTCTTCTTTTGTTTAGATTCGCTTACCATCAAGGCATTGATTGGGAAAACACATTGCAGATTATATGTATGTATGTTAAGAGTTAAAGAACTTTTTACTTGTATTGAATCGAAGTATTAAATAAATATAATTAGCTGGGAAACAATTCGAGTTAACTTCATTTGGAATTTTTCGTATTTCATTTCCAAATCTGCTTAAAAGCATACATAAACATCATGATTTCTGCATTTACGGATCTCTTGACTGTAAATATAACCGTTAAACTTCGGTGTTTTGACAACAAACTTTTGATCTTAGTATGGTGGTAAACAAAGTTAAAAAGCCCTATTTTTTCCCACATTTTCCCATTTTAAACCATAACTTTATTATCATTTTTCTTATAGAAGTCCTATGGGTCCTGAATGTCTTGCCCCATATGGCGGGCCAATAGAACCCGGAATTGCAGTTGGAGGTTTGCCTTCTGCAAATACTATTACACCTGACTATCGTCAAGCTAAGGGTCTTGTGATTACATTTTTAGTAAAAAATTACAAAGATGATGAATTATTAAAGCCAGCAATGGAATGGGAACAAAAATTTGTTAATTTCATGAAAGCATATAAAAATGATAAATTGGATATAGCATTTTCAGCAGAACGGTCCATTCAAGATGCACTAGAAGAACTTTCGGATGGTGAAATGTCAACTGTGATAATAAGTTACGTTGTTATGTTTATTTATATTACCATTGCATTGGGTAAAATAAATAGCTTACGAAATTTTCTTCATGAATCTAAAATGACTTTAGCTATTTGTGGAATTTTTATTGTATCAGCTTCAGTAGTTTGTAGTCTAGGATTTTTTGGATATATTGGTATGCCAACAACAATGCTTGCAATTGAAGTGATTCCTTTTTTAGTATTAGCAATTGGTGTTGATAATATTTTTATTATTGTTCATGCATTTGAAAGAATCGATCGAACTAAGTTAATTAATGTTGAAGATGCTATCGGAGAAGCATTAGGAAATATTGGACCATCCATATTACAGACATCGATGTCGGAATTTTTTTGTTTTGCAATTGGTAAGACAATATTTTATATAATTGATATTTTATTCAGTATTATACAAAAGATATTAGGATCAATTTCAGATATGCCAGCTGTTAGAACATTTGCAATGTATGCTGCTGTTGCTATTCTATTAGATTTTTTTCTTCAAATTACTGCATTTGTGGCCATTTTGAGTTTGGATCAAATTCGATATAGTAAAGGATATTTAGATGTAATTTGTTGTTTTGCTGG
Organism: Acrocera orbiculus; assembly: GCA_947359355.1. NCBI lineage: Eukaryota > Metazoa > Arthropoda > Insecta > Diptera > Acroceridae > Acrocera > Acrocera orbiculus. The sequence goes on from OX375757.1 coordinate 16,903,806, forward strand.
TAAAAAACCTGATGTTTTATTAGAAAAGAAACATGGAATACTGCATATATTTTTTCGAGATATATATGGACCAATTTTATTGTCAAAGTAAGACATAATTTTAAATTGATTATTTATTTGATTTTTAAGAATATTTTAGAAATACACGTACAATTGTAATGCTGATTTTTATTATCATTACTTGCTTATCAATTATGGTAATTCCATCTATTGAACCAGGCTTAGATCAACAGTTGGCAATGCCGAGTGATTCACATGTTGTCAAATATTTTCAGGTAAATTCAAAACTGTAATTTATTGTATTTTATATAAATAAAAGTAATTAGAATTAGATGGTAAGTTAAGAGCCATTTGTTAAAATTTTACTGGGTTGATAGTTTCTATGCCTTTAGGTACCAATTTTGATAAAATAAACATTAATCATAAGTGAACTGATTTTCTTTTGTGACGCTTCCGTATATAAAACTGCAGAACTGAAATTCGCGTTTATTTCAACCGATAGGCATCTATAAGATAGTAAACATATTATCTAAGTAGCTTCAGATTTTTGGTTAATATATTGAAAATTAAAAGCCCTAAAAATGGTGATCCCTTTAATTCCACATTATTGTTTTACATTTATATCCTCCAATATAATAAAAAAAACTTTATTTAACTCTTTTGTTTAGTTCTTTTACTAGTAAGCTGTAAAAATTTCTTATGCTCTTACATATCAAGATATATCTTTAATTTTATTTAAACTTAATTAGTCCAACAAGTTTTTTAATATTGAATAAAATTTTTAGTATATGAGTGAACTACTATCAATGGGACCCCCTATTTATTGGGTATTAGGACCAGAAATTGATTATACAAATCCAGAATCTCAAAATATAATTTGTGGGGGTCAACTTTGTAATAATGAGTCCCTTTCATCTAAACTATACTTTTCATCATTATATCCAAACATGTAAGTATATTATTTTGTTATTTTTATAGTTTTATATTACATTTGATTTTAGTACTCATTTGGCAAGACCTGCTTCATCCTGGATTGATGATTACTTCGACTGGTTAAACGTTGAAACTTGCTGTAAAGTGAATAAAACGGATGGAAGCTTCTGTCCTAGCGATGGTCAGTTAATAGTTTAAATTTTTATCAGCTTCAAAAATATTTTTTTCTTTTTGTTTATATATTATTGAGTGATAGCAGAAACTTTTATCTTTCCTCAACCGGAAACAAAACATACAATTTTTGAAATTATTGATTCAAATACCTTAGTATCAGCTAAATCAAGCCGTGAATGCATTATTTTTCAATTGTTTCTTTTATAAATGTGACTGTTGTCTATCTACACTATGACAGGACACTATGTCTAACATTATCAAGAGTTTAAAAGACTCAAAGCAATCTCTACAGTTTCTTTAAAAGTTTCACTTAATTTCTTCAAGTCTCGACTGAAAACTTTTAAATATGTATCAATTAAAGTACGAGTAATATTTCATTTTCTAGCTAACAGTAATGACTGTATTACATGCCCACGGGAAATGCTAAATAATGGCATCAGACCTACAAAAGAAACATTTACAAAATATATAACTTATTTTTTAATGGACTTACCGAGCACAAAGTGTGCTAAGGGTGGAAAAGCTGCATATTCGGATGTAACAAATTTTCTAATTATTTATTAAAAATTTCATATAAATTATTTTGCAGAGCGTTAATGTTATATTAGATGAAAAAGGTATTGCTACAGTTATGGAAACCAATTTAATGCAATATACTACAACTTCAGTTACATCAAAACAGTTTTATTCAGCTTTACATGAAGCTCGAAAAATTTCTACTGAAATCAAAGAAATGTTTAAACGAAATAATTTGGAAGTAACATTTTTTCCATATTGTGTTTTTTTTGTATTTTATGAACAATATCTAACAATTTGGAAAGATACATTATATTCATTAGGATTGTCATTATTGGCTATATTCTTAGTGAATATTTTAATAACTGGATTTGATATTATTTCATCATTAATAATTTTATTGATGGTTACAATTATTCTGATAAATATGGGTGGATTAATGTGGATTTGGAATATAAATTTAAATGCTGTATCCCTTGTTAATTTGGTTGTAAGTGTTGGTATTGGTGTAGAATTTATATCACATATTGTAAGAAAATATAAACAATCTCAAGGATCATCTTTAGAACGTTCAACTATAGCATTATTTAGTATGGGAAGTAGTGTACTTTCTGGAATAACTTTAACTAAATTTGCTGGTATTATCGTTCTTGCATTTGCAAAATCTCAGATATTTCAAATTTTTTATTTTCGAATGTATTTGGGTATTGTTCTTATTGGTGCAGCTCATGGATTAATATTACTACCAGTCCTCCTCACTTTTATAAGGTCATAAAATACAAAAGTGTAAAGTGTAACTAAAAACTTATATTTTTATTTTGAAATTAAAAGTAATTTATTATAATTTTAATAGTTTATTTAATAAATTAAAAGAAATTAGTATTGAGGAGTATGATATTGACAAGTAGATCTATAAAAAATCGCTTCTAAGAGACCGCGACTACATTCAATACTTATATCCGTGTAATTTAGTGATAAAATTGATGAAAATAGGAAAAGTCGTTTAACTTAAGGCCGTGATATATGATCCTTATTCCTATTGAATGGCAAGTATCGATTGAAATAACATAAATGACAAAAGTCAAAAGCCTTTTCATGTCACACCTATTAATTTTTTTTAAAAGTCGCTTCCACATGAAACTATGGCGTTATGCGTACTTTTTCGGCTTTTTATAATTTGTGAGAAATGAAATTTTGATAGAAAATTTGTTATTTCTTTTAAATCACCTTCTTTTTTATCAATAATTAAAGTAAAGAATAAAATGCAAAAGTATATTGTTTTATACTTTTTTGCAAGATAGTAATTTGTTGGTAAAAATTTTTAAATTATTTAAATAAATTTTTCACTTCGTAGTCAAGTGTTTGTTCTACAAATATTAATCATGTTATTTCTAGACCCTGCTCTTTTTTTTATTGAAAATTTAACTGTATTTATAACAAACTTCATCTCACAGCAATTCAAATAAAAAATATTGTATTTAAACTATCTAATTATGCATTATGTCTTGCTAATTTTTCATAGATTTGCATTATATTTTTACAGTCCCATAATGCTAATCGAATTGTTGAAAACTACTTTTCCATGCAAATATATGGTATAAATCCCAGTAAAATATGCAAATTTCTAATCAAATTGTAATCAATTGTTCTTAGCCTTGCACTTGAAATTTTTGGAAGTTTTTATCTTCAAATTCCTTGAAAAGTTCAATATCTAGTTTGCATGAGAAAACTACTTAAAAATAATAAAATCAATAAAAAGAAGATCTTTTTTTTACAATCATGAAATATTTACATTCATAAATTAGTTCTTGCACGAAATTTGCATTTTGCGATTTAATTATGTTTATTCAAACTTCTACAGTAAAAAATACTTTAAACATATTAGTTTAAAACTAGCTTTTGAATATAACATTTCAATAGTTTGAAAAATGAACAGAAATAATGAAAAAAATAACGAAGAAATGCAAATAAAACAAATTTCTTTTCATATTGAAAAAGAAATCATAGAATGGAAAAATAAAAAGTTTTTATTAACTGAAAATTATACTCCTTCATTTCATGGTATTCATTCATACAATAAATATTTAAAAATAACATTAAAAATTATTTTTTTAGTTTTCCCGCTTTCAACAAAATTCTATTCAAAATATGAAAATGTTAATAATGGTGACCAAAAAACTAAAATGGAAATTTTCAATTGGATTAAGTATTTAGAATCAGTTCCTAATAAAAAATATAAGGAGCCACTTTTAGAAAGTCAAAAATATGGTTGGCTTTTAAAACAAAATCTTGTTGATGTTAGAAAAATTTGCTCAAAACCAAAACCACAAAGTGATATAACTCAGTTTGGTAATGAAAATGTTTTAAATTATAGTTCTTCACGTTCAACAATTTTCAAAGGACAAAGATTTTATTTAAGATAAATTTACATTATTATAGAAATATTATTTGCTTGTATTATTTGTTACTTCAAAAAACTATACTAAAGAGGTCTACATTATATTTGATACAAATGATGACAATTATTTCCATCAATTGTACAAAGAAATTCTGTATTTATGGGTTTGAGTGTAAAAGAATTTAAGTTGATGTAACTATAGCATTGCTAAATCCTACTAAATATCAAAATTCAAAATCAAATCTCAAATAATAATTTCCCGAGTCGAAATTTTTGAGCCTGCTTTAAGCCTGCTGGACCTGCCTACATTTACGCTTATGTCAAAAGTTGAGCCTGCTATGAATCTGTTGAGCCTACATAATTCCCGTTGCAGGTCGAGCAGGCTCAAAATTTCGACTCGGATTATTAAAGGAGTTAATTTTAGGTATCTATAAGACCTAAGCCATTAGCTTCTCTATTACGTTGTAGAGTTTAGCGATTAGAAATGTTTACTAATCGAGATAAGCACTAGTGCATTGTGTTGATACTAAAATTTAAAAAAAAAAGTATTAAAAAAATGCACTAACGAAGCTTTACTGAACGTCTTTCATTCAAAAAAACCTTTTAAGCGATATTTCTCTCAAGCCGAGTTCCACCCTCTTTCTGCTGGCGCTATTTAAATTATTCGCTTTCCTTAGAACAATCACTTTTATTCAAAAAATATCTAAGAAAAACAACTTCTCCATCATAATTTTATATTTATAAAGGACAGATCTTCACCATCCAATAATTTCATACATTATTCGATTGAACGAGGTGATTAAAATATTGGATAGAAAATTTTTTTACTGATTTAACAGCGATGAAATATTGCGTAAAATATTTGGAGCAATATTGGATAAAAATATTTGATGGCTGGCTAAATGGACCCTTTATGCAAAAATGTATGATATTCTTTTGGTTATAATATTGCTTATAATAGTTAATAATTGTTAGTAGCTGTTATTTATAATTGTTAATTATTGTTTATAACTACCAATAATTGTTGAAAATTGTTAAATATAATTTATAATTGTTAATGGATGTTATAATTCCTTGTTCATAAGTGACTAAGAATGTACATACAAATAATTAAAATTTTAATATGAATTATTTATTAGCGTTGTCCTGAGGGATACCTCAAAAACTTTGACACTTTGATACAACCCTGCATAATGAGTAGCTTAAAGCTGAACAACAACAAGATTATTTGAGAAACATTACAATCAGTATATATCATAGATTTTGTATTATAATTGCCCACAGTAACTTTTCTAATTGGGGCCATGAAAATTCTGTGTATAAGTAATGTTTTTGTTCCACAATGAGCCATTTAAATCCTATATAGCCTATATGTAAACATCAACCCTTTATTCTAAACCAAAATTTAGCATAAGCGTTTATTTAAATTAATTATTATGAATTATGTGTATTCTGCACCTATGACGGGCAAAATATTTTTAACTAGATTGATTTTAAAAGCAATTTTATCACAAAATTTTATCATCTTACCTCTTGCATCGTTCGAAATAGCTGTGATATACTACCAACATTTTCCCAAATAAAATTGTTCAACAATGGTGTTCAAAGTGATAATGCACAACAAAAAAACTTCCAATAGTTTTCTAGGAATGATCTGTGGCTTAGACATAGGTTTAGACATAATGAATAATTACTAATATCTTAACACTAATCAAATATATTTTGTATGTTTGAATAGAAAACAATAATAGTATGATTTCCTGGGAAAGATTTTCAAATAAAGTATATATCATATTAAAATGGATTTTAAGAAAAACCAAACAAAGCATAATAAAGTGAAATGTAAAAAAAAAAAAAACCCAATGAGGACTGTGATAGGGAAGTCATTCAGAAAAAGTTGTATAGAATTTTTCTTTTTCAATCGCATTTCATTAATTATTTTTATGAAGCACATAACATTACGATGTATTTGTTTTTAAATAAATTTTTAATTATAATTTACCGCAAAAGCCTAACAGGAACATTAAAGCAAAACCAAAATTTTGCTAAAAAAAAATACTCTTAAAACTCAAGGCAAATTTATGATGTGCCTTATTTGGTGTTTTACTTTTAGTTGCATTTAAAACTATAATAATTTTGCTTTTAATCCCTTTTGTTTTTTTTTTTAATATAAGTACACAGCAGAATAGAAGCTTTAAATATTTGCAATTACTTTTTTTTGTTTTCTTCTAATATTAACTATAAGAAAGCTGTGTCTATTGACTGCCTTATTTTTATGTCAGTCTTAAAATCATTTTACGGTAGGTATTTATATTACGGCACATTTTATTTTATTTTTAATAATAACATTAATAAATATGTATATAATATATCGCTAATTTTAATTTAAATATGTTTTCGATGCTGTGTAGGCAGCATATTTTTTATATTGGTTATTGCAACAGAAATAATTATATTAACAAATTTTATAAAATTAGTTTAAAAAAAACATACTAAAAATATTTATTTACTTCTTTCCTTTCCTAAATTTTAATATACTTGCACAGTTTACATTTGACAAAAACAAACTTCGTTGTGCTTAATAATTGAAATATTAAAAATTAAGTCCAATTTAAATCACATTTTATTTGCTCTTTTTTAAAAAAAATTTTTTTGAGCATAAACTATGCTTATAGCCATTATATTAATTTAAGTAAGTTAAATACTTTAAAACTGTTTTAAAATCTAACATAGTATATTTTCGAAATAATTTAGAATTAATTTATATTTAGTTCTGAACTATTCTCTTACCTCTTGGTTTAATATTTTCAGATATTTGCCACATTTGTTCTTCACCAAAGAAATTTTCAAAATTTTCAAAAAATTTGATTATTTTGTCATTTTTTTTGAATGGATATGTACTGCAAGTAGAATTTAAATTAAAATAAAAATAACCTTTTTATAGTTTGAAGTCAAATATAAATATATATTTATAAATACCATTTTTTAAATCGCTTCATATTGACAATAATGTTGTGTTGCTGCCATCTTTTTGAAAAATTAATAATACAATCTTTTAAGAAGTCTGGATTACCCACATGAACAAACGTTAAGTCTTGTAAAACAAGACCACTGTGAAAAAAAAATTTCCAAAATATTATAAAAAAAATTTTCTTTTAGATAAATATTTACATATAAGGAATACATGGGGGACTTGTTTCTGCCAGCGCTTGCCTATATACTCGAAAGCTGGAGCTTGAATCAATTAAAGCACAATATTCTTTTAATCCTTCGGTAATAGTCTTATGCCATTCTAGCCTAGAATTAAAATTTTCAATTCATAAACTTCTAATATTTATATAAATTAGTATAAAAATGAATAAAAAGAAAACACATCAAACCACATAGTGGAAATAAAAGGCAAGATTCAGCCAAAGAATAATTGGAGTATGCCCAAAACAATATTCAAGGCAGAGGTAATTATAATATGGACCCGAGTTATTGAATCTATTCGGAGATGTTTACAATAGTCAAGCTAGATTCTCTATGCACAATGATATCAAGTGATATCGATAAAGAGAAAGAAGTATATTTAATATATTGCATTGAAATTTAACCAAAATCTATTGGCAAAAGCTTTTAATTATATATATATATATATAAACAGAGAAAATATAAAAAGCGAGTTGTTGAGAAATGAGTTGAGAAAATTCTGAGTCAGAAAGCCTAGAGATTGTTAATTTATTTAAGTTTAAAAAAATTTACAAAACACATTCAATAAAACTTGTATTTCGAATTTATTCTAGAACTTCTTCACCCAGAACTTCAAAATAGAGATTTAATATAGAAGATTTGAGGCTCATGATACGTTAAATAATATAATAGAAAAACCAGAAAGATTGAAACATCTTAGAACAATAAGCTGACAGATTTTGAAATATAACAGATTAACAAATATGATATTCAAGCGGTAAAAATAAAAAAAATGTTCCTTTTTACGTCTTTGCTTCATAAAAAATAAAATCAAAAACCAATACAATATTAAAGAGCAGTAATATTATTCTCACAGAAAATCTCATCTAGACTCACTAGTAAATAACGAAAATTTTACTATTCGTGGCGTATATTTTAGAAATTTTTAAAAACTTAGTAAATTTGTAGGATCAAGCATACAACCATTACCTTCTAATTGGAGCTGAATCTAAAGCTGATAATAATGCTAAATATGAATTATAATTATTCATTTTACGCAAATGTTTCATTATTTTTATAAATTTTATCACATGTCGTTCACGATCTTTGGCATCTTCTTGTTTGAGTATTTGTGATCTAGCCCAATAAGACATTTTATTAAAATGTTCAGTAAATTTATTTAAATTTGGTGATCTTTCTTCACATTGTTCTTTAGCAAACAGTAATACTTCTGGTATTTCTATTTTTTGAAATAATTCTGCATCTAATAATGTCATTTGTTCAGCAATTTCAATTGATTTAAGTTCAAGTAATGATGGCAAATTTGTTACAATATTTCGTTGTTGTTCACCATAATGTGACGTCAGATATTTTTGATCCTTGTAAGCAATTACCTTTAATATATATATATGTATATTAAAATAATAATAATTACTAAGAATTCTTTTTCTTATAATTACCTTTTCAACAATTTTGTTTCTAAGTAACTTTGCCATCGAAAGTTGACCAGAACAAACAAGCTGATATACAACTTCAGCAAGTAAAGACATAAGATCAATATTAAGATCTGAAGCCCTTAAAAATATAAAAGATTTGTTAATATGTTTTTAGTTAATAATTATAGTACTGTTGATTTACGTTAAATCATTGACAACTCTGACTAGTAAAGAAAAGGTTTCTTTTGCTGCTTTTTGCTTTTGATCACTAACTTGACAACAGAACAAGGTATAACGATGAATTAGTTTTTCACATAAATCCAATGGTAGTATAAATGTTCGAAATGTTGTTATAAATGCTTCACTAAATGCTGAAAATTATAATAAATAAATATTTTTTCTTTAAAAATTAGAATTAAATATATATTTATTTGCTAAAGTAAAATTTAGCAGTAAAATAATAATATACGACTTAAAGTAATTATTATCACATTTTATCCTTTAATTAAAGTGCAATATATACATATATTGATACGCAAGGCGTTTTTTATACTCCCTTTTTAAGGTATTTATACTCAACCGATTTTACTCAAACTGGTTTCATTCGAAACGCGACGCCACCAAGATGTGCGGAATGAAAAAATTATTTCAAAATTCCATACATGTCACTCGCAAATGAGTGATTGAAAAAAAAAACAACAAGAATATAAAATCAAGGCAACGCTTTTATCGATATATTGTTGAAATTTTCAACAACTGGGACGATTCTAGTTTCATTAAATTAATCAGCAAAATTAATTAAAGTTGTTTATTAATTAAAACAAGGGAATATATACATTTAAATAAATATAACATAAAATGAGTTATTCATTGAGTTTTAATATAATGAGAAACCTTAGAACTCTTACCATCTTCTTCTTCTGGATGTATCATTAAAAAACAAAAACGGAACGTACATTATTAAATTTATAAATACATTTATCAATTACTATTTACTTTGGAAGTAAGCTAAGGCTATTTATTTTTATTGTGAGATATTACTTAATTTTTTACTTTACAATTTATAGAATTTTTTAGCTCTTAGATGGTTTCATAAAAAAAATTACTTTAATGGTATCATGGGTGTAATTTCAGCCCAAAAAATGAATTTCATATTATTTTATTGCTTGGATGGTGTTTGTATTTATTCACTCTCTTCGTCACTTATTCATAATAATATAATATTTCCCTCCAAAAATATGAAAAATTCATTACATTATTTTTTATCACTTTTAAGAAACAATTGAATTAGAAAAAATACCGATTCTAATAAGTAATGCTGTCTGGCAATGTCTGGCTGCTGAAATTTATCAGCCTTTTCTCTAATTTCCTATGTGTACTAGTGATAAAGTAAAGGATGTTTTGTTTATTTTCGGCTATTGAACTAAATTTAATTAATTATAAAGGAAGATTTATTAGTTCACAGGACAGTTCTTAGCTATTCTAAGCTATTCTAAGTACAAAATAACTAAAGTAAACTTTTTTATCAAATGGTATCCCTATTTTCGAAATAAAGTAATCACAAAAAATCAGTGTCATTAGTAATGATAAAAGAAAAACATAATTTGCAGTCGGTGAATTTTTATCCACGATACAATCACTGAAAAACTTTTTATGGAGAATTGCAAATGTGAAAAACATAGGCTCGAAAATTTGATTAAATGAATAAGTAACCAGCTTTAGCTCATTTTTCTTCCAAAATAAACAATAATATATATTTTTTAAATATATTTACCATTCTCATTGTTCTTCTGGACTCGGCTTGCATGAACAATAAGTGCATCTATGTAACCCCCTTTAACATCAGGACCATCTTCACCATCCTTTTTAAATATTAAATAAGTTGATATGTCTATTTCTTCTAATAGATTTGGAATGTTATCTATTTTTATAGAAGCTGTTGGTGATTTTTCCTAAAAATTAAGAGACATAAGGTAATTTGAAGAAAATTTATTCTAAATTATTTTCAGCTAGATCCAATTTTTATTTATAATCTAGAAAAAGGTTTTTACAGTTACTTTACGTCATTCGTTGAAAATTTGATTATATTTATTTTAATTTGAGTAATATTTTTGATTTTAGAAATTTTAATTTAAATAATTTTGCAGATATGAATCCAAAGTTTTGGAAAAACAAAAAACTGCAACGATTAAATACCAATCGTTATTTTTTGATGTGGGGACTATGTTTTCAAGCTTTTCTTGACATCCATTCATGAATTCCATCCAACTGGAGTTCTTATGAATACGTAACAGGGTCCTACAGAGCTTTAATATATTACACTTTAGTTACTATATTGAAACATAAAATAGCTTAGGGTATTATATTTAAAGTAAATACCTCTCAATTTATTATTTTTTAAATAATGAACAAAGAGCAATATAAAATGGGCTAAAAAGTAATATAAATAAAATAATAACCTGACTATTTCTTGAATTTTTTCTAAGAACTACTTCCATTCCTTCATATTCCTCATTCAATAATTGTAGTGAAGAGTTGTCGATTCTTTCACCTTCAGGTAAATCATTCGATTCTTCTGTAACTGTAGCCATTTCTAAAACCTGCTTACTAATACCACCTAATTTTATTTTATTATCATCATAATTTTGTATTCCTATTTTAGGACTAGGTGGTGGGGTTGTAATAATCGTAGGATTTTTATTTGGTGTTTTATTTTGCTTCTTAGGTGGTAATGCTGGTGGTTTTTCATCTGATGATAAGGATAATGGTGAAAGCTGTATGTTTTCATCTTTTTTGAAAGGTGATAGACTAAAATTAAATTTATTAAAAAACAATGATTAAAGTTATTTTGATTGTATAAAACGAAATTTACCTCATTGTTTGACTATGTGTTATATTACGTTGCGATGATGTAAATTGATCTGAAGAATGCGTTACATTATATGTATGCACAGAATGACGTAAATGATCTCCAGAGGTGCGTGCTGATGCCGAACATATTTCCATATATGCAATAACTGAAAAAAATAATAATTTAACATTTTTAATATATAACGGTATTAAAAATATAATTTACACAAAACAAATATTTACAAATTAAAATGTATACATTTATTTGGTTTAATTTAACTGTAAAGCCACATTACTAATGAAAAATAATTAAAGTTCATAAAAATTTTTTTAAATTCTTGTGTAACTTTCTTTCTTTGTAACTAGCAACAAGGTTTCTAATATTTGTTAGTTAAACTAAAGCATTTTAATAACAAATGATAATTTTATTTGAATACAGCTATATTTCAGTAACAATTAGTTATTTTAAGGATAGTTTCAAGGAAGCTTACAGAGTTCTTCTTTCTCCCAATTAATTAAATTTTTTCTTTCGCATTTCTTATTTTTTCTTTCCAGCTAAAGGATGAATATTTTAATAAACTTTTAATAAAAATACCTATATTAAGCTTAGTAGGCAACGGTTATCAAAAGGTTGTCAAGGCAGAGAGATATCAAGATACTCTATCTCTTTTTCAAGAACTATCTCTATATTCCTTACAGAACATTTAACTAACTCATTATGATGTCATAAAAAACACATTTGTTCAAGGGCTATGAGTACTTTTAAATACACGGCCAGAAAATAAACTGTATGGTGAAGTATAGATATTTAACTATAAAAATGTAAAGAATAGACAAATTATTTTTTATTGTAAATAAATCAATAATTATTTATTTAAGTATGTCAAAAAGTTATCATAACAATTGACTGGGAGCCAAAATGTCATATTTCAAAATAAAACTTTAAAGAAATTGGAAGTTCTTAAAATAAAAAACACCAAATAATTAAGAGACCAAAATATTTATATGAATATATTTAAATTAAGTATTTATAAATAACGCTAACCAAAATCTACATTTTCTACACTTACCGGAATATGCCACACTCTGGAACACTGATTTAATGCAATAAAATAACAAAATAAATTCCGTTATTACTACAATATTAAAAAAGAGATATGCAACTCTGTTTTACGAAAATAATCATATCTACTTTAATCATTGTAAAAAAAAGTTTAAGCTTTTATATTTTAATTATATACAGAGCTGCTATTCAATAAAATTTCATATATAGACAAATAAATAATATTTACTCACTATGTTTTTTCTTTACTGGTAAAGGAGGAGGTCGATCATTATCTCCGAGTGTCCGAAATTGTCTAGGATCTATTAAACTTTGGTGCTTGCTTTGTAGATGAATTGGTGATAGATTACGAAATTCTAGAATATCTTCTTTAGGAAGAATACTAAAATTAATAAAAATATTTTTAAATTATTTAAAAAAGAAAAAAAAACATTATTTGATTACTTTGGGACAAAATCAGTTTCTTCAACATTATCATACTGAGATAAATGTTTTTCTCTATTAATATTTTTTGCACGTGTTTTTATTGGAAGTGCAGGAGGAATATGATTATATAAATCAGGATTATTTAAATTATTTTTATCATTAGTAATAATTTTTTTAAAAGAAATAGTATTTTCGTAATTATTTAATTTTTCTAGTTTTGGTGTAGTTTCAATGAATTTCTCAGACTTTTCGTTGTATAATTTTGTGCTATTATCAATTGTTGATACGGTATAATCTGAATTTTTATAACTTTCATTAGTAATATAAGATAATGATTTATATTGGTTAATTGATAAATTTTGATCATTGTCAATATCACTTGAATTACGTTCAGCTCTTTGAATACTTGAAAGTTCTGTACTACTAGCAATACTAGATTTATGTGATTGCATGCTGTGTTCTGAAGATCTTTTTGTTGAGACACTTTGCATACTAGCACGAATTGACTGCATTGAAGCAAAACCTGAAAATAAAAATTTATATATTTATTTATTTATATGAATAAAAAAAAAGTAATGTATCGTTAAAGAACACCAATATATGCTTAAAATAAATATTAAATAATAAGGGTATATAATAATTTTATAAGTATGATAGATAATAAAAGTAAATGAGATGTCTAGGGACGTTTAGTAGAAACGAAGTTTCTTAAGTTCTGCCTTATAGCAACCTGCTTTGAATTAGCAAATAAAAACAATATTAAAAACCAAAAATAACAATTAACCAAAGAACCAAAGAAACCATTATTAACAACAGTTAGCAATAATAAGAAACAATTAATAAAAAAAATAATAATAAACATTGACAAAAGGAAAAAAGAGTAAACAAGAACCCCATGCTTCTCATCATGGGATTTCTGAGTGATTATTGAAAAATAATCAGAACTATTGGCTTGCCAATATACCACAAAAACAAAAATAACAGCAAAGAAGTTAAGTAAAAAAGGACGTAATTTATTTTACTTCTTTCAATGTTCATTTGTTTTTTTTTTTCATTTTAGGAAATACGAAGTCATCGACAATTACATTGCATTGAATTGAGTTTCCAGCATTTCAATAATTTTTTGGGTAATTTTGTTATATTCTGCTTTCAATGTGATATTTTTGTACAAAATTTATAATAAAATTTAACAAAGCATGAAGGAATAATATTAAATTATAGAGAGAACTATTTACTACGAGCATACTTGTTCATTGATTTACATTTCAGTGCTCTTGAAAAGCAATGAGCTTAGGTACTCGGTAGCTGCCTAAAGGAAACTAATTTTACGTATTTATTTAATTATTAAGCATTTTAATCATTCTTCCAAACTGGTCAAAATAAATACAATTTTTTCCAACTTACTTTGTGCAAACATTTGTTCAACATCATCCTCTAAAAGTCTATCTTCAAAAGAAGTATCTAATGCTAATGCTTTAAGTTCTTCCTCTTCTTTAGAATGATTAAAGGCTGAGTCCAATGATCCCGCACTGGCACTCAATAGACTAGAATTTTCATCTGGAGATCTAGATCTTAATGATAACCTGTAATAAAAAAAATTATTAAAATTATAATCCATTTTCAATTTAAGATTATTTAACCTGTCTAAGCCACACGTAAGAAATGAGTTGTCAATATTACAATCTGATTCATTAGTTACATTTATGGGTTTAATTTGAGAACGTTTTTTAGGTGGTAATGGTGGAGGATTATTTGCCCTTTAATAACAAAAAAAAAATATACTTATTTAAAGCTCGAAATGATCAAATGATTTTTGAACCTATTCGGGAGAGGAGGTTTAGGCGGGGGACTAGAATCACGTAAAATACTTTCAGTACTGTGAGAAGATCTTATCGGATTTGATGTTGTTTTCTCCAACATATTGCGTTCTCTTAAAATGAATATTTACAAAAATATTTTTGAAAATTTGTATATTTTTATATTATATTAACATTTTTACTTTGGTGTTAATGGTATATCGGGCAGTGATGTGCGTTGTCCAGCAACATCTGTTGTAGGCCTATGTAATGTATTTGGTGAGGTGTAAATTGAAGAAGAAAAATTTGTTCCCGTCTCTTTTTCTTTTAGTTTTTCACTAGCTAAACTGGCTAAATTCTAAAAATAAAATCAAATTAAATTAAGTCTATTCAAATATAGAAAAAAAAAAAAAATTGAATCAAACCTGTACAGCGTTTTCAACAAGATCTACAACTTCTGTAACATTTTGATTGTTTAATGATGGACAATTTTTTTCATCTTCACAGAGCAGTATTTCATCGCATAGTTTAATAAGTTTTCCTAGAGAAAGGTAAACTTGTGTTGTAGCCGAAATTAAAACACTACTTTGCTCATTCAATGTATATGTTTGTAAAGCTGTAAATATTTCATTTTTTGTTGTTGAAATTTTTAATATGAAAAGTAATTGAATTTATTACCAGTATACATATTTGCAATTAATTCAAGGACTACTGTACCATTTCCAGGAAGTACTTCAAGTTTATTTTTTGAAATAACATCTTTAAAATGTTTTAGTGCATTTTTAATTTGACGTACATGATAATCAAGACTTTGAGGCGGTTTCATATCTTCGAGGTGTGATTTCATATGTTTACTTCTAGGGCTATGAGGAGAATGAGAGCTAAAAACATACAAAATTTAAAGTAAATGTAAGAAATTCTATTTTAAATTAATCTTAATACCGTCCCATGGAATTTGTTGGTGTTCTCATTTGGGAAATTCTTTCGAATAAATCATCTTTAAAGGATCTTGCACGTCGGGCAAGTTTAGTCCCTTTTAGGCTGTTTTTATGATTAGATGTGTTAATAGATGTAGTAGGAGTAGATGGAGAACATATTTCTATAATATTTTAAAATATTTTTAAGTATTTTTACACCAAGTAAATTTTTTGCAAACACAATAATTTTTTGTTTTATCTATTTAAAAGTTTAGCCCATTTAAATATGATACTTTGACAACTCAATTTCAAGCATGAATGTATCAATGATTTCATACAAGTAAAAAACCATGAAAAAAATGACTTTGTGAACAATAATATATTACATATTTTGTGAGAAAATTATCTAACAGATAGTCGTAACAAATTTTATTATAAGATTAATTGTGAGACATTGCAGGACACGACAAGTTAAATGATTGACGTTGTAATTGTTTTACTTGTAGTGAATAAAATTGTATTAATCCATGTCAAATAAAAGGCTGTAAGTCTGTATGAAAAATTTATTTTTAATATTCAAAATTCCGTTTTCTTCTTCCTGCTAAAATACAAAGGTAGCAGCTGAAGTTCGAAAAACTAATTAAAAAGCTACTAAAAAGTCAGTAAAAAATGTGGTACTCCAACATGAAGTTCTACAGTTTTTTCTTTTTTCTAACCTGAATAAATTTAATGCTATTGTAGTGGAAGCGAGTTACTAGCAACTTTTTATTCATATTAAATCTATGTTTGTCACTTAAATTCGCTCTATCGATAAGTTGTACCATGAAAAATTTTTAAAAAACAAAAGGAGAACAGACTAAACTTAAATTTCCTTGAGATTAAAATAATGAAATAACTATACCCAGAAATGAAATGATTGTGACTATATGTAACGAAAAATTTGTTTTTTAAATAAATTTTCTGGTTAAACTAATGAATTATGTTTAAGCTGATTAACATTTTCTTCTATCTAAAAAATGCAACAAAACAATCTTAATAAAAAAATATCAAATCTATCACTAAAACCAAATTTACAAAATTTAAATTGATTAAAGTGTTCTCTTTGTGGTTAATCAATTCGTTTATAAAAATAATGACCTTGTGGTGCTTTTTTTAACTAATATATGAAGCAAGCAAAATCGAGTAAAATAAAAGAGTTTAATAAATATGCATGCTGGCAGTTTAAATTTTTTTATTAATTTTCTGGTTAGGGTCATCTTTTTGTTGGTGATCACCATTTAAAGGCTATAGTGTTTAAAAAGCTATAATTTTTTTATTATTACTGTTATTTAAATTGAATGGCCTTTGTTAACTATTGTGAGTATTAACTATAATTAGCTCTTCTAAAAAGGAAATGTGTCATGCAAGCGGAATGCTAGACTGAAATGCAATCTAATACAAAATTTTAAATATGTTAATCAACCGTGAATGCAATTAAATCATATATGTATTATTTAGAATTTTTTTTTTCTTGAAAAATTATCTTATAATATAAGATAATAATAATAATAAGATATTATATAAGATCAGAATTAGAGACAAATAAACTTTCAAGATAAGAATAATCTAATATTTTTTGTACACTGACTTTTAGTATATTGAAACAAAATATAAATTTACTAGATTTTTGTTTTAAATTTTTATATTGAAATAATAAAAGTACATTTTAAAATTTTTCACTAAGCTCCAACTAATCAATTTTTGTAAACTTGGGTGGAGTATTAGTCTGACTTCAAGATGTATTATCACCATCATATGACTAATATTAATCTTTCCATAAATAAAAAAAAGAAAAAAAAAAATATATACACCTTTATAGAGCAGAAACAATGGACAAAAACTGATTCAAAACTTGTTAAAAAAAAAAAACTATTCTTATTAAAATTTACTTATTATTACTCATAAAATAAGTTTCAAATTTAATTTGTAAAAATAAACTAAATATAATTATGTCAATGGCTAAAATTATATTATATTTATAAATATGCATATATAAATGTATTTATAATATGCGTTTGTATAAATATATTTACTATAATATCTTTCCGCATTTATTAAAAGAAAAATCGTACCGGTTTTATGAATTGATGTCATACTAAAAGTTATATATATTTAATAACAACTTTTCAAATAACATTAATTAATTAAAATTAAATATTCTTTAATTTTATTTATTCAGCAAAATAAAAAAAATTATTCTCAGACTTTGACATGTTTTGACATTCAACGCGACATTTTGATTCTTGAACATGACAGGCTGCGCAAAATTTTTAAATCAAAATAGATTTTGTTAGTGCTTCTCAAACTTTGTAATTTCTACTAAAATATGTTTTTAAGTATATAATAAAAACAGGTAACATATTGTTTAAATTTTTCTATATATAAATTTTAAACATAATTAATTTACTTAAACATAAAGTGTAACAGTAATTTTTATATGATATTTAAACATTGTTATGTCATCAGTTATATTTGACGGTGCATCAAAACCCTGACACAACTGTCAAAACTCGTGAAACGGTATTTTACAGCGCTTCTTGAGCTTTCGACTCATTTCGTGTACATGTAGGTTTTCACATATATTTATAAAATATATACATATAAATATATAAAGAGATAAATTTTACTTATACAATAGTAAATAAGAATTATATAAATACATAACGACTTCTAGATATAATAAAATTCAAATCATAGGGTATTGAGCCAACTTAGAACTAATTTTGGTGAATTTTTAACTTTACTTTTGTAACATAACATTTCTATTAAATAAAAAAACTATCGGCTTTCGCCCAACTGATTTATAAAAGTCAAAACAAAACTTGCTTTCTGTGTATTGGTAAATGCACCCGTGAGTCAACTATATTTTCAGACTCAAAATTACCTTCGAAAATTACGAATTTTTCCCTTATAGTGCGTTTCCACCGCACGATTACTGGCGAATTACTGACAATCATAGATATTCAGGGTATTCACATTCAGTCCGCTAACATTTAATTTAATGGTAAGCGGAGGTGAAAGGTAAGACGGAGTTTCGCAAATTTCGAAAAAGCTTTTACCCCTTCCTGAGGCAGAAATATTTCTGCCTCATGCTTGTATCTTACTAATACACATGTTATCTGTAATATTTTCCAACACATATTCACATATTTTAGTGGACTGAGAATTGTAGGGGAACATTTCCGAAATGTTACAAGCCTCAATGTGAATACCCCCATTCTCATACAATTACCTCATGGTGTCTCCCTAGCCGAAAAACCAAAATGATGATGTCTCATGATGCATCGTAAAATATAGCTGAATGGCAGCTACAAAAGTATTATGAACGCATTATAATTTTTAAGAACACATTATGTCAAATCCATAAACACTTCAGGTGAGGAGACCTGGATTTAATCCATTTATTTATGGAATTTTTTTGCGGTATTTTTCACAAATATTCGGAAAAAAGTTTTAATTGTAATTTACAATAAAGGTATACATATATATATATATATAATAAAGGCAAAACATTGTTGAAAATTTCTATTGTTTCCATGTTAAAATTTTCTAACCTAATTAATGTCATGTCATAAATTTTTAGAAAAATTCCTTCATTAAAACAACGTGTTTGACTTACTATATGTATTTATTTTAAATAAAACTGTACATTTATATAGAAAAGTTTATTGTTTCTACAAATTTTTAAAAAATCAAAAGAAAAGTAAGACTACTTCATATTTTGCTAAAATTATTATATTCAACTAGTTGTTCGTATTTATTAAAATTTCAGGCAAATATAATTATTTAATGAAGAAAAAAAATTATTATTGATAATAATTGAGTTTGTTCTCTTTATTGATATCTTATGGCATACTACTTTAGTTAGGCTAAGAAACAAAGGTGGCTTTGTTTACAAGTCCACTAGTTAAAAGTTTTTAATTTTATCACTTGAGTATCCTTCAAAACAAAAAACTGATTTTTATATAATTCAATTAATATTTATTTAATTATTTGTTTTTTTTTTTTATAATTATTATTATAGTGTAATTATAATCAGGAAGTAGAAATGGTTAAAAAAAAAAGACAAAGTGATCCTCAAAGTGATAGCTCATCAACAGAATCCAATGATGACAAACAAAATGGTTTGGGTTCTAGTACAAATGCAAATTGTCAACATATTGCTAAATCGGTTGATCCAACTAAACTTAAAAAAATTCTTAAATCAACAGGTATTGAATTAGAATCATGCATAGAATGTTCAAAAGAATCAAATTTAATTGATTCTGAAACTTTTGAATATGATAAAACACTATGGCTTTGTATGAAATGTGGTTCCCAATTATGCGGAAGATCCAAGAACAGCCATGCATTGACACATTTCGAAGTAAGTTTTATCAACTTTATTAAATACATATTATCATTAATATTTATACATATCTATACATTTTATTTTACTTATATATACAAAATCTAGACGCCAAGATCTGATTCACATGCATTAGCTATGAATACAACAGCATTTGATATTTGGTGCTATTGTTGTGATCAAGAAGTTAATTTATCACATTCAAAAAAGCTTGCTGAATGTGTTGAATATGTTAAAAAATTAAAACAAACAAAATTGTCGTTAAATACAAATGGTAATCCATATAACAATATTGAACCAAATAATATGGCAATGAATTATTCATATGGATATACAATATCGCCTTCAAGAATTTCCGATGATAATCTTAGTAATAGAAAGATATTGGATAGTCTACCACGTGTAAAAGGATTATCTAATATAGGAAATACGTGTTTTTTTAATGCTGTTATGCAATGCTTATCTCAAACACCATATTTATTGGATATATTACTCGAAGCTTCAGAGCCTGGAGAAGAGTATTAAATAATTTTTTTTTTATATACTTGGTTTAAATAATTACTTTTATAGGTTTACTTTACCGGGTGGAAATTTCGTTTTTAAAAATGGAATGGACACAGAACTTTCTCCAATCGAAGGAAAGCTTAATTCATGGGGAGGTCTTACCCATATGTTGGCTGATACTCTACAAGAACTTAAATCTGGAGGTGAGAAATCGCTTATTTGAACATATTAAGCGAGATGATATGCAAATTAGTTTTTAATACCTCAACCAGCTATCTTGATCTACTAAAAAATTAATGAAGGCATCTTACGTCAATGCCTTAAATATTTAGATAATAAAAAATTAAATACAGTGGATTTATTTTTGCATTAACAATATATTTTTTTTACTTGTTAAAAGTTTATAAAATGCAATTTAAATTTTTCAGGGGGAGTATTTACACCTCAAAAGCTTTTTAACAAATTGGTATCAAAATGTCCGAGTTTCGGTGGGGGAGATCAACATGATGCTCATGAACTTTTACGACATTTATTAGAGAGTGTGCGGTATGTTGAACTATATATCATCAAAAATAATTGAATTTTCTTATTTTACATAATGCCCGTTGTTTTTTCTAGATCTGAAGATTTGCAAAGGTATCAAAAAGTTATTCTTGAAAAACTTGGCTATAACAACGAAGACGTAAATACTGTTAGTGATGATATGAAACAAAAATGTAAAATTTATGGTCAGCAAGCTGCGGATAGAATACTTCGTCCAGAACAAGTATTTCGTGGTTTTTTAGTATCAACATTAACTTGTCAAGATTGTTACCATACATCGTCTTGTCACGAAAATTTTTTAGATTTGTCGCTACCTGTTAGCGTTGAAAAACCCCAACCCCCAATTCGACGAAAAGGTAGTCCAGAGGCTACTTCATCTGGTTTAATGGCAAAATATCATTCTAAAAAAGAAAAGGATATAGAAAGAAAAGCTACAAAAGCTAAAAAAAATTCAAATAAACGTTTATCTCTAGAAGCTTTAATAGCTGTGGGTCCATCTGGTGACAATACATTGATTTCCACTGATAATAATGTAAATTCTTGCTCAAATTCATCAGCAGAACAATCAGATGCTGATGTAGAAGACAATGTAATCGAAGATACACCAAAATATGTTGATAATTCACAAATAGGGAATAAAATAATTCCTTTATATGATAATAATGGTAACAATCAAATAGTAAGCCCTGTTAATTTTGAAAAACGAGATGATTCACCTGAAAATAATTACAAAAATTCCAACGATGATGAAAATGGTAAATTTAACTAGAATAACTTTAATAATTATATTAATGTTAGGATTTATATAATATCTAAATCTATAATTTGCTCGATTCCAATTTCAAACGGTTACAATTCATTTAAATGATATTTATTGTGGAAAACTTAAAACTACTTTTCAAAGTAAAGTAGATAATCCTAATGAGTATTTTTCTTTGCCGAATTAAACATGGTTGATTTCTTATATCAATACTAAATTTTTGGATGTATTGGAGTTGCAAATTAAATTGCACATTGAAGAGGTATAAGTGTGGATATATCTATAAATTTATTTGAATTAGATCTAGCTTTACAAATTAAAAGGGACCAAGTATACTCAGACGATAGTATTATTGGTTTATTATAGGTTCTGTAATTTTTCATACTTTCTGAACCTTAATAATATCGAATTAATATTTTGTATGCCATGAGTCCATACAGCAGAATTTAGTAATGGGTATAACCATTTTTCAATCCCATCTTTACTAAAATTTTAACAAATAATGCGCAGAAGTGATAAATCATTATGTGAATTCAAATATTAAGTTTAAATTTAATTTCAGTTAAGTTATGAATATTACTTTAACACAATACAATTGAATTATTTTAGATTCTGGAATAGTTACAAGTCCAACTAATACAACTGCTTTAAAACCGAAAAATAGTAATTCCCTCAATGCTAAACTTCGCAGTAATGTTCATAATAAATCAAAAAATTTAGTTATTGAATTTGGAATCAGTGAAAAAGGTGCAAATTTAATAAGGCAGCGAACTCTTTCATCTGGTAATGAAGGAAATGATTTAGCAACAACAAACATACCAACAACAGAGTTCGAGCAATTATCACTTAATGAAAAACAGCAATTTTTAGCAGCTAAACAAAAAGCTAAAATTAAACGAAATCGTACACAAAGCTATTCTGATTGGTCAACAACAATTGCACCGAGATATCAGTGTACAGACGGTGAATGTTCTATACAGTCATGTCTTAATAATTTTACTGCTGTGGAATTAATGACAGGAAATAATAAAGTCGGATGTGATGGTTGTACCAAAAGAATCAATGGAGAAAATGGAAAAACAGTTTATACAAACGCAACTAAACAATTTTTAATATCAAGCCCTCCAGCTGTTTTAATATTGCATTTAAAAAGATTTCAAGTAAACCCTTTTTCTTTTATTTGTATAATATTAGTATATAATTTGTTTTAATGAAATAGGTTGGTCCAAGGTCAATGTTTCGTAAACTATCACGTCATGTTTCATTTCCCATGATTTTAGATATTGCTCCATTTTGTGGTTCAAAAGTGAAAAATTTACCAAATATTGATAAGAAACAGAAGAAATTGTTATATGCACTTTATGGTATAGTCGAACACGCAGGAGGAATGTATGGTGGTCATTATACAGCATACGTTAAAGTTAGACCAGAATTGTCTAAAAATGACCCCAGATGGAAATTTTTACCACAAGGAAGTAAAGCTGAGCTTGATCAAGCAGATGAACAGAAAGTTAAATTAGAAGAACTTTTAGCTAAAGAAAAAGCACGTGAAATGCGTATGAAAGAAAATGATAGTGATGATTATCCATCAACGTCATCAAGTTCTTCAGATGAAGCTGAAATAGATCTTCAGGGAGCTGTAGGTGGAAGTGATGAACCAATTGTTAAAACTCCAATAGGTAAATGGTATTTAGTTTCTGATAGCCGAGTACAAGAAGTATCAGAGGAAACTGTTCTAAATGTTGAAGCATATCTTTTATTTTATGAAAGAATATACTAAAAGGAAAATTTTATATTGACATTTAAATAGGCATTAAGTCTAACATGCCTTGATTAAGCTAAAAGAAAAGAAAGATAAGCACTTAAAAATTGTATTTTGGTAAATAAAGAAAAATTATAATAGAAAACAAAAAAAATTAAAATTTAGCTTAAAAAGTCAAGGCTATAAAAGTTTTCACTTTACTTAATAACTTTAAAACGGAATTAAAATATTTGTTTGCTTTGCTTTTTGACTTAAGTAGAGATTTTGCATTCAGATTGAATATATCAGCATTTAATTTATTGCAATAAAGTATAGGAAAAGGATTAAGGCTATTTTAACACTTAAAATAGTAAAATTAGAAAATTGACTTGTAAAATTTTACAGTGAATAAGCGTTTAAATAAGTGAACAATAAAAAGTGCTAATAAAAGTAAAAATAAAAAACCAAACAAATATTTCTTTTTTTTATGCTGAAATTTTTCGTCAAATTATTAATAGCTAAATAAAAAATTTAGAAATATTATAGTGAACGTTTTAGTAAAACTAAATAGGTTTTAGTTAAGTATCATTTGAATGGTTTGAATTAGTTATGATTTTAAGAATATTTCCATTAATTAGAACAAAAACAGTTTTGCTATTGAAATATTTTTTTGTTCATTGGTTATTCAATTATTCACTTATTCACACTTTCTGGAATAAAATCTTTATTATGAGTTGATAAATCAACTATTAAAAATTAGCCTTTCTGTAGGCATAGTTTCTGTTTTTTGAACGATAAATAGAACAAATAACTCTTTGTAAGCTTCTGGGTTGCTTTCTCTTTAATGTATTCATCTACTAAGGGGATGATTTTATTTTTTAAATATCTTTGACTGTGAGTGGTGTCAGTAAATACAACTAACTCTAGTCATGCAATTAAACATATTGCATTAAAATTTTCTTCAATTTTAAAAACAACGCCTTAATAATATTTCAGTTACTGTGTTTACTACATCTCGTCTTTGCAACTTTTGCATGTTCCCAAAATTAAAATATTTATGAAAAGACGTTGTTTTGATACGTCGTAATCGTGCCCTCATTTGAAAAAGCCCACGGCGTATTGAGTGTATTGTAACTGATGGGGATTACTTTATGGAGGACAAAAATGATATTGATGAATAAATAAATATTTTTTGAAAAAAATAGTCACTTTTTTTCAAACAAACCTTCTATATCGGGTTAGCTGTAAATCGAGGCAGTATAATCTGGGGTGTTCATTGGGAGAATCGTCATTAACATCTTCCCTGCCTTACTTGAAGACTTTTTTTTACTCAAAATAGACTTGCCAGATGCTACAGTCAACATTTTAAGTACGTTAGAGCACTTCATTTAATTTCTCACTCAAATCTACAAATGTAGATTCTTTGATTGATATTTGTTTATAGCAAAAAATTGTCGAACACACCAAAATATGTCTCACATCTTCAGTCAAAAAAAAATTAAAAATGAAAGAACATAAAACAAAACAACAAAAAAGTTGAATGTACATATCCGGCCAAATTCTAAGGCACGTTATTTTTTGTATAAAATTTGAACACTACATTTGTTTATTAATTATAATTGGGAGATGGGTATTGATTCTGCTAGAATGCTGCTTTTTTTTGTTTTTATTTTGAATATTTTCACCAAAAGCCTATTTTTCCCCCTCTCACTATTACGAAAACTCTTCAAAAAAATGATTACTTTCTAAGATTATTATTAGCATATCGAAAAACAATGACTACTTTGTTTATGTGTCAATTTTAGCGTTATCCTTGTCAAAACGTAAATTTTACAGTCTTCAAAAATTATTTAAAAAACCTACAATGCTTTTTAAATATAACTGCAAATTTTGGATTGCCACTTCTAAATATCTTGAAGATTTACTTCTAAAGGAAAGAGTATATCAAGCTCTAGAACCGACATTTAATAAAGACGTAGCTTTTGATGTATTTGCTGACCTCTATGCACGTTATGTAAAAGTAGTAAATGACCTTGGGATAATCTATGATCAAACATGCCAAGTACAAAAGAAGAAATTACTTGAAAAATTGTTGCTTGCAGCATCTAATCGTCTTCTTGAATTGCGTAACCAATTGAAAAATATTGAACTTAGTGAATTTATTTATTTAGATAATATTTTAATAAAGCAACAAATAATTACACAAGATGTACAATTATTAGCACCATTATATTTTCTACAGACACGTCCTGTAGAAATACAAAATATAATAGATAGTAGTAATGAAATATATGGAAATGAATATGAATCAATTTTGGGCAAAGAAAAAAATCAAATGTCTAGGGCTACAGCAATCAATTTAATTAAAATTCATGAAAAAGCTAGACGAAATCGGGTCTTTTTAACTAATATTCGATTTCATCCTGAAATTTTCGCGCCTCAACCCTATTCTGTTATGGAACCATCGAAATATCAGTTCACTTTCAAGCCAGATCAAGAAATGTTGATACCAGTTAGTGAAACTGTTTACATTAATGACTTTTTTGTTGACGAAAAGGAAAAGAAGAGTGTTGGACAATATGGTGTGGGTGTAAGTGGTACTAATAAAAAACCAGAAAATGATTTATATATTGGTGATGAAGTAGAACCATACTTTGTTAAAGGAATGCTTGATCTTCCTACAGAAAAATCTTCTGAATATGGTAAGTAAATATTTTAATTGATTATCCTTATTCTAAAATTTTAAAAAAGACAACAAGATATTGATTGAATAAAATTTTAAAATGTAGAAATCCTTGTTCCAACTTTCAAGCGCGCGGACCTAAATATGGATTTTATTTTTATCATATTGAAAGTAAAATTATTGTTTATAAATCTTATGAATAATTACGAAATTTAACTCCCATTTTGACCTAGTACCTCCTCCATAATGTCTTATTACCATAATAATTAGCATATATAAATTTCCTGTTCAATGTAATTTGACCTGGTCGAACAGTTTAATTTTAATTTGTGGCTTAAAGTCCTTGAAGTCTTTTTCAATTTTTCTTTGACCCTAATTTAAAACTTTCAACTCTAATTTAATATAAATTTTATTTTAAGAGGATTTAACTGTTCAAGAACTTATGGCTGAAGAAGCAAAACAAAGGGATATTGAAGAAAATGCTGCCAAGAAAATTCAAACTTATTGGCATTTGTATTTACAAAAAAAAGAACTAATCAGAATGCGGAATTATAGAAAAATTTTTTATGGAATGGTCGATGAAAAACGTCTTAATATTGATATTAATAAAAACTGGAAAGATTTTCGTGAACATCAACGTAGAAGTAAGCAAATGTACGATGAACAATTCAGGGAGGCTTGCGAAAATGAAAAAATTCGAATTCTTAAGGTAAGATCACCTTGGATTATGGAAGATATATCAGATCAGATTCGAGCTTGGTTTAAAGAATGGTAAATTTTAAAAATAATTCAAAAATATTTTGTATTCTTTTTATTTTTATTTCAATTTAGTTATGATTTTTGTCAAAAATTCGATAAATATCCACCAGAGGTTAAGGGTGGAACTATACTTTTGGTTAAGTGTGAAATAAATAGTGTTGAAGAATTTTGCCGTCTACAAGGTTTAACAAAAGAAGAACTAGCAGCAGAAAAAAAGAAAGAAAAAGAAAAAAAGAAAGCACTTCGTAAAATGATAAAAGATGAAAAGAAAAAAGAGAAATTATTAGCAGCACGTAAAAAGGCAATGGAAGCTAAAACTGGAAAGGAATATGATTTTGGTGGAAAAGAGTGCATCACCCAAAATTTCCGTGAGTTAAAAATTTCAATTGAAATTTTATTAGTAGTATTAATGGGAATTTCATATAAAAATATTTTATACGCAATATTATGTTCACTCTAGTTGATTAATTTTTTCCAGGGTAGTCGATTAACTAAAATCGGGTACTATCCCGAAATATCTAAGTTCTAATATTTACAATAATTACAAATTTATCTTTATTTATGTAATTACAAAATTATGTTTGATTTGCAATTTCCGTGTTCTATATTAAAAGTTCATAAAACTTTATTTATTCAGGTTAAGCGAATCAAAGGCAAAGTTTCTAATCGAAATTATATAGTTTGACCACGCCTTTTTCGTTAGGTGTAATTAATTAATCATAATTGGTGCTAATTAATTTAATCAGATTTAAAAAATAGCCGTCTATTAAATTGAATATGATTGGTTATTAATTAATAAAGAAATTAATTTTAAAAATGGCCGTTTGAATTTTGATAATTAATAGATATCGGTATTTGCTTTTATTGGTTATTTATCTTTTATTGATTTTTCTTAAAAGATATGAAAATTTAAGATCTTCATATCTAACAAGATTTAGTTTCTCATTTTTTCAATGACTGAAAATAAAGAGAGAGAATATCCCTTATGCTTTTTAATAAACTTGTCAAAATAAAATACTAAATATGATTTTAATTTTGTTAAAGTTGATCTTGAGATTGGATATGCGGAATATTTGCGTGAGTGGAAATTTATTGATGAGTCTGAAAATCCTACTGAGGCACCAATTATGGACTGGATATCACAAGACAAATATGCTGAAGTACATAAGGAATTACGACAAACCGTTGATCAACTAATGAAGTAAGTTTTTGTTTTTTATTTCAAAGTTATTTAGATATAAATTATTGTTATAATATTTGTTAAAAGTCAAATCTAACTCAATAGTTTGAATCTAATAATAATTTTTGAACGTTATTCAAAAGAACTTTTAGGTTTTGATACTGATGTCTTTTTATACTTGAATCAAAAATCAAAATGTAATTAAATACATTTTGTTTGCTAAAAAATTTTGTATATTGAGGAAATGAGTGTATCTATTATTTAGAGCGAAAGAAACTAAAATAGTTTTCACTTATCTTAAAAAAACCTTTTTCATTTTCACTTACAATTAGATTTTCTTAAATTTGAATAACCAGAAAAACCAAATTGACACTATGACTAAAAAATTTTTGCTATTAGTTGGGTAATCTAGTCATTATGATCCTTGAAATATTACTCTTCACACTATGAGAGTTAGATACAAGTTCTTGTTTGGAATTATCTACTTTAAATAAAAAATATAAAACAAAAAACTTAGTAAGATTATCTAATGTGACTTTGAGCTCGTTACACTATTTGTTTTATATGACTACACAACTTAAAATATAAAAGTTATTTTTCAACCATTTGTAGAAAAAAGTTAACTATTTTAATTTTATTTAATAGTGGAAATTTTTAGGTTTAGTTTTCTAGACTTCTGCTTCTCTGTAAAATGTTTCCATTCTTTTAGTTTCAACCACTTTTAACAAATTACCATTTCAGAATTGAATATGAACTTTTAAGGCAAGCCTTGGCATTAGATCTTGGTACACGTTATGTTCCAGAAAAGGAAAAAAAGAAAAAAGGCAAAAGAGCTAAAAAATCTAAAGAAGTAGATCTAACTGCCGACCGATCAATTGAATCACTTTATCAAGAAATGCTAGAAATTGGATTAATAAAAAAATATGAAAAGTGTTATTTAGATGACTATATTGGTGATTATAATTATTCAGCATATGAAAGACGTCATTTGCTTTTGCAGTAAGATTAAAAAGAATATTTATAAAATTGTTTGTTTTAACAAATTTTTTATAAGAGATCCGGAGCCATCTAAAGGTGAAATAAAAGATATAATAAGACAATTCATTTTGGGTATGGGTCCTCTTCAATTGCCCAAAATAAATTCACTTTGTTTAGCTGGATTACCAAAAAGTGGAAAGAAATTTTTGGTACGAGCAATAGCATCAGAGTGTGGTAAGTTGGAAATAAATTTTAAGTTATAGACTGTTTTATGGAGTTTTTAAAGAACAGTTATAGCTTCAAAATTAAATTAGGCCAGCTTTGTTGTATTGGCACGTTGGATTTTGTAACGAGAAGAAAAAGGGGCATCAGATTATTTCACCCAAAATTGATACAATAGTTAGTTTTTACTGGTATTCTAAATAAAATAATCTGTGAGATTTTACTAAAATAAAGATTTTTCATGCTGTTTTATTTTATTTGAAACAGGCGCTATGCCTAAAAAGAGTAACTATAATTCAGGCTAGCAATAAGTTTCAGTACACGGATACATTAGGTCATTTTTTAGTAAATTGACTGACTTGTTGAACAGTGATTTTTGCTAACAAGAATATATAATTTTTTTTTTTAAAATACCCATCAAAAAGTAAAATTAAAGATTTTTTGTTTTTTTAAAGAAAAAAACTATAGAAATTTTTTTTAAACCAACATTTAGAGTTTTATTATTACCAAAAGCTAAACAAGAAAATAAATTTCTTTAAATAGATGCTGTTATAATCGACATCAGCCCAGAAATAGTGTACAAATACCAGGATAATTTAGAATATTTTATACAACTAATTAATAAAATGGGACGTATTCTTCAGCCAACAATTTATTTCATAAATCAGGTACATCGAGTATTTTGGAAAAAAGTTCCAGAAGATTCAATTTATATGGATCCAGAACTTTTGGGAACCTTTTTTACAAAATCATTGATTAAAAAATTTAAACCAGAAGAAAAACTTTTGGCAATTGGTGTCACTGATGAACCAATGGCAGCTAAGGGTGCTAAATTGAAACAATCATTTGATAGATTTTTATTGATACCTCGAACTGATTATGCAACATCATATCAATTATGGCGTACAGTTGCACTTTCAATGAATGGAGTACCAAGAGATTTTGAATTTTCTCCAATTGCATATATAACCAAAGGATATCAAACTAGTTTTGCTTATGATAAAATAGAAAAAGTATTAAATATTGAAAGACGCATGAATTTATCACGGAAACCAATAAAATATGAGGAACTCCTAGAGGCTTTCTTTAAGGATAATCCACCAGAATTTCCAACATTAGATGCGGTAAACTTTAAATATATTTTTCATTTTTATTATTGTTGATGATAATAAATTATTTTGATTTGTTAATAGTTGTGGGCTAAATATCAGAATTGGTATGCCGCAATAGATAAATTTGCAAAGGATCGTAAAAACTATATGAAGAAAGTACAAAAAATGATTGCAGATATGACAAAAAAAAAATGAACTAAATTAAAACTATTAAAAAAGGATTACTTTTTGATCACTAATTTTTAGATTTTTTTTATTATATAAATTGTATTCATTGTCTTAGTTGTCTAAAGCCCAAAAATTTAATTTAGAAATTTAAAATTTAAGTTAGGTTTACTTGTGCAGAATTTCTTAATAGTAAAGATTTCAACGACAAAAAACACAAAAGGTCTACTATTTTTTATTTTTGAATTACCGCGTCGGAAATTTTTATGATTTCAGTTTTGAACCGCTTATAAGTTAAAAGTAAAGGTGCAAATACCTGTGCTGTGACAGTAAAGTGCTATCCTATTACTATCAAAAACATTTCTCTTCGTATTTCTTCTTCTAAAGTTAGCCCCACATCTCGTGAGTTTTTTATTAAATAGGACCAATGTTTAAATCGAAATAAATCAATTCATGCTAAAAGGAACCACTTTCTCTGAAATTAACTTGTTCGTTGACAATTCACCAATCGCAAGGCAGAACATTCGATGAAATTGTATATAAATACGATAAAAAACATTCTCAATCTTTTGTCTACGTAGCTATATCAAGGGTCACGACTCAAGAGCTACATATTGTACCTACTGATGGGGTTCAACGTTTTTACCATGGTAGACGGAAAAATCTAGCAATGCTTTCATTACAGAATTAGTTTATCCGGCTTTCTACCGTCCAACTTAACACGATTGATCGGATTATACTCGACAAAATCTCTTAGGGGAATATGACAATCTTTTATTTCAATTGTCAAAGTCTCCGGTCACATGCACGTGATCTCCATGGTAATATAATACAAAAATCCATGTGCTATTGTGGTCAGAAACTTGGCTTTCTAACGAGGAACAGGCTAGCATTGAAAACCATAATTGTGTAACACAATATAGGCGACTCAGCATTCAGCACGGATGAGGTGCGGCATCTATCGCAATGTTAGCGATTTGCAACATGTTTTTACTGTCTGCGGTGATACTTATTTAAGAAAAATGTCCTAGTTCGTTAATGAAGCAAAATCTGCCCATGGGAATATGTATGTGCTTCAAGATGTACTTTGCCGAATGGCAAACTAATAGTTATAGTCACAGTTTACATTCCAATCAATAAAAAAGTTGAAGACATAATTAGACTTTCTTCACAAATCCTTATTAGTGCACACGGAAGGAGTTTCAAAGCTGAACTTCCAACAATACTTCCAACAATACCTTGTGGTGGTTTTAATGTTCAATTTGATACGCATAAAGGATTGCAATAGTAAAATTTTTAAAAGAAAAACTCAATTTAGAGCTATAGTTTCTGATAATACGCTGGGGACAAGTAGACAAGGTACAACCATTGATGCGATTTTTTCACGATTCATAAGTAATGTGAATTCCGACGCCCCCATAATTTATTATAACCACCACAAGCCAATTATCACAGTATTACATAATGATATTACTATTAATGAAATTAAAAATGTATAAAATAGTATATTCATTTTAAAATTTGAATAAATCTATGCAATGTTTCCAGTAATATCCAAATACTTTCTTCTTTCTTTCTTTCTTCTTTGTGTAATATATAAAAAAGTAAAGTCAAAAAGTTTTCCAAGTTTTACTGATTTTGCTGTTTTCATATCTAATTAATCTTAGTGGTGAGTTTTACCTTAACGCTATAGCGCAGTAGCGTATATATAGTAGATTTTATGACGTACGCCGTCGTTAGCTATCGCATACCTTAAACGTCAGAAGCATTTTTGGAAGTAATAAATAAGCAAATAATTTAATTTTCTTGCACACAATTTTTATTTTAAAATGGATTACGAGGTATTAAAGTTAAAAAAAATATTAAAAATTGTAATTATATAAGCTTTGTTTATATTTAAGCCAAAGCCGACCATAAAATCAGCTATTGATTTCAATCCTTCTGAAGACGGACAAAATCTGAGAGCGGCAATGAAGGGATTTGGTACTGACGAACAAAAGATAATTGATATACTTACTGGAAGGACAAATGCACAAAGACAGCAAATCAAAGAATTCTTTTTACAAGAATACGGGCGTGATTTAATTGAAGATTTAAAAAGTGAACTTGGAGGAAATTTCGAGAGAGTTATAATTGCTTTAATGACACCTCCCATGGAATATCTATGTAAAGAATTACATAAAGCAATGGAAGGTATGGGTACAGAAGAAGAAACTTTAGTTGAAATTTTGTGCACAAAATCAAATGAAGAAATACGAAAACTTGTTGAAACATATGAGGAAATGTACGATCGCCCTTTAGCCGAACATATGTGTAGTGAAACTTCAGGTCATTTTCGTCGTTTATTAACTTTAATTGTCACTGGAGTTAGAGATCCTAGTGGAACTGTTGATCCTGAAAAAGCAAAAGAATATGCAGAAATGCTTTATGGGGCTGGTGAAGGAAAACTTGGAACTGATGAAGAAATTTTTAATAAAATACTGGCTCATTGTAGCTTTTCTCAATTGAAATTAGTTTTCGAAGAATACAAAAATATATCTGGCATGACAATTGAACAAGCTATTAAACATGAAATGTCTGGAGAATTATTTGTGGCTATGATGGCTATTGGTAAATTTTATTTAAATATAACTTTTTTTTAAAATTATTATTTTAATTTTAGTTGAATGTGTTCAATCAGCAGCTGCATTTTTTGCTACCAGGCTTAATAAGGCTATGGATGGTGCTGGAACGGATGATAGGACATTAATACGAATTATTGTTAGTCGATCAGAAATTGATTTGGAAAATATCAAAGATGAGTTTGAACGGATATATAATCGGACGTTGTTAAGTGCTGTTACGGTAAGTCCTATATTTTTTTAATTAAATTGATTTTAACTATTAGGCGTATTTATAGTTGGTGGTCTTTAAACAAATATTTCACTATAATTTATTTACACTTAAATCTATCAATTTAATTCAAGAAAAATTAGCAAATAAAATTTTATACATTTTACAGGAAAGAAAAAATATAAAAAACAAAAATTATTCAATTCTCAAAAATTAAAAAGAGTCAATTGATACGAATATTATATCCACTTTTCAAAAGTATTGCTCCTTTTTTTGTATTGCAGCATAGGATTCAAGCATGCAATCATTACCTGTAATGTCCTTTAAATAATGTTTTGTAATTTTGCATGATAGTAATTTTTAGGTGGATTTCAAATTCATTCTCATACTTCACACTATTAATTTGAATGAAGGAACATACATAAAGTAAATTGCGTAACTAGTGCAAAAAATGATGCTATATGATTTTGCTTATGTCGAATGCACACATAGATCTTAGTTAATCTGTATTAGTCATTTATGGCATATTTTTTTTTATAAAATTATCAAATTCACATTGACTAAATCTGCTTTAAGGGGATATGTGTGTCATCGGCATTAACTCTTCGATTACTTTCTTAATTCATAAATATTTTTAAAGAGAAGCTATAGTTTGTGTGGATATTTTTCCTTAGTTCTTATTCTTTATTAATTTTGTTCTGAAAACCGTTCTTCAAGGGTAGATAGTGACCGCATAAAATAATATTCAAAATATTTGTAATCAATAATTTTTTATAAAATATAAATTGCATTATTTTTATCCGTGGCGATGGACCGTAAAAAGAAGTCTTACTTAGAAGCTATATCAAAACTTTAAGAAGTTGAAGCAAAAAGTGCTTTCGTAACTAAATAAATAATTTAATTACACATGGAAATACTATTTTTCTATATTTATACAAGGAGATATTCTTAAAATTTCCATAATTGAATACTTCTTGTACTAGACTAAAACGCGCAGATATGGAATCCAATAATTTGTAGTAGCCTTAAAACCTTTTTTGGTTTAATAATATGCAGGCTAGGAATGTGCGGTTTCACAGTTTTTTTCAAAATAATCCCGTTTCATCTGCCTAAAACTCGTGTCAGATAAAAGTGTAAAACAAAACTAGCTGAAATCACAAAAATAAAAAAACTTTTGGTTTTTTTACTTCTGAAATGTGGAAGTTTTGTCGAGCATTTAAAGTACTTTTTGTGGTACTTAAGAGCTGGTCTAAAACTTTGTTAAGTAAGTTAAGTTCTATAAAAACTGCAGCTCAATCTACTTGAGACCTTTACATTTAGTTCTGTTGTCTAGCATTACAGAATTATCATGTGGACGAATAAATGTGTTAAATTTTCTTGCTTATCTAATTAAAAATTAAACCTATGACTTATTAGGTGCAAGGTCCTTGTATTGATTTTACATGAATTTTATTATGTATGACATGTGTTTTTGATTATTTTTTATCATGCATATCCTAATTTATATATTACAAAATTTTATAATATTCTTGATAAAACTTGTAATTTCTCGTAGTCTTGAATTTTAGTATGATATGGTTCTAGAATGCACAAAAAGTTGTATTAGGCTAGCATTGAATATTTCATTATCTCTGTCTTTTTTTCTTAAGTTTCTGTCTATTTCCAATCCTAAATCCAAGAAATAATCAAATCAATTCTTCTAATTCCCTGAGCTTTTGTCTTTAATGATAAATAAAATCAATAGAAATTTCTCATATTTCATATTCTTCTGGTTTATAATAATTAGTTTTAGACTTTATGCTTCTAAAACATTATTTTCAAAACACTAATGCTGTAAAATAGCCTAAATTACTTAGCTGAATTTCATGCATGTTTTATTGTAAAAAGTAATTTTCAAATAATATCCATTCTTTTGTTAATTGTTTTTCACAACTTTGTTTTCATTTCAGTCGGAAACTTCAGGTGATTACAAACGCGCTCTATGTTCCATAATAGGCAGTGCCTAAATTGTTTGCTTAGAGAAAACTCCTATAAGAATGCTTTAGTATACAAAGTGCCTTTATGTTTGTTTTATTAATTTTATAAAAAATTCTTTTTATCAGCTTTGTAAATCACTTGTTTTATTCAGAAATAAAAATATAATTGTTGCGTTTTAGGTTTAATTTAAAAAGTTTTTCAAAAAATGCCAATGCTTCGCGATATTTGTGCAGTGCATCTGTTTGTCTAGCGTTTACACTGTCTCAACAAAAGTCGTTAAAGCTCTTTGATAAGTATTATTTAAGTGCTTAACCTGAAATTACTTAAAATTTACTGATGTGTCCTGAACAAAGAGTCAGGCGAATGTGGCGGATAACGTTTTTAATTAATATCCCATTTTTGGTTTGAAGATGTTTTAAAAAAACAGATTTGATTTGTTTTTTTTTTTTTTATTTTTTTTTTTTTAGAAATTTTACAGCAATTTGAAAATCTAAAATAAAATTAAAAGATTAATTTTCATTTAAAACTAAAGCAAAATCCCATGAAATATTCAATCATACCAACTAGAAAATTAGATAAAGAAATTAGGTCATAAAATGCGCATGCACCTGCCTTTTGCTTAAAGTTTTTGATATCTTACCGTCAAATGATTTTGTTGATAACTTGAAAAATACGCCGTAAATTATTAACTCAGTGAGTGTTTACCACACCCCAGCTAAGTTGAAGTAATTCCTAATAAGAATGGTAAGACATTGGTGTTTAAATGTTAAAAATTTTAATTAAAACGTTTAAATTTAAAGTCTTTGCCTACAGTAATCCCATTTGAAGAGTTTAATGCATCCGAAGATGCACAAACTCTTCGTGAGGCAATGAAAGGCCTTGGTACTGATGAAGAGCAAATAATCAAAATTTTGGTTAAAAGATCAAATGGACAACGTCAAGATATTAAACAACAGTATCTACAGGATTTTAATCGTGATATTGTTGATGATCTCAAGAGTGAACTAGGTGGTCATTTTGAAGATATTATTGTTGCTTTAATGACACCAACAGTTGTATTTTTGTGCAAAGAAATAAATAAAGCAATGTGTGGTATTGGTACAAAAGAGAAAAACTTAATCGAAATTCTTTGTACCAAATCAAATGAAGAAATCCAAGAATTGGTACAAGAATATGAAAATTTATACAATCGACCACTTGCTGAACAAATTTGTAATGAGACATCAGGTGATTTTTGTCGACTTTTAACATTGATAGTTACGGGAGTTAGAGATCCAACTGGAACAATTGATCCTGAAAAAGCAAAGGAGCAGGCTGAATCTCTTTTTAATGCTGGTGAAGGAAGGTTCGGTACCGATGAGGATACTTTCAATAAAATATTGGTACATTCCAGTTTTGAACACTTGCAATTGATTTTCGAAGAATATAAAAATCTTGCTGGAGTTACTATTGAGCAAGCTGTTAAAAATGAGTTGTCTGGAGAAATGGCAGATGCTATAATGACCATTAGTAAAATTATTAATAATACGGTTTTTTTAAATAAATTTTAAATATAAATATGATTATAGTCGAATGTGTTCAATCGCCTCCTGCATATTTTGCTTGTCGTTTAATGGATGCTATGAATGGAGCTGGCACTGATGATACTACTTTAATTAGAATTATTGTTAGCAGATCTGAAATTGATTTGGGAAATATTAAAGATGAATTTGAACGTATATACAACAAGACACTATTAAGTTCTCTTAAGGTATTATGGTTTAATTTAAGACACTTAAAAAGTGCATAATTTCAACAAATTGCTTTTAGTGTTGGGTTAGATTTTCTCCATCTTAATTTGTTTTGTATCAATTTTCTTTTGAAATGATGTAATATATTCAGTTTTGATTATGCGCAATGTAATGGAGACTTGAAGCTTTAGACATTGAATGTCTATAACAAAGTTTTTGTTTACTTTAATTTTTATCTGCTTGTTTAATTTAATGGAAGTATTTACTCATAAAAATTGACATATGTTTAAATCGATTTTGTTTCTTTTATTTACATTTGAAAAATTTATGGTATCATCATCTCAAAATGTTTTCCACAAAGTATAGAAACTTTTTCATCATATAAGAATTACGAAGGTTATTTATTATATTTTTTGCCTAAGTAGCAATACACATGATTAAAGTTTAAATATGCCTTTTAAAGTATTCTCCTTTATAATCAATAAAAATTTGCCTACGTTTCGACATATTGAAAAACAATAAATACTCTTTACAGCTAAATTTTAATGCAAAATTATATTTATGCTGGTCCAGATAATTCCTTGAAATGTCCCTGATTCATGGTATGTAATTTGACCATCTCCCGTTATCGCTTAAGGCACGATATTTTGTGTAATGTGTGATTTCCGATGATCTTTGCAGATTTTGTCACCAAATGAACTACAATTGCCATTAAATCCTTTTAAAAAATGATTTGCAGTGGACATGTCTGCTGCCTAATCACCAAAAGTTAATTGGAGTGAATTGATGCACTCTTTCTTTAAATTCCTTTTGCAATTTCCACATATTTTAAAACTTTAAAGTTTTTATTCTTTAGACATTTTAGATATAGATAAACATTAAGGTTGCCTGACTAATTGACTATGCCAAGATTATTTGAAATTTTTCTTACTCTTGGAGCAAATTTAATTTTCAATAAGTGAAAGGATTAAAATGTTTATAAAACTTTGATTAATAAATTTAGATATTAATCCTGACTTTTATATTACTTTTCGAAACCAAAATTTTTACCAGGTTTAGTAAAAAAAAGAAATAATCTCAAGGTTGTTATTGCAATCGAGGTACGAATTGAAAATTTAGGATGCTATTTACTCTTTGAAAAATATTTCTCAAGAGTTAAAATAAAGTTTTTTATTTCGTATGTCAAAATATTTTTTTAAACTTAAAAACGCATTATTTTTTTTTTTAAATAAATTCTTTTACAGGGAGAAGTTTCTGGCGACTATTGCCGTGTCCTTTGTGCACTTATTGGAGAAGACTAATCTATTTATGAGATTTACAAATTATTTTATTTTTATTTGCAAAAGTTCAAAAGAAAGTATTCTTATGATATTCCATTTAGCTTTTAACGTTTTACAAAAAAAATTGTGTAATGATGCTTTGTTATTTATTTATTTTTCGAATATATTGTTAATGTTTGTTGTAAAATTTATATTACCAAATGCCAAAAAGTGCACTTGATTTGGAAAATATTTTGAAATGTTTATGTGTCAAAATTTTAAAAATTGGTTAATAAAAATGAAACAATAAGCTTATATAATAAAATATAGATATTTGTTTTTTTTTGAAGAATTGAAATCTTTGACTTAATTTAGTTAACAATTTAAAGAACTAATATTGTTAATACAAAACTTAGTAATTTAGTATGCCTCGTGTTTTTCGGACATACTAACTAACTAACTTCAAACATTCCTTTTTACATTATTTCCTTTATTATTTCTTCAAATTTATTTCAAATTCTTCATTCTTCATAGTAGAATTGCCTGTTCCATAATTTTTTCAAATTTGAAAGGAAATTCCCATCTTTTTACAAATATCTATGTATATCTCTCATGTATAGGTAAATAGATGCTTTTTATATATTTATATACACTAGCAATTATTTAGATGATTTCTCAGAATTTCAGGTAATTTAAATGTGGTTTATTTACCTGCTTAAAGAAATTACCACTAAAAAGGGTTGAATCACCATTCATTATAATATAATTTTATTTAATTACATAAGTATTAAACCTATCTATAACTATTCTTGGAAAAGTCATAATCACTGGTCAATATGACCTGTTGTAGTTGGATAATCCCATATAAAAGATATGGAAACGGTAATTTGTCAGTAAAAATTTAAACATATTT
This sequence comes from Acrocera orbiculus, assembly GCA_947359355.1. NCBI lineage: Eukaryota > Metazoa > Arthropoda > Insecta > Diptera > Acroceridae > Acrocera > Acrocera orbiculus. The sequence goes on from OX375757.1 coordinate 16,943,231, forward strand.
AAGAGAATGGTCCCCTTAATACGTTAAGTTTTTTCAACATGTACACTGGTCCAACATGTTTAAAATTTTCGTTAATGGGTTATATACACTTAGAAGCCTCTAAAATAGGGGTTTTTCGAGAATTTTTCCTGAGAAAACCTTTAGAGTAAGTAATGTGAAAATCAATACACATATTATAGTAACCCTTAACTGTATTTTCACATTTTTTACAAGGAAAAATAATAATATTGAAAACTGCTATAACTGATCTTCTGGAGCTCCACCCATATAAGACGTTTTGCGGTGACCACGATATCTCTGGATTGGATCATCTAAATTAAAAAAGTCAAATAAATTTCGTTAAAGTAATGTATAATCTAGAACTTGGTGGAAAGAAATAAGCAAAATAAACTTTTTTGTCAAAATGGCGGCTGCTCAAAAAAAAAAAAAATCGATTTTTGACAATTTCTTGTCAAAAATTCTAAAAAAGTAATAAATAAATATGCAAATGAACAAAAAAAGTATGACTTTATAGTATTTACATAAAATACCAAAATTTCTTTTTCTCTATTAAAATTTTGTTACAGTTTAATCTCCAAACATTCCAAGATTTTATGCTTAAATTTTATATTTGCAGCAAAATTAATAACATATTATTATTTTTTACTTTTTTGAACTTTTCTCTGAATGTGACGGTTAAAAACTTAAGGTCAATTAAGCAAAAATGTAATTTCTTTTTGTTTGCACTAAAGCAAAAATTTAAATTGGCAACAAAAAATTGTTGGAAGAGTTTTTAACTAAAGAACTTTTTATATCTCTGTTCTTTAATTGACATATATACTACATTTAAAAGAATAATAGGATATAAAGACCTTGATACAAGGTAATTACATCATTTAAGCTAAATAAACTTATCATAAGCTCATTTTATATACATTCCCAATCAAGGGAGTAAGGTTTACGCTGATGAAGGACATTTTTAAACAACTGATGATCTACTACAAGCTGCTAAGGTGATGGCTAGAACTCGTTCTAGCAGAGAGATTGCGTCACTCTAGGGCAGAGATTGGCAAACCGTGGCTCGCGAGCCACATGCGGCTCTTTCCTCTCTTAAGTGTGGCTCTTCTACAAAATATGATTTGCCATGCGGATACTTAAAGTGCGGTTAAAAATTCGCAGCTCATGTGTAAGAGTTGGTTTTCCTGACTTCAACTTTTTTTTGGACAACTTGCTAAATAGGAAATATAGTCTTTGGTAGCAAAAACTAGCTTCTTGTGCTCATTTTTTTTCTATTAGTGTTACATTTTTCATCTATATTTCTTTCTGTTTTTTTATTCATTTAAAAATTTTTAGTAATAAAATTCAATACTTTCAATTAACCAAACAACAAACATTACGTTAACTGCAGGGAATTTATTTTTCGTAATACATGAATTGTTGTTGTTTTCATCCTATAAAAGCACTGAATTTTTATACATAAAATGTCAAAAGAAATATACACGGCAGCACCACTGAAAAACAAAAGGATTGCACGTTATGAAAAAAGTTGCTTGATCTATAAAAAATAAAAAAAATTGGAATGAACGAATGGGAAAAGGCACAATAAGTATAAACAACGAAAATGGACGAAAGAGTTGAAAGATGTCATCCTCAGCGAACGTAACTCAATTAAATTAATAAAAATCTATCTTCTAATATAAGTTCAAAAAATTTGACCCTCAAAACAAAGTTCAGTATTTGCTTTTTTGACATTTGGCTCTCTTGGCTAATGAGTTTGCCGACCCCTGCTATGCCAAGATTATTTGAAATTTTTGTAACTCTTGGAACAAATTTAATTTTCAAAAAGGTGAAAGGCTTAAAATGCTTATAAAACTCTGATCTATAAATTTAGATATTCAACCTGACTTTTATATTTCTTTTCGAAACCAAAATTTTTACTAGGTTTAGTATAAAAGAAATAATTTCAAGTCTGTTATTGCAGTCGAGGTATGAATTGAAAATTTAGGATGCTATTTACTCTTTGAAAAATAATTCTCAAGAGTTAAAATAAGTTTTTTATTCCGTATATCAAAAAATTTTTTGAAACTTAAAAACGTAATAATCATCATGCTCTCTCTCAGAACTAGCAGGCCTTCCAAATATCCTACTATATCCTGCATATACAAAGCAAATAATTATTGAGGCAGTAGAAAAGTTTTTATTTATGACATTTAAAGAGATTTGTAGAAATTCTGTTCAATTTCTTTGCCTTGCCAGTATACTCGAGGAGAGTTTCAGGTTGCATGAACCAATAGAGTCGGTTTATAATTTTTAGCATTGGAGTACTTGGACTAGTCATTTTAATACAGCTTGCGTATACATATAGCATAGGGGTTACTGTGAGGCTATGCCTCTTCAAAATATCTGTTTAAGTACATTTCAGCCATTCTATTTGTTTCTTCGTCACCTCTATATTGCATTCTCCAAAGGCAGATATTAATGCTATTTTGTTCTTAAGATACAAATATTGTAGGCTCTTGTAACAGTTCAATGTGACTCAAAAGATCCATCTATATTCTATATACTAAGCAAAGATATGTCCTGGAAGACTGTCAATGTAGTCGTCTTGGATATCATTTCAATAGGCACACCATTTCTTCTCAGTATAATAATAAATGTAACATTATTTATAATTAGAATAATGTGCCTTAATGCTATCAACACTGTTGCATTTGTTCATACTTATAGAAATTATTACACGCGGCACGTTAAAGAAACGTAAGGTTTATAGTGCATGGTGCAAGAGTATTAAAAAACTGAGCTTCATTCAAACTAATTAACCAACCAAGGTAGATATAATCTAGATCAAGTACTGAGGGAGCTTTCATTATTTCTAAAGGAAAAGAAAGATTAAGTATTATAGATTAAATTTTAACAATGAAAACTATGTTGAGACATCTGTAAAAAAACTATTTTAAAAGTGGGCAGAAATATGGCAGAAATGTTCCACTTAGCAAAGAAATTTATAAAGTTCTTGTGTTTCTAATCCAAAATTAATTGAATAAATTACTTAACATAAGATTTTATAATTTCCGTTAACATTTCAGTGTATGAAATAATTTTATATATATTTTTTTGTGAGTGTGTAAACATACAGTTAATACACAGTTTGGAATAATTTGATACTATAGAAATTTCATTTATTTAGGAATTCGTTGGAATAAAAGTTGCTAAGGAGAAGTGAAAGGTGCTTCGATAAATTGTCATTTTCAATAAAATCGTATTTAGTTTAATACTCTCTTTTAAATCTTTTATATTAACTAGTTTCTATTATTTTGAATTTTTGTACAATTTTATAAAATGGTTTAATTTCAACACTAAAGAAAAATAATAATTTTCTTTTTTTTTGCTAAAATTCAAAATATTTTTACAAATTCTATGACCTAATTTAAGGAATTGAATAAAAACTATTTATACTAGAAGTTTTTTAGATGATTATAACTGAATGAGAAGAATATAAAAGAATTTCCTTTAAAGGAATTTCATGTTTTAAACTGAAATACATCTTTTCATATAATTCTTATTACTGACTGCATTTGTAAAATTTTTCATATAAACATGAAAACTTTTTCTTTAAAACATTTTTCTAATAGTTTTACAAATACATAACAAGTAAATTTACAAATTTCTTTAATCCTTTACATGAGGGAATAAAATTTTTTTTGATATACATATATTTAAACATATATCGATATTTAATGAAAATTGCTCTCTATTTCAGAGAATTTGTTATTCACGTGAATTATTTCTTTCACAATTAATTTCGCTGGTTTTTAAATCTTTAGGATTAATATTTCTAAAAACGACTGTGCATGGTAAATTTATTAGTGTAGATATTATTAATTAAGGATTTATCTGATTTCAAAGAAAATCTGTTTACTTAAGTTCAAAGTTTTAGCTTTTACATTTAAATCTTTGTTTTGCTGTTCTGACTAAACGTGATAACAAAATTTAGAAATACATTTATAGCTAAAAATCCTGAAAAGTATTGAAGCTCTGCAATCTGGTGCTTTAGTAGCAATAGTTGAATAAGACTTATGAACAATAGTTTTGTACAAGAGATGCGACTTGTAATGACTGATAATTCTTATGACATGAAAAATTTGTCACAAATTTTTTTCCTATGTACAATTTTTTTTTTAAATGATATTTTTGAAATTTTGTTTTCGTCTAAAATTATGCTTGAGAAAAAAAGTATGATCTTTCTTGGAGCGGAGGATATATTCTAGCCAATACCAGCACTAAGGGAAAGAAAGTTAGCAAAATCGTTGTAGAATAAAAATAATAAGGATAAGTGAGAAAAACTGAAATGCCTATTTATTACTTGATGCCATCCTAAAATTTTTTAGCATATATAATTCGTTTTTATTCCGATAACATGACTAATGCCCCGGGAAATGTTTCTCCTAATGGCACAGGCTTGAGGAGATAAGGTATAAATTTTCATTACTCAATGTTTTTTTTTTCAAAATTTTAGACTTTGAGCAGTTTGATTCTTGGTATTTTAATCAAAAAAATCAAATATTATTATTATTTTCTAAAAATACAAATAAAAATAGTACAGGTACTATTCTGTCTAAATAATAAAATCTTTTTATCTTTGGTCAGATTAGTCTATGAATATCGTAGCAGTTTTTATTCTTTTTCTAAAAATTTACAATAATTGAAGCTTCTTTTGTGTAATTTGAAAGCAGTATAAATTTTAATAAAAACGGGCATTAAAGTCATTCTGTTAAACACAAAACAAAAATTATCTTAAAATAAATTATAATTTTTTATTTATCTTATCATAGCATATATATATACAATAAAAAAAAAGTATCTTTATGTTTTTTTATGAGAAAACCAAATACATAACCTTAGCCCTACTTATTACATTTTGGGGTAAACCTTGAGAAGTGGTACTTTTCAAGTAAACATTGGAATTATATATAATAAAAATGAGATTTAAGTAGTAATATCTTAGAGATACTAAGCTTTTATAAAAGAAATTCTCAATATTTATCCAAAATATTCTTTGTGATTGGCACTAGCAAAATTTAAGAGGATTAAGCAAATGCTTTTACTTATTTTAAGGATACATAAAGCTTATAGTTATCAGTTTCATTGTGAAAAGCTACTTTTATTTCGAATATTTTTCAATTGTATGAAAAATGTCAGTGAAAAATGTTGATGTAAAGAAAACAAAAACAAAAAAGCAATACAGTGGAATCGGATTCAATTAAAATAAGAATTGAATTAGGATATTGTTAGCATTGGTGTCAAAACCAATCAATTACTTTCAAGCTGAGTGTCATTATAGGGACACTAAATTTTAGTGAAAAAAATCTGAAAGGTCTTGTTTTATGAAAATAAAAACTGCCAACAGATTTGTTTAGAAGTAGGAATCTAATCATTAAATAAGTAAAATACTAACAAACTTAAATGTTTCAACGCAAACTACTGGAATTTCGTTTTTATTTTTGTTATTTTGCTTTTTTTCAAAAAGAGAAATGCTTTAATAGGTTTGAGCTTTTTATTTTTCTTAATGATAAATAAATAAATTAAATAAATTTCAATGGTCATTTTTTACAAAATTAAATAAAATGTTAGGCGCTTATTAAAATTTTATACTTTAGTTAAATACATTTAACTTGTATTTTCGTCTTAAAATTTTTATGCGTGTTAAATGATAAAAAAGTTGTTAAAGACAATTTCTTAGTTAAAAACTTACTAAAAAGATTTGATTGTAAGTATGTTAAAGTGTAGTATATAAGCATTTTTCCCAGTTACTGGATGGGTTGTTAAAAGTTCTCAGGATTTTCTTTTTTTTTTTAACTTTTGTTTTTCTACATGCAGCCTAAAAATCCTTATTTTTAGCTAAAGCCCAACGTAGACGAAAACGATAGCTGCATTACAGTTGCTGATTTGAATATTTTTGCTGGGTGTATCAAAAAGTTTTTTTGAATATAAGTTGGGTATTTAGTGAAATATTGTTTTTTATTGTTTTATTATTATTATTTTTTGTTTATTATTGCGAGTTATGCTTAACTATTGTTAGTTTTTTGCTATTAGTGACTACTGTTATTTTTAGTGTTTTTTGTGCTTCTTACTCTTACTTTTCTTTTATTATTTCACTTTGGACTTAAATCATGATTTATTTTCCGCGCATTATGACTTCTGCCACATCACTCCCACACAATATGAATTTAGCATATAACGTCATTTATATTAATAAAGTTACAAAATTATATATAAAGTAAAAATTGCTAATTCTTTATCCTAAGCAGTTATGTATATTTTTTCATAGTTTAAGCTTAGGTCATAATAAATTTCTGCATAAAAGTTTCATGATGAATATTTATTTTAAAAATTTTTCGAACAAAAAAATTAAAACTAAAATTAAAATGAATATTATTTCTAATCTAGAAAATATTCAAAATAAATATTTTTTAAATAATTTTAATCTTTAAGGATTGTATCTCTTTATAAAATTTTATAATTAAATCTTATTTAATTCTATCCAAAGTTTTTATAAGACCTTCAAAAGTTCAAAACAATGTAAAGCCTTTAGCTGCCATAAATTTTAATCTATTTCATTGATGTCAAATATTTTTGAATAGAATTCAAAAGTACTTTATAATTAATAAAAGAGACACTTTAGTCAACCTTATTTTCATTTGCCTGACTTTAAACAATTGCAATGAAAATACAATTTTCCGCTTCTCATAATCTTTATACCTTATAACAAAGGCAATTAAATCGTCGGCTTATACATTTCAATAAACATGAAAGGCAAAATTGTCAGTTTCTTAATAAGAAAATGAAAGAAAAAATTTAAAAATTACAATAATAAAAACAATGATAATAAAATTTTAATAAATCTTTAATGAATTTGCTGACTGGATATGATATCAGCATTTTAGGATGTGCATTCAGTGGAAAATAAGATTATAGACCTAGCTTTTGTGAAAACTTTAATAAGTTCTCTTACATCTAATGCAATACGGTATTCAAAATTGGATTTAACGCTTTCATTTGTTAATGTCAAGAAAGCTTAGTTGATTTATCTAGATTGATATTATTAATTTATTAACACTAACTTATTAAAAATTATAATATATAAAAGTTAAGGTATCGGAGATATAGGTGAGCGTAAAATTGAAATAATTTTTTTAGGTGTTTCCATACCATTTCTATTTTTCATCTTACTGTAGCTATAAATGTCACAGCTATTAGCAGTCATTTAAACCAGTAAATCATGTTTACTTTGGTGTCTTTTGATTAAATTAAATGATTATATGATTATATTAAATGACCAATGAAGTAAAATGGTAAAAATTTTGATTGATTAAAATTTTTCAGGTCTAATATTAGCTGTTTTAAGCCATTTAGTAATCGACTTGGATAAAACTACTTCTGTTTTGAAAGCTAATGAAAACATCAAGCTGTGTTATAATACCCATCCTCGTATATTTCTTCTTCTGATTAACGGCCACAAGACACACATATTCCTTAAATCACATTTTTTAAATATTTATTTGATAATTTTTTATGGGAAAATAAACCATAAAAGCTAATGCTCATCAATAATATGCACAATATAACATTTGAAATAATTAGGCCATATTTTCCGAAGACTCGTCCTTTTAGAAAGGACTGACAAAAATTTTTGTTCGTATAAAATTTTGTTTTTACCTAGGGTCCTCCCTAGCCAAAAAATTGAAAATAGGTCTTGAAAGTGAATCGCCATCAAATATCACTGATTATATTCAACTAATTTTACAATATTTGGTTTTAAATGAATTTATTATTTTCAATTTAAATATATTTTTATAATAACAAATGAACACATATTCTAATATGTATACAAGCTACCAAAAAACAAGGCTTGCACTATAAGCCATTTCCCTCTATGTTTGTCAATCTATTATATCAGTTGAAAAAATTAAAATATTTTATACGAAAAAAAGTTAAAGCTTTTTTTAACTTTAAAGGATTTTCCTTTTAAGCTTTCATATTAATTTTTAAAAAATTATACATAAAATCTTTTCAAATACATTTGTGACTTTAGAAAAAAATTCTTTTTAAAGTTTTAATCAAAATAAATTAAAACGTTTGAATATTTGATGATATCTTCTTCAAAGTGATTTACAAGGATATAAGATTGTTCTTTTACTAAAGAAAATACCCTTAAGCTAAAAGAGTGTTGTCCAGCATCAGGAAATAAGCTTTAACTAGTATTAATAATATGAAGTAAGTAACTTAAAGACTAGAAATTAATTACTTACGTGTCCATGCTAACCTTTATAAAAATAAAGGAGAAAATTATCTGAAAATGTTTATTAATATTGGAAATATTGTCACTCTGGTAGAAATATATTTCTAATTTTAAAGCTCTAGTTAGTCTTAGATGTAAAATTAATTAACTGACTTCTTTGAATTATTTATATTTTTAGATATTCATCATGTCTAGTAGTATCTCAACTAGGCAAACTCTGAAGAACCCTTATCAAGTTAAAATGCTAAGGAGCATTGTCAAAAAGAATTGCTTTTTCACTATATTATTATCAAATAATTAAAAACTGTGAAACTGTTTGTTTAAAGTTAATCAAAATCTTTTTAATTGAAATCGAGGTCAACTTTTACTTTTTATTCAAGCTTTATACAAAAATTGTATCTTTTGCCTATGCGTCAAAGTATGTATGTGCGTATGTTACATACCTTAACTGCCCAGTTAAATGATAAAAATAAATTTTACAGATCTTCTTTAAAGCACAAATAGTTAAAAGATGTTATTAAAATAAAAATGTTTGCATGTAATCAGTGTCCAAAAATGTTACATAAATACTTGATTTTTTCCATTCCATAGAAGCCCAATATAAAGGGCCTTGAAAAAAACTGATAAATAATTGACTGTTTAGTTTTTTAAAAACTTTTTTGATATATTTTTAAAGCCTTTGACGAGTCTTCTATAATACGGAAGAGCTAAATATTAGTCATATCAAATTCTTTTGAATTTATACTTTTCTTTATATCCTATAACCATTTCCCCACATATAAATATCAAATAAAATCTATTCGTATGTTATCATATATATCAGAAAGTACACCCTCTTTTAGTATTAAAACCTTATCTACGTAGACACACTTGGATTATATATTTTCTTCGGTAATCCTGCAATTTCTTACACGCTGCAAGTCAATTTTAATTCCCTGGTGAATTTTTGGTTATCACCAGCGTCCTTACTGAATACTTTAGAATTTTTTATTACAAGCATTTACCTAATATTAATGTAGGGCATATCTAGCGCAGTTTTGGGTTGGTTCTGATTCTTTATTATGACGGAATGCGTATAGCTATAGTATATTCTACAAAATGGAAGCAGTTTCTTTGCTAAGTTAGATAATCCTACCTTTCTGTTGACCAATGCATTTAAACCAAGGATACTTTAATTTCTTAAAAGCCATTTTTTAATAAAAAGAAAAGAAGAACGTTTAGTAATTTTAGTAACTTAAAGAGAGCAAAAATGGTTTTTATATGATTTCATTGCCATATTTTAAAATTTACTTCAAAAAATGAAAAAATAAATGAAAATAAAATTTCGTTCTATTTTTGAGGTAAAGGTTTCAAGTGGAGTCTTCGGTTTTCGAAGGGTTGAGGGTTGAATATTACACTTTTCTTTATACTATTTATTTTGCACTAATCTGTTTTATTTAAACATAAATAAAAATTCGCCTGAAAGTTTAGTTTTAACTGTTTTCAAATCAGAGAAGTAAATTGTAAAGGGAAATTTCGATATTTTTTTAAAACCTGCTAGTTGAATCCGAGATAAGAGGTATAACTGACAGTGGACTTGTGACAAGTTTTGCAGTCCTTACTAATATATTTGGTGGCATAGAATCGAAAGCACACTAAAAGGTTATGATTTTTTAGTGGCTTTTTTACTTATTCAGCTGTTAATGAGTATAATATCGAAAATTATTTTTATTGAAAAAGAGAAAGCATGAACCAATGATTCTTAAAATAGGAAATTGGGTGCTTTTGTTGGGCACTCATAGGGCAGCCACTTCATTAAAATATTGTTTTAGAGTTAATGTCAAGAAATAATAATTATGAATGTGAAATCACAGTAAAAAATATTCACCCGTGCTTTATTTTGAGAACTTAAATTTATTAAAATCAATAAAAAAGTTTACTTGCACTCAACCAAAGTGTGGGATAAAAATAGTGTCCTTTTCAGGTATAATTTTGTTTCATCACAGAATATTTGTTTTATAGACATAGAAACAGATTTTAAAACTAAAGACAGAAGATCGTGCCTTTAAGCATTTACAGTTTTCTTGAAAAGTTCTTTAGATATATTTAATAAAAAAGGAAAGATAATTGAAAATTGGGGGAAATAACATTTCTACTCACCAAATTGCAATATTTAGGTAATTTTTTTGTTCATTGCTCAGAAATAAGGTCATGATTTTATTTTGCTTTTGTTTAAAATTTATTGTTAGCTATTTTTTCATAGATTCATGGTAATATCTTAGCTTTTTTTTTTTTATTAAAGTAATAAAACTTTATTAAAATTGTCTTTCTTCGATTAGTTTTCAAATTTTTTATGTTTTTCAGTAATAAGAAAACTATAAAACTTTTTCAATCTCAATACAGGGTAAATAAATGAAAACAAAAAATTGTATAGAAAATCATTTTGCTATAAATAAGTAAATAAAAAGTCCTTTAAACTCATCTAGATATATGCTACAAAGCTTTTATGTAGCACTAAACCATAAACACAATTTGAAAACATTTGTGTTTTTCCTCGTAAATACTTAAGAACACATACATATCCACCAACAACATTTAAGATTACTAAATATTCATTTGTATTCATTACAAGATTAGGCGGTATTCAAGTTTTTAAGTTGTCATAAGTCAAAACGTTTAACCACTTGCGATATTAGTGATAGTAATTTTTGTACTTCTAGCCATTAAATAGCCTAGAAATTTCTGCTTAAAGAATTTATTTAAACTTGATTTATTCTTTAATTTATTTTTTATTATGAAATATTAAACCACTTGGTTTTTACTAAAACATTGCTTTTGTACTGAAACTAAGAAGTATATGGAATTTGGAATAGGGCAGTTTTTGTTGACCATAAATACTGATTATTTTATTGAATAATTTTACCACCGTTTACGGTATGCCAAAAAAACCTGACTATCAGCTACAAAATTAATTATTCTTCAAATCCTATTAAAATTAGTTAATATTAATAGTTTTATAATAAAATAAATAATTTGTTACTATATTTGATACGAAAATTCGTGTTTACTAGTCCAGTTTGTTAAGCTTAGCTCATTATAATTTAGCTCATCTTAATCACCATGAAACAAGCTATTTTCCACGTGGACTTTATTTATGTAATAGAATATACCTAGATTAAACACTTTTTTCCGAAAGCTGGAAGCTAATGCTAATGTTTCCAGAAACGATTCTAATCATAGTACAGTAGTCAATATGCCACATTTTCGCAAATGCTACTTTTTAGAATTTTACTACACAAACGCACATTTTACTTATTTGAAATTATGCGTTAAACTGTTCTTTTTTTTCAAAATGGGATATGGAGCTGTTTTTTTTTTTCATTTAGCAGATAATGCAATCATATTTGCTTCTAAAAAAACTAATTTTTCATACTCTATAATTCATATAATTCAAATTACCTAAAATGGAACTTTTGGTGGTATTTTCAACCATATCTTATATAACTTTCAGAGCTAACGTATATGTGCAATAAAGAACACCTAATTTGAATTCTACTTCTTTTTAAAAGCTTTAAATTGTATTAAAAAAACAGTATGTTTAGCCTATTTAACAATTGAGTTGAATTTTCAAATCTTATCGAACTACATACGCAGAACTAGATGTATGAATTTTATATACTTGCATAAATCTGTGCTGCTTTTTGCAATGATTTTAAAAGAATTGTTACAATTATCACTAATTTTATTTAAATAAGAAAAATTGCTAGCAACTGAAGTCATGAAAACATATGGAATCACTTATGCCACAATTGAGGCAAATATCGCAATGGTTGAATGCTTAGTAGATAAAAATTCGTTTTAGTAACTGGCTTAAATCTGTTGTCACTGTTACGAACTTTACGCATTGAACACTTTAAAGACTTACTTTGTATTAAAAATAAGAGATTTATATCTAGAAATCTATTACTTAATATAGAACGTATAAAACTGAACAATAAAAGAAAAACAATAAAAAACTACGTTGAATTTCTGTAGTAAATAGCCAATTAATAAACATTTAATAAAATTTTTCAACTTAAGAAAATTATGCATTTGTAAATTTTTTATAAAATAAAATGGCACATTTAAGGTCTTACCAATTTTTTGTCAATAAAAATAGCTTAAATCTGTCCTCAAAAAGTAAAAGTTTTCTTTAGTTTGATGTCATTTTATTTAGCTTTCATTCAAATATCCTAAATCTGAGAAAATGTTATTACTTACTGAACATCTCATATATTTACTATTATCTTACGGTTACACCTCCTTATTGTCCTGTCCATTTACAGCTTATCATCTACTTCTACTTTGACTTTAGCTTAAGTTGAAATCCAAAAATATATATGGGTATGCTTATCGTGTGATAAACTTTACACCCAACTATCTACAGTAGGAAAACTATTCTTTTCAGTCGTTTAATATGCTTTGAGTTTTTTTGAAGATAAATTTTTTGAGTTGATTTGTTTATCTTTATTTCAGGATACGTCAACTACTTAAAGATTTCCTAAATTTATTTTGACGTCATTGTATTAAACGAAAAATTTAAAAATAAAGGAATAGAAATAGAGAGTTGACCCATATTTATTTTTTTACAAATTGGAAACTAAATATGGTCAGATTTTCACCTGGTCCCTTATATATTATGAAATTTCATCATATTCTAGCGCAGGATAGCTTTAAAAATTTAATAAATAAAATGTAATAAATATTTTACTCGGAGCACGGAGCTGAACTTAAAATTGTTTGAAAACTTTTTTCTTAATAGAATTCATTGAAAACTTTTAGTTTTATTGTACTAATACTATTTTAAAAATATAAGACTATGAGAAACTTAAAAGATTTATAATAATGAAATATTATAGTGCTAAATCCTGTTTACTAAATTACACAGCAAAAATTTTAAACATATCAGTTCTATAAACCTCCAAAAGTCGAATAAGATTAAATGAATTAAATCAACAATCGAAGGATATACAATAACAAATCTAGAACCTTTCAACTATTTTTCTTTAAAAGCTAAACAATTGAATTCCAAAATTTCGTCCTTAAAGTGTCAATCATAATTTTTTTTTTACTTTGAGAAAATGTCTTTTTAGGAATTGGAGTCACATCTAACAAAAAATTTTTGAAAAAAAACAAAACAAAGCAATGGATTAGTTGTGTCTATATCAACACCATTACCTCATTATAATCGGGTCTACGGGTGTCAGAGTAGCTAAATTTAAGTCCTAATGTCGGAATGTTATTCAATGTGGCTTTTATTTTACCATAATGATAACACGAAATTTTTTTGGATATATCTTAAGAAAGTTTGGGTCAACTAGAAATGTTTTCATATTTGAAATCAGTTCCCCAGCTAACAAAAATGTACTTTTAACTTCAATATGGAGAAATAAAATTAACTTTTGGGGTCGATATTGCAGGATTTTTCTTGGGGTAAAGAAAAACACACATAAAATGAAAAGCTTCTTGAAGTTATAAAGGCATAACAATAGTATCCAGAGTTTAGTTGGCACGAGACTCGAGCTACATAAAAGTCTTATTTAATATCTAAGTTAAAAAGTAATTTTTGAACGTTATAATTAACGAAAATTTTGACTTCTTAAGTAGTGAAAGTGGATTTGTGCAAATGAAACTGTGAAATAATTTTGGTGTTGTGTTAATTGCATTATTTTCTTGTAAAAGTGCTTAAAGCAAAGTTCAGGCTGAAAGAATTACCACAAGTGGATTAGAGACATTGATACTAACATTATTACTACATAGAGGAATATATATAGTTTTTGGAAATTGGGGTAACCATTAATAATTAATTGTGATGTATTTATTAATTTCGATTTATTTTAAGTTGGTTTCCCAATAAATGTTTTAATTAAGAGATTATTTATTGATATAACCTTTAATCACATTTTAGAAATATAAGTTTATAATTAAAATTTTTAATATATATAAGTGGTTTTTTTTTTTGCCATTAGTGAATGTGGAACAATAGGAAAATATTTAATAGTTTTGTAAGAAGAGTAAATAAAAATATTTGAGGATAATAACGTCATATTTTTGAAATATGCTTGAATGTTGAAATTATTCTGATCATTTACACATAATTTCTTTGAATTTATTTAACCATTAATAAAACTAGGATGTAGAAAATTTAAGAACACTATTTTTGGATACAATATTTAGTGATTTAGAGCATATATATGTATATATTTCAGTATTTATTGAGAATAATTTACTAAAAATAATAACTTAAATACGGAAGTAGTAAGTTTACTAATTTTGTAAATTTATAAAAGCATCAGAGGAAGCGGAAGGAGGAGATATATTATATCTCTATTATAATCGATCATCTTTTTCAAATAGTTGGTTGTCTGAGATCTATTTTAGATATTTTTTCTCTTTAATAATCTGGGAATCAAACATGAACTGCGATTTGTAGATCATTTTGCTTTCTCAAAATAGACATGCCCAAAAATGAAGTCAAACCAAAAATCCTGTGTCATTGCTATAATCTCAATAACAATGAAAATAATATTTAAATATAATATTCTTCCTTGTGCTGAAAATAAATGCTATGTATAACTTTTGATCTTTGTTCAAGATACATGACAATCATTGTATACATTTTTTTTTAAATTTTTAAATTTTTTTATATTCAGACATCATTTCCGATTGTTGGCCAATCGAGAGCATACAATTTGCTATTTCATAGGATTAAATATTCATACGTTTCATCAATTAATCATAAAAATTTAATACAATTTGAATGTGTTAACTATAATAAAAAAAATTCTTGTCAAATTGGTTTCCCTTTAGTCGTAGAATTTGAATTGGTGAAACATAATCAGACAAAAATTGACTGAAAGAACACTGAACAATAACACTTAAAATTTATTGTTCCCTTATGTCGAAAAGCAATAAAAGGAGATGAGAAATTCTTGAAAAAATATAATTGAACGAGTCATCGTGTAATATTCTGCTGCATCACATAATATTTTCTCTCATATTAAAACAGTTTCTATATAAATTTTCCCTGCAAAAGAATATTGCATTTGTAGTGTTTCTTTTCAATAAACATGAAATCAATTAAGTGGCCCTTGTTCCTTAGTTAAAGGAAGTAAATATAAATTTTCTTAATGTTCAGCAGCTTCCAACAATTTTTTTACTACATATTTCCTAATATAATTTTTGCTGTTCTTTTGCAACAAAATATTTTATGTAGGATGAGCTGAAATTTTTTAAACGATGTCCTTTGAGGTTTATTTAAGGTTATAAGCATACGAAAAAGTAATTTTAAAACTGAGAATTTAAAATGTTCTTTAAGGAAATACACTTGAGACCTTAGTTTTGGATATTTTCGGCTTAGAAATATACTTCCTTTAACTACTATTTTCATAACGCAAATTTCCAAGGAAAAAAATGTTAAAACTGTATAGAATATAACAACAAGTAGTCCTTTACGAATTTGGTTTTGAATATTAAAAATTTAGTTTACTCAAATTATGAAAAAAGTTTAAGCATATTTAAATGTTTTCCTAATTTGATTATTAAGCTATATTTAAATATGAGTCGAATAGATTAATAAAAAAGGAGAAAATTAAGATTTAAATACTTAACTACGTCTATAAATTCTTTCTACGTGGTTTTGGAAGTGGAAGTAAGGAAAATAAAAAATGGTGCATTTTGAATAACTCCTTATTGTTGTTTGATTCCACAAATGAAGATTTTGAAAATAAAATATTTTTTGTGGTCTTATTTTACTATAGAACAAAAGTAGTATTTTTTTTTCATTAAAATTTGTTAAGTAAAATCAAAATATTTTTTAAATTTTGTGAGATAATTGGATATCCATATTTTAAAGTATGATTTTCAAAAAAACGTTTTATAAGTTTTAAGCTTATTTTTCATATATGAAGTAACGTGATAATCAAATTAACAATAAATTATTAATTCTTTTTGTTAAAAATACATATTTTGGAGGGGAAGTCTACTTTGTGGTCTATACTATTGGTTAACTTCCAGTTTGTAGTTTTAATGTTTTAATGTTCATTTGTGTGGTTTGGTGAACCTAAATCTCTTGGTTTCGTGGTTTTTACATTAGTATGATCAGGTATACATTTCATGGGATTATTAGCACCCTCGATGACATCTTAGTGTTAGTCAATGTGAGTTAAAAATAACTTACATTTCGATTAACTTTGATACCATGACAAAGCAAATTTTGCTGTTTTTGATTATTTTCCAAGTATCAAAAACACATTGATAGATCAGTTTTAGGCAACTTAAGCTAAGTTAAGGATGGCATCCTAAAACTTACATAAAAGTTTTTATCTATACAAACATATTGCTGAAATATTCATGTTTTTACATGACATATCATTACCCATACTGAAAATTTACTTAAATATTTTTCCAATATGAAAAACAAGTATTGATTGAGATTTTTTACTTAATTTTTAAAGGGCATTGTTTACCAAATAATTTCTAAATCTTTTACAGCAATTGAGTAGTAAAAAAGTTGATTGGCTGATATAAAACAAACAAAAAATGAAAGGAAAAATTTTTATAAAATAATTCACCTTGTTAGATCTATTGCCATAAAAGCAAGAAACTAATCATTTCACTTTTAGAAAAATTTGTTAGTTTCCTTCAATATAGGAAGAAACATTTAACTTTTATATTCGGTAGATGAATGATTTTGTTCCATTTTCTATGACTTTTAGTGAGTGATTTTGTTAATAAAGGCTTTAAGTGTTTTTCAGATCAGTTTTTATTCAAGTCTATTGAGGGTATTCATGCATTGAAAGATTTGAAGTTGAAAATTTTAATAGAATAGAGAAAGAAGAAGGGAATATTGACTTTGGATTGCTTTTAAAATATTGGAGGAAATATTTATACTAAAAAAATAAGATTGAAATTTAAGAAGTGCTTGACTTTTGTTTTAGAATACATTTAATATTGGTTTTAGTTTTTATGGTATGCATATATATTCTTCAAGATACTTTTGTATCAAAACTCTTCTGACGCAAAATCCAGAAAAGCATCAATATTTTTAAATAAAATATGAAGCGTTATTATTGTTACAATATTGTAATTTACTAGTAGTTAATTATGCTAAAAACGAACATGGTGCGGACAGTATATTCCAAACAGTACAATAAATGAGTTAGACGTCATTCCCAAAACTGTTAATAATTGAAATACAAATTCTTTTACTCAAACCTCAAGCAACTAAGCAAACCTTTTCTAATATTTAAGTTTGAGGAACTTTAGAAATTCAAAGAACAGTAAATCCTTAGAATAAAATTTAGATTTAAAATTTTGGTGACATTTCATTTCATTTCATTTCAATGAGCCAATTATGATTTATATTTGCCTTATATCATCCTTAAATGTGCCTAAAAATAGTTTGATTATGATATTAAGTTGAACAAAACATCATATAAAATCAGATACAATTGAAAAAGGAAGTTTTACAGTATTTTTAATCTTATTTACATCAAATCAAAAGCAGTTTCTAATGAAATAATATAATAAATATTTTATGGAAATCAAAAGTTTATTAAAATTAAAACAAACTAACAATATATTTTTCAAAATTAAAAACTTCAACTTAACGTGATTATACAAGTCCGAATATAAAGGATTTTTTATCAAGTAAAGAGAGCTAGTTTTCTCATAATGGCTACTTTCTAGAGGAAAGTACCGCATTCGTAAAACGTTCGATTTCATGAATTTCTACAAAAATTACTTCAATATATACTGACAATTTCTCGAATTTGCACCAAATATAAGTCCTAAAAGGCAACGTGATAAACTGAATAATTTTTTGGCAAATCTCAATTACTCAAGTTAAGATTTGGATGAATATATTAAAAAGATTACCGTAAAAAGATTAGTTATGGTTAGATTCAATTTTGGAAATTTTTATAATGTGCAAATTATTTAATTTTTAACAGTACCCTTGACTATTGGGTTATTCATAAGCTTAATAAAAATGTTGTGTCATTTCAATTCTTTGATAAAAATTTGGAAGGCTTCCTTAAGTTGTCATTCATGCTTATAAATAAAAATTTTTTTAATTTTAAAGCTTCCTTGACCAAGATATTTCTCATCAAAAATTTTTGTCAGTGTTGTAAAAATTGCTTGAGGCTTTAATAAAAATCTTAAATTTGTTATCCATAAAAAGCCAACTCTGGTTAATTTTAGTTTTTTTTATATTTAAATGTGGTACACTGATATCATAGAAATTCCTAAAAGAGTAATTTTAGACTGCCCCAATTATTTTCAAACTATGATTTGATTAAAATCAAAACCGAAAACAAAATTTTCTTAACAGAGAAAGTTTTTACAATAGAAACTGATTCAATTGGGAATATTACTCACATTTTCCAAAATATGTACCTGCAAGCGTTTCGATAAATCTGTTAAGAAAAACAATTTCTTGTATGTTAATATAGCAATAATTGGAAAAAATTTTCTATTCCAGAGGGACAAAAAGTTCAAATTCAATAAGAATTTTTTAATCCCATAAAAATTTCAATGACAACTCAAATAAAAACCCACAAACAAACTTATATTTTGGTATTTTTATTAGGCATAAGCTTTATGGCTCAAGCTATTAATTCAACTTTTACTGGAAAATTTCTGTGATAATAACTTAAAATAAAAGGAAAAAGGAAAAAAGTCAGAATAGAAAAAAGCGTAAAATGACCCATTTATTACATATATTCTAGAATTGACTTGTTATTTCTTTGAAAATTTGTAAACAAGTCATAAAAATGTACTTTCAGCTAAAAACAGCAATGTTAGAAGTGTTGTATTGAACTTAGAAAAAAAAGTAAAGCGTGAGCTTGGCAAATAATTTTCTTTACATTCAAGGAAAATAATCCAATTTTGTTGTCTTGTATTTTGTATATATAAAAGTGGTAACCCGAAAAATTCATGGTTTCTATAATATGAGCTTAAGCAAAAGAAATAACTCTAAAAATATAAAACTAAGGATTTATATTAACCATTTTGTATTGTTGGTGTCAGAAAATAGTCTAAAGTCAAAGTTTAAATATATAATAAGCAATAAATTTTATTGAGAGATAAGAAAAAGGAAGTTTTATTATTTTTATTAAAAAAAATTATAATATATGAATTGTAAACTTAAAAAAAGAGAGTTTTTTACTAGTTGATTTACACAAGGCGTTTAAAAACATTTCGAAAGAACCTCAGGAAGAAATGTGATCATTGTGCTAGCTCTTTTATCCCCGTCTTTTGGTAGGTGAATGTTGTTTAACTTTACACTTCAAAGATTTTTTCCTTTGATATAGACTTTTTATTGGATGGAAAATAATGTCTGAATGAAGTTTACATGCTTATATGAATAAAATAATCTAATTTCATTCCTAATTTGCATATCTTACGAAGGTCATTGAAATGTCGGCTTTTTTTCTCTGTAAGAAGCTATCCAGTTTTTCTCGCTAGAAATTTTTACGGAGCAAACATGAACAAACACTAAATTCTATACTTCACAGTTGTTCAAAAGGACATTTATGGGAAGTCGTAAAATAAAATTTGAGTTCTGCTAACAAGCAATACCATTACGTCTTCATAAAATCTCATTGAGTTTTGGTGTTGAAGGCATAAAATGTGAATTGCTAACTCATTCGCATACATCATAATTTGGTTATTACCTAAGTGGCGTTGAAAGATCACAAGGTATTTACAAAAATTTTTACTCTTGAATTGACAAATACTTTTTTACGGAAGAAAAAACACAAATTTAATATTTGTAATAAAATTTATTATGTGCTCCTGCATTTTAAATGGTTAAGGCTGCACGAGTTACAGTGTTTGATAAAATAAGAGTTTATATACACTGGTCAGTCCATTTTTTATTTTATTTCCTTCAAAAAAACGAAATCGTAGGCAAAAAGATAACAAACTAAGGAAAATTGAGTTCATCGTGGATGCTTGTGAATGTTTAAAAAATTTGAAAAAAGAGAAATAATTTACCCATAGCCTTTTTAGAAAACTTAACCGTGGCTAAAATCTAATATTTGAATTATAGTTTTTAGGGTTAACTAGAGTGTCAGGTTTGTATTGAGTGAGTCTAATAGAGAGTTATTTCAAATTCACATTTTCTTTTATACTTATTTAACATTATCCATCAGCTCTAATTATTCTATTGTATTTGTTTTCTCTTTTAGACCAGTTGGCCAAATTGTTAATACTTTAAGTTTGACTGAGTTTTAGATCATACTTACGTCTAACTTTTTTTGGGATGCATCCATACGTGGATACATTTGTAATTTTATTTTACTTTTTCAAAAAGTGTTTTTAATTTTCTAAGAACCTTTCCAAAAGCCAATTTCATAGATTTTAAAGTAATTTGACGCTTCCAAAAGAATATATAATATAATCAGATTTATGTAAAGTTTCAACAAGTTTTTTCATAAAAGTTGTCTTTTATCTATTTAGTAATTTACCTTGTGTTCTTTTTTGGGGAAAATTCCTGATATTAATCACTTTAATTAAAGTATATGACAATTCAGCTGATCACATAGATGTAAACTCTAAGTTAATTAAAAACTGATTGCTATCAGAAAAATATCCTTAGACAAAGCTGGTGACATTATGCTAGCACCCCGGTAATTTGTAATTATGTAACAAATAGGAATATAATTTCTTCTGAGGTAGCTGTTTACAAGTAATATTTGCTTAATAAGTTACGTTTGCTTTAGAATGTTAATGTTAATGAATTTCTATCTTTTTTTTGTTTAAATTATCATTAGAAAAATTGCCTGCATTTTGAAATTAGTAACTTTTTGAAATCAAAAAAAGTCGAGATTTAAGGTTTTATGAATTTGTATTTTATATTGTTGAAAAATATGCAAGTAAAAGTGTAAATAAGAACAATGACAAGAAATCCTGATGTAATTTTAAAAAAATAGCCTAAATAAAAAAATAGAGAAAAAAGACTTTCGCAAGAAAACAAAGCTCACAACAAAATTGATTGAAATTCATTTTTATTAATTGAAAAACTTTTATTGTGCTTACTAAATTTATTTCTCATTGGCTATTACTACCTGCACCAGTCAAAAATATTTACATAGAACGAGATTTAAGTTCGAAAGGTACTAAAATATTAAAACATGTTTGAACTGGGTGTTCTAAATATTAACAGAAAGTTAAGGTTTAATAAGAAAAAAGTGTCAATTTATTTAATTTTAAAAAGCTTTTGTTACAATAAAACTTTAACAGCAGCTGATTTTCATAAAATCAAATAGGTGAAAAGCAAGAAAGAGTAGGGATGCTTACGCCAAAAAAGGTATCAATATTTTTATGCTTTATATATCATATATTATGGATATATCGATCAAAAACATGGATTCATCATATATTAATTGTATTAAGGAAGTCAGTAGCAAAAGGTGAAAGGAAAAAAAGGACTTTATTAAGTGTAAATAACTGAAACATGTATTAAAGCACAAATTAGCTATATTTTCTATTCAAATCAATATATCCAAGTTTTTTAAAAAAATTCTTGCAAGAACAAAATTGTGTTTATTTTTTTTTTTTGCATGCAATCCGTTCTTTGCTTTGTGAACTCTTGTGGTGCCTTTGGAAAAAGTCTTTCAGATAAAGCAACCATTGTCAAGTAGTTGTACGCTATATTATGCAATTTTAGAGACGGTAATTTATGTTTTATTCAAACTTCTAAAGGGTTTTCAATGAATCGGCCAATAACATATTAAATATGTTAGTGGAAAAATTCAGGAGAACGTTAAATTTGGTAGAAGATTGGAGTTTCTTGAAATTGTAATGAAAAGTAAAGAGTATTTTAAACTTAGAAAATTAAAATTTATAGTGCTATTTTAGTCAAATATGAAAAGTGTACGAGTATGTGAAGTATGGAGTTACTATAAAATTAATTACAGAATAAAATACAATAAGTAGAATTGCTGATTGATTTTTATGCCACTTAAAGCTAAGCTTTGAAGGTGTTAAATTTGAAAAAAAAAACCATTTAAAAATTTACAGGAATTTAATTTTTCTCATATAATATAATTTATGTCTCCTATCTTTTCCTGTTGGGCCAATTAGTAATATCATTATAATGGCCCACTAATGGGAAACATTACGAAATATAAGCTACAAGTTATCCTTACTTGTAAGGTGAAGTTTTAAAATTTTTGAAACTTTCTAAAACAATTGCACGAGGCGGAAATTTTGTTGCCTCTCGTTTAACATCTTACCAATACATATTTCGGTTTTAGAGTGAAAAACAGCATTTGGTTGCAGAGTGAATTATGCGGTAGAGCCTATCTAATGCTCAATTATACATGTAGGAAATTTTCTCTTGAAGCTTTCAATAAATAACTTTCACTTAGGAACCACGTAAGTTATAAATAAATTTTGGACAGTTCTTTTGATAATTTTGCTTATATGTATTTGTGGGATACCACGATTCTCTGCTTCTTTTGTGACAACATGATTAGTTCAAATAATACATATTATAGTTCTAATTCCCTCTTATGCATATTATAAGTACTTAGAGACATCTTGTCATACGTCTGTGGGAACCCATTGAGCAGTTCTTCAATTATTTAATTGCAAGTTTGCCGTTAGTATATTTGATGTGAATTTTATATATCAAAACTTTTTGATTACATTTAACATTTTATTCAAAATAAAATAATTTTAAGAAAAGGTTTTATCAAAATTTTTTAATGTTCTAATTAAATCTAAAATATCTCTGGCGTAGTTTATTTAATATAATAAAAGCAATTTTGAGGAAAAAAAGAGCTCTTATTTTATTTAAATTTTCTGTAAAGATGGTTGAGAAAAAATTAAAAAAAAACATTTAAAATAAAAGTCTTCAAACCATTGCATATCAAAATCTATTTTAATAATCTTTTTACTTAGGATTTACAAACTCAATGTTATGAAAACACAAAATTAGTTACAGCTGAACAACATTTCCTTGAAGGATGTTTTCTTCTTTCTGTATAGGAGAAGGATAAAGCAAAAAATAACTAAAATATGTATATGCAATTTTAATGGTTTTATAATTGACATATACACTGTCTTTCAGAGCTTAGATAAAACTCTGAGATCTTTATGGAATCATAGAAGCTAAACAAGGGATTTTAAAACAGTTCTTTATAAAAAAAAGGAAAAAGTTTTAAAATGAATTGTGAAACCAGCATATGGTGTATTGCTGTACTTAAAATGTTTAAATTTATAATACCATAAAATTCAGATATTCCAAACTTTACTCATTTCTCATATTTTCCACTTTAGCATAAAAAATTTTTATTTACTTGAACTGGTTTTGTTATCAACTAAACCAAAACACAAAATATTGATTTTTTTGAATCATATACTAATTGGAGTGGTAAAAAAATACTATTTCCTACTTTTGTTCATGTTAGTTCATAATGTTAAAACAATTTTTCATTACATAAATTGTGGTAGCTTACTCACATAGTAATGAGAAAGTTAATTAATTAATATTTATGTGGATTTCAATAACGTTATTCTAATTTTTTAACGAAAAACAAAAAATTTTCAAATTTCTCTACCACGGAGAATGGACAAAAATTGGTTTTTAACTTTGAATACCTTTAATTTCTAATGAAAGGTATTTCAAATTGATCTTTAATAAAAGAACAGACAAAAATAGTTGAATGTCTTTCAAAGAATATTGAAATGATTTTTCTGCTACCCATTTGACTTGTAGGTTGAATTATAGATTAATTAAGAGAGTAAAACTTAATAAGGAATTAAACATAAAGGAAACCATTATTCAAAGATTAAGGCTTTTTAAGTAATTAGAATCCTGAAATAATCTAATTAGTTTTAATAATTAAAATTGCATATCTAATTTTGGTAACATTTAATGAAAATTTTATTTAAATTTTTGAAACAATTCCTTGAAACCTACGAAACGATAATACTTCTATCCAATTTGATTTCATTGTTAGGTAAAGCTCATTACTATGTAAAATAATTGCAATAGTTATTCTTGGAGTATAATTAGTTATACCTTACGCAAAATGATTATATGTATGTCTAATATCTTAAGTATAATAACTGAAATAGAATTCTAGGAGAGAAATCTAATTTTAAATCAAGATCTTTATGTACCGAGATGGTTCCTTATTTACTTGAGCAATATCTTCAGTAACAGATATAAATAAACATAGTTTGGGTTAGAAAAACCATTACTTTCAAAATTAGAAAAAAGTTAAGTTTTTTCTTGTGATGGCTATTAAATATGTCATCAATATTCTAGGCTTTTGAGAAAATTGATAAACAATATTAAAAAATAAATGAAATATTATTCAAAGGCGAACTTTTTGTATTCTTAATTAAGGGATTTCTTTTAAGAAATTTGTTCCCATTTAACATTTGATGAAATATTCTTCACACATTAATGTCACTATAATGCTTCAACTATAAAAGTAAAAGCTGATATAAATATTTGAAAATTATTTAAAATATTTAGTCATGAAAATATATTTTTATATTTTTTGTTTTGATTAGACTAATTTTGTTAAATCTTTGTGTCGTTAGACTCAATTCAAAAATAACTCCACATGATCAAATAGTATGCTTACTTACTGACTGAGTGTACTGAGACAATTTGTAAGTGATGTCATGTTGTAATATACATAAAGCTGATAATCGCATAATCCGAATACTATAAACAAAAAAGCTACTGACTTCACCAATTGCAAAGATTTCGTTTTTAAGTGTGTACTCTAGATGAGATAATTTGCTAGTTTCTACTGCTGCTGTCTTGTTGTTCTTTAAGGCTAAAAAAACCAAAATCAAAAACAAAAATTCCCTTCAACCATGCAAAATCAACCAAAAAAGAGAATAAGACAGATTCAGAGATTAGAGTAATTAAAACTTTAATCTTTATTGACTAGTCTTAAAATCTAGTTCAATCCTTCAAGGATTGGTTGTAATGTCTTAAAACTGTCGAATTAAAATAATAAAATATCGAACTTATGAGCTAAAAACGTCGAGAAAAATCACAGAGCGCAATTTGAAACGCAGTAAACTGAACATTAAGATTTAAGTAAAAAGACATTTTTTAAGTCAACAAACTTTTATTTAACGGAAAATTAGTTATTAACCCCAACTTTTGTAAAATAGATTAATTAATAAAAACATATTATATATATTTTAATTTCCTTTGTAACGGAGGCATCTTACGTTAATCAAATAGATTAATTTTTAGGTAGATATAAAAGCTCGTGGCAGATAACGCATCGGCTTAGCAGGGAGCATATACACGCTGGCGGCAGTTAAGTAACAAAAAAACATCCAAGAATTTTTGCAAACAATTTGTCGAAAAAATTTTTAGTTTTTGAATCCAGCAATCACAAAAACAAAAAAGCTGCAGTTTTTTAATTTATTAATATCTATACAAAAATTGGTTCTTAGTCAATGAACAGTGGTCTTATAAATTAAAATTTTTGTGAAAATTTTTCCGTCACCTTTCTTCAATTGTTCTTTAGATCCTTCTTTCATCAATGTCTACTTCCAATTATATTTAGTTGCTTTTAATTCTAACCTGCTAATTCAATCAGATAAATTTATGATAAGACAGATTCCATAGAACAAATAAACATCTTATTTTTGGCCAACTTTAAATACCAACAATTTATATGTTAGTTTAAAATGAAAAATTTTTTGTTAAAACTTTCATTCCCACAACGTTCTATTGAATTATACTAAAAAAGTAATTTACTTAAATCACCAAGGAAAAATCTATAATCTTTAGAAGAATTTATAAAATGTCTTTGATAAAAAAGTAGGATTATATGCAAAAATATTTTCCTTCAGTCAATTATATCACCGGGAGTATTTGAACCAAAACATTTTCAAACTCCTGGCCACTAACCATGGATAAAACTCTATGTATGGTTACAACAAAATCAAACAATTTTCCATTCTTTGCATACCAAATGATTTGGTTAAATAGATTGGTATTGAGTTAAAGCCAACAATAGGGGAGTTGATTTTAGTGTGAAAGCACAATTTTCAGGTATAGATATTGTAGGAAAAATCAACTAATCCTACCCATCCAGTAAAGTGTTCTCTACTAATTCGGTTTTGTAAATGAATTCAATCATTTTGTAACATTATTAAGCAATTTGAGCAAAATGCTGTCAATAACAGTAGGGCAGTCAGAAAAGTTAGCTTGTGGTTATATACAATATAAAAACTGGCAAGTAAAATATTGTTGCCATCAATTTGTGTACTTGAGGGGCTTCACATGCTGACATGAATTCTATCAATTGTATGACATTTATTTCATTTATGCAAATGTGGCTAAAATCTTCTTAATATGCTCCACTATTTGGGTACTGAGATCGATTGAATATGGACAAATAATAAGAGTTATTATGGTTTATGGTAGATTTCATAAATTACTTAAATTTGCTATAACTTATGACTTTTAGATTATTTGATAGTTGTCCTATTGTCACTATTGTAATTAATTAAATAATATGAAATTTTGTGAAGTATTCTCATTTCCAATTTTTATTTTATTGAGAAAATTAATGGGTTCGGCTTTGATTTCAACATTTTTCTAACTTTCTTACATGCGAAAATAAAATCAGTACAAATAATTTTTTGTTTAATGTTTTGGAAGTTTAATTGTGTTATGAGATTTTGCTTGAAAAATACATGGTGTAAATAAGTTTAGGGTAACATAACGTCAAATCCACTTCTTTTCGTTCAGCTTGTTTCTTTTTCTTTGATTTTTGTTTTATTAAAATATCAACCTTGTGTTTTGTTTTTATTATAAAACACAATTCCTATACAATAACCATATTTTTTGATCTACAATAATAATACGAAAATTACTTCATCCGATATGACTTTAGCTGATAGGAACTAAAAAAAATTTTAGTTATACTATGAATGGCGTATCAATTAAACCTTTTTTTGAATTTTGACAATTACCAAGTAAGTGAAGTTGTATCTGATAACTAAAAATGGCATGTAATCTGTAGTTTACGGAATTAAAATTTCTATTTGACAGGACTATTTAATACTTTGTTTGTCATAAATTTCAAAACAATTCAAGAAACATATTCAAAATTTCTCTTTTACTGTGGCAACATTAAAACCCAAGTAAGAGCTTAGCAAAGCTCATGCTTGCCCTAATACAAATATTAAAGCAAATAATACCTTTTCCAGATGAATTGCTGATTCTATTACAGTAGGTAGCATTTGTTTACATTTAGTATAATTTTTTTAGTCAATTAAGTATGGCCTACACATGTTAAAATGATATTTCAAGTA
Organism: Acrocera orbiculus; assembly: GCA_947359355.1. Taxonomy (NCBI): domain Eukaryota; kingdom Metazoa; phylum Arthropoda; class Insecta; order Diptera; family Acroceridae; genus Acrocera; species Acrocera orbiculus. Next base: position 16,970,844 of record OX375757.1, read on the forward strand.
ATTTGAGTTTAGTTTTAGTACAATTACCGTAGATAAATAACCTTTATTAAGATCTGAGAATAGTGAACTTCAACTTAAAATAGAATTAAGAAAATTCCATTTATATTACGGACTGGATTAATTACTTCCAAAATATTGAATGTTACTAGAATCAATTACTTACAGCTTCGAAGATAATTTGTATGAGCAAAAAAATTTCTGAAAGGCTAAAATCCTATCTGAAGATTTTTTAAAAGTTTTAATAAAAGTAGTCATCTATTGCTGTAAAATCTGCTAGAAAGATTTCGGGATGATAATATTCTTATCAAATGCAAGTAACCAAAGTGAATAAAGGAAGCTATTTTATATTTTACTTTAAAAACTGTTCCAAGGGAAAACATATTTAATGTTTTTTGCCTAAATATTTTATTGTTTTTGTGATCTTAAATATTTATTTTGATTCCATTTAGAATATTTAATATTTACTAAAATTTACATTAAAAATTTCATATAAGCAAATTAATTTAATTTGGCGATTTCAATGAAAATTGCTGTAAAAGAGCTTTTTACTGCGTTAGCTCCAAATGCACATTGGCTAAATATCCTTAAGCAAAAAAGTTTGGTTTTCAAGTAAAAACATTTACTTGATTTTCGATGTACTTGAATCAAGAAGTCAATAATTTAATACTCAATTTTAGTGAATTCAAGTAAAACATCAACAATCAATTATATTTACTTGTCATCTTCATTTTTTTAGTGTATGTTTCTATCAAACCTCCATTTGCTCAAATTAGCGCATTTCGAAATATTGATCCTTTTTCAAGACCAAAGATTAACTTTTGATCCTTTCTCAGATTTATAATCTTAATTAAATCTACTTATTCCTCTTTATAGGAGAAAGCTCTTTAATTCGCATAATTACTGTACACGTATAGAAGCAAAAAAATAAAATGATATCATTGTTTGGAAGTTGACTTACTGCCTGATTCGGCTGGTCTTTTGTTTTTTAAGGTGCCATTGAAATTGAGGACTGTATCAATTATAAGCATTGGAAGAGAAGAATTTAATAACAGGAAAGTTAAAAATTCGAAATGGATCATTTTACGACTCACAATTACAATTGTCTAAAAGAAGATTTTGAAGTTGTTATGGAATCTATTCACCAATGATATTTAAAATTTATCAGCTTTTTTCATTGCTTAAAATGAAATCCGGAATTGATCAAACTTTTCAAATTTATATCCTAAATATGCCAAAGGGGTTTTCTGTATTTATTTCACCTAGTTGTCAATTGTAATGGCAGTAACAAGATATTCTTAATTCAAAGTCTAATCATCAGCATATTCATTTAAAGGACTACTTTACAATATGGCAGAATGGCTGTAATTAATCACACATATTTAAAATAAATTAAAAAATTCATCTAATTAAATGTCAAAATTAAAATTAGTGCTTAGAGTTTAATTAGTTACTCATATGGTATAAGTTGATAAAAAGTTAATTAAATGTTAATGAAAACACAATGTTTGATTTTGCATTTTAATTATAAACTTTTTATTTAAATTCCTACGTATTTATATAGTTAATTTTTCTTTTTATTTAGTTAAATTTATGATTTATTATAATTATAAAGCTATTTTTCATTAAATTGAGTTGATTCTTCTACATCTGAAATGCAACTGACTTATTTTTTAATCTTAACTAGCTTAATTAGAAATTCATATCTTCCTGCCAGACGCAACATCAGTAGAAAGATATGTGGGAAAAATGCAGCAGAAATTCGCGTAACATGATACGCAGGAATTTCGTTGTATGTCATATTTATTATCAGCTAAGTTGATATTGGTGATATTAACTTATATGACAATTATTTGTGTGAAACAAAAAACAAAAAACAAAAAATTCTGTAGCATTAAAGTTAATTCAAGGATAAAACTCTATATAAAAAATAACATAAATCTTTAAAAAAAAATCATATATATGTACTACTACTTAGCAGCTTAAAAGCAAAAACTCGAGGATAGAAGACAGAAAAATCCTTTGAAATTGCTTTTTCAAAATTCTAAAGGGTACTTTACTCAGTTTAAGTCTTAGGGCTATTTTCTGGGCTTCATATATTAGTTACCTAGGCGGATTAGTTAGTTCATTTTAGGTTATTTATGAAACATAAAGATAGAAAAAACGAAAAAAAAGAAAAGCTTCATTTAGGGCTTGGAGAATTTCTAGAAGGCAAATATTTTAATAAAAGCGAAGCACAAAAGTTATTTTGTTTTTAATTTTATTTATAGACGTACTACTTTTGCATCCGGAATATACACCAAAAACACTGAAAAATACAAAAATTACGAAATAATTTTTGTATCTTTTTATGTTTAAACAATGGTTATGTATATTTTGGTTAATTAAAAAGTTTATTCTTTCCTAGGTAATAAGCTTTTCTGTTTTTCTCTTCCTGTATATCAAATTTCAAACAATGGCTAATATTTTAGATAATTATTACTATATATTTTTTTCAATATTATATATTTTCAGGAAGAAAAATATTGGTTTTCAAAGGCTGAGTACAATATTAAATTTCTAATCCTGAGGTTGAGGTGCTGTTAGTAACTGAAACTGTGATTGCCGGAAGGATGAAGCCATTGCAAAATTTAAAATGAAAATCTTGAAACGTCAGTTTTATTTATATATTTATATTGTAAGTTTTCAAATAATGATAGCACAAGTTCAATGCGACTGGCTAGTAAATTGTGGTAAATGTAAATGTAAATGGAATTCAGGAAAAAGAACTGCAGATTGTAGAAATATAACAATAACAAATGTACCTACGGATTTAAGTTCAGAAGTACAAGTTCTAGACTTGTCTAATAATCGAATATCTAAAATTGCAGAAAATTCATTTCTATTAGCAGATCTAGAAAATTTACATAAGCTATTTATACGAAATTCTTCATTAGAAACAATCAATTCAGCAAGTTTGAATGGACTTGAAATTCTTATTGAATTGGATATATCAAATAATTTAATTAAAAATTTACCAAAATCTGTATTTATTTCTCTAGTTAAATTGAGATCACTAATTATTAATAATAATTATTTGGAAACATTAAATGATGGTCTTTTTCATGATCTTATCTATTTACATAGAATTGAACTTAAAGAAAATCGAATAACTGTTATTGGTACAAATGTATTTTATAATTTACCACAATTAACTCAAATATTTTTAAATGGTAACAAACTAAAATATCTACGTAAGGAAACATTTGAAAATTTAAAAAGACTGACTAGCCTATCACTTGATTCAAATCCATGGAATTGTTCATGTAATTTAAAAACATTTCGAGATTTTGTTATAAAACAAAATTTATATACACCACCCACCGCATGCCATTATCCAATAAATCTTCGTGGTAAACTTTGGACAGATAATCAACCAGAAGCATTTGCTTGTAAGCCTAGAATAGTTTATCCATCAAAAGGTACATCAATAAATACATCAAAAGAAAATGTAACACTCATTTGTCGAGTACATGCAACTCCAAATACATTAATTGCATGGGATTATAATAAGCAAGCATACAGTAGTAAATATCCAACTCATATGCATATACAGCATTTTCGTGAAGAGAATCATATCGATAAAAAATATAATGATTATGATATCCTTATATCACGGCTAACAATAATTGGAGCTGAGAAAAATGATGAAGGTATTTACACTTGTATAGCACAAAATACGGCTGGAAGAGATCAAGTTGAAATGACACTTCTAGTCCAAAAACAAAATGTTAATAGTTTTTTATTACATAGCGATATTATTATAGTTGTATGTCTTATGGTGCTTGGGCTATTGTCAGCTACTATATTTTTAGCTATGCTTGTGTGCTTTATCTATAGAAGATTTAAGGTTATGAATCATTTACAAAATGTGGAACAATGTCATCAAAAACGTAACCTTGTTAATTTAAATGGAGTCAACTCAGTTAATGATAATTTTCATGAAAAATCTGATGGTAATTATGTTGGATTTACTGAAGCACAATCTACCCAGAAATCTGATATTGTTGGTACAAATAGTGAAAATTTTTCAAGAGTCGAAGCTTTAGAAGGTTTCTATGATGGGGAAAATAGTAAAGGTAACAAAAAAAGAATAAATTTTCTAATCTAGATTTTTATTTGGATTTCTTGTTTATTGGTAGTTTCATTTTTATAACATATACATTTATATAACATATTCATATTTATAGAACTATAATTTATTATATATACCTATAGTATGAGAAAAATATACCTTAAACTAAGCTTAATAGCTTTACATAGTACGTTGAAAGGATCAAGCTACTAAAAATTGTTTTCAGTGTCTTTTAGCAAAAAATATTAGCAAAACAAAAAAAACGAAAGATGTAAATTTCACAAACAAATTTTTCCTTGAAGTAAAATTATGTTGTAAGAAAAATTATAGAAGTATAAATTGGAAAAAATTGGAATGCTTTGTGAAAAAAATGCAATACTCAGAGAGTATTTTAAAAGTTGAAATTTCATAGCTCAAAATAAGAAAAGTAATACTATACGAGGTACGATATATAAAAAAAATTCCTTGACAGAGCTAATACGATATTACAAAAGGATCTAAACAGATTGATTTTCATGGAGCTCAGATGTATTGCGGTTTATTAATATTTAACGAATTAATATATTATAATTAGGTTAATTCGTTATTTTTACACTTGCCGATACTTTTTGCAAAAATCCAAAAAAATAAAAAAAGAAGAATTTTCAAAATTTCATACTTCTTAAAACGTATTATAAGCTAAAACATAATAACTTTTTTATAAGCCATCATGAATCCAAAATAAAACAAAAGCTTTTAATTTTCAATTCAAACAATTTATTTTTAGTTTTATGTAAAAATATTAATTACAATTTGAGCTATAGAGAAAAGTTAGCTATTAGCGATCAATTTTGGGGTTAGTGAAAATAAATGCCAGCCTATAGAGAATTTATGGGTCTGCAAATTTTTGATAACGTATACGAGTAATATATCTGAGGTTCAAGAAAATTGATTATTTTGGATTTAAAAGGTTCCCTTTTAAAATGGTAACAAAAAATTTCTTGAATATTTTTTGTTTAAAGGTAAAAGTTGTTGGAGATTTTATATTATATATGTTTTATATGTTTTTCTTATTTTTCTTAATTTACTTTTTTTTTTACTAGCTGCATACAAAGTAATATGCTACGAAAGGAAACATCTCCAAGCTTGATTGACGTCTTTTTAATTTTACTGCACTTTTTTAAAAAATAATAGTTTGCCCAAGCCTTTAGGAAACTAAAAAAAATAAATTGCAGCCAAATAGATATGATTTTATTTGGTTTTTAAAGTCCTATTTTTTAACTACATACATATATCAAAAAGTACGCTTTCAAGTTTTTTATTTAAAGTTATTATTTCCAAAAAATAGATAATGTCTTATCGGCTAAAAAGATACTTTAAACTTTGAGGACTATAAAGCAAAAGTTTTAGTTTATAGTAGTATGAAGTAGAGTCCTCCTGCGTAGCAGTTAAGTTATCGGCTGCTCTTATTAAGTTGCGTTAGGTTTCGTTTTGGTGGTGTAATTGTTTTTCTCTGTTTTCACATAATAATGCAAAATACCTATTATATCAGAAATAGCTCCAAAAATTACTTCGTTAATACACAACTAGTTTAAGCTGATTGTGAGCAAACGTGGCATTCACTTTGAATGAAGTTTTTATTACGCAATTGCTTTATTTTACGATTTCTTAAGAAATTGCTACTTTTGAAAGACATGAAAGGCATTGAGTGTCATTTAAATCTATACGAAGTCATTTTTATACTAATGTTAATGTCCTTTTATGTTGGTAAATTATTGATATAACACCTTCAAATCTTTTGCCTCATAACAACGTGTGCGAAACGTGATGATGTGTTTAAAATGTCCGTATCAGACACGTGATCAATTTTTCTGGCCAAAAATGATTAACTCGTATCAGAAACGTGGTAACAATTTCTAATAAAAATGAAATGAAATTTAATTATTAAATTTTGTGGGCGTTTACTACAAACGCAGAGCTATTAATGTCCACTAGTTTGTTCACAATTTGAACTATGATGAAACTGCCAAAAAACAAAATTAACTAATATCAAAGCACTGTAAATTTATCCTTAAAAATGATTGAAATGAGATGAAAATGAAATCAGGAAATTTCTAAAAATAACACGTATTTTTTTTTAGAGATTATGTTTCAATGTAAGTCCTGAAATATTTCTACTACTCAACTATTGCTAAATTAAAAGATTTCATGTTAATATCTATTTTTGCTATTATTCTCTATATTTGCTCAAGGAATTAACACATAATTATGTAATCAAACCTATTGTTTCAGTTCATTTATCCATTCATTGTCGCATCAATGATATGAGAATTAGTAACATTTTTTTTATGTTTTTAATCAGCTTAACAGCAAAATCTAATTAGAAGGATTTTAATTATATTTTCTTTTGGTTAGAATAATTTTTTTTTCTGGTTTTTCAAGTAGAAACACAACAGGTTTCATTTGCAAATAACATTGTAATACAGTAAAAATCTTTAAGCCCTGAGAATAAGTGTGAAGAAGCTAACAACTAATGTTGTTGTACAAAATAGAAAAATACCGAAAGATCTTCAGGATATTTCTTCTATGACCATGCCTGAGGATTTTTTTTTTATTATTGCTAAGCATGCCATAGCGTGTGTATTGATAAAATGGAAATAACAGTAATAAATAATAATATCTCCCAAAATGTTTATATTAGGGTCTTACCTATTAGGGTTTGGTTTTGTTGGTTATTTTGAATTTTTCTTATGTTGTATTAGTCTCATTAATAATTTAACTATGAACATTAGTTTTATTTATTTTTATAATATATTTAAAATATACTTTGAGTTTAATATTATTAAGTATATAACAATTAAAATGTTGGTATATATCTGAACATTTTATAAAATTTGTTTAATTAATTGATAAAAAACTTAACAATTAATTTCATTTAAAATATTAGATAAAAAAGTTTATATAAAAATCTTCTCTTATTTTTTCTTTTAAATTAATTTATTTTTTCTTTTTTTATTAATAACTTCCTTAATAAGATATGCTTGTACAATTTTAACTCAGTTAATAAGCTTATGGTAAGTTTTTTTATTTACGCACCAAAAACAAAATAAATAAACACAAATTCTTCCTAATGTTATTTTTGTCTTCACTTTAAAAAAAAAATTTATTTTGAAATAATAACAATTTTATCCATTTATGGTATCTCATATTTCATATTTCTCCCAACTGGATACTTCATGTAACAAAATTTTTCTAACAACTCACCCCCATTGACTGTTAACATGATAGAAAGATTTATACTAAAAAAAACTTAATGTTGAACAAAGTATAACATCATGTCAACCTGAAATGATTTTATTTATCAACATGACATATCTATGAAACTAAAGGGTATATCGCAATGATTCTATACAACTTAAACCTGGTGTAAGTTGTAAAGTCTAACAAAAAAAAAAGAAAATAAAACAGTGCGAGAATATCGATCAAGCTTACAACAAATTGAAGTTCATATATCCTTGTCAGAGCTGCAGATGAACAATATTTTTCTTCTTGTAGATACATATGTTTGTTAGTATAGAAGATGATGACTTCAGGTATCAAATGACATTCAGATTTCTAAAATTTTTTGCAATCTTTTCCAGAATGATTATTAAAAAGCTGAATACTAGTTTTCGATAAAGTTTCGTAGAATAATTGAAAGTGTCATTCGTGTTATATGCAAATTTTGACAGCTTGATGAACGGAACTGTGATTTTTTTTCACGAAAATTCTTTGATCTTGTCATTTTTACATAATTGACAAAATGTCTCCTTCAACAATCATGGATTCACATATCCGCGGTTTCATAACAAGTTTTTTTAAATGGCATGTTAGGCAATTGATCTTGATCAATCAAATGTCTAACATATCTAAAATTATAGATACTATAGAAACATATCTGTGTGTATTACAAAAAGTTCAATAAAATGGATCTACTCTAAGAACAATTAAAAAAATGAAGGATTCAGTACTCAGTGTATATAATATTTAAAGAGGAACAATGCTCATTAATGTGTGTTTAGAAAAATTTTTGTCCGGGATCGTTTAAAGCTCTTCAAGATTTTTGGCACATAATTTCTAAATCTTAGAAATCGTGCAAGTGACTTGAAGCTTTTAATTTTTATGATAAAAGATTAACTGAAGAAGAGCTTCTTGATTAGTCATCTAATGGAGCAAGGACCAAAAACCACCAAGATGAAAAAGTGTTGCAAAGACCACCAAAAAATTTCTAGATATCATTTTTGAATTAGATCAATCTTTAGAGAAGAGACTTTAATATCATATTTTTATAAATTACAGTTTTGTAAAATTTTCATATGACCACGACCTTAAGATAAAATTCATTCTGTATATACAATGTATAGTATTGCAAATATTTCAAACATTTAAAAAAGGATTTCTAGTCGACCATTAGTTAAGTGAACCGCTTTTAACTCCGATGGTTGGCGGGAGATTACTGTACTATCTTACTATTATCCAACTTTCCTGACTTCAATTTCGTTAATTAAGATCAATCAAGTTAGATAGTTCTGTTATTAAGTAATACCCTTTTACTCAAAATATAGAACAAAATAAATGAAAACAATATACTAAAGGACCTAAAATTTATGGTTTAATGTTATAAAATACAAAGAAGAAAGAAAATTTCTTTGATTTGTTTGTGTGCCCTAATTTTTTTTCAAATAATTAATTTAGACTTTATTTGAAAGAAAAATATTATTCCTTGTATATTTATAAAAATGTAATAATAAATAACCCAATTCGAGAATTCGGTTTAGTGATGAGTTTTTAGATTCATTGTAATCGCTGTATTTATATATGTTTCTTTACTTCGAAGTATTTGTAGGATGCTCCAATTTTTGTTACAATCTCATTTCATTTGCAAAGCAAAAAAAAACGAAAAAAAGTTCAGCTTTTAATTTACTCTTTGTGAAGAGAAATTTATAATAATATGAAACTGGACTATTACTTTATATGGAAAAAACTATTTCATTTGGAAAGTTATTTTTATTTCATTCATTTAAACGCCAGAAAAAATTATTATACATTTGTTTTTATTCTGTATATAATTTGTATGTATAGTAAAGCTTATTGATTTTTCCATTTTTTTTTTCAGGTCATATGGCTACAGGGACTAAACTAGAGCTTAATGATACTATGCAATCTGAATGCGACATTAAAGATACATTGGGGGAGTATCAACCAGATTTACTTCCCCATATGCCACAATCAATTTCGTTTAACAAGAACCAAAGTATGTATGACTATTCTGTAAATCAGGCCACATCGTGTGATAATGAACTGGAAACACAGCATCAACGATACTATAACCGTCATTATGTTCAGGAGCATAGAATAAAGGAAACTAATGATATTCAGTATGCAAATAACTTTAGGAAAAATAAATATTTTAGTAAATATACAGAATGTAAACATGATGGAATCATAGGACATCATCAGCCAACAAGGCAAGATGATAAAATTACATCGGCAACAACATCAAATACATCTAAAATACTAACCCAAAAAATATTTTCTGGTGGTTTTAATGAAAAGAAAGCTTAACATATATTTTTATAGGCAATCGATAATAAGAACTTCTTTACCTTCGTTGAATTTCCTATCAAATTATTATTCACGAAGGGAACTACTATGAAAGAAGGGTAAATTACACAAAATCTAGAATTTATTTGCAATAATACCGGTAATATAAAAAGGGGAATGATATTTTAAATGTGACCTTTGAATTTGATTTTTGTGATAAATAATAATAGTAGTAATGAGCAAAGGATTCATTTGAAGAATTTATTAATGAAAGTTATGTGGCAAAGTATCATAAAAGTTCACATGATTTTATGTTCTATCTAATCTTATAGAAACTTTGATTGTATTTGATTCTATGGTTTGTTGTTGATTTTCCTGAATGAAATTTTAAAGTTTTAGAAAACTTAAATCTTTTTAAGTTAAATATATATGTGAACAATTCGCCCAAAGCTTACAATATTTTTACATGAATGTTTTTTTAATTTTTGCTGTATTTTTATTTTAGTATTCCTTTCATTGAAAAAATAAACATACGTAGTTTGAAAATGTCAAAATAAAAAAAGTAATTCATTTGAAAAATTCTAAAATTTTTTTAAAGATATTAAAAAATTATGTTTAAAAGTCAGGCAATAATCAGCGCAAATAAGAAGAACAATTTAAAAAATATATTAAATTTAAAATAATGTAGGAAGAAAAAATTGTTTCTCAAATGACCTTACATTGCATTTGTAAATAAGATTTATCAAAAATATAAATTTGTATTGATAGTATTCCTTTTAGTTTTTATCAAAAAAACAAAAAAAAATAGAAATGAGGTAATTATTTTTAAAATTTTAAAAAATTCTGTAGGAAAAGAAGATCAAAGAAATTAGGCAAATATTACTTGAGCTTCAAGCAAAATACAAAAATAAAAATTATAAATTCAGAAATTATAATTCTTTGAACTAGGAACTACCAATATAAATAAAAGAAGAAAACAGAAGAAGTACTTCAAAATCCCTTTTATTATACTAAGAATTTGCAATCATTATCATTTTTCTTTCATAGTAATTACTTATTTATTTATTTCAGCCATAGGATGCCTTAGGAAACTTCCTACAGTTTCACACATCTAAAATGACTACAGTCTTCGTATTCATATAACTCAAGAGCAAGACTTTTACAAGTAGAGTTTTAACCATACGTGGTGGTCCTCTCGTTCATTACTCGTAGCACATGTCTGGTTCATTGAAATTTATTCAGGTTAAATAAAATTGATGCAAGGTTTTTCTTATATATTATATTATTCATTCGCTGTTATCCTATATAGACTTATAATTTCTTTTTCAAAAAATTTACCATATCATCTAGGGACTAACACTATACGTCCCACGTTTCAAGTATCTATTTTTCTCCTCTTTGTCATAGGATAGCACGTAATTTTTCCCTTTTCTATACACTTGTTTTCATTATTGATATAAAAATATGTAAAAAATTTAGTTATCTAATTTTAGATATCAATGCTATTCCCATTTGAACTTGATATTAAAAGAAGGACATCAATATGTGTCAAATTGAACTAGGATATTCTAATAACTAAGATTTTATTTTCCATTCAAATATTGATTTCTTCCTTGATAACGTGAAAAAATAAATAGTTTTATTTGTTTTTACTTTCTTTGCAAACAGTATTCCTTTTAAAGGAATACAAATCCAAAATACAGGAAAATCATAAAATGATAACAAAAGAATTTATACCAGAAACTAAAAATAATAATAAATTAGGTCAAAGTTGCAATGAGCCTATAAAACTATTTATGTCATTTATTAGAAAAATGAAAATAAGCAAACTTCTACAGATTAATAAATTTTTTTTTTTTTGAATTTTCAAAAGTCAAGGCTAAAATTCCTAAGCTTAAAACAAATAATGAATGCTTGAAGAATGAAATCAGCTATAGAAATAAAAACTTATACCAATTTTATGTTAGATTTTGAGCTAAGTACTTAGCTAAATTTGGTGAGCACCGTAAAAATCCTGAAGGCCTTTAATTTAACTAAAATATGTCCTGTTGAAATTTTTTTTCTGTAGCTACTTGTTTTACTTTTTAATTGAATTGTTTTTATTAGAGTTGTATGCGTATATGTGTTCCTTTTTTGTTATTGCTGAATGTTAATTTCTTAGATATGTATGCACATATATAACACGTTATTAAATAACAATTTTTCACATACTTCAGCTTTTGAATTTAATATGAAAATAACGAGTGACAAATTATACAAAAAACAATAACTTAGGCAGTAGAATTAAAAAAGGGTAAAGAATACTATGGTATTCACTGCCGGATGGATATAAATACGAGAAATTGTTTACTTCCTGGAATTTATTTATTTCAAGTGTTTTAACTTTATTCGTCTTTAGATATAACAACTTAATATCTGGCAAAGCTTTGAATTGTTTACAAATTGTTAGTCTGTCCTTAGAAAGTCTACTTTATCCCACTTAAGTGTCTGAATGTTGCAATAAGTAATGAAGCCTCTGTTAAGTTTTAAATTTTTTATAATTGTAGCTTCTTTTAAAATTTTTTGTGAGACTTGTTAGGATTTTGTAGCTTCCTTTAAAAAGCTTTGACATTAGTAGCAGAAGTTTATGTTATTATATTTTTTTAGAGAAAATTAATGAAAAATATTACTTTTTTAAAATAAGAATGTAATAAAAATGTTGAGCTTAAAGAAATTTAAAAATTTTATTTATAAATAAAATTCTCAAAAATAAATGAGAAGAGTTCTAATATATTTCAAGCCTAATTTTAGCTTTATTAGAATTTGTTGTAATCGTTTCACATATATAAAAAAATAGCTGCGTGAATCACGGTTGATTTGTTTAGAAATCAGTTCATGGTTTTCAATTCTGTAACTTTAACTAAATTTATTTATTTTCCCCCAACCAATTATAAATCTACAACGCTTTAAGCTTACTTCTAACCGCTCGATAATTTCCTGACTTAAATCAACTCAATTTGAATTTTTCTATAGTTTTTTAATTATATTCTTTTTATATGCCAAAACTTATAATAACAATTTTTATTTTTTAGGCTGAATATTTATTGATAGTAATACTTGATATTGTAGTATTTTTGATGTTACTTAACTTTATTGAAAACTTACAGCAAGTACCATGGTCCTTTCGCATAGGATGCTAAAACCACCTAAATTATTACATGAAAGAAGCATATCTTAAACATTTTCGCATATATCATGTAATAATGTTATTTATATATTTTTAATTGCACAAGATATGTAGAATATTCACATTTCTTATGCAATTATTTTTTATTTGTTAATTTGGTACACATCTTACTGATAAGTATCTTAATAAAATGTTAAGCCCGGGAAAAGCAGGTGAGTAGGTCTCCCTTAAATATCTTGTCATCATCTACACCTGCATTTGTTGTTGCTTTTCCTATTTTCTATGTTATAAGAAATTTGTTAAGAACTCAAAAATTATTTGGGGCTTTTTGTCCAGTGTACTTGCTCCGTCAGGTTATTTATCGTATATATTTATCAATTGATGTAAGCCAAAATTTATCATTCAAGCATTTTGGCCTAGTTAATAATATTCTTGCTTTTTATGCAGATCAAGCTGGGTGAAATGGGACTGTGCATACATTTTGCTTCGCCTTATTTTTGCCGATCAGTCTATTGTTTCGTTTCTTTCTAATTTGTAATGGTTAGGGTCACTTTATTTCCTTTAAGAAAGTGACGAAGTCCTTTAATGTAAAAATACACTTTGCTCTTGCCTTAATAGAAAATTAGCTCTCCTATAGCGGCCAATTTTGGCAGGTAAAATGTTTCAAAAGCCCCATTGTTAATACCATTATGAAACTTTTTCCTTTCAAAATTCTATATTTGAAAATAAATTAAATAAGAACAAATTAAAACTTAAGTTTAAAATTCTATTTTTGCTTATTCCAAAATCCAGATGATAGCAGCTATGGAAATTTTTTCCGACAGTCATCCAGATTCCTTTTCAGAGGTAAAATCTATAAAATAGAAGATCTCTGACACAAATGCGGGATATCTGACAGCGAGAATAAATTAAATTATATAATTAATGTTTAACCAAAAAACTTTGTATATAGTAAGGGCACATTTTGTACAGTTAGATTTTTGCTAAGTTGTTCCATTTCACGGAAATTAAAAAATTTCTACCTTGAACACAAAAACTAATGCAATACAATTAACCATAAATTTGAGTCTAAAGCTTAAGTTTATATGCAAACATTTTTTTTCAAAAGTTTCAGGGCTTGGATTTGCCTGAGCGAATCCATACACAACTTTATTTAACACATGTTTTCTGGTTAAAAATGTTGCATATCCAGGGACAGAAATAAACAAAAAAAAAACAATAATTAAAGACTTTTGCAACTAGGCAGTAAATCCTAATCGTTATGAAATTGCATGAAAAATGAAAAATTCCTGATTAAGGTGTGTTGAATTAATTTAATTTCATGAGTACTAAAAAAAGAAAGCACTTGCAATTAGCGTCGGTTAATGATTCGTATTGCACGACACCTCTCTGACTAATGCTGAAAAAGTTTTTAATGTATATTCTCGGTTTAGTAATAACGAGCTATTGTTATGGTAAAAACTCACTTATATGCAATTATAATTCAGATTTTTTGCTGAATGAAATGTTCCTTGCTAATGTCAAAGGTACTTGTTTTACTTATAACGCGTATAGGCTATTAGAGTTTGTCTTTTTAATTACTACAATTAGTGTATTTACATGACATGTTTGTATTTTTGAGTAATAATGTGAATAAAGAAGCTTTAAAACGAGCAATGAGAGCATAGCGACAAATATTAATATTTATCATACAAATTTTAAATGGGCTTTTATTATCCCAATTTAGCTTTCAACTCCTTGTCTTAATGTTTTTATAATGCCTTTTTAAATTAACAAATAAATGTTTGGCAGTTAACTTAAGTGATGGTAAATGACCAAATAATTTTGTAAAAATTTCATTTCATTTATTTCGTAGATAACTTTAACGATCCTTTAAGAAGTGATTTTAAGCGACTAGCAGCTTTTCTCACTTGTACGGCATTGTTCGATACTTGTCACGCAAATTTAACGCATGTAAAATTCAGACAATAAATGGTCGCTTGAAGTTGCTTTAAATCTAAAGCCTCGTAAAATTATTTGCAGAAACTAAACAAAACTGAATATTAAAAGTTAAATTTTTGTTACTGCCGATTTTTTTAATTTATTGCGCTCAAAACTGAGCAAATTTAATACTAAGCATGATTTTAAAGTATTTTAAGTATTAAAAATAAGTGACATGAAGATATAGTTATGGGCAAAAGGGAGGGAAGCTCATTTCTTTTACTTAGTGTAATTGTTACTGGGATTTAGAACTAAATGGGAAATGAGATGTATTGTTATAAAGTAATACTATTATGCAACATATACATATACAAATTTTAAGAACCTTTTCTATTAAGAACGAAATTATATTTCTATAATTTATAAAAAATAAGAATATAAAATCTGTTATTTTTACCTTTGGGCTTAGTTAAAATGTAAAAGTCCATAAATTAACAAATTCTTCAAAAAAGTATCAAAATAAAACCTGTAAAAAAGATCACAGTTTACTATACCTTAATTTTGTTTGCCCTTACGGCTTATATGTGTTAAAAGTAAAACAAATACCTTTGACATTAGCAAGGATTTAATGTTGAATACTCTTCCAACTCAATCAGAACGTAAGATATTTTTTCTTTTTTACTTTACTTAATGTATTTTTGTGCAATATTCATGGTAGTAAATCTTAAAATTGTTCCTAAGGAGATTTATCAAATCTTATAGTTTTTTTTTCTCTAAACATTTTTGTAGCTCTTTAAATTGCATTTTCCATCAATTGACTTTAGGGGATTTTAAGGGACTAAGTTTCAACAACTTTTCTTGTAGAAAAGAAATAATATAATTCTTGGTGGAAAGTAAATTTTGTTTGTTGTAGCGTAAAATTCTCTATAAACGATTTTGGGATATTTTTAAATGAGAAAACTTTCAAAAGACTATAAAAGAGCTTATTAATGAGTGAGTTAGGGTAATAAGTAGACTTATTTTGTTAAATTTTTAAAAGTCTTTTCTGTTTTTTAGGAAGAAAAATAAAGTAAGAAGAAAAAAGGAGATTATATGAGTTAAAAATATACAGGAACTTTTTCTTATTAAAAGCTGTAAAAACAAAATCTTTTTAGAAAAAAACATACGCTTGAAGTATGAACAACGAAATATTTTGATTACAATGTTTACTGATTTTTTTACGTTGTAGTTTTATTATGTTATTTTTATTATATGAAAAAACAGTGTTTTTACAGGTACAGTCCTGTTAGTTAATTTTCAATATTTTAAAGTGTCATAAATACCACTTTATAAATATTTTTAGGGGCACTGTGTATTTTTTTATTAAAGTTAACAATCTATTATGGAAACAATTAAAGTTATGATAGTTGAATAAGGCAAATTATCTAGGAACTATTCCTCGTCCTTCTTGATTTTTTCGAAAACCGGATAAAAATTAATTTTTATAGAAAAGTTTTTAAGGGCAAAAAAATTAAGACATAATATTCTTAACCAAACTATATCATACTTCAATATAATATTTTGGCGTTATTCACCAAATCAATGTTCTGGCAAAAAATAAAATACTAAGAAACCATTTTCATACTAAAAACAAAGAGTTAAAAATGAAAAAATAGAAACATTGATGATAATCTGAAAGAGTTTAGCTACTTTAATTGATGATGTGGTAAAAATACATTCTGACATTTTAAATCTTTCTTGTTATTTCCGAAGAAACTATTAATTTATCTTTGAAATTTGCTATCCTGATTTCTTATAATTTTATGAACCGATCTTCTACAATTTTTTGCCCACTTTTGAGTATCAGAATAACTTCTGCTTAAATAAAGGTTTTTTTTTTTTGACTTTCATCAAACTTTTCAATGCAATAAGTGGCAAAAAGTAAACCAAAAATTGTAGCTTCGTCCAAGCACAAACCTATAAAATGTTATTAAATTTAATGTTTTTATTATTCTAGCAAACGCCAAGGAAGCTTTATCCTTAATGGAACTGGAAATAAGATTCTAATGGCTGAGTTTTGAAAAAAATTTTTCGTAAGTCATGTTGTTTTTGTAATTTAAAAGGTTTTAAAAAATTATTTCTTTTATAATAGTAAAAAAATTGGAGAAAACGTACTTTTTTAGCATGTAACACTCATTATCCTATTAGTTTTCAGAATTTCACTTAGGACAAACCAATGAATATTTTGGAAAGATAAACCAAAATAGCAAAAAATAACAACAACAATCTTCAAATATAAGTTACGTAGAAGTCCTATTAAATTTAGTAGGTTCAAGAATTCAGTAAAATAATATACGCTTTCTTTTTCATTTATTACTGTCTCAATTGACTTAAACAAAATCAATTCACCAGAAAATCTTTTATATGTTTCGAAGTTAAATTCTTCAAATTCAACGTTTTTACCAGTCAAAATCACAAGTGTAATGTTTACATAAGCTTGGAAATGCTATTTTTATTAATTTATTGTCAAGTGCAGAAATTTTCAGGCAATTTAATTAATTGTATCTTTTTATAAAAACCAAATTTTCGGTTTTTATTGAACTTTCAAATAACAATCCCTAGAAAATTCTATAATAAAATCTCTTAAAAAGAGTAAAATTTTTGAGAAAAAGTCTTGTCGAAACCAATCCGTTAAGTTTCGATCTCTAAAAGTTTGTATACCACGCTTTTGAAAAATTTGCAGCTTATATAAAGAGAAAACTCTTCTTTAATAAAAAAGTGGCAGTGTAAATATATGTTTAGAGCATTAAGCTTAATTTAATTTTAATTACTTTATGTAGTTATGAAAAAAAATTTTGTTGTTCCTTCCAATGTTAAACGTTTTAAAGCACTCAAATCAGGTACATATCTAACCCCCCAACAAGTGATAAATGAATTTTTGAAACTAGCATCTTATCTGACGTCCAAAGTTAAGCTAAATCATTTATCATTCAATCAGCAAGTGCTAAAAGTCTTTTGTGGAAAAAAATTTTTTTGCAACTAAATTCTATATAAACATTATTAATGACTAAGTGTTAACTTTTGTTAGTTTAATACAAAAAATAATAGAAAACAAATATTTTTTAAGCACATATTTAACAACTGACATTAGACAGGTTTAATTTTTATAGGTAAAGTAGATAAATAGATTTTAAATTTATTTTTTCCACCTTTAAACTAATAAAAGTACAAATATCAGAATGAGGTAACAAAAAGTCCTCAAAATTTGATGATTTAAAATTAGTAAAAAAAATTTAAAAGTATATTGTAAATATAGTTGAAACTATTTTGAAAACTAACTATGAATTTTTGTCTTAAGAAAAAATAACGAACTATACATCATACAGAATCCAAGTAATTTTTCTAGTCCCAAGATTTTTAGTCTCTAAACAGAAAAATTTTTACTGCTGATGACTTTATTTTTAGATAATTATCAGAAAAATTAATCACCGAAAAGTCACGTAAATATCATTTCTCTATTGTTGCATCATACAAATCTTTTTTGTTTTTAACATCTTTCCATTTAGAAGTCCTGATGACCTGCTTTTAAGCCTTCAGCTAGATTCATTTCAAAAATTCACCTAACTATCAAAAATAAAAACTAGAAAGAGTTTCAGCTGAAAAGAGATGTTAAAAAACCCCGTGTTAGAAAATGCAAGGATGAATAAGGCTGGGTACAGAGCGCCGGCTTACAGTCGTGCGTAAGAATTCATTTGGCAAAAAGTGAGTAATATATGTTTTAATCTTATAACATTGTAGTTATGACTCTTACAGCTCAAGACTATGTTTGCTGTAAAGATTTTTATTAATTGAGTTAAAACTTTTAATAATTTCAACATAAAAATAGTAGTGCTAGAATATTTTCAATAAAATAACCAGTAAAAATAAAAATATGTAAGCTAATTTGCCAAAAAATTAAAGAAATTTATGTAACTCCTATAAAAAAGATACAAAAAATGTGCTTAATATTGACAATTTCGATTTATTTACATCCCACATCTTCCAGATTGATTTGAATTTAGTTTAAGTCTCATTAGATCTATGAACGTACAAAAAGTAAATAACATACGAATTTACTTAAGTCAAAATTTCTTTTGATTTTTTTTCATTCTGGACAATTCGAAGAACTTTAACAACTATTCTCTTCTACTGATATTACAAAGATATCCTGTTAGAATTTAATTCAAGAAAGGTAAAGTATTTCCTCTTAATGCAAATCTAATTAAATTCCTAGATCTATGGTGACAAGCAAATACTTGAGTCAAGTACTGAAGAGGATATCATAGAAGTCAAGAAAGTTACTCTAATGCAAAATCACGAAGTACTTGCATACAGGACATTGAAACTATGTTCATTTAAGATTTTCGTGGCCTCCTTACCAGGTTTTCAGGCATATTCTTATGGACGATGGATATCAAGCTTCTTAATAAAAGAACCCATACAAACTTAATGTACTCACGTAAATTAGAAATATCCTTTGAAATATTGAAAATTTCTTTTTGGTATTATATTTATTTCAATTTTAAAAGGGAAATGAAATATTTCTTCTTAATTTTTCTGAATTCTTTTTGTATAGATAAAGGCAAAGAAATAGGATTATTATGAAATGAAATGAAAGGTCTTCTAATAAAACAGAAAAAAGATTAGCTAATAAACAAAAATGGGATAAGGACTAAATAGATTAGAATGTTGACAAGAGGCTTATGAATTATGAAAAAATGAAGGAAGCATTACTTACTTTTGAAAAATTGAGAAAACTATGGAGTTTATGGTAAGCAACTTCTTCCTGAATATTGGAATAAAAAGGATCTCATAAGGTAGTATTAGCAATATTTTGGTTTCAGTTATGGGTTTCATAAAAATATGTACAAAATCCTCCCTATTCACCAAACTTACTCCTTTAGACTTTCACTTGTTTTCATAAACAATGCATTAAATTTTTATAAAAGATAATAAACGACATGGAAGTTTCCACAAACATCTGACTATAGTATCCCTGTGGCGTACTATACTCTTACGCCAATATGTGTATTAATGATGGAAGATCCCTTTACCAAAAACGTTTAATATGTGGATGATTTGGCAAAGGTGTTATACTTTCAGGTTGTGTGAGGATTTTTTTATTAAGGCCGTTTCTTGAAAAGAAGCCCTAACTTATGTATGCTATAATGTTTACCAAAAACATTCCATTTTTTATTGATTCCCAGAAAATGTATGTAAAACTAAATCGTTACTCAATGAAAACTATTTATTGAATTTATCTATTCCACAAGTAACAATAAGTTACATCATTAGCAAGAAAAACTTTAGATAAAACATAGCATAAAAATAGATAAGTAATAGTTTTAAAACGGATTTAAGACGAGTTCTTTAAATTATAAAATATAATAAAGAATTTGTGTGGTACAACTTCTAATAAAAATTGAGGATAGCACATGAATTGCTGATACTGAGATTAAAGAAAAAAAAAGGCAATATCGTGTTACTCATTGATATCAAATAAAAGTTCCTTTCTTCTGTAGCAAATTCAAACGAATCAAAGGATTTCTTTTGATTTACGGACGAAATGAGTTTATGTTTATGGTTAACGAGAACTGAGTTTAGTTTTCTATATAGGCATAGGGAATTTATTAAATGCAAATATAGTCATCATAGTGAAAAAGTTTAATATAAATAAAGATTTATAGCCTCTATATAGTGGAATTAAACGAATTAGATCAGACCTTGCTATGGCTTGATTTTCTTTTAAGTATATTAAAATTAGATCTTTACATTCCAATCTCAACTTGCTTAACTTACAGCCACAAACCTCATTTTTTAAGGTTATTTGAAAGTATTAACTAGATTTTTTATGCTTTGTAAAATTTTTTTTTTATTAGTGTAGTTTCTTACTCGTTTTTACATTACATAATTTTTTATCTAAAAGTCATCTTTTATATTTTTCTTATATCATACCAAAAAATTTAAATATCATTTTAATCTACTTTTTCAAAGTTTGATTGCAAAAAATGTAAATGAGATTTAAATTAGCAAAACCTGCAATATATCTTAATATTACAGCACTTTTCCCCCAAGCCCAACAAAACTTTGTCCTCCTTAATCATCAAATATATATTCACTTATAATAACAAAATATATTGAACTATAATGCAATGCATTATACTCATATAGATAATAGAATAAATAAATGATATAATAATATCAATAAATATAAGACAACAAAAAGAAAAAAAGTTCCCTAAACAGAGAGCATATAAGATCATAAGGATACGAAGTAAACGCAGACATCAAATAAAAACCATATATCATTTTATCTGTGCTTAAAAAATTGAGGATATGAACCACAAACTCTGATGATTGATTTCTTACTTACCCTCAAGAGGGTTTTTTTTCCAGATTATATTACTTTCGGAAAATGCTATAAAAGCTATTGAGAGCTACCCTTAAAATTTGGAAATTTTTATAAATGGGCTTAGCCTAAAATCTGTAGATTTGTAGTAAAAGAATCCAAATATGTATTTATTGGCTCTAAATAATTTCATTAATATTTAATATTAGTAAATAAAATTGTGAATTGCATCTCTAATCCTGTATATTAGAAAATTTAAATAAAATTTTCTTAATATGTGTTTTCAAGTACTTAAATTTGAATGAATCCATTAAAATGAAATTCTTTTTAAATACTTGTAACTAAAAGATATAATTCGAGTTTTTTGTGTTATTCTTTTTTTCCAGTAACATCCATAGATATTATATATACAAGGATATTTGATTATAACAACTATAGCTATTTATTTTTTTTTTTTCAAGATTTTAATCCATTAATGCTTCTCACAAGAAATTTTCGCTATTACCAGCGGATTTTGTTGAGCTGATCATTTAAGAACATTCAACTTTCCGCAATGTTAACAACAAGTTGGCTAATTCACATTCATTTCGATAAATTCTAGATATATTAAACATAAAAGGCTCTAAGGTTTTGGTAGAACACTTTAATCGTAACTGTGAAACTTCAGAATGAATCCCATTATATGTAACTACTTAAAGGTCCACATAAGAAGTTTTAACGTCAATAACACCATAAAAGCATTTGCAAATGTACCATAAAGCCATTCTAAATGTTTTACATTTCTGTATATATGTATGTATATTGTATATATGAATTGATAAAGATATATATATATAAGTATGTAGCAATACAAAATGGCGTTTATGATGATTTTTGAAAATTGTTAAACACGGCCATAGGGCTTACTTGTAAATTTGTGGTGCTCTCGTGTGGGGTACATGACAACCATAACAGCCTTCAAGGGTGCTATATATATAAATCGAATGACGTTTGACTTTGCAATTGTAAGCCAAACATATTGTCTAATGTTGAAAACAGAAGATACAGGGAATTGTGATTTATATAGTGCAACGTTAGGATATTCTTGATAATGCAATACATTTGACCTCATGTTTAATATAATTTCAATTTTTGAAAGGGAACTGTTGTGACAAATTTCAAGTAATTTCAATATATGATAAATTGAATTTACTTGTGCTTATAATTGGATAGGATATATTCACTGGAGATGAATTGCAATTGTAGATAAGTGAGATTAAGTTGAAATAATTTTTTCCTTAAAAAAAACAATTTAATTCTTTTAATAACCATATAAATTTTTAAAATTTCAATTAAAATTTATAATTTCAATAATTTTTAATTTCATGTTGGTATAATTTGTATTATGGATGTATTTTTATTTTAAGTTAAACAAAATTAGTCAATAACCATCAGGCATTAGACAGTAGCCAAAATTAGTCAGTTAGTTGGATTGGAGCCATAATAGAAATGTAGGTTTTAAAATATACAAATTCTATGCAAGCCTCTATAGTAAGACCATTTGAAAAAAAGAGATCCATAATTATTGAAAGAGGACTAATTTTTATCTTAGTTTATCCTGGAAATCTGGTAAGCTTCGGCATAAAAATTAGATATAGTGGCTACTTTTTGCTTGTTCTTTTGATTAATATTTAAGAAGTGTATTTCTTTGGCAAAAGTACTCATGATTTTATATGTTAACAATTCACAAATGTGAACAAAAAACTTAAAATAGCTCGTAGGGAACTATTAAAAAATAGACTCTAATTTATCACTGCTCAGTGTAGTTAAAGAACTTCAAAAAGAAGTACAATTTTCCTAATATTTAATTGGTGCAGAAGGATCAATAATTCTTTTAAGTGTGGATTGTTTTTGAATTTTGCAGCAACTAAAAAACATTTTTGTGAAAAACATTAAAGCCAAACTTAAATTTTTTTTTGAATTAACTCTTTATCTATTTCATTAGTAAAATATATACTCAATGGCAAGTTATATAATAACTTTGAATTATAGACTTTAAAGTTGTTAATGTTTAAATTTTTAAAATTAGCAACATCCAAAAAATCAAATCTTTTGAATTATGTATTTACTTATATTGAAAGAAATAAATTTATCAAAACTGTTTTCATATATTAACACCTTAAAACCCTAGCAAAATGATGTAAAATAATGGAGATTGAAACTTTTAAAATTTATCATCAAGATAAAGTCATGAAACTGAAATTTACATCAGTATTTTCTATTTTCATTATCATATAACTTTCTTCGAGTATATTAAGAAATGAAATTAAAAAAGAAAAATTTGTTTTCGAAGGAAAAAACCTATAAAAGTAGCAGAATCTGTTAAAATTGTTACCCATCAATTTCTATATTATCACATTATCCCCAACAGAGTCTCACTATTGGTACTCTAATCTCTCAATTTATTATTATTCAGAAATATCAAAAAATTTTCTTATTTTCTGACGCCAATTTTAATATCAAATTAGCTATGCTATAAGTCTTAACGCATGTCGATTAATTTTATTTGAGCTAGTGCTCTGTAACAGCTGCAAATAATCCAAATTAATGATCAGACCAAAATTAATAGCAACAAACTTAATTAATTAACCAAAATTTTTGGGCGTGTTTTGTGTATATTCTGGTTTTATAATTAATTTTATTTAAAAATATTAACCATTCGATTAAGTGGAATAAATTAATTTATGCAAGAAAAAAAAATTTAAAGAAATTAATATAAAGTCTTTCTTAAGAAAATTTGCTATAGGCTTAAATTACATGACTATCGTTTGATATTATGGGTAATGATGGTGTAGAAATTTAAATAAAAATTTTCTTTTTACAATAATTGGCTTTACATAATGGGAAAATTAAAAAACATTTAAAACATCAAAAATGTTTCAATAAAAAATAAGGATAATTATTATTCTCAATATTTTTTTTTTGTTTATCTTAAAAAATTTTTTATGACTAAGTTTTTTATAGCCTTTAGTTTTACTTTTTTCTTATAAATTGAAGATAAAGATGGTTTATTTAAAAATTACATGCCATAAATAATACGAGGAAAAAAATTTAACTTTATGAAAAAATTTTTAATTAAACTTTGACTCTGAACTAGCCTCAGGAAGTATAGTTATAAACCTCTCAAAACTAACCTCCAGCAATTTTTGATAAATTTTTCACCCAAACAATTTCACTACAATGAGATCTCCTCTATCTAAAGCGAATTTTGATTTATAAATTGTTCTGTAAACTGTACCAGTTCTAAGATAAATATAAAAACACAAAGCTCTGATTGATTTCCTGTTAACTAGATTTCTAAGTGTAGAAACAAAAAAATTTTTTCTCGACTTTAATTTGAACAAATACTTAAAAATAATCCAATCAATAGAATTATATCTCTAAAACTGGATATTACTAGATATTGTTTTTCCATTTGTCCACTATTTTAATGCAAAGGTTCTGCATGTTTGGCTTTTTTCGCGTCGTCAAACGCCTGCTTTAATAAGATACTAAGAATTAAATCAAAAAATTTTATTCTATAAGCCATATAAAATAATTGTCTTTGTAATTTAATTGAATATCGAGGAAATAACTATCATTTCCAATAAAAATCTAGTTTTAACCTTCTAGGACATAAAGTAGAAGATACTTTGTAATATTCTCAAATAAAATATTTAAATAGATACAGATGTCATATCGATTGAGGATCTTACTCAAATTTACATTTTTATATCTAAATTTAAAAGAAAAAATATTGATGATATGGATATTATTTCAAATTGAAAAAATATAATTAGTGCAAGCGTTTCTCTTATTTTCTTTCGATTTAGTTTTATACAATAAAAAAACAAAATTTCAGCCATATGTAAATAATATTTTATTATAGCTGGGTATCCTTAAGTGCCGCTTAGAGTATGTGCTGAGTTCGTTACAAATAAAGGTTATTAGAGGATTTTTTGTAATAAAATTTCTTTTTATATTTCACTTTTGTCTAAATCGTTTTACATAAAAGGTAATAAAAATTCTGAATAAATTAGGTAATTTAAAGAGTAGTTTAGTTTTTTTATAAGCATATTTCTAAGCAGGGAATGCTTTGGCATCATAACACATTATTTTTCAAATTCACTTTTATCAATATTAAGATCAAAATCAAAAAGTAATATACTTTTAGTTCTCTGGGTAACATTTTGGTATTTTTTAGTTACACTAAAGATTGTTTTTATAATAAGAAGGCCTGACTTTTCTTTGTTAAGAATTAATGACCCTACCTGACTGTAAGATTTTAGTTTTGGCAGATCCTGATAACAGATAAGTTTTAAAAGTGAAATAACTTTGTCACACTGCATCAATAAAATGTTAGTAGTAAATAAGCGAAAGAATGTTTGATATATCAGAAAAGTACAATTTGTCGATATTATAAGGATACCTAAAATATTGATGAAATACTTCTTCGCGCTCTCAAATATATATTATAGAAATTTTTACATTATAACAATTTAATTTCTGATTTTTTGTTTGCTTGCCATCCATTTAGATATCTAATATTAAATTTTAATTTTCAAAGAATTTATGCCCCTATAAGAAAATAATTAATCTTGAAATGTTATACCTTTTTATTCTAGGATAGTTAAACTAATTAATAATTAAATTATGTTTCTAAAAAATAGCTAAAATTAAGCATTGCAAATATAAACCTAAAATGCTTTATCTAAGAAAAAGTGAAACAAAATGCTAATGTAGAAATCATTTTAAAAAAAGGGTTTGGTACTCGCAATAAAAACAAGTTCGATATGTTTTTTTTTTTCATTCTATCAATAAAATTATTTTTTATTAATTTACAATAATTTCACAGCTGAGTATTTACTGAAAGTAACAATATTCCGATCAGCATCGATCAGCACAATAAAAAAAGTTTATTTCTCATGTCAACAAGTGAAAAAAACCATGTTAGTGATGTTTATATTTTTTTAAACAATAATAATTTAAGTAACAATTTCAATTTTGTCAATTATAACAAAACTGAATTTTAAGGGCTCTCAATTAGAAAACGTTTTTGAAGTTTAAGTTATTTTAACTTAATTTAATAATATGTGCTCCGTTATGGTAATGTTAATATGGAAGTCATATTTGACTCCTATGAATTATGAAATGGCAGTGTGTTTCTCATTTTACATGAAAATACCATATTAACTATTTAAGGAGTAGTAGAAACATGTCCTGATAACTCAGATTAACTTTTGTTACCATTTGAGAAAGATAAGAAATGCTTTTTGCATTTTTATGTGGAAACAAATTAAAAGTAGATTTATCACTTCATCTTAGAGTCTAAGAAATGGTGAAAATTATCCAGAGTTAACAAAACGTCAATATTTAGCTGAAAAGGTTATGATCTCTTCATCTCTCTCTTGAATGAAATAACGTTAAAAAAGTAAAACCAAAAAATAGTGACTTGTGTTATTTGATCAATTGAAAGAAGAATGATGAGAAAACCACCCTTCTGAAGAAGAAAAATTTTCTGATTCTCCAAAGCAGTTCAACGTGTCAGAAATCATTGATATGGATGGTTAGTTTTGCTTAATTTTTCATTATTGATATTTACTTTTAGTTTAAAAGGTTAATTTGTTATGGCAAAAACTGTTTCAAAAAATTCACAATAATGTCATACAGCGTTTTTTTTTTAAGTGCTTACCTTGGTAATTAAATATAGGATTTTTTTTAAAGCAGCAGTGACCCATTTTTGCTATATTTAAACATTTCTTGTCAAAGTCTTTAAGCATCTTTTTCATAGGATTTCAGAAATCAAGTAATTACCTCAAGGGATATTTAGCCTAATATACCTAAAAAAAACTTTGGATTTAATACTTTTAAAAAAAGATGTTATATATGAGTTGAATAAGATGTTATATATGAGTTAAATAAGGATTAAGTATCTGAAAACAAGTCTGGAAAATTAATTTCAGGTATACCAATTTATTACATTCCTGTCTGACTCCCTCATTAAAAATAACGTAGTGAAGTGTTACGATTTATATGTCAGAAAAATAGAATTCCAACACTTGAAAACTTTTATTTCCCACTTATATAAATATTTTCCATACATATACAGATTAATATCACTACTGTTTTTCCACATTTAGACATCTAGCTGACTTAAGTATGATATAATCCTTTTCTCGGTTTCAGTGAACCCACAACGTCTTTTATATCAGAAAAAGGAAGAAAATGAAACAAGTGTAGTGTAGGTTGAAGCCCTTATTTATTTATTAATTTTTTTTATATTTTAATATTTCATATTTTGTCATTCAGATTTTAAAGTGCCTCTAGGCACGTAGACATAAGCCACAGTTGGCATAGTTATAGCTCTTTGAAGTCACAGTTAAGCTTTTTGTTTGTGAAACAGTTCTCAACAGCTGAACTTTAATTCCAAGAAGAAATTCTACTGACTCTGAATAGTTTTTTCTATTAGGTAACCAGTTAATTTGTAACCTTCTTTGGTGGTAAAATATTACATGATTTATTAAAAGTTATTTTATTTTTTTACAAAATAATATTATGATTCCCTCCATAAAACAAATATCAAAATGTTTAATGATGCGGTACTTTTTTAAAGTTTTAAGTTAAATGAACAACAATGGAAAATACATTTTAGGTATTTTAGAAAGCAAATACTCTCAAAGGAAAAATGGAAATTATAGATATAAAACTAAAATATTTAAAAAATTTTCTGGTTTGAAATTACAAAAATTTCATGTGAGTATTTTGAATTTAGAATATTTGTACTTGGACTTAAATATATATATAATTTTTGCTTACCTCTTAAATTGCGAAAATCCCATTAAATTTTAAGGTCCTCCCCAAAAATTTCTGGATTAGTTTTCTTCTTTGTAATAACCTAAAACCCATATTACTCTCAATTTAAGTGAAAGACTGAGCAAAGAATCTTAAATTACGTCACAAATGTTTATTCCTAGCACATGTGTCCCTGAAAGCTTACTTAAACTAAAAGGCATAGCATACGTGATCTTTACCCATCTTCTTAACAAAAAAATGAAAGAAACTTAGAAAATATATTGATATATCAACAGTAAAACATTTTTTTACATAGAAAACTCTGTGTTATGCTATAAAAACAAAATGACCTTTACGACACATTCCTTCTTTATAAAAATTTGGAATATACTTACTTAGTCATAAATTGTGAAAAGCAAATGATACTATAGATTTATATGACAAATTGATTAAGATAAATAAAAACTTGTTATTTGCATGAAAAAGAGTTCTTAATTTTCCTTAAAGTAGCACTTTTTGTACTTTTAAATATGAAACTTCATGGCAATAAATTTTCCGTAACCAAAAGTCATGTAGCAAAAGACCAAAATTTAGTCTCTCTTTATTTACACCTTGAAGCCACCCACAGTGATTGCGCCTGTTTCATTCTCATTACAGCCTACAAACATTGTATGGTAGAATAACAAACAATTTTCTAAAATCTTTTGGCTATAAAATATGATACACTCGGCTTTTATGGCATTTAATATTATATCCTTGGGCAAAGATGGTCCCTTTTGGTAGAATATTTAGCTTGCTTCATAAAGGTCAATCTTCGTTACTACCCACCAACAATAAAAGAATTCTAATTGCTTTCTAGGCAATTTGAATATCAAAAATAAAATTCGATTATTTAGTTATTAACTGGAAGTGTTAATATTCTATCCCTTTCTATAATAACAAAATAACGGCTTCCAATTATAGCCGATAGAAAATTTTATAAAAAGCCAAGAAACAGAAAGTTCAAGATTTTTATTGGATGCCTCATAATTAAGACTTTTAATAGAAGCTCCTTAAAAGTGAACAATAAAATTATAGAAGTATAATTTAGAATAAAATTAAATGTAGTGTGTAATCAAGTCACCATTATTTTTAAATATAGAAATAAAAAAAATGAAAATGAAACCAAAAACATTAGCTAAGAAATTATAAAATTTAATTGAAAGAAAACTTAGTCAAGGGTATCAGAATAGAAATATTTGATTTATATTAGTTAGGCTCAATTAGTTCTTGATCGCAAATTCTAGCTTAAAATGAATCCAATTAAAGTTTAAAGAAGATGTGTTAAAAAATTTAATTTGATTAATAAAAATTTCTTTTTTCTAGAGCACCAATTGTTTAGATTTACAAAAAATAAAAGTGAATGAATGGGAGCACCTGTTGAATTTGAAATTATACATTATAGCCTTTCTGCAATAGCTTCAATCAAAGCAGATCGAAATCTGAGCTACTTTTTAAAAAAAAACTTAACTAATACTAATTGTTGGCGTCAGAAGGATATTGGTAATGACAGGAGATCTTGCGAATAAACTCTTATATTAAATGAATGAATTCTTGATTGTTTTAATTAAAACAAACATGCTATGACGGTTTTTTTCATAAAAAAGCAATTTAAAATCAACACATAACACATTTAAGCTGAAGGTAATCTAAAAAGTTTGACAGGTATCACTTAAAGATTTCTAAATTCGTAGTTTTGGAAATAATTAGGCAATTCATATGTGACTATGTTATAAGAGCTTACTGACAAATATGCTGTATTGCATAATTTTTTTTAAATGACAACCATCAAAATCTTGCATAAAGAGTCCATTTATGACTTCTTATAGTCTATTGGACACACCACTATAATTATTATTACCTCACGTAAAGTTTTCTTTTTCCTTTTTTGCTCCATGGCGCATTTTTTAGAATTAATCACTTTTTTCAAGGCCCATTTTCACAAAAAATTTTAATAATAGTTTATTTTATTTGAATATTGCAAAGTTCTAAATTTGTTTAACGGAGTTATAAAAATTCTTCAACTAAGTTTTGCTCGTAAAATAGCAAAATGCAATAAAGTTTCAAATTATCACAAACTGTCAGAAATAATCAAAAGGAAAGTTTAAAAATCATTTTTTTTTTCATTATTTTGACTGCTTTTTCCTGTTTGTCAGTATAATTTTTATTTATTTTAATTTATTTAATTTCAAAATAAATCGTAAAAAATCTTAAGCAATTAACAATTTCTAGGAACTTCATTAATTGTATTGTAAGAAACTTATTGTTTAGAATATAGAACTCAAGCTAAGCTTCAACTTGATGCTATGACGACGCCTAAATTTTGTTCTAAAAATTACTAGAATTTTAAGAGTACTTGAATTTTAAGAACATCCTAACAGTAATAATTTGTCTATTTTTCCCTTATTATTTAGATGATTTGATTAGATACCAAATGCAGGCTAACTAACAAAAAAATTAAATTTTTAGATCAAATTTTTAATAAAAATTGAAGAATTATTTGAAGGAAGTTTTGCTAAAAAAATGATATTTAGATAAGATATTTAGAAAAGTCAAAATGAAAATTACAGTGATTAAAAATTTATAAGTTTTGCTATTAAAAAAAATTCTTAAAGTAAATATTTCAAAAGAAAACCCTTTCTCTAATTTTAATAAGTTGATATTATGTAAAAATCTAAAACGAACCTTTTTTAATAAATAATATTTATCTTTGAAATTGAATGCAAGAATATTCAGTAAAAATAAATGGGTTTTACCAATTTTCATCCTTAATTAAAGTACTGTGTGCGTGTATTTAATACAAAAATATTACAGTTTTTATTTCAAAAATACAAAAAAATTCATTCATTGGAAAAAATAATATAATAACTTTTGATAAATATTCCTCGTTGTTTCGAAAAATTTATGGCATGGATAATACTTTTAATACAAGGCTGACACTTGGATTTGGATGAATAGTTCAGGGAGTTAAAAAAAAGGGAAATACTTGCTGTCATCAGGAAATCCGCTTTAATGAAAATCTACAACAGAATTTCAAATGCAGGAATATAACTACATACATATTATCCATATATTTTTTATTTACATATAATAAACAACATTTAGCTTATGCTAAACTAAAAAAAAGTTAGTAATATATAAAAATAAAAGAAAAATTTTATTTTTTCTATATTTTTTGTTTATATATATAAATATGTATATATATATTTTAAAAGAAGAATGGAATTTTTATTCTCTGTTGAAATGTTAAGCTTTATGAAAAAAAAGAAATAATAATTCGAATCTTATGCCCCTGACTTAGTTTTGTGTATTCAACTTGAAAACTTTTTATTCCTTTTAAACATATTGAAAGGATTTTGCCTTAAGGGACGAAATATTTAAAAATGAAAATTATGCTAAAGGGACAGAATATCTTAAATTTTTGGTTAGTAGAGGTTGAATATTATTTGTAAAATTATGTCTGTACTTATTTATTATCAAGTACGAGAAATTTTAGATATATCAAAGAATACCAGAGGGTCCTGAATGTTCAATTGGATATGGGATAGTGTATTAACGCATGACATAATTCTTAAATAATATGTATATAATGCAATTTAGTTAGTAGCAAGAACTATATTAAATCTGTTTTGATCATGAGAAAAGAATTTAACTATCGAGTGGAGTTTCTAAAGCCTAAATCAATTTTTTGACCCTTATTTGGGAAATAAAAATTTTATATTAGTTCTGAAATCCTTTACTGCTTTTAAAAATATATGTAAAAAACAAAATTCTAGAGAATACCCTTCTAAATAGATTAGACTAGTGCTTGTAACTATAATTTTCTAAATAATGATGACTAAATGAACTTGGGTATTATTTCCAAAAATTTCCATAAGGCATACCCATAAGGGCAAATGCAACAAAATTTTAAAATTTGGTTTGAAAAGTTATTATTTGGGCTAGTTCAATATGATCAACAAAACAAATTTAAAAACTTGGAAGTCTAAGAGCAATAAATATCTCTCTCATTAAAGCTTTTTTGATACATTCGATACATTATGATAAATATTTAATACCAAAATTTTACGACTCCATTGCTTCTATATCTATGAAGTATATATCTCTACTTCTTTTAATAAATTACACAAAAATTGTTAACGCTTACCTTTAAAATTTAGAGCTTAATGCAATTCTTTCATTCATGGTTTAAAAAAGCATATCTTTGCGAATTTTGTTTAAATATAATAAATCAAATATTTTATTTAAGCTTTTTAACATAAAAAAAAATGCATTTGAAAAATATTTTGTTAAATTCCAACTTCAAAGTTTTCAAAATTCCGCTACTACTCGTAGAACCTTATTTTCTGTGTCTACTTGAAATTGCCATTGACACGATAAGTCATCCAAAGTTCAAAAACTAAATTATTTTTGTTAGTAGATATACATATATATTCTATGTTTAAACGATGGAAAACACATTAAATTTAAATTTTTTCGCAGACAAAAAGGTAAAATTTTTGGTATAAAAAGAGTAAGTAAAACTTTGAAAAATATCTGTTCATTAATTCTTAAGAAATCCTCTTAGCTGACTTCAAGAAAAGCATGGTTAAGGACTGTTGATGCCAACCCCTTTAATGGAAGGATTTATTTCCGAGGTTTTTACTCTTATTGTCTGTAAATTTATTATGTCCCCCAACAAATACAACAGAATAAAAATATCTCCCATGTAATTGCCTAAAGCTTAAATTGCTGAAAAAGGAATTATCTATTGAATTAATGTATCATTCCATAAAATCTTGGTTGATTTACAAAAAACATTTGGAATTTTTTTTTTTCAAGTGAGTTAACCAAATAGTTCAATTGGTTTGAAGTAGAAAAAGAGGTGAAATTTATATTCATATGCTCAGGCTTGGTTATTTATAAGTAGCTCAACCATTTCATTAAATCATATTTTATACAGAACATCCCCCATATACACGTATGAACAACATATGAAAAATGTTGCCACAATAAGGATAGCTAAGTAGTGTAAGTACAAGGAACCGATTATAGCTAATGACTTCACTTACAACTGTCAATGCATCTGTAAATATATTTGTGAATATAAAATATTAAAAACTAGGAGGGTATTGGACCTTCTGGGGAAAAAATTATGGAAAAATTAAATCAGCGTTGGATAAATGTGGATTCTTAAAAGATATTATTATGTTGATGTATAAATTCGTAATTTGTCAAAAAATTGCGTTTTTTGTTGAAGATCAGAGATGTAGTGACCAAAATGTTGCATGAAAAAAATTGCTTCGTTATCACCAGCAATCATTTAAAAAGAAAAATAAAGTAATTACTATTTTTTTCTTAATTTCGTAGAATTAAAGACTCTATTGCTATTGGAGTAAGCGAATCATTTATTTCAGTATTTTCTCTATCAAATCCAATAACAAAATACTAAATCTATCAATGTTTGAAATTTAAAAAAAAAACTCACACCTTGAATGCTGGGAGCTTGCTATAGTCTTGCAACCATTAATATCGTCCTTTTGGCATTATTAAGTATATTCTTTAGATATTTTTTTAGTTTGGTAGTACCTTACAAAGACTAATTTGAAAAATTACAAGTCATTTATTCAATTCTACGACCTTTTCATAAGAAGGTTTCTATTCAGTTTGATTATTTGATAAAATTAGACCTCTTTTCCATTTCTTTTTCATTCTAATTAAGAATATAATTCATAAAAGCATTTCGTGCTCAAGGATTTATTAGTTGTACCTGATGTAGAAGTTATTATCTTTATATCATACTACATAGAAGAATTATAAAATTAGTATTCAATACACAAATGAATTTAGAAATTTCTAATTTTCAGACATAGTGAATTTCTGACCTGAACTTTCTGAATCCATAAAACTTGTTTTTATATAAATATCTATTGTTAGGAATGTCCTGTATGTTAGGAAGTTTTAGGTGATATTGTAAACAAATTGTTAGCAATTATATTCGTGATATCCTGAAAATAAAATTACAATATTCTAGGTTATGATTTTTTGTGATTTCATTGTATATTTATATGATACATTTGGAAGCAGATGGTTAGTGAAAATTTATTTGTTATGGCTGGGATATATAGTACACAAAATGGAACTATCAAATTTATTTAGATAAGAGGGACTTGTTATTTTAACTGGAATTAATCTGTTATTGTATTTTAAGCTAATGCAATTTCATAAAGGATTTTTTCATTTTTCCTGAAGGGTTTTGAAAGAAATACAAATAAAAACTAAATGTAAAATATTTTATTTGGAAAAATGTTACAAAAACTATAACGAAACTTATTGGCTTAGCAGGAGATATATTATTCTTTTCAGTTTGATACCCTTGTAACTTGATCCATTAATTAGTTTACTATTTAATTTTCCTTAAAGTTAATATTTCGCCTGTTTTCTATAAAATCAGCAAAAAGGTGTATCGTACAGTTAAAAGATTATTCATTTTAGATGGGCTAACGCTAAAAGAAATCTATTCAAATCTGGTGGAAGCGTATAAAGACTCTACTTTTCATTCTAAACTTTTAAAATAAGACAAGCTCAATAGAAATGTTATTGTACTTTCTTTGAAGATGTTTACATCAAGGACAGCCAAAGCTATAAAATCAAGTAAAATGTGGGCATATTGTGTCATCTCGCAGATAGCTGTGATAAAAAGCATATATGAAAATAAAGAATTAGATACAGTTCACATGTGTAAAGCTTCCAATAAGCATAAACGCATGTTTATGTGGTAGAATTATTTGTAGTTAGATTTTGTTGTTGTATTGCTTATTTTATGTAGTAAAGTCAGTAATTTTTTTGATAAACTTTTCTACTGCATTGGTATTTCCCATAGTGTTAGGAAAGTAAAAGAATTATCTTATAACACTTTCATCTGAAACTTTTGCTTTAATTTGAAAAGGATATTGAAATAAACTTTCTGCAAACAGCTCTTAAGTTTTGATGATTTAGA
This sequence comes from Acrocera orbiculus, assembly GCA_947359355.1. Taxonomy (NCBI): domain Eukaryota; kingdom Metazoa; phylum Arthropoda; class Insecta; order Diptera; family Acroceridae; genus Acrocera; species Acrocera orbiculus. The sequence goes on from OX375757.1 coordinate 17,005,798, forward strand.
TATGATCCAAGTAACAATAAATTAAGGGTTGAATTTTGCTCATCTTTAGGAAACCTTTGTTCCAAACCTTGTCAAATGTCTATAATAAATTTTAAGATATAGCAGAATTTCAGATTTATTAAAATGTTTGTTTCTTTATTTTCAAAGTTATGTACAAAAATTTTATATAATTTTATTAAAAAATCTGATGTCTTTCAAGTGAAATTAAATCATCTAAGTTTTATTTTGGTATAGTTCTCCTTTTCTCTCTTTTATATACATAAATATATACTTTTCGCAATATTATTGACGCATATGCCAGGAGTTATAAGCAGTGAATTTGTTATCATGTCGAATTCAAGGCTATTAGGGTTTTTCCTGACTTGACACTATTTGTGAAATACCAAAGAGCATTGACAATATTTTTAAATACTTTATATACTTTATATAGTTGTGTGAGGAATATTACATAGTCTTCACATGCAATCTTGTTTTAACTTAAGGGATATCACAAAAAATTAAAACGGCTCTTTGTAATCTTCATTTTTGTGACAAAGTTCCTTATTGCGGTTTCTAACATGAAGGCTAGGCTGAAAATTCTGGCATCTGGTTAGTGGCATCTAAAGAATGCTAACACGAAACTCTAACATAAAAATGTTTTTGTTTCTTATTAATATTAATTGTTGTATTTTTCATTTAATTTTTATTCTATTTCTTGGTTAATTAGTGATTTTAGTGTTAATTATTGTTTTTAGTTGTTAATTTAGATCAGGTAACTATAGGATGGAAATTAAATAACTTCGTTCCCACCGAATGTCCCTAAACATCATATTTACTTTTTTATGCAATATAATTAACAAAAGCTTAATACAATTTCTTTTGCACATTTTTCAAACATAAAAAAATATTTATTTATGCATTATCTACAAGAATTATATTTAATGTAAAAATTAAAAAAAAAAATACTTTACTAGCTACTCAGTCAGTATAAAAAACTTAGAAAGCCATATTATAAATTCAAAATAAATGAGGTACTCCATTGCCTGGGAAAGTCCTTAATTTTCGTCGAAATAAGGAAACACCTTAGCGCATATCAAAAAATAAAAATTTTCATCTTATAAAAGTTCTCTAAAGTTAAATTTTTTTTATATAAACCTGACGATGAATATTAATTTATGTAGCAGAAAAATCATCTACTCCAAAACCTGGAGTACACTTAAAGCAAATGAATACTGCCAATCCTGAAATCATGATTTATGCTTAACTATGAATATATTTTCATGATTGTAGGAATTTTTTTTTTATTTTTTTACCTTGCTTATCAAATTTTTCTAACGTAGTTTATCATTAAAACGGTTATTCACGTTTTTGAACAAAAAAAAAATGGAAAGAAATAAATTCGTAAAATTTTTAATTATACATGTCATTGGTGAGTAAAAAAATATAAAAAATACATCTTAGTCTTAAAAGATTATTAGTAGTAGAATAGCTAAACAAATTTGTAAGTATATGAATAAAGCTGGAAGAAAAATAATGAAACACATCCTTTATTCATGGTTTTACTTCCATTTCTTGATATGGGCACAAAAGTTTAATTCGTATGAAAGTAGAGTTTTATAGTAAATGGTGGAGTTTATTATGGAAAAAATAAAGATAAAAAGGAAATAAGTATAGAAATAAAACCAACCAGTGATATAAAACGTATAATTAGACAACACTACATATTATGTACATTATTAATCTAAGAATTATTTACGGAGTAGATTTTTTAGTCTCTAGTTTTATTTTTACTTTTATTAAATAGAATTTCTTATGTGATTTACATAAATTATGGTATGAGTTTCCATTAAATATTTAATACTTGTTAAATACAAGCAAAGCTCGTTTGAAATGCAGACTTTGGAAATAATCCAAGTAATTTTATCAATATTTTAAAATATTTTTGGTTTTTCTTGTAGTAACTCTAGTATAGCAAATTTTTATTTTTATTTGAAGTTTCATTTATGTTATAATACTAGAATTTGTAGTAGTTTTGGGGACAAAGATGCACTATTAGCAGTAAAGTACATTGTGCACTTCCCTATGGAATAGTTGTACTAGAATAATCATTTGAAAATATTTTCTTAGAGCCTTGCAGTCAAACATCAGTACGATTTGCATCTTTTTTACCTTTCTATAGGTTTTCTTTCTCAGAGAAGTGCTTTGGAGTTTATTTGTAGGGTTTAAATTTGACGGAACGTCATATGATCAAAGTCAGGAAGAAGTGCAATTTTTTTATATTTTATAAAAACAATACATTCCTATTAGTATTAGTTGGCAGCATTTTGTGAGCATTATGTTAAACAGCAAAGATGAAAAATTTACGGTCCTAGTCAACGATTTAAGCATTTTTTAATTTTCATCTGATCCTTTAGTTACTTTGAGCTTAAATTTTTTTTTGAATTTAAAATCTTTATGCATAAAATTTTTTGAACAAGAAAAAAGAGAAATAAAAATGTGTCATTTTTAAAATTAGTAAAAACTGCTATATTTTTGGTTTAGTCATCTGTAACTCTGCTAAGTATTGATTAATTTGAACGATTTATATTTTTTTAAAAGTTTGCGATGTGGACCAATGGAGAAAAATAAACCTAAAAAAGGTTTTTTGTGAATATTTCGAATACATTTCTTAGCAAAGGTTGTAATTTTTGGACTAAGCGATTCAAAATCAGCTTAAAATACGTCTTTTTCTTAGATGTTAAGGAAAAAGCTCAAAATTTCTAGATTAGTGTTAGCAGTTAAAAATTTTTTAGGTCATATTATTTAGTGAAAACTTTGTGAATATTAAATAAAAGCGGAAAGGCTACAGCATATAGCTTCTAGGCAAGAAAATGTTTATTATTATATTACTAAGAAAAACTTCTACTTTTTGTGTTTTTAAGCTATTTAATCCTTTTTTAACATTTCTTCTTAAAAGCCTAAGCAATCTAAACATTATATTTGAAGGTAAAAAATTACTTTGAGCTTTAAAAAGGCATAGAACAAGGAAATTTCAAAACTTCTTTTTCTTAAATATGAAAAGAAGAAAATTTTCAAAGAAATCGAAAATTTCCTGTCATAATGAAGCTTTGATATTGAAACAATTTGTATAAAACAAAAATTTCAAAATTTCTTCTGTAAGATGCTGTAGGCAATTGTGGATTACACAAACTTTAAATATATAAATAAAGAACAAAAAATGCTTGGGGAGTTTAGTAATACCTACCGAAGCGTATTGTAATTTTCTAACATAGTATTGACTTGACGATAACTTTGAAAATAATTTTTTTTTTGTTTGGTTTAGATTGAAATTCAATCCCAAATTGAAATAAATTATTTCCTGAGCCTAGAAAGTTGATGATGGCTTACTTAGATTTCATTTTCTTTCTCTATTTTTTTTATTTAGAAAGGAATTTAAGTCGGTTGAAAAGTTTTTTTTATTTATTTTTTTTATTATTTTACAGCGTATCATGTATAAATTGAAATTACCTCCAGTACTCAAAAATGTTTACCTTTAGCTTAAACTGAATCCAATATATACACGCACTACTAAATTGTGATACCATTTGCTTATATAGTAAAAGCTGAAAAAAGTATGAAAAGTTTTGAAGAAAATCACTTATGTAGCTTTCTTTTTAACTTTTAAACTTTTTTTGTTTCAAAGAGTTTTTAAAATTCAAAAAAGTAAATATTCTGAAATCTTTGCATAAGTCTTATGCAAAGAATAAAGACATCCAATTTTTGTTAGGGTTTATTGTTTTGTTAGTTTTATAAATGTAGCTGGTGGAGTGTATAAAATAGTTTTGTGTATTCTTTGAATTTTGAAATCATTTTGAAGATTATTTCTAGTATTACATTTTAAACCTTAAATTTAGATAAAGTTGATTTTTCTATAACATTAAAGTGGAAAAAATATTGTAACCATTTCTTTCTTTTTAAATAAAGTCATGAGCTTCTTTTTGACATTAAAATAATTTTTTGTATTGTGTGGTTGTTGGCATTTGTTCAGTTGAAAAAAGAAAAATCAACTACTAAATCAGAGTTTCCCAAAGTGTGCGTCGCGCATTCTTTTTAAAAAAGACCAGTTTCATCTACATTCTAAACTTGATCGGGAGTACAGCCCCATCTTCTCCAATTTTTTTACAAAGTTTTTGAGGAAATTTTTTAGGAGCCGATTCATCTTTAGAGGCAATTTCTCCTTTAATTTTAATATTCTCAATAAATCGATACAAGGAAATGAAATCCATATACTACAACTGTCTGATAAAGTTTTAGCATTTCAAAAAGAGTTGCTGCTTTGTAAGGGAAAAATAGAAGAGGAGCAAGGAAACACTGACTGTTTCCCGCTATTGAAAAATTTGCTGAAAGAAAAATCCATTAAAAATCTGAGGCCAAGTTTGCAATTGATATTAATTCAACACTTATACAGCTTTGAAGATTCTTTTACCATTTGCCATCTCATATTTATGTGAAACTGGCTTTTCTGCAATTGCAGTTATTAAATCAAAATACAGGTCGAAAATAATTTAGAAAAAGAAATGAGAGTAGCAATTTCTAAATTTGAGCCAAGATTAGAGCTGTGTTCAGGAAGGCAAGCTCATCTTTCTCATTGATTTTATAACATATATTCTCTAATCAAAAATACTAAGAAAGAAAAATAAATCATAAGATGATTTTTGGAGTTTTCTTTAATAATAAATAAAGTAATGTAAATGCATGTTAGGGCAAGCACAGTTTTTTTTTAAAGAAAGGCGTCGTGGGTATAAAATGATTGGGAACCTCTTTACTAAATAAATTTTTTAAGAAAGTGATTTTTTTCTCAAAATTTGAGCAATGCTTTCACAATGGAGGTCCATTATGCCATATTATAGATTTTGATATGGAAGCTTAGATTAAAAGTTGAATCTTTAGATTCTTTCTAGTCTCTTGAAAATATTCAAAAAGTTTTATGATAAAAGCAAAAACTATTAGAATATATGCCTATGAGATGCAATGTTAGTCTTACTCAAAGTAATTTAATACTAGCAAAACTATTATTTTTTCAAAATATCTTCCTACCAATACCTTTTAAAATGATGAACACCTCCAAAACAAATAATACAAGAAATATTGCTTGCTGAAGATATTCTTCAAATACAAGAAAACTATCTTAGCCAGAAGAGTAAGTCAAGCTGTAAGTTAGTTAATGACTATTATTAAATGGTTTATCATCAGTCACAAACTCTTTAGAATATATCTGCAACAAGATAGAAAGACAACAACAGTACGGTTCAGATTTGGCAAGGATATTGAAAAGATACCATTGTAATATGTAATCACTATATGAGCAAAATCAATTTTATTTAAGGATATACATTTTTTTATAAATAATAGTTCATGATTCATTTCGTTATGAATAATGTAAAATTTCTGATTTAATAACGTTTTCTATAGTATGAGACATAAAAAACCTCCTGTTATGTATTATAAAACCTCTTAAATTATTTAAAGTTCTTTTAATATTCAAAAACTTTTTTGCATCTATGATAGAAATTGAGGATGCGTATGCTACACTACAAGACCTACAATTCATACTATCATCATAACACTCGCTGCTTGAACAACTGCATAAATTTTTTAAATTAATCAGCTAAAATCGTATTACATTCAATGTAATAAAGTCCTCAAAAGAAATTTCTATATCAAGGATAAGGGGTTCTCCATTCTCAATTGATTTTTTTGATCCAGTTTTGATTAATGGCAATGGAAAAATACTTTTTTATAGTAGTCGTAGCCACATTTTGTCGTGCTTTGTCTGGCACATTCACAGCTTGCAAACACGTCAGTACTTAAATTAGTTTTGTGTTTCAGATAATCATACAATTTTTAAATATTTTTTCTTATATTATTTATTTTATATTAGAAGAGCTACGACTACTTACATTTATAGATGGATAGAAATATTTATATGAGTTAAATAATAAGGTGATAAAGTGAGACCTTGTATTTTTTGAGGCAATTTAATTTTTCATTAATTTTAAGTGCGTGACTTATAATTTGACAGAAATTTTTTTCATTAAATTTTTAAAATTTGTGAACTCAAGGACCGTATCAACACAAAAAAAGTGGATAAAAAAGCAAATCACAGCTTAGCTTGTGTGGTTTGATCATCGTTATCAACATCTTATTTAAGGGTCCATTGTCTTAGTAAAACACAACATTTTTTTCGCTTGGTTTCGATTTCCCTGAGCATTTTTATTACCTTTGGATAAGCTTAACTGTTAGGGTTTTAATAAGGTAATCGCCGATTTAATCCCAAAGTTTTTTGATGAGTCTAAATAAATAATTCTGCTAAATTATCAAAATTTGAAGCTTTATTAATAAAGAAGGAGAAGTTTTTCTACCTTAAAGATAAAGTTAAAGATATTTTAAAAATATTTTCTTTATATTTTTAAAAATTACCTAATATTTACTGTAATGAGTAAAACTTTCATCTTCTTCCTTTTTCTATGTTTTTGTTTCTTGAACACTGAAAATTTACAGCAGCTTAAGCTAATATGACAATTTTAAAAGTTATAAAGACTTTCTTTTTAATATTATTTGTAAAGAGGTACTTTGAAAAATTTAAGTACTCATCAAAATCAGATCATTTGATGATTAATATAAAAATATTTTTTTTTTGCTTCATATAATTAAATATAACGTCTTAGCATTTTGCATATTTAAATTGATAGGGAGTATTTAAAGGTATGTTTATATTTTAGGCTGCACAGTTTACAAATTCATTATTAAAAACTGTGAATTATATAAATTAAGCCTAGATAAAATCCAAATAAAATCTCATATCCATAATTGCATAACTTCGCTATAGGTTAAGAAAATTTACGTAGAAATGTTTAAAATTTAAATGACTACCGCACAGCTGTAAATATGAACAGTGTTTCCCTCATTTCATTATAAAAAACTTTTTTAAGAACAATTTTCAGAATGTTTTGTACGATATTGGGTTAAAATATGAGAAATTTTGATGCATACATAAGTTTAATGAAGTGAACGTATCAAAATATTTAATATCATAAGTTTATTTACCAAAACTTCTTAAATATAAAATTCTGGAGATAATAGTTTAAAAAATAGTTTCTTCGAACCGTTAACACAACATAGAGTTAACTATTAACTATTTTGGCCGTGTAAAACTTATTGAACAATTTTCTAGTATGAAATACATGATTAATTTTTTTTTTTAGCCGTGAAGTATGCACTACAAATTGTCATTTAGTTAAAAACAATTATTATTAAATGTAATTTTGTCATTTAGAATATATAACGAACACATTTCCTTTGTACTTTTTTTAGCTTATTCTGAAAATATACTTATTGTGCTATGTTTATCTTACTTTTTTGGTTTTTTTTTTTACATTTAGTAATCTGATTTATGATTTTTAAAGTTTGCCAATTTATGTTGTCTAAAATTGAAATTGAAATTATAGCTGTATTTATTGAGATAAAAGTTTTCATGGTTCCGAAATATTAATACTTTGTTATATCCAACTTTGAAGCCGGTTACTTATTGCTTAGTAAAAATATTTAAATAAACAAAAAATATATAATAGAATCTATTTAATGTACTATAAATCTTTTCGATTGTATCAGTTTTATGTTGGTTCATATCATGCACGACAAATTTATATATTGTTTAGCTAACTTTTTAAATCCCTTGATACCCAGATACCATGGTTAAAATATATATTCGTCATTTTTAGTCCTTGTGGTTTATTTTGTACATAGCTTGCAAAAATAAAAAGTACCCATAAATCTAATAATAAATATTTATGATTTTTGCAAAATGTAGAGGTCTTTCATATTAGAAAATTAACCGTTAGAATTTCAATTGAATTTAAGAAACATAGTTCGATTATGAGTAAAAACCAGAACTAAACTGTATGTCAATTAAAATTTGAATAAAATAAAAATGTTAACAGAATATTTTCCTATTTTTTAAATTTTAACTTTGATTAAAAGTGAAAAGTCACTTATTGACTGAATGACAAAAATTTGAAAAGAAGTGTTATCTGTGCAGTAATATATAAAGTTTGAGATATATTAATATTTTAAATAAATTTATTTTCGGTAAAAATAACAAAGTTTTAAAAAAATAGTGTGGCCGAAATATACCAAGCAAAACTTTGTAAGACTTGTGTTAGTAAAAATCCCATCAGCTTTTATCCATTTGAAAAGATATATGTACGGCAAAAAACTTCTTATTCTTAAAATTTACTTCCGAACGCTTTGATTTATGCAAAAAGATTAACATGGCAATTCAATTTCACTTTATTAATTAAAGAAAGAAAAGTAATCAGTTAATTAAAGATTTTAAAGTTGCAAAAGAAAAACAACTGCTACGAACTACTGACAGCAAACTATAACTGTAATACGAATAATGACTGAGATTTTATACCATTAAATTTTTTTTAAAAAATCAATGACATTTCAGGTGATTAAAGTTAGACCTTAGAAACTAAATGTGGGTGGAATGCAGACTACTAAAGAGTGAAAACAATTACAATTTTATCGAAACTATTTTTGTAAATACAGTGGCTAAAAACGAAAGGTCCACTAGTCTTAAAATGATTAATTGATCAAAAAATAAAAGTTTTTAGGTTAGACATAAACTTTTAAGAATAATTGCAACTTGTTGCTCATATAATATAAAAAAACGTTTTAAGTTTTTAACCGCAAATATTAACACAAGTATAAGGGATGCTAAAAATTTCTTTTAAAAAATTGTTTGAATAATTTGTTAATAATAACTCAGCTCTACAGATGATAGCATCTGTTTTGAAAGATTATTTTAAAAAGTTTTTAAATTGCTAATTTTGTTTATGGTAATTTTATAACCTTGTCATACAACCTACGTTTAAAATAATCCCATTATTTTGTCTATACTTATTTTTGTGAGTTAATATTTCGAAAAGTTAAATATGTTATATGCCATAAATATGCTATCCCAATTTATGACCTTAACAAGTTAACTTTTCAATTGAAAAAATTTTAGGTTATATGCCTCAATAAGTTAAAAGGTTGTTTTACAGGGAAAAAAGTTGTAATAATGTTTTTTGGGAAATAAAATTAATATTTTTTAGAATCATAACTCTGAGTATTGAAAAATTGAAAGTGAAAAATTGAAGTTAACTAATAAGCCCAGAAACGCTCTTGTTTTCTAGACAAAAAGTAGATAAAAATAGTTATAACTTTTAAATGTTAATTAAATTGTATTTTATGTGATTTTACCTACACATGCAATCATCACTCAAGTCGAATTTCGTACAAAAAACTTTCAAGATAAGAATACCGATACAATGATCCTTTTCCAGATATCTCAAAGCATTAGCGTTTCTAATTGTGCTCAGAATTAAAGGAAAAGAAGTCAAAATATTACTTGATTAGATGAAACCTTATTTTACACTTTAGATTTCATTAGCAACTCCTCTATTAAAAGGTAAAAACGACAAAACAAAGTTTAAAAAAAGGCCCGTTTTGTTAAGAATAAGTTCTAAGATCAAATTAAATGTGTATTTTGCTGGATTTCATAGATCTATCCGGTAGAAAAGTGATTTAGTGGATATTCTTTTCTCTTTTAATTTTATATTTACTTTAAAAGAGGTCAAAGAAAGTCATGGACTAAGATTTTTACTTTAACAGTACCAATAAATGGTACCAATTCTGCCCAATCGTTAATTATTTATTTGAAATATTTGTGTTTTTTTAAGTATCATTTAAAAGAACACCAGGTGTCCTCTTTTACAAAATTGATCAATCAAGGAATGGAGTCTCAAAACAACACAACGTTGATTATTTCTATCATCGGATCTGAATGAGTATCATATTTAATTCTTTGTAGCTGTATGAATGATTCGGGATAATGATCTATGAGAAATTTGAGGTGTTTTATTGATTTGATAACTTAAACAAAATAAATTTTATAGTTTTTACAAAATATTTAAAATTTATAAAACTGCACACACCTAAAATAAATACTTACCTTGTTGCCTTTTAAAATTTATTTTTAATTTGATTATTCCATCGTCATGATTTTTATTTCATAATTTGTGTGTATCCAGCTTAAGAGGCAATAACTGAAGGGCACTTATTTTAAGCTTTTTAACCCTTAAATTGTAACTGTTGACACCAATTCTGAAATATAACGTCTTTTGAAGATTAGGTTGAAAAAACAAAAAGGCAAAAAAGATGCCTTCTTTTGAAAGTAATTTATTGACAACTTGTATATTTTTTTTTATTTACAAGTCTTATAGTCCTTTTTTTTGATTTTTTAAAGCTATCCTTACTTTAAGTTATAAACACAACCTTTTTGACGAGATATCGACACTAAAAAATAACATCTTGCATGTTCAGACACTTGAGGGTTTTAAGAAGAAAACATATGTCCCGTACACAAAATACAGTTGAAGGAAGATTTTGTAGGCTTAAAAACATTTTGTATATTCTTCAGAGTTTTAAGAACTCTTAGTAAACAAACACTAACAAAAAAATATGTAAAAATATTTCTTTTTTCACATCATTATTAAGTTTAATGTCCTCTTAAGAGAGCAAAAGCTACAAAGTGCTTTTACCGATATGACTTCTGTAGTTTTGTACGCTTTATGTGTTATATTTTGGGTCGAATATATCTGAAAAGGAAAAAACAAAAAAAAAATTATCACAAATCTGTCTTTGGAATTGAAAAGTGATGTCAACACCTGAACAACTTTGTTCTTTATATTATTCGATTTGATATCAATGGATTAATAGTGTTTGAAAAGAACTTATGATTTCGCTACTCAATTGAAAATATGGATTGTTTCTCAAACAAGAATGCACAACGTTGTTTCATAGTTTTTTATTCATAAGTTTGAAGATCAGAAAAGGAGGAAAAAAAGTATAATTTCCTTAACAAATGATTGCCCTAAATGTGGTGAAGTGGTAGCTACAAAAGGATTGATATTCGAGATATGATATAATGTGGTTGAAAAAAAGTGAAGTAAACAAGAAGCGAAGGATATATTTGAACATAGGATTTAATTTTGTAGTAATCAATGAAAATTTTCTAAAGAAGTATTTCTCTGAATTTGAATAGTTAGGTCAGAGATTTTACATAAAAATTTATCAAAACTGCGATTTTTTTGTGTTTTATGTTTTTAAGGTACTATTATAATTTTCAAAAAATCGAATTGTATTTTTCCTTTTCTCAGACCTTTAAGAAACTTCTCCTTAAATATTTTAAAAAAATTCCAATTTTAACTGTGTTAAATAAGCGAGAGTGTACGCACACTCCAAGCTGTAGGCATAATGACGAAAAAATGCATTTTTCTCGAAATTAGTTTTTTTCAAATGGGCGACAGTTAATCTCCAGAACTACTAAGCCGATTTTAATGAACTTTATCACATTTTATTCACTAAAATGTATTACACATGAATTTATCACAATTTGATCAAAAAAAATTATTTTGGATTTTTTTTATACGGGAAACCGTGAGAAAAAATTATGATTTTTCTTTTCAAGCTTCCATTTTTTTTTTGCAATTTTTTCATAAAAGTAGTAAATTTCTACGTAAAGAACCTACCTTTTTGAGAAGCGATATGGATTTTTTTCCAGACTAGCTGATCCTGAGATTAAGTGTCGACCATAGAACAACTTTTTTCAGAGGCTTCACTTTGACGCTTCCTGGACGTAGCTTGAAAAATTAAACAACAAAAAAAACAAATTTTGTTGAGCTTTCTAACTAGGACTAATACGTTGAAAATATAATGTAAGCTTTTTTTCTTACATCAAGAAACAGATTAGTAATTTTGCTTAAGAAAATGCAAAGGTTTCTTATTAATATTTTTTTGAAAAATGTAATCTTTCCTGATAGTATTTTTTATAAGAGAACAAAGCACTTTGATCTTTTTAATTATTCCTTGTAAACTTTTGGGTATAAATTTCATCTACTTTTTCATAAAATCTACATTATAAGAGTAAATTAGATTCTACAAGGTTTGAAATTGGAGTTACTAACACTGCGATCTTTATAACTAGTTAGTCAATATATCTATCCTAGACTAAAAAATTGTTATTGGTACAGTTTAGCTTTTCCAGCAGCAAAAAATAACCTAAGCCGGAGTAATTCATGTTTCTCGGAAAAAACAAAAAACCAACAAAACAAGTTAGAAAAAATAAACAAAGGTTAAGGACTTTACTAGATTGACATATCATGGATAACTTATAAATCCCAGCTTCTTGGTTATAAAATCTCCCTTTAAAAAATATAAAAGAAATAATACAAATTTATTTTCTATTTTACCGTGAATAAATTTTCATAATTTTCACATTAAAAATTTCTTTCAATATTTTAATACGCAATTTTAGTCATTCACTTGAATAAAATAATTTTGATTCTATTTTCAAGAGAATAAAAATGTTTCAATATATTTAAATACCTTTTAAATTAATTCTTATACCAAGAGAATAACAATTTTAGATAATTTGTCAATTTTCTTTATCTATACCTTCATATTTTTACATTATTATCATAATTCTTGAATAATATCCCTTGAGAATGGGAAGGATACTGGGACAAAAACGAAAGTCTTGACTTCATTAAAATTCAATTAAGTTACATTTGTTTTAGTATACATGCGACCAAATTCAGTTCATAGTGTGTTAAACACAACCAAAGCCCATGGGAAAATCTTTAATTAACCAAAAGCTGGGTAGTTTCATTTGATAAATTTTATTATTATTTTTTTTTCTTTATTTTTGGTTAAGTCAACGACTTTCTTCATTATATTTGGATAACTTAGTTTACTGAATAATAATAATATTGTCGAGTAGCCAAGATCTTAGTTATATTGTTGAAATTACTTTTTAATTCTTGAATAAAGCTAAACGCAAAAGTAATCAACATAAATAAGAATATTTGAAATATTTATAATTATCCTAAAAATTAAGTTAATTCGAGTCAATTAGGGTGATTTTTTTGAAGGTGAAAAAGTAGGTTTAAGTATTTAAAATATTCTAGAATAAAAAATTGCTGACTAATGAAATTTATTTGGCTTAAAATTTTACTAATTTACTTTTAGGGAAAGCAATCAAAGCTTTATCCACTTAAAAAGTAACAAAAAATTCAAACAATTTTCAATACTTTGCTATGACAATAATAAATCATAAATATATTTATGCATTTTTGATTTCGAATTGCTTTTGTTATGTAGAATTTTTATTTGGATGAAATTTTATAAAAATGAGTTCTGTATCCTTAAAGTTAAGGCTTAAATATATAGTTAAATTGGCTTTAGCATTTTATTAATACAATATTAGAAGGAAACCAGAAAAATTATTTAGCTAAAATGGCTACAGGAATTTTTTTCCCTTAAATAAATATATATTAATGATAATGATCCTAAAGATACGAAGTTTTTAATCAAAAAAAATACAGTGCAAAAAATTGAAAATAACTAATTTAAATAATATTTTTGATTGTATCATAAAAAATGGATCACTTTAAAATGTAGTTTTGTTTTTGTTTTTTAACTATAATAACTTCACATCTCAAGGATAGATATCAGAAGTAATGGTTTCCTATTTATTTTGCTTAGATGCAAAAGTAGAACCAAATTCAATCAGTGATTTAAAAAATATAGAAATAGATAAATTAAGAGTGTTTTGATTTTTGGACGATGTATAGCCGATGGCACTACTTGCAAGTGTATACAATGTCAGTAATATGATCGACACTAATATGGTCAAAACAATTTTTGTAAATGCAGAGGCTTAAAATGAAAGTTCTATTAAAATCTTAAGGGAGAATATTCACCACTAGGATTATTATTTACATATTTTCTAAGTTGCTTAAAATTCAATGTGTCAAAGTTTCGCATTTGAAAGTAGATAAATCATTTATGTTTCTTAATTAGTATCTACCTTAAAAATATTTTAGGTGAATTGCTTTTATTTAAAAATTCAAAATATCTAAATAATTTTACTAATTTTACACTAACTAAAAATGAAGGCAAATTATTTAAGTTTTCTTTTTTTTTAATTAAACATCATACAAAATTTTTTTACTGGAGATACAAAAGAATTTTTTCAATTCCATAAAACACAAAAACCAAAAAAATTGCAGTTTTACTAACCATCAACTCTCATAAATTTATAATCAGATGAATCCTGAAAGCTTAAATAAATAAAGTTATTTGGTGATAAAAATTGGAAATAAAAATTTTACATATTAATATTCCCTTCTATGATTCCCATTTCTAATATGAGGCCATATAAAACTTTACAACTTCTAGCGCATTCCTCAATAAATTCTAATTTTATCGTAAAAGAAAAAATCAAGTGTTAGAGAAATCACTATTTTTATAAAAATTTGTCCTACTTACCTTGACGTTATATAGTAGCCACAAATTTTTCTTAGAGTACCCTTGAGGAAATTTTTAAACTGAATATAGAAAATAGAATACCAAAATACCGTATAATATTTAAATGTGGTTTTTTGGTTAAAAAAGAAAACGAAAATATACATCAAAAAAAGGTAAAAAACAGAATCTGACTGAATGTGAAACTGGGAAAAGTACTAAATAAATCAAATACTTATGGTCCTTGTTTTAGGTTTGTCCCAGATATATGCTCTTATATGGTATTTATGATTACAATTTAAAATGAAAATTTTACAAATATTGATATCAAGTATTGAATTTATTAAAGCAACTATAGGAGGGTCATCTGCTTATAATTTACTTCTTTAAATATGGTGTAATTTTACGTTATTGCTCACTGCAGTTGCCACTAATTAAATAACAGCAAAATTGAAATTATGTATTTGATGTTTTTTGTATACTAAATATTGTTTTAACCAAGTCTTGAAAGTAATTAATTTCCTACAATTGCATGAAAGTGAGGTTTTATGTCCCTTCTTGTCTTGCAGAATTAAAATTATTAATTTCACGAATATTTTTAATCCTTTCTATTGTTATGTTGAACACTTTGAAATATTTTATGCTTGATTATCTAAAATTTTAACTTTTGAAATATATTTGAGTGATTAGAATGGTTTTCTATGTACCTAGCTCTTAAAAGTTGAGAAATTTCAACTAAATAATAATAACAGCAGGAGCTTTTAGTTTAAATAAAATCAGATATAAGAATAATTAAAAACAAAGTGAAATACCTGCCAATGTGTCAACATAATAAGAGCAGAACATATGAAGTTAAGATAAATAGTCCGAAAAAGAATTTGACCTCTTCTAAAATATGACACCGTCTGGTACACAAATGAAGCCAAATAAAACATATTTCTAAAGCTGAGATAAATATTTTTACACGTAAATATTCTGAAGCTTATACTTTTCCCAACATTAATCATCTAAGAACCGCAATTAATTGTCTTAATCAAATAGTTTAGGCCAAACTAAGATTTTGTCTTATTTCAAATCTTGGTTAGGCGAGTAAACGGCTTAACATTCTGATGTGATTTACTAAGGGTCACACATGGTTTTACAAAAATCTCTACTAAATCCATATAAAGTATATATACGCATAACAAAAATTGGTAAAAGGTACGTATAATCCATATTATATCCATGTAAGGAAGGTTTCTGCAAATTTTAAAGAAAAATGTATTCCTAATGAGGTAAAGCTCACCATCTTTTAGGAAGTATAAATAACTGTCGAATGATTAAATAAATTTATGGATCCGGTTTTTTTTGTATTCTGTAAATTTTTCTGCAGGAATGGAGTTTATGTCTTTATTCCAATATTGAACAATGAATCTTCTTTCCTATCAACTAACAACCAGAAAATTAAAAACTATAGGTCCCAGTTTCAGGCAATAGCTTTAGAACTGATTTTCCAGCCTAGACCTATCTGTTGGCAGAGATGAATAAAGGATCCAATGAGCAGTCTACACTTAGATAAAACAAAATATTTAAAATATGATTACGAATTTAAATTGCTCTTATCTATGCAGTCATGACTGACAGAAATAGTGTATTTGAATAGAGAAATTAAGTTTGTAAAGTCTTGTTTTTGACTCCACTACGGTAAGAAACTATCACGTTTTTATTCCACTATTATTAAGCTCTTTGAAGTAATCTGTTGTAATTTTATAAGTAGACTTTAGCTTAATGTAAAAACTAAACGACAAACAAAAATCATGTGCTGTGCTTTAAAATACATGCAACAAACAAATCTTAGGGAGAGTGTAGCTTCAAGTATATTTTCTTATAATTACATTTTTTTAAAGTTTTTGCTTAAATACTTTTCAGTAATCAGAAATCCCGGGTAGAGATCTAAAAATAAATTTTCAAAAGTTAGAAAATGAAATAAATGAATAATAATCTCCTCATTAAATTCACAACAAAACTAAATTTGATGTTGTCAAATTTTATCCAAACATTTTTAAAATCAATATATAATGAGATCAATATCTCGTCATGCAAAATCAACAACAAAAAATCTCTATACAAAGTTTTTATTCCAAAAAGTAGAACCCTTTACATATCTTGGTTTGATTGTAAAAATTTTCTCCCTAGTGATAACATAAGCAAATCCTGGCAATTTGAAATGCTTTTGTGAAACTTTTTCAATTTGCTAAGAGATTTTCCACAACACTACTCTGTTGTGTGAGATTTTACAAAGTATATGAATTTTTTTTCATACATAACCCTCCAAACTCAATTTTAATTGCTATAACTAAATGACATTTCTTTTTTTTGCTACGAAAAAAAATTTAAATTCACTTTTTACATTGAATATGCATGTAATCTGTTATTAACAAAGTAATTAACTGAAAATTATTTTATTAATTTAAAAAGTGAAAAAGTTTTTTATTTGAAATGATGTGATGTAAGAAATTTTGTGTTTCTTCTAAAAAATTTTTCTTTAAGGTGATTGCAAACCTTTATAGAACAAAAAATGAATTTCCATAGAAATGAATATTGAAAAGATTGAACACAATCTGTGGTATTGTTATATTTGGACTAGATTCTACTTTATACCACAAGATTTTCAGCCCTTGCTACTTTTGAAGTTATTTTGATTTTATCAATTTATTGATACAACAATGTTTATTCCTTATTTTTGTATTAGATCCTAACTAATTTGCTTTATTCTGCATTGAGGCTATTTATGTAAGTTTTGTTTTCCGTTTCTTTTCCTGGATTTCAAACTATATCTTAATACGTTCTATGTCCTTATTACTACAATTTCAAAGACTCCAATGAAAAAATGTCTAATGACTTTATAAAAAGAAAGAGAAGCATCGCGATGAACTTGTTACCTTAGTCAAGAGGTTGGAAGAACTTTGCAAATATTTATCTCGATGTTTTTTTAAAAAATTAATACATTTACTTCTTTTGTGAATGTGTGTATATGTGAATGGGAGAGTATGATTAGTTTAGTGGAAGAAAGCACATTTTAATTATTTCCTTTAGTAACACTAATTTATTTAATCAATAATTATACAATAACTAAAAACAAATATAAATATTTTAGCAGCAGAATCTCGTAAAAAACTAGTTTTTCAGTGTACGTTGTAACTTATCATTGAATAATCCAGAGCAATCGATTTTTTTGTTATTTTTTTAAAGCTCTCAGAATTTAAAAACACGATTTTCGTTAAAAAAAATTTTTTAATGTGCAATTAAAAAGATTTGAAAAGATGAAGAATGTTGAATCTGTTACCTGGTTTCTTATATTTCGCATTATTATTCTGTATTTTGAAAGAATTACTTAAATCTAGTCTTTAGATCTCTTAAAAATTTTTTATGAACTCTTTTTAGTGCTACATCTTGCTAAAATTAAATTATTACACAACCCAATATGCATATTTTTCAATTATTAAAAACAAAAACTTTGAATAAATAGGTTAGCAGTCAAATATAAATCCTCACTTTCAGTAGTTATACAGCATTCCTTCTTTTAAAAAATCACACATTTAACCAAGAAATTTCATTTTTTACAAAGAAAAATTTTCTGAATGTCTCTGTATTATATTGAATGTATATGTATATATACATAAATTAACTATTTTGCTTTTATTCTTCACATTAGGAAGAATGTATCCAGAAGAAGGAAGAGAAAAATCTAAAATTACCTCCTGGAAGACTTCAAAATATCACAAAAGTCATATAATTTTTCAAAATACTACTCTAAGCATACTATCTCTTCCCAGGACTTGCTCTTTTTTCACTTATTTCTTTCCACTAATTTTAGTCATTTTTGTATAAAAAACCATTAATATTCTCAAATATACATACATTAATTTTTTATTATTATTATGTGTATTTTTACTGTTCATGATAAATTCATAAATTTTTATTTGCTTTGTGCATTGCGAAACAGTTGAACGATTACTCGTTAAATAGTAAATTTTGAGCAAATTTTTCATAAAAATGTACATTTTACTGGGGATTACATAGGTAAAGCTGGCAGTGGCTTGTAGCAGAACCGCTTGAAACATGGTGCATAATCAAAGGCTAATTTAAAGCTCACAAAATATCAAGAAAAAAATTTTTTTGCTCCTTCCGTTTTCGCGCTACAGTGGATTTATGTCTTCGAACTGCGCGAAAAATTGAAAAATCGACATTTCTTGAAAACTAGTGAGCAGAATCCTCCAATACATCATATTTAACAAATAAATAGCTAATTCTAATTAAATGAGCAAAACAAAAATTAACGACTTTCCCCTTTTATCCAAAATCCGAGTATAAGCTGTAGTAAGAAGAAAAATCTTATGCCTTCGAATCCCGTTAAAAATACGTAATAAAATTTACTAAATTATTAAAAGCTCATTTAGGGCTTTTCCAATATATCAAGAAAAATTAAAATAAACTTTGCAATTTTGGCATAACCACTTCCAAGGTACTCAAAAGTAGGACCTTCGGAAATCCATAAAATTAATTAGCAGAATAATTTTAAATTTTGCGTGAAGCTTGAAAATAACTATTACTATCTAAATATGCAAACAAATAACAGCTCATACTATTCTACCAGAATCCTCGTTCATAGTATGACAAGGAAACCACTGCTATATCCTACAAAACCATAACAACAAAAAAATAAAATGACTAAATTATTTCAAAACAGCTAAGGACTCTTAAATAACGATAGAAAAAATTATTAAAAACTAGTGGTTTTCGCGCGGTGTCTGTCTGGCGCCAGTGAAAAACTATTTGGTGAGTCGAACATTTAGAAGGTATATATATTGTTTTAGTTTGTTTATTAGCATCGTCCACATAACATTCGGTAAGTAAAAATATCATTTAGTTTAATTTTTTAAATATTTTGTCTTAATTGTTAACCGAAATTTTTTTCAGTGAAATTCTGTATTTTGAGCTCGTAGATTTTTCTAGTTATTCATAGCATATATATTGTATATAACTTTCGGTAAGTAAAAATATCAATTGCTTTAATTAAGAATAATAATTTATTCTTCTTTTACTTTTTTCTAGCTGAAACAAATTACATTGGTGTTTGTCTCATGTAGTTTGCAGTCCTCTAAAAAGGAAAACAAAATTTCTATTTTTAAGTCTTATTTGTATAAAACTATTCTAAATAAAAAAAAAATAAAAGTTTTTTCATCATCAAAATATGTTTTTTCTTTTATCTGTTTTTGGATGCTTAACATAAAATTATAAAAGTTTATATAATTTTATTTTATTATATCAAAATTTCTTAATTTCAAGCGCGAAAAAGTGCTTAATTTCAAGCGCTGAAAAATGCCTAATTATGACTAGGTATGAACTACTTTTTGATTCTGTATTATTTTTGAACATTAAAGACTAATTCATTGCAAACAAAATAAGGTATAAATCATTAAAATTGGTCAAAAATTGCGGAAGGGCAATTCAACTACAACAGGTAAAATGGACCGGTTATCATCACGGTTATATGACTATTTCAAAAATAACTATGGCTAGTATGTATACCGATTAGCATTTAGTAATTTAGATCTTCTTGTCATATCAAGTAGTGAATAATGTGTGTAGTCAAAAGTATTTTATATACGGTTTGATTTTAACACTTAAAGCAATTGAAAAAGCAAAGGTGCTAAACTGAATAGTGATTATGAAATTGTTTGGTTGTTAAGGATTTGAAGGATTCCAAATTTGTTTGATAAATTTTTCAAAGGTGGAATGACCTCTGACGCAATTTCACTTTTTTGTTATTCCAATCTAAATTCAGGCTTTTCAGACAAAATATTATTTTTTAAATTAATAAAAACATAAATTTAGAAATTTAAACACAATATTCTCTGATAAAGAGCTCGTGGTGTTAAATAAATAAATTTATCAATATATAAATGTAAATTAGCTTCACAAGCTCAAAGAAAAATGTGTTTATTAATTGTTAATTAAAAAATATCTTCACTAAAATATTTAATGACAAGCGGCAATTAGTAATTTAGGCCACTTACAATACAAAATACCTTTTTTGTGGAGTCTTTTCAAGTGAAAAAATGAGATCTTATCGAATTTTAAACTCATGTTTGATCTCTTTCTTACTTTCAAATGAATTTCAGAAGAGCTGTATGGAATTGTATGAATATATGTCGTTATATTTCTTTTATTTATCAATTATTTAAGGAATTATTATCGATATTTAACAAAATTTAAAATAAGATAAAAAAATTCATGTGGTAAAAAGGTATATACATTTTGAATTTTCATTTGAAGTGAATCTGCGTTTCGCAAAAAAAGTAAAATTTTGCCTCAGAAAAGTTTTTAGTGAAAATATTTTTACAAGCGTGACTTTCAAAAATTCAGCTTTCTGGTTGTGCTAAGTAAGTAAAAAATACACTAATTTTTAATTATTTTTGTTATTTACTTTTAAATTTTAATAATATAAACACCATTCTTTAGTTTAGTGAAATCATATTCCATTTACAAGAGCAAAGCGTAATATTGTGGGTTATTTGCACAAAAATTTTTAATTAAAAATAATCGCATTGTTTTTTGTTAGAAAATAAAAATTTTTGCACTTTTTCTTATAAATTTGATACGCACCATATGCTCACTTGTTTCAAGCACTTCACAATCGAATATTTTTTTTACATTTCGGAAAGTATTCAATTCATAAAAGTATTGTCTACAAACTTAGCTTTTAGATTTAAAATTGAATTTCAAATTTGTATGAGCCTTTAAACTCAATACTTGACCATCTATTCGAAGTTTTGGAAATTGCAATTTTGTGTCATCCTTTGCCACGTAAGTATATTTTCAGACTTAGTACCTTGAGCATTAACAAAGTACATATAAGTTTAATATACTCGTATATGCTAGATTCGGTTGCTTTTTTAAATACTTGACGTAAATGAAATATTTTTCGGGTTTCTTTTTTCATTTTATAGAAAACTAATATCAACTCACTAACAGTTAGTTTTTGGATTAGTTGAAAGAAGCATAATATTTTATTCATTTTTTGTGGCTAAAGCAAGTGGCTGACCTACGCAAATACGCGATTAACAAAAAATTAAATTGATCATTCTTATGTAAATTTTTTTCTGTCGTGTGAGGCACAAATAATTAAGTCCATGTGCTTATCACAAAATTCAGGGTATTGAATAAAAGCAATCATATAACAAAATATTTTTTTGCTCAAAGTGATGAAGATATAAAAATTATTGCCAAAAATGCACTCAATTTCACCCAAGTCTTTTCTTTGAAGCTTGTCAGGTGTTTGAAGAAATATATGGCGAAAAAATGTTCAAAATTTTGAAAATTGAATTTATATGCTAAGAAAAGTTTATAAAAATTTTGAAAATGTATTTTTTATAAGCCTAAATTTAAAAAGTCCTGAATAAATTAGAAATGTAAAAATAAAAAATTATTGCAGAATCTACTGAAAACTTTTATATTTAATTTAAGTAAGTAAATCCCTTTTATTTAAATATTGCAGTCTGTGAGGATAGATACAGAAATATTTTTTAGAAATATATTTGCTTTTTTTTATAATGTTAACATAGTATTTTTTCCTCATTTATATCCTAAGATTAAAAGCTTATTAACCTCTGAACGATAACTGGCTCACAACTTTTAGAGCTTTCGGACAGTTTCACTCTTAAAAATATTTAATTTTTGCAATTTTCTCAAAAATCCTCCCTGATGCTGATGATCTGCTTTTTCTAAGTCTAGAATTTAATGTTCTTTTAACACATCCATGACTATTCTACAAAATTTGTGAAACTACACTTAGTATTAGTCTTATTGGTAGTCTAACTTGCGTTTGATTTTTAAAGATGGACTTAACGCTTTCACAAAAATGTTTTAAAAAAAATCAAAAGAAGGTATAGTGGTCAATATTTTCTATGCCAGAAGTCTAACGCAATTCTGATACACATATTTTTCCTGCATTAGCTTAATTTTAATTTTATTTTCTTTTACAGAATGTTTATTTTACAATTTTGTGATTTTCTGGGGAAAATATCCTTTCTACTTTTGTTTGTACAATGTTTTGGAAATCTCCATGGTACTTCAGATGAATTAATCCACAAGTTTGAAAAGGACGTGGATTCATTTAAAAAAGACGGTTGAATTTATCAATTTCTAAAACTTCAAACATTTTATTTTGATCTTCACTTTAGGTTATCCACATTCTTCTCTTTCGGAAGAAGACTTAACCAAAATTTTTATAACGAATCTTAAAACGCATAATGTACTTAACTGGACTGAATTCAAAAGGGAAGTTGAAACCTACGTCGCTCAGTCATTTCTTATAATCATGCCAGGGATTAAATCATTATCGACCCTACAAAGTACTGGAAATATTTGGGAAAATGAATATATAAAATTAAAACAAGATCCCTTTTATGAAAATCGTTATGTAAGTATTAACTGAATAAATTTTTAAGTCCAGGAATTGCAGATGTTTAGATACTTAATTACTTCAGACACTTTTAACAGCTTAATATAGCATTTAAGTTCACTGACTTAATGGCAGTCAATTTTTCTCCAACAAATTAATTTTTAATTATTGAATTTTTTTGTCAATTTTAGTACATCGATGCATCAAAACTTTACAATGACTCCATGTACAAGGCTCTGACAATATATAAAAATCTTGCAGAGCACCTTGGTGAGGCGTTACCAGATGATATGCAAGGTGGTGTTTATTTAATCGGTAAAGTCCAAGTAGAAGCTGTTTCATAATTTTGAATTAAAAAAATTTTATTTCACAGGAGAAGGAGTTTCAGCTCTCACGTTGGCTGCTTTAACAAACAAAATAACCGTACCGTTCATTTTTTTAGATGCTTTTAATCCGTTATTACTAGAATTTCATACAAACGATTATAATCATATTCAAACAATTGAGACTCGTTTCATATTCACTGATATGAAATTGGTAAGCACGACAGAATTGAATGTAATACAAGCAATGCACCTGATTTACTGGAGCGTTTGGTTAGTCGAGAGTACCTTGGATTGTATGAACACTTTATGCTCTTATCATAAAGCATCAGAAATGTACACAATGACATTAAATAAAGTATTTAAAGGTTATCAAATTTGCAGAGTTAATGACAATAAATGCTTATTACAACCTCTAAATACAACAAATGTATTTGAAGTTAAAAAACTACAATCTATTAAAAGTGATAGTAGTGCTCAAGATTTTTATGCTGACGAAGACAAAGATTCTGAAATTTTTTATAGAAATCGAACTGAATATATAAATCAATTTATAAACGAGGGTAACTTTGTGTACTCTGATAACTAAAATTTCCTTAAGTAACTTTTTTGAACTATTAAATATAGGTTTCCCAGCAAAAGAAGTCACTGACGATGATTTGGATAAAGTTTCAATTACTAATATTAGAACAAATAGAAAAATGAATTGGAAGGATTTCGAAGTTGAGCTTAAAAATAGCCGTCCAAATTTCACTACAATAATAGTACCAGGTATCAAAAAGATATCGACTTTACAAAGTAAAGGACATTTATGGGAAAACAAGTATATAGAATCACTCAGTAGCTTATCAGGATCGCAATACGTAAGTAAATTTCAAAATATTTGTTAATATGGTAGCACAGAAAAAAATTCAAGGTTAGATTTATCGCACCGCAGTAGTCCTTACGCCACCCTCTCGTTAAGATAAAAGAAGAAAAAAGAGCGTAACACATTTATACTTGTAACATGAAAAAAATTGTTATCGGCCTTACATACAACTCATCCACTGTAATGTAATCGACAAAAGGTAATCCTGAAAATATTTAACAATGGGATTTATTAGTGAGTCTAAGGAATGTTCTTTGCATAATCAACAATTTGAGGAAGCATTTAAGTCCTACGAAATTTTACTATAATAAATGTATCATTACATTGAAGAACTGAAGAAAACTAATTGTATGAGAAAGTCAGTTTTTTATATGATTCCAAAGCGAATTTTGAACCACATTTTATTCCTTATGAAGATAGATTTTTTGTGAACGATCTTCGTTTTCTTTGATTTTTCTCATTTAATCTGCCTTTTTGTTTGATTTTATTACAATGCGATTTGAGTTTAGATACTGCAATATTTGAATATATTTTTCATTAATTTAGTACATAGACACAGCCAATCTCTACAATGACTCTACATATCTTGCTCTAGAGATTTATAAGGGATTCGGAAAGAAGTTGAGTGATATTTTACCTGCAGAAATAGATGGATTTTATTTGATTGGTAATTAGAAAGTAATACTTTTATTTTAAGATCATCCAAAAATTATTTTGCAGGAGAAGGAGTGTCTGGTCTTACCTTAACTAACGTAGGAAATAATATAATGCTTAAGAACCCTAAAAGTAGAACAATTCTTACAGTTTTCAATCCTGTTTTATTAAACTTTCTTATAAGCGATTATAATTTCTCAAATATTTTTTTTACTGAATTTATAATTGGGGATAAAGCGCTGATAAGTGATAACGAATTGGAAACTCTGCAATCAATGGAACAACTCAAAGTATGGCTGTTTGAGAATCGCACAAATAATAATATTATAAATTATGCCCGAAAAACATCTAATTTGCTTATGATGTTCCTGAGAAATGAGCTGGAAAGCTATTATATTAATAGAATGAATGGTACTCAAGATATGGATTTTATGAGTGATAGGAGCTTTGTGTTTAACTTAGGTATTTCTCGGATTATAAATTTGGTTCCACAGAAGCCTATTTTTGTAAATTATTCTATCTATAATGAAAGCAATGCAGATATTTTTTTGAATAAATCAAAAAATGCTCTTAAAAGATTTTTACAAACAGGTGAACAAAAAATATTTATTATAGTTTTTAGTTTGAAAAATATTAAAACTTTATTTTTAGGTTTTCAACAAATAAATCTTGGGGAAGATCAGTTAACTAAGCTTAATATAGTAAATTTAGTAACAGAAAGTCAAATGCCTTGGATAGGCTTCAAGGAAAATCTTAAAAATTGTAGTCAAAAACGTGTTAAAATATTTATACCAGGCAATGAAATTGTTTCAACTCTACACCATGAGTTCAATGACTATATTAGACCTGTAATAGGAGAAGAAATGTGTACATATGTATGAAAAAATTATATTTTTTTTTCTTATTTAGTCAAATGACTCTGAAATGAAACTAAGAAGTTAATTTGCCTTTCATTCAGTAATGCTTCCATATAAAATTATCCGAATTTTTATAACAATGCAAAATATTTTGAGTTAGACGCTTTCTCATTGATTGATGAAATTATAATATCTTATTATTTTGTTGAAATTTAAAAAATTTAAAGTTTTGTAGAATTTCGCCATTTCAAATTAAATATTGGAAAAATATTCTGACATAAAATTTCTGTAAAATAAAACTCTAATATAACCTCTATATAAAAATCCAAGGAAACGAATGCAATTTCACCTTTTCAGGCACAATTTCGTTTACTACCCTCATAAGTTTTTTAAACTTTTATACTGTGATTACCGTATTAGTTCTAACACAAATAATTTGAAAAATTCATTGAAAAGTTTTTACCGCAATGAGATTCTAACTATGAACCTTTGGCTTGGTAAGATAAACGCTTAATATATAAGCAACCTCTTCTTTAGAAAATGTACATTATCTACACAAACTTTGGTTTTGGCTCACTTTATCAATTTAGCATAATGCACAAAAATATGTAAGGTGGGTTTCATTTACTGCCAAGAAAAAGTGCATTATGTGCCCTAAAAAAATTCTCACTCCAAGATTTTGCAAAATGCAAAGAAAGAAAACCGAGAATTAGAAACATTCTACAACAAATACAAAAATTCATTAATTATTAAAAAACTTACCGAAATAATTAATTATTTTTCTAAATATTTTCAGTACATCAACACAAAAGATTTATATAATAATTCCATGTATGATTCTCTAACCATTTATGAGAGCTTTGGAGGGGCTTTGTTTGATGTTTTACCAGAAAATATCGCAAGTGTACATCTGATTGGTAATTATCTTTAAATTCTAATATTAAAAAAAAATTCAAAAAACTTCGCTTTAGGAGAAGGGGTTTCTGCACTTTCTTTAGCAGTTACAGCCCGGAAATTAAAGACTAGAACTAGTTTAAGTGAGAGTCACTTTACAGTTTTCAATCCAATACTATTAAATTTTGCTATGGATTTATATAATAGTCTTGATCATGTTTCTATTAAGTTTATAATTGGTGATATGAAATCTTTAAGCAACGAAGAACTTGATTATTTAAAAACGCAAAAATTGCTAAATGAAGTTTGGCTCTTCTATAATACATTTGATTGCAAGGATGTTTTATGCTCCCGGAAGGAAACTTCGAAAATGTTTGTCATGATGAAACTAGGAAAATTAGAAAACTATGAGATATGTAATAAGTTAAACCAAGAATGTTCAACTCTTCCTTTATTTGATGTGCGTGATGATGGTATATTCCGTTTCCAACAAATCAAATCTGGGAGCTAAATTATAAATTTCACCCGTAAATAAAAATTTTTATTTATATGAATATAAATAAATGTACTTAGTCATTTAAAATATAGTTTCAAAATTTAAGTAATGTCAAGTATAAAAGTGACACTATTAGACTAAATAGCAGATTTTCGATATCAAAAATAGTTTTCACTGATTCAAGTTTCAAGAATATTAAATGCTTACATAAAACCCTAGTAATTTTCCTTTTTTTATGGAGACATATTGTTTACATCCCCAAAATTTTAATTTGCATTTTACAAATATTTGAATATAATGTGATTTCATTCCTTTTTGGTGTCTACATTGGTATTATTATAGGTGTCTTTGAGGCGTATTTATATTAAGTATAATATTGACTGTTATAAGTGCTTGACATTTTTATTTAAAAAATATTATTTGACTTGATTTGGTTACTCTGCCTGAGTGTAAACTTAGCGAAATTTTTTAATTTTAATTAAATTTTTTATGCAACAGAAAAGTAAAGTCATTGATATAATTAAATAAAACTAAAGATAGTTCCGTATTGTACAAAATTTTAATTTTTGATAAATAAAATAAATAAAGTAAAGTAAATAACGGCTACGGTTCGTTACTCACGCAAGGCGTCACTAGAAATTAAAGTCAGCTATTTTCAGGCTACAATTTAAATAATTTTGTCACCCTGTTACTAGTGCAGAGTAGAGAAAGATACATCAAAAGTGAGTTTTTTAAATTCCTCAATGTAAATGAATGAAAATTGCTTTTATAATCACCCTGCTTTTTGTTCTGTGGATATTTGCCATCACTTTTTAAATTACTTGCTGATGAACTACTGGTTTATATTTTGGTAATTTACTATAAAAATAAATTATAAAAATTTATTCCTTAATTTTCTAAAAAAATCAACCCATTCTAGTCACTAATCCAGTGTACCATACTACTTAAGACAAGTCGGTTAGAGTTATTTAAACAACTCTATCATTTTTACTTCACTACTATGCAGCTCATTTATTATTGATTTCCGTAGCAATTTGTGTCAGAAGTGGAATTATGAATAATATCCAGGAGTTAGCTTTGGCTAAATTTAAAATAGTATTGCACAGTCGCAGAGCGTTAATAGTTTAAATAAAAGGGTAGAAGCGAGGTCGTTAGTTGATTTAAAGTGAGAAAGTAAACACGAGTAAAACTTGTGTTCAATTAACAAAGTTATTGAAACTCTTTAAGGAGAAGTAAAACATATACAATGCATAAAATAAAATTAAACTATTTAGCAGAAACGTGGAGAAAGGTAATAGAAGAGCAAAAGGAGAAAGTGGAAAATTTGGTAAAGAAGGCGACAGATCGCCAAAAGCAGGTATTACTACAATATAAAGGATTTCAACAATATCTTGAAGGTAATGATGAAAAAATTAGAAAAAAAAATCAGAAATAAGTTCAAAAACAATCAAAAAGTGAGATTTCAGAAGAAAGCTCTGCAGTTGAATTCATTGATAATAGTGTTAGAAGTTTAATTTTTGCAGGTGATCAATGACCATTTAAAAGGGCTAGTCATGAAGTGCACTCATGTTTTGCAAACGTTAACCCATCCCCATTTCTAGTCATGGATTAAGTAAAATATTCTGAAAGAATGCTCTACTACTTTTGGATGAGATTAAAACTAAAAAACAGACTGCTTTGATAACAGTGCATATTAATCAGAAAAATTGTTTCACAAAACTCAACCAACTTCTACTTCTAATGATGAAATATTTTGCCATAAGCTATTCACATTTTTTTATAAATACTAAGAGTAAAGGATAAATATGACTAAAAAGATAAATTAAGAGAAAACATCCATATAAAAAGTTTTAAAGATGAATACTTATTTATGAACATTTCACAAAATTTGTAGGAAAAGATTTCAAAATTGCGGTATGGCAAATTTAATTAAATATTATTCTAGTATTCAGAGAAATCTTAACAAGTTAAGGGAATCTTAATCTAAAACCTAGTTTAGCAAAAACTGTTTTCTTGGTTCCAAATCGTAACATCAAGTAGTAGACTTCCAGTATCGTCTCCACCTGTAGAGCATCAATTTAATAGAGCCTTTGATTAAAATATTTTATTACTTAAAATGTTAAAGTTATGGTTTTTATTCAGATTAACAAATAAAAGAAAACCCGCCTT
The DNA here is from genome assembly GCA_947359355.1 of Acrocera orbiculus. Lineage (NCBI taxonomy): Eukaryota > Metazoa > Arthropoda > Insecta > Diptera > Acroceridae > Acrocera > Acrocera orbiculus. The sequence goes on from OX375757.1 coordinate 17,034,878, forward strand.
AATACCTTTTTTGAAAATTTACACAATTCCATGAATTAACTTAATCCATATTATGTGACCTTCAAAATGAGACGTGCTTAAAAAGCTGATCATTTTCTCATTTCAAATTTTTTTAACAAATAGCTCTGGCAAAGTGTGCCAGAGCACACTGGAAGTATATTTTTTATCTTGCTGGTAAAAAATTTTGTTCATTCAAGTAATTAAAGAAGTTTTTCAAAAATTCAAATGAGTTTTTCTAATTATTTATTAGAAACATTAATAAAATCTACTTAAGACTGAAACTTAAGTCTTGATTTGACTCTGTTTAAAGCTGAGTGTACAGTTTTAGAAATTACATAGCTTCATTCGTTTTCGAACAATATTTCATTAGCATGGAGAAGTAAGAAGTATGGTGAATAATTTATTCTACCTAAAACAGATATTAGAATAGCTTCTGCTGGAAAATCTTTTAATTTTATGTTTGTGTATAGTAAATTCATATCATCAAAGCAACATATGTAGTTTTAGTACTTTACAGTTCAGTTTTTCTAAAGCCATATTTTTCTATTCCAAATTTAAAGTTAATTCTTGGAAATGCCAAATTTAGAAGTAAAGGAGTAATAGCGAATTACTATTAGCTAAACTAACAGAAAATTTTTACAAAGGCCCCCTCAGCTTACTCTTAAGTCAAATGAAGGTCGAAAAATATATTTTTCATGAAAAACAGATAAGTTTATTTGATCTAAAATACAATATTATACATTAAACCATAAAAATAACTTTTTCGTTAATTGTTTACAATATTTATTTAAGTGAAAAACTTAGCTCTTATTGTTAGACACTTTATTTGATTTTCATTCTTTTCAATTTTTTGTATATTGTTTGTTTTCATTTGAATTTAAAAAGAACTTTTATATAACAAAGTTTCTAACTATATGAATGTAGTGGAGATACTATATTTTTAATTTATTTCAAAGCGTCATATGTTTCTTTTTATCATTTCATAAATTTGATATTGTTTGAATTTAATGAAAAATAATTAAGTGTGTTAATATCAGAAAAGACACATACACTTTGAATTTGGAAGAAGTAACTAGTTTTCGTTTAGAGCGATCCCATACGCTTCATTTTCTATCAGTTGAAAAAGTAATATTCTGCCTTTTAGAAAAGTATTCAGTGAAAATATTTTAACAAAAGTGACTTTCAAAAATTAAACTTTCTGGTTGTGCTAGGTAAATATATAAAACCATTAAAACTTTTAATTACTTAAAATTACCAATAATGACACGTAATAAGAATAGTAATAAGAATATTATTTACAAGGTCAGGTTTAAAATGCATTTGACTCAAAAATGTCATAAAGCAATCGGCATAAGTAATGTTATTTTAATTTCAAAGAAATAATTTAAGATATTATTTTGGTTATTGACACTTAAGAAATTCTGGTGATATTCCGTTTTTAAGTACATAATGTTCTGGTAAAAGATCATTTGGTGATTGAGCATTTTTAGCACTATATGTTTAGATATTCAATTACATTAAAGAAATTGATAAGTAAGATTAAAACAGAATGAAGTATTCGTTATTACCTTCCTGGGATATGAATTCGCTGACGAAACTTCATAGTATTGCCTTGATAATAATCCTTTTTCTAAAGATTCTTGCATTATTGGATAGGTTGAAAGAACACTCTTAAGGAAGTGACTACTTTTAAGAAACTAAAATATATTCGAGGGTTAAAACTTAAAATAAGTCCGCTCTACATCATAACATAGAAATCAAAAAATAGCAGCCTGGGAAATATTACTGGAAGATTAGCCATTCTATAATTAGATACAGAATAGTGTTGCAGGACATTATGTTTCGATTGTGAGCATAAGAGTAAGTTACATTTATTGAAATTCACTCCCGTGAGTTGAGATTCTATAATTAGCTCATGAATGGATTTCAATTGCTGTTATCAATGATACGTATAAAAAGTCTTTGGAGAATATTCCACTAAAAAAAGCAAACCTAAATTAAGAAAAACTTGTCAACCAGATTTTGATACACCCATTCAATATGATTGAATCGGCAGCTGAAGCTGCTACTGTAGCAGCTACAAACGCCGCTACTGTAGCGGCTACAGACGCTTTGGTCTGCGCTAGGCTTAACAAGTCTTTAAACCCAGCTTTGTTTTCAAGTTTATGAACATTTCAGGAAAATATTTTCTCACACATTGAATGACTTGCATACATAATGCCTCGAAAAATCAAGAAATTAAAATTAACAGAGTAGTAAGTAACAATTGAGTAAACGTTTTATAATAAAACAAGAGCCAGTAGGTAATGGAGTTTGGATGAAGGCAGAGCCCTGATCGTCTGGGCTCTGACCTTACGGGGGTTAGGTACGGGCGGTAGTCAGTTTTTGTTTTTTCTTTTAATGAAATTGAGAAAAAAGAATGTGATCGTGTCTTAAGGTAAACAAACAATTTAAAGTTAATTGTTGTTTTTGAACTAAATAAACCAGACACCATTGAGAAAAAGAAAAAATATATAATTTGTAAATTAAAATTAGTGTATTCATAAGGTTAGCATAAAATTTAAAATCATTGCATTAGCGTTAAGATTAGTATGATCTCAACTTCTATATAAAAAGGGAAAAACAAATAATACATTTTGTCTAACAAAATAAAGTGTTATTACGCCTATAAATAGTTTATTTTATATTTTGTACATGAGCAACAACAGAAATTTGGATTATGTTTGTATCTTCCCAATTAAATCTAATTAAACGAATCAAAAGGAATATTCTTCTTCTAGCAACAATCTATAAAGTAGGGCTTTAATATATCTTGAATTTTTGCATCCTGACTCTGGCAAATAAATTAATTGGCTGTTATTCAGGATAATAAGGAATAGGATTTTTTTTGTATATACGAATTAAAACTATATAAACATATTTTAAAGTAAAAATTAAGTTTGTTTATTTTCCGAGTATTATACACATGTTTTCTATTCTTTTTTTAATTTATTCTAATTTGATTTTTTTAAACTTTCCCAAAAACTTTTCCATTTTTTAATCCTTAGTTTCTTTTTGAAATTTAAATAAGGTTAGTTTTGATTTAGATATGATTATCTTTTTTTTAATTAAGGGAAAAACATTTGTTTACTTGGTAAGATTAAGCTTATTTTTGGTACAAATTTTAATTTGTTATGTAAAATCCTAATAAACAAAATTCATTAGTTTTTTTTGCCTTTTTTGAATTTTTTTTTTATAAAGTATTTTATAATTTATTTAAAATTAGTTCTTTTGGTTTTTTTTTTTGGTGACTTATCTCCTTTGTCTCGAGTTCTTTTCTTGTCCCTGTTTCTGGCTCCTGCAGCCCTCTTTTTTTCGAGTCGAGTGCTCTTCTTACTTTTATTAAAATTTCAGCAGTGACAATGCAATCAAGTTGTTGTCTTCGGCAAGAACCAACCCTTTAATTCTACCGCTATAGCCACGCATTGCGTGCTTGTTACGTTTGCCTATCTATATAATCGACACATAATCGATCATGACTATGTTTGTTCCTCAAGAGTATGGACACCAGAGAGAAACATAGGGTTACACAACCTTGCTATATAAGGAATAAAAAGACAAGGAAAGAAAATTATCAATATCTAAAATGCAACTTTTAAGCGGCATATATTTACTGCACTAGCTTAATTTTTATTTTATTTTGTTTCACAGAATGTTTATTTTACGAGTATTCGATTTTGTGAGGAAAATATCCTTTCTCCTTTTGTTCATTAAGTGCTTTGGATATCTGCATGGTACTTCAGACGAATTAATCCGCAAGTTTAGACTGGACGTGAATTCATTTAAAAACGACGGTTAATTTTGTCAATTTCTAAAACTTTAGTTTCTAACATTTTATTTTGATCTTCACTTTAGATTATCCACATTTTTCTCTTTCGGAAGAAGACTTAACCAAAATTTTTATAACGAATCTTAAAACGCATAATGTACTTAACTGGACTGAATTCAAAAGGGAAGTTGAAAACTACGTCGCTCAGTCATTTCTTATAATCATGCCAGGGATTAAATCATTATCGACTCTACAAAGTACTGGAAATATTTGGGAAAATGAATATATTAAATTAAAACAAGATCCTTTGTACGAAAATCATTATGTAAGTATTAACTAAATAAATTTTTAGGCCCATGAATTGCAGATATTTATAAAAGATGGTAAAATATTGAAAAAGCGAAATATGTCACCTTTAAGGAAAGATTTTTTATGATTTGACTTAATTTCTATTAAGACCTCAACATTTTCGTTATTCCCTTTTCATTTTTTTGTTAAAGAAAGGTTTTGTTTTTTGAAGTTTTTTGCAGTTATTTTTGCTTTAATCAAGGTATGATATTGTATTGTAAAAATAGTCAAGATTTATACCTTACATGGAAGTATTGCTTTTTCCAAGGTTTTATATGAAAACAATTAAAAATCTTAACCTTTTCCTAAAAACTGTGCAGTTTTAGAAATATTTTAGTAAAGCATTAATTAATTAGGGTCAAGTGTATTAAGATTTTCTTGAGAAACTTTTATTTAGGCAGCTAATTTTATTAGTTTAAAACTTTGAAATGGTCTTTAGGTACATAAAGGTAGATAAATTCATAGTGAGCCGAAAAAGTAAAATAATCACTACGCTTAGTTTAAATAAAATTGTTTAGTTTTGGTAGCTCCGTTCAGTGTGTTTCAAGCCAATATCTACAAACTAAGGCTCTGTGGACTAAGATTTGTAATTTTTCCAAAAGATTTATGCAAAATTACACTAAAATTGGAATTTACAATGTTTTGTCTCTTATTAAGATTTTAGATACTTAATTACTTCAGGCCCTTTTAACAGCTTAATTAAGTATTTAAGTTCACTCACTTACTGACAGTCAATTTTTCCCCAAAAAATTGGTTCTTTTTTATTGAATTTATTTGTCAATTTTAGTATATCGATGCATCAAATCTTTACAATGACTCCATGTACAAGGCTCTGACAATATATAAAAATCTTGCAGAGCACCTTGGTGAGGCATTACCAGATAATACCACAAAGGTTTATTTAGTTGGTAAAAACCAAGTAGAAGCTTTTTGATAATTTTGAATTAAAAAAAATTATTTAACAGGGGAAGGAGCTTCTGCTTTAACTCTGGCTGCATTAGCAAACAAGTTAAGAATAAAGGAGCATATATCGACTGTTGCATTAGAAGCTTTTAATCCGTTATTACTAGGATTTCATACCAACGATTATAATCATATGATACCATTCGTTACTAATTTCATATTTACTGATATCCCATTACTAAGCGAGACAGAATTGAATATAATACAAGTAACGAACCTGATAGCGAGGGTTTGGTTATTCGAGAGTACTTTGGATTGTACGGACACTTTATGCTCTTATCGTAAAGCATCTGTAATATACACAATGGCATTTAACAAAACATTAAATGATTATAAAGTTTGCCAGGCTAATAGCAATGTATGCTTTTCATTAGCTCCAAGCCCAAAAAATATATATGATATTAAATTCTCACAAGCTATCCAAAGGAATAGTAGTGCTATAGATTTTCATGCTGACGAAGACAAATATTCTGAAATTTTTTATAGAAATCGAACTGAATATATAAATCAATTTATAAACGAGGGTAACTTTGTGTACTCTGATAACTAAAATTTCCTTAAGTAATTTTTTTCAACTATTAAATATAGGTTTCCCAGCAAAAGAAGTCACTGATGATGATTTGGATAAAGTTTTAATTATAAACATTAGAACAAATAGAAAAATGAATTGGAAGGATTTCGAAGTTGAGCTTAAAAATAGCCGTCCAAATTTCACTACAATAATAGTACCAGGTATCAAAAAGATATCGACTTTACAAAGCAAAGGACATTTATGGGAAAACAAGTATATAGAATCACTCAGTAGCTTATCAGGATCGCAATACGTAAGTAAATTTCAAAATATTTGTTAATATGGTAGCACAGAAAAGAATTCAAAGTTATATTTATCGCACCGCAGTAGTCCTTATGCCACCCTCTCGTTAAGATAAAAGAAGAAAAAAGAGCGTAACACATTTATACTTATAACATGCAAAAAATTGTTATCTGCCTTACATACAACTCATCCACTGTAGCCTAAGCGACAAATGGTAATCCTGAAAGTGTTTATATAACAATGGGATTTATTGGTGAGTTTGAAGAATGCTCTTTGCATAATCAACAATTTGAGGAAGCATTTAAGTCCTACGAAATTTTACTATAATAAATGTATCATTACATTGAAGAACTGAAGAAAATTAATTGTATGAGAAATTCAGTTTTTTATATGATTCCAAAGCGAATTTTGAACCACATTTTATTCCTTATGAAGATAGATTTTTTGTGAATTGGTAGCAACGATCTTCGTTTTCTTTGATTTTTCTCATTTAATCTGCCTTTTTGTTTGATTTTATTACAATGCGATTTGAGTTTAGATACTGCAATATTTGAATATATTTTTCATTAATTTAGTACATAGACACAGCCAATCTCTACAATGACTCTACATATGTTGCTCTAGAGATTTATAAGGGATTTGGAAAAAAGTTAAGTGATATTTTACCTGCAGATGTGGGTGGATTTTATTTGATTGGTAATTAGAAAATATAATTTTTATTCCTATGATCATTCGAAAATTCTTTGCAGGCGAAGGAGTTTCCGGTCTTACCTTAGCTAACGTAAGAAATATTTTGACACTAAAAAAGTATAAAAGTCAAGTCATGCTCAAAGTTTTCAATCCTGTATTATTGGATTTTCTTACAAGCGATTATAATTTCTCAAATATTTTTTTTACTGAATTTATAATCGGAGATGAAGCACTGATAACTTACAATGAATTGGAAATCCTGAAAACAATGGAACAACTCAAAGTATGGCTGTTTGAGAATCGCACAGATAATAATATTATAAATTATGCCCGAAAAACATCTAATTTGTTAATGATGCTACGCGAAGATGAGACTGAAAATTATGAAAAATGTAAATTGATTGGCTGTGAATGTGTAAATAGTGATTTTTATAGCTTAGGTGTTTTTCGGTATTCAAATTTAGTTCTTAGAAAGCCTATTATAGTAAATTATTCCATTTATAATGAAAGAAATGCAGATATTTTTGCGAATAAATCAAAAAATGCTCTTAAAAGATTTTTACAAACAGGTGAACAAAAAATATTTATTATAGTTTTTAGTTTGAAAAGTATTAAAACATTATTTTTAGGTTTTCGACAAATAAATCTTACGGAAGATGAGTTAACTAAGCTTAATATAACAAATTTAGGAACAAGAAGTCAAACACCTTGGATAAGCTTCAAGGAGAATCTTAAAAATTGTGGTCAACAAGATTTTACAATATTTATAACAGGCAATGAAATTGATTCAACTCTAGGAGGGGAGTTCAATGACTATGTTAGCGCTTTATTAAATGATAGAAGCTGTCAATATGTATGAAAAAATTATATTTTTTTTCCTATTCAGTTAAATGACTCCGAAGTGAAACCAAGAAAGTAATTTGTCTTTCATTCGGTAACACTACTATATGTCATATGTCATACATGACTATTTGATGACAATGCAAAATATTTTGAGCTAGATGTTTTCTCATTTATTGATACAGTTAAAACTGGAAAAATATTTTATTTTGACATAGGATTTCTGTAAAATGTACGTACCTCTATATAAAGATTCAAGGAAACCAATGCAATTTCACCTTTTTCAAGAACAATTTCGTTTACTACCCTGGAAAGTTTTTTTTAACTTTTATACTGTGATTACCCTAGGTATAAGTTCTAATACATTAAAGTTTTTTTTTATTAAACTATTTCAAATAATTTGAATAATTTATTGAAAAGTTTTTATCCCCATGAAATTCTAACTATGAAACTTTTGACTTTTGACTTAATAATTTTTAAAAAAGTTATCAAAATATTTAATTATTTTTCTAAATATTTTCAGTACATCAACACAAAAGATTTATATAATAATTCGATGTATTATTCTCTAACCATTTATGAGAGCTTTGGGAAAGCTTTATTTGATGTTTTACCAGAAAATATCGCGAGTGTACATCTGATTGGTAATTATTTTTAAATCCCAATATTAAAAACAAAATCAAAAACTTCGTTTTAGGAGAAGGAGTTTCTGCACTTTCTTTAGCAGTTACGGCCCGAGAATTACAGGCTATAAATTTATTTATAGATTTTACAATTTTCAATCCAATACTATTAAATTTTGCTGTGGATTTATATAATAATCTTGATAATTTCTTTATTCTGTTTATAATTGTTGATATGAAATCGTTAAGCAACGAAGAACTTGATAATTTAAGAACACAAAAATCACTAAATCACGTTTTTCTTTTCAATTATACATTCGATTGCGGAAATGTTTTATGCTCACGTTAGGAAGCTTCTAAAATTGTTGCGATGGTTTTACGAAGCCAATTAAAAGTCTCTCACATATCCAATTGGTTAAAAGAAAAATGTCCAGGTCTTCCTCTGTTTCATTTGAACGATTTCGGTATATTCCGCTTCCGAAAAATAGAGAACGAATGCAAAGCAGAGAATTGAAATTAAATTTGTTTTAACGCCTTCACTCGTAAATAAAAGTGTATATGTATAAATATAAATAAATATGTTTTGTCCTTAAGAATATCATTTCAATATAATAATAATATTATTTGTTAGTTTAATAAATTATTAAAAACTTAAAAGCGCACTTCTTTAATTTATCAAGGAAAACTTTACGATAAGCCGATGTGCTATCAGGGGAGACGGCATTTTCCATGTTGCCCTAGTATATAAATCCACAAGTAAAAAAGTGAGACTACTACATATATTATATACAGAAAATTTTTGATATCAAAGACTGTGAGTATTAATAATTCTTCAATATTTTTTAATCTTCTTTTGTATTAAGTTTAACCTGAAATTCTAATTTTCTACTTGAATAAACAATTGATATCAGTCTTTTCATGTAAAAATTTGATGTTTTTAGAAACATTTTTTTTCTATCTGGTATCTAATACTTAGCAATATAGTAAATTCCAGAGCTTAATCGTTCTTTTGTTACTTTTATCACGTAACATCAATATGCTTTCTAACAATGTTTTTTTGTCCGGAGAATAAAAGATTTACGACATTTTTTTACTCAAATTTTATTTGGTATTCCTTTACATAAAGACCATTATAACCTAAATTTTCATTTTCACTCTGATACCTTGGAACTACTGCCCCATATATATATCATATTATCACATTTTATTGCTTTTTTAGTTTAACTATCAGCTAAGCATAGGTCAAATGGTAATAATATTATCTATTAGTGTAAATCTTTTATTTAATTCTTGCCATTATTACAAAGAACTTTTTCAAAAAACACTAATACCATAAGCAATCGAAAGCATTCAAAATCCATGGTTTGGATTTTCTAATATGAATTTCATGTAAATTATTTTATTTCAATAATAAAACAGATGTCATTCCAACTGAGTATTGTAGCATCACAAGCCTGATATGAGTGCTTGTAATTGTTCTCAAATTTCCAAACTTGACTTTTAGATATCTAACACAAGCTCACAATAAAAAAAGGAAAATTTTAATAACAGTTGGATTCATTTTGAGCTCTTTGTGTTGTTATGTTTTACTTAAGGATTTCAGTTAAGTAGATAATTTTTCTTTGTATTCCAATTCGATATGCAAAATTTAAAATAGGATTATTTTACATAATCAAGCTTCTAACTAAAAGCTATCTTATTTTATTCAAGATTATTAGTCCAAATAGCAGACCCCAAATTTATGAACCATTTATTTTTTTAGGCAAAAGAGTTAACGTTATACATAAATAAATTGAAGTAAGCACTCGGTAACTTTTTAAAGACTCCTTTTGGAACTATTCTATTGAGGATTACAAAATGCCAATTAAAAAGCTTTCAACTTCTTCACTTCACTGGAAAGCATAAAATTACCCTTATACATAATGTTCGGTTTTTTTAATTGTGGATAGTTACTTGTTAAATGCAAAATTTGATACACAATCTTCCAGTTTCAAGGTTTTCGGATTCTTAGGAGCAGAATTCCAATACAAAACCCAATATTTGAACTAAATTTTTTTTTGTCAATTGTTGATTTGAAATTTTTCAATCAATTAACTGTGGACATAGAAACTTCGAATATATTTATTAATTGCAGTAATTTTTATTTTATAAACTATTTGTAGTTGTGAATTTCATCTTCATATCTGGAGTTAGTCCTTAATATTGTCACTCAAAAAGTATTAATGCTAGAACTATTTTTGTAACATTGCCATCACCTTATAATTGTAAAATAAAATGTCCTAATGCTATCAGCCTGGATATAATTTTGCAGACCACCTTCTATAAATAAATAGAAAACAGAATTTTTCTAAAAAACAATAATGGCTGTTGTTTTTACAATATAATTTTCTTTGAATCCTTATATAGTTTATTACTATCAACATGATATTTGCCATTCAGTATTGGGTAATAAGTAGTGATGAAAAATAAAATTCTCCACCTTTTAACATTGCCAAATCAAAAACCCAAAAAGACCACGTTCATGTTTCTAGTATAATTAAACCAGTTCATAACTACCTAGAACAAAAAAACTAAATTCAAATAATTTTGTTTTTTGTCGGCTAAACTAAAATGTAAGTTATTACCATGCTAAGAACTATATATGACGTCAAACAATCAGCATATCCCTAGTATTATTATTCAGTAGGAATCTACCTAGAAACACAAAATAAAAATAACACAATTTTGTTTACAAGGAAATTAATTGAATAAGCCCAAAATAATATTTCAAATAAAAATAAATACCTTCAATGAATGTTAAAAATAATTCCTTTTTGATTTAATAACAGGACTATAATTTATTTATTACAGAAATAACAAAAATGATAAAAAACCAACAACCAAAAATAAATTTTAACTAATCTATTCTCATTTACAATAAATTTCTTTATTTCAATATTAATAATTATTATATAAGTTGTTGAAAATAGTTTCCTTTTAGACATATTACAACAAATTATGATCTCATTATTATACTAAGAATTATCTTCTTTTATTTCTTTTGAAAGATATTCAAAAAATGTAGCAATTCATAATAAACAGTAAAATAATTGTCAAACTTCACCCAAAAATGTCAAATAAATTTATCATAAAAGGTAATAACTGTCAAAATATGTCCTGGACCCATATTCTATTCCAGGCGTTAAAATATTTTCATATAGCCACCTGATATAGGAAACGGAAATGAAAGAGATACGTGACAAAATTGTTTTTTAATATGAAAAAAAAAAAAAAGATATTTGTATTTTGGATATAAGCATTGTTAATACTTTTCTTGTATTTAAATTTAACATTAGTGTCATTGAGACTATTAGTTATCGGATATATAACTTAATTATTTATGATTAAAAATAAAAGGGTTATTTATTGTTTAATGTTTACAAATGATATTTATTCTATGTACAAATTTATGGATTTATTTGACCTCAAGTTAGATGGGCAAATTTTGGAGAAGTGCGAAAGCTTAATTAGTTTATGTTGTGGTTAAGAACTGTCTAAAGGCATTACGGACGCTATAAAATATGAAAAATAAAGAAGTATTTTTAACTATAATGTAACCTTAGTAATTAATTTTTTTAAATAAATTTAAACTTCAATTTATTATAAATTCAAGGAATTAATTCTTTCAGGTATGATTGCATTTAAAAGTACATTTTATGCCGGAAACACACATTTCCTCTTTAAGAACCTTAAGTTAATGTGCGTTTGATAATTTCGTATGGAAGGATAGTTCATAAAAGACTAATGAACATTGACCAAATGTGGTATGTGTGTCTTTGACATTAGCTATTGATCTCAGTCTTACTAATTACTAAAATAATAGGTATCTGCACATAATATCTGAAGTATAGGAGTGGAACTCATGATTTCTTGAAAAAATAGCTTTGGTTTTTACTTAAAAATTAAACATAAAACTGATATAAATCTCAGTAGAGTTAAGGTCAAATAAGCTTCGAGTAAAGTTTACCTGCTTGAGAGATTGGCAATTAGTATAGTCAATTTATTAATATATTACTATGATGCACTATGAAGTATATTGCCTTTAATGTAATTAAGCCCCTATTGAACAAAAAATACATATAATTAATCTCCTACTAATGAGGAAATCATTTTGACAATTTTCTTTATTCTTCTCGATAGTGTCCATCAATTTTTTTCAATATTCTGTATGATATTTTTGTTTTAAATATTTATATGATCCTTTTTTTCTCTTAATATTTAAAGGCAGATTTTGTAAATCATTTTCAAAAATCTGCTATAGATTTCTAACCCAAACACAAAACATTTTAAAATGCTTTTAAAGCTTGGGCGGCTTCTAAATTACACCATTAAATTATATTCAATAAATCTATCTACTATTCGGATTTTTCTACCTTACTTACTTTTAGAAGAAAACTTATAAGATCTTTTTGAGAAAAAAACATGTATTACAATTGTTGTAAAATATATAACGCAAAAACAAAATCAAAGATTTACCTGACTAATAAAGCGAAAAACTGTAAAATAAATTTAATAAAAAATTTTATAAAAAATCAAGCTAAAGATTCTAAAAGAATTTTTGTCTATGTGAAATTCAAAATATTAAGAGAAGTCTTAAAACAAGTTCAAAATTCAACTGTCATGTGTTGATTATTTAATTTTTTTGAATTTTTAGGAGATAGAATAAGCGTGAATAAACCTAAATAACGCGAGAAAAAGGAAATAAATTTTTAAATTAATTTTTTATAGTATTCTTTTCAAATAAAAACTTTATTTTGAAATTTTTTGGTATGCTTATACAATCAATCAAATCTCTATATTAAGGTACGGTTAAAAAAACGTTGTAATATTTATTGTGCTCCATTTTCTGCTTCTTAGTTTTTTTCTACATAAAAACTTCTACGCTAATAGCTCCAAAGAATTTTTTCAATAAACTGATGTTTTTTTGGAATATTTTAGTTATTAATTTGATACATAATTTATATCTAGGAAAATCCGTTTTAAGTTATGAAATTTTTAATAATTTGTTTTGTATTTTCTCTACAAAGTGAAAGAATGGAGAACATATTACGCCTTGGGTTTGTTTATAATCTACAATTTGTAAAAACATAAATCTCGATGTTCATTTCTTTGTCTTTTGAAATTTTTTAGAGTAAAATTGATTTTTAGCAAAAGCTAATACAGAACTAATAAGCATCCTTTTAAGAGCTACTTATACTTTAGAGATTTTAAGCAAACTACTTGTATGCATTAAGAATTTTAGCATTGCGTTGGCTTATACACCCAAAATTTCATAAGGATAAAACCAAATAGTTTTAACAATTTTAACAGCAAAAGATAAAACAATGTTATTTTAACAAAAGAGAATTTTTTAAACTTTATTTTAATGAAAAACCATTAAAGAATCTTTTGCCTTTCTTAATAATGAATTTAAAAAATAACAGCTAAGGTCTGCATTATGCTAAAAATGAATAGACAGAATGTTCACAAGGTTTTCAAATTTGCACACTGTATATTTGAGAATTGTTTTTTGAAAACTCAAATTCCTTAAGAATATTTGTTAAATCCAATGCTTTTGTTTGTAAAAAATAGCATCATTAACATTTTAGTGGGTAATGACTTCTATCACTAACACATTTGAGTGCAATAACTCTTGCCGTATCCCATTTATCTTTCTACCCGTTAAAAGGGGAGGTGTAGAAGAAAGAAAACTCAAAGATTGATAGCATTAGATATAGTGACAACCATGCTGATATCATATCGTGGAATTGGAAAAATTGTGACAGTTAATTGCAACAAAATTAATAATTAATGTCATTAATTATTTAATAAATTGTTTATTTTATTTAAATATAAAACTTATTTAGTTATTTAATAAAATCATTTTTAGTGGTGCTATAGGGCACAAGAGATGACTAATAGCTTCATCTTCTTTGATTTTAACTGATCGTAATTCTTTCATTATTTTTTTTCAATATGCATAGAAGTAATCATTAAAAGGATTGGCTTTTTAATTAAACCCAAAATTCCGTTCTCAAAACTTAAGCTTTACCCATTAAAGTTCCAAGTTCCGCATATTTTGTCAAAAAAGGTTTATTTAGTTACCTCCTTAAAGCTTTTTTACTTAATCATCTTTAGAAAAAATAAGAATAAATGTAAGCCAATTAAATTCAATCCTAGCTTCCAAAAATATCACGCTTGAATTTAAAAAATAATCTGGTAAGCAGATCTATTTACTGAGCATAATAATGAATCCTTTTTTATATAAACTATAATAAGAATAGATTTAATTACACGATGATTAACCTAATATCCTTAAAACATAACTAAAATAAAATAGAATTTGTCTTTTCAAGGTAGCATAAGTAATAAAACTTTTAATTGAAGTAATTATAACATTTTGATATACAATTTGTACAGTTGATTGAGCTTATAATTAATTCTTGAAAATTTTCCGATGTTATTTATTAATAAATATTTAAGAAAAACAGTTAATCAAGGTTTTTACCCAAAAATAAATTAAGAAAGTTTCATTTGAAGCTGTTGATATAAAAAGTTTTTATCACATTCAACGAACCAATAAACCTCTAAATGATACTTCAATAGAAGTTTCACATGTGGTTAGCTCGGGAGGTCGATTTCTTTTAATTAACACTAGATGCAATTGAATGAATCGTGATATGCATTATTTAGTAGATATTCGAAAAGTTAATTGAAATATTAAAGTAAAAGTTAGTTTTTTTAATATTTTAAAATAATAATAACTTGCTAAATTTTTATTCGGTTTTAAAAAAATTCTCCTTATATCTTAATTCACTTTCGTAGAATATGAATTAAATATGGAATATGGAATATTTAAAGGAATCAAAGAAAGAATAAAAACTATTCCTTAAATTTATTTTATATATACAATTCTGTTTTAAAAGGAGCTTATAGAAAACGAGTTATTATAAACAAAACTTATTTTAAGTAAATTCAATTGAGAAAACTAATTACAACCATGCTTTTCAGATAACCTTTCATTGTAACTCTGGGTGCTTAGAATCACTTAGTTAAAAATTAAATATTTCATTCGAAAGTTGCTGAAAATTATAACTGTTATAACTCCATTATAACTGAAAATGGACTAATTTGTTGATAAATTTGAAGCAAATCGCTCATCAGTAAGTTTTTTAAAGATTCGAAACATGTCTCTAAAGAACATAAAGCAAAGAAAATAAAAGTTCAAATTGTTATTAAAAATAGTTTCATATAAATACCAGTCAAAATTATTATTAAGTTTACTTTAACTTTACTTTTCATCTATTAATAGGACAGTTACACTTGCTGATCAACGAAATAAATTCATTTCAGCCGCTATAAGGCTCTTGATTCTCCTATTTTCAGGTTGAGACTTTAGTATGGTAACAAAACAAAGAATTTGGGATCACAATTATTTTAATAAAATTATTTCTAACGAAGGCTATCTCCTATCATTTTACATGAGTATATTTGGCTTTGTATAGTTTGAGACAGAAACTAATAAAATTATGCACATTCACATTCAACATTCACATTCAACGAACCAATAAACCTCTAAATGATACTTCAATAGAAGTTTCACATGTGGTTAGCTCGGGAGGTCGATTTCTTTTAATTAACACTAGATGCAATTGAATGAATCGTGATATGCATTATTTAGTAGATATTCGAAAAGTTAATTGAAATATTAAAGTAAAAGTTAGTTTTTTTAATATTTTAAAATAATAATAACTTGCTAGAGTTATTATAAACAAAACTTATTTTAAGTAAATTCAATTGAGAAAACTAATTACAACCATGCTTTTCAGATAACCTTTCATTGTAACTCTGGGTGCTTAGAATCACTTAGTTAAAAATTAAATATTTCATTCGAAAGTTGCTGAAAATTATAACTGTTATAACTCCATTATAACTGAAAATGGACTAATTTGTTGATAAATTTGAAGCAAATCGCTCATCAGTAAGTTTTTTAAAGATTCGAAACATGTCTCTAAAGAACATAAAGCAAAGAAAATAAAAGTTCAAATTGTTATTAAAAATAGTTTCATATAAATACCAGTCAAAATTATTATTAAGTTTACTTTAACTTTACTTTTCATCTATTAATAGGACAGTTACACTTGCTGATCAACGAAATAAATTCATTTCAGCCGCTATAAGGCTCTTGATTCTCCTATTTTCAGGTTGAGACTTTAGTATGGTAACAAAACAAAGAATTTGGGATCACAATTATTTTAATAAAATTATTTCTAACGAAGGCTATCTCCTATCATTTTACATGAGTATATTTGGCTTTGTATAGTTTGAGACAGAAACTAATAAAATTATGCACATTCACATTCAACATTCACATTCAACGAACCAATAAACCTCTAAATGATACTTCAATAGAAGTTTCACATGTGGTTAGCTCGGGAGGTCGATTTCTTTTAATTAACACTAGATGCAATTGAATGAATCGTGATATGCATTATTTAGTAGATATTCGAAAAGTTAATTGAAATATTAAAGTAAAAGTTAGTTTTTTTAATATTTTAAAATAATAATAACTTGCTAGAGTTATTATAAACAAAACTTATTTTAAGTAAATTCAATTGAGAAAACTAATTACAACCATGCTTTTCAGATAACCTTTCATTGTAACTCTGGGTGCTTAGAATCACTTAGTTAAAAATTAAATATTTCATTCGAAAGTTGCTGAAAATTATAACTGTTATAACTCCATTATAACTGAAAATGGACTAATTTGTTGATAAATTTGAAGCAAATCGCTCATCAGTAAGTTTTTTAAAGATTCGAAACATGTCTCTAAAGAACATAAAGCAAAGAAAATAAAAGTTCAAATTGTTATTAAAAATAGTTTCATATAAATACCAGTCAAAATTATTATTAAGTTTACTTTAACTTTACTTTTCATCTATTAATAGGACAGTTACACTTGCTGATCAACGAAATAAATTCATTTCAGCCGCTATAAGGCTCTTGATTCTCCTATTTTCAGGTTGAGACTTTAGTATGGTAACAAAACAAAGAATTTGGGATCACAATTATTTTAATAAAATTATTTCTAACGAAGGCTATCTCCTATCATTTTACATGAGTATATTTGGCTTTGTATAGTTTGAGACAGAAACTAATAAAATTATGCACATTCACATTCAACATTCACATTCAACGAACCAATAAACCTCTAAATGATACTTCAATAGAAGTTTCACATGTGGTTAGCTCGGGAGGTCGATTTCTTTTAATTAACACTAGATGCAATTGAATGAATCGTGATATGCATTATTTAGTAGATATTCGAAAAGTTAATTGAAATATTAAAGTAAAAG
Source organism: Acrocera orbiculus (assembly GCA_947359355.1). Lineage (NCBI taxonomy): Eukaryota > Metazoa > Arthropoda > Insecta > Diptera > Acroceridae > Acrocera > Acrocera orbiculus. The sequence continues at coordinate 17,052,338 of OX375757.1, forward strand.
TTAGTTTTTTTAATATTTTAAAATAATAATAACTTGCTAGAGTTATTATAAACAAAACTTATTTTAAGTAAATTCAATTGAGAAAACTAATTACAACCATGCTTTTCAGATAACCTTTCATTGTAACTCTGGGTGCTTAGAATCTCTTAGTTAAAAATTAAATATTTCATTCGAAAGTTGCTGAAAATTATAACTGTTATAACTCCATTATAACTGAAAATGGACTAATTTGTTGATAAATTTGAAGCAAATCGCTCATCAGTAAGTTTTTTAAAGATTCGAAACATGTCTCTAAAGAACATAAAGCAAAGAAAATAAAAGTTCAAATTGTTATTAAAAATAGTTTCATATAAATACCAGTCAAAATTATTATTAAGTTTACTTTAAAGACTTAAGCAATCCTATAGTGAGCTATCCAAAAGTCAGAAACCCTAAATACCGATTCTCTAATTATAATTAAAATAATTTCGTCACTCTTTTGTTACTGCCCAGAAGTGTTTTTTATAGTATATCAGATGTTTTAGCAGGACCATTCGTGCTTGTATCTGCTCTTATGACATCTAAACTTTAAGTATAATAGTTATTATTAAACACATAAATCATACTTAAAACTAAGTTTTTTATGTTTATGCATATATCTATGCATACATTCGAATTCATCTATTAATAGGACAGTTACACTTGCTGATCAACGAAATAAATTCATTTCAGCCGCTATAAGGCTCTTGATTCTCCTATTTTCAGGTTGAGACTTTAGTATGGTAACAAAACAAAGAATTTGGGATCACAATTATTTTAATAAAATTATTTCTAACGAAGGCTATCTCCTATCATTTTACATGAGTATATTTGGCTTTGTATAGTTTGAGACAGAAACTAATAAAATTATGCACATTCACATTCAACATTCACATTCAACGAACCAATAAACCTCTAAATGATACTTCAATAGAAGTTTCACATGTGGTTAGCTCGGGAGGTCGATTTCTTTTAATTAACACTAGATGCAATTGAATGAATCGTGATATGCATTATTTAGTAGATATTCGAAAAGTTAATTGAAATATTAAAGTAAAAGTTAGTTTTTTTAATATTTTAAAATAATAATAACTTGCTAAATTTTTATTCGGTTTTAAAAAAATTCTCCTTATATCTTAATTCACTTTCGTAGAATATGAATTAAATATGGAATATGGAATATTTAAAGGAATCAAAGAAAGAATAAAAACTATTCCTTAAATTTATTTTATATATACAATTCTGTTTTAAAAGGAGCTTATAGAAAACGAGTTATTATAAACAAAACTTATTTTAAGTAAATTCAATTGAGAAAACTAATTACAACCATGCTTTTCAGATAACCTTTCATTGTAACTCTGGGTGCTTAGAATCACTTAGTTAAAAATTAAATATTTCATTCGAAAGTTGCTGAAAATTATAACTGTTATAACTCCATTATAACTGAAAATGGACTAATTTGTTGATAAATTTGAAGCAAATCGCTCATCAGTAAGTTTTTTAAAGATTCGAAACATGTCTCTAAAGAACATAAAGCAAAGAAAATAAAAGTTCAAATTGTTATTAAAAATAGTTTCATATAAATACCAGTCAAAATTATTATTAAGTTTACTTTAACTTTACTTTTCATCTATTAATAGGACAGTTACACTTGCTGATCAACGAAATAAATTCATTTCAGCCGCTATAAGGCTCTTGATTCTCCTATTTTCAGGTTGAGACTTTAGTATGGTAACAAAACAAAGAATTTGGGATCACAATTATTTTAATAAAATTATTTCTAACGAAGGCTATCTCCTATCATTTTACATGAGTATATTTGGCTTTGTATAGTTTGAGACAGAAACTAATAAAATTATGCACATTCACATTCAACATTCACATTCAACGAACCAATAAACCTCTAAATGATACTTCAATAGAAGTTTCACATGTGGTTAGCTCGGGAGGTCGATTTCTTTTAATTAACACTAGATGCAATTGAATGAATCGTGATATGCATTATTTAGTAGATATTCGAAAAGTTAATTGAAATATTAAAGTAAAAGTTAGTTTTTTTAATATTTTAAAATAATAATAACTTGCTAGAGTTATTATAAACAAAACTTATTTTAAGTAAATTCAATTGAGAAAACTAATTACAACCATGCTTTTCAGATAACCTTTCATTGTAACTCTGGGTGCTTAGAATCTCTTAGTTAAAAATTAAATATTTCATTCGAAAGTTGCTGAAAATTATAACTGTTATAACTCCATTATAACTGAAAATGGACTAATTTGTTGATAAATTTGAAGCAAATCGCTCATCAGTAAGTTTTTTAAAGATTCGAAACATGTCTCTAAAGAACATAAAGCAAAGAAAATAAAAGTTCAAATTGTTATTAAAAATAGTTTCATATAAATACCAGTCAAAATTATTATTAAGTTTACTTTAAAGACTTAAGCAATCCTATAGTGAGCTATCCAAAAGTCAGAAACCCTAAATACCGATTCTCTAATTATAATTAAAATAATTTCGTCACTCTTTTGTTACTGCCCAGAAGTGTTTTTTATAGTATATCAGATGTTTTAGCAGGACCATTCGTGCTTGTATCTGCTCTTATGACATCTAAACTTTAAGTATAATAGTTATTATTAAACACATAAATCATACTTAAAACTAAGTTTTTTATGTTTATGCATATATCTATGCATACATTCGAATTCATCTATTAATAGGACAGTTACACTTGCTGATCAACGAAATAAATTCATTTCAGCCGCTATAAGGCTCTTGATTCTCCTATTTTCAGGTTGAGACTTTAGTATGGTAACAAAACAAAGAATTTGGGATCACAATTATTTTAATAAAATTATTTCTAACGAAGGCTATCTCCTATCATTTTACATGAGTATATTTGGCTTTGTATAGTTTGAGACAGAAACTAATAAAATTATGCTCCATTCTGAAACGATCCAAAGATCTTACCTCTTACATTGACAATATATACTTCAAATGCAAATAAAACTAAAAAGCGAATTTTGCCAGATATAAATTTAAGAATTAAATTTAAACTTTTTACACAAACTTTACATAAAATATTGCTCAGTTTTGAAATATTAAAATATGTATGTGCATTTTCTGCAAAATTAAAAACTGGTACCTGCACGTAACTACGAATTTTTCAGAAATTAAATTTATATGAGCTTGTTTTAATAAAATATTGGCTTAAAACCAATAATTTTTTGAAATGCTCAAATGCAAGATTTTTGAGTAATTTTGCAAAATGTGCAAAATTTTTTAAGTTAAATTCCGTTAAATTTCAAATTTCTCTATAATTAGCAAATGAAAATTTTCCTTTGTATAGTATGCAAAAGAAAAAATATTAAGCTTCCAAATGAAGTATATTTCTCCAATGTTGAACAAATATTATCTGAAAGCTTGGAAGCAAAACCAAATTAACGTTCAATGACCCTTACGAACTTTTAAGCGTTATAATTTTTTTTAACAATAATTTGCATTAAATAGCTCAAAAATGAAAAAAACCAAACGTTCAAAAAATCTTTAATGGGCTATAAGTTGGAAAATATTTGGAATTTGAAAATTCCGGAATTTCACTTTTCTTTCAATTTCACATTCCTCTCAACTTTAATCATTACTTTTGAGCCAAGATGCACAGTTTCTGATACCTCAAATTTGCTGTGTATATAGAATGTCGTTTTTTTCGATTTTTATCTTTAATTGCGTCACTCCGGAGACTGCCATCTCCTGTGATAAAATATTGTTATTAAAAATAATCCGAAAAAAGGAAAAAATTTCAATAAGTGAAATGCATTTATTATTGTTTAAATAGTTACTTACTATTTTTATTTTTTTTTTTGCATATTGCTTACCTACAGTTTCAGTTTTAAATATATTTATGTTATGTTTATACATATTTTATTTAATTTACAAAAATTTAGTAATTAAATCAAAAAACTGTAAAAACCTTAGCTCTTCTAATTCAAGGTTTTATTTAACAATAAGTATGCCAAATAGCATACAAGAAGAATATAACTTTTACTTTATTCTTCTCTATAGGACATAGGATATACTTTATATCCACAAAATTTATTCACGAGCACCCTATATAAATTAAATTAACACATTGCACCATTTGTTGAACTTTTCCACAAAATTTTAATACAAAATCCAATTGACGAAAATTTACTTATACTATACCCTCCCGAATGAGCTTCTAATATCCAAAACAATGGAACAAATTGCTTTGGATTAAATAGATTTGTATACATATACCACAATTATTGTTTATTCAATACCAAAGATTAGTAAGCAACAATTTTGGATTAACAACATTATTAAGTATAGGCAATGATCAAATGGTCAAATTTTGGGAACGAAAATGGTAATAGAGCTACTTACATATGACTCATACTCATACTATTTTATATGAAAGAGATATAGGCTAACGAAGGACATTGTTGAATTTATTAGATGTAAATATTTTGGGGTTAGATATGTTAAGGAAATAAATTAGCTTGCATTATGAATTCCCCAACTTAATCAATTTTGTCAAATTCTTCTAGATTTTTACTTAGTATATTAAGTTATTGGCTTTATTTTCTGGTTGTTTCTATTTTCTTTGCTGATATTAAAACTAAAAACCTAGACGAATATCACTTAAGGAACTACTCATCCCTTAATTTAGTTTTTGACATTTTGGCTTACTCTGATATCCTTCTTTCAATAAGGGTTTGAATGTTTTATATTTGAGGTTATTGACCTAATATCAATTTTCTAACGAAGAGGGAATTGTCATGGTTAATGTTGTATTAAATTCTTAGGCAATGGAGTGAATATGGGTTTCATCGGAATATTTAATGATTTTGAGTGAGTAAACTTACACAAGAAGAAATAAATTTACTTTTTGGCATATCAGCTCTTGACTTATTTGTTTAAATAGTAATTCAAATAACATGGGTGGCTGTATCTAGTTATATTCTAGAAAATATGAATATTTTGCATTAATACTACACAGAATCTTTAGTTACAAAATTAAAATATCAACAGAACTTTTTTTACAGAAAAATTTCCTTAATATAGAAGATATTTTCCTAAAAACAAACTATTCAGGAGTGTAATATGTAGGATAATTTGCCATTTGTTTTGCATTTTTATCTAAGTTTCAAAGAGAACACGCACACTCTTGAAAATTTGAGTTAGCTAGACGATAATAATAATTGTTATTATAATAATTCTTAATACTCACGAATGCCTTGCGAAAGCGTAAAGACGCATGGGGTTTCTGTCAGGAAACCTAAGAACCGTATCTCTTTCCAGCTAGACAAATATATAATCAAAGTTTAAGTCTAGCTGTAGGAATAAGATGCGTTCTCAAATTTGGAATGCCGTTTTAAGGCGTAGTCTGTAATACCTGAGTGAAATAATTTGCAAAGTTTTAGGAAAACATACATTATAACAAGAGTCAATATCCTCTGAGGACTAAAAGGTAGAGCAAATTAAATGTTCACTCCTTTTCTTGGGAAAGATCGTACACGTATACACATGAACGCCAACTAGAGCTAGCGCACATTTAACGAGAATCCTGTCATTTAATAATTAAATATTCAAATATTTTCTCAAGGGACTATTTTTGTATGAATAAAAAATTAAAAATATAAAGTATGGCAAGATTTATGTTATAACATATATCTTACCAAAAATTATGCCATTTTAATTAGTTTTCAAAAATTTTAAGAGATATCAAGCATATTCAGATAGTTTTGACTTTCTAATTATATTAAAAGTATTTAGTTGTTAAGGAAAAAATAGTACTACAAAAAGACTTTAATACAAATCCGTTCAATTATATAACATAATAATAAATGAACTCTTTTGTACCGAATAACAAAAATTTTTTGTATAAGAATACCACAAACGTCATAGAGACTTATTCATAACATAAAAATAACCAAACATAACATAATCTAGTTTCTTAAATTATTTTTCAAAAATTTAAATTTAAGAAAACCACTACACAGCTTCAACGTTCCGAAAAAGTTAAATCACCCAATAACTGCTGAGTGGATATTCTTTGTATCCTTTGTCTTCATATCCCGAAATGAATTTATATGATTTTTGTCATACAAAACCTGAATTGATTTGAGAATTTCGGTTTTGGATGATTGTATTTTAAAATAAATATTTGTCTTGGTTTAAGGTCCTTGAGCAAATTTATATGCTTGCAGTGAAATTTTATTATATCAAAACAAAGGAAGGCTTAGATACATAGCTACATAGATAAAATTTATTTATTTTATTGCCATAATCAAACAAAGATATAATATTAAGTAAAGAATTTATAAGTGAGCAAGAAAATTGCTTTATAATAACCCCTAGAGATAATAATTTCAAGGACTATTTTGTGAAGGAAATTTTTTTCTTCTTAGAAAAAATTCAAATTTTTCTCAAAGTTATATTAGTGTAGTAGCTTGAATATAAAATAAAATAATAAACATATTTTCTAAAAAAACAAAGAAAAAATTTTATACATTGTTTACAATGTAGTTTAATTTGATTTAATAACTATAACAATACTTTGTTTAATAATTTCCCAGGTTTAAAAGTAGATAAAACAAATTTTTAGCAATATTTTCAAAGAAGCATGTAAAAATTTCATGAAAAGCTGATGACGTTTATTTCGGAACCCCTGAATATTCTTCTAAAGGCCTTGCAACACATAATATGACCTTTGATAATTTGCGACATTTGAAAATTCTGTGAACCTATTTTAATGATTAGGAATATATTTCTAATTATCATTTCACAGGAAGACAGAATTTCACACCAATGCAATTTTTGGATATTTTAAAGTGCAATTAAATGGATTTTTTGTGTCTGTTTATAAATATATATATGTATATATACATAAAACATGGCTCAAAAGCAATAAAAGCTCTACAAGCGTCTCTGCATATAAATTTAAGATAACAGAAATCTTGCCGAAGATATATAAACTCCATAGAAGAGAACTTGATAGCAAACTACTATTGTTAAAGAACTTCTTAGCTTCCATTACAAGGAGTCGTAGGAAAGCAGAGTATTTTATGTTATCAAGTAACAAAAATAGCTAAGGTCAAGAGCATAGCTACATATATAAATTTAAGTAGCATTTTTTGGATTTTTTACTAGTAAAAATTGGAAATCTTTTTGATGTGCTTCTTACAAAGAAATTTTTACTTTGAAAACGGTTTTCATAGGTTACTAAGTTTTCAGTAGGGAAATTACTTGTCATCCATGAATCATTGCATGAGCCATGCTGAAAAATCATTTAATATATCGAAATTTATTTAATTTTAATTTTAAATTTATATAAAAACATTAAGTTAATCATTATTAGCTTCTGAGTCTAATTAAACATTTTTTTAAATGTTTTTAGATATTTTGCATACAATATTTTACATCATTTTCATTCAAAAAAACTTGTTACAAATTTCTTCAAAAATTTTTTCCCAATAACAAAAAAATTATAGGCACTCAAATCATAGTACTTTCAATAATTGAAATTTCAAAACTATCTAAAAGGATTCAAATTCCTCAATAAACAAAAATCAATTTAAATCTGCGAAATCAGACAAACAAAAATGAACAAACTACATTGGCATGCCAATCATCTATCAAACACATGAAGCGAAACAAAGAACGTGTAAAACAAGAATCCTATCAATATAAGATAGAACAGTGTTGGCAGAATCAATAACATTTCGCTTGTAACCTTCTCATTTAGTTTGGTAATGTTTTATATGCCTTGGTATTCTCTTGAAGGAAAGTAATCAAAATATTTAGTCAAACTTATTTTTCATCTGATTTTTTCGATATAAAAAATTATAGCACACTTGGGTCTAAACGAGAAGCTTAATGGAAAGGATAAATTGATTAAAGATTAATTTAATTAAATTCATCAAAGTTCGCATGATAATTTGAAATGTTTCAAAAAAGTATCCAGTTTATATTTAGACAGGTCCTAAATTTAATAGTATTTAAATGTCTGGTGTTTATTTTTAATTGCGGGAATTTACTTTTAAGAATTTGAAATTATTAAATCAATTATTTCTGCAATCTAAAGTTTTGATTACAAAACAATTTCAAAATAAGATGTGAAAATTAACAATTTCATGTAAGAAATCATGCATGCTATGATCTCGTGAGCATTAAGGCGTTAAATTAGTTGTTTAAAAAATATTAGCAAGATTAAGAACATTTTTTTGAAGTTCAAAGCCAAAAAAATTATAACTTTCCTTTTTAAGAATTATAGGATGCAATCCTCATAAATCAAGATGCAAATAAACTTTGAATTTTTAATATAAATGATTTTTTCTTTGTTTTGCTCAAAGGTATTGGTTACAATTCAATACAGAAAATTTTTTTACGAGTAAAGCTTAGGACAGATTTTGACCGTTGTTAGCCAATATAAAAAAAATACGTTTATGGTAAAATATAACATATCTTAGATTCAAGAAATCAATTAGATCAAGTTTGCAAATGATTGCTTGTAACATAAAAAAAGTTGTCGATTAATAAATTGTTTGCTTGAAGATGGTGCTAAAAACCAAAATTCCAAATTGACAGAAGGTATCCTAAAATATGAAGAGCACAAATGAATAAACACATAAATTCTAACTACCAAGTTTTCTTGAAATTCATAAATATTGTACCCCATTGAATAAGAGAACCTTGTTTTTTGAACAACCGTAAACTAACTTGGAAAGTGTAAAAACTACCCCTAAACATACCCCCAAAAGTAAATTTTCCTCTATAATTCAAACTGTGATTAATGTTTTATAATTAAACTAAATAAATAACTAAATAAAGGACAAAAAATTATTTTTATGTGTGACATCAAAAGATTATAGTGCCCAAATTTATAATTATTGCATTTAATACAATTTACGAATTTTTACAGTATTTTCTAAGTGAATTACAATTGACTAATTGTGAATTATTAACGCATTTAATAAAGTTATTAATAATTATTATAGAAGTGGCCCACACTTTTATTTTTATGTTATTAAATTTTAAATGTATAAAGAATTGTTTTTCTTTTTTTCCTCAGTTTCAATTTCAGCAATCATAAATGAAAGTTTCTTTTTTTAAAGTTTTTTAAAGTTTTTCACTTTCGTTTTATATTAATTTTTTAATGCCAATACTAATTTTTATGGGTAGAACATATAATTTATTATATTTATTGTTAAAGCAACTTTTGTGTCATATTGAAATATTTAGCGAAAAATAATGTCCATAAGAAAGATTGAGTTTAATAAGAACGCCTTACTATTGCCACCACTTAGAACTATTTTTATGAGTTTTATGAAAAACTATTCAAAAGAATTTCACTTCATAATTTATTTTTGTAAGCCTATCTAGAAAAAAATATATTTCAGAATGCTAAGAGGTTATTTTTGTTTAATCACAACACTTCTTCCTTTTCTTAATGACACGCCTCTAATATAATAGTTTGGTAGTTTTACACCAGTATTAAAGTACTTTGAACCGTATCTGACTTATTTAATGCTTTAAACTTTTTAGTTTACTCATATTTTTTCAAACAATTTACACTTATTACTTATTTCTAAGCAAGTTTTGTTTACAGCTTTTACTATTGATTTGTTTATAAATTTACTACATATATAACTTAATTTCTCATTACTGACATAAATAATAAAGGTCTGCATTAAGTTTTGTACATTAATTATAAGATCCAAAAATTTTGGACAAAGCTGTGCATCGTAGATTATAAAATTTGTTTAGCACAATCATGGAATCCAAAACTTTATATTTTTCCTTATATCAAAATTGTTTAATTTTTCCTGTTTAATCTTAAGACAAGATATAAAATTAATTCCTGTTGATGTTTTTATAATATGGATTTAACTTTGAATTATCTTCGATAAAATTAAGAGTTTACACATAAAGAAATGGTTAAAGTTTTTAATACTACTTTATATTTCTTTAATATTTTTAAATATCCTTATCTTTTTCTGTCTATACATAAATATAGAAAGTTAGACAAAGTAAATTCAAAATAAGTTAATTTTATTGTCTTAACCGTAACTCTGCTTATTTACTTCTAAACGTTCGAAAAAGATCTACTTTACGATAAAAATAAAAAACAACAATTTTTGAAGCTGCCATATTATGCTGTCAAGATTATAAAGTAGATTTACACGCAGTTGTATCAGTGTTAAAATCCTTTTTTCTTGCTAAAAAAAAACAGCAATAAAATGACTTTTTCCCCTTATGCCAAAAAGGGATCACATAGATATGCCATCAATCGTTTCATAAGAAAAAAATCGAAACATTTATTCAAATACAATTTTTAGTGAAATACTGAATTATCCTTAAAGAATTTTGTAAATAAACTTAGCTAAAAGCTATCCATAAAATTGAATGTAGTTTTTCTTTTACAAATACGAAAAGAAGAAAAAAAAATACAAACAGTAGTAAGGAAAAAGGATGGATTCACAATTTTAAGTACCAATAAACTAGTAAGGACTCTACTAAGAAAATATGTCAGCATATATATTGTGTCATATTATGAAAGGGTCGATAAGATAAATTCTTAGTCAAGTCACCCTGTTTACTAGGGAGCGAGGATTTCCGTTCATGTAACAAATATCCCAACCAATTCCGGAATTTATTTGGCCTAGGGGTTACAAGATTTATGTAGTTTAACTTAAACACCCTCGGATCAGTGATAACCAGTATTACAAATTATGTACCGGAAGTATTCTATACAGTAGTAAAATAATTAAGATAAGAACCATCAGAATATTAGCATATTTTATGCTTTTTACGATATAGAAACAAAACATGTCATCTTGCTGTCAAATTTATACGCAAATTTCCAATTAGTTTTGGCTGTTATTGATTTGATTGATTTAATTTATATAGAAATTTGCTATTGTTAAATTATTTTATGCTATCCATTTTAATATTAAACCAATAGTTAAACAAAATTTTGAGAAAATGAAATATTTATAATTAAGAATTCAATCATAATTTACCCCTAATACAATAAAATTTTAGTTTGTTATAAATAAAACGTCAAATTTTACCTTATTTTTGTCTTTAAGTAAAATTTTGTTATCTTTTTGCTTCGATATGCAAGTAGATACTTAGCAAAAGTTTTGAAAGTTGAAATTTAACTTTGAAAGTTACGGTAATTTTGAAATATCCAGCATAAGATGGAAGTATCAGATTTTTTTTTATTAGTTTTCAGTTTTAAAAACTAAAATTTGAAACTAGTTAATTTAAAATGAAGAGGATTTTTTTAATGAGTGTAGAGGTAAAAACTAAAAAATATGAATTGGAAATTAATGAAAAACTGAAGTGGTATTATAGAACTTTTAGTGTGATCCTTTTTTTTAAAGATTTGATACTGAAAACTTATTAAACTTTCAAAAAAATTCACAGAAAGCTGATTCATAGCTTTGAGTAGCTCTGATGGTTGGTCATAATGAAATTTTCTCATCTTATAGACTAAAAAATTAAATTTTTTTTAATTTAAGCTGAGAACCAAACATAGACACGAACAGTTTATCAGGTTTCATTTATATGGCATTTATATTGCAGTAGTATTAAAACGGTAGCTCTTGCCATTGACAACCTAACGTTATTTTTGCTACTAAAATTCGACATTTCAAGAGAAGAGCACTAGACTTAAAACAAAAGGGCTGCACACCACAGAAAAGAGAGAAAAGAAGCAAAAGCAAGAAAAAAAACGAGAACTCGACACAAAGAATTAAGCTCCTTTGCCCATCCATCTTATGAGCGTAGCGGCTGACCTGATATCAAAAAAATTATTCAATAGGAAAAGGCTTAGGATATCTAAAATCAAAGACTTTTAATTAATAATAATTTGTTTCCCTTATTATATATAAGACAATAAACAATAACTAAATTATGTGTGAGGAATATAATAATAACCGAAAGACCAAACAACTCATGATTTTCACTTAAAAATAAAAAAATCTCATTAAAACCAAATCTCATTAAACTCAAAACTGGAGAAAATTTTTAGTCATCATTAAACTAAATTAAAAGAGAAAAAAATTATGGAATCTAGTATTCAAAAATTATAATCAATCAAAAAATAACTTTAAATTATACTCGTAATATAAAAACACCTAAGATTAATGAAAAAAATTGTAATATTATTAAAACGAAGCTATAATAAAAGAATTTATAGAAATAACATTAAAATTATAATCAAAGGAAAACAAAATTAAAACCTAAAAAAAATTTATTAAATAATGAAAAAAAGTAATTATGACAATAATTGACTTTTGTTGAAAACAAGTGGTCAAACCCAACCCGCTTGACCTCCTGATTCACAACACATCAAAAGTTCAAATAAAAATTAATTTTTAAACAAGGTATTTGTTGTTTTTATTGTAAATGGAAAATTTGTTCTCACGGTTATTTAATTTATTTTCGACAGCGTAATTTTTCTTATCGATATTTACAAACTGTCGATATTTGAAATATATATATATAGGGTCTTTCAATAGGGACATAACAATTTTGTATCTTTATATGAACGCATCCTCAAACATTTTTAATGATCTGTCAAAGTCAAAACGTCAGTTAACGTCTACATTTTTATCACTGTAAAATTCAGGAATTAACAACGTTTATAAATTATTAAAATTTACTACCAAAATTCTGAGTCCGTGGCCGCAGCTTTAAGAGCGGTTACTTCAATTTTCAGCCGTAATAATCGTCCCACCCGACAGGCTGTGCGTACTATAGTGCATAAATTTGACCCCACATTTTCACTATTGGATCTTCCAATGCCAAAGAGACGTCGCGCCGCTCGAAGTGTCGAGAATATAGGAGCCGTAAGCGAGTTGATTCAAAATGAACCAAATGTGTCCATTTCACATTGTTCTCAGGAATTGGGTATCTCTCAAACCACACTGTAGCGTATATTGAGAAAAGATCTTGGCCTATATTCTTACAAGATCGAATGGACTCAAGAACTGAAGCCACTTGATGATTTTAAACGCCGAAATTTCTCCAGTTGGGCTTTAAACAAGCTTAAAGAAAATTCAGAATTTTATGGAAAAATCATCTTCAGTGATGAGGCTCATTTTTGGATGAATGGCTTCATCAATAAACAAAATGTGCGCTATTGGCCAGCAATAAATCCACATGTGATTCAAGAGACACGATTGCATCCGCAAAAAATTACTGTGTGGAGTGGTTTTAATGCTGGAGGTGTGATTGGACCATATTTTTGGTCAAATTGGGTCCAAACAATTGACCGCTGCAAACGGACTCCCCGTGGTCATATGAGCAAGATCGAGTTTCATAGTTAAATGTAATATGTGTACTACACTTGAAATAAATTTCAACTCAATATCTGAAATATTCTGTGTTTTATTGAAATATAAAATTGTTATGTCCTTAATGAAAGACCCTTTATATTTTATTTATGTATGTATTGTTATTTTCATCTGACACTGTGATTGTTATTTCAAAGTTCAAAAATTATTTTTATCTTGCCTGGGACTCACTAGGGCTTAGCGTGTGGAGACGACTTAGCACAGTAAAAATGGAGAGTTTTTCTAAATACCACTCGGAGTGGACTGTTGTAATTGACAGAAAGCAAAATGCCAAAGTGACAGTTTGATTAATGTGATTTATGTGTTGGTATTTGCTTTAAAGTAAAATTTCCTTTATATTAATTTAAAAAAGTGTTATTAATTTAGGCTATATACCGATTTAGTGCTAAATTTTGTGCTAGTGAGTCCCAGGCATTTGAAAGAAAAATTTTTCTCAGGATATGAAGCAGATGTCCGTTACAGCTGAAGGTGCAAAATGTTGATAGAGTTAGAAATGAAATTCCAAAACTTCATTTAATAATTAATGAAGAACATAAACAGCCCAAGTATTGATCACATAATATTGTATTGATAATATCTAAATATATTTGAAGTAGATGGCATGCTTGAGATTTTCTTGGTGGTCGCCAAATTAGCGCAAAGTCGGAAAATCCTGGCAGGTTTTTAGTAGTACGTATATGTATGTATTTTGAATCTAGAAATGTATACAAAAGCCATTTATCGAAGAGAAATTATTGTAATTCAAAGAAAAGTTTTTATTTTTATAAATGAAAAACTTAAATAAGTAGAAAAATAAAATACTTAAGAATCCTGATTTAAATAAAGGAAAATAAAATGTCTTTAAACAAAAAAGAAGAAGAAATTTTGTTCCAAAAATATTATAAAAATAATAAAATCTAACAAATATGTTTCATTATTAAATAAAAACTAAATTTCATTTGAAAATAACAATTAAAAATCATGGTTGAAAGGAAACTTTGTATCTGGTGGTTTTCTTCAAGGGTAGTTTTTACCTATTTTAAGTAGTTTAGTCGATAAAATCACGAATCTCTTACACTTTAGTGACTTTATGTCTGCCCATTATTTTTATTAAAATCAAAGCAAAATTAAGCTTTCATAAAAATTAAATTGAAAACACCTATTTTTTATGTTGATTTTTTTATCAATTTTTTTAAAAATCTCTCATTGTAAATTTTAATTATTCAAAACAGCTTGAATAGATACAAACAACAAAAGCATTTTTTTCTTAATATTACCAAAAACCTTTTAACTGTATGTATAAGAAGCTTAATCATTAATAAAAATTTTAAATTAAAATTTATTACATAAAACTTTATTTATGCATTTTTCTTCTTATTTTCTGCATAAAATATTTACTCAATTTCCTTAATTCCAAGTTCAAAGAAACTTTTATAAAAATTTTCCCAGTCTATTATGTGATTATTTTCATTTTAAAATTTATTAATTTTGCTAAGCTTTTTTATTTGTTTTCCCTTTTTATTGTAATGTATTTACATTTTTTTTAAATACTTTTTTGTATCTTTTTTTTAATTTCCTCTTGTTGTTATGCCTCTTTATAAATTCAAATCATGTTTACACATATCCTTCAAAGAATTTGTATATATTTTTATGTAAGATCGTAAAATTAAAAAAAACGTTGAAATCTGCTTTTTTTGAAAAGAACTCCTTCATATGAGCTGTACCCAAACAGAACAATAATTATAAGTAAACAGATAATCAATTAAATCAATATCCTTAAGCAGGATAAATATCTCCAAGAATCAAATATTTGTATAAAATATATGAATCAAAAAATTTTGAAGTTAAAATTATTTTTTAGGATATTAGGATTAAAAATTCCCATGAATTTGGTGAGATTTAAGCTCGGGCATGCAAACAGCGTGACATGAGACTTTAATTTGTTATAGAAAACATTTTTCGAGGGTACATACAACTTTTTTTCCCTGAAAATCAGCTTGAAATTAGCTTATGTATCCCCGTTGGTTGTGTTAGAATTTTATAGTAATGGCTTTTAATGTTGCAATGGATTAGATTTACCTTGTATTAAGGTCTCTAGGGTAAAACAGATTCCAATTAACATGCACAGGTCTGTTCACCATTTTATCATTGTCTCCTTTTCATAAAGTCATAAGGGATTTGCTGTGAAAGTTATTCGATTGTAATTGGATGCATTAATTAATAATTCCCTTGATATGAAAATGGTCTTAGAAAATTATATTAATTGAGATAAACAGCTTAAGTTGCTAACATTTAAAAAAAGATGACTTATGTCATTAATAAAACTTTTAAAGAATTTCGGATACAGTAAAATTTTACATTAACTTCGTCTACAAAGTTAACACAATTAAAATAAAAATTTTCCATATAATTATCAACTTTGGTCGTTTTTTTGTTTTTCTTTAATTTTTTTTTTGTTTAAAAAGAAAAAAATCGTAAATTTAATTTAAAGTAAAAAATCACCGAATTGTTTATTATTTTTAAAAAAAGGTTTCAAACTTTCTAGGAAGCGAACTTTTTTTTTAAGCCTTTACTTTCATTCGAATTACGACTTTAGGTTAATTAGTATTTCCTTATTGTATTTTTTCCGTTGTTAATGTTACTTTATTCTTTTTATATGAATCCTGTCGCAGGTTTTACTTAAAATTTATGCTTGAAAACATATTTAGAACATAATTTTTTATTACAACAGGGATTATTCACTGTATTAAAGATTAACTCCATAAGGTTTGTTCCTTGTATTATAGTCTTAGAAAGATTTTTTCTACTTCAGTTTATAGGATAAATTTTATCAACAAAATTTATTGGCTTAGTAATGCCTACAAGTTTTAGTAGTCCTGAATTAATTTTGAATTCCTAATTGAATAATCTAAAGTCTTGTGTTGAAGAGGATTTTCATTACTCTAGAGACTGTTACTGTTGGTTTTTGTTCCTGAAATGAAATTTCTTTTTAAAGTTGTTTATTTATTGTTTCAAGTATGGATATTATGAAACTTTTATGTTTTTTTTTTTGTTTTTTTTGGTGAACAACTGCAAACTAAGGTGGTTTTGGCTGAATTTAATGACTGACTTAAGTTGGTGTATATAAACTTAATGCTTTTTTTATGAAAGATTATATCTTTTCAAATAACTGAGGTGAAGATTTTGAGAATCAAAAAGTTATCAGTAAATTATTTCAACAAAGTTTATAACTCTTGTCAATCACTATATCCCGGAATCATTTATAGCCGAATATAATTTTTAAAGGTATAAAAGCGGAATTGAGATTGTTTTTGTTTGTAATTTTTAAGTATAATTTTTCTATTTCCTTAAAAAGCTAAAGCAAATATTTATGTGCTTTTTGCTCGTTATAAATAGTTCAAAAACTTAAATCTATAAAAGAAAATCAGTAATCATGTAAATTAAAGGAGCACAAAGAGGTAAGAATTTAAAATAAAGTAAGTATTAGACTTAAAATATCTAAAATTTGCTAATGCTTGACAATCACTCACTCACTGGGCTTAGAGTTTAGCTTAAAATCAATCAGAGTGGACGTTTTTAAAGTAAACGATAACATTTCCAGTTGTCAAATGTTATCAAAATTGTATTTTATATAATTACACTCATTCAAGCCTACATCACTCACTTCATTTATTATATAATAAATTTTCAGTTGTCTTCTCTTCAAAACCGAAGATTTAGCGATAACTAAATGCAAATTCGGACTATATACCAGTTAAGTTATTTCATTACCATGTGGTGCCGCTGAGTGCTATCGAGTCCTAAGCAGGGAAGGATTCGAATTTGCTCTTGTGACCACGATATTGCCAAATTCCAACAATTATGAAAAACACTTTCAAACGTGTTATAATTTTTTAGTATTCCAATAGTTCTAACAGGAATAAACTTCTAATTTACAAGATTGATATTCCTAACCGTGATTTCTTAGAACTTGTAATTAAAGCTTTACATTGCTTAGCAGAATTCAAATAACCATCCCTTTTAAAATTAATTTTGGCAGCAAACAAAAGTTCACTACCAGATCTTCCCATGCGTAAGTCTTCAGTCTTTCTGCGTTTTGAGCGATCACTACTCTCAGCAAAAATCTTAACAGGTCTTCATTACCAGCTTTTGAATTACAGTCTCTGTAGTATTTAACTAGTTCTTGGCGACATATGACAACATTATCAGAAGATGAAACTAAAAATAAAGAGCTATAACCAAAAATAACGAAAACGCATTTTTTTTATATTTTTGAATTAAAATAGTTAATCATTTTATTATGATGAGAGTAGCACATATTAGCAATTAAAATTTATATTAATATTAAGTTAAGATATGTAACTTTATTAAAATCTTAATGAATTAGTTTGATTCTAATGAATTCATAACTTTATAACTTATTTATTACAGTTGGAATGTAAAATTTAGCATATAAATTAAAATTACTTTTGTTTTTACAACTAATCTAAAAAAATAAAAAAATCCATTTCAAATATATAGATACATACCCCCAGGTTCACAATCCATGAAAAAAGTTAAACTTAACACTTTTGAAACACAACACTTATATTATGAAATAACAGCAATAATAAACGGTGAAAAATTGTTCACAGGAGGCGACACTTTGTCTAGCTGCGTAATTCATAAAACATGCGTTTGAAATAATATATGTATTGTCATCGAATGTAGTGAAACTATCAGATAATAAAAGTTAAGTTACATACCGGTTAAGTCTCACTTCGTATATTGGACTTTTGACCGGAAAATTTTAAAAAACCCGCCTGTGTGCGTCACAATGAATTAAACTGACAAGTTTATATATAGCATTGCTTCTCCATGTCACGTATCTTAGAGTGATCAAATCAGGCAGTTAATTTATTTTCATAAATAAAAAATCTTCTATACCCACAAGTATTGAGAAATTTAATATATTAGAAATAAACAAAGTTTTTCTCATTGCTTTAAAATTGATTATCGTTTTCCAAATATTCATATTGGAAATAAAGTTTTAGTTTCTTTTATTGTTTTTAATTTCCTATCTTACTCACCCTATTTGGATTCTAACCTAAAGAAAACTAGATCGAATAGTAAAATATTTGTTAATGGCAGGCTGAATGCTCTTATATATAATTGCTTGCTGGATAAAGGTTCATTTGGAGTAACATATTAGTTGCATTCATGCTCCTCAATACAAAAACTCAAATATTGAGTAAATGGTGAGCTTTTATACGATTTTGCAAACAGCTTAATGAATTTCGTGATTATCTTCTAATACTTTTGAAAGTTTTTTAAGTTTCATAGCATTTTTTCTTAATTAAGGATGTAAGTTTATTTTTCCAATGAATGGCATAAGAAGTAAACAAAGCAGCCAGTATTAAAAAATGTCAAGTTGACTATATTCAGAAATTTAACATATCAAAACAACAATCAATCAAGTGTTAATTGGTTAGCTATAAAAATTTATCTTTAAGGAATTAAATAAAAAATAAAATAAGTCAGAGAATTATTTAAAAAATAATTAAACTTTAAGCACGGACTAAAAGTTAAATAAATTAATAGCATAATAATTTCGATTGGCCTTTTTCATATCAAGCTTAGTTTATTAGTTTGTTTATTCTTCTCAAAATTAGAAAAATTAGAATATAATTTTTACTGACGCCAATTACTTTAGATTCAAAAAAATAATTTTAATGCTTACATATTAATTATAATGAACTTAAAAGTTTAACTCCCTTATGAAGTTTATTTAAGAAAGGACTTAATTTTATTTACCTTATATTTCTAAAGACTTTGAGTTATTTGCTTAATATCCACAAAATTTTAATAATACTTAAGAAGATACTTTTGTTAGTTTTTTTGAAGTCATGTTGTCTAATAAAAATGTACACTTATAAATTTTTGTTTTTCTGTATTCAAGAATTTTCCCATAAGAAGTAGATTTGGAAGCATATTTGGTGTAAATGCAAAACAAAAATTATACTACAATTAATTAGTTAAAACTATGAAAGTATAGTCAAAAAGCCATTTTCAATAAGCAAATAAAAACAATCCAGAAACAGTTTATTGCAGGAGAATGCAGCTTTTTTTTTCTCGCAAAAATAAGTAAAAGAGGTTCGTATATGTATATGTACAGAATGTGGACCCAGTGGCTAATTTCTCAAAAATACTTCTGTATATTTTTTAGAATATTAAAATGTTAATAAAAAAAACACTTAGTTTAATTAAACACATTTTTGAAGGATGAATAAATAATTTTATAAGTCCATTTGCCATCTATGCCGCTTTTTTAGTTTGCGCTACTTTGATACTCTGTACACAAAACATATTCAAAGAGTGAGTTTTCACTGCAACGTACAACTGCTATCCTCAAGAAAGAAGTGATAAATCTGTCTTTTAGTTTACCAGACACTTATATTTCCCTAAATAACCATAAATCAATTTTGAACTGTGCTAAAAAAAACACTTCATGTTAATGAGAGTAAAGATTAAAGATTTTGGCGTAACAAAAAAGAATCAGGTAAAATATAAATGGATAAAAAAAATTTTTTTTATTACTAAAATAATTGTTTTGTTTTTTTTTTCCATAATATGGGAAAAATAATTACAATTAAACAAATTCTTAAAAAGAACAAGTCCTTACCTTTCCTCAAATTAATTTTAAAACGAATTTCTTTAAATTCCGTTACCCTAAATAATTTAAACTTTCCCTATGGTATAACAAAAATGAGTTTTTTGGTGCTCCACCAAAAAACTTCTCATAATACATTTATTCTAGTAAATATATCAGTATATTGCTCTGTGAGAATGTACTCTAAAAGTAATAAAATCCATATTGCAAAAAACGAAAAGCACCACTTAAGACTTTCAAACACCAAAGAGCTGCATTTATTAACAATGCTAACAAAAGTGAACATTAATAAAATAAAACTAACAATAATAAGCAATATTTAGCAAAAATATATTTTTATTTGTTATTTTATAAATATCTTATTTCTAAAATATTAAATTATAATTTACATTATCAGTTGTTCTTTTCATTCCATCAATTTCTTTAGTACTGCGCAAAAATATTTTTTGATAGCCCAAAATACGTAGAAACTTTTTTTACAGGAAATAAAAATTTTTTCACTAACTTTAATTTCTACAAATTTTTTTTACAAGATTTCAGATGTAAAACAGAGATTTTCTTAAATTTTACTGAAGGAGTAAAACTCTAAATAACACTTGCATTTTTTACCTAATAATATTTTCAAAAAACAAAAGTTAACTGATTGTTTGGTATGGACTTCTAACACATTTTTTGTTATTATAAATTAAAAATATTTGAGAAAGGAAAGTTTTTGTTAAAAATAGCCATAAATGAGGCAATCAAAATAAACGATTGAATTGATAAAATTTTCTTGAAAAATTTTAAGCTAACCTTAAATATAATTCTTTGCATGAGTAAAATTATATTATTTTAGCACCAGGAATTAGAATAAACAAAATTTTTCAACCAGAGATTGTACTTAAATAAAAAGTGTTGAATATTTTGGCTAATATAAAATTTTATATTTATGAAAACATAAATGTTTGTAATAATTCGTGAAAGCTGGCAAAACCAGAGATATTTTTGAAGCATATTTTTAAATTTTCAAGAAAAAATCCATGCAATTGAAGTTTTTTTATTGTTTTTAAGGAAGATTAAAAAATAGAAGCAATGGTTCTAGTCTTTCATTTCATTATTGAAGGCTGCTCTTTAAAATTATATGTAAGATTTTTTAATGCTAGATAATTAATTGATTCGAAATTAGAAAAGAGGAATTTATCAGTATTTGTGATTAGTGCTGAGACTAATTCTCTAATCTGCACTAAGTTTTTTTCCTTTTAACAATCTGACAATCTGTCAAAATGACTTAGTCGCTTCTATTTAGAGAAGGTATAATCGAGCATAAAAGGATATGAAAGAGCTTATGATTGAAGCTCTAATTGGTTATTAAAGGACTTTTTAGTATAAAAAATAGTAAAAGTTAACAAAGAAATTCTTTACAAATAGTACAAAACAGAGGTTTCGAATAATGTTAAAATTTAATTTTTTCCTTTGCTGTAAATCAAAACTTTATATGTTTGTGAGTTTGCAAAGAAGAAGAATCATTTTTAAAAATACATGCCATCATTACGAACAAAATAAGTCATAAATTTTCGGTTATGAAGTTTTATTATCAGTAAATTTACAAAGAAATTTCTTTTTAATTGGTCTGCGCGAATTATGACATAGCATAATTTTTAAAATTGATAAATACTTAGCTGTTAAGTTTTTATAAAATGCGCTTATGTGTTTTTTCTGGGGAATTAAAAAAAAGATTAAAAAAAGCAGTTATATCAATCTCATATATTTCATAAAAAATGAAAAAGCTCTTATATCCTATAAAATCACTTTTACGAACTAATAAATAATTGACCCAACAAGACACAATAATAACTGATATCCATTTTTGTGACGCTAAAGCAAAAGAAAACGCAGAAATTGAGACAGCGGATTTTTTCCTGCATTTTTGTAGGACTTCTAAGACTTTAAAATAAAGAATATAACAAATGAAAATTTTGGTTGAGTTTTTTTAATTTCTTAATGGATAAAGTATAAAGGCTCCTTCCGCTACAATTTGTTTAGCTGATATTCAGCTGGGTTAGTTTACTTTCACTGCGTCCATGAAATTAACCGCAATATTGCTTTGCTTAAATATCCCAAAAAAAAAGAAGTCAATATAACCCAATTTAGAAAAACTCAACCACCTTTAATTTCATCAAAAATTTCAATTTTTGTAATTCAAACAATAAATCATTTTGTCATGATTTCCTTTAGATAGCTACCACCTTTTTATCTTTTTCAAAGAATTAAATCAAGTAATTTAAAAGCAAGGACATTTTATATTGGATATTATTACAAAAGATATTTTGTATAATCCCTCATAGTTTAATCTTCCAGCTCCTAAGCTTTTTGATAGGAAACAAGGGAATGTTTTTTTCTTCGTATTTTCCGTGATCCTTACTTGGCCATAATTTATAGCGTTTATCAAATTCCGTAATGTTGAAAAATACATTTTGACAAAATTATAATAATGCTAGGATTACAATTTACATAGCTTTATCAGCATTTGAAAAACTTTACAAAATTACAATTTGATCTCTAATTGAATCGGAGTTGAAAGAAAAGAGAACAAACATTCTTGTTTTAGGGATTTTCTTTGATTAAATGCCTCGACTTTTGGGCAGCTTATTATTTACTTAAAACAAAATTTTCTAAAAAAATTTTATAAAATGTAATTATACTAAGATTTAAGTATGGCCTTTAAGCTTTTAAAAATATTTTAATAGAAATTCGGGTATTTATAATAAATGTGTTAACTTTGAGGTAAATATATTATAGAAGCAATTACGACCGTTTCAAAGAAAGCAGTTTCCAAAAAAACGCATTTAAATTCCAAAACTTCAATTAATGATACCAATAAAAACAAATTATAAAGTAAGTTTGAGTAAGTTTTCTTAGTGTAACTTTATTACAGCATCTTCAAGTTGGCACACAGAGAACACAAAATATTAACAAACTGTCATGCTAAATCCGTTGTGAGTGGAATAAAGCATAACTTTTTGAGATTTTTATTATATTGTAAAAATGAACCGCGATTTGTGGAAATATAAAGTGTTGCTTTTTGCAAATTATACAATATTTTACTCAAATGAAATGTTAAACCTCATATAAATAGGCTACGTTTGTTTATAATAAGGAAAATATTGTATAGCAGTGAAAATATTACATTTGAGAATCTAATATTATTTTATTATGTAAAAATTTCAGAGTATATTTAAACACATAAAAGTTTTCTATGCACATACACACTTAGTAATAAAATTTTATTATAATATTTTTCTGTGTGCCTACCATGCTGCAAATATCAAAAATCTTTCTTTTTATCATATTTAAAAATTCGGAACTCAAAAGTGACCCAAATGGTGAGACAAAAGGAGCTCAATGAATGGGAGAAAACCGAGATTACTACACTTGCGACAACCGGTTAACTCTCTCATGCGCGAATTGGAAAAAAGATCGGAGATCGCGAAGTGTGGTAAGCCGTTTTCTACGTTTGGTCCCGGGTAAATACGGAGCCAAAAATAGCAGAAAGCGGTCCAAAATTGAGTGTCAGCATGCAGTGATTGAATCCTTACATCCTTCGAAGATTGACTTAGGTAACTTATTTAGTTTTTATTAAGTTACTTCTACTAATTTTAATTATTTTGCATAGGAAACAATTAGTATCTTAAAATATAATGTTGAAACTATTGAGAAGGACAGCTCCACATCGAGTTCAACTGTTGATTAACTAAAAAAGAGTGTAAAAGAAGTAATAGGCTACGTTGCAATCTGTGGTGTAAAGCGAAAAACCCTCAAAGAAAACGGGGTGGTTGGGTTAATAATAATAATTTGTAGTCGTTCGTTTGAACAGTTTCACCTGTTCACTCCTTGGTCTATTACAAGGACTCCTCACATCACCAACACCAACATCAACAAAATACACATATATAAAAGAAAATTTATACAAAAATGTTTCAAAAACAGAAAAATTAATTAATAAAATTTGTGTAAATTCAAAGTACAGCTAGACAACACCAGATGGACTATACGCTGAATAGCCGAATTGCTTTTGAAAATGCTCCTAATACTAAATAATATAGCCACAAGATGTAGTTAGACTGGAGAATTTTCATGTCACCACATGGTCACATACTCTCGTCTCTCTCTCTCACTCAATTTTGATTTTTGCAGTTTCGCCGAATGAAATGCATTTTTTGTTTCACATTTATATGAAAGAAAGAGAAGGTTAAAAATATGAAACCTGCAGATGCATTTTCCTCCTCTATCTGGTCCCGCCAAAAAATTTCTAATTAGATCCGATTGGACTGTGGAAAAAAGTTTTTTTTTTTTAAAAAATTATAATTATATTATTATTAATTTTGGATGCATTTTTGCACTTTCAGGAATTTTTTAAAACTATTTTTTTTGTAAATTTACTTAAAATAAAAATATTAAAATAAAAGAAAAATTACATTTTTCATAATCTGCATTCTTTTTAAAATTAAAATATGAAAATGGAAAAAATTAAATACAAAGAGGTTGTAATTTTTAATAAGAAAGAAATTGCTTTTATACGCTGAATAGCTGAAGTTGCTTTTAATAGACACTAGATGTGGCTATCAACAGAGAATTTTCATGTCTCCGTTTTAATACTACAGCTATCAGACACTAGATGTGGCAGAGTATTTTCATGTCTCCACATGGTCACATACTCTCTGTCTCTTTCTCTCTCACTTAATTTTGGTTCTCACTCACTCTCACTCATATTATATATAAAACGTGTTCTGTCAAATTAAAAGTAGTGCTCGTTTAGACTTGGTATGTGGAAGGTTGTTATTTTTGTATGGTCACGTGTTTTCATTTTTAAATCGAGCTTAAAAAAATCATTTAAAATTCAATAAAAATTTATATTTGATATTAATGTATAGAATAAAATGTGATTTTAATTATTTAAATGTATATATATACATATATATGGATAAAAAATTGTGAATTGTGAGCAATAAAATTGTAGTTTCTTTGTGCAATTGAATTTGTGTTAAGTGAGCGAATGCATTTGGTTTTTTGTTGTTGTTTTTTTTACTTGTGTTTACTTCAAATGCATTTCGGCTTACGACGCCGCTTCTAGTTTTAAGAAACAAACGTAAAGACGCCAGAATGGATTATAAATATAGGCATAAAAAGGATTAAAAAGAGGATATTTTCTTTTTCTTTTGTTATATTTTTTTTTAATTATTCATCGAACGAACATCAAGTAAGAATAACTTATTTTTAATTAATTTTATGAGATTGAAATGATTCTTTCTTTCTTTTAAATGACGCCATATTCCATGAGTCTTTTGTCTTTTTGCAATTTACTGTAGAAATAGTATTCGATTAATGCTATTAAAAGTATTTATCAAATTTTGTTGATTGTTCATTTTGTCTACATTTCTTATGCAAAGTAAAAAACAAGATAAAAATTAATTTTGAATGAGTTATTAAGTAAATAAGATCAATTCGGTTATATCACAATAATTATTATATATATATATATATATATATATATATATATATATATGTTAAGATCAACGGTAATTATTGAAAATAGATCTAAAAGTTTGATTATTTTATTCGAATTTGTAATTAATGAAATAATTGTATTTCGAATTCTATAGAAAATACATCGAAATAGAAAAATGAATTAAATATTTCGATTAACTAAATTATTTCTCGTGTCGGCTGATTGAGTTTAATTACAAAAAATATCTTTTTGTTGTTGTCGTCTCTTTAGTTATGGTCCAAGACAAGAACTTCAATTGACATTTTATTTGTTGCTACAACTTTATTGTTTTTTCGTATTTTTTACTTCTTCGATTAGTTATAACCAAAGAATTCTAAAAATGTTGACTCATTCGCTATGAAACAAACAAGCAAACAAATTCTTGTTTTGTATAAGCTACTCTGGTTTTTTGTGTAGTAGTTTTTTTCGTTTTTGTTATTCTGTTTTTAATTTCCGGTTTGGAAACCTTTCTTTAGATTTTGTATTATTAACTTTTTCGAAGCTAAATTTGGCTTGCAATAAAAGACTAAGAATCAAAATTAATATATTTTTTTTTCTAACTAACAAAAAGAAAGAAAAAGTGTAAAATAAATAAATAAAGTTAATAAAAATTTCTAAATATCACGCGATTGTTACTATAGCAGCTATTTTCGATTATTGTTTGTAATTTTCTATTGGCTATCAGACGGATAAGCATAAACACGATATAACGGATTAAAAAAAAAATAATAATAATAAAACCGAAAATAAACAAACAAACAAATTATTCGTTCAAAAGGAAATGTCAATGACTTTAAGAGGGAAAACAAATCACGAAATACTTCGTGCTTAAATTATTTTACTAATTGTCTTCTAAATGATTGACTTAAATGTAATGGAAACGAGAACAACAACAACCCAAAGGATGCTTTGAGCTTTCTTTTAAAACATTTTTGAATTAAATCTATTTCTAAGAGAATTTCTAACTATAAAAATTTTAATTCATATAAAAAGCTGCCAGTCACTGTGAATTTAGAAGTTACATGCAAAACAAAAAAAGTAATTAAGTTAATTCAAAGCTTGTAGATAGAACTTTAAGATAATACACTGTCCTGAAAATATACGTACATACATTTTTAA
The DNA here is from genome assembly GCA_947359355.1 of Acrocera orbiculus. Taxonomy (NCBI): domain Eukaryota; kingdom Metazoa; phylum Arthropoda; class Insecta; order Diptera; family Acroceridae; genus Acrocera; species Acrocera orbiculus. Next base: position 17,079,013 of record OX375757.1, read on the forward strand.
TTTTGCAATTTTTCACTTTATTTCTTGCTTAATTATCCGAGAAAAGTTGAAAAAAGAGGAAATTAAGCGAAGAAGACCCCAAGATCAAAGATTCGTTATGGTCAAGGGATATAGATTCTGGGAGAAACTTTGATTGTACGCTTCAATCGATATCAGATAAATTAGGGTAGCAAGTTTGATAAAACTAATTTAAAATTAAAATAGTCACATTCACTTATCCTTAACCCTTTATAGAAGTGACGTTTAGTTGTGTGACTTTTCGATGCTATTATACATTTGAGCGTCATTTTTATCAAAACTCTCCCTTTCACTGTATCGGAAAATGAATTGGAAACCACTCCCCTGAAATTCGAATCATTTCTCCGATACACAGTTTCATGTTTATAGTTTTGATATGCATCACCCACTATGTTTGCTGGACAACATTTTTTTTTAGCTTTTCCTTATATTTCATTGCAATAGAAATATTTTCTATAAATTTAATTTACCAACATTAAAAATATTTAGAAAAATATTAGAAGAATAAAAAAAAAATCCTAAACCATTGAACTCACAAGTAAAATACCAAGAAAAAAAGTAAAAGAAAAATGTTTATTTAAAAATTTGTAATCTATTTTGACTGACGCTAACGATTACGAAAATGAGAAATTTCTTTGTTTTATTTTAAACAAAAAATCGGTAAAAAAAGGAATTCTGATATTTATCTATTAAAGACATTAATTTGTTTTGGTACTGATTAAAATCAAAGCTGTCTGGAGTTAATGTTTAACACGTTACAGCTTCCATTTGTTAAAAAAAAACGTTGGAATCTGACTTTTGTTTTAAAAAAATCTTCCTTATCGAAAAACTTTGGAAAATCATAAAGACTCGATTTATTAAGTACAAAGAATTAGGATAAGCCTAGCACAAGAAATTTTATTTTAATTTCTAATTCAAGCATGCGCCAGAATTAAAATACTTAAATTCCTGTAAAAATTTTATATATCTTAAAATCCCAAAAAGGCATTTTATTTGTCAAGAAGAATTAAAATTAAATTCTTTACTTGTTATTTAAATGAGAAGAGAATTTAGCTGTTGTGACATTTACTAATCTCCTCATGTACCCTTCTTCTGATACTCACGATTCCTTAGTAAGGAAGAAGTAAACTGAAAAAAGGACATCGGTTAGTTTTAAGACACAGAAGTGATCATAAGGGTCCATAACCCTGGAGATGTGATTTGTAAAAGGTGTCGTGTATGTAAAGGCTTAGCTTGCTCTCTATGTACCAGTCGTACGCCTATTTAACAAACCTCTTTGTATAAGCTTTGAAATAGAATCAAGTAATGATAAATGAGTTGGTAAGATATTATGCCAAGAGATTAGTCACAATCGAAAACTATATTTTCGTAGAATATAAAAAAAGTAGAATTATAGAAAAACATATTTTTGTGTAAACATTTATCGAAAGTTCACAAAATAGTTTTGTTTATACGTATTACATCGCTTTAAATGGACATTAATTCCGTCAAATATAAAATAAAATTATATGTTTAAACATATTTTTAATCAATAGGGGGCGTCTTAGATGGTTTTTCTTTAATTACTACTAAAACATTACTAGCCAGGGGGGAATTGATCTTCCTGACCCAACCCCTATCTACGCCACTACCTAAAGCCATCCATTAAACATTGCAGTAAATACGGAAAGAAGGAATCTTTGCCACTAGCAGTGGAATAATTTCCCAATATTCCAAATAAGATGTCTTAATAGCAAAATCCTCACTTAAAACCTGATTGGCATTTAATTTTCCAAGCTCTACACTTGTATTTGTTCACTTTTCATAAAACTTTCACTTATATCACGTTTGATATCAGGATTAAAATCTATAAAAATAATCCATGAAATAAATCCCAAAAAAGAAAAAATAATGAGAGGAAAGAAAGGGGTGCAGGTCTTTTAAAAAATTACTAACCTAATCTAACATTACCGAACGTACCTTTTCAAAAAAAAAGGATTTCTTGAATATTTTTATGATTATATCAAAAATATTCATGAGATGTTTGTTTTTTTTTTTTCTTTTTTTCATCATTATTCTAAAAACATATTTTTTGTTCTTTAAGTGGATGCCATAATTCTAGAATGTGTTTTTTCTTTTCCTTTAAAATTTAAAAAAAAAAGAAAGTGATATTTAGCTTGAAAATTCGTGCAGGGTAGTCTAGCTATTAGCCCAGTCTAAAATAGTCAAATTTCAATTTCACTTTTTTTTCCTTTGGTTTTCTATTTATTACATATACACACCCCAGAGAGTAACCCTAATTTTCGTTTTTTTTATTTTTCTAAAAATTTCCCAATGATACCCTGGCCTCGTTGTTCCTTGATTGGCTGTTTACAAAGCCTCATGTACGACAGAATTCGATAGTTTTTTGTATCAACTTTAAGAAAAATATTAAATTGGGTTACAAACGACAAAAAGGAAATAATATGTATATAGTATATACCTATACATATAGAAAACAGTTAGTTTTTTTTTTCGTTTAGATTTCATGAGGTAATAATTGAATAAGTTTATATAAATATTTATTCTTTGTTTTATTTCCCTGTAGTTTTTCAACTAAACTAAAATTTAACAAAATTTCAAACAAAAAAAAAACAAATTGAATTCCTTGAAGCACAATTACTAGGAATTGTTTTTTGAGTTTTGAGAATGCAAGAAAAAACAGTGCCATGTAACGAAAATCTTAACATATCTTTATTTTATTTTTTTACTGTTTTTTTTTTTGTCAACCCTGTTTACAGTTACATACATATATCAAAAAAAATAAAAATAAAAAGAAAATTTTGGTAGGGATTCCGTGAATTCTTTGTTCAAACACCTAACTGACTTTTTCTGTTAGGTTTTCTTTCGTCTTTTACCTTTTAATTCTTATACAAACAAATAATTCCTTGTAAAAATAAAAAGAGAACATTTTTTGCAAACAGAATCTTACAGCTTACAACGGTAAATATAGCTAGAACTTTATCTTCGTTTTTTTACTTTTTTTTCGTATCCTTGCGTCTTTCTTTTCATAGATAGCAAATGTTATCAAAACTTTTCAAGTAATTTTAAGTGATGTAAGAAAAAAAATGTTTTCATCATTTTTCAAGTGTGTTTAAAAATCGTAAAGTAAACCCTTTTTTTTCTCACCTCTTTAACTCAAAAGATTACGACCAAAAAAACATAAATCGTGTACACTTGTTTCACTTTAGATATAAATAAATAAAAAACAGAATTGTTGATGTTTTGGTTTTGGTCTCCTCTTTCTGTTGCACCCATTTTAAATTTTTCTAGCCATAAATTCTTTTTTTTCTTTCTGCCCATTAAATTTTTAAAACGTTTTGACTTATTGCCTATAACCTCATACACACGAGAATTCCTTTAAGCTTGATTATTTCTTTTCTTTGTTTTTGGTACTGTTTCATTTTATGAGTGTCAGGAAAATATTTTCCTTTTTACTTTAAAAATGCAAACTTAAATTTAGAAAGCCATCTTAATGGTAAAATTTCTTCTTATTTTCATGCTTTTCTTTGGTGTGAAACTATTTCTGTTAAGCGCAAACACTTTCACTGACTATTTAACAGTTTAATGCAGAGGAGAAACAAATGAGATGGATAAAATGAAATGTTTTTGAGACGGCTGGCAAATTCTCATAAATGAAGACTGTTTCGAATGGTATCAACAGAACAAAAAGAAAAATGGTGGAAAAAAGGGTCGTTTACGGTTGTTGCCTTAATTATAGAAATTTTGTCTTATAGGACCTATTCACTATTTTTTCCAACTCGTCAAATGGCTCTCTCGTCCCATATAAATTATATGGAAAGGGTCATTTGAGAGTAAAAAATTAAACATGTTTAATTTTCTACTCTCAAATCGCTATCGGTTTCTTTTGTATTAGTCCTTTACTAATACATACATGCCAAAAAATCATTTCCATTTTGCCTTCGAGGAGTGCACATCGAAGAAAACATATGAATCTGTCAAAACAAGCTGGGTTATACAGCAGTGCGTTTATACGTCAGAGTTGAAATTATATTTTAAAATAAAAATATGAGAAAAATATGTGTAATTTTTTCAATTTTACTTTGAAAGTGTAGCTCTCTTGAATATACACACACAATTATAAAATTAGTCCACACCATTTTAAAGTATATATTTTACACTATGTACGTACACGAGTGGTAGGAGGTAAGCAAGTTTTGACGTCAAATGGAAAAAATAGTGAATAGTCCCTATTAGATAAATTTTAAGTGCCAGGATGCAATCCACACAATGTTTGGCTCTTATAATTTTATAAAAAATTGGATATGAATATTTGAAAAAAATTTTTTGAATGCTATAAAATAAAAGAAGAAAACAAACTAAAACTGTAAATTTCAAATAATTTTACTTAGAACTTTATTAAATCACATACAGATGTCAAGATGTCCCGAGATACTGATAACACTATTTTTCTAATTTAATCATTATTTTCAAAGTAAACCCGAAAAAAAATGTCAAAAAAGTCTAAAGTACATACTTCACGATAGCGTGAAAAATCCTTTTTTTGCATTTCAAGGATTAATCATAAATAAAAACCTGCGGCAGTGTGGTTCAATGGTTGTAGAACTCGGAAGCTTATTCAACATTCGGATAGATTTGTATATAATGATCAATAAATTTTTTGCCTAACTCAAGTGCTACGCGGATGTGTTCTGAAGTTCGGACTTTAAACAAGAAATTATCCCTTCCTTGATCTAGGCGCTGTAATAAAGATGCCGTACTTTTGGGTAGAACAAAAATTTGTACGTTTCCACGTTATAAGTCTGAAGGATAGTTTGCGAATCATCAATTCAAAGAAAGTTGTGTCTTGTTTTGATTAAATAGGTTTGAACGTCTGATACAAAAATGTTATGAAGCCATTCATTAAAAAGTGTGTGAGTAACCCATGCAGTTTTTTTTGGGCATCCAATGAACGGGAAGGTTAATTGAGCGTAGCATTTTTGGTTTGTAAATAACAAATGGTTTAATTATATCGCCTGAAGCGTTACTACAGAAAGGTAATGTCATACAACTTTTACCTACTTTATGACCTCTGGCTGATTTATTAGCTTTGATCAAATAGGTTCTTTTTGGTATTTATTTTTTATTCCAAAATAATCCGAACTAGTCTACATTGAAGATCTGCATAATCACAAGTGTAAGAAACAGTGGGAATAATTTTAACAAATTTTGTTGCGTATTGTTACGCTCCATATGAATCATAAGATTCTCGATTAGAAAAAGACAATTACATAAATTTTCTTGTTTCTTAAAATTGGAGGCACACAAATGACTAAGCAGGGAATATTTTTTTTTTTATATTAGACTCAACATGATTTCTAATGAATGGTTTTTGCATATTTTTTTTTATTCGTACTAGGCACAATTTTTAATTGAAACAGAATTAAGCTAACCCGTACTTGTGGCTCTACTTTCTGTAGTTCATTTGAACGAATAGTTTTAATGTGCCGAGGTTTTTTTCCCAATATCGCAAAAACTGTTCTACTTGAGTCATTTTTTTCGGATTTACCATTCTATTTTACTATAGTGAATTGAAAATGCTGTAAACTGGTGTAATATTACGTACAAAGAAGGGTCACGTTAGAGTAAATTCTAACTGACTGTCTTTTCAATACATATAAGCTAGATTGTCAAAAATTATTTTATTGATTTCCTTGGACACAATCTATAACTAGCCCAATGTCCCTTTTTGTATGCCTAAACATTGTATCGAGACATTTTGTCATTCATCTGTTGCGGTTCATTGAGAACAACCAATTTTAATTCAATCAACTTCAATATTTTAATTGATTTTTGGTATAAATTTCAAAATGCCAAGCCTACATTTACTTCCTTATCGGAATGGAGGACTCCATTGTTTTTTTTTAACATTAATCATACTCAAAATCTATTTCGACATTGGCTGTGCTCGGAATTCGGAAATATTTACAAAAAAAAAAAAGTTCTGGAATTAGTTTAGATATTTTATGAGTTGAACTTTTGATTGTGGATTTGTGGTTGTTTGCATTTTCGGTTTTTTAATTTGTGTTTATTGATTTTTTATGGTTTTTTTTTTGTTGCTTAGATCTTGCTTTGTAATGTTTAGTGAAAAATATTGATTAGAGCAAGGTTATTTATAGCGGCTCAAATGTAGTTTCAGTAAAGCCGGAAAATACTTTAAATTAAATTTGGATTTGAATTTTAATCATTTATCATCGAATTTTTTATTTGCGCAAAAAGTAAATTTAGTGCATGTTTGGTCGTGCTCTTTTTTGATTATCACAACAGAATAAAAAACTCAAAAAGTTGTAGTTGGAATAATCCCGCCTCCTTGTAATTTTTATTCTTTTGTGATTCAAAATATTTGTCCAAGTTCTTTTGCTTTCGTGACTTTAAATATTTAGTGAATAATTTTACGAATCTTCCCCAAATGGACTTAAAGACATCTCTCATCTTTTTGAAATGATTTAAAAAAAAAAAAAACAAATTAAATTTAATTACAAAAGATTCTAAAATTCACTTAAAAAAGGACAAATTTTTCCCTTAAAATTGTAAATACGAAAAAATAAAACTTAAACTTGTCAACCAGTTTAGTTAGCACAAAATTGTATTTTCTTATTTAAGGAATGGAATAACAACTCAAGCAGGAAACAGGAAATGTATCTTAAGAAGTCAACTTCAAATAGCAAAAATCTACATTTTAGTTTAGTATGGATACATGTCTTATCAGAGCATCCTGAAAATAGAAGAGCTATAAGCAATAATTTGACCCAATTTGTCGTATAATCTTCATCATTTTTGTTTTTAATTAAAGTGAAATGAAAATAATGGAGTCCCTAATGAAATAAGAAGATCATATCTCATTTTTCTCATTTATAGTTGTTGTAGGTAATAGAAGAAAATTGAAAGGATAGTGATACAAATGGAAAGGAAAAAATTGTGGGTTTTTAGGTGGATATAAAGAAAAATTTTTTAAATTACATATATCATAGGAGTTTTGGTAAAAAAATATGTTCTTAAAACGTTTTTCAATCTATGGGGAACAAATAATTCAATAAGTCTATCATTTTTTTTCTTAAATCTTTTCCTATCTAAAACCTTATTCCTTTGGACTCGAAAGATTTTACTGAACTGTCTTTTAGCATTGTTTGGAAAAGATTATGATTTGTCAAAAGTCAGTTGTGCATTTTTTTTTTGATCAAAATCTTTTTCCATCGAACAAAATTTTGCTGTTTTCAGCAGAATATATTGAAGGAATGTAGAACAATCACGACATAGAAACAGTTTTTTGTCATAGTTTTTCTTGAAGTTTTCGTAAGAAAAATTTCATGTAACGTAAATTGAGAAAATTTTAACAATAAACGATAACTAATAATATTTAACATTTCAAACAGATTTAGATAAAACCTCTTTCACGTATCAAAAACAGTTGAACCGGCAGCTGTTGCACCGGTGTATGCTAAGATTTAGCATTACTAAACTCAGATAAAGCTAAGATGAAGCTCACATGAACAAAATCACAAAAAAAGATTTTTTATCATATTCCTTGTCCATTTCAGAGTTATGAACTCGTGTACATATTGTACATATATTTAAATAGACACGTAGAAAATGATCCCACAATTGTTCTAGAAGTTACACACATATTTGTAAAGACGTGTCAGAGCGTTTGAAGGTGCTTTTAAAACTTTAAGCGCGTTTTTCTCAAAACTCTGTTTTCAAAGTCGGTGAGGACGATTGCTCGGAAACGGCTGAACCGATCGGCCTCAAATTTCAACACAAGCTTTTTGGGTATATCTTTCAGGGTTTGGTGGCAGCCTTTTTTTTGAAAAAGTAATTTTTTTTTATATAAACAGCTTAGGGTCAAATTTTTTGTCAAAAATCGATTTTTTTTTTGAGAAGCCGCCATTTTGTCAACAAAGTTAATTTTGCTAATTTCTTCCTGTCAAACTCTAGATAAATAATATATTACTAAACGAAATTTATTTAGCTTTTTAAATTTAGATGATCCTATCCAGAGATATCGTGGTCACCGATGTTAAAATACAGTTAAGACATACATAGACATAGACATAGAATATCTTTTAGTACGTATCTTCAATGGCCGTCCAGATCTGGATACTGCTAGACTTTTGTTTCAAACATAACTTCTAGATGATTAAAATTGTTGGCTTGTAAAGACTTGTCTTTGGTCATATTATATAAGATCAGAAGTATTTGGTAAATATTTTTTTGTATAAGAGTTAAAATTTTTCTTAACACGTTAAGGATGTAGTGTACGCGAATGGTTTATCTGGCGGCGTCTACCGTCTAGCGTCTGGCGTCTTTGGAATTTATTTTGTGCAAGACGCCGCCAGAGTAAAGTACGATTTTCACTGCCAACCGATTAAGCGAAATAGAAAAAACTGTGTCGTCCTCAACGTGTTAACGTGTCTTGACTGTATTAAGCCAGTCTTTAATCAAGTTTAAATAAAAGTTCAAACTCATATCATTACCTAATATTTCTATTTCTCTTTTATTTTGCAAAAGTAGCCGATTCCATAATTTGATTAATGAGATAAAAGATCTCCTAATCGTTTAGGATAATTTATCCTAACAACCACATTTACTGTTTAAAGATTCAGATTTGCTAATCTGTTTTATGTTTATTTAATCACTTAACTACACTTGCATAAAAGCTGCTCCTCCTGCATAAGAATAAAATACCACTCAATTTTTAAATTATCCCCAAGGCTTTAAATGTCATTAACTTTGGTTTATTAGTCTCTTTAATTAAACCTGAGACCGCCTACCAGCGAATGTTGGCTTTTATTTGTAAAATTATCGAATATTTTGTTGTTGTTTTTTGAAAAAATTTCTAAGAAATGTTTTGTTAAGATTTTACAGTTTTAATTTTTCGCTTAGTTTATCAGCTTTCACTAGCCCAGAGATTTTTTTCGGTTAAGTGGCTTTGTCTTCTTTGTTCATCTTAAAGATAATAACTTTTTATTAAATAACAAATGTAGCCAATTTTTAAATTTTATTTAAAGTTTTTTGTTGTTGTTGTTTTTTGTTTTTTTTTTTACTTCAGGCACTAACTAAAGTGATTCGTCGTACATATACATCAGGCCAATATGATCTGACCAACACATTCATAACTAAATTTTTTAAAAATTTAAATTAAAAAATTAAAAAACTGTAAAATTTGTTGTAAACTATGAAAAAGAATTATTTAAAAAATACGAAATTGAATTTCATACAAATTGCATGAGTTAGCAAAATTCTTGAGGCATGGTCTGAAAAATTTGAATACGTGCAATGTAAATTAATCGCGATTGCTTCATTTTTATTTTTGTTTTTACTTTCATTAAATTTGATTAAAAAATTTTATACGTGAGTGACGATTTGTTGGTGTGATGACGAGAAGATAATTTTATACTTTACAAAAAAAAAAGAAGAAACACGTTGAATGCAACTAACATTCCAATAAGAAATTTCCATTTGCTGCACTTTGGCCTAATTAGCAAGTAGGTCGCTCATGCAATTTATCAGGAGGAATTTGATAACAAGAATTGCAAAATAATATTTTGAAATTTAATTAATTTCGTTATAACTTTTTTTTTATTATTTATTTTTTTTTTGTGATTGTTTGTTACTAACATTTTAGTAGCAAAGTTCATTAAATCTTTGGCAAGGAGATTAAAATTAATCGTCGAATAATAGTTTGTGTGCTAAATTTTGTCATTCATTTTATTTTTCTAAATATGGTTGTACTGTTTGCTTAACATGTATGAACCAGCTGTGTCAGGTCAGTCAACTCATTCTTATATTTACAGCTACCCAAAGTTGATAAGTCATAGTATTTGTTTACATTAGTAAATACTTCCTGAACTCTTTCTCAAAATAACGAATTATAGTGGCCTCAATTGTAAAAATTTCTGTTTGGAAAATGGTAAAGATGTTATCTGTTCAGGTTCTTTAACTCTATCTGTTGATCCTCGCTCCTGGGCTAGAAACTAACTTGGACCATCATTTGTGTACCAGATAGTCATGCAAAAGAATAGTGGTAAATTTATCTCTAAGGTTAACTCTCAATTTCATGTAGGTACTCTTTGTTACAATTTCAATTTTTAATCTGGTGAGCATTTCTTTTAATTGGTGCAAGTAACACAATTGTCTATTTATCTTTTTCACAACAAATCAAATAAGCAGTTGATTGCTGAAATTTGAGTGGTATAACTTCTCACCATTTCATCCGTTGTATCAACGCCAGATTTGTATTAATTTTAATATTTAGTTAATATTTGTTTTGCTTTCGCAGTTACTTTTTCTCGATATCACTTCCATTTATTTCTTCCTTATCACTTATCAAATTAAGTTGAACTTTTTGACTGACGTTTTGGTATCAGAGGTCACATGTGTTGACGTAATATCATTTTGAACCTAATCTTCGCTTTCAAAGTCAGAAATTGCACCTGATTCATTATCATAGGCTTCTAATATCTCATTTTAATATGGTTCGCTTAGTGTTACACTCATTCTGATAAAATTTTAATACATTAGGTTGAAAAACTTTATTCCTGATTGATAATTATTTAACACAGCACAAAGGAATCACTTATTAAAAAAAATAGGATGATAGCATTGTATTTTTCAGTAACATGTGTGTACAAAATCAACTGTTTAAATACAAATGATAATAATAACTGTCCGATCTTTTCCAGAAAGTGTGGTTTGTATTCTTCGTATTGCAACCCGTTCGGTTTTAATATATTCGCAATTGGCGCCAATTACAGACGCTTGTCGATTTGTTGTTGGTTTTAGTAGTTGATGCCGTATTTATATGCCATTGGCGTTTATGTACGGCGTCTATTTTTAATTTAGAGGGCAATAACCGCATAAAACATTTGCTTAATATAATATTAAAGTATACCTTTTGACAGATTTGAATGTTTAAAAAAATCAAAACAGCCTAAATTTTAAAAGAAAAATTAGCTGCCGCAAAAGGTTTAAAAATCTATTACCCTCATCTATTTATATGAGTTTGTGTTAAAACAGACAAGATGAGTTCCTATTAGATAGGGATATATATTATTGTATTAAAATAAGCAAAAAAATGTCACAAAAAATTTAAATATGAATTTTATTTTTTGATTGTGTTTCCTGTTATCCGTACACACAGTTCATCTTAAAATATAATCAGATTGTATTAAAATAATTATGGAGTTATGTATGACAGTAGACATTTCGCCACGTAATTCGAATATCTTTTTGTAGAGGAGTAGGGAGGAATTCCGAATTGACTCCTCCAAAAATTTAACCACCTGACTGCTGGGGCGTATGAAATGTTTATAGTTCTCTTTGCCTCTTTGCCTTTTTATTAGAAGTATGATCACTTAAACAATTGACTTCTCTATTGAAGAATATTATTTTTGATTTAACATACAAAGCACAAAAATATAAACTTTTACTTAAAAAGAGAAGGTAACAAGTATTGGTTGACAAAAAAAAAACACTTTACACGATTTTTTTCAGAAATATTAAAAAATTAAAGTAAAAATATTGAAATATTAAGCTATTAAATAACTTTTCAACAACATTATGTGCAATTTTTGCACAAAATTTTTACTTAATTTTTTCTTCTAAAAGTGTCAAAGCATTTCCCAAGTCGTCGGCCAAGGAAGTCAATTTACGGTGATCACCATATCTCAATTCAAAAATATCTGAAGTCTGACAACTAAATTTATTTAATTAAAACATTAGTTTCGCCGCTACCCCATCTGCTCTTAATTAATTTCGTTGTTTTTATATATTTTTTTTATTTTTGTCCTTTCAAGTAAAATTAGCGATTTTAACCAAAACAAGCCACTATTTTATAATTTTTCAAATATAAAAACTAAAAGAAGCGTTGTATGGGGGGAGATATTTTATATATAAAAAGTAAGTGTCAAATTTTAACTGATTTGATACATTAACGTTGTTTCGAGAAAAACACGTTTAAAGCTTTAAATTTTAACAAATGAGTAAGAGGTGGGAAGATTGAAATGTCAATAACTATGAAAATTTTTACGCGATTGCCTTGAAGTTATGACTCAATATTTTTAAAATTTTGTACATTTAAAAAGCGCAATTAAAAAATTCTAATTTTTGAAAAAGGTTACCCCTAACAGCGGTTCTTACTATTTATTGTTCTAAAATCCTTCTCAAAGCTACGAAAGGCCTACCACTTCATGAGACAGTATTGTAGTCCATATTTTGATAACCACCCACCTCACAAAAGTTTTAGTTTACAGTATCCTAACTAACTCCATCATCCAAAATTCTCAAAAACTATTAAGTTTTATAGCAACTTTTCCTCCTCTCTCCCATTCCTTGATTTCAAAAACACAAACATCATTCTTTACAAAAGCATTTGTAATGCAATATAATGTTAATCATGAAAATTTTATAATTTTACTTCACGGTAAATCTAACAGTTAGTTGAGTTGAAAGATTTTTACTATTTTTTTCTCGAAATATATAAAATGCAATAGAACTTAACCAAAAAACAATCTCTCATCTCTTTTTTTACATTTATACACTTAGATAAAGAGTACAAAAATTTCTTCCGCATTTATAGAACAACCAAAATTCGATTATATTTAAAGGTTAAAAATGTTCTTTAATGATGATCGAAGTTGAAGAAGAGTTCGGGTACCCGATTATCGTTTATACTTAATTCTTACAAATAACAAAGAATATGTATAGCAACAAACTTGAATTTTTTATAGCCGTTTTTTTCTAGCTGTACTAACAAAAAATTATAATTTTCTTCAGTTGCTAAATCAAATACAGCAAGACTTAAACAAGTGTCATGGTTGAACAGGTTTACAAAAGATTTGTTTCCATTTCGTGTAAGTAAATTTATTCTTAAGTTTCAATTATGCAAACAAAAAAAGCAAAATAAATTTCAATTGGATTTATGCGAAATTACATACAATTACATAGATTGCACACAATACATATATAGTATACTATATTTGTGCATATAGAGCTCCATATGTCGTCATCATTATATCAGATTTATAAGTTTGCAATAAAAATTAAAAAAAAAGAAGTTTTCTATTTAAGTAAAAAGTAAAAAATTAAGGAATGTTTTTTTCATACAACTTCAAAAAGGAATTTTTTTTTCTTAAATTTTTATTATTTTCATAATGACATACCATAAACATAATTTGGGGTCAAATTAAAAGTAATTTTCTAAAATTTAGTTTAAAATACAAAACTTAAGTGTGAAAAGAAGAAAAATAAAATACAAAACTACTAAGCACAAGAAATTAATGATATCTTCTTATGACAACAACTATTTCTGTATAAATACATCTATAAAAGGCTTTTTGATTTTTTTGTTTATTAATGCTTATAGCATGAGATGAAGCCTTCAAACATCTTCTCATAATGTATATAAAAAAACCTTAAACCTGAGCAACTTTTGATTTAAACTCTAAACAAAAATAAAACATATCAGAAATAAAACTCTAAAAGAACAAAAAATAAACAGCATCCAACATGAAATCAGCAGAAACCGGTTTCCTTTTGACTACAGCCAATATATCAAGATCTTAACTGAATCGCCAGAATCCAGTTCCCTTGGATATATTCTTCTAGTTAGCATTTTATTCTGTTTGCTAAGGTTTTCCTTGCTTTTGCCTTTCGGTAACTGCCTTGAATATCTTCAAATAAACAGTTTTTTGAAGTGATGGTGATTAAAATTTTGCAATTGTTATATTTGTGAATTTTGCATGCTGTTTTATTAATTTAAAATGTAAAGGTAAAACGATCTAAAACATTTTAATTACAATTAACCTCAAAAAACTAAAAAGTAAAATTATTCTACAATTAACTTCAAAAAACTAAAAAGTAAAATTATTCTACAATTAACTATATTTTATTAGTTAATAAGAATTTCGAAACTAACTCGTAAAATATTGTTTTGATTAGACATAAATTATGGAGAAAACTAGATTAATATTATATTCGAACTTTATAACTATTTTTTTTTTTTTAAATTCCAGATTTTATGACTAAATTTTTATTTCTATTTAAATGTAATTAAAATATGGCTAAAGTTTTCTAAATGTCAGATATTTTATTTTTTATACTTTCATAAATTTTGCTTAAAAGATTATTTTATTACGCTGGAGTATGTTTATTTGATTATATTTATTTATTATGAAATCTGTTTAGTGGGTGCAAGTATCAGGAATTATTCTGTTTTAAAAACAGGAAATTTTGTGTTTTTTATAATTTTTTTCTTGTTTTTATATTTTTTTTAAAGTGGAAATATCAGACAAAACCTGGCTTTAAAAAAAGGAGATTTGCGCCCTTGATGAAATCTTAAAAACGCCCTTTAAAAATAAAAAAGCAAAATTATTTTAGATTCAATATGTCCTTGGCTGTCGCACAAATCTCAATTTTGAATACATATCCTTAAATGGTGCCAAAATATTTTTTTTAGGAAATTTTGGGGTATGTTTTTTGCGCACTAATACCCATTCTCTACTGAGGCTTGTGCAGAGTATAAGCCTCCCGTACAAAAAAATTCTCTTCACAATAAATCTCCAAATTTTCCTGTATACAGGCTTTCAAAGGCTGTATTTTATACACGATTGCAACATGCTTAAAACACGTGTATTACACATTTCTCCATACAAAATTTCCTTTCGTGTACTGTAATAATGTATATAAGACACAATGGAGAATGGATATAAGGCAGTGACGTAAAAGGTACAAAAAAATATATCTAAAAATTTCACACAATATTTTTCAAAGTATATTCTTTCGATAATTTAAAAAAATAATTCGAAGTCCAACCTTTGGCAACCTATGGCTCATTCAGTTCACAATTGCGGTTGTTCACTTCTCACTAATACTCTTTCTCCACTGATGTCTAAAACACTGTATTATCCTCACGTACATAAAAATCATCTCCACAAGGTTGACACACTGTATTAGAACATATGCTGGAAGTGTCATAAAATACGTCTAATTGTGCTTAAATATAGTTTTTAAATTAATTAATCGAATTAATAATTAATAAAATAATTTCAGTATATTTACAAAAATGTCACCATTTAATAATAATTCCTTGATACAATAAATAGGGGAAGTTTTAATTTTATTCTGTTGGACAACTTGTAAATGCACAATAAATGCCCAACTTTTTCCCCTTATACAGGCTTTTAAATTGTGTATTTTAAGACACGATTCTCCATATAAAATTTCTTTCCCTGTATTTTAATACAGTGTTTAAGCGGCTGTAGAGGTAGTGTAAAAGTAATTATGGATGAAACAGCAAAGTTGATATCATATTTTCATGAATTTGAAATAATGTTTTCTTTAAGTGAATTTTTCTGCAGTTTAAATAATCCCAAGTTAAAAAAAAACGCAGACAGGATTCCTACATAAAACATAGACTTAATTTTCATAACTATATATTTAATTATTCAAATTGCTGACTTGCAGCTCCGTAAGGTTATTATTGGTAAATGTAATTCGAAAAATGGTTCTTAGCGTAACAAAGGTTGTCGACCCTGGGTCTAAGTAGAATGACCCTTAAAAAAAATGATACACAGTTCAACAAACATTAAGAAACCTTCTAAATTGATTCATCGCATTGAACAAGTCTATTTAAAAGTTAATTTTAATTTGCCATTTAAAAAAGATTGGAAAATTTTAAATTCGCTAATTTTGCGAGATGCTATTCTTATAAAGCATTCTTTTGAAGTTTAATTTTTAGTACTCAAGAGGCCAATGAATTCGATTTTATTGTTCAACAATGCCATTTAAACAATTTCTACTTTGGGTAGTCCAATTGCCTGTAAATGATTCTCCAGGGTTTGAAGCGGCTATTTTGATTTTGGACTTTATACTTAGTCCCTATGTAGTTGAAACGATCCTTTTTTACGATTGTCTTAACACTCAAGAGTCTCTCTGGGAGTAGTAACATGCTTCCTGTTATTGCTGGCCTTAATTTTGTTGCTTCTTTTTGTCTATGATTTCGTTAAATTTATTTTTTTCCTTTTCTTAAAAGTCTTTAATAGCTTTGTGTACGAATTTTCAGTTAGAATTTCTATTTGCATCTCTTTTAAAATATAAAATTTCCCTTCAAGAAAATTCATGCATCCGACAAGAAAACAGCTAACTTTATATAAATAAGAGCTGTCTTAAGGCGAATAGCATCAGAAATTTATGTAAAAGAGGATGTCTTTACTTAGCGTCTGTATCTTATGTACAACGTTTGGAATTATTTCAATTGGCGTCTATCAATTTACCAATAAAGTGTCTTTGTGTGCACAAATTATGGCCTAGCACTAATAATAGACTAAGCCGCCCTAATTTATTACAATTTCTCCGCAATTTCAGTAGAATCAAAAGTGCATTGACATTAACTGCAATTGAAATTGAGTCGAGAACAAGAAAGGGGACATATTAAGACTTGAATTTTTGTAATAAATAAAAATATTAATTGAGATTTCTTGAAAGCTTAAACGTCATAGTATTGTATAATCGCTGGTTTTATCAAGGAATGCCGCATTTTGAATTTATTTTTGTAATGTTTTTACTTTTCAGAGTAGAACCCATTAAGGAAATTAGAAGGTTTTGTTATAATTCTAATAAAGCAGACTACATTTCAATTCAATTTGCTCTCGCTATTTTACTCTGCATATCCGCATTAGAGTCGAAGATATTAGATAATAAAAGAATGCTTTGAATAAGATGTTTGAAATCAAAAAGTTTTATGAACTGACAGATGATTGTAATAACAGATAAAAGTAATAAAGACTTGCAAATATTTATACCATTGAGACGGAGTATTACCACAAAAATTTTTCTTTGTTGAGATAAACGAACTACACATTATCAATGAAGGTTGATTTTTATTTATCTTTATAACTTTGGATTATTGCTTGAATTTTTCACATAACATTTTATACACAAAATATGGAAAAAGCTACAGCAAACTGACAAATGTAAAAATTTTCTTCCCTGAAGCACATTATTGGGTTTTGTTCGTTTCTCATTTTTGACGTGGACATTTTACAAGGCTTAGAACTTTTTTAAATTCTGAACGATTTGTGAATTTTGAAGTTATCTTTTGGCTTGTCAAATAAATTATAGGACTTAATTATTAGGATAAATTTTTTTTTATGTAATATTTTCGAGCTGGCGGAAATTCATACAAGCCAAATAAATCTTAAGCTTAAGTGACTTCAAGTGACTAGAAATTTTTTCAAATTGTATAAAATTTATCGTCAACGTCACGTAAATGTATGGCATAGATAAGTTGCTAGTCATTTTCATAAGGACCCCAGCCTAAGAATTATAGTCTTAAGTTTTCCATTTATTGTAACAAACACTACCAAACATATTCAGGATGATTTCACTTTTGTTAAACGCAATTAGTGGTATCAGAGTTAATGAACAGCTCTTGTGATCTTACTTCCATTTCGCTGATGACATTATTCACATTTTTTATTTACATAAGCACTGTTTATATTTTTGCTCATTTTTATTTATTTTTTTGGTTGTCTTCCGTCAACAATTTGCAAGATCAAATTGAGTATAAAAAAACAGTGTCTATTTGCAATGAAAACTAAAATCCTTGCAGCCTAAATTAAATTTGTTGTTATACAGTACTAGCTTGAACGGTGTTATCGTAAAATTTTGGGTGAAAAAATAACAACAGCGAAATATATTACGAAAATGGGAGTGGAAAGGAATAAGATAAATGATGTTCGCCGGCGAATTTTTTATCATATAAACAACTGCAACAAATCCTATGGTGAAAAGTTTATAAACATTATTTAGTGTCACCATGATGTCATTCTAAGGCTCTGTTCGACAGTGTGTGCTACAGTGAATGGGCATCATCAGCTTAAATAGGGGACATTGGCCCTAACTCAAAAATTAGGCAAGCCGAACAGTAAAATGAACTCAAAAATGTCAGATCAATGAACTAAAAATTAATTAAGTGCTTTTAATCTTTTTTTTATACTAAACTCAGTTATTAATAGGTCAATGGATTCAAGACAGGATTTTGTTTCAAAGCTGTTAAATCTCATTTTTGTTTTTATTAAAGAGTTTTCTCTTTTTATGTACTCGAAGTCATTGGCTTCTTCAAGGTTGAAGAAAATCCATTTTAACAATTAATTCTCTTTAAAATAAACTTCAGGGTTTTTAATAACTAAACAAGTTTTTTTTGTTTTTAAATTATTAAATACTAAATAAAACAAATTTAGTGCATGTGTTTGTTTTAATTTACTTAAAATATAATTTAAGAATATTTACACCTCACGCCTTTCACTCTAATAACTTAGCCAATAAATATCCTTGGGGTTAATTTAAGAGAAAAACAAATTTTAATTAACGGGAGTATTATTAATAATCTTTTAGTGTATCTTTGTTGAAATAAATGTTAACCACATTAATGGATATTATGCTAGTTATTAACCACCATTTCTAACCGGATTTTCTTTAATCATAAATATTCACTGTATCTGGTAATTTAGTTAAATTTAAATTTAACTAAATTTCTTCCATTGAATTTAATTATATAAAACCATGGTAGGCCTTTTTCAAAGTTTTAAACAATTCTATAGTGAAATTTGGTCTAACATGTTGTATTAGGTAAAGAACTTTCACATAATGCGGGCTAGATTATTTGTAGCAAATTTTCATTGGATTAAGAATAATATCAAAAGGATTTTAGAACAGAAAATTTTCTAAATTAGGAACTTCATAATGAAATTGTTAATATTGTTTAACTGTTGGGACCTAAGATTTTAAGTTAGTCAAATGTGTTTTGTTACTTTGGGGTATATTAGACATGACAATTATCTAGTGTTAGTTATAAATGTATAAAGTTTTTTATGGGATTATTTAAAACAGACTTAGCTATTTAAACCATTAGTGCAGCTTCTTAATTTGTACTAAAATAAAGTTTTTGGCATTTGTAAAAATTTGTAAAAAATTCTATTAATCCATTACAATCAAAAAAACGAACACCAATGAAACTTGTTTACAAGAATCTAAATAACATTGAAAAATTCCATTATAACGAATGACATGGAATATCTGAAAAATTCTAAAGTGCAATTCCATAGTAATGTCTCAAGGATATTTTAAATTTAAAATTCTTATCCTATCCAATGTAGCAATAAGAAAAAAGAATCAATTTATATACATAGCAACATATGTTTGATTTCTATCCCAATAGTAAAAGGATAAGAAATGTTTTTCAATGATACCAGATTATTTATAGTATTAAAATTCAAGGACTTATGTATATACAGGTGTATGCAATAAAATATAAAATTTTTTGATTTGTCTTACTATAAAGTAATAAAATTTCGCATCAAAATAAAAACAAAAGTCAGAAATTCGTTATAAAAAATATTTAGCTGTTGTTGTACTTTGGATTTCATTGAAAACAATATTTGATTGACCTATTTTGAATTCCATTGTGATAAGGGAAAAAAGAAATGGAAATATTTCTTTGATACATTTTAAACAAAAATTAAATTTTGAAGTTTGCAAGACTCCACATAATTGATGAAAAAGAACTATTTTCTAGTCATATCAAAGAAAATATGAATGAATTTTTGTAAGGAATTGGTGAATTTTATAAGAGCCATAATGCGTTACACTCTTTTTAAGTCTTTGGGCATGGCGGATGTGAATTTGAGCGATTTTTAAGCGTGCAACTTATCGACTCTATTAATTTGAGTAACAAATTTCGATCAGTCCAATACAAATGAAAAAATTCACTTCTTCTGTACCCAAAGGTGAGACTATGCAGAGTGAAGCGGCAAAGAGCAAGAGAAAAACTTTTAATATTCGGACTAAACTTTAGTTCCAATTAATGCAAAGTATGACAAAGCTAGCATGATAGTTGCTCCAATTTTCTCTGAGAATAGATTCAATAATAAATGTCAAATGAATTAAATTCTTATTTATTTTTATTCTATGAGTCTGTACTTTAAAAGCTATGCGTCAAACGTGCTTGAAGTAAAATCAAAATTTAACGTAAAATTAGTTGTTATATTTATGAAGTAATCTGTGTCACAAAAAGTAACTATTAGCTGCTTGGAAGAAGATCAGTCCCCTCCCTTGGGTGAAAATTTTTTTGTGGTAATCAAATAAAAAAACCAAGAGGCATAAGTCTGCACCAATAAGTATTTTTAATTATTAATACCAACTTGAGTTACATAAGAATGCTTGATTTTGGAGCTCGTCTTCAGGCTTATTTTTTCTTAACAACTTTTAAAGGTAAATGGTAGCCATTAACGAAAAATTACGTGTTTCTTCGCTTAAATACTTAAACTTTATGAAATTATATTTTATAATCTTGAAAAATAATTTCTCTAATCGATTTAATATTTGGTAATTAAACTAATTTCAAATCCCTATTAAAGTCATGATTACGAGCATTAACAATAAATTTTGTATTTAAATATCTCGATCTAACATTCTTCTTTGCATATTTGTCAAATCGGTTGAAATACTATTCACTAAATAAATTAGTATGAAATAATTTTCTCTAACTTAGAGTGGAATAAAGGCATTTTGTGATTCTTAGAAGCAAAACAAGAAAATAAAAAAAAACTCACATGAAAACTGCATTCGCTCTTTATTTTGAGTTTCGAGATTTTTGAATCTTTACATTCATACAAACTTCCTTTCTTTATAAGCATAAAATACCCTTAGTGACATTTTTTGTTGTTGTATAGAACACTTTCATCGACGATTTATGTTAATCTTATGATTATTTCCTTCATCTAATTTGAGGACCACCCAGTGTAAAGAAGGGGACACCAAATATTATGGGATTCTAAGCGCCGCATTCAAAAGATATTTTTCCTTTGAGTAAAATATATTTGTTATTTTTTTCTTTTATTTTATTTTTAGTTAAACCCATAAAATAATCTTTTATGGATTAATAAAAAAAAAAACACAAAGAAGTGATATTTTTTAAATAACAAAAAAATCCCGTTTGGGTACAAATAATGTGAGTTATTATCATTGAGAATTTTCCATATAAACTTCTTTTCTAACATCTGATACCAAAAACCATTGGTACCCAGGGGGTAACATTATGGACAACCTTGCAAGTCAATGCCGAACACGCTAACATGTTGAGTTTATAGCAAAAAATTTATATAAGTCATGAGTACACGCAATAATCTACTAACCAATATTTCCAGACAATAATTATCTTCCTTGAAAACATATTTCTGTCAAATAAATACCGTTAAACTTCATAATGGTGCGATAAGCGAATTTAGTGCAGTGAAAATTAATAATAATAAGAAAATTGAAAACAAAAAGAAACAGAAAATAAAAGCAAAAAATTGAAAAACATTTTCTAACAAAACTGAAATTTCTTAACACCTGCCATAAACGAAGTATCAACAACAACAACAACAAGACATACATATAACTACAAAGATTCCTTCAAACGTTTATGATATTAATTTGCATATTACTAGCACAAGTCTCATTATATTCGACATTTGTAGCGCTTTAGTGACGATATTCAAATGCAAATATTGTGCTAAAAACTTTTTTTTTATGAAAGGAAACAAGTCCTTGGTATAGAAAAATCAACACAAATAGTTGCGTGCATTTAGTTCAATGCTTGTTGTCATCCCTTTAGCTCACAATTTATAGAAATTTTATGACTGAAGTTATGAAACAAAGAGTAGATATGGAATTGCATTCAGCCTGTCCCTTGAAGGAGTTATTAATTATTATTATTAATATTTGTTTTTCTTTTTCTTTTAAGGGAAAAGGTTCTGATTTTTTTGTTTTTGTTTACAAAATTTACATAATAAAAAATGATGCAAAATTTTAATTATAACTTTTGTATTTTATTGTTATGATATTTTAATTGTATTGTTTGACTATATAGTTAAACACTTTTGTTTCGAAATCTGAATTTACTCTTCAATATTATATGTAGCTTCCTACATTATCTAAATACTAACCTTGGCTCTATATATTATAAAGTCAACAAACCTTCTTCAATCGTATTGTATATCTTTATTATTCTCTTTAAAGTAATCACAATTAGGAGCTATAAACATGCCCATGCTTTACTCTTAATTAATGGTAACTTACATCGGAGAATAAATCAAAGTCACATGCAACATGCTTGGCTCGTGTTTTTTCAGTGTTTGACTAAAAATTTAACATATATTTTTTATTTATTTTCAAAATTTCAAAATGGTTTTTGCACGATAAAAACAAACAGCTATCAAAACTACTAGTCCTTCATGCCTTAAGGATTTGCCAAAGGAATTGGATTCGATGAGAGCCAAATTTGGAAATACCTTTCCTCTGTTATGTTTCTGACTTGTTATAACTAACGGTCTTATGGATTATAAAAATTTTTTGCCCAATATATAACACCAATATTTCATATTCTTCAGAAAAATGATCTAATTACATTTGTAAAGCCAATAAATATGGCTTCATATGTTTGAAAACTAGACCTTCTACGTAACAACTCGTACAAAATCAAATCCAAACCATAAAATATTTTGTTAATTTTTTTATTTTGTTTTGTATGTAAAATTCTAAACCGCAGTCTTCAATTAAAAAATTTTTATTGGAGAAACCTTAGGAAACAGTAGCTTCATTACTTTTATTACCCTTGAGCAATTGAAATCGAAGAATTAACGTGTCATATCACAACTATAAAAGCAGAACCACGACTTGAATATTAAATTAATTTAATGCATAAAAAGTGGGAATACTGTAACCTGATCAGCCTTTGCAATAAAATCGAAAGCCAACAGGCTAAATCTAACTTAAGTGAAGTGTAAACAGCGACCCAATTTTTTTTCTGTTTTTTAAATCAGTTGAATGGAAAATAAATTAACCAAAGCAAAAAAAAGAATTCATAAATAATAAAGAGCAAAAATATTAATACAAAAAGGTTGAATTATAATATTTATTGATTTTAATAAGGATATTATAGCATTATACAAAGTAATCTTTTTGTTTATTTAATACTAACAAAAATTTCAAAGGGATTAAAAAGTTCATGGTAAAAAATCAGATGTCAACTTTCAAACTTAGACGCTTAAATAGCTGGAGTGTTTGCCTTTGCGGATCTTATGCGGCCAAGTAAAATTAAAAGTGTTGAAAACATTAGAAACAAAAAATAAAATATAATCACTGGCTATATAAAAACAGTGGACTTTGAAATCGGTCATTATTCAATATGTAAAGTAACGTTAAGGGAAACGAGACAAAAGTCCACGTCTTCACACTATGAAATCCAATTAAATTATGCAAATGATCAACTTTCTTAGCTGGGGATTCTTCTATAAGCCCTTACAACAATGGTTTCAACTTTCTTTACCGTTAATGGTCGCTGGTAATATTTAAATAAAGCTGAAAGCTGGCATGAATTGTGGGGGTTCAACTTTGTACATTTTGTTAAATTAACGATTGTGGTGGGATGATGACTGAAGGATGGTCGTTTAAGACGATTATAACAAGGACAACAAATTATTCCATCATTATACCTGGTATAGTTGGTAAAATGGATTAAGTAAATTAATTATCCTTTTCTTAATTCAGCAATTTAGGATTTTTTCTTTGTTGATTTAAGCTTTTTAAAAATAAAGAATGAATTTCATTTACACTAATTTAATTTAATTTTTTAGTTTTTCTTATTTTTCTCCAAATTGTATTTTATACTTTTCCTGGAAGATTTTTGTGCAGAATATCCAGCTCTGTTAGGAATTTTTGTGTTCCTATGTATTTTTTTTAGGATATCTT
This sequence comes from Acrocera orbiculus, assembly GCA_947359355.1. NCBI lineage: Eukaryota > Metazoa > Arthropoda > Insecta > Diptera > Acroceridae > Acrocera > Acrocera orbiculus. The sequence goes on from OX375757.1 coordinate 17,102,860, forward strand.
ATCTTGAAATTTATTCCATTAATCTTTATAGTTTTTATTTTAAAATTCACATTATTAATAATCTTTTTTCTTTTTTTGCAGCTTTTCTAACATCAAGGTGAGTTAGTTTAATATTTTATAAAAGAAAATAAAACAAAATTATAGCGGAAAGGTATATAATGAACTGTGATAGACAGAAATCGGAAACGAAATCTTTTATCGAACCTAAAGAAGAAAAAATTTCGCTTACAATGAAAATGAATTTCGATCTCAGTGACGTTATAATCAGACATAATATGAACAATTAAATTAAAATCTATGTTGGATAAAATAAATTTATAGTAATCTAAATAACCGACGGAACAAGACTAAACAAAAGTACTGCTGGGAAGAAATTTATTTAATGAGCAGAGTGACTTTTTTCAGAAGAAAATAAAACAAAAAAAAAAAAAAATACTAAATTAGGTAGAATTAAGGTAGAAATAATAAATTTAAGAAGTGTGAATAAATTCAGACAAGATCTCTTTTAGAGTGTGTAAAGGCGTCTTTATTTATGCAGAGTAACTGAGAATTTCCATTTTCCAATAGTGAATTTTTTTCCTGTGTGATAAGCTGTGGTATAAACGATAGAATCATTCTGATTTCACATACACATTTTAAGATTAAAGATGACATTACTCATTCACCTAGTGGGCTGTATATTACATATTCAAAGTTTGCCTGAAGAAATATCTGTATTCGTTTCAGGTGTAGGAGTAAAATTCTGCTGTTTTTCGACCCAGACACTAATAAGAAGAGCATAGTGATAGCTAAAAACATGCCAAAAATGGTTTTCAATATTCCTTCGGGTGACTTATCCTTATAGAATGCATTTAGGTCAGTAAGGTTTTTAGCAGTCTATGATAGCCAATGTGAGGTGAGGAAACTCAACCATCGCTGACACCTAACAATTTAATCAATCTATAACTTTAAAGTTTGGTAAATACACATCCGACAGCAAACAAATTTAAATGTCTTTTTGTGGTACTATTATCAATAAATATTTTATCAGCATAAATTCAAATTTTAAATTTTTAGTTGCTGACCAAAAAAAAATCCCAAATTAAAAACTGAGATATCTGTTTTTGATGATACTTTTTAATCATAATTTATTAACTTTTTTATCTCATTCTCTTCTCCCTAGAAAATTCATAAAAAAAATATTTTTTTTAACTCTCCTTAACCATTAAAAATCTTCTACTTTGCAATTTAATGGACACAATTTTGCTTGTCTTCTATGTTACACCTAACCTAAGGGCATACTGGAGCGCTTTGGGAGCCATTATTCATAATTGTCGTGCCTATGCGTTGGTGTTTCCAAAATGGGTTTCAATGTATTTAAATCGACTTGACTATTATTTTATTCTCTAGGCATAATCTGAGAATCCTTGATGTTGTCTTCTTCGTTTTTTTCTTGATTTTTTGTTGTTTTTTTGGCCTTCTGAAATTTTAATATGATTATCTGCATAAAGTTTTGGTCAGTCTGTTTCTGGCACACTTCGTTTTCTTTAGTCCAAAAATTTAGGTCAAAGATATATTTTTATTAGTTTCTAAAAATGCTAATATATATTTTGCCCTTTTCCCATATTTAAATGTGATGGTAGTTTTGATAAAATTTAAATTCAGATAATGTGATTTTGGGTAGTTTTGATTAAAAATCTTTTCTATTTTTTGTTATCCATAAACCTTATCTCTCGAAATTTTATTGACTATTACTTTTTTATGTTATTCAATTCAAAAGTACTACCCAAAAAACTATATTGCACACTTCCTTAAAAACCTAAAACTTTAATAATTAAAGTTCTTTCCCTTAGGATATGAACTCGATACGATCACCCTATCTATTGTAAAAAGCTAGAAAACACAAAATTCAGCATCTTTAAAACGAATTATCACAGCATCTTTTTTTAGACCTGTTTGCCATTTACGATGAGAAAAAGGTTTTTGTTGAAAAAAATTATGCAAATAGCATTAAATCCTCGGTATTAGACCTGCTAACCTTATTTACCCATAATTAAATCCTAAACAGATGTCGAGTCTAAACAAAAAATTCAAATTGGTTGGTGATCTAATGATAGGTAACCTATTTTTTTTTGCTTTTTCAAACAAAGAAAATACTTCCTTTGCAATTTTACACGAAACTTTTTTAATTTATTCAAGTAAACAATTTTTTCCTAGAATGAAATTTTTGGTGCACAGAAATCAGAAGATTTCAGAGGTTTTAAGTGTAACTGGCAAACAAGTGACATCAAAGTCGTTCTAATTTGTGGGATTAAAAATTTTAGGAAGGGAAAAAAAGAGAAGGTCAAAGAAAGAGAATACTAAAACTGAAAAATTGAATAAAAGAGTTTTTTTTTTTAGAATTGATTAATATAAAGATGAGAAGTCGAATTGAAGTCAATGAAGGTGGAATTCGAAATTTTATTTACAACCAAATTTGTAATTGAAAGTGTAGTCAGATTGAGAGTTGATTTTATATGTTAGATTTGTTTAATTAAAGAAATTAGGATATGTTACTTCCGTCGGCTAGATTTAAGCCAGAGTATCTATCTTAAAAGCTAAAGTAGACTACACACATTTGATGTAATAAAATTTAGGTCTGAAGAAAGAGTGCGAAAAATTACTGAAAATTTCGCCTTCGTGTTGTGATGTGTCCTATTTACCTACATTTAAGTATTTACAAAAAAAGAATTGCAGGGAAGTAGAGGAGGAACATCAGAAAGAAAATTTAATTCCTCTTAAAATATGTCTCAGATCTACAAGGAGCTAGTAGTTGAGATAAATGGTGCTGACTTTGGATACTTTAATTTCTTTGAAATTACTCAAAGGAAAATGTTGGAATCAGAGCTTACGTGGTTCAATATATAAAATAATGTCTGATCTCCATTGTTTCAATTAACCAAGCATTAAAAATATTAATGCCAGTACATAACGTATGAATGACTATGAATGCACCGCATTGATAAGCATACAACCGCAGGTATGATCATAATTAAAAATCGCTATGGTCTTCGTCAAAGAAAATGTATAATATATAACCTTAGGTTTCTTTATTTCCTTCCACTTTCAGCTTCTTAAAAGTATGTATTCATATTAACCAATTATTATTATTAACTGCTAGGGTTGGTTTATAAAAGAAGATCAGGAAAGAGAAAATAAAATTAAAAGTAAGAAACCATGATAGCGAAATTTTAATAATTTTCTCTTATGATTATCATGAATAAAAATAATTTTTTTTATTAAACAGTTAGTTACGAAAAATCTTAATAATAGTAACTTATTCTTAATATAATTAAGGGATGAATTCCAGTCTATGCTACACTATTTTTATCTGGTAAAATATTTACGCTAGTGGAAGTTTTTAAAATATTTTTCCAGCTTTTAACACAATAGTTGTGTGTTATTTTGTCCTGTAATGCAGACAGGAATTCAGGAATTATAATAATTCTACTGCCATATCCTTAAAAAAAATCTACTTGTATAAAACTGTTCATATTGTTCATGTTATACTCGTATATACTTACTTATTTTTATTTTTTGTTTGAACTTTAAATAAAAGAAGACAACATCGCTTGTTAGTTTCGAAATTCTTTAACAACTATGAAAGTATTTCAATGTGGTCAGCTCATGAGAACTATCATATGGGTAATAAAATCCTTTCTTTTATTGTTTTTTTTTTTTTCACTGAGCTTTGTATTTCAAAAGTGTTTTATGGTTTTATTCTTTTAAACGAAAAAAATACAAACATGTTCATTTTTGATTTGAATAATTTTTATTTTGCTTTTGGTGAAATTTCATTCATTATTCTCAATTCCAAAGTAGTTTTGAGTTTTGAACTTTAAGTGCAACTATTTCAAAGTTGATAGTTCCTATTATAGGAGTACATGAAAAATAATCTTTTGTTTTTTTTTAAATAGAAGAATCAAACAAAAAGAAAACCACAACTTGAAGTTGAATTAGCAAATTGTAAGAAATTCGTTTGCTTTTTAGAAGTCTTATCCACCAATATGGTTAAATAATGTGAGAGAATTTCTTTAATCCTGTCTATCTGAAAGAGACTTAAACTTTTTCTTGAGTATGTATTATCAGATCAGGAGTGAAGTAAAGCATTGAAATAGACGACTTACTTAGTAAGTAATTAATGAATTTATTATGATATCCAAAGTTCATTTTAAAAGATTTAAACTTTAAATGCATTATATTTTTGTGTCCTAAATGAAATATTTAACAAATTTCAGGCTTAATTACTTCAGTATTTTAATTAAATAAGCATTATCATATTTTATCATCCAGAAAATTCTTGTTTTTTGCACAAAGTAATATTTGATTTTATACTTTAATGAAAAATGAAATTTTTTTTACGACTGTTAAGTTTTATTAATCTGGAAATATTTTCTTTTCATTTTAATTAATCTGGGAATTGCCCTTTTAGACTTGTTATGCTCCCTGATGGATATAACTGAGATTGGAAACCGAATGTCGCCAAAATACTATCAAAGAGTTCACGAATCATTATATGAGTCGCTCAGAAGCCAATGTGGATAAGTCAATTTTTTCATATTTTCTGATTTTTGCAAATTTTAATAGAATAAATAATATATTTCTTAGTCCTAAAAGGATTTACTCATACTTTCATTTTTTGTAGGTCAAAAAACCCTTTTTTTTAATTGCCTCCGTATGTGTTATGTATTATGAATGCATTAAGAAACATTAAATTTCTCAGTTTGGATTTTTTGGACTTATCCACATTGGCTTCTGAACGACTCATATACTAATTACAGGAACTCCATCGTCTTAGATACTACTAAAATTTATGAAATATTACAAAGAAATTTTACTTAATAAGCTCACAGAACATTGTGACTGAGACTATAGAACTCTAAAAATTCTACGTTTTAGTGAAATCTTAGAAAGAAAAAATTTTTAGCTTAGTATTCAAAATTTGGCTAAGCATAATTCTATTCAGATATGAATCAAAATCGAATTTTCGGGATTCAAATTCCATTCTAGAATATCTTTTGAGTCTTTTTTTTAAAACAAGTTTCAAGTTTTAGTCAATCTTTTCATACATTTTTCATTGAATATGAAATTTCATTCATGACAGCATTACCAGAAAATACAATTTTCAAAAAATCTTCAAATGCATACCTACTGATAGATATTCTGGTACATTAGCTACCTTAAAATAAAAAAGAAAAACCGTATTTCAATATATTTGAAAGATCTCATATATCCTGGAATCCACTAAGGAGACTAACTACGTGTTACATTCTGCAATTCTATTTTTTTGTCAACTTCAAGTAGTTTCCTGAGAATTTCTGACAATTTTATTTCAATACTCAGCACACTGAATCCTTAGTGAAATTGGGTTTGCCAGTACTACAATTGAATATATAAATAAAATTGCAACAGAATGACTTTAAAGTTTGATAAATGTTATCCTATATAATTTATTTCCTTTTGGGTTTTTTATTTTTGTGCTAAGTGAAGGGAAAAAAAACCAATTTCTAAACTTTTAATTAAATGCTACTCAGACGTCTTGTGACGGATTTTTTAGTTCCACTAAACAAACACTTGGTTAAACTTTTAACTTGAGTTTTTTTCTGTTTTATTTTACTAGAATCCAAATTAGGATAATTGAGATCCCTAATTATTTTCTTAATGTTATCAGGCAGATCTAAACTACAATCAACAAAAATAAGTAAAAATATAAATATTTGTTTTTGTTTTCCTTAAATCCCTACTTCGAAGGATTCGTTGAGTGGAGACAGCTTTTATTTTTGTTTGACAAGTTATAGACAAGTCACGTTTAGTTTAAATTATCTAACGAGGTTTATTTTTCTAATCTGATTTTATTTTTAAAAGTATTTTTTTCCAATGCTCCTGGAAAAGAATTTCGAATCAAATATATTATTTTCTTAACCAAAGTCCCAGTGTTAATTGGCTTGATAAAAGTTGGTCTATCACATTAGCTTTAATTCTTTTCAAAATCAATAGATTTATATCGTGTGAAATGCTCAGTTCTAGTTCTGGTAAAGAGGTTTTCTCAAAGTTGAAGTTTACAGTTAGAGTTTAAACTTGGATTAAGTTAAACAAAAATTAAATTTAATATTAATTAAAAATATTGACGTATATTACTTGAGAAAGCTGAACTACAGCTACAGTTTAGTAACAGCGCGTTTTTTTTCAAAGTTCGTACTAAAAATAGCACGAAATAGGGATAATTTTAATTATTGAAATTAACAAAAGAAAAAAACATTTTTTCATAGAAGCTGAGTATAATAAATGCACTAGAAAATGACAAAAAAATTTTCAAATCTTGTAATGAAGACAAAAAAATAAATATTTTTATTGGCAAAAATCTTATATAATGAAAGTTTAAAACAAGAAAGGGGATAAATAAATTATTAAGTGCTTAGATTTCCGTTCACTGTAATGAATATTATTGGGAAAAATCTGACAGAAGCGATGGAAGAAGAGGCAGCTCGAATTCAAGTGATTTGGCCATTGTGACTTGATCCATTGTTTTGGTAAAACAGCATTTTCTTTTTCTTATTTGGATGGCTGGCAGTTTTTAAACCGTGGCTTGTATTGGTATGCATAAGTTGTTATTTTAACAGTTTATTAGTGGTTTTTCTGCTGTTTCAATTTCAATATATTTCAATGTAACAGTCGCGGTAGTTTTTCCTTTTTCAACGTAGTTGACAAACATAAATTAAGTCTTTGGGGAGATTCAAATTAATATATGTTGCTCAACTTAAAATCATCAACTTATTACTGTGAATTACCCAAAAAAATGTTTTAATAACAAGAAAATAATGAAAAATGTCGATTGTAGAAACTTTAAAAAATGATATCTTGTGGACCAACTAATAATACCAGAATATCTCATAGAAACAATATTTTTTCAATTAAAACTTTTATGTACGAATAAAATCACAACAATAACTTTCAGTCTCCGATGGGATATATAAACGAATTCAAATAATTTACTTAATATCAAATGGTATCCTTTAGACCTTCATACTTTAAAAGCAAAACAACTGCATCGAAATATTTAAAATAATTTTTGTACTTGTTTACTAAAATTACTAATTTAGATTCTTATTACGATTGCTAGTTAACTATAATCAGTAGTATATGTTAAATACAGCTGATACTCAAAGACCATATTCACATCCTTTAATGTTTTTTGGGTAAACAAAATAGTTGTATCCTTTATATTCCATAGCTTGCGTAATATGTATAATCAACCCATGAGAATATATTTGACAATAAACTCAAATATATTCTAAAACATGGAAAACATTCTTCCTGTATTAAGGATAAAATATTCTGCTACATTTTCAATCAAAATTTATGATAAACGTTAGAAATTCTTATCGTTTATTAGCATCCAAACTCTAATGCCGCCTAATATTCATGGTATGAAGTTTAACACTGAAACTATATGTAAAAGTTTCCGTGAAAATGGCTATCAATGAATTCGGTTGTGTCATTAAGGGAACATTACTATCAAGCAATACTTTTTTTTTTTTTTTTTTGTTATTTGAATTTATTCTATGTAGATAGATGTAAACAAATTTTGTTTGTTATTTTAGGATTAATTGATGTGGCATCCGAAAATTTTGAAATGAGGTATTCATAATTTTATTGTTGATATTTTGTTTTGTCCTTCACTATTATCTTATTTATATAATTGTAAGTTATTGTGCTATAGTGAAAGGATTCTTGTTTCAAAAACTTCTACACTGAAAATAAAATATAAAATCGAGTCAATTGAAATTAGTTAGAGTCAACATCATCCTAGACTTAACTATGAAGCATGTATTTATGAAGTTAAGGGAAATTACTCAACTCAAGTTCAACTAACGTGTATATAGTGGTTGTTGGGACATAATCGAAAATCTCAGATTTGAGTTAACTTCAATACTGTATGTGCTACTAGAAATCGAATTTCGACTTATATTTAGGAAAGAAGAATTTAGTAACTCAAAACATCAGTATGTATACCCATTATTTTTTGTAAAATATCTGTCAATAGAAGTCCTGCGAGAGACGTAACACTAATACTGATATTTAGTGAATGGTTGGGCATTCAAGAATTGATAAAAGTGTGAATATCGTTAAAGTATAAATGTGCAATCAATATTACTGAGCAGTTAATACTGCATTACAGATCTTAACTAACTTCTTTTCAGAACAGATCAGTGTAAATGTAGAATTAAACTGATGTTTATTTTTGAAATATTCCCTCTATAGGCTTTTAATAGGATTTTATTTACTTTGCCTTTTATTCTATAGAAGCTTGTGATCGATTTTCAAAGTACTTACCGATGAGTTATTACTTTTAAATTTTACTAACATAAACAGCGTTGTAAAAGAATTTTTGCCAAAAAATTAACTCGTTCCCAGTTCTGGACATGCATAAAAAGCAGGGCGTTCTTCATAATATTTGCCAACTATTTAGGTTATAGTATTGGTGAAATATTGATTAAACAAAAATAAACAAATTTTCATAAATATGTAACATTTCAATTGATGAGACTCCAAATCTGCCAATCTCATGATGAGATTGATATTATATCGTCAAATTTTTCCGTGTATAAATATAATTTGTGGTACCTGTAAGAAAGTACCAGTTACAAATTAATATCAATATTATAAAAAAATGTTTGTCTTTGAAGGGCACAGGGCAAAGGCTTCCTTTTTCAAGAACAATAAACAATTTAAAAAATAAGAAAAAAACGCATCAATAAAGTTGCAACACATTTTTACTTCTCACCATAAACCAAACATCCTTTTTATGTCTTTATTTGGCTGTTTTGTTTTCAAATAGTTTAGTGTTAAAAGTGGAAATTTCAGCATCAAAAAGATATCCTTGGATGAAATCTTTACTTACATTAAATGACCCTTAGGCCATAATAATCTATTGGCCAAGTGATATCTTTTTCTACGCATGATGAATACAAAACGATGGCCATTATCAAAATAAAGTAAAATATAAAAAGGAGAAAATTTAACAGGATTTCAGAAAATAACATCTGTAATAGTCTGCCCCAACAAAAAAACGGAAATATGAAAGTATAATTTTTACACAGTCTGATAAAAGAATATCTATCAAAAAATGGATCCTATGAATAATTCTAAATTAATAAAATCCGCATAAAGTTTGCTACTATTCTTCTTTTTTATTTTTGCTAAAGTTTTATAGCAAAAATTTGTTATAGACTTCTATTAACTTTATGGATTTAGAGAATTTAATGAAGTCCCTTTTTTTTTGTTAACAATTCTTTTAGAAAACCCATTTCAAGAGGTCTAAGGATTATGAAAGATGGTTGTAAAAAAATTTTAATATAAAATTTATGTAATAAAAAGAAAAACAAAAGTTGGGTTTTTAATTTTGATCTTATTAATTAGCAATATTAAAAGTTAAGTAAAAGTAAAATTACAACTAATTTAATTTATTACTATGTTTTATTATATTATTCTTGGACCTATCTAAAATTTGCTGATAAAATTGACTGTTAAAATGTCAAACGTTTTAGAAATATGTTCTTCAGATGATATGAACGAATGCTTAAATAAAATTATAACAAAATTTAAATAATTCTTATGAGCTCGTCAATACATTATTCACCAGAACGAAGCTTTAGTGACCATTCGATTAGTTGTAGGCTAAAGTTCTGTAATTTTTTAAAGAAAAACACACATACATACACACACACACACACATACACATATTTACTAAATGTCATCGCTAAGAAATGTTAAGTAAACCCACTTATTAGAAACTTTTTTCTTTTTTTAGTTTATAATAAGAAATCTGGTGTAATATATCAGCAATTAACATTTTAAACTATATGTCCTTGTTTACTATATCCGATAATTTGTCACTAGAATTTTCCATTTTACCTAAAATAGATTAAGTAATTGCAGGGTAATTATTAATTTTAATTAAAAGTCTTTGTAGTTAAAATTCTTAGCGTTTTTAAACTATTATAATTAGCCTAATTTTTAAAATGTCAAGTTTAGTCCTGCCATTTGAAATCATTTACTTTAAAGCTTTTAATTTATTATTTATGTAATAATAAGCTTTGTTTTACTTTCCTTAGCCCTCCTATTATATATACAGACTGAAAAGTAAAGTAATTTAATCCTAAAGTCAATGTAATTTATTTAATAGAAAAAGAATTGATTAATCGATTATTAAGCTATTTGTAGTATTTAAGTTGTTGCTTAGTTGAATACATATAATATATCTTTTTTATCTATCCAAATTATTTTTGGATCAATTTAATTTAACTCATTTTAATCCAATATTTCTGTAATTTTTGGTAATTTATTTTTTAAAACTCATCGTCCAAGTTATATTTGTACACTGAAAATTTTTAATGGTGCATAAATCTTTTTTATTATTCATCGTAACTTTTCTAAACATCCTACATAACATTCTTACCTACTTTGGAAAAAAATCATGAAAATTTATTAAATTTATTTTTCCATTTTATCACATTTTTAAAAGGTAATATCTTTTTCATATTAAAATTATTTCTCATTTATTGCTAATCTATTAGACATTAAGACGACCTGTCTCGCCTTATACCCCAACTTCAGACAAAAATTTCGTAATCGTAATTTTGTGTTCTTTTCTTTTTGTTGTAATTTTGTTTTTAAATCAATAAAAAATCTTCCTTACAGGAAGGAAAAATATTCACAGAAGAATCGGAAAATTGAAAAAACGTGTACCTCAGTATGCTTTGTCAAAATCTTTCAGGAAGGACTATACATTTTTGTGACTAGTCCAATCTATAAAAGAGAAAATTGTAAATAATTTTTTGAAAATTTAAGTTTTTTACATTTATTGCTTTTATACTGGCTGGCTAACAATTATTTTTATAGCAATTTCATTAAATTAAAAAGGTTTAATATGTTTGTTTTGTTTGTTTTGTTCGTAATTTTTAAATGCTTTAGAAAGATAATTTTTGTGTCGTTACTTCTGATTCTCATGCATTTGGCAGAATGATCAAACAAATAAAAGAATTATATATATCTTGAACGAAAATGAAGAAATTGTAATTCATTTTACATTACCCCATTTAAGCTTTGTTTTAATCTTAAAGCTGCCAACAGATTCCGGTATGAAGTCATGGTATTATCAAATTGATTTTTTGGCCTTTCGGGAAATAGATTGCTATAGTTATCTAATTTTATGCATGCCACTTCTTTTTTTACAGTGAATAACTTGCGCTGGTATAAGAACAACAAAGATGTTGAAGATTTTGGTAACTTTAGTTTCAACTTACTTTATCTGCAAACCAAAATTTTTTGTTCTGTGTGTTTTTCTGTAAGTTCATAACATAAAAAGTCAACTTTGACAGACTTGATGAGTTTTTAAGGATCTGAATTTTTGCAGGTACACTTGATAGTGAAAACATTAAAACAAATGTTGAAATATTTAGTTATGAAATCTTCAAACTCCATTTTAAGAGAACTAAATGAATCCCTACAACTTTGTGATTTTTTATGTATGCTTGGTGGTTATCTGAATATTTTGATAAAAATTTAAATTTGCTTGCTAAATTTTTGTGTTCTAGTAGTAAAGGGATTTATCTGCAAGACGATCCATGAAACAGTTTCGATGATTACTTCTTTAATTGAGGTAAATATCTCTGGAATGCTCTTTTTATTTTTGCAAACTGTCGGTAGTCATTAAAAACATTTTTAACATCATTTTAACCAGAATTTTTTTTTGTTTTACTTAAGGCCCCGTTTTAAACTCAATTTTGAATTTTAAATACACAAATGATGAAATGTAACAATTTGTTTAATTAGTAGCCAAAGAATAGTTTACTGTGAGCATCGTAAAATCTAAAGATTATATGGGAGCCCTTGGGGCTTATTGACCGATTGCCAATAAACAAGTCCTTGTTATTATCATTCCTTTTTACCAGCTGATTTTATTATTTAGGAAAAAAATTAAAAAAAAAAGAATCAAGGAAACTTTTAGGTCTATGAAAGGAAAACTTAATTAAATGGCCATTAATTCTCTTTTTGAAATTACTCAAATCTATTTTCTTCTTAAATTCAAATATATTTGTCCCGAAAATTACCCAGTATCCATCTTCATCTCTCGAAATTGTATGTCAAATTTCAAAATAATTTAAATTAGAAAAAAAAAACATGGACTGAATTAAACGAAATTTTATTAAGATCTCTTCTTAAATTACAAACTTTTGATTTAGTAAAAACAATTCCATTTAGCCCTTTTGTTCCTAAATCAACATAATACTTTGAGATGTCATTGTGGAAAATTTTCCTCTTTAAAAAGAAAAAGAAATTTTTTTTTTGTGACCTTAAATGAGAACTAGTACTTATGGCCTATAACCACAAATGTTTTTCCTTAGAAAATTGAGATTATATATCTACTACAATGAGCCTATTTTATTTTCTTTAATGAATCTAAACCAACAAAAAATAGAAAACGACAAATCATTATGCATCATTCCACCCTAAAGCAAAAATTTAAAATTTATATCACCAGTGTAAAATAAGAGAGAACAAAAAAAAACCAAAATTCATGTTTCACAACAATGATATCCTTTGTTCTTTTGTAAATTGGAAAAAGTATATTGGACATTGGATGAACAGTTGCGCATGGAGGGTTCAAGGGATTCAATTTGGATTGAATGAAAAATTCCAGGAAGTCTTTTGAGTATACTACAGTTTAGTTTAATTGGAATAATACGTTTTCCTTATAAAAAATCTTAAATTGCGAATTTCAGGTAAAATATGCTTTGAAATAAATAAAAAACAAATCAACAACGCAAGAAATGAAACTAGGCCAAACTCTAGAGCACTACATATACTATACAATTTTACATAAAAATTGGAATAATGATTGAAATCCATGGAACTTTACGTCATTCAAAATTGTTTTGAAACTTTATGTTACGTGGTTTGTTTGGAATTTCTACGAAACGGTTTTTATCAAAAATTTTAATTATAAAAAAAGGGGTTTTAAAACTTTTGCCAATACTTCCCAAGCAAAATAATTATATATGGAAAATAATTTGCTTTTTAAGGAAAAACTTTTTTTTTGAATACCGTTATACCATATTTAGCACTTTTATGAGTCTAAAGAATCAATTGCTTAAAACCGAAAACAATAGTTTAGAAAACATGAGTTTTAACGGTTTTCCTTGTGGGCTGCTGAATTCACTTATCAACCAAAAGTGGAGTTTAAGGAATTGTCACTTGAGAATCATGTAATTATCTTTTCTTTGTTCCTTTTTTTTTGGAAATGACTCTTTATTGGATATGTTTAATACAAACTTAATTTATTTAATCTATTACTATTATTAGAATGTGCTTATCAAGGAAAATGTATGCGAGTTTGGCTAAATCAATGCTCAATTCCCAATTTATTATGTTTTAATTATATTTCCTTTTCTTCTACTTCAGCTTATGTGGTTTAATCCGTTTAAGTCTCCTGATATCGTGGGTAATAGCCAGAAGATGTAGAGTAAATAGAGGAATGAGTACACTAGTACACTTTCCTATGGAACTCTCGTTTTTATGTAATAAAACTCCGAAAAAGCTTCTCCATTAATAATCCTGAACTTGCGATCGGATATGAGAAATCGAATATAATTTTGCTGTCGAACCTTGCTCGTCTTAAAAATAGTCAAACTTGGCCTTTAAGCCCATGCCTTAGTTTTAGTTAAATTTTTATAAAATCACAAAAATAAAAAACTTTAATATTTATAAAAAAGATATAGAAAATTTATTAAAACAATTAACTAAATAATTTAGTTTTTATTTATACCATAAATGTCAAATACCAATAAATTTTAAGAACTTTTCACAATTCTAAAACTTTGATGTAGGAAAAATTTTCGAAAGTATCAAGGAATGTTTTTATTTTTGTTTGTAAATTAGTTTTGTTTTGTTCATTTTTTTCCTTAAATTATAAATTATTAATGAAAAAATATTTTCCTCCTTAAAACGTAGGTTGCATAAAATCTGAAAACTTTTGAATTTTATTCTCATATCAAAATCAGGGTACAAACCGGAAATTCATTTAGTGTCAGATTTTTTGGCACAAAAAATTTTAATAAACCCTCATCAAATTAAATTTGAAAAGAAATTGAATGGAACACAATGTACAAACACAACCTTTGATTTTTATCCCTTTCAAGACAACAGCTGAAAGCTACTCCAAATGTAGGTTTGTTGTTTATAATAATTGTAATAATATAGTTTTTTGTTCTTTTAGTATCGAAAATGAAGAAAAGTCAACTTTAGGTTTTTCTGTTTTAAATTTCTTTTTGTTAATAATTCCCTTCTTTTTTTCCTATAAAATTTGTTATATAATGGCTTTCTACTTTTGTCGTGAGTAGAGATTCAGCTAGTATAAAACTGTCTTCTCCGATAAACAAAGACGAAAAAAATTGACAATAAACCCAGTCATTTTTCCATTTTCAATAGTTTCTCTATTTAAAGATCCAAAGATAGTAATTTCCATAGATGGGACAAAAGAAGCTATTATAACCATGGACAATAGCTTTTGATTTAGTATAACCGTGTATGTCTCGATTATAAATCCAGTATATACTTAAAGTTTTATCTAAATGTAATAGCAACTGACACGCTTAAAATAAGAATAGGAATAAAGCTTTGTCTGTTGTTAAACTAAACTTGACAACAAAGCGCTTTAGCGACTTAACTTTTAATATCTTGCCTTAGCTAATGCCGGAAAGGGTAATAATAATAATAATAATAATATAAATAGTAAAAAACTTTAAGTGATATTTAAAAAAGAAATATTATAATGTTTATTTTTTTTGTTGAAAAGACTAATTTTATGATGTCATAACTCCTAATATTGAATTTATTTTATATTTAACACATTCATTGCCAAGGATAAGTAGACCAGGATCATTTATGTGAATAAATGTTTTAAACAAAGTATGTGAAATCATTAAAAATAACAAAACTCAAATAAAAAATTACACACCCTTAAAGTAGAAATGGGAGTCGAAATAACTTCATTTCACTTAGGTTTGGAAACAAGTTGATTAATTGAAAATGAATTTGTGGCCTAGAACTTGTCCCATGGCAAGTCTGTCGACAGTGTGTGTAGTAGAACCACATGAAAATAAATTAAACTTTCAACAGAACTTTAGAACTCACTCAATTTTATAGCGAACAATTGGCCATTTGGAAATTAGAAAATAACAAAAGTCTTTGAATTCTTTCGATATAAACAAATAAAACTCCTCGCTCCTCGCTCCTTTAGAAGCGATTAAAAATTCAATAGGTGTGATTTTAACCATTTGTGATATGTTGGAATAACAATTTTTTTATCATATGACGCGATTTCTTCCTTTTTTTTTTACAAAGTAGAGATAAAATAATATTGATATAGAGCTTCTTTTCAGTCATAATCGCTCCACTTTATCGCTGAAAACCCCAATGCATTTTGTTGGGAAGAAAAACCCAAATTCTTCGTCAATGTATTTTAAATTTGTCCACTTTACCGTCATAAGCATAAAGGAATTTTATATAATATATTGTTGGGTCTGTTGTTCGATTTCTCGAGAAACAGATAGTTAGGGTGAAAAGAAATAAATACACACTTTTTACTTTATACATGAAAGTGTATTATTTCTGGGATTATTAAAGTTTACAAAAGGTGTTACAAATGAAATATATAAGTTATCGTTATACAATGTTTAACGGTTTGGAATCTTGAGTAACTGTGCGACTTGGTATCTTTAGCTCAAATGACTTATTTTTGCCTAGCTTCTAAGATGCTAAAGGTAAGCGGGTGTGGTCAAATTTTCCTTAATGTTATTTGGTTAAGAAATTTAAAAAGGGACATATATATAATGAATAAGGACAGGACATGATGCCATTTTTAGATAAAGGCATAAGGGTCTAAGTGCAAAGCTGGACTGCATATGGTTGCAATAAACTAATAAAATAAATTTTATAAAAATGTGGGAAAATTTAACAGGCCAACTAAAAACTAAAAATTCTTTTCAAGACAAATAATCCGCACGAAGTAATATAAATATTTCGGGGCCATTAGTCCGAAAAATCTTAAGGTATTATATTCACTTAAAAGGTATATTTTAGACACTAAAAATCTTACAGCTACTCAACATATATAGAAAACTCACTAATGTTTTTATACTTTTACTGACTCTTCCCCTTTCATGGTGTACCAGCAGTATTCAATCCACCGAAGCAAAAAAGTATTTTTGTTACCCTTAGCAGCTCCAATCGCTTGACTCTGTTTATTCTAAACTTTCAATATTTTTTTAAAACTTTTTCACTACTGTTTTTTATTTTGAATCGTGGATATTTATGGCTTAAAAATTATCAAACATAATATTTATCCTTTTTCCTTAGCTAAAATAAGTACATTGGCCTGTTTGACATAGTTATATTACAAAAGAAATTACAGCACTCTTTATTAGCATTCAACAAGTTGATTGATTAATCCCTGGGACTCACTACCGCTAAGCGGCACAAAATGCTAATGAGTCCATTAATCTCCACTGAATTGGTATATATCCTGAATTAGCGACTAGTTAGTGCTAGCTTGTCGGTTTTTCAAAGAAGATTAATGCTAGTGAGTCCACTCCGATTGGAATTTAGGAAAACTTTCCATTTTTAATAAGTCGTCCCATACGTTCCATAAGCGCTAGTGAGTCCTAGGCATAAGAAGATGAGAATTTGAAAATCACTACAATAATTTTCTTCACCCCAACAATGAAGGATATTTAAGTGCTTTGCTGCACACACAAAAAATAATGCTAAAATTTATTAAATACGACTCCTATTCTTAAAATAAATTTAGTTAGTCATTTCTGTATTTGTCCTGTAAACGCTAATATGTTAAGGAGTAGGAAAAAAATAAAATCGTAACACTCCATTTTACGAACTAATTGCGTGTGAACTAGAAAGGGATTAAAGTATACTGATTCCAATGAAACAATTTTTCCCTTTTTTACATCAACAAATACTTCAATGAAACAAACAAAACAAAAACAAAAAAAATGTATAGATATATATTTTACATCATTGATTTTCACATTTTGTGGCATAAGGTTAAAAAGTTTTCAGCTTCAATTTTCTAAGAGATTCGTTTAGTTCCAACTCAAGGACTCCCATAGGAGTGATTCACTGATATAATCCAACCATATTGCAGCCCTTTTACTACCCCTCAACATGTAGTAATCCGACCTTTTATGTATATAGGTTAACAATTTGAAAACCATGAAAATATAATTCTGGTATATAGGCAACATCTGTTTGTCTTAATTATTAGACCCGTTTTATGTAATTTTACCAAATATAACCAATCGAATCAATCTCAATTCCACTTGAACAATTTAGATTGGTTCCTAAAAGTATCTTAAGGTAATCTTTGTGTTTGAGGTTTAGTAACATCTGTTTATCGTAATAAATTTACATTCCCATATTAGTTTTTTCCTTCTGTTTTGCTATTATTTCTATTGTAGTTCACTTGTAATAGAAAATCAGCTAAGACGAAGTATCCAACTCTTGAAGTTGAAATCATAATAAAATTCACATCAGTATATGAAGAGCCATGCTGTTACACTTGTATTCACAAAGTTTGCTGGTTTTTAAAAGGCAAACAAGACTATTAAAAAAAGAAAAGCATTTATTTAAAACTAAAATAAAAAGAGTCCAAAAAAACTTTACAAAATATAGAGCTCAATGAGCTCATATAAAAATAGTTGTTCGTGTAGGATCCCTATGTTCAGGACGACTAAATCAATGTTCTCGATTTTTGTTTCTTTTCTTCCTGTGGATACCATATAAAGAGACCAAATGACTTTAAATGAAATTCTTTTTAAAGTTTTGTCTGTTTATCAAAATTTCTTACATAAATTTATGATGTTTTTTTATGTATTTGTCGTATGTGCATTGTGCTAAAATATATATCTTTATAGAATAAATTTTCAGCTTGTCTAGATTAGATAAAATCTCTTTAGATTTTAAGGAATTTCAAATATTTAAGATAAAATTTTAATGTCTTAAAAGATTTATTGTTTGAGGTTGCAGTAAATTTAAATTAAATTTAAGTATATACATTTTAATAAATTTTAAAGAACAAAAGAAAATGAAAATCATTTTTAGTAATTATTTAATTTTGTTGTTTTTCAACTTAAGTTATTAAGAAATAATTTTGTACATTTTATATATTCACTAACGTAAATGATTGCTGTTTGGACTTACATCGTAATTCAATTTTCAATAATTTATCAATCCTCTTTGGGGGATACTCCTATTCTTTTAATCTCCTATGTATATATAAATATAGTCTAATATCTAGTGTTTAAAAGATTAATTTAAAAAAACTTGGAAGTTGTACAAATAACATATAGAAAACAGAAAAATATCCTTCTATATTTTATTTATTACTATATAAAAATTGAGTTTTTCAATAACACTCAACAAGATTAAGCTAATAAATATCAAAGATACAAAATAACTACAGAATTTATTATGTATCTGAACGACTCTTATTAATTTACGATATTAATTTAATAATGAAAAAGAAAATTAAGGAAAGTTTCTCATTAAGCTAAACCTCAACAATTATAGTTACTCATAATATCAAAGAACAAAATGAATATTTGTGTTATATACATGTAAATAAAATTAATCATTTCAAGGATTAGAAATGATCATAATTAATACAAGTCTAATCAAATTTTCATAATTAGAGTAATAAGAAAGTGTTTTAGGTCAATAATTGTAGTCAGAGTCGATCCTGCTTTGATGATAGAAATTTCAACAACAACAAAAGTAAACTAAATCTACAAACAGCTTAATGACTATATTTTCTCATATGCCAAAGGAAATTTTTAAGGATTAAATATAAACATGTTTATATTAATAAACAGTGCTCACATGTATATAAAATGTGCTCATTAAATCTAATGACTTTGGTTGGTTTTTGTGCTTCAACTATTTAAAGAAAAAATAAAAAAAATAAAAAATACTCAAAGTTCTATTTTAGTTGAAGAATAGTCCTTATCTTAATACTTATATTATCCTTTTATATAAGGTTTGTTGTTTTTATAGATGCTTTTGTCAACAATAATTAATGTATGAAGTTAATTATCTGTATATATTTTAATAATTGTTTTAGAAATATGACATTCAAATGCAATAAGAAAGAGCTAAACTGAGAATGTATCAAAAAAATAAATATTCATCAACTTATTACCAAAGAAATTATAAACTACCAGGAACTTCTTAATTTTAGGTAAATCTTATGTTGCATTTTATATGCTAGTTAAATATGCTTATTGTTACCTGAAAATTATGAATATAAGACAATATGAAGCAAACTATTTAAGGAAACTTCAGTCATTATCCTTGGATTGAACAATTAAAATCTTATATCTTTACATTTAGATTAAAATAAGAAAAAATATTCTCATTCATATATCTGGATTCTAAAATTCGCCACTTTTGATTGGAAAATAAAATAATCAATAAATTATATAATGTCAATTTCGATACGTATTATTTTTTATACTTTTTACAGTTTTACAATTTTATTTACAAAATAACAAATAATAAATATGTAAAAATTATATTGATTTATAAAATTGGAAAGCATTGTCAAGATTCCTGAAGAAGAGCCATTTAAAAAAATGTTCTTCAACATTTCTCAATACATTTGAAACGTTCAAAAATCCGCTTTTCTGCATACTCGCATTGAAGTAGGCTGGGAGTCAGATAAACATTGTTTCTGCACATGCGAAAATGGAAAAAAAATTAAATAAATTTTGCCAAATTTTTTCTTTCTTATTGTTGATTCTCAAAACTTCTTGAGCAACAATTTTTTTTATTTTTATTTTTAAACTTTCCAACAAATAAAACTTTTAACAGGAAAAATGAAAATCTTAAAAAGTACACGTTTAACTGAATATAGATTTATCTTGCGAATTTCCTTCAGATAAAACTTAAATAACAAATAAAAAAACAAAGCTACATTCGTACATATTATAAAATTAAGGTAAAACGTTATTCTTTTGTATTTTGAGAAAGGATATACATATAAGGGACATTCTTTTATAGCCGGAACACTTTTTGACCGATACACTTTTGATTTGGCTGAATTTTCCTTACGGGTTTTACATTGAAAAAAAAAGATATACATGATTGAGGATTTTTGTTTTATTTATATTTTAGAAAATGGAGAGGATCAATGTTTTGAGAATTACGTGATTTTGGCTTGAAGAGTAGTCTTAAAAAATTCATATGTTCGATTCTATTAGCGTTAGGAATATTTGGTTTTTTGGTTTTACAGTTAAAGGATTGAATTTAAAAAAAAAATATTTCACTAAAATTTATTAAAATTTTTTTATTGTTATAAACAAATAAATTGTTTATATCGATCTTTAACTATTATAACCATGTCGTAGCAGGTTTACGATAAGTAGCAATAATACCATTGTGTTCACCGTCCAATTCCCAACAAAAAAAGTTTTTTTAATTACTATTCCCAATATTTAAAAAAATTGATTTTTCCAGCGCGCCACCTCATATTGGGCTCTATTGTGTGCGCTTTTTCTTATCACACATTGTTTTCCTTTGTAATACATATTTCTATTCTATATTTTTTATTTTTTACTTTTATTTGTTATTAACAAAAAAAGCGTAATGGAAAATAGAAGGAAATACATAAAGACTTCGTTTTAGCAAATAAAAAATTAATTTATTTAAACTTTGTTCTTAAATATATTTTTTATTATTATTTGAATTTAAAGAATTTAAAATTATCTAAACGTCTATCAAATAAAATAGAATTTCAAAAATAACTACTACCAACTAAAGACCGAATAAATTCCAAAACATTAAATCTGCTTTTTTTCCTTAGATTAATGTACATTATCCACTTGAAAATGATACACCCTGTTATTTTTTATAGACATAGCCGATGGTTATGCGTGGCATAATTCTACTAAGAGTCCCTAAATATTTCATCCTTCTTCTTGTACCTCCTGAACAATTAAATACAACCAGGTAGACTCAATTGCCACAAAATAACATAAAGCAGGCCAAAAGTTTTGTGTGCATTTACCTAAAAGGGAGGTAGACCATTTTATTTCACTTAATTCCATTTTTGGTGAAATTACTTAATATAGCAGATGTGTCTCTGAAATTTTTCAGTTAGGGGAACTGCTGTTTCTAATGCCCACAATACACCATTCAAATAATGCATTAGACTCAATAAGAAAATATTTTTCAGACTTCTTAAACTTCTGTTTTATTCTGTTTTATATAGCTGTTGTATGATCCTTAGAATAAGGATTTAAAGATACTAAGAAACTTAAATAAAACTTTGCCTCTTTTTGTTTAATATGAATTAGGCATTATCCCTTTTATGTAAAAAGTTATATTACTAAAAATCCAATCAATATTGATTAATAGACAAAACATAGACTACGAATTATATTTACATATTTAAATTTTAGAAAATAGTAAATGCATAAATTTTTTTAATATTAGCTTTTATTCTTAAGGAAAATATAAAATGTATGCGTAGAACTTCTACTGTATTAAGTTGTGGTAAAATTAAAGTCATTATAGCTAGAAAATTATCCTTTGAAGTGCCAATAGACTTTTTAAATCTTAAAGTTTAATAAGATTCTCTTATATAAAAAAAAAAAATGCAAAATATGCTTAATAAATATCTTCATTTTTTTCTTTTATAAAAGGAGTTATCAGACATTTTTGCTGGCTGTTTAACGTTTACTTGAATAATAATTTTATTCATCAAAATATCAAGTTTTTGATTTGAGGGGATCTTATTAACATTTTTCAAGGGCACTTAATGTAAAATGGTCCATAATCAGAAATTTATCTTCTTATTACTACTTTACAAGAAGAATAAATCTGGCCCTTTATTAATTTTGTCCTTTTTTCAACAAAAAATGTTAATGAATAATTTTATTGCAAGCAGAAGATTATTTAAAAAAAGAAGCAAAATAAAATTCAAGTGAAGCTTTACTTTTTGCTGCTACACTGAAAATGCTTTTTGCTGTAAGGTCGCATTATATCTGTCAGTCTGAACCCACCTAAAGTTTACTAGTGATTAATTAATCTTCAAAATTGTCCAAGAACTCTAAGGTTTCTAAAATAGGCCTTTAAAAAGTTCTTTTCAGTATTTTACTCTTTCATTTACTAATCTTTTTTAACAGTCCATTAGATAGGAAAAAATTAAAATGTAAATATAGAGCTCCCAAAAGACTTTATATGAAAAGGATAATATCATCATTTTTACTTTCAAAAACAAGAGTTTAATTTTATATTTTTTCATTATTGAAGTTTCCAACAAGTTCAAGATATTGGATCGTTATCAACAAAAAGTATAGGTGTCTCATTTATTAAAAATAGTTATTCTATAGGGTTTCTCTGACTCATTGTAAAGAACGATATAGTTTTTATTTAAATAAAACTTTAAATCTTGTTGTTGACATTTTTATTTAAGCCAATTCTCTATCACTGGATCATCTTTTTAAGATCTACAAACAACCAATAGTCATCAATGGCTAGATTTGGCCGGGACAACGAATGCTTCATTTCGAAACTCTATTCCATACTCCTTCACAATACTTGACTTGGTACATTTTCTTTTTCATATTTTTCATATTCATATTTTTTCATATTTTTTTGTTTTATCCCATTTTCTTCTGTGCCCCAATAATACAATGTTAGTTGTTGAACAGAATAATGTGGATCGTAATCGTAATTTATTTAACAGTGTTAAACATCTGCCAATAACTTTTTGACATTTCCTGAAACTCCCTAACTGACCTTAATTCAAGTATACTGTGCCAAATTTCAATGCTAACATTTTTTAAACCTCAATCAAAGTTTAACTTTCTCAGATGTCGAAAAATTTTTGTCAAATCTCAATTAAAACTAATTGGATATATTTGATAGTAAGTACAAAACGAGTGGTTTTATTCGTGTACCCGTCATCGTGGAAGATACTTTTTAATTATGAATTCATTAAATGAATGAAAAATAAAATAATTTTAAATCTTGTATCATAAACTACGATACATTATTTGTATAACATAATATTAAGTATTCTAGGATTTCTCTGTTTACTTTTTAAAGGTAACAAAAGAAGTTAAAATTATTCTCTATTTTACAAAGAAAAAGTATGTTAGCGCTTAATTTTTTCCGAAAAGTGTATTACCAAGTTTTTAGTTACATCTAATAAAATATTAAAAAGAAAAACGTGCAAAAGCATAAGCAGACGATTAATGTTGCAAAGAAAAAAGTTACAAAGGCTCATACTGTTTGCCTCGAAGATGCTTAATTAAATTTTTGTAGCTAGAACTTCTTCCTGATCCGTTAATTACGTATATAAATCTCCAAAACAAGTAATTTTAAGGGATCCAACAGTTAATTTTTTGTTGTTTTTTTTTTTTAAATTCAAGTTTTTTCAATGAAAATAATGATCTTTTATTTTTTTATCTTCTTTTAAAAAGAAAATTTGTAATTCTGAAGATACAAAAGTTCATTAATCAAATTAGCTAAAATAACCGTATAAGAGGAAGAAAAAGGCCTATTTCATTTTTATTTTCAAAGAGTTCATATGCATACCACGTCCACAAAATGTTACACAAGACTTAACAATATTCTTTTTTATGAATTACTCACAGTTTCTCAAATACTGTAAAAAATTAAATACAAAAAAACATTACCAGAGAAATTGTAAATTTAAAAGTTCAAAAACCAAAATCCACCCATTAAATTCTCAAACCCTGTTCCTGTTTGTTAGAGTGTTTTGTTGTTTTTGTGGTATTTATTTCACCTCCAACAAACATTTGTTTTTGTTTTGCTTCTCATTTTCAGAATTATTACATTGACTTGGTAAATTTGTGGATAAAAAGTTTAAATTTTTCGGGAAAAGTTTTTTGTTTTTTTTTTGTTTTTAAATAAAATTTACCCCTCTGTTTTATTTTTTTACCCTCTGTACAAACTTCTATGCTAATCAGAGGATAAAATTACTGGTAGAATTTGCAATTAACAATAAAAATATTTTCCTTGCATACTGATATCAAACGATATTCGTAATAAAATTGATTATGTAGCAAAAATATTATAAGAAAAATAAAACCCCCCAATAAAAAAAATTAGGAATATGCAAAAGCCTCGTTCATTGCTCTCAAATAGTAATTTAAAAGCGTGAATTGATTTTTTGCCGCCCTTAAATTGGTCAATGCGTCAGTTAAATTGGCTTTTATCATGCGTTTTTTAATTTTTCAATTATTTTCCTTATTTTTTTGTTTTTTTTTTTTTTTGCCTTATCCGAAAATTAATTTTACAACAGCCAAGCCTATTTGTAGTAATGTTTCTTTTTTGCGACGTCTGCAATTCTAATTTATTCTGAATGAACTAATTTAAAGTGAAAAATTATATAACGATTAGTATGGTATGAGTACGAAAAATATGTAGAAATAAAATGAGGTCAAGTAGGGGGATCCATTAAGAATATACTTTATAAAAGAAAACAGGAAAAAATTATATATTTTCACTTAACTTTGAAGTTTTTTGAGTGTTCTCAAAAATATAAATAACTCCTTTATATAACTCGTTTATATTATATATTTGGTGTTGTATCTAATAATTTCCACATACTCTCGAAGGACTGATTCTTGCGATATATTCTCTTGGGATATAAGTAATTAAAATTAATGTGGTTAAAAGTGGTTACCAGAAATTTTATTTATTTTCAGTATATGCTCAATAATTGTCTGTTATGTTAAGTACTGATGATAGAAAGAGGAAGAACATTAGTGTTCGTGTTTATAATTACATATTTGGTAAATATGTTCCAAACAAACAAAATTATACATGAATAGTATCATAAATGATTTTCGCACCTGGTTATTTATCTGGATAGAGGAAACAAGAGGGTTGTTTTTATGACCTTAATAAATCTTAGGGTTTAACCTGACAACTCTATATATGCTTCATTATACATAAATATAAAGGTGGACATCATTAGTTATTGTAAGCCATAGTTTTATGATCCATTTTGACAACAATAATATTCTAAACTTCAATATAATTATGAGACCTTTAGCTGTTTAGTTGTTTTCAATTGTTTTAGAATCTATTTGTCTTTTATGCATCGTTTTGACAGGCAGCTTGATATTTTCTATTGTCTTGAAGGATTTCATAAAGTTTACTACATAATCACACTTCATTATTATTAAGGAATTTATTTAAATACCAGATGATGTTAGTTTTCTATTATTTAAAAATATAATTGCTAGATTTTATACGTTATTCATAGTATTCGAAGTAGCATCTTAATATTTTCTTTTTTAACACTTATACTTTTGGATATAAAATTTATGATTCCCCTAATTTTATGCAGTGTAAATATTAATAATCATTTTAAACAAAAATTTGCCTTTGATTTAAGAAGTATAAAGAATAACTACAAGATACCCAACGTGTCCAACCCTTTTTATTATTTGAATTCTTTATTTCATAACATATTCTATATTCAAGAATCATAATTTCCTGCCCAATCTGTTCACCATTAAGGGGAAAAAAAAACAAATTGATATGTATGGCAAATTTTTTTCTGATGAATACTGCAAAATAACTTTTTTCCAAAGCACCTCTAGACATTCACTGCCACTCGCTCAGTTATTATTATTTTGAAATGAAAATATAAAAGAATATTGTTGAAATGTTAAAATTTATTAAACACCGGAACTACCTATATTGCCAAAAAACATTCTTGAATTATGCCTGAGAGTGATGGCTGTTTTAAGGGCAAAATGAGGGCATTGCCCTACACGGTCAGTATAGGAAAGTAAGAGATTGCTATATTCCCTATAAATGATTTTATAACTGTCTTATAAGAACTTCTGAGTTTCCATACGTGCCACTTTAATTCTAGTTTGAATAGCATATCCGACTCCGGCTTTGATTCTTGTATTTAGTGAAGGTTTCCTAATTTTATCTTTTTACTCTCTTTTCTGTATATAGACAAAGCTACTACAACAATGCTTAAAAGGAACTAAGTCTACTCTTAATGAATTTTATTTAATAAAAACAGAAAGTTTTTTTTCAAAAAGTAGGTTTAGACATACCAGCGGTGAAAATTCGATCTGTACCTGACAAGTAGAAACTAAGTGGTCATCTATCTATATTAAATCTTCCCTTCCAGTCACTGGGGACATTGAAAAGTCCCTAAGTATAATTTTTGTGTATATGTTGTGTATGCATTTATACTTTTTAGTTTTCATTTGAAGTAGAAACTACTCTTGAAATTTATATACATGCGATTCGTACTTGAATTTCTTTAGTAGGAATTTTACTTTGATTTTTTCTTAAACAGACTTTCGACAAAATTTTAAAATAACAATGAAACTAAAACATTCTGAATAAACTTTGAAACTAAAAATTACTTTAAACACGTCAACAACACTGACATATAACTAAAAAATTTTAAATATATATCTTTTGGCTAAGTATTTCTTAACTTATTTTAGTTTGCTTAGATACACAGAAATTTAGTAATGGTTTCTGAAAACAGCCATTGAGGCTACATCCTAAAATTTTGTGCCTAGAACTTGTTTTAAAAATTAACTTTACCGTCATTTTGACTCAATTTTTTAAACTATGATAAATTGATTAAATAATAATGTTTATTAAGGCCAAAATATCTTCATTACTCTTACTTTTAGTATCCCAAACGCATCTATACACTAGAGGAGCTAAAGTATAAACTAAAATTTAAATTAAAAATTTAATTTCTATTTTTCTAAAGAGGCTTTTGTTTTCTTTGATTTCAGATTAAATACATCGCGTAAATTTGTTTTTGGTTTCTGATATTTTACAGCAATATTTTCAAGAATTTAGAAGGTAAGTACATCTAAATATCTTTAAATAACGATTTACTTGGTGAGTGCCTAAATTATCGTATTTGAAAATTTTTTTTTAAACTAAGGAAATATTTAAAAACTGGAGCAAAAATGTTTTTCTGGGTAACTAAAACGAATACTGAACCTATCCTATTGACTACCTTAATATAGAGTTCCTTTTATTACACCTCATTAAAAGGATTACACACTTCTCAGTAAAACAGAGAAGGTATATAGATATTCACTAATGACACTCTAATTGTTCTAGAGGCCTTGCAGCAGATAAAATTTCCTTATATTATTTGTGACATTTGAAAATTCTGTGAACCTATCCTAAAGATTGGGATTATATTTCTGAGTAACCAAGGCTCTACTTTATATTGTTAGTAAGAAAAGAGTGTTTTAGTTTACAGAAAATAAAACTAGATTCTATTGTTTGATTCATTAACAACACTTGATTTGTACAGAAACTGTAATTCCACAGTTACCCATCAGTAAAATATTTATCTTCCCTTTCTTTTTTTTGGAAAGCAATTGTTTTGGAAAAAGGTGGTTACACTAAATGCCCTGTGGCTAAAGATTTTTTAAAAAGTAAACAATTTTCAAACCACGATTTGACTAAAAAAAATAAGCAATACTTTTAGGATTCAGATGACAAAATATAAGAGAAATGGTGATCATAGATTTTAACCAATATATTTTTACTTACTCGAATTAAGAAAAAAACAGGCACAACAAGAAATTAAATTTCTTCTCAGTAAGTAATCTTCAAAGCCAGAAAATTCTTCTTATATAAAAAGTAAAAACAAAGAAAAAATCAAAGTTAAGCTTCTTGCTTAGTTTTATAGATACCAAAAAAAAAAAAAAAATTTCACATAATGAAAGTAATATCCTCTAAGGAATCAAAAATAAATTTAATAATGAATTTTTTATATTATGGTAGAAAGTATAAGATAAAAATTATATCATTTCGATGAAATATAAATTATGATTTGCTTGCATGAATCTGAAGATCCAAATCTACGACAATTGCCAATATTTTCTTAAATTTTCATAAATATAATGAAGCCATCAATTGTTGTTGTTTTGCTTTTACATTTGTATTTGATGCTTGGAATCTTCTTATTACTAAAGTCACGCTAGCAGAATAATATAATTTTGTTTTTTGTTATACTTATTATTCTGTATTTATATAAAATATTTTAGTCTTATACCATTGCGCATTTAAGGATTGTGTAAATTTTCAGAAGTAATTTTCACAAGCCTATTGTTACGGGTGTGTCTCACAGATCTAAAACTTTATAAGCTAATGAAATTCCAGAACCTGCTCACGTTTTCTTATCTAGTTACATTGTTTGTAGGATATACAAAATGTTTATGTATATATATATGTATATATAAATATGTCTAAGTGTATCTTTTCGATATAATAACATTTTGTTTCTTTTACTAAATCGATACTATGTCTGTACACAGGATTCGATTAGTATCAACAAAAAGGATAAAAAAGAAATTGAACTAAATCTGGATTGTGTATTTTGGATTATATATATATATATTTATACCAAACAAACACACACACACAAAGTAGAAAAACTCAAAATGAAATTTTTAAATTAGTGTACTTTTAAAAATCCTATTTTGTACATTTTCAACGTTTGACTCGATTGGAAATTTTATGTGTCCCTTAGGATTTTGTTCTGGTTAAATTGCATTGTTGATACCGTGATAAATCAGTCGCCTGTTAGCGGAATGCATGTTAAATTTCTGTTTATTGTTTTTGGCTTTTTTATATTTTGTAAACCTAAAAATTCAGAGCAGATGCTTTTTGTTTTCTGGTTTTGCTTATTACTTGTCACGAATTTTAATAGTAATTTAATTTTTGAATTCTTTTTGATTAGTTATGAAATTATTCTATTTCGTGATAAAAAAATCAAATTAAAAAGGAAAAAACAATTAACATCTGATCAAATATCTTTTATTCAATCAGTAGAACCATCAGCTTAAACGAAACTAAAAAATTGTTCAGCTGAACTGAATGTTTCTTAACATTCTTCTAGGTTGCTGACAATGTAATAGTTCAGAGTACAACGAGAAATATGTATGTTGCAAGGAAGATATCAAAACACATTTTCTTTAATTTTGTCTTAATGTTGCTGATAAGAGCAAAGGACCAAAGATTTAGCTCAATTCAATTGAATTTAATGAATATCCATAACGCTTCGATTTATTAAGCATGTTCAAAATTGTTCTCCGGAGTGTAAAGTCCGTTCTAACATCAACATCAACATATACTTATCGTAGATAGCTTGACATGAAAATCCTTGCTGTATGGCGTTAAAGATCAACTAGCTTAGAAAATTCGAGCAAGTAAAATTTCATTCTCTCAGTCTTGTAGGTGACTGCATGCAATCAGTCCCTTTAATTCTCAGCCGAATGCCGAGTCTTTCACTTAAAAACTTTTTAGACTAATCATTATTTCTATGTTTTTTAGACATCAAACTGATCATGTCTAATAAAAATTTATAATAAAATTTTATATTTCACTCTAATGTAACTTTTTCTGTAAATTACATTGTATTGAGCCGTTTATTATTTGTGCATCCGCACCAAACAATTTTGTATACATTTTAACGAGTATGCAAAAATCAATTTTCAATTATTTGCTCCATAGAAAAAAGCTATGCCTTAAAAGTTGGAAATAATCTCATATGTTTAAAACTACAAAAAGTTTTATTTATTTTCATAAATTCATCAACAAGTAAAATAGAAAATATTTCAAGGGCCTCTGATACTAACAACCGGAAAATAGAAGCAAATTTAATAGCCCTTAAACTTTTCCATTGTTTCCTACAAGGACTAATTGAACTCGTGCTAAGGAAATTTCACGT
This sequence comes from Acrocera orbiculus, assembly GCA_947359355.1. Lineage (NCBI taxonomy): Eukaryota > Metazoa > Arthropoda > Insecta > Diptera > Acroceridae > Acrocera > Acrocera orbiculus. Next base: position 17,132,729 of record OX375757.1, read on the forward strand.
GTTTCTTCTCTTTTTTTTGCGGTCAAATTAGAGAAATATTTTACAAACTACTTTGAAAAAGTTAACAATATCTACAGTCCAATGACTTAATTCATTTATTTTTTATTCAAAAAAATATTAAATTAGTAGATGACAACCATACATAATGAATAGAAGCAGTGGAATCAGTGAAGGAAGCGATTTTTTGTTATTGCTTTAACTTTAAATATCAACAGATTTTCTTATTTATTCGTTATTCTTTTTGTCAAAAGTAATTCTTCTCATTTAAATAGTGTTGTTGATTATTTGCACTAATAAAATCAATTGTTAACTCTATTAATAGTCTTATATTTTATGTATTAACTATTAAAGCAAAGATTAGAGAAAAACAGTTTTAATGTTTTACTTAAATTTTTCATGTAATGATCAAATATCAGAGAAAATTAGCACAAACAAAATAGATCCATAATTTACAAATTATGGAAACTTTTTTAGTTGGGTATAACACAAGCATTGGCTTAGATCCTTCTTTGGGTAAATTTTCTTTAAGGTCATATTATATACAAAATGATTCCGACAGCTTGTTTTTAGTGGTTTGACTACAAGAATGAATATAATTCTGTAATTTTCAAACGAAGTAAATTAAACCCCCCTTTTTTGTGTTCCTTGTTGATGAAATTTTAAACACTTAAAATTCTGAAACTTTGATCTTTTCATCTTAGGACAAAATAAATAAGTACCCGTTTGGCTGTCCACGACATAATGTCATGAAGAGCGAAAATTTATTCTAAACACTCATTTTAAAAATTTTTCATATCAAAGTTTCGGCAAAGCAAACTGCTTTAACAATTAAATCCTTGGTAAGCAATGCATATAAGTAACAACATTTTCACTTATTCAGTTATCATTCATTTAAATAATGTTATTACTGTTTCTTTTTTTAAAAGCAAAGTGAAAGGAAATAACACATGAATATATTGCAATGATGCTACTGGATGTAGTTAAAAGCAGACCACAAATTTTAATAACTTGTATAACGTGAGAAGAAAATATTTTTCATCGCCTAAAAGTGAAATTGATCTGCCAAACATCTTGTAATTCGTGGTCAAAATGCGATGTATTTATAAAATCAAAAGCTAAACTTTAAAAAAGTTAAAATTTTTATTACTTTTATACTCGCACATGATAACCTGTTTTTTTTTTTCATTTTTAATTTACTAAACAACTGATAAAATATTACCTCGATGGCATTTCTTGCCAGAAAATGTATCAGAGGCATATGATATATTCCGCTAAAAATTTATAATCCTCTACTGTTAATTTTAAGAGGTGGTCACATAATAGATTTTAGACTTTTCTGTAAACAAAAGGGTAATTTTTATTTAAAGAAAAACAAATAAATGTTTTAGAATTTTTTAATGCTGTTAAAATCTAAAGAAAGGCCAAAGATTCATTCAATTTCTTTAGACTAAATACTCAAACACAGCTTCTTAAGAAATCTACATCGATTCCCGCTGAAATCTTGTCATCTATTAAAACCAAATCATTTTTCTGAGAAATTAATAATTTTAATTTTACCAAATTTATAAAATTTATACTTCATTTGATCAATTTCTAGGATAATTTATTATTAGTGACGAAAATTAATAGCAGAACTTATAACAACATTAAATACATTAAATTCCATAAAAACATGTTTTCAAATAAAAATATTGAACCTATTCTGGGTATACCAAAATCTAAAATCGCTTCTTTGGGCAACAAATAAATTCAATGAAACAATTTACTAAAAATTCTATTTGTTAAATTTTCCACACTATTACCGATGACATAAGGGTTGATATATTACAAGCTATCCTTCTACAAATAAAAAGACCAAAATTCTAAAAAAATATGAAACAACTTAAACGAAATTAAGTTTTTAGGCCACATTATTATCGTTTCTAAGAAATCAATAACATAAAATGTATTCATTTCTTAGTATCATCACTGTCATTACCGTTATCTGCCCTAAATTATATATCCTATATATGTACCTTCAATTTGGGTATATGAATCGATTTGATGAAAATGCTGATGTAAACCTAATATAAAATCCTCTTTTCTATGTATACAAGTCAATTGATTTTGGTTTATAGATTTCTTGATGAGTCCCTTAGACTCAGAATTGGTCAATTCAATGTCCAAAAGTTTCTTTTTATTGTTAGTAGAAACGAAATTGATCATGGTTGAATAGTACTAGAATTACCCTATGAAATGGCCAAGGGAATATTATGTAAGCTTAAAAAAACCAAATTTTGGAAAAAGAAAACAAAAAAGTGCTTAGCTTTGAAATCTTAAAAATTCAAATTCAAATTCAAAATTAATATTAAATTTTTATTACAATCAAAGATTTATTGAGTTAGATCTAAAAGTCAGTTTTTATTTTTGAATTTTTTAAGATAATTTCTTTTCTATTCCCTTAACTGCAAATGTTTCCAACAGACAAAATATTTTTTTTACTATTTTAATTTCCTTAAGACACTTGAAATCAAATATTTTCAATTAAGGAGTCAGAATTACTTAATTAATTTGACAAATCGCATGGGTTACTATGCCGTTATTGAGTCGAAGTGTGATATTTCTTTTTAGGGGTTTACTACGAATACTCATAATTCCCAAGGAAGAATATAAAAAGAATACTTAATAAAGAATTTATAATTGGCTTTAAAATGTGACAATACCTTAAATATGTATATAGATTTATCTTTGAAATTTACTAAAGTTTTTCGAACAAAAATGGTTTTTGTTGTTGTAAATTTAACCTAATTTACAGGCAAAATCCTTATGATTTTCTTTGTTTCAAATTTCTGAAATTTCAGCCATGCTTTCGAACTTTTATTTTTCATAAGTTACAATGGTTGAAGAGCAAAGAAAACAGAATATCTGGCCTGAAATAGTTGATAGAGTTATAGGGCCTATTCACTATTTTTTCCAACTCGTCAAATGGCTCTCTCGTCCCATATAAATTATATGGAAAGGGTCATTTGAGAGTAAAAAATTAAACATGTTTAATTTTCTACTCTCAAATCGCTATCGGTTTCTTTTGTATTAGTCCTTTACTAATACATACATGCCAAAAAATCATTTCCATTTTGCCTTCGAGGAGTGCACATCGAAGAAAACATATGAATCTGTTAAAACAAGCTGGGTTATACAGCAGTGCGTTTATACGTCAGAGTTGAAATTATATTTTAAAATAAAAATATGAGAAAAATATGTGTAATTTTTTCAATTTTACTTTGAAAGTGTAGCTCTCTTGAATATACACACACAATTATAAAATTAGTCCACACCATTTTAAAGTATATATTTTACACTATGTACGTACACGAGTGGTAGGAGGTAAGCAAGTTTTGACGTCAAATGGAAAAAATAGTGAATAGTCCCTATTAGACTCAAGCCAATCAGGATTTAAGACACCTGCAGACAGGTTTAGCTACTCACGGATTTCACCGCAAAATATACAAGAAGGAAAGCATATTACAATTTGAATGTGTATATCCCATGTGCGACGAGCTGGGTGGTAGATACCACATCACTAAGTAAGTACGAACGAAATCTTTAGTAGAATACAGTGAAGCTTGACTGAACAAAGCAAATTATCAAAATGTTTCAAGAATATTTTCTTTTTTCTTAGATTATGCTCATTTCGATTTCTATCCAGCAAATACAGTTTTTAGATTTTGTGCATAGAAATTTCTTCCCAGGAAATCTTTCCTTACAACTTTACAAACAGTAAAAATATATTGACCACACTATATTTACCACTTTACTTGGAATATTTGTTAAAATTTCATTTTATCGAAGCAGAAATAATTTTTAGCTGTCATAAAAAGTTGAAAACTAATTATCTTTTTTCATCATAAGGGAAACACTTAAAATTAATAAGAGAAAAAATTATTTAATATCGAGAATCCCTTATAACCACTAAATGACTTCAATTTCGTTTAATAAGATAGAAACTTTTATAACCATTGGAAAATTCTATTCTAGGAGCATATCTTTGTACGTGACTCATTTAAAATTAATTGACCCCTTCGATATCAAGCTATTGCAGCACTACAAAAAGTGTTTGATTGATTTTATGATATCAAAATTAGTCGATATCATGGGGTAATCAATTGGAAATTAATGAATCCCATAACACAAGGGAACAGGAGGAATAATTTTAAACATTAAATTCAAATCCCTAATAGGATATAACAATTCATTTTCAATTAACTAGACAAAGTATCTATGAATTAAAGGACAATGGCTTCTTTTCTTACAAATAATCAAATTTCATGTCTGTCTGTGATTTGTGATGACTTAAGATATTGAGGAATTTTTCATTTTGTTGTATAGAAGATTTTTTCTCCTTACTTTTATTTTTTATTTTTTTTTTGATTTTTTTAAAGTCAACATTTCGTATTAAGGCTCTGTGTCCTTGTTACAAAGATGTTTAACATTCTGTTCACGATTCGAATTTCTTTTTCATCAAAATTATTTGATTTAAGGAAAAAATGAAATTTTATTGTCTTGCCTTATAAAAAACTTTCACACTTATTGATTAATTGAATAACTTTTTGTTATTTTTAATAATGGCTTTTATAATTTGTATAACTTTGAATTTCTGATATTTTTATATATTGCTCTCCACAGTCTTAAAGGTGAGTATGTAGACTTAGATAACCAGTAGGCAAAGTTGGTCTACTTCATAAATGAAACAATAAACTTTACAGTCATAACGACTATTTATCAAGAAGTTACAAAGAGTACTTTCTACATATTGTATTTATTATTTTTTCATCATTGAGCTCTTCATCATGCAAGCACTCCTTATTCTCCATCCGATTTGGAATATATTTTAAAGTGGAATGCAGATAAATCTTGACCATTTTAGTTTTGCGTACCAAAATATTTTTACTGATCTAAAAACGAAATGCTGATTGATTGTGTATGAATTTACAAAACACTTTTTTGCCAAAAATTTCTAATTAACGTTGAAAATAAAATTTTTTGTTTGAGTCTCATCTAGCATTCTAAATGTAGCTTTAAAAGTAAAATAAATCTCGTATAATTACCCAGCACTAAAATTTATCTCTTTTTATCACATGTCAAAACCCAGTTTTGACCGATCAATGTTAATTTATGCTAGGTCCATGCTAATTTTTGTAAGCTTTATTGATGAATGAGCTTTCCGTTGTAATTAGTCCATAAATTCATACAAGGCTAGCTCGCTGTTGAATAATTTCATAACTGACAAAGCCTAATAATTGGAATTGTCGTGCAGCTCTTGAATTATTTTTTGAAGTTTCCATAGCTTTTCAAGCATTGCAAAGGCTTCTAAAATATTAATTTTTTTTTGTCTTATAATTCCAAGAAAAAGTCGGATGGAGCTGATTTGATGCAAGTACCGCTAGTGCTTACTGTGATAAGTCATATTTACTCATCCCAGAAAAGATAATAAAATATTGTATGTTTTTACTTGAAATTTAATGCAGGACAGAGCAGAAAAACTATGTAACATGATCAGCCTTTGCAATAAAATTGAAAGCCAACTGTGAAAGTCTCCCTTAGTGAAGTGTAAATAGTGACCCAATTGTGGATTGTTTTTATTAAACAGCTCACCGGAAATAAATTAATCAAATAAATAAATTTTGTATTGAAAAATTTATAAAAAATCAAGAGCAAAAATATTAATACAAAGAGATTGAGTTACAAAATGTTTGTAGATTTGATAGCGGTTGTATAGAATAATTTAAAGTAATCTCTTTGTTTAATTAACGTTAATGAAAATTTTAAAGGCAGCTGAACGGAGTCAGTTGGTTGTAACTGTCGCTAAATGCGTAATGTAAGAGATCAGTGCTCTATTTATTAACCTCTGGATATCTCAAAAAATATTGTTTGATTGAAATTTCTGACTATTACTACTACCGGCGGACACACATATTCTTTAAGCACAGCTAGGGAATATGCATTTAATAATTTTTAATAAAAGGATGGCTAATGCTTATTGACTAAATACGTTTTAAGGATATATATAACCTCTCCGGTATAACCTCTTAAGTCTAAATGTGCAGTGATCCACTGCAAAAACTGAATGATTCACTTAAACAAGCCAGAATTGACTATTCACTATTGAGGAAAGGTGTAGTGTTCCAACATGATAATGCAAGATCTTATCAAAATTTAGCTCGCCTGAATAGGATATACCACCATGCACACCCATCATATTTTTCAGATTTGGCACCATCGGAATATTACTTGTTCCGGTCTATGAAAATTTTTTTTGGACGGGAAGACCTTCACTTCAAATCAGAACATCAAATATCACTTGAATCTATTTTTTGTCAGGAAAGATCAGAAGTTTGTGAGTGTGGAATTAATATTCCTGTCTGAAGGATTGCAGGAGGTATTAGACCAAAATGAAGAAAATATAATTTGATAAAATGTTTATACACTCTAAAAAATCGTGACTCATTTTCAATAAAAAAATGAAATGACTTTCTGAATGACCCAATATGACAAAAACAAAGAAATTTCTTTTGTTTTGCTTTATTTTTCTTCCATTGTGAATAAAAAATCATATTTATCATCATCTTAAATCATAAATACCTATATGAAAAAAAAGTCAGTTTTTAAACGCATAAAGTACAAAGCTTTTGTATTCAATAGAAGAAAAAAAACTATAAAATTGAATTGAGTCCTAGCAAATTTCATCAGTTGAATTTAAGTACTTTTATTTATGAAAATTCAATTTACCTACTCTATTACTCTCTTTTTCTTCTTTATCTATTTACTAAATTTTCGATTTTTTGTTGTTGTTAGAAACTTGCTAGAAACTTACTTTGACATCCTTAAATAGTTTCACGTGGGATGATAAAGTTTTAAAGTACCGGATTCAATGACAAATATCAACAAAACTTCATTAAAGCATGTTGAAAAAAGAAAACCTATACAAGTAGGGTTATTATTCTGATGTCTATTTGTAGAATTTACTAATCCAGTAAACTTTTATCAAGTTCTTTTTCTAGTTTCAATTTATTTTACGGCTCTGATAAAAAACCAAACAAAAAACTAGTAAATAAATAAGAGAGAAATACGAAAAGAAAATTCTCATAAAACAGTTTATAGGTTGAGCACATTTTGTACTATTTTATTTATTTGGTAAGAGAAAATTTAGGTTTCAATATTTTAAGTATTCATTAAAAACTTTGTTCACGAATGACAAAGGTGTGCCTAAAATATCAAATAATTAGAAATGGAATGAAAATAACAAGAAATAGTTACCTTAGTTTTATATTTGCGTGTTTTAATTTTTTGTTTGCAATAAAATAAAAATCGAAAATATTTTATGAAAGAAGTTATTAAAGAGTCATAAACCTTTATAGGCCCTCCAACCTTGAATAGGGTTAATTTATCAAAAATTACTATTCAACATATAGTTAATATAAATTTTTTATTTTTAGCACGCAAAAAGTCAATTGAAATCGAAATGAAATGTTGTAAAATTATTGCTATTTCTTTTTTATTGGATTATATCCTTATAAAACTTTCAATTTAAACACAGTCCAGTGACAATATTTGATAGAATTGAAGTGTTAACTTTTTACTTGTCAAGAGATTTTTTCTACCTCCGATGTTGCAGAAGTCTTGATACTCGTAATTGTCAAACTAAATAATTGGTAAATCTATCAATTTTCCAACTGTCAATTTTCACATCGTGAAAATGAATGTTGGTTGTTAGCTAATTATTTCTATGGAAAATTAACTAGTTTGAATATATTTAATTTTTTCTATTTAATTAAAATCGATTAAACTTAAAACCTGTGTTTAAGTTTTGATGACAATATTCAGTGTCATTTTCTTACAGTAATATAGACAATGATTATAAACACTCAGGTTACATATCTTGAATGATATGGAACAACTGATGCTGTCAGAAAAGAAAAACAACCTTCATATTGATACAAATTAAATTATACAGTTGTACAAATGGATAGCAACAATTCAACCATTAGGAATACATGGAACATAGCTTCTATACCTTTTCGTTTCAGAAAGTAACAAATTGTCCATACAAGCTGTCCATTAAACACAACAAATTGTCAAGTTAAATAAATGACATGAAATTGAATATTTTATTTTTTAGTTGTCAAATAATTTAGAAATTAATATCTAAATATATTTTATATCTTAGCTGGTTGGTAATATAAATAAGATTTTATTTTGTGTAATTTGATTTTCTTAACCACATCTCAAGATATTCAAGATATCGTTCGCAATCTGTCAATTGGAAAACCGTTCTTTACGAAAAAAAAAGTTATTAATTAAATGAAATTAAATATTTCTTAAACTGTTGTATCTTACAGGACTCGTTATTGAATCGTTATTTATTTATATTTAACGGTTGTTTAACCTGTCAAGTACTTTTGTATATTTATAATTTTTTTTTGTATAGTAGCTGTAATTATTTTTAAGTTTAGAAATATGACATGAAAACCTGCTTATTTTTTAAGAACATGATTGAAATGAGAAAAAATAACTTTATTTACCGATTACGTAACTGATTTTTAAAAAATTTCTTTAAAAAGCACCGGAACTCTTTTACCCATTTGCATTACACGGAAAAATTGTAAATTTGTTCTTATCACCAAAATTTTTTTTTATCCAAATATGAAAGAGAAAAACAATAATTTCCGAAAAAATTTTAAATAATGTTTCTTTGTATAATCCCGAAGAAGAGGCATAATAATAAAATTCATGGATAAATTTAGCCTTTGTCAAAAGTAATAAATTTATTCCAAAGCTTCTCTAGCTTATCGGTCTATATCGGACGTATACTATGACATATTTTGGCCGCGATATATTTTTTAATTTCTTCTATTTTGACTTCTTTTTTTCTTAAAACAAACCTCTTTCCCTGAAATAATCTTTTAAAGATCTATCATTTGACTATTGTGCTTGGGAAGAGATCTGTATAAATATGTTGAATGCGAAGCATAATTGCTGTAATTTGATAAAAATAATTTGTCATATTGTTCATTCTCTTCGTGACACATACCCCAATCGTTCTTATTTCATATGATCCTGTTTTTACCAACACTTCCTTCAAATTTAGCAGCAGCGCAAATTTATAGTTGTCTTTTTCAATATAATGGAAAAATAAATTACTGTATTACATAGACCATAATGTTCCATTTTGAAGTTTTGTTGATTTTAGACAACTTTCTTTAGCTGCTGTCAACTTATATGATTAATTACTGGCATATTTATCAATTGTCACATACCGCCGCAAAAATTGTTTTTGCTATGCTTAAAGATCTTCTTAAACTGCACTTAATCCATCGAAAAGCTGTTAACCCATCTTTAGCCAATTCTGAACCAAAATAGCATTCACACTGGGAACAGCTTTTCTAGTGTAACTATCCCATTGGGATGACATGACTTTTAGCTTAATTAGTGCCTTCCCTTCCATGTTTAAAGTCAGTAAACCATTGTGTAACTAATCCATATCCCGAGAAACTTCTAAATAAAACTTCATAAAAATTTTTATATGTATCCTTTCAATATCAAAAATAAATATTCCTAAAAATCATTCTAGGATACCCACTACGGTATTTATCGAGCGATGTGCTTACACGCTTTTGTATTTTTTAATTTAAGAAAAAAGTTATTTTCCTTCTTTTTTTTCTATTGACCACTAATAAAAATTATTTTCCTCATCTTACGCCATTAGTCTCATTTATTAGGCACAAATTAAAGTGTATTTTTTTAAAAGTCTTTTTAGTTAATTTCATTTTGGTGTTGTTTTAAATAAGTGATGACTTTTTCATAAAACTTTTTTTTTTTGTTTAATTTTTGATACTTTTTGTAGCGTTTTCGATTAATTAGTTGATTCCATATATAAAAAAACTTCTAATTTGAAATTTTTTAATAACCCAAAAAATTAAATTTATCATTTTTTTTTGCAAAACTCAATAAATAAAATATTATTTAATAATCCATAGTTTAAAAAAAGGAAATACTGAATACAGTGTTAATTAATTAGATTTGCACCTCGAAATGAAATTGATGCAATTTTACTATCTCACCTTATACTCTAATTCGCTTTCACCATAAACAATGAAATTTAGCATATTTAGCAAGCCAACAATTTAACACATTTAACTTTTATGGATCAATCTGGGTTTATTATCTTCTCTTATGACCCCACTAACATCACACCGTAAACAATTTTAAAACAATTTTCAACAATCTTGTAAGATGAAAAAATTTTTGTAGACATCTATAAAACCTCAAATAAATTATTTTCTTCATATAATTTTAATGTTCTACACAAGCAATTACTTTATAAATAGACAGAAAATTGTAAAAAGATAATTAGAAAAAATCAATTAAGAATGATGAATGCAATGACCTCAGCTTGGGCGGTGGATTAAAAGGTCATAGGCCATTAAGCTTAGTCAGGCATCGCGATTATCAACATTAAGACAAGGCGACACGATTCTATAATACTACTAAATAATAGGAGGGAATAGTGTGATAAAAAATAAAAATAATAAAAAAAAAAAAATTGCTGATTGGCACTTCAATTCATTGACCTTTTTATTGGTATATTCCCTAATTTCAAGTTCTTGTATTTCCGGATTCTTAATGCTCATAGGAATATTTATTTGAAATTATTTACTTAGTAATGAAGTTTTGTTGTTTTTGTTTATTCTTGTGATAAAATGAAATCCATAGGAATAGTGGCCCGCATTATATAAGTTGATTGTGAAGAAAAAACTACTGAATTAGTAAAAAAAAACTGACACAAATAGAAATAATTACCCAATGTAATCCGTTTGTTTTAATGCTATGAAAATCGATTAGATAAATTTTTAGTTCTTAATATAAATTAGATATAAGAGGAGTCAAAATGTTTTTTGCAAGAAATTTCTATGATTAAATTGAAGTTTTAATATTATACAAAAGATAAGAAATAAATGTGAAACTATATAAAAGGGAAAAATATAAATATTTTAGCGAGACTAATATTCACTTCAAATAATAATTTATTAAAAAGACGTCTTCAATAGAAAAGATAATAATACTAAGGAGCTATTGGTAAATCAAACTTGCCGCAAGCCTAAATTTCTCATCTCTATGAAATTTATTTTTAAAGATCAGCTAAATTCAACTGTCTTTTTTTTTTAAAAAAAAGAGGGTTAGATGTAAATGTCATGCCAAAAATCCTTTTTCTATAAACTATTAAACCATTTTTGGGGTAAATTCTAAAATGCCAGTTTATAGGACAATAGCGGAATATCTTTGAATAGAATATTAACATTCCTTTACCCTGATCCTTTTTCGTTATTCAAACATATTTGCTATTCTTCTAAACGAGTACTTTTATTCTATTAGATTTAAGCTAAATATTTGAGTATTTGTTGTTAAAATAAATATTTGAGAAGAAAAAATATGATAATAATAATTCAACTAGAACTTCTTTAGATATTAGCCTTATGAAATAGCCCTATAGCCTAGGATAACAATAGATAAAATTCTTAAATGCTTATTCAGGAAACAAATGTTAGCTTGAAAACTTTTTTTTCTTGAAAATCAGCTTTTTCATATATACCTATGTGTTATGTCTTCGATTAGTGTTAAGCAAAAACTTGCATTTTTAACGGGTCAATTGATCCCTCCAGAAGTGGATTTCTGTTTCGGTGAGAAGTGGGTGGGAATGTCGGATGTGACATATTTTCCATATATTATATGTCAAAATCCGACTATCAAAAAATCCTTTTATTCACAATGTTTTTGTAAATATGTTGTTTGAATTTTAAACGAAAATATTAAAAATTGATCTCACTTCATACTACCAAATAAGGATCGGTAGCTATTAGCATATATTTGAGGTAAAGCGCGCAACAAGAAGAAAAATTGACATTACAAGCTGCAAAATTTACGCAATGAAATCAAATTGAGATGGTTTTTGAAGAAATTATTTTGATTAAAACTATTTGATCATTTTTTAGCTCCAATATTGGATTGAGTTATTGTTTCTTTCGTCGCAACTACAAAAAATTCATATATCATATGGTAGAGACCGATGTGCACAACTCGAAGAAAACTTGAAAAATGAATTTTTCTTTGAGTGTATTAGTGCAGAGCATGTAAAAATCTGAAAAATATCAAACACGTTTAATATCTACCCGAAAAATCCCAGAAAACAGGTTTTTATATGGAGAAGGAAGCAAAAGTTGTCCACTTTTAGTTGTAGTCTATAGCCACCTTTACGACAAATTACAATCGCTCACATCAAAATTTCTAATTCTCACTTCTCACGAGAACAAAATCTCACCCCTGTACTTTTAAAATATTTATTCTATATAAATCCCATCTAACCCAATACATACTCACTTTTTTAAGTATTTTCTTTTTAATATTTGCATTTGTATACAAATAATGACAGTAAACCTTTAAAATGTTTACAGGTTAAAATTTAATTTTGGACATTCCTTTGATAATTAATTAATTATTGACTTCAATTAAATTACCATTTAATTAAATAAATCAGGCGTCAAAAGTTTTAATTACATTTTACTTTCAGTTATAAATACTAATTTTGTATTATGAAAATTTCACAAAGATTTAAAGTAACATGACTGATTATATTTTTGATATTAGAATGAATTACTTGTTTGTTTGTATTAGTAAATATCATTAATTTTGTTTTTATAGGCTGAAAATTTCTTATTTTTACTGAGACAGCTGTGCTTTTCCAGTATTTTTAAATATAATACATACAAACACAACAATTTATGTTTTTTCTTGTATTAAAGAAAAATAATTATAATTACAGTGGTATAAAATGGTTTATTAAATAAATGAATTTACTACAATTCAGCATTATACTGCCGTTCCATTAAACAATTTCATTTATTTTAACATTGGAATAAAGGCTCTAGATTAAATACTTCGTTCGTGCTTGGCATTTTTACCTTTTATCTCAATCAATTTAAAGCTTTTTCAAAATTATTTTTATGACCTTTTCTCAAGGTGTGAATTCCCTTAAGCCAGGAATTGAATTTTCCCTTCCATTTCATAAAAGTAGACCAGCATTATTGGATATTGATTTTTAAAAATCGAAATATTTTAATTGGGGAATATTTAAGTAAAGGCTTCGCAACAAATATTTTATTTGATTAAACAAAATGTTAATTTGTTTTTTTTGTTTAAGGAGTTTGGATTACAAAAAAAAACTTTTTTTTTGTTTTGTAGAAAAATTCGTTGAAGGACGACTTTAAAATTGTGATGAAAACAAATCAACATTCAATAAAGTAAGTACAGTTTGTAAAAGGTGAAAGTGAAAATAAACAAAAATTTTGCCAAACATTTTAAATTTTGTATACAGTAAGGATCTTGTTTTTCAATTAATAATATACTCTAAAATGAAGCCTAGTGTCCAGTAAAAGTAGTAGCAATAATATCAATACTATGAATTGATGTTAGAGGTGTTTGTTTATTTAGAAATTTTTAAAAACCCTTTAAAGAATATTTATGAAAATCTATGGTACAAATATTATTTACTGAGGATTGGGCTGATTTAGCAAAAAAAAAAAAAGCATATCGCATGAAGCTTTTGTGCCTCGGTTAAAGTAAAAAAAGATGAACTGGTGACAATTTGAAATTGTTCACAAACGTGATATATGTAGATCAAAATAAAACTCACCAGCAAAATGCAAGCTGAATCGTTGGTAAAAGATACTTTTAATTTTTAAAGAACCATTTCAGATTAAAACTGGCCAAGAAAAATTTTTATGTGTTTAAAAAAACACAATTTAGATCATTGTCTTGGCAAAAAATTATAAAAATTCAAAATTAATCAAAATTGTTATTTTAATTTTAATACTACGCTGCTTGAATTATCTCGAGTGTGAACAGTTTATCCAGTTTTGGGAAAAGTGAAAGTTAAGGGCTTAAAGAACTTGCTATCAATTAATTTTGTCATTTTAAGTTAATTATGATGGCAGATTTAAATTGATTTAAGTTAAATTTTGAAGCTTACATTATCCCAGATGTGGGGGAGGGGGATGAGTTAAATTTTTAGCCATTATTTAAGACTCCCATTTTTTGACAAAAAATAAATGAAGTAAGTTGACTTGTATAAGAAATAATTATATAAATCATACATAAATATAAAATCACATAACAGATTAAAGTTTTCTGTTAGTGCTCAATAATATTTTTGATTTCCATTTCCACCATTTTCCACAATAATAAAAACATAACTTACTCAACTATAAAAATGAATGTGTTGGTTATAATTCATTAAAGTGTTCTTGTCCTTTAAAATTATGGGAAAATAGCAATAGCCAAAAAAAGGATAAAAAAATAAAACACTTAAAATTTTATCTTTGTTATATAAAATTGAGAACTCCTTTAAACTTATATATCTTTTCCAGTTTTGTTTGGATATAAAACCAACAAAAAACTAAATTAAAAATAAACATAAGTCAAAATTTTTAAAAAGCTCTTGAAAAGAAACATTCCTCAAAAGATACTTTGTTATTATCAACAACGGATATTTCAATTATTTTCTTAATTGAAAATGAATTAGCGCTAGTGTTCCACACCAACGTGAAACAGATTTTTAACGAGCCTTAAAATAACACGATGAATTTATTTTCTAAAATAATCTAACCAAATGCAGCCGCATTAATTATAGATTAACGTCAATTTCTACTATACAAAATATTTAACAACACATTAAAAGAAAAATTAAGAAAATGAAAGAACAAAAAAAACAAAAATTGTCTTTATTTCCTTCTTTTTACATGGCTAATCCAGGAATAGAATGAAAATTTGTTAACCATATTAAAACATCTGCATTGTATTTTTGGTACTAAAAATATTTACAATAAATTTCCCAGTTTTTCTTTGATCTAAAATTGAAGAATTCAAAAAAAATATGGGATCTACATTTCAGAGAAACTCAAAATATTGTTAATTTCTTAAAAAAGAAATTACGACATTTTACATGTGTTTTTTGTATGATCGTTATATGTCCTTATCCACATAAATTATTCTGTTATTTTTAGCAGATTATTAAAATTTAGCTGATGCGAATATTTTTTGAAAAGCCAAGAATTTTTTTTTCAAAGGGTATTTCCACATTGGTGTCAAACCTCCAATATGTTATCAAAATAATAACTTTTCCATCTTTTTGCTCATGGTACTCCTCTTTTTAAAAAATTTATTTCTTTTTATAACGGATTAACGACCAGTTTCTAGTTCTAGTTTCAGTACTTGAATAGTGGATGCTTAGGCTGAAAAAATATGATTGCTGCAAAAGGATTTTGGCTTTAAAAATTTTCCATATTTTTTTTGCCAGATTGTTTTTAAAATTGTTTATTTTATGAGGTATAGCTATAAAACTTTTACTAATAATAAGAGCAAAATTATGGAATTTATTTTTTGCCTTGAAACCGAACCAACTGTGGATAACTTAAGCGTCAATAGAGCTTACAAGTAATGAAAAATTTAAGAAGCTCACCAAAAACAAAAACAAAAGAAAAAATACTATAATTCCCTAAATTACTCCAGAAGATATTTTTAATTTAAACTTATTACATCCTGAATGACTATCTTATAATTTTGAAGCTATAATTTTAAATCAATTTATTAAATAATTTCCAAAAATTCTTTAAATTTGTTCTCACAGCTTTTTATACAATTTTTACAATCAATAAAAACTAACTAAAATTATTAGCTTTAAAATATAATTTGAGTCCCTTTTTTTTAAAATAAACTAACAATTCTCTTTTTAAAACTGTTTTCATCTCGTAAATTGTTAAAAATTCAATTATGGATGAAAAAAGTTCGACTCCTTATCTTTTCTCTTGATTTGATTATGGGTAAAAAGTTGAAAAGAATTTCATATAATAACTTTATATGATGAAAAAATAGATTTAATGTGCATTCTCTGTGGGGAAAATCAATTATGGCTTGCATTTGTAGTAATCAATTTATAAGAAATTTGAATCACTTAGAAATATTATCAACTATGCTATATTTTTAATATACGAATTTAATTTAAATTTGAAATTTTGTTACATGACAGAAAAAAAACGTCTTTTATGTCAATGTCAAAGTTAACACAACAAATTGAATGATTAAGAGATAAGGTTTCTGTTCTTGAAAAGACATTACCTAACTATAAGTAGAAACAATTTATAATGCTATGAATTTAAGAATTTTAAATATTACAACAAATACAACTTGAATTAAATTAAGAACACTGTTCTTAAATTAATTACCGTAAAACTTAAATTCATAATTTTGTAAAGATATTTTAATACTCTAAGGTAAGCTAACCCAAGAAAGTTAATACAAAAGGTATAATTAAAATTAGAAAATCCTTTTCAAAATTAAGATATATATTTTCGTCTTCAAAATATCAAAGTGTAACAAACATAAGTTTCAGCTTCTGTGCTGCTTTTGAAATTCATCGTATTTAAAATAACAAAGTGACATTGACTCTAATTAAGATAAGATATGGAAGGCCACGTACTAACTACTCCAACTATAGAATGTGTCAATATTATTCTACTTAATAATTGTCGTTCTTCGGTTGCGTTAGTCCTTAAAAAAAGAGTCAAAAATTGACATTTTGACAAGCTAAAACTTAAAAATCTTAGAGAAGACTTATATATATATATTTTGAAATTTATGAGCTGGAAAAAGGAGCTTGGAAACTTAAGAAATTTAATACAAAAAAGGGCGAAATTTTATTTTAACAGAGGTACTCAAACTGTTTGGCAATTAGGCTAAAGCTACCCTATCTATTATGAAGTATTATGTGCCCTGGAAAGTAAATTAAATAAATATTTTAAAACTTATAAATAATTTAGTTAAATGAGTTATTTTGAAGTAATATTAAATTCATGAATGTCACAGTTCTTAAATTTGGCAAATGTTTTATTTCTGTTTACCCAAGAATATAAAGATTTGTGTCAATTACTTAACACTTAATTTTTGTTGGGTTGAATAAAATTAGCTGCTTGAAAAACTTTTTGTCTAATGCCTAGGACTCACTAGCGCTTAGCTGCAAAAAATTTAGCACTAAATGCTAATAAGTCCATTTTAATTCGGGAAGAATTCAGTCCTTGAATATTAAGATTTTGTACTTAAACAAATAACAAGACATAAATCACAAATAGAACTGTCACTTTGGCATTTTGCTTTCTGTCAATGAAAACAGTACTATACTAGTGAGTCCACTCCGATTGGTATTTAGGAATACTCTCCATTTTTACCGTGCTAAGTCGTCCCATACGCTAAGCGCTAGTGAATCCTAGGCATAGGAGTTAGTGAATGCCAAATCTTCGTCATTTCATAAAGGATGGAAAACTTCCAACTAGAGTAACGTCAAATTTGCTAAGCAGCACATAGCAAAAATGTATAAAATTGCAGCATAAAAACGTGGTTTTTTTTATATGTTCAACGTAATACTATTAATATTTACGCAATTCATTGTGAGACACTTTGCAATTAGAAATCCTTTGCCAGACAAACTATGTAATTTTGCTTGTGTCATAGTATAAAACCTGAATTTCATATATATTACTGAAGTAATTATAAAAATTAATTTTACAGCCAGACAGTTTTGATGGTTCCAACTCCCTGCCAGATAAAGTTGAAGTTAAGATGTTAATGTGAGTGCAAAGGCAATATATCTAAAAGTATAAGGCTGCTGTCCTAATAGAACTAATTTCAAGCTACTTTTTATTGCTAAAGTTATCGATGCCTTATGCCTGGGACTCACTAGCGCTTAGCGTGTGGAGACGACTTAGCACAGTAAAAATGGAGAGTTTTTTTTTATATACGAGTGGAGTGGAACATCAGTGGAGACATTAGCATTTAGCACTAAATTTTGTGCCGCTAAGCGCTAGTGAGTCCCAGGCATTACATTAGCGTTTTAAATAAGGCCAAATGTTTTGACAATTCTTTACAGACTTTACGATTTACTAATTAATTCACATATAAGTGAAAGAGGCTTTGCCTAGTAACTTCCCTATTAATGGACAAGTCGATAAGTCCTTTTAGAGGTGAAATTTTGCAACAATCAATATGAAAATATTTCAAGTAAAGTTCAAGTGAAAGCTTCAAATTTACTCGTCTTATGCGATGTCTTAAAATTCACATGAGATTTTTATAATTTTCTTTTGCTCTTTTATATTCTAAAGGCTTCACATTTTAAGATTTCGATCGTCTCGTTTTCGTCATGAAAAATTCCTTATCTAACGTTTTTGCAACAATCCCGGAAAAATTATGATTTTCAGGTAAAACTTCTATTCAAATTAATTGCAGCCTTTGAATGTGTTCTGATTTGTTTTTCAAATCGATCTCTCATTCTATTTTTTATGAGACCCCAGCAGTTAAAACTTCTAGCAACAAAGTTGTCACCGATCAATATTAATTTATGTATGGCACCCACTAACAACTGGATACTCACCTATTTTTATTATGTCTAAATATGCATAGTAATTTCTTTGGATGATAAAATCTAACTTTTGTCACTATTCCGCGTTTTGAGAGAAATTAACTTCATTTAAACTTTACTTAAACTGATTTGATTAGATTTTATTATATCATTTACATAATTAACTTTTTAAATTACAATAATCAGCGACAATGGTTCTTCTTTTGAAAATAATTCTTAACCATAATTCAATTTAAATTGAATCTTTTCTTCTTCTTTTTTCTTGTTTTAAGCAAAAGTTAAGAGCTTTTTATTTAAAATCTTGTAAGTCTTTTTTTCATGGATGAGATTTTCTTAAAATTTATTTTCTTCAGCAAAACTTTTTTCGTAGTTTCTTTTCCTAAGATAAATAACTCTAAACATTTTCTTTTTCAGTTCCAAATTTTTAACATTACCGAAATAAAAAAAATCAAAAAATCTTTTAGTTCATTTTTATTTTGTATATTAAATTATAAATATTAAATATTATTATTATTAATTTATAACCCTCAGTTGGAAATTTAGCACACGTAAATTTATTTTTCATTTATTATTTAGTTGTAATATTTTTAATTTTATAATTGGAGAGATGATGCTACCAAAAAACTTATCTGAGGACTCAATATGATAATTATAAACCTAGAGAGTATTCAACTTTAATTTATAAATTATTGAACGACAAAAATAAGTTTAATTGTTTTCAAAATTCTAAAACTTCTCTAGTTATAAGTACTTTGCTTTGAAATAATAGTAATTCCCAATTGGTTCTTCTTAAATTACCATTTTAATTAAATTTGCTATACATAATTCAGGTATCTACAGAAATTCACTATTTTAATTCTTTTCTGATATAAGCAGGTCTAATTACTTAATTTGGTTTTCGTCCTGAAATAATTTGGCTACCACTTTTGTAGTAGTTCAAAAAAATTTCTCCTTGCTTTTTGGAAAACTTTGATATTACCTGCTCGAAAATAATTAGTTCTTTTTTTTCAATTTAAATAAAAGTTATAGCAAGAAATGGAAGCTTCAAAAACTTTGTAACTATATTCCAATGTAGAAATTTCAATTAGCTAAAATTAGATTCGTTATTCGGTTAAAAATCAACAGACCATTTATTGTATTTGAAGTTATTAAATTCTTTAAAACTTTAAAAGGGTGGGAAAACTTATAATTAATTTTGTGGTTATAGCAGGAAATCAATTAAACAAAGCTTGGGTTGAACCTATATGTCATCTACACCCAAGTTTTTTTCCACAATTATTTAGCATATCAAATTAATATGTAAAAAAGAAAAAAATTGTTTTGGAACAATGTATTCAAAAAGAATTTAATAGTGCTCCACAATTATAATTAATTAGGGTCGGTCAGGTCATTACTCTATATTCTAATATTGTATCATATTGAAATCGAACTCATCGGACTCCTACACAAAATTTTGCAATAAATTATTTTTTGTCAGCAAAAACTTTCAAAACTGTCCTGTTATCAAGAAGATATATAAAATCAAGCTAAATTTTCTTACAGAGACAAAAGTAAAAATAAAAATAAAAATTTAAACCAAAATAAGTACTCTCTAGGTAGCGTAATTCAACACCTTATGAGCATTAAGTGACTCAATTACAAGACTTTATTAAAGATAGAAGGAGATTGGATTACTTTAACTAGCTCTCAACTTCTCAGTCCTCATGGCTTTTAAATACGATATTTAAATTGTTGCAACAGGCGGTAACAACTTTCTTAACTTTTCTAGTATTAATATCAATTTATTTGATTGATTGTAAAGGATGGTATAAGTTTCTATTAAAACTAATCAACTAAGTTAAAGTGTAATTTATTATACATTAAAAATTTTCATTTTCATTTAGCATACTTCAATTTTGTATAAAACTGCATAACAGAAATGATGAAAGTTAAAATATCGATACTTTCGATATGATCGAACATCTGTTACACCTCTGATGATATTAGAATATTAAGTGCTTTTTGTCTTTCAAGACAAATTAAATTTGATAGTAAAGTTGTTAAGTACTTTTACAAAATTTAAGAAAATTGTTAACTAGGTAAAAACTGATGAGTTTTTAGTTATAAACAAAAACAAAATTTGAAATGAGAAATGAGAAAAAATTTCTTGAGTTTTATTAAACAATTTATGGCTAATTAAATTTTAATTTTACAAAATTAAAGATTATTTTTTTATTTACTAAAGATTCAAGCCTTTAGAAGAATATTCATAAAATAATATATTGAAAGTATTAATCCTTTCAAAATATTTTATTCTTTAAAATCGAAGAAAAACTTACTGTCCTATTTTTCAGTACATTACAGTTCTAGGTTTCTTTTTGTTTAACAAGTGATTACAAATTCAAAAATATGGTTTTTGGTTTTGTTAGTTAATTTTTCTTTAGAGATTTATTATTGAACATAACATACTAAAGTAGTCAATATTAAAATTAATTCATAGCTGGGCTTATGTTAGATGCGTTAGTTACATTGGTTTCACTAAGAAAAAACATATTTTCTGTAATTTTTTTAACATATCAGAAGAAATATTTTATTCAAACTTATAAAAAGATAAAGATAAACATTTTTTTTGTTCTTTTGTGAGTTTTTTAATTTAAAATCTAGAAGCCCCTCAAAACTGCCGTTTCCATGATACCTCATCTTAAGTCATTTGGAAATGGCTATAAACCAAAGTATTTTTATCTGGTATTTCCCATATATTTAATTTCGATGAAAAAGTATTTTATCAGGTTATGTTTAATTTTACTTGAGTTACGGTTTGTAAGTAATTAGTTCAATGTATGTTTAAGGACTTAAATAGGTTTTATGACTAAATTCGTACTCTAAACCTGGAAATGTTTATAAACTTAATTCAATTTTTGTAATACTTTTATTTAGTAACTAGTAAATTTTCCCCTATTTTTAAGAAATTGTATAAGCCTGTTCGGTATACTCTGAATTAAATCTATAAAAAACATCTTTAGCTCAATTTTTATTCCTCTATTTCAACTTGCTGAGAGTGTGGATTTTCGGGAGTCCAGGTGAACAAAATTCATGGCAAATAATGTCTCATAAATTTGCAATGAGCTCTAAATTAGGGGTTAATTTTGACCAAGCAAGAATAAAAATTCCTTTTTCTGAAAACCATGATCTTATTCGTCGAGTATTATGTAGAGGAGCATTATCCTGGTAGAATATACTGTTTTGTTCACAGTAATATTCTAAGAATGGTGACGAAAAGTTGTCAAATATAGCTTCGTAGATATTCGTGCCGAATATATATAATTTTTGGGGGAACAAAGGGAAAAAAGTTCAAATTTGATTTTTACTGATTTTTGTACAAAACAGTACCATTTTTGTATAATTTTTCCCACATATTGCATTGTTATGAAAGATAGTTTGAATTTGTCTACAAATATGATGGAAAACAGCAAATTTTTCATAGGTGAATATTATTAATCTTTTATTAATATTTTAGTTATTTAACATTAGAAAGATTTTCAGTGGAAACGCATCAATAATAGTTGAACTTGTGGTTTACATTCTCCTTCAGCCAAGACGTTTCAGTTACGTTTGCTAATTTAGTGCTCAGTGGTATGCTGGAATGAACTTAATTCTAATATTATAATTAGGAAAATTGTAGAAAAAGTTCCAATATTCCTAAAAGAATAAGGCCAAAGAAACTTACCGTGAGTTTTTATCAACAAGTTAACGATGGTTCACAAAATAACTTTAAAAGATATTATGGACTTTTATCCCACTAAAATACTTTTCTATAATATCCGTGAGTGACATTTTACAAATGTCCAACATATGAATACAGGGATAAAAGATAAGATTATATCTTTGTGCACTCTTTTTATATTTTCATCTGTTATAGCAATTTTCGGTCGTCCTTTATACGGGCTGTCTAAAATAAAAGCGAAAATCTTCAAATTCAGTCACCTATTTTTCAACAGTCAAATCTCAAGGAGCACAGTCCTTATACATTATCATTAACGTCAGTGGATGAATTTCTATTGACGTTGAACTATTCACAATGAATAAATTTATCACTGCACAGTTTTCCAATTTGTTAATTTTATAAAATACTCACGACACGTTAACTTTAAGGAGCAAACTAATTAATTAATCAAATTGACATCTACTATCAGTAATTATAACAAATTTATCAACATGAAAAGAACAAAATATTTCCTAGACTAACACTATTTCAATGTCCAGCTGAGAACATTTTATTTTTATTTCTCTTTGCATTTTAGCATAATGAATAGCTTAATATTAAAATAAATAATTTTTTGTTAGTTTTAGGATTGTAGTTTTTGACAAAAAGTCTCATGAAACTATCTCCAAAAATGTATTTTTATTTTAATATGAATCACCAAATTTTCTTGATTTTTCATGTCTTTTATGTTTCAAAGAACTACAATAAAATCGAGTGTGAAAAATATCAGTGGATGAAGGTTCAAGTAGTTTTCTTGTTAGTTTTGTGCTTAACATGACAGATCTGTTTAAATTTGTTCAGATCAATCAAGCCGGGTAAATATTTTCATTATAAATAAAAGCACTTATTGCTTGATAAAATTTCATTTTCACTTAAATCTTATGGATTTTTTTATTCAACTTTTTTTTTATTTCATAAAAGCAAAAACATAAAAAAAGTTGCTTGTAAAAGTATATTTAAAAGTGATTTTGTTTAAAAATGAACATTTTGTGCCCAATAATTGATGGAGAAAAAAAACTCCAGAAAATATTTAATAGAAACTACTTTTCTGTAAAAGTGGTGAGAATCCTTACGAGTTTTGCTTGTCAATTTTTTCTTTTTATTGCTTAATAGAAAAGAATAATTTCCGTTTTTTTAGAATAGCATTTTCTTTCTTCCTAAAAGCTTTGGGAAATGAAATATTTCAAATTTTATTGTGACTATTAGATTTAAGTTAATGACTACTTGCCAAAAGAAAAACTTTTTAATGCTAACTCTATTCAATTTTTCAAGAAACTTAATGACGATTATGTGTCAGACAACTTGAATCATATCCCTAGCCACAAATAACGCTTAAAATATTTATTTTGATTTTCTTTAACTGTACAAAGTTCTTAAAGACACTAATCTCAATGATATGTCTTCGTTTTGCTTACAATAGTTTTTTTGGTTTCTACCACCTGAAAATAAGGACACATTTTACATTACCTAAGATTAATTTATCTTTTTATTTTTGATATCGTCTTGTAAAGTATACAAATTAAAGTCCTTTGAATTTTTACCTTTTTTGCACACCCCAAACAAGGAAAAGCAAAAAAATCTATGATTTATCATATCTGTCAACCACTGACTCACCTTAAGTGTCCCTTAGTCTTCTAAAAGTGAGAAAATCATGACTATGGGTGGTAATTTTTTGTACTTTTTTCTAATCTTTCCAAATGTAATGACTTCTTGCTAAGTATTTTTACATGATAAGGGAGTAATGCTATTAAGAGAAATTAATTTTCATTAAATGAAATAAAAACAATAAAAATAAGATTTCTTCATTGGTATTAAGTGAATTAAAAGATAATTCCAGAACTTCAAAGAATAATTGGTTAAAGCAATTGTTTGAATTTAATGAAGAACCAAATAACTTTAGAATATTTTAAAGGAATTTTTCTTTAAGTTGATTTGAAGAAGATGCTGCTACGAGGATTACCTGTAATATTTTGATTTACTGCCTAACATGTAATGAAGTCAACAATATTTCGTTTATTATGTTACTTTATCCCGTGCTTAGTTCTTTATCCAATTATGTTTATGTACTGAAGAACATCTTGGAAATATTTTAAGATTTTCCATGTCTAACATATTTCATTCGTTCAAAAATAAATTGTATATAAATTGCATATTATCACATTCACTTTTTTAAATTTTTAAAGTATTTATATATTGTGCAACTACTACTACTACTACAATTCATTAAAACTTGTTTTACTTTTTTGTTATAACTTTTTATACTACTCAGTTCAACTTAAAAGGCAAGCAAGCCCTTTTTGTTAGCATAGAAAAAAAAATACGTTCAAAAATTAATCCTGAAAACATGATTTAGAATAATTTAAGCACAACTTCATGGTAATTCAAGCATAAAGACGAAAAAAACTTTATTTTATAAATCATAATTGTTGAAAGAAAATTCAGAAAATCTAATTTTCACAGTCGACACTTTGACATGATTTGATGTGCTGTGTTGAAAAGAAAACAAAAAATGATTGCGATAACTTTTTCAATGATGACACTTTGGAAAAGTTTTCACTTTTGCTGTAAAAATATTGAAGAACTTTGTGGAAACTGTCTGTAATCGATCGGATGAAATCACCGCAATTTTTAGTTATAAGCCGAATTCTTTTTCGATTTTTTTTCAAGTTTTATATACTTTAAATTTTTGAATCAAATATTGAGGTCAATTCTTATAGGTGTTTGATATTTTGCCAATTTGATTGTTGTTAAAGTTTTAAAAGTATTTTGTGGTTTTTGTTCAATAAAGTTTGAAATTGAAACGAAAGAAATTTTTTTTAATGTTTTGTAAAAAGTTTCAAAGTTTGCAGTGTATATTTAAATAGTGTCTAGACAAATGTACTGCAAAACAGCGAAGTTATTTTTTTTTAAATAAAACTTTAGAACATAAAATTAAATGGAGACAAACAATTTGTAATGAAATAACTGACTAAAGTCTGTTAGATTATTGAAAATATTTGCATCCTTTTTTTAATGGGTTTTGCTAATATCACTCTTTCCATCACTTTTGTGAACCCTGACAGAAATTTAGCGGATCCAAGATCTATAAGAAACTCTACAAGCCCCTAATTATTGTAGTAAATACAGCTCAACAGCTTTATTAATGACATCAAGTTGTCAAAAGCAGAGACTGTTTAACCAACAGCTCTTGTATTCTCACTGACAGTCATTAGTTTGCAATTTTTCTGTGATTATAATTTTCATTTCTATTTGAAAAAATTCCTTCTCTATCTATGCCGTCTATCATCGGTATTACTACAGTAAGGAACCCATTTTAAGTTGGTTCTATAAACATGTATGTTTTCATATTTGCACGTAATCCATGCAGTTGCACTAAATTTTCAGTTTCTATTTTCAAACTGGTAAAGATAAACTTTTTAAATAGTTCAACCAACAATTTATTTTATTCCTACAATGCACATGAAGTTGCTGGGTTTCTAAATTCTATTTTGCTATATATTTTTTTTTTAAATTCTTACACGTTGAAGTTTGTTAGATTTTTTCTTGTTTTTTTTATTTATGTCCTGTATATTTCGTACAAGACTTTTTCCAATAAATTTTAATACCTTTGAAAAAAAGTTAAAAGATTTCTTTTTATTACTATTTATGATTATTTTGCAAAATAACGATAGAATTAAATAATTCTAAAGAAATGTAACAAAAAGTGTAAAAGAAAACAAATATTTTTGGTTTCAATCTTGTTTTTACCAAAGTTGGACTTAAGTGTCTAAAAGAAAAATGAGTTTATTAAAAAACAGAGGAAATTTCTGGCTCTTCTTTTGATTTTCCATTTCCTATTGATGAAGTTTTTCTCTATTTGTATAAAAAAATTAGAAATTTATCTGGGATATCCCTCAGTTTCATTCATACTTTTTGAAAAACTTTTCAAGTAAGTCCTTTCTTAAAGTTTCCTTTTGATTGTATAGATAAAGGTCTATTTACTTAAATTAAAAACTTTTTTTGAATTATACTCGAGAAAATCTTTTAAAGGACCTATTCGTTCATCTGTTTATTATTTCTAATATTTTTAATTAATTAAAACTGCTAATCTTTTTATTTCAAATATTAATATTTTTAAGAGGATTTTTCGAAAATAAAGAGCTTTATTACAAACTATTGAATACGCGACATGCCTTGTCAGAGCCATTTCTTTTTATTATATTGAAAGTCGTTTGGAAATTTTCACCACGGTATAAAGTTGAGGATAATAATTATTAATTAAATAGTGTAAAAACAAAGAAGTAATTATGTGTGATGAAGCTTTTTCTCTTAGAAACCCTTAATTCATAATAATCATAAATTTTTTGAAATAATTAATTTCATTAACTAAAAATACAAAATTTGTCCAAATCGTTGAAGTCGCAGTATGTAAATCTCAATAAAGGAAAAGATTATAAAGGTAAGATTATGTTTATATTTCAATCTGTACGGCGAATTTGTTGTTTATCAATAAATAAATTAAAACGTTTGACACACCTCATCGCATTTATTCTGAACGTTGAATGGTTTCATTGAATTTATATAAATGTTTGAAGTACTTTAATTTTAATTAATTTAATTTGTTTTTACTTCAGCTAAAATGTGCAATTTGGCGGTTAAGCCAACATTTGGATATTCATTGATTATTATGACGGTATTTATACTAAACTATGAATTAGAATTAATATTAAAATATTTGAAAGAAATAAATGGGACTTTTGAAAATATTTTTTTGTCATAAAAAAGTCGCTGCCTTTCTCGTACTTCAAAAACATATTTTTAAAATTTCGATATTAAAACAACAACTAAATTTACTAATCAAACAGTTCTAATTTGGATTTGGAATGGATATGAGCCATTCCTGTCTAGACAGCTACAAAGAACTTCAGGATCTTCAACTTAACTCAACAGATTTAGTTTGACTATAATTAGTTCCAGTGAGACGCAATCAAATATTTTTCTTGACTGATTCGACCATATGAGAACTAACATTTACTTGATTTATGACTGCAGCAAAAATTTAGCTAAATTATTTTTCGAAATTCAAGATAATTTATGTCTAATGGTGAATTTATTGGCCAAACTGCCTCTTCTTGACATGCTTTTTATATTATTTTTCTTTTTTTCTCTATTCTTTTCGGTTAAGCATTAAAATAGTGTCTATAGTGTTTTAAAATTTTTCATCTTAAAAGTATTTTATTTCAAAAAAATAAAGCAGCAAAGTGAGGCTTTAATGCAAATAATAGAAAAAAAATCAAAATGAAATCAATCTCTTAATAAATATGACAAAATATTCTTTAGTTTCGTGATGAGATCTCAATAACATTTATTTCCTGAGGAAATAAACATAAAATAATTTCTTTTTAGGTAGTGTTATAAGGACTAGAGATAAAGAATCTGCAAAAAATTTTATTTCTTTTTTAAATGGAATGATAATTCTTTATCTTTTTGTATATTTGATGTATATGATAATAGAAACCGATATCTATATAACACAATAAATATTCTCCCCAAAAGGAAACAATATTTCATGTGAGCAAAGAAACCACGTTTTAATAACAACTATATTTTTTTTTATTGGTTTTTCTATTCATATTTCAATAAAAATGGTCCTGTCCACAAGCATACTCAGAATCAATTTGATAATTCGATATCGAGCTTATTTTATCACACCAATTCCTCCTCTTTTTGGGGCTCACTAAAACTACAATTCGACATATTTCTAAAGACCACATATAATTTGTATGTATTAGTGTAAATCTCGGTTAATCTAAAGACATAATATTTTTATTTTGAATTAGTCGGTGTTTTTATCTTTCTAGATACTTCTCTAACCTTAATAGAAAACTTAACCTAAAATGTGATCGAATACTTGTGTATAACCCCAATTAATATTGCCAAAAGCGAAAAACAAGAGAAGTGGCTGAATGTATTAGTAAAATTTTAAATTGTGTTTGTATTCGACTTTAGTCAGTTTTTTGTTTTTGGCATAAACTTTCAAAAGAAAAACACTTTTTAAAGGATGTGAATAAGTACAAATTTGTTTGCTGTGCTGTAATCCTACTTTCGTTAGGTAAAACTTATTTTATTAGGAAATTCATAAATAAATATTATCTACGACATAAAGAAAAAAGTTCTACAAATACTATAAAAAGTTTCTTATAATAAACTGTTTTTGTTTAGCTTGACTAAAACCCAGATGAATCATAGTTTGATATAAAATAAGAAGAACTACCAGGAATACATTTGATTCAATAGCATGTGATTTCCTGCTGAGAAGCTAGACAAAACTTCTTTATTTTTGAATTTCTTGTTTTTCGTCTTATACAAAAATCAATCCTTATGGCGCCAAGATAGGCAAACCAGAGCATCAATTTGGTAGATTAAACCATGAAGTTGAGTGGGTATAGTTACACTAGAGATTAGGGATTTAAAAAACTCACATAAAACCCCAATATTATTCTATACAATAGACAACTTACAAATGCAGAAAATTTCAGTAACGAGGACTTGTGTTTCTGTTGAGTATTAACAGCTTTGAATAGTTTAGGTCGATTAAATATGAGATGAGTTTTTTCCATTGGGATTTTCCTTCATTTTTAGCAACTTTCAAAGATGATTTAAGTTTTTAATTTTAATTTTCTTTTACCTGCACTTGTTGTGATTATTTTAAATCAATAAAATTTTAAATGTTAGATTTTTAGTGTCGTTTTATAATTATAAAATTACATTTTATTTTGGTACCTCCGGTTAAGAAATGCACAAATATTGAGATGTAACTAGAAATGTATGTATTTTAATTATCATTTAAAATCCGCGTTTAGAAGAAGTTTATAGCATATTCAATGATATCTAACAATTTCGAAGCCTGAGAAGTTACATTGGGTTTATTTGTCGTATATTTTAACAGGTTAATTTTAAAACTATATACAATCAAAATCAGTGAAATATTTAGGCACCCAAACCACTAAAACTAGAAATGCGGACAAATGAATTTTTTCAAATTAAAAACTATCATCTCAGGCATAAAATAAAAATTTTTTGAAAATTTTAGCTCAATCTCTTTAATAGTTACGGATTTAATAAAAGCTCTACTTATTGTTAGAGATACTTCCTTGTTAATTATATTTATAATCAATTCTTATATTCTTTAAGAAAATTATGGAATTAATTTGTTTTACATGATACTCAAAAACTTTTATCTGAGCAATATAAACTTAAAGTATTTTATTTTTAGTAATTTGTTGTGTTTTAATTTTACTTCTTTTGCTATAAGCAAGATAATTAGTCACATTAATTACCAACCAAATAGTTTTTATGAGATACATAAAATTACGCTTATAAAAGGATTTAATTCCTTTAAAATTTATTTTTGACAAGGCTATTGTTGTGATTACCCTGAGTAAAAAAAAATTTAAATTCCCTGTTAAACATTTTTACCATCTACGAGTATAAAAGATATATTTAACCATAAAGATTCTTTATTTGCATCATTATTATAAGCAAGAGTAAACCCACTCGAGTTATTAATTTGTTCCTCTTTTTTTTTCAAAAAAGCAGATAAAAATAGCTTAAAATCTTTAAAGGATATTGTTATTCTATTAATATAGTGCGAAATAATTAAAAATCAGCAGACTTTAATATCTTTTGGTGGAAAACTTGTTTTAGTAACATACTCGTATTCTATCGGTTAGACATATTTTGAATTTTTTTATGCCTTACATAAATATAATAACAGAGAAATTCTAATAAAAAGGAAAAGAAAAGATAAGTGTAATGTTACAGTCTTTCAAAATTACATGTTAATACTTTAAATTTACATTTAGAAACATAAAAAATATTTAAACTAATAGAAACTTCTTGAAAAATATAACAGAAAATTCTTAGAATTCCTGACGGCAACATATTTATTAAGAAATTTATGGAAAATCTTACAAAAATCCCAAAAAAGCAGAATATTATTTTTTTATGTCGGTAGTGTATATAAACTCGTAAGAATTTCCATAACAGATTGTCAATTGAAAGGGAATGACAATAAAAATCTGTTACAAAATTCGGCAATATCTAAAATTGTTTAATTTTCTTTCATACAAAAATCAAAAAATATATTTTTGAATGTGATTTTCTTGAAAAAATTTTGAAAAAGCTTACAAGAAAAAATTTATTTAATGAGCATGCAGAAAGTAGCAAGTATTGGAATTTTGGAGGCCATTCAAAAAAAAAAATATACTCCAAATACTCTAGAAAAGTTAGCTAACCAAATAAAACCCTTTTTTATTTGATGATGTAGATCTACTTTTCTTACTTGATATATGAAAACTTAGAATATCCTTTATGTTAAGTAAAACTCAAATTTATTTAATATTTCTATAATAATTCCACAATTTTTATTCTCATAGGTTTTACTGTATTTTCAAAGTTTTTATTGAAACTCGTCCTCAAAATTATAAAATCCTTTGACCAAAAATTGTATAATGTGATTAAAATAATACATTTCAATCATTTCATTTTTAAATAGTTAGCCCATCAGAAATCAGAAAAAGAATGCCAGCATTTTTCCGTGAAAAAAATGATTAAGGTTATTGTTACTAATAGTAATTAATTATTCAAGACGAATAAAATCTCGAAATATGTAAAAGATATGAAGAATACAGAAGAGCTTTAATATATATTATTTTTTTAAAGTTTTATGTGTTTGAAAATTAAACATTTGTATAACCCATTCATAGTAAACACTGCCGAAAAAATTTAGAAAAGACATCACGTGGAAATGATTGGTGCCTTATATCTTTATTTCCTTTTTGTTCCCAACATTTTTATTCTTTTTTGTTGTTGTAGTTTTTTATTTTTTATGGTTCTTTTTTTCAATTAAAAATTTGCAAAACCGAGTCAGTTTTTGGGTAAAAAAAAACGAACATATCATTTGGTTGCAATTAAAAATTAACTTAAGGTTTGTTATTATAAATTTATAGCTGAAATAATAACAAGAAAAAATATTACGAAAGATAAACGGGGCATAAACAAGCGTGAGCAAAGACTATAGCAATTCATATCAGCCAACGCTATAGCAAACATTCTAAAAAAATAATTTAACGCCCTTCTGACATTATTCTGATTTTGGAATTTGAAAGGATTCAGCAGTCTGCTTAATACTAGCGTGAAAACGAGCGCTCGAATAGCTGCTTGGCTTCATAAAATCCTTGACATTTTAACATTATATGACATAGAAAACCAGCGCTGGTTTTTAAAAGTTTAAGATATACTTGTTTCAAATAAATTTAAGAGCGCTCGGTTTATTGTACCAATTCTTCATTACTTTGTACATTTTACTGCACTAAATTTTTATTAAATTACTTATTTGATCGCAACACAAAAATTCAACCACTTTTAAATTATAAAAAAAGTTTCAAATGCGTGAAATACTTCACATTCAGGCATGAAATTATAATTCTAAAAATAGATCTTAAACAAGAGTAAAACAATAGGTATATAAGAATATGAAGGCAAAAGAAGCCCGATTCGAGCGCTTGAAAGAGCTCTTAGTTTATATGTTGACAAAGAGCTTGAATTGTGCTCGTAATAGGAGCGCTACGTGAATTTTTCCCTAGGATGCAAAGGGACAATCTAGACTAGACAAAATTTTCCTGCTAACGTACGCTGGCTAATTTAATCACGAATATTAAACATGTTTTATAAGCTACAACTATCAAACAAAATAATAACATATTTGTTAGCTATTTTCTACAATCATTCTATTTAATACTTGCGGCTTCTAGTACAGGTTTACATTTCACGGCTTTTACTTCTAGATAGCATGCATATGGAGTTCAAACTTTGATTTTTTTTTACAGATCTAGCGTTGATTAGATATGTTTACAGCTGTCAGAAGGAATTGAATTACCGAGTAAATTTATTATCTAAAAATTGATTTCTTATAATTTCAATTCAATTTAAGTTCTTGGCGAATAGATTTCAGCTTTCCTTGTGCTATACCAGAGTGATTAAAATGGGTAACAATTCGGCGTGCAGCTGCCATCATTTCCAGTACGTCCGCTTGGGAGTTAATTGATTCCTCAACAGCCCGTTGCATTGAATGTATGAAACATCTTGCAGAATCAAAATCTGCGACTTGGACACCTTTTACCATGTTGGCTAAATGAATTTTGCTCTGAGGTATGTTCCATCTTTCTGCAATGGCAATGAGCACTTTTGCGATGTTAATACCAGTATGTGAGCTAGCGAATGGCTTCATTGCTAAAACACTATATTCAAAAATGAATTCTGGAGATATCTAGTGCGCAGTAAAACTCAAAAAACTCTCATTATTGTACTGACATGT
Organism: Acrocera orbiculus; assembly: GCA_947359355.1. Taxonomy (NCBI): domain Eukaryota; kingdom Metazoa; phylum Arthropoda; class Insecta; order Diptera; family Acroceridae; genus Acrocera; species Acrocera orbiculus. The sequence continues at coordinate 17,165,324 of OX375757.1, forward strand.
CCACATGTCAGATGTCAGATGTCACAGAGACTGCTGCTGCTTCAGAGATGTTAACTTCAATTTTTGAGTAAATTTTTTTATATATATCTGGAATAATTTTCTTGGTAATATAAATGCGAGATGGCCAGCGAGATTTGCGCTAACACAAAATGCACACATTTTCCACTAAATATTAGGCTGCCGAATATTCGGTATTCGGTCGAGAGCTTGGCCGAACATTCGGTATTCGGCCAAAATCACTATTCGTTGCATCTTTACTGGTTACCATTTCTGGCTTTGAAGAGTAAGTTTTTTTTAAAATGCGATACTTTCATAAGTTGATTTCGGTGATTAATATGAAAGTTCCTTTTATTTGTGAGAGAACTGCGAAATCGGACTCTACAAGGATTTGAGAAAATTGGAAAATATTCTAAAAAAAGATCAAATAGTATGGGCTTCAGGTAACTTCAGAGCTTTACATCTATTTCGCTTGTACAATGAACGGTACATGTGATACTATTCAAAATAATTCCTCTCATAAAGCAGATGTTGTCTTCTTTTTCTTTATATAAATATAATTAAAATACAATATCTTTTCCGATTTTAAAAATAGTCCCCCTTCCTTCTGCCCTTTTTCTATATAGTAAAAACAAGAAAATTCTACGAAATTCAACAGAATCTCTTATGCTTTTATAATTTTAATCTTAATTTTATTTCAAAGAATATCATTTTATGATTTATTAAAATAAATGAAAATTAATCAAAAATTTTAAAAACTAATAGGATTGTGTGGATTTTGTTTTGTCAAATTTAATACATAAAATTATGCAACCAAATTAAATTTTGAGACTGTTAAACACATACCAATCATTAAAGAAAATTCCCATTGAAATTCCAACTCATTATATTCAACATGTAAAAATTGCAATTCAATGACACTTTTAGTGCCATTAAGTTCCACAAAATGCCACATTAATGGATCAAATTGAAATTTGGAATGAATAATATTTTTAATTTAAATTATTTTTGTATAATTTAAGCCTAATCTATTAATTTGAAGAAAATTTAATGAGAATTAAAAAAAATTATCTACTCTAGTTTCCTTGGGTTTTTAGCTAAAACTGAAGGACTTGAATATATTTTTAAAAGTTGAAATAGATTTTTCAATTATTTTAGATTTCTTTACGATAAAAGTTTTCAAGAGAAATAAATATAAAAAATCAAAATAAATAGTTTTCCTTTTGTATTTACTTTTACTTTAAATAATGTACATACCACTTTACAAATATCAAGACATCAGATCCCCTATAATTTTATTTTGATTAATTTGAAAAGATCTGCTGCCCTTTCAATCTAATATAAAACTATAAAGGAAAAAATCTATCAAAAAAAAAGGCACAAATCCGCATCAGACAAAAATCTTCTATTCTTAAAATTCAATAAAAAGAAAACAAACGAAAATAAAATAATCTGAAATTGAAAAGGATTTAGAATTATAGAAATATCAGTTTCAAAATAAAAACAAAAAAAAAAAAATAATAAAAAAATTTCCCTTCCTTGTTTTGATTAAATCATAGAAGAAAACCTTTTGTGTTTATTTTTTTCTATTCCGTCAATTGGTAATCAAGTTGACCTCATGTCACAAATATTTAATCTTCGTTTTCATTGTTGACCCTTTTTTGCAAATCAAGCATGATTTTAAGGAATGATTTTCTATTTCCTTTTCAATCGAAAAACTATAGTAAAAAAAGTTATTTATATATATACAAATTAAATTAATTGATGATTCCTTTTTCGTTTCCTAACTTTCTGCAGTCCTATTTTAATTCAAGAAAACAAAAGAGCGAATTTTAAAAACTTTAATGGAAATAGTAAAAAGATTTAAATTAATAACAAAAGCACATTTGAGAATTGCAATGACATTGTTTTTAATTAGTTTTCTATGTTTGAAATTTTATTTGAATATATTTGAAAGGATTTCAAAATTTCTTTTCCAAGTTCGGCTAATCTCTCATTTAATTGGATTTTTTAATACTTTATTGCAAATAAAGGACTAAATCCATTTAAGTTGAAAACAATTGTTATGTTAGTTTTGTAAGTGGAAGAAGGGTTGATCTATCCCATCTACAAATCTATTTACTCCACTTTTTTTATGATCATTTATCAAACAAAATTTCTCTTGTGGAAGAGAAGCTTATCCACATGCTAGATAACATGGATTATGTCGAAAAATGCAAGGCATGTTATTATTTAAGATACAGACAAAGTAGAGGAAAAGCAAATATTATGAAAATAATCTTTTTAAATTAGGGCATTTCTAATTAGCCGTAATTTTTGTTTGATAAATGCGAAATGTTATAAACACTTTTTTCTCTACAAACATAACATTTTTTTTCAACAATCACTACTTTAAGGATACGATACACTAATATCGCCAAGGTAATTTCACGTGGAGTATTCAACAGAATTTGGAGAGATTTTGACTTCACTATTGTTCTCTCTAAGGCTCCGTGGATTTTTACAATACATAGTATCGTATGAAAAAGAAGTCATCCTTGAAATCAACAACTTCAAACAGTCATGGACTTTTCAAATAACATATGTAAAAGATTAGTAAGAAATTAACAGATAAATGTAGATTTTCTTTGTTTACCTGTTTTTTCTTTGCATTGGATTGCTAGCAAAAAGACTAAGTGACCGTTTTCCCTTTCTAAGGCCACCCAGATGAGGAGAAAATATGAGTCTCAAGGAGATTGCGAAAATGTTCTTGGTTCTCTAAATTATATTTTTATTTTAGATGAATGGTCTGGAAGCATAATAGATCTACAACTTTGTGGGCTTGTCCTATCCTCTGATAGTCTTTATTAAAAAAATCTGGAAGAATTAATTCATTAATTGGTCATATTCATTCAATAGATTCCCTACAGCTTAGACAGCAAAATACGGGCATGATTTTTCAGGTGTTGCTTCGGCATGTGGCAGCCTTAACCGCCTAGCTTTAAGGTCATACCTCTTTTTTTTCTTTTCGTGTTTTTTTATTGAAGTTCTGAGCTACACCAGCATTAGTAACAGGAATCATTCTTATAACCCACCGCAATAGTGGCGCATATTGGGATTGCTACGCTGCCAATAAACATCACCGGGTACACAGTTCTATACGGACACGTAACAAACTTTCTGTAACCAAAAATAACCAAAAATTTGCATTTTTTCAGAAATATATTCAAAAAAATACTAAGAAATATGACGATTTATTGGAATTTTATTAAGTTCTCTATTTTTATATTGATTAAAGTTAAATTTTACCTGAAGCACATTATTATGAAGTTGGAAAATGGTAAAATACAACAAAAGAGAAAAATAACTATAAGAATGTCGTTTCCATTCTAAAAATTATGTGGCTTCCTTTAATATTATAACTATTCAAATTTGTTTTCAAAGAACGTTTGAAAATTCTATTGAAAATAATAAAACTAAAAAGCCAAAGCCCTAAAAACAACAACGTAAATTGTTTGTCTCAAATATCTGAAATGTAATTGAAATTTAAATTTCATAATGCTAAATAAATTGAGATTCATTTTTATTTTCAGATATGGGAAAAAAATTCGCCTTATGCTATACTGGTAAGTGAACAAATAAATTCAATTTAATAAATCTATAGGGATCCAGAAGGCACAGGAATTATGGAAAAGCAATATTCAAAAAAAAAAAAAAAAAAACCGAAAAAATACGGCACTCCTCAAAGGAAACTTGCATGCAATTTCTTTATTGGATTTCTTTTGCTATTCTGTGTGTTGTTGTTGTAATTGACAGATCCACGATATAACTAAATAAATCCTTTTTCTGAAAAACGCTCTATTCTATATAGTTCAAAAAACGATGAATACTCTGCCTTTATCAGTGAATTACCGTTAAATTTAATAAAAAACTGCATATGTCGTAAGTTAAATAAGAAAATGAATACATAGATTTTTATATCATACTCAATTGGTGTCCTAGTTATCCTTGGTTTTTGGGGAAAAATTTATTTTTGAAAATTTCTTTAAATTAAAAACAAATTTCTTATTGGTATGTGTTCTAATATTTACTCCCCATGGATTTTCATAAGTATGGAATTATGTAAATTTGTTTAATGGAAACGAGTAATGTGTAATTTGAAAATAATGCCCTAAAACTTATTTAGCAAATGGAAACTTCCTAATGTGATTTGTTGATTTCAAGACAAATGTTTGGTTGTTTTTATTTTTCATCAAAGCTAAAGTAGCGATTCCCGAGCCTACTAAGTTTTTCAATGTATTCAAAATAAGTAAAAATGCAAATTTATAATATTTTAGGGAAATCTTAAGAGCGTTTTGGCATTAAAAAGAATTATATTCATTGGTATTCGTATATTAAGCTATACAAGAATCTAATTTAAGCGTTGAAGTGTTTTCAAATTACATAAAAATGGGAAAAATTTTAAAAATCAATATGATAACTGGTTTTCTTTTTGTATTTTTTCTTTTTCTTTTTTTTGTAAATGGATAAATCAATTTAGAACTTAAATCACTAAAAGTATTCAAAATTTTCCATTATCTGAAGAATATTTAAATGGTGACGCATAATTAAAATGGATTTTGAAAAATTATTATTTACCAAATATATAGTATGTCGTCAGGCTCACACACAACTGCTATTTTTGACAGAATTTGTCTTTATTCATCAACATTTATTACAACCTTTCTAATTATATCAATAAATAATTAATTTGTTGCTTAAAACAGATCACAATTTTTGCAGTGGCTTCTTCATTTGGGAGAAATATCTTCCCTTTGGAACCACCGACCTGCTAACAACAAGTTATGAATACCATGAATACCATGGATATAAAAAAAGTCGTTCAATGCCCAATTCTTTGAATTTGATTATCGTTTACAATGACTTATAACACAATTGTCTTGGTGATGTAGGATTTTTTCTTTTTCTTAAATATACCAAAAACATAATGTATGAATCGCTGTTGATTAGCTTTTCCTTTCTCGATAAATAGAATACATTGAGAAATCCAAAAAGTCTATAACCGCCTTTTGATTGTTTTGTTCATTTGTCGATTTAGATCAGAACTATTTATTTTTAATAACTTTTTAACAGAAACTAACTTTCTATCTTAAAATCACTCAAAAGTTAATAGTATATAAATTAATTTATTTCCTTTTTTTCATCGTCTAAATTGAAATATTAACTTACGAGCTAGCTATATACAAACTAAATTAATCAAATCCATGTCGTTAGTATATCCTGTTTTTCAAAACTTGTTAGTTAAATTCATCAAGATGCGACTTACATTAGTGCTATTTTAATTTTGATTTCATATCGTATATAAGACAAATAAATAGAAACATATTGACCAGTATCTTATTGCTAAAACAAACATAATTAATATCAAGATACTTATCCAACTTTTCTTAGGAAATGACTCCAGATCAAGTGGAGATGCTTGGTTGCATTTTTTATTCGAGATGGGTGTTAATTTATAATTACCAGGAATGCAAATGGGTAGATTAAATACTCTCATCATATGTCCATTCAATAGAAATTTATTTAAATATGACTAGCGTTATGAAAACAAATTTCAATTCATAAACATTGTCCTTTTTTTCTAAAAATAGATACAATATCTTAGTCATAAAAGTTAATTTTTTTGCTGTCTCGGCTGTGAAATATACGAAGTAGCTTTTTTATTATGAATTAATACAATTAGAGTTTTGAAAATAAAAAATATAAGTGGGCAGATGTATGCAAGATTTATAGGTAAAAACTTCCAAATGAAATTCTTTCCGCTTGACTGACATTTCTTCGCATTCAGGAATCGAATGGAATTTTAAAATTGATGTGATATAGAATCCCGAAAATTCAAAAAAATTAAAAACTTTATTGCTATATTGATTTATTTGTGAATAATATTACTTAAAACTTGGCATATAATATTTCAATTACAATTTTTTCTAATACTGTAAATTAAGAAAAAGCCTTTTTTATTTGCCTTCCATTTTTAAAGAACTAGAAAATCGAGTAAATAAAATTCTAAAATTTTGTTATTAACTTTTTTCATCCTTACGTGACACATGTACTATGTCAATTTAAAAATTGTTCTACAAGCTTTTTCAAAGCTTAGAAAATGACTGCTATGAAATATGATTTCCTTTTGTATACATTTTGAAGTTAATACGAGCTACATGTTACTCAATTTATTTATGTAAATTATTCCTTTTTTCTTATATACTTTTTTCTAAAGCATTATTTAACATATTTAAATTTAACGTCTAAAAACATAATTTTTGTTTCAACATAATAAATTAGACATGATTTTTTAGATTAATGCAAATTTCATTAATATGCAATGTTTTGTGTTTGTTGCAAAAAAATCAATTTTATATATTTCTTAATTCTCTTTTTCAACAAGAATATTTTCACAAGTTTGCATCTACTTTCAATGGAAATAAGATGTTACTTATCAATGCCAACAAAATGTCGACAAGTTGTACACGACTCTAGGTGTCAGAAGCTCAAATATTATGTACTTAGTCTTTTTTATAGTTTTTGGCTATGTTGGATGAATAACTATACATAACTAAACTCAAAATTATTCATATTTTCCATAAAAAGTGAAAAATTATGCATTAAAAGCAACAAAGCATATGTTAACAATATTTAAGCTCATATGCATTCTACCAGACGATGAAATTTTTAGTAGTACCCAGCTTTTTTTTTTTATTTATTCAATAGAAAACAATTTAATAATTTTTGCATCAACGATCAATTCCCAGTGATATATTTTTGTCTCAGTACACTTTATTTACCAAAAAAGAATATTTAATTTTTCACTGGGAAAATACAACTTTGTTTTTGTTACTTTTTTTTCAGTCCAATAAGAATATTTCACACAAATTATTTTTAAATTACCAATAACAAGGAAATTTTCTGACAAAAAAGTTTGTAGGACAAAAAAATAACACCATCTCCCCAGATCAAATGCTTAATAATTATATTATGCAGACAGAATAATTAATGATCGCAGTGACAGTAATAATGGGAGTCTGACATCTTGTTAGAAAACCCTAAGATAAGATAAAAAAAAGTCTATAACTCTTCTGGCTCCAGGACACTTTTTCCGCATTCTAATGGGAAAATGTTTAAACTAAGAAACTACCGAATAAAAAAGGTTGCAATTGAATATTTTTTGGTTTTGTTTTTATTTCAAATTGTGTAAATCTTCAAAGTTAAAGGTATAAAGTTTTTATATTTAATGAAAATGACGAAACTTACAAATCCCTTTGGATTTAATAGATTGACACATGATATCTGATTCGACATAAATCTTAATTGGGTAAAGTCTGAATAAAAGATAATTACTAAACGATAAGAATGTTACATGGTATAATCGAATCGTGTTATGCATCGGAAAGTGTTTATCCTGTCATTGGTCTAAGGGAAACAAAAATGGGCTCATCTCTGTTTTTTTTTTTTGTTTTTGTTTTTATCAAATGATTTTTGGAACTTACTTTTTGCCCAAAAGCTGTAAACTTGGACTTATACTGAGATTAGAGAAAATTTTAGTATCAAACTTTCTTATAAAAAAGTAGCACTTTTTCATAGTTTTTGGTTTTATGAGAACTTCATGCAAAATCAAAAAATTATTAAAAGTTTTATAAATCTACAAGAAAATAAGTATCAGATATATAGTCAAAAAGTTAAAATTCCAAAACAACGAAGAAAATCAAAAGCAAATGACTTAAAAGTGGTCTTTAATTTTTGATATTATATATCAATAATTTTTTAGTTTTGAACCAAAGAAATTAATTTTTTTTAGTTGCATTGGTTCCTTTTAATCATAAATTGGCGGGATTTCAATTTCCTTGCGAGTATTAAAAACTTTTCCAACTTCTAATTTCTCTATTGTAAAATATGTATAAGTATCTTTTTGGATTCTTCCTCCTATAAAACAGCAAAACCTAAACAAATAAAATGATAAAATTTTAGATTTGCAAACATACATGGTAATAAATTCTAACGATTTCGTTGAATACCAGCTCTGGAAATTACTTTCATAAAATACTTAGGTGGACTTTTAAACGATGCTTGCAAATCATATTCACAATATAGTAAAAAAAATCCAATCAAGGTCATTTCAAGACAAAGGATATTTCAAAATAAAAAGTATATACTGTATTTCACCATATTCAAATTTAATTATCCAATTAGTAAGCTTAATCGGCTATTAGCGAAAAAATTTTAAAAGTAATTAAACACTCTCTGAATGCTCAATGCTATTATTGGACAATAATTTTTCAAAATACATAAATAAAATACCCTAAATTATTTTTAAGTGTAAACTTCTGGTGCTATGCTGTTAAACCAATTTCTGGAGACAAAGGATTTTAATAGCTTTTCAACATTGAAAATGCGTTTTTTGTTTTGATTTAATTTTTTTTTACAAGACTGTGCAAATATTTCGTTTTCTTTGTATCCTTAAACTTCAGTAAACCTTTTAAGTGTGAACTTTCTTTGTTATTACATTGAATAAGTTTTTAAATCCTTCTCAACCAAATATTAAATAGAAAATGCTCAAAGTAACCAAAGTAGGTTCAAAGAATTTTTAAATGTCACAACCACCATGTTGAATGTGATTTCTTTGAAAAAACGAGTTTAAAGCAATTAAGGAATCATCAGATGGATTTCATGAATTTTAGTTGCATTTTCTTGAAATGCACAAACATTTCAATGAAGAATAATGAAAGGAAATAATTTAAAAATTTTCTGGGAGATTTAAAAAGCTTTTACTTATGGTGAAAAGTGAGTTAAATCTTAACAGAAGCCTATTTAAACCGAAAAAAAATTCGAAAAAATTTAAAAAAGTTGGAATCATTAACAGAACTGCTTTGTTCTTACAAGAGAAATGAAAAATAAAGAGCTTTACTAGCAGTTAGTTATATAAAGCACAAATTTTTGTTTTATTAATAGTAAACATTGCATACAGCGAAAACAATTACTTTTATATATGTATTTCAAAAGTTATCAGAGTATTTTAAAATGAGAAAAAAATTTCTTATTTTGCTTTGTTATATAAAATGGAAACGCATTACATTTACAGAACAAAAAACTGTTTCCATTAGATTAGCTTTTGCGGCTTAAATTGAAAATATTCTCTAGGTTTTTATAAAAAACAGAGTAGTTGAACTCTTTGCGTTATAAAAATAAATAATAAAATAATAAAAGCAAAATGATGAAATGCCAACCAACAGCTGCAAATATTAAAAATACAAAGCTAACATTTATAAATATAAGTAAGTCTTTACCATTAACAACGGAAATATTGTAAAATATATTGACCCAAAAAATATCAATCAACCATTAACCATTTCGAATATCTTGGACAATATGTGAGGTTAGCTACAATGCATCAGATTAAGAGAGTTCAATTTGAAACCAAAGGGTGCTCTATTTGGATGGGTAATTACGCAGGGGGGACAGCATAGCGAAAAGAAAATGTGACAACCTATTAGTGGCCTATAGGCGAGAAGGACTTCCACATATTATTACTACTTAGTTATATTAGGGGCTTGAGACTACAGAGCATTCTATGTATCCCGAAATTTTGCACCTTTTTCTAGTTTTCATGGTCAATCGTAATTTTATATTTTTAACGACAAGTAAACACGTCGAACGCATCGTAATAGAGATTTGGTTTGACGTGTATACACGTTAAAAACAGTTACATGGTTAACTTCCGTTGGATTTCCGACGAGGAAAGTTTGTCTTTTGAGAGATTGTAGCAGTATCATTTGATTTTAAGATTGACTTCTTACTCTAATGCCTAGGACTCACTAGCGCTTAGCGTATGGGATGACTTTGCACAGTAAAAATTGAGAGTTTTCCTAGATACCAATCGGAGTGGACTCACTAGCAAATTACTGTTTTCATGAACAGAAAGCAAAATGTCAAAGTGACAGTTCTAATTGTGATTTATGTCTTGTTATTTGTTTAAGTAAAAAATCTTAATATTCAATGACTGAATTCTTCCCGAATTAAAATATTCCTTTGATCTACTTCGAAAAACCGACAAGCAAGCCCTAACTAGTCGCTAATTCAGGCTATATATAAATTCAGCTTTTAGTGCTAAGTTTTGTGCCGCTAAGCGCTAGTGAGTCCTAGACCAAAGGAAGACATTAGATTAAACACTAGATCGCCAGATTATTAAACAAAAATACGAAAGCAGAAGTATAGACACAAGCCTAATATGTCTATTTTAAATGAAGTACATAAGTGGTACAGTCTGACATTACGTTTTCTTTTCTTTAAGAAATTTTCTTGCGTACAAACTATTATAATACTTTTTTCTCTTTTGAACCATTAGTTTTAGACCATTTTAACATGACATATGAGAGCCAAAAAATCATCTACTAATGTTATTATCACGTATGTAAATCTAACACTGGCTTTCCGCTTAAAAAAACAGGCTTGAATCAGCAGATCCCTACAATAAAGTAAAAAGCTTTTATAATATATCGATGAAAATTATTGAATAATTACATGTTCCAAAAATCAAAGGAAGGAAATTTTAAAACGTTTATAGCTTTGTATCTTATTATAAGAATCGCTGGCTTAATCGTCAAGTGAACATACATAAACTTAGATTTGGGACAGACAAAAAGAGCTTGAAATTTTTCACTTTTAGTTTGCTTACGTATTATGTTCTTTAAATTCAGTCTTGTACATTTTTAAATTTGGGATCAGATTAAAAAGTCAAGCATTATTTTTATTTGAAGTTGTTTGTTCATTTGTGCCCTCTTGAGATTTTATTTAAATGAAAAATACTTTTTAAATTTATGCGCATACGGTTTAAGCATAAATTTCTTCTTATAGGACAATAACATTAAAACATGCGTACTGCCAATTTCAAATAGCAACAAAAAATTTATTGTGATTTAAATTCCCTTGGGCACAAATGAAATCATTCTTAATGACTAAAGTCAGGCACGTCATTTTACGAACAAATCGCTTATTGGGACGCTACCTTGAATTCTTAAATTATTCACCTTCAAATAAAATTTTTTAAGTTATTTATAACGCAAAAGAATTCTAAAAATAAACGAGATCACTAAACATTTTGAAATTTAAATTTTACTCGCTTTTAACCTGTTTCGGTAAACAACAAAGTTAAGTTTGTTATTCACCAATACGCATTTATTAAATGATGATTTTTTTATCAAACCAAACCTACAAAATTTACCTAAATATTTTTAAGAAATTCTCCTTTAATTTCTTCCTTTCCTTTACTATGTTTTTAAATATAAAATGTAATGAATTTATCCTGAATGTTAGTTGAAGTATGTATATATAAAATGGCAGTGTAATATTTCTTACAATTTTATTAACAAAAACAGGAAGAAATTGCTTGAAATTTCAAGAATAAATTTTACCCAATTAACGTGGCTTTAATCATTTCCAAGCGAATTAATTTTGTTAGCTAAGCATGCAACGTGAAATTTATTAACATTTGTGTATTTAATTGAAACCAAACAAAGTACAACTCAACCCTATCCTTACAGAAGTAGATTAAATGTATATCCCTTTTATTAAAATTTAATTTACCGCATATGAGGCTGACTAATCCTATCAATTCCGGAAGAATAAATATACTTTAACTTTATTTGACAAAGTTTTTTATATACTATGAGAGAACGTGTTAAAATGTCATTCATATATATGCTAAAAATTATTTGTTCTCTGCATTTAATGAAAATTCAATAGTTTTATTTAATTTTTTGTTGTTTTTTTTTTTTTTAAATTATATGTGTAAGGATTAAAATTACTACTAGACACAATCATGATGTAATTTAATTACAAAAAATATAATTATTCTAGGCCAGTAATATTAACATGTTTGTTCATATTTTATTGCAATAAAGCTTATCATTATGAATTACAGGATAAAAATCCTCTGATTTATTATAGCTGTTATACTAAACAAAAAAAGAAAAACCAGTTTGAATAATTAATTCACGTTTTCTATTTTGTTGAAATAAAATTGTAGCCTCATAATTTTACCTTGAAGCTTAACAACTCTGTAGGTGGATCTATGTAAGGAAAACAAAAATTTCATTTGATTGTAGTCCTTAATGTTGGAAAAGAAACAAGAATATTATTTTTTTAATGTTCTTTAGTAAAATTAAATCTTTTTTTTTATTTTCTGTAATTTATAAAAAGCGTGAGATTAGACTTTGTTAACGTGTTCTTTTCGCATCAAGGCTTAAAATAGTAAATCAAGAAATTTATGCAGATAATATAAATTATTTTTCCTTAATTTTTCGTGGACTGGATCAAGCGTTTGCATAAGTACGTTGCAGTCGACGGGAAATACTTTGAAGGGGACAATATCGATTTGTAACAATAAAATAGTATTGTTTATTTTTTTAGCAAATTCCGAAAATAGAATTCGAAATAAGTTCACGTTCGCCAAAGGCAATGAGTGGTTTTAGAGCTAACGAACACCTCTTGTGTTTTTGTTTTCCTGCTTTTTTATTTATGCAAATGACTTCTTTTTTTCATTTTTACTGGTGTAATCAATGAAAGAAGTTCAATGTCAAATTTACCTGATAATCGATTATATGCTAAATCACCATTAGCTAGTCCTGTGTACCAGCATGTAACAAGTCCATCATCTGGAATTTATGGGACCACTTCGACTGGCTTTAGAACACTTCAACATCCAAAAAATCGTACTTTAGCTACTAACAATAATCGTAGTTCACCATTTATGCCTGCACCAATAATTTATCCACCAGTAGTTATGAAACAAGGATATATGACAATACCCCGTAAACCTAGAGTACCTAGTTAGAGTGTTATATTTGCTATGGTTATAAAAGCTAAAGGATTTTTTACAAGTTCCTTTTTAGCTATACTATTTTTTCCATCATTATCCGCGATTTTTTGTCTAAAAACAACACGAATATCATCCAACGACCGCCGAATTCACATGATTTGGTCGTTTAAGTAGCCGTGAAGAGATAATGGTATAAATTAAAGATGGCCCTACATAACATCGAGTTTAAAAAATATTTCGTGGACTGGATCAAGCGTTTGCATAAGTACGTTGCAGTCGACGGGAAATACTTTGAAGGGGACAATATCGATTTGTAACAATAAAATAGTATTGTTTATTTTTTTAGCAAATTCCTAAAATAGAATTCGAAATAAGTTCACGTTCGCCAAAGGCAATGAGTGGTTTTTGTTTTCCTGCTTTTTTATTTATGCAAATGACTTCTTTTTTTCATTTTTACTGGTGTAATCAATGAAAGAAGTCTGGCGTAAATTTTTTCAATTGGAAGAGACATGGACCAAGTTAGATATTGTTTGCTAAAGCATTACATTTAATATGGATCACTGTCAAACAGGTTTTTTGGCGTCTTGGACTAGCATAGTAAATTTTTAGAAACTCTTACAATGTATATCTGTAGGTGTCCATGCTTACAAAATTCAAAAACTAAAGTCTAATGACCATAGATTTTTAGAAAAAAATCGTTTTTAACGATGAAGGACATTCTTACGTAATTTAATAACACTAGATTTCTTTTTGTGGGGCTGTTTTCAGTCAAAAAATTAACCAATAAGGCTACAAGCTCGTGTGCAGAAAAGCAAAAAATTCAAGACTGCATCAATGTAAATCAGTCACATTTATGCCAAATAACCATGAAAATTTTCAAGAAATGTGTGAAGATGTGCAACCAAAGCCATGGGACATTTTACTCTCTATGTTATTCTATACATAACCCTCTCCTGTGTACTTTATGACTCAATAGAAAACTAACAATGTAAAAAAAAGGTGCGGTTTTTATTCAATTTAACCCTGGGATTAGTTTTAGGATATTATTTAAGGAAATCTTAAAAAAACATTGGTTATGAATTAAAATGGTACTGAGATAATGTAATTTTCAATTGTAGCATTATTACATTGACTTTTGTAGAAGATTAAAGGTTTAATGGAATAAGTGAGCTGTTATGAAGCTTCTTTTTTTCCAGCTTTTAAGCTTTTTAATGGTGTTATAGCTTCAACATTTTTTTTTTGATTTTTGCGTTATCAACCTCTACAGAAAGATATCAAAAAGTTGAATAATTTTTCTAATCGTTAAAATATATAATTGAATGTTTTTAAGAAAAACTTTTAACCAAAAAAAAAATTTCCTAGACAAGTTAATAAAGCTGCTCCATTTTTTCGTAACAAAACACTGCATAATTCACCATTTATAAACCATTGTTTGTATTTATGACTGTGAACTTTGCTCTTATTTGTGTAATGTAGAAAAACAGTTAATTACCTTTAAAAAGCTTTATCCTTGTTCCTTGTATTATTATTGTTGTCGTTCTTTTTGTATAAAAGGATTCATTAATCATGGTCAAGATTTTTTTATAATTTTTTTGTTTTATTTCTATTTTCAGAAACATTTAAGAAGTTTTCTATAACAACAAAGGCCAATTCTCGGGACTAGTGGTTACTCAATGAAGGTAACCCTAGAAAAACAAAATAATTAATCAAATCTTAACCCAAGGGATGCAAGGATACCTATTAGAAGAAAGTGAAAACCAGAATTTAGTATTTTGTTATATCAGATACTACCACAAAAGTGCTTCTTAAATTTGAAAAATGGAGGAAAGCAATAAAAATTTTCTCTCAGGTTTTCATTATGGACATTTGATAGTCATTATAGTGTTACTACAACTGATTATAGCAACTGGTAGTTCTGATAGTTCACCATCTTGTGGTAAATGCCGTTGCTATTGGAATTCAGGAAAAACAACTGCAGACTGTAATAATACAGCATTAAAAAGGATACCAACTGATCTAAATTCTGATATACAAATATTAGATTTATCATATAATTCAATACCTGAAATAAGGCATGAAGAATTTTATGATGCTAAGTTAGAAAATTTACATAAAATTTTTATGAGAAATTGTACCCTTATTGAAATCAATCGTGATGCATTCAAAGAGTTAGCTGTACTATTTGAACTAGATTTATCATCAAATTTATTAACAACATTACATCCTGGTATATTTAGTGGCCTTGTTAAATTGAGAATTTTACTTATTAACAATAATCAAATTGAATATATTAAAGCACATTTATTTGAAAATTTAAAACATCTTCAAAGAATCGAATTTAAACATAATCGTATCAGAGAAATTGAATTAAATTCATTTATTAATTTACCACATCTTATGATGATATATTTAGATTCAAATCAATTAACATATTTAAGTCAAGAACACTTTTTAGATATGCCAAAATTACGTGATCTATCATTAACACAAAATCCATGGAATTGTACATGTGAATTACGAAAATTTCGTGATTTTACATTTAATCAACGTTTATATACACCACCAACTGATTGCCAGAATCCACAACATTTACGTGGTAAATTATGGTCAGATATTCAAGCTGAAGATTTTGCTTGTCAACCAAAAATAACACAACCTAGATTAGGTACTAAAATTGATGTTACCAGTGAAAATGTAACATTGACATGCCGTATTCTTGCCTCACCAAAACCAAATATTTTTTGGATGTTTAATAAAAGGCCAATTAATATAAATGATCATCGATATCAGATACGATATTCAAATGAAACAAATAAAAATATTTCAAATAATATTGATGTATTTGTATGTGAATTAACGATATTCCAATTAAGGACAATAGACAAAGGTTTATATTCTTGTTTAGCAGAAAATCGTGGTGGTAAAGCTGAAGCTTCAATACAATTAAATTTTGATTACAGCACTAATGGAAGTTCTGTCGATTCATCTTCCTATCTATTATTAATTATTTGTATAATAATATTTATTTTATTGACAATATTGATTGTGGCTGTTATAGTACTATGCTGGTGTTGTCGACGTATTAATAAATATAGTAAAGAAACTACAGGTAGTGAAAATGGTTTGGTAACATCTAAAATGGATAAAACTCAAAATGGTTCTATGCTTGAGGGTTCTGTTATAATGGAAATGCAAAAAAGTTTATTAACTGAAGTTAATCCTGTTGAAAAACCACCAAGAAGAACAGAACCAGTTGGTAGTGATGAAATTAATGATATTAAAAAAACGCTTTTAGATGAAACACCTTTTGGTAAGTTTACTTAAATAGAAAGAATTGCAAATATTAAGCTACTAAGTTCAGGTTTTCAGATACTTTTCCAAAAATTTAATATCATTCCTTTGTAATTTTAATATTATCCTTCATATTATCGAACCAAAAACAAGAAAAAGTTTGCATTTTTATCATACATCTGCTCGCAGAAATATATAACACGCTACTTATGCATACAAAATAGTTTTAGTTCGTGTCAGTTGATTTTATTTAAAGCTTTTTGGTTGAAGCTTTCATAAAATTTGAGAACTTTTTTAATAAACATTCACTTCATGCATTAAATAGCCATAAGACGATTTTTGAAATAAACTATCACGGTTAAATAGTAACGAAAAAACTAAGTCCTCAATCACTTTAAACTTTTGCCTAAATAAATATTGAGGTGATACATAATTTCATCATAACGTTTGACTTGAAATTCAAATGTTAAAAATCTATAAATCTATATATTATGTATACATATATATAGGTATATATATTTCAGTTTATAAATCTTTTGGATTTAGCTTCCTTAATATGTTTGAAATTGTCATTTGCTTAGATATTGGCTTAAGTTCAAGAATCGATTTTTTACTAAGCAAACAAAATTTTATCAATAAACAAAAATAAAAACAAAAAAATAAATAAAATTGGAGTTGTATGTAAACATGAAACCCACGAAAACCAATTATAACCTCGACGCTTCACCCTTGCGTTATTTGACTGGCTCTTTTTAGACTTCTATCAATTTTTATCATATTCTCTTATCTCAGGAATATGTTTCACTTTTTGTTGATAAAATTCAACAGAATATTCGAATCTTATCAGCTGCCATAAGTCAATATTAAAAACTGTGATAGCTTTGTTTACGTAGTATATAAATTTTTAGTGAATCTAATAAAATTAGAAAAAATATATTCGAACCATATTTATTTTTTTAAATTATTAAAATCTTCTTTTGTTTTTTGCTGAAATTTAAGGTAGTCATGATGAAGAAACAAATTCAATTGCTTTGTCAGATACAACACCAAGATCTCGGCAAACATTTGTCGATGATGGTTGTGGAACTAATTTACCACCAGATCTATTAGCATTCCCAGCTAGGGTAGCACAATCACCATCATTACAGAGTTCAATGTCAAATTTACCTGATAATCGATTATATGCTAAATCACCATTAGCTAGTCCTGTGTACCAGCATGTAACAAGTCCATCATCTGGAATTTATGGGACCACTTCGACTGGCTTTAGAACACTTCAACATCCAAAAAATCGTACTTTAGCTACTAACAATAATCGTAGTTCACCATTTATGCCTGCACCAATAATTTATCCACCAGTAGTTATGAAACAAGGATATATGACAATACCCCGTAAACCTAGAGTACCTAGTTGGACACCATCAAATAGTACACTTTTATCAGAATTTCAGCCATCAATAACAAGTAATGGTTCTATATCAACAGATACTGTTGAACCTGTTTATGATAATTTAGGATTAAGGACAACAGCAGGTGGTAATTCATTGCTCAATATTAATAAAGCAGTTAATAGTCCAAATGTAAAAAATATAATGAAGGATCGTCCACTTCCACCTACACCAAATACAATATCGTCCATTAATTCAACAAAAATTTATGAACCAATTCGTGAATTGAAAACAATAACAATGAATAAAAATACCGAACCTATTTATGGTATAGCAAAAACAAATCATAATTTATCTATTTTATCAAATAATACAAATAATGGATCTATAGATAAAATTTTAAAAGTTCCACCACGACCACCACCAAAACCAAAAAAGAAAATTTCAGTAATTTCAAATGGCCAAGGAAGTACAAGTCAACTATTCGAGGATGAAGGCGAGGATGGTACCGAAGTTTAATGCCCCGGTGGCTATATTTTGTTACTCCTGTGCTAGACTCGTGATTTATGGCCTTTCTTAGATTTAGTTTATGGTGCGTACACTCAGTGACTAGAAAGTGTTGTAAAAAGGATTTATAAATAGTTTGAATTTAGTGACATGAGTGCCAATCGACTGATTTAGTTTTTTTTTTCCTTCTTGTTTCATAGAAAAAGTAGTTTATATTTTTCAGTTTTCTCCTTACTTTTTTTAAGTAATACTTATATAAAAAAAAAAAAAACACTTGTAAAGAAATCAGTGAACAAATAACAAAACCCTTAGATGGAAATAAAACGACGAACAGATAATGATAAAAATATTTTAAGAAATGAAACAATATTTTAGTTAGAAATAAGGTTTTACTTTTTTGCCCATATTATTTTTACAAAAAAATATTTATTTGGAATTATTTCTAAAGAATGTTTTACAAGTTAAACTCTTAAGATTTTTTATTACATAGAAAAGAATATTATAATAGAAATTATAAATATAATTTTTATATAAAAAACAAAAAATTGGAGTGTAAATTTAAACTATACCCTGATTCCTTTAACTTTTTACTATAGTATTAGCCAAAAATTATGATAAATTTTGCTCTTTTAAATCCCTCAACAATAAAACCAAATGGATCTAATTTGCATAAGGGATTTAATACAACATTAAGAAATTTTAAAACTGTGGGCCAAATTTAAGACTGTGTCTACATTAGCGTTTTTATTTGCGTTTTACAGGCAAGCTTACCCTCAGTTATGAGAGTAGTCATAGTAATTTTTGGATCAGTTCTGAAGTGATGTAACGCTTTTTTCAGGCTTGTCTTATCTAATTTCCAGGCAGCAAGGTTTGTAATTTAGGGCTAAGGGTAACACAAGTTAACTTTGAATGGCACAACCAAGTGATCAGAAATAATAAAAACCTAAACTTCAGAGAAATTTTACAATGAAACTACTGTCCACAAAAAAAAAAAAATATTTTATTTAATGCCATTATATTCTTTTAAAGGGTATTCGCATTTTGCAAGGAGTTTTCGGGTTTTTATTTTAATGTGAAAGTAGCACAGACTAAAGTTTTTAAAGCCAAAGTGTCCGGCTAAGGTAAAAGATTTAAAATGAGTAATTGATCATTAGGCACCATTTGGCGGGAACAAGGATATATAACATCTTTACTAAAAAATAACAAAATAGCGAACTTGTGAAAAAATTAAATTAAAAAAATTACTTCTCTTTTTTCAATTGTGGAACAAAATGTTAAAATATTGTTTTGAATAAATAATCATAGTTCCTGCCATAGCTTCTAAAGTGTACAATAATAGAAGGATGTTCACAAAAAAATAGTTTCAAGAAAAACACATTTGAAGTTTTTACAACGGATATATTTTAGAATACGAATTGCTTTCTGCCTCAGGAAGAGGTAAAAATTTTTCCGAAATTTGCGAAACTTCATCTTACATTTCACTTCCGCTTACCATGAAATTGAATGATATTCGCCTCAATGTGAATACCCTGATTGGAAATCATTTCATAAAACACTCGGAGTAATAAGAAATAATAATAACATAAAAAACATTATTCATAAAACACAATACAATTTTTTATAATCTGAAAGCAAACTTTTGTTTTACATTTTAATCGATTCAAGTTTTGTAAAATTTGTTTTTTTTTTCTTCTTTTAAATACCTTTCAATAGGATAAAGAATTGAAATTCTAGATTTTTTTGTTATTACTTTTATTAAAAGCTTCAAATTTCAGGTACGACCTGAATACTTTACTCGCTTTTAATAACTTTTTGAAATAAAGGACAGTTTTAATCTAAGGAAAATAAGTATTTGATTAAGGCTATTAAGTCAGATATTATTTGGAATGATACAAACAAAAATTTGATAATATCTTAAAAATTTTCCAAAATAAATTAAATATATGTATTTGAAAAATTCTTAATTTAAATTTATTCAGTCGTGTCATTAAGCTGGTCTAAAAGATAAAAGGATCTATTAAAAAATAAATACAAACAAGAAGAAAGGTTTTTTTTCTTGTTCATCTTGAAATTAATTTTAGTTAAGAAGTTTTAATACAAAACGCAAAGGATGCTAAACAAAACTTCCAACTAGATTTTGTCTAATTGTGATAAAATAGGCTCTTTCAATAAATGGGATAGACTAGAAATTTAAGTAAAGAACATGGCTAGATTAATCTCAATACCTTAAAACAACCCATGTAATCTTATTCCACCGAAAATTGAGAGAATATACCCACCAATATTGTTAGCAACACTAACTGTACACTTAAAATTTTTAATTAAAATGATTTAATGATTTAGCTTCTTCTATTTTATTTAACTAATTCATGTAGCTTAAATGATTATAGTTATTCATTATGCACAGATATTGTTAAATTGAAAGTTCAATTAATCATTTGAAAGTAATTTTAGAAATGAAACTCAAAATAATCTTTTGCCAGTAATAAAGTCAAATTATTACCGTTCTAGTAAACATTTTTAAATATTTAAACCTTAAAATTTATGAAATCCATTCAGGTGTCACTGACATTAAAGATGATGGTACACATAAATTTCATCTAATCATACTTTCTTCCATCAACCAAAATTGGCCTACCCTATTTAAGAGATGAAAAAAAGCTCTAGACTTAAACAATAATTTCTCGTTCATGAATTTCAGGGGATGTTTAATAGTGCTATGTTTATATATACATATATATGTATATATATTATTTTTATCATCCATTTACGTACATAGATTGGACTTTTTATACATTATCTGCTTACTTCATAGAATATTGGCTGAATTTTAAAGTGTTGTTAATGCTTTCAACACTTGCACATACTTTTTTTTTTGTCAAATGAGATTTATTTAATGGAAAATGTTTACCACGAAATGACAAATTGCTTATCGGTTTGAACCAGGGTACTTAGATTCACAAGTACCTTAAAATAAATGAAGTAATAAAAGTAAAATAGGATAAAAAGACTAGGCTAGCGATTCAGATAATCATATGTGACGGAACACCTAAAAGTATAAAACATTAAAAGAAAATTGATAACTTAAGAATTTAAAATGGAATATTAAAGTCTTTAAATAAGCTTCCAACATGCTTTGAGTTAATTGAACTTAAAAGAAACAATTTTTCTTTTTGAGTTTGATTTAATTTCAGGAATTTCAGACTTCCTGTTTTATTGGAAACAGTAAACAAGCTTTGAATATTAGCATGTTATAACTTTTTTGGTATTTCTTTTTAGTTTTTTTTTTTTTTGTTCATATAAAGCAAAAATTTTATTATGCTACTTCAGATGCTTCATAAAAAGTGTAAGCTTAATAGTTTAAATAATTTGGGTTTATTTTACAGCTGCTCAAATTAAAAGCTGTGTAATAGTTATAAACAATTCTGCATGTCTGCAGTCATGTTTTTTATTTTAATTTAGCAGCAAAATTGAAATTCGGAACCTTGTTGCTCTCATTAAGGGAATGTTTCGGTTAATTCGTTGAAAAAAAGTCATGCTTTCAAGAATTTATTGTGTTACACAAGTACCCAAGACCTCGATAATTTTACTCCGATTGACTTGAAATCACGACAAGAGTGAAAAATGTTAAATACCGAACCAACCCCTTGAGGCATTAAAAATTGTTTAGCTAAATGCATTTAAAAAATTGTATTTTGTTTGAGTGCAACATACTCAACGGACGAGAAATAATTTAAATAATGATCAACCAACATCTTTTAGGTTTTGCTGCACTGACTTCACAAAATAATATTGTTAAAGGCTTAAAAGTCTTTTCTAAAACTAAAGCTAAGCTGTATATAACAGAATTGGTACAATTAAAAAAGTTTAGTCATGGAAACTATTGTTTTATACGTCGTAACCTCATTATGTAGAAAGTTCCTATGCAAAATTATATTTCTATAACCTTAAGTAAAGTAACAAAAGAGAAGTAACTACCAACATATTATTTACCTGCATGACCAAGTAAACTAAAAACTTACTTCTTGTCCTATTGTAATTCGATTATAATACAAAGTAGAAAACTTTTCTTAGTTAGGGATATTATAGTGAATAATGATCGTAATATATTGCTACGTAGAAAGTTTCATTGATAAATGATGAAGTAAGAAGGTTTAGGCAGTTATGATGACATCATACAAAAACCATATTTTTCATATTAATGGAGCATATCCTTGAAATGTTTTTATCAATTTTAGATTTAACGCATATTAGCAAACACAATAAAACTTCATCTCCGGTTGAGGGTATAAATGGACAATGCTCTTTCCAAGTTACACTGTCATATCAAACGATTCCTCAGCCTTGCAATAGCCAGACTAAAGTACTATTAATTGATAAAAAGAATAACTTATATTTTCGGAGTTCTAGGAAACCGAAAAAAATTTGCAGATTTGCTTGTTTCCTAAATTATGCTTCAAAGCTAAAGGGTGTAGGATTTCCTTCTGTTAAAGGGTTTAGGATGAAAAAAAACATAATAGTTATAACTACAAATTTGGGTGAAAAATTAACCTGATTTTTCTTAATTATGAGTTAAGAACTTGAAAAACCTGGAAATTTTTTTAATATGTAAGCTAAATACAATAATTAAGGTTTTGTTTCATAATAAACTTCGATTAGAAAAAGTAAAGAGTGGAGAAAGGTAACATTAGTTCAAACAAGTAGACATTAAGAAAATGAGTAAAATCAAGAAATAATTTACTTTTAACTTTAAGTAGTTGTTTCTGGGATTTTTCGTTTTTATAATAAAGTTATAATGTGTTATTAAAATTTTGTTTTCATTTTTGTACTCACTATTTATTTGAGACCAACGTTACGTTAAGTAATTCAATGAGCCAGTGGGAAAAGGCCAATTTCTTAAATTTTACCTCAAAACCTCATTACGTCAGCCAGCCTTGCAAGTTTTACGTATGATTGATCTCCTAAAAGTAAAAATTTCGACTAAAGTGGTCATCAAGAAATGATTCTTAAGAAAATATTAATACGTAGCAAATGGATTAAGGGTAAATATTATTTTTTACATGTGAACAAAATATATCAAACTAGAAATGTTTTGATGCTACCATATTTATGAACATTTTAGCTAAAAATGCTCTTGCAAATGTTTTATTAAAATGCTTTTTAAGTCTAATCAAAATTTATTTGGGTTGCCACTATAAAAAATCCTACAAAAGTCAAAACTTAATTATTTGCTATGGCAGTAAAAATATCTGTGTAAAACTTAAAATATTACATGATTATGGACAATTTATATAAAAGATATTTTATCTGCGACTACGCACCTATTGCATGCTTTGGGGCTAATTGATAATTGTTATTTAAATTTTAAGAAAAGCGCATAAAAGAAACTAAAGCAAAACATAATAAGAAACAAAATAGTTTCTGACACTTAATAATGTCATAATAGTGAACGCCTTTAGTGTCGTTTGACTGTAAGGAATAATTAAAATATAAACCTGCTTTGATGTATTGAACACTGATGGCTTCAAGGACAAAGGTTTCCGCTTAGAAATGGGAAGGTGATTATCTAGGGCTAAAAAATCTCCTAAAGCCCTACTCCTATGTCAACATCCATTTTTGTTCTAACAGAATATTAAGCAGAGTTATTCATGATAGTATTCCTCTGCTCCATTGGGAAGGATATCTCTATATTAAGTTCATTATTAAGTATGTGAAAGTGAAGATATGAATAAGAATTGCTTCATTGTAGGTATAGTTGCAAACCCCGACAAATCCTTTACGTAAAGAATTTCTTTGCATTTCAGTTAGTACTTGTTGTTCAGCAATTAAAATAATATTTTCCTTTTAATCTAGATCTAGACAAAAATAAATTTTTCCTTTCAATCAAGACAAAAAGACCATATCGTTACAATAATGCTTAAATTATTAAAAAAAGTTTTTGGACATTTCTAATCAAAACCACCAAATTTTTTTGGCTTTTAAAGATAAATTTAAAAATTAAACAGCTAAATTTGATAAACTACTATTTTTTATACTTATTTTAAATTAATTTTTAAAATTAAAATATGGAAGAAAATTTAAAAAAATTAAATTCCAAGAGAACAGTTTTAACAAAATGGTTAATTTTAAATTGTCAACAGAATTCAGCATCAAATCGAAATAATTATTTTTCACTTTAACAAATCCTGCAAGAATTCTTTATGGGTTATTAATTACACATGCAGATGCTAAACGAACGTTAATGACATCCAAGCATGACATTTTTGAGTATTACAAAAAGAAAATATAGTCCTTAATGACTTAAATTTTCATTTGTTGCAATTTTTGCTAAAAAATTTTTCAAACATTTCAACATATTTTTGATCATTTAAAATCTCATTTTTAATTTAAAGAAGAAAACTTTTTGAGTTTTATTGTTTTAAAATTAGATTTTCTATTTAAGTTTTACAATGTAAAAATATTGTACTAATTTAGGTTTTTGCTTTTTTGATAATTAACATATGTTCTATACCATAAAAAATCTTATTTGTGGGTATAACTTTAATAATTATTCCCAAAAACTGTGAATTAGAAATTATAATTTGAGTAGCAATATAGAAAAGGTACTCTAAGTTAAAAAAAAAAACCAAAACTACTTTTATTATTATAAAAGATATTAAATATTAGTTCTTATTTTTCAGATTCAACTAAGGTTTGATGAACTCATTTCTTTCAATTTAAAATGGCCTTAAGCAGTTACATTAATAGTTTGGCTTAAAAATTTGAATTTTTTTTGGTAAATAGGATAATTTTTGTTCACAATTTGTTGAGTTTACTTGCCATTTATTTAACAGTTCTTCAATTTTTTAATATTGAAATCACATTTAAAGTTTTAGCGTTAACATTATTTGCAACAAAAGACCCATCTCAATCTTTTGACTTAAGTAACTTGTGAGTTTCACTGAAAAATATTTTGTAATGTCTCATTCATAACTTGAACAAATATCTGAATATTTTCAGTTCATGCTTGTATCTCTTTAGCTCCTTTATTATTAACGACAATAAAATTAGACTTAATTTTTTTTATCTTATGTAATAGCTTAGATAATTTCTTGGTATTACAATGCTATAATGTTCTTTTTTCTGGTAGCAAACCTCAGGAGAAAACCATATGTTGCAAAAGATGAAGTTAAAAAAGGAAATGAAGTAGGGAAAGATGTATTGGATACCCCACCCAAGAGATACCATTAGCCTATTTTCTTCATGGCCTATGGCCATGGTCAAATATTTTATATAAATACTTTTAAAATATATTTTAGCCATGTAATATAACTAACCTTATTGGACCTATACTACCTGACGGGTAATTGCCCGCCACATATATAAGTCCGTACGTTGTCGCAAGTTGAAGGAAAACAAGCTTTCGACAAGCTTATCGATGTCGCTGGTTGACACAGGCTTTTATAAACAGTTTAGTTTTAAAAAAATTGTAATTGATTTGTTAAATAATTAAATTTGTTTTTTTTTTGTATTATCCAGAACGCAACTTATTAATTTTATATGTATTAAATTTTTTATAAGGGCATTTGACAAGAGCTTCCGAATATATTAAAAAAAATTTAGGGAAATCAAAATGTACAAAATACATAAAAGAGAATATATTTCATTAAATATAATTAATGCAAAATATAACTAACCTTATTAGACCTATACTACATGACGGGTAGTTGCCCGTCAGATATATACGCCCGTATGTTGTCGCCAGTTGACAGTAGCAACAAGCTTTTGGTAAGCTCGTTGATGTCTACTGTTGAAACGATTTTTTCTTAAAACTTTTAATTAAAATCTGAAACCTAACCAAGCTCTATTTTCTGCCAAATGCCCTATGCACGTTGTATTTAAATCCCGATATTTTCTACCGTAGATACAAACTATCCATCAATGTTGAAAATTTTTTAATATTCGCTTCATGAATTCAAAACGGACAATAAAAATGATTTTGAAAAAAGGTTTTTTTTTAATTATCTTTAGTTATACTAGGTTTGCAGATTTTTTACAGTATTTACGTGAATAATAGCGAAACTTATAGTCAAAAATATTACAAAATATTAGACAAAATTTAGGACGTAAAAATTTTAATTTTCCTAAAAGCTTCTAAATTGAACAGAAATTTATAAATCTTTACCTACCCAAAAAATTTCTCCAGAAGATTTTATCTAATTTTGATTTAACCGCAGTAAACGTTTATTACTTTTTCTTTTTATTGCAAAAACAAAAGTTTTAGAAATCATTTTCTATTTCACTAAACTTAACATTTTTATGTACATTTATTAGTAAAGTAAGAATATTTTGTTTTACAACAACCACTAATGGTACATTAATTTTCATAAAAGCAAAATGACATCGGAAATAAAATTTTCATACTTAAAAAAGGTGTTTACTGAGACTAAATTGAACACACACGGTTTTCATCAAAAAATTTATTGTTAGAAAACAAAAAAACAAAACATTTGGCTGAAGAAATCGGCATGAATTTTCGACTTCTTTAATAATGTGAAATGTAACAGCTGTAGAAATATATACACTCAGCTTTAAATTCTATACTATGACAAGATATTACAACATTTACTTGATGCTATATTACTTTTGTTTGGAATTTTATTACCAATTTAGTTTCGGGTAATTGTCTGGAAAGCTTCTTATTACATGAAATTCATGTTCTCGTATCTTTATATAGAAGTTTATTACAAGAAATACCTAACCAAGCCCCTGAAAATATTTATACAAGGATAACAACAAAATTACATTTTAACAGAAGTTAAAAGGTAAATAATGTAAGCTATTAATAAAATTAAGTTTTAGTTCATTAATACAGTTAAAAATTTTAAATATATTTCTATGTAACATATAAAAACAGTAAATACTTTACGTATCTTCAAATTTTATATTTTATTTGTTTTAATATTTGGTTTATTAGTAGTTATGCTAATTAGTGGCTTTCATATATTCAAGATTACCTACTCCTAGAAATATAAAATGTGATTATACAATGGTCAATTTTAATTCATCTCCAAGTGGATCAAATTTGACTGCAACAAGTTTATCCGAATTTTTGAAAAATTTCCATTTCATATTGTAGCCAGAAAATAGCTAGTTTGTATTTCGGATCACAATTTCCATGAGTATTGAAAAAGGAAATACTATGGAAGTATCTCATTTAAAAGTTTGAATCCCTAAATTTAATTTTTATTAAGAGTTTATTGGATATTTTGATATAGGATTCAACAAACTTATATCGCTATTCTCTCAGATTAGGGTTTTTGATTTTCGATAACATATTTCTCTCGTTGGCACTCGTGGAAAGTTTTGTTCACAACTTTGACTAAAAGTGCAAATAATTTACCAACTTCGAAAACGGGTTAAACTCCAAGTTTTTCTAGTGGGGTGGGTAATTTTATATGATTGGTTTGTTTTTATTAAACTTTTGCTACCTGGAATTAAAGTGCGGAATTCAATTTCAATTTTTTGCTGCAAATATAATAAAAAAATAATAGAAATAAAACTTTAAAAAAGTCTTTAAATAGTTTAATTTTTAAGAGTGTCCACAGCTAATTTATTCTAAAAACTTTACCCACGCGAATCCTGGAATCAACTGAAGTTTATAATAAGATCAAAAAACATAATTGAAAAATTTTTACTAGCACTTTTTACCTTTGGTTTGGTGGTTTAAATATCTTAAATGAATTTAGTTGAAATATTCAATTTCGGTTCTTGTTTTGAGCATGCTCTAATATTAAATAAATTCCACAAAATTCAACTTTTAAAGACTATAAATTTTGTGTAGTTTAAGAAGGCATCAAATTAATGCCACAATGTTTCTTAATAAGTAGAACGTCGCAAAAGAGAGTTAAGCTATTTTAAAATTCACAGACTCTGAAGTGACTGTGAAATAACACTTATTTAAAATTCCTTTAAAGGACAAACTTTGGCGGTAATTATTCTTTGGGTAAACGTGATTGCAATTAAACAATAGAACAGAAGATAACCAACACGTGCAGGTTGTGACACTACATTCTGGTGTATTTTACATGAATTCACTTAGAAAATGCACACTCGTTGATATTTTACAAGAGAAGATTTAAGATTTTAAGAGGTACTTGCATACCGTTTTTATTGAAAATATAAATTACGTGACCGATTAGCGTATAAACTTTTATCATTTTTTGCTTAAGCAGATCGTAACAGAATAATAACGAATTCTTTAGAGCTGTGTAGTTTTTTTAAGCAAAAAATTTGTTCCCTTTTCTTTGAAGGAATTCTGATTTTTAGAAAATTACTACTTTAGATTTAAACATTTTAGTTACAATGTTTCAAGTTATTTATTTTTAATAATATATATTTACTTAGAGTGAAAATTTTAAACAATGAAAAATCATTCATTTATTTAGTTATTTTTTTAGTTTCAGTTTCTGTTTTATCGTTGATTTCTTTACTCTCAATTTATTGTTGTTTTTGGCGCTATTTTTTGCTTTTTGTTTTAGATTTTTTTTTGTTATTGTTTTTGTAACACTTCATTTTTTTTTTGTTATTGATTCGATAATGTCAGAAGAGTATAAGTAATTTTGTTTCTATCGGGTGTCTCTTGACATTTTGTATTCTATTTTTATTTTTCATAAAGATATTGTGAATAAGTTTACGGGCCTTTATGAACATAATTTCTCAAAAATAACTGATCTCAAAATTTTATTCATATGATTTTCATATGATCTTAATGACCTATACCGTTAAGATAATCAATTTAATAAAATAACCTTCAGAAGATTTTTGCACTATGTATGCTTTGATTGGGAAGCAAATAAACCCCGATATAAGTAACAACTCTTAAATTAATAAAAAATTATTCTAGCAAAACAATATTTTCTTAGACTTCTCACCGAAATTGTTGTTAACACAAAAAAAGAGATATAATTTCAATTTTGTTTAACATATTCCAATCAAGCTAGTATGAAATTTTTATTGCCGGCATAAATTGTTAATTTAAATTTACAAACAAAGCTAAGTAGGAAATTACGGTTAAAATATCAAAGAAAAATAGCTATCTTTTTGTCATAACAGCTACTTTTTCGAGAAAAATGTAAATAAATTTTGCTATAAAAGAAAATCAAAACACACAATCTTTAATACTTTCTACTGAGAAAATCTTATGGTAAATTTTATCTTTATCTATAATTTTATATTTCTTTCCAAAATATATAACCACAATATTAAATTCAAAGCTCAAAGAACAAGGAAATGACCTCAGCCCGAACTAACTGATTTTTTTTGAAAATCAGATATATTATGGACCATTGAAATCCAAGAGACCCGCATTTTTAATTTACCTCAAACTTCCCTTAAAGTGGCCCCCGAAAAAGAAACTTACTTTTGAAATTCGAGTTTCAATTTTTAGTTTCAAATAAATTTAAAAGTAAATTATGGGAATATCCAAAACAATTGAAATTTTTACAAAAATATTGTTAAATATAATCTTTCTTTTAATCAATCAAAATAATTCACTTTATTGAAACTTTTAAATCAAGAACATTGTTTTTAATTTTATAAATATTTATATAATTTCCGATCTAGTGTCTTTTGGAGAGTTCAAGCTCAGTTCGGGAATTTAGTATTCAATTTTAATTAATAAAATGTTTAAATTTTGATAAATTTGTTGTTAACAAGTTCTAAATAGTTTAAAATTTTCTCCAATTTTATTTTAAAAATAATTAGGGCGTATTTTTTCCTCAATTTTAAAGTTGGTGTATTCTTAATTATATTTATTTTATCAATCTCTAGGGCGAAATATTATTGAAATATGTTTTTCATTACATTTATTAGTTCAGCAAACATCGAACACAATAAAAATAATTGATATTCGTAATTACAAAGTCATAAAGCCTAATTCAAAAGGATAACAAATTTCCTCTGCATTTTTAAATCTACCCAGTGTGAACGGGGCCCAATCAAATCGTTTTTTTTTTTAATATATGTAAAATAAATAGCTCAAGGCTATAACTACTTATTTTCATAGTATACTTTCAGGACATTAACAAATCAATATTAATTCAGCAATGAGTAAGTTATATATTAAACCAATTTTATTTGACATTTTTGAAACTATCTTTAATGTTATTGACAAATTACGGTATAGAAACCATAATAGAACTCATAGCAGTAACTTTTCATCATATTTATTTATTTTAAATTTAACCAGCACATTCGTAATTGGATCTCAAAAATTGCTTGAAATAGATTTGTTTTTGTTTGAAAAAAAATTAATTGAATTACATGATCCTTACATGTAATATTAATTATTTTCCTTAAAAGTATTTTTAAATAGTAAAATATGCCCGATAGTACATTATATTTTGGATTAGTTTTGGGTCTACTAGCATCTTTCAAGCATAAGTTTAAAAACTAAATATTCTCAGTTAACTGTGAAAACACCGAAAAATGCATTTAAATTAGTTTTTCTATGCATTTAAAGCAATTATTTAACTCTAATGGACAAAAATGCATAAATTAATATGCAAAATACATACATAACAGCTTAAATCACTTCACTAGCAGTACGAAATTTCCCATACAAAAAAACAGGAGCATAATGAAATGTGCATAATTATATTTAACCACAATTTAGTGACATGATTTTCTTAGGTAAATGACTGACTAAGGATTTCTTACTTAAAAAGTATTCAAAATCAGCAAATATACATTCTTATATAAAGTAAAATTATTCAATTATTTCACTAAATCGATTACCATATTTAAGAAAAATGAGTTTATTCATAGTTCAATAGTATACAAATATATTATCTATCCTGTATGAAGGTGATCTTAGAATAACTTGTAAAATTTACAAAAGCTGAAGTTATATAACTGCTTCATTATTTGTAGTAGTATCAAAGCATTCGTGTCCAATTATAGAAAAACTTCCATCGAAACAAAACTGATGTACAAATAATTTATTAAAGTAACTTTTATTTTTCTGCATTTGTAATATTGTTAGTGTATAGTAAGAGTAATTAGTAAACTTGACGAATTCTTATGCTTTACCTGCAGCATTCACTGCAGCATTTTATCACATTTGGTTAAAAACAAAAAAAAGATACACATTAGAGCAATTTATGACATTTTGTTCATTTGAATTAAACCGGCCCGTAAAAATTTGGATAGATTGGCATTGAAGTTCTGCTTTTATTTGCAAGCAAATTCATTAAAAAAGAACAAGCAAAAACAACCAAAATTTATATTAGTTACATAAATAATATATCAAAAATAATTGATATAAATATTACCAAAATTTATAGTAGAAGTAATCTTTTTTAAATGGTTTCAAAAATTTTAAATTTTTTACTAGAATATTTAGTTAAAACGCGTGATATCAAATAATGGTAATATTACTAATAAAATTATGTAAGTTTATGTAAACAATTATCGTGGCAGCTTACATAGTACTGTTATCTTACAGTGAAAGCTATAAATTTACTACATTTTGTAGCCAATTTTATGCTTTGTGTAGTTGTATGTTACATCAACCAGGGAGATAAAGTATTTTAGTAGATCAAAGTAAGTTTAAGATCTGAATTTATTATGCTATTAAACTTTACGATTTCATATGTTATTTTCCTTCGTTTCTTTGAAACAAAAGCAAACCATCTTAGAATGCCAAATTTCAAAAAGAATTATGCAAATAATAGTACAGTAAGAAGGGAAAAATTTTTATGATATAGAAGTTCTTTTATTTAGAGTAAAACTACTTCAACAATACAATTAATCGACTTCTAAATAGCTTTGAAGTTATTGGACTTGATAACACTTAAGGTATAGACTACACAAAATAAGTTTATTCTAGTCAATAAGTTTGAGAGTTGAAATAGAACGTTAGGATTCTTAGGGTATATATTCCATTCAACGGCAACCCTGGAAAGAAAATACTATCAATAACAACTACTCAAATGTGTTATTGTCCTTAAAAGATAAAAATTATAATAAATATACTATAACCCCACATAAGACAAAAAAGTATAATTTTTTGTTTACGGGATTCACCTTGTCAAAAATCTTTGAAAGCAATAGTCAAATCCGATAAATTTTTCTTTTCGATCTCTTTGAGTTTATTAGCCAAATTTGGATTTTAATAATTAATAAAAATGTCAGAAAAGAAAAAATATCCTCGAAAACAAGATTTTGCTCAAATAAAGTATAATTGTCAAAGCTGAAGGCTTAATTAGAGCCCAAAATAAATCGTTCCATATGTGAAATTGTGTTAAGTCGATGAATAAAGTTCAATTCATCAATACATATTAGCAATATTACTTTACTGCATCTTTGTTTCCATAATTATGAATATTAGGACATACTATGGAGTATACCACAAAAATAAGGGAGATTGCTAAAAAGCTACCTTTCCTTAATAAGGAAGTAACAATCAACTCACGACTCCCATTATTCAACTACATACGGGTGTAATTTATTCAAATATTATTGATCGCATATTTGTACAAAATAAATTATTTACATTAAATTAGTAAATCTTTAAGGATAACAATTGTATTAGTATTAATATCAATATGAAATAATCAAAAATGTCATTTTTGGTGGCCTATAAATGTATATGTAGATCAAAAGTCAAGTAAAAATTTGGCTGTTTTGAAGAATTATTTGTAGAATAATTTTAAAGTTAACTTAAATTATCTTGAGAGTCAATAAAAAATTAGCTTAAGAAGGGATTTTTGAAGGATTAGAAGTTTTAATAAACCTTAATCCAAACTAATTTTTCAATAGTTTTAATAAACTCTAGACTTATGCTAAACTTATTTTTATTAAATTTGTAGCTTAATAAACTAAACTCTTAACTACGTTACTTAAAATCTGAAAAAGAGAAAGATAAAGTTATCTTAAATTTAAGAAAAGAATACAACTCCTCAAAATTTACGGAAGGTAGAAAAACTTAATTAAATAAGTTTTGTTCAAAAAGTTTTCGTTCACTTTCTTAATACAGTTATGTTACTATATTAGTGGATTGAAAGATGTTTTGATGCTGGTATGATTGCTATATCATTCAATTCAGAAGTGTTCAAGGATGAGATATAGGCACTACTATGTTTAGATATTATTTAGGTATAAATTTATTTTAATTAAAGATAAGCATCTAAAGCTTTTTGATTCTTTTAGAAACTAAAGTAACATTTATATCCTTTCCATAAGGACGCTATTTCCACTATATTGGAACACACGCAAAGAAATTTTGTTTGAGAAACCGTGTATATAGACTGTTACAATTGTGTATATAAATATACTTTTTGAAGCCTGTATACGAGGAAAATTGGACAATTATTTTGAATTTACAGCTTGTTTCTCGAATCTTACAATATTAGCGAAAATCTTCAAGAAACGAGAATATGAGCAATATTTTTTCAGAATAAGTAAACAATGCACAAATACAGTTAAGAAGGGAGCGGTGCTAAACAGGTCTTTGAAATTTATATACACCTAATTCTCTTTTTACACGAATTTTTTTTACACGAATTTGATTTAACACGAGCTAAAACGAAAAAATAATTTTCTTTTTACACGAATTTTTTTGATTTAACACGATTTCCGTATGCATGAATCGCATTTAGGAGGACAAAAAAATAAGAAAATAATAAAAGTCTTTTTAGCATATATGAAATTTTCCTCTGTTGCGAAAATATTCTTTTAGTTTCGTCGTTAGTTGTTGTCAGTCTCGAGCACGTGCTGTTAAACTATACACCTAATTCTCTTTTTACACGAATTTTTTTTTACACGAATTTTTTGGGAACGTATCTATCGTGTAAAAAGAGAATTAGGTGTACAAACTAAAAGTGTAGAATTCGAACATGATGTAGGTAGAATGATGCCACTTAAAAAACATGTGCTCATATTGTAAAAGATACTAGATAACTTCACTTTATAGCCTTTGATTATACCGAGAAAATAGGATGGCTTTGTCATTTGCTCTATACCATCTTACATAATGATTAACATTATTAAACTAGTTCCTCGTCTAGAATTTTATTTAACAACAGAAAAAGAAAGACATTAAATCTCATTTTTCTTTTTCCTGAAATCTTGGAAGCATTGGGTAAGGCAGAGGCTCACATATCTCACAAATTTTCAATTAACTTTTCATTTTCACTTGCACTCCATCCCTGTAAGATATTAGTCCTAATTAGAATGCTAAAAACACGAGTATTTTCAACATTTTTTTTCTCACTTCTTTTACAAGAAAATGATGTGAAACTTTTTTCATTATATTTTTGCATATTTTAGCAGTAAAAGAAAATTGTTTTTTTTTTATTTTAATTTTAAAAGTAACGTTCAGGAAACGCCAAAGTGAAGCCTCTAAAAAAAAGTTGTTCCATGACTGACAGTTAATCTTAGGATCAGCAAGTCTGAAACAAAAAATCCAGACGATTTCTCAAAAAGCAAGCTTGCTTACGTTGACGGACGTTTGAAAAAAAATCGAAAAATCAGCGTTTTTTCTCACTGTTTTCCATATAAAAAATATCTAAAAAAAATTTCATCAAAATCGGTTTAGTAGTTCCGAAGATTATCCGTCGGCCATTTGAAAAAAACTAATTTCGAAAAAACGCGTTTAAAGTGTTCCGTCATTATGCCTACAGCTTGGAGTGTGCGCACACTTTCGGCTATTTAACACACTTGGAATTGGAATTTTTTTAAAATATGATAGGAGAAGATTTTTAAGTGTCTAAAGGAAAGGAAAAATACAATAAAAAAGAAATCGATTTTTTGAAAATTATAATTAGGATTAGTACCTTAATAATTCAAAATATGTATTGTGAAAAAACTATTGATTTTGTAACCGTATTTTCAAGATCATAGCTGTACCTAGATATTAACTTACTAAATAAGAATTTTTGCAGATTATTTCATAGAAATGTTAATGTTAATTTGGAGATATAAAAATGGTAATAAAGTCAGTTTTTCCAGGACTTCAAAGATTTACTCATAAATATTGCGCTTTGAGCATTCATCAAGTCTGAAATTTGTGAAGTAATTTCAAATTATGATGATGCCATTGGCTATGTGTGACCTATTTAGATTATCTCAAAAAAAACCTTTGGTTTGAGTCTTTTACATTTACTTCAATTAACTACAGAGATAAGCAGGTTCTTAAACTAAAAATGTATTTGCTGTCAATGAAAATAAAAATACCTTAATATAGAAACATTTTAATATAACTAGTATATAAAATAAAATATTTCATACAGTAGATTTTTTATATTTCATAAAAATCTTATTATTATTGATTTTTACTTTTTTAAGGATTTTTATAAACAAGTTTTTCAAACAAATCCATAACCCCCATCACTTGATTTATATACTTTCTTTGAATTTAATGCAACGCATACTTATCTAGACATAAATTGCCTTAAGGGCTTCTTTTTCTTGACTTTCAATGAAAGTTTCCTTCATAAGCGGATATTGCGAACTCTATTTTCTATGGGATATTTTATGCTCAGTACAATTTGAGCTGTTAAGATAAAAGTAAAATAGTTTAAGGAAAAGTAATATGAAAAATTTAAAAAAAAAAACGATATGGAAAAAACACGTAAAGAAACAGGATCAATTGCATGAAAAATAAAAATTTAGTAAAATT
The DNA here is from genome assembly GCA_947359355.1 of Acrocera orbiculus. NCBI lineage: Eukaryota > Metazoa > Arthropoda > Insecta > Diptera > Acroceridae > Acrocera > Acrocera orbiculus. The sequence goes on from OX375757.1 coordinate 17,201,016, forward strand.
AGTACCATCCTTAAGCAAATACAGAGATAAAAAAAACCATCAAAGTTTACAAAAAATGAAATAAGTCTTTAAAAAATTTTTCAACTCAGAAAGTTCTCTTCTAGAAATATTGCTTTGTATGATTCCTCATAAGTTCAGAATTTCACTTAATATGATGGGAAGAAAGTTACACAAACTAAACCTCCAAAATGGGAAGTAACTTCCGTTTATCAACAATTATCAAATATTGAAGTTGAATAAATTTAGTAAAACGCAGATAAGTTTCAAAAATCTTAATACTACAAGAAATATCACTATAGCCACATTTAAAGGAAGCTTGAGTCATTGCTGAAATATTTTTGTCCTTCTATAGGACATTATTTAGAAAGTTTTCAGTAAAGTTCTAAGAACTGAAGGATGTTCATTGAGAAGAAATTCTAACTTACACCAAACTTTAAAACAAATATAATGGCGATTGCTCTAGGAAAATATCTTCCGGACAAAGTGGCTTTTAACATTGCTGGAAAATCTTTTGAAAAATTTAAATTATGTGAAACCAATGCTTGCTTTTAATATAATAATATTTATCTTAAATATTTTCAGAGCCAAAATGTTCTTCAAATGTTTTAGTTAAATTTCTTGTTAAGTTTTGAAAGAATTATGTGCACTTCTGAAACTGAAAATACTCAAACCGACATTATATATTCTCTTCTTTAGTTAAGTTGTAGTGATAAATCATAAAAGGCTTTTTGTACAGTTAATTATACAAATATTACATTAACACTTGAAATTTTTTAAAAAATCTAATGCAATTTTACTGAAATTATTTTTAATGTTAGCACAAGAAAGTTTTACATTTTTTCAGTCTTTAATGCAATTTAATGTAATCTAAAAAACATAACACATAATTTAAAGAAAATTGTAAACCAAACCAAAAGAATTAAAGTGAACAAAATTTTATTAGAAATTTTTAAAGCCATTGTCCTTTTGGCTGCGATTTTTCACCGTACCTATCAAGATGAAAAATTCGATGATTTATACTATCCGGAATAAAATTGGTGGTGTTATACAAATACAATTTATTTATTCTGTACTTCACAACTCCCTAAACTAAACTGACCAAGCTGTTTAGTCTACTTGACTTTGATTCCGGGTTGCTTGACTTAAAATTATTAGTACTAATTGGTACAATAATATAATTTTAATGATAAACAATTTTGAAGGATATGAAAATTCTCTGATAGGCTTGACGCTGGAATACTTGTCATTTCTCTCATAATTTCCAAATGATATGTCTACGACTGCTAATGCAACTATTGAACCTTAATCAGTGTTAATATTAGTGTCACAAATATCACGAATTCAATAATAGGGTTCTGTCAAATTAAACAAGTTTTTGTGTCACACACAAAAATCCCTCTTTTATTCTAAACCAGGTTTTGTATTCTCATTTTTTTTAAATTCTAAAACTTCAAAATTACACATGACATAATACGTTAAATGAATTTACAGTAAAGTTAAAACAACTATGAAAAATAAGAAAAACTAAAAAATTTTTAGGGAATATCTAAATACATAAAAATAACAAACATAAATAGATTCTTTTGCAAATCACAAAGAATAAAATAAAAAAATATTCTATTTTTATAAGTTTTCTGTTATTTAACATTAAAAGTAAAAACTCAATACTTTCAGATTACCTAAAAGTTATTTCCATTAAAAAAGTATATAAGCTAGACACTTAAAAGAAGTAACAACCAAAATCCTTTCTTTAAAACCCAAGGATAGAGAAAGATAATTTGCACTTAAACTCAACTTTTATCTACAAACCAAATATGCCTCAGAGTCATGCATAATTTCTCAGATTGGAATAATTATAACGGAAAAACTGTCTTAAATCACCTAAAAGATATTGAACGATATGGCTCAAGGGATTCACCTATTTTTGTTTTAGTAAATTTGAATCCTTACTTTATATATTTCATACAGATGGATGTTTAGTGTTGGAAATAAAAAGAAACATGTTTTAGCAAAATTATGCAAAAATCACCCTAGAGGAAACTTGAGCATTTTTCCAAAGTTTAACCTTTTTCGAAAAAAAGATTGAAAATGTCTAAGTAAGCAAAATACACTCAATTTTTTTTTATTACTAGTTGTAGACTTGTTTTTCGTATACAAGGTACATGGAATTACAGACATTGATGATTATACTATGGAAAAAGCTTTGTTTTTAAGGCTTCTCTATTATTTTGCTATTCTGTTTTTCTTTGATTGTATAAAAAAGTTAAGTTGAATTCATTTTTAATACTTGGTGTGTAAATAAACTTAGGCATTGTTTATTGTAATTAAAATTTCTCCGAAGGACATTTTAAGCTCCGTTTTATAGAAATTATTATTTCGTAGTTATGGTGCTCCATTGAAGAGGTCTTAAAGAAATATAGAATAGAAATTGTAGTCAAATTTTTATAGAGAGCAATTTTAAAAAAAATATTTCCTAAAATATCTCTATGTTTTAATTATAAAATATGCATTTTGTGAAAGCGTCCAGCTTTTAGGAACGTGAATTATATGAGCTTGTAGGATATTGATTACCGATTACTTCAGTAATAACTGCGGCTAGTGTAAATAATCCCCGTCAGTTTGATTAATATCTTTATACTTAACAATACTGTGAATATTGTTAGTTTTTCCAAATCTTTGAATGGTTTACTAACCTAAATAAGCCTTTACCAAGTTTTGTTAAAGATTTCTTTCTGCTTTTACATTTAATTATTTTGTATCTATCACAATACCCAGTAATAATTACTCGTATGTACATTCAATGGTGACACTGTGATATACTGTCATATTTTCTTGTAAAGTCCATAAATAATTAAACATTTCTGGGACTATCTTAGGTTTTGGTTGGCTTTAGTTCAGTGCTTGTCAACCATGAGCACAGTGTTCCATGGAATTCAGGCCAGATATTGTCTTTTCTCCTTTCAATCATAATGAAATCAAGTCAACTATTTAGCCAACTCATATACAAGTCACGTTTTTTTCTTCTTTATTGGGTTAAGATCAAGTACACTCATCTTTATTCCAATTAACAATATATTTTTTAGTTGAGAATAACGAAAATTTTGGCTTTAACAAAAGAAAATGCAAGTCTTCAATTCTGAATAAAATATATTATTGCTGTAGAGGTTCCATCTTAGACATAACCCCTAAAAATCAAATCCTGTCATTTCCATACATAATTATCTGTGAGTTGTTGCTTTTCCTTGCACAATTCCGTTTGATTTTTACAAATGAAGCTACATGCTTTTGAAGCTTGAATGAAGCTTTTTCATAATTTCAATTTTGAAGTAAAAATTTCTAACCAGAGTAAATTTTTATTTAGCTGAGACCCTTCTGGAAGGTAATTTGAGGAATGCATGTCCTAGTCCTTGGGTATTTACGTTAATTAAGTTTTATGTCTTATGGCCTAGTCCGAAGCTTGAACCAAATCATATAAGTTTTCATCATAATTTCATTTGATATTTTGTACATTTACTTTTATGTTTAATAATTCTTAATTAAATCATCTTAAAGGTTTTTGGTGAAATTTTATCTTTTTTTTTAACTTATTTACTGTGTTAACTCCTAGGAGTTCAAGTGGTTATACTTAATGGCAAATAATGTCCCTTAAATTTTAAATAATTTTAAGACTTAAGGCGGGACTTAATGATGGTTAGCCTGAAATAGGGATTCCTTACCAGTTCTTTATCCTCCTAGCATTATGTATTAGAGCGTTATCTTGTTGGAAATTATAATTTTTCCAACAGCGGCTTTCCAAAAATTGCAATAAGAAGTGCTCTACAATAACTTTGGGTTTGTGGCCTTGATGATTCGTTACTAATATCAATACTGATTCTTCTTCCAAGAAACCTCTTGAATGAATCTTTTTTTCCTTCCTTAAATCTGTCCAATACTACCTCGTTGTAGATTTTTTTCAAAACTTAATTTTAAAATTAATATTTTTATAAAATAATTTTAAAATTCATTTGTAAATAGTAGTATTTCTCTCAAATTATCTAATCAATTGCTAAATTTATAAATTTTACTTTCATCAAATTTTACCCTATACTTTTCCTTTATGTTATGTTTCTATAATTTTTTTAAGGAATTAACTAACAAAGTACGCTACTGCATATTTAATTAAACAATAAATCTTAATAATTCTCAACAAATATCTTTACAGTTTTAGTTCTTTCTATCATTAGATCTCATATAAGACTACTCTGAATGAAATATAAGAATATTTATTAGGTTTTTTTGAAAAACTGCTTCATTTTAATAAACCAAACATACCGTTCAAATATCCTGATATTATTAACATATTTAAAAAAGTCTAAATTTAAATGCTAACAAATTTATAGCTTGTTGTTTTTAGTTTTTTTCTAAACAAAGTACTATCTAACTAAGTTTCGTGTATCATGCAATCAGTTTTAAGGTTAAAAGCCAATTTTTTTTTTTTTTTTTCAAATACAACAAATGTAATATGCATTGCGATTTAGCGCATAAAAGCATTTATATTGCTATTTATAATGCTAAAATGCTTTATAAAAATGCTTTTATTAGTATAAATGAGGAGTGAAGAAATTTTTTTTAAATATTGTTTGACTGAACAACGTCACAGATAATTTTTAAGGCAGTATGAGTTGCGTGATGTGAACCGTTTAGATAGGTAACAGGCAGCTTTTGTTTAAATTTTTTATGTTATAGAAATAATCTGACACTTTTTCCTATGCCTGAGATTTGTTAATAAAATATTCTACATGATTTATTGGCACATATATATTTATGTTAAAATAGTAAAATGGAAATCATACGAAACAAATGCTGTTCAAATTTTTTAGTGGACTATAAAAATGCGTGAGTTGTTATCTTAAGTTTGACAAAATTTTCTATCAGTACTTTTTATTTTTTACTTCTTATATATTTTAGTGAGGTATTTCTTCCTTTTGAATATTATATGAAAACAATGTTTAAAAAAAAAAACCTAGTTTTTAAAATCCTTTTAGAAAAGAATAACCATAATAAGAAACAGCAATATTATCAAGTTATTTTTTAATATGTAAGGCCGAGCACAAAAAATGAGTTTTGAAAAAAGTTTTTCCAAAGGAAAGTTTTTTCAAAGTATACGAAATGCTCTCGTTTAACAGTTATAACTTCATAAATTATTAATAAGATTTCTGATTGAAATATCGATTTTTCCCTTAATTTACTTAATTTTATACTAATTTTTTGATAAATTTATTTTATATAAATAATTGTCAGATTAGTAATTTTATTCAGTCAAAAATTTTTGTTTGTTTACTATTATAAAAAAATGTTTTGTACGATATTCAAAATCAGAGTTAGAAAGAATACTGGAAATTTGCTCTCTATATCGTTATGAACTCTTTAGTATTCTTCTCAAATTACTAGAGAAAAATACTAGTCTAAAGATTAGTAATTTAAAGATAATACTAAAGAATTTTTATACAAAAATTAAAATATTAGCATTTTGTTATCCCTTTTATATTAGATAAATAGTGCAAAACCAGTTAATAATAATAACTAATTTATTTAATTATTTTTTAATTAATTTAATTAATTAATAAATAATTTTGAAAAAAGAACTGAAAGCAAAAATAATTAATCTACAATCTTTTGTGGCATGTATATAAGTGACTAAACTACTATCAAATATTTAATTCAAGTAGATTTGATATAATCTCCATTTATATTATTAAAAATTAAATAACACTCTAAAAATATATTTGTCATTTCACCTACTTATTTTTTAAAGGAAATTAAAGTAAAGGTTATAAAAGTCGTCATTCATTATTCAAAATCATGGATTTTTTGTTTTCAAATATGGTTTCAAGTGGAACTGCAGAAATAAGATTAAAAATTGATACATAACTTCTTCATATGTCAAAAGTGATTCAAACACAAATTTACAATATAATTTTAATAAATATTTAATCTTCTACTTAGTTTAATGCTAAAATTAATTCCTAGTTTTAATAAAAGAGGGAAAAACTGATTTCATATCCAAACTTATTATAGTTGTAAAATTAACCTGAAATAATTTAAAAAGCTTTCTTAAATCACAGGTAAGATATACAAAAGGATAAAAGAATAAAATAATTATATGCCGTACATCTTAAATTGGCCTAATTGGATGAGATATTTTGGTACAATAAGCAGACTAGACCAAATGCCTATAAGAGTTTTCATGTTTATATTGTGCCTTGAAAAAGTGTTTCATGGAAAATACAGTTGAAAAAATATCTATCTGGAGAATATTGTATTATTTGAAAGTGATTTGGAACATTGCAATCACCTTTACTTTACCAAAAGTTGCCAAAAAGAGCGATTTACTCTGATATTAGCATGGAATCTCTATAAAACTGTCTTTCTATCCTGTCAAGAGTTATACATCAGCTTAAACAAGGATCTTGTGCTGTATTTCTCATTAAACTCGTACCGCATTCATTTTTTCCTTTTTTGCAAATTGACACGGGCTATAATCAATGTAATGTAAAGAATATCTTATAAATTATTACTAATATCACTTCATCACATATGTACATTTGTATTATTAAACACAAACAAGTTACCCTGAATGCAATGTTTTTTCATTTTTCGCGGAGTTGTGGCGGTTTGAAGTCAAGAGACGTGTTTTTTACTACTTTTTTCACGTTTCCGAATTTTTTAAAATAGTAAAAATTGAAATTTTTTTATAATCCTAGTTCCTGCGATAGGGAAATACATAAAAAGGACTCACGCCAATTTTCAAGTGAATCAGTTCAGTGGAACTTGAGAAATCATAGCGACCGTCTCAAAAAAAGTAGTTTCGAGAAAAACGCTTTTAAAGTTTCTAGTAAAGTTACGCGCAGTATAAGCCATACATTACTCAAACAGCTACATATATCTCCAAAAATAATTTGAACTGTGAAAAATCCTCGTAAAGACATATTCTTAAAGGTTGAGGATTTGAGAATAAGAAAAAAAAATCGATTTTTTTAAATTTCTAGACTAGAATACTCCCTTAAGCTTGTACAACGTTTTATATTCATGCTTAAATGACAAAGGACGACTATTATATAAATTACGATTATTTAAACTTTAATAAAAAATTTTTTAATTAATATTAAAAACTAATACTAGGTATAAAACAAGCACAATCCATCAAAAATATTATATATAAGCACACTTAATGTGCCACATAATCATGGTAATTAAACCAAAAACTAACACTTAATATTAAGTAGATACTTTTGTATATTAAATATCTGAGTATATAACTATTCATGTACTATAAATAACATATAATTTATAAGGTCATACAATACATAAAAAATTAAAACAAATAATAGAGAAAAATATGGATCTATTTTACGCAAAGTCGATTATAACAACAACAAATATACAATAACAGGATGAAATTTGATATGGTTGCTTTAGGAATAGATCTTTTAGTTTGTAAGTGTCAGAAAATATAATTATCAATATTTGTTTTTTTTTTCGTTAAATATGAGGTCAAGTATTGATTTCGATTATATAAAAATAACAAAAATAAAATAAAATTTTGTTATTCAATCAGTAGTTAAGCCTACTTCATTAATTTCGCCTAAAAATATCATTTAGAAGCCAATAGTTACAATAGAAACACAAGTTTGCGTGTTTCATGAAATTTTTACGTTTATAACTAAAGATATATTTGTCAATATCCTTATCACTTTTTATATTATACTGGAATTTTGCATTAGAAAAATAAAAAAAAATAAAAATAAAAATACAGGAAAACTATAAAAATTGTTGATAACAATAAACCGAATCATCAAATATTTATTACCAATCAACAGACTATACATGTAATCATATTTTCTTTTTCAGGAAATAAACACGTATCGAACTTAAATTTTTATACGAATAAAATATTCAATAAAATAAATGTTAAATAAAATATTATTGAAAATGGTAGTCAACACTTGCATTTCGTTTACCATTTCTTATTATATCTTTTTTTCTATATCAATTTGTTGGTAACTGTCCGTATTATGACCAATCATTTAAAATAAAATTAAATAATTTAAAATAATAATATTAATAATATTTTTTAATTTTAAATTGAATGGAAAATTTCTAATACAAAAGTTGTATTATATATTTCGTTGACAGGTTGACAAATTTTTCGTTGTTAGGTTTATTTTTATATTAATTGCTTGCTTTTTGTTCTATAGAAGATTTCAATTGATTTTTGAAGTACTTGCCATTAAGCAATTTATTGCAAATTTTGTCAATAAAAACTTCCAATATAAGAGCATAATTTGGTTGAATATTAGCCGAATCTTCTGGTCATGCATACATTGGAATCTTGTGTTTAATTAAATTCTGAACTAGTTTAAAATGAGCCATTAAGGTTTGAAGAAAACAATCGTAAGAAGCTTGTATGATATTTTAAATGGTAAGCTATTTAGATAATGATGGAATATAGCTCAAAAAACTTTGCACAAAATCAATCCGTTTCCAGTTCCAGCTAAGGATACAGTTGAATCCCAGTTCCAAATCCTCAACACTACCTGGAAAAAATAGTTAACTATTTTTTTCATTTCATTTCATTAGTTATATAAGCAAAAATCTAATTTTTAACAACAATTTTCGATCCAAATTGGATCAGGTTTAACAGGGGTAGATATTGAAAACCGAATAAAATCGGAGACCTTCATATAATGCTACATAATATATGGACCAAAAGTGGAAACATAATTTATCTTTTGTTAGGTATAAATAAAATCAGGTAATAGTTATTGGTTAATTAAATAAACTTAATTTACTTAATTATGGGTTAATTTTTAATTAATTTTAAATATAACGGCCACTAACACATACACATTTAAATATAATTAATTCACTACGTCCATTAACACATACGTGTTTAACAAATTAAAATGTGGTCATATTAGAAATCAATGAACTTTCATTTAAAGAAACGCGAAATTAGCAGTTTAATTAAAAGTTATTAAATTGTTAATTTTGCGGAAATAGAAAAATTATTAAATTATTAAATTAAGAACAATTAGGTATAGAAAGTTAGTCTGTTTTTGAATTTTTCAGCGAATTACCACACCATACCTGGGCAGGTAAGTTGCTATCTTTGAATTAAAAAAAAAAAATAAATAACTTGCGCCAATTGGCAAATAAAGAAATTAATTAAAGTGTGTTTTGACTTTTAAAAATATTGGCTTCTTAGACATTTCAACTCTGCCACAAAAGGCAAGAAAACTAAGTTTTCACTTTAAGTTTTGACTTGTAAAAATATCGGCTTCTTAGCCACTTCAACTCTGCCATACAAGGCAAGAAAACTAAGTTTTAACTCTAGGTTTTGATTTATAAAAATATCGGCTTTTTAGCCACTTTGTAGCTGCCCTACAAGGCAACTTCAACGTAGAAGAACATTGGTTTCTTAGCCACTGAGTTTAAGTCCGGCAGAGTCGAACTTAAGGGAAGACCATTGTTACTGTTATGTTAGCTACTAAACGGATGCCGTACAGGGCAAGTAGTATGTAAGGGTTGATAGTTACCCCATAAGAAAGCCAAACGTCCCAAAAGGAATCTCTTTTTTAAAGGTTGGGAAAATGTTTTCAAGTCTGGTAAAGAAACTGGCCCCCGTTACCCACATTTAGTTGGAAGAATCCGAACTTTGAGCAAGGTTACACAACACTTTGATAAAGCACTATTTTGGGTCTCATATAAGGTTTTTTTTATGCCTCCCTCATGATAAATGCGCATTTATTTGTAATTCATTGATATACTTCTGAATGTAAACGCCTTTTAAAAAACGCCCATAAAATCGTTTAAAACGCTTATCTACACACTAAGAAAGTATATAACGATGAAGTAACAATGAAGAGAAGAATAAATTGCTATAATAATTATTATATAACTTCCACTTGTTAAAAATAAATTTTAGCTACAGGAAACCACTAATTTCATTCCAGATATAGGTATTCCAGAGATCACTAAAATATAAGCTTTATCTTTGCCAAGAACTTTCCTTCTATTGCTTCTGTCGGAGATTTTTAGAACTAAATTTTAAGATAATTTATAGCTGCAAGTGAAACACATATATATACGACCCAAGTCGAAATTTTGGAACCTTATTTGTACTTGCTCGACTCGAATACTGCGATATTTGATATTCCCAAAATTTGGTATACTTTTTATTTTCTAACATACTGAATAACCTAAAAATACTAACATGCGTGAATGACAAGTTAACCAGGCTCATTGTATTTTATTATACTTAGGTATACTTTTGTTTACTCTCAAAATGACAGTTGGGTTATGTTATATGAAGTCAAATATAAAATAATTTGTTAGATTTTTAGTAACTTAAAATTAAAATAATGTGCATTTTATATACATTTCTATATATATATATATATATATATATATATATATATATATATATATATATATATATATATATATATATATCAATGAAAGAAGTGACAATTTAATATATTTTATACATATATCGTGCGAGTGCAGGGAAAAGTGATTTTTTATATACTCGTACTTGATTAATTAAAGCTATAATTATTTATGTAATAAAATTAACACTTGAATTTGAAATAAATATTTTTCTCTAAATTCAATAAAATTTTTGAATTTTTCCCCTAAATTTTGTTTGTTACTTCTTTTTCCTATGAAAGTGTTCATCTTTTTCTAACCAGATTTTAATGGATATACCATTTGTAGCTAACCAATGCTTCGTTTTCCTGTGAGCAAAGTTTTTATAAAAATAAAAACCAGTGCAAAAATTTTAATTTATTTCCAAAAAATAAAGCTAAAGACCAAAAACCTATTTTTCTATTATTAAATTCTTTATTATTATTTCTTTATTATTACTATCTACTATACTACTTATTACTATAACCAAAATTCTGAGGTTACCTTAAATTAACGAAAATGTTATTTAAATAAATTTTTGAGCAAATTACAATTTCGATATTGTGGCACTGCTCTGCTTTAGTACTCACAGACTTTTCTTACAATTAGAAAGAAATACATCTTCAAGGGCAAAAGCATTATTGCTATACCAACCTCATACTTGCTGTGATTCATTGTTTTGTTCAAGTAATTTGTAAAACAAAATTTTTGTAGATAAAAAGAGTACTATTCATGTTTTTACTTGTTATAACCTTTGAAAAATTACTTTGAGTTTTTTAAAAGATACTAAAAAATGTTTAAAAGCTGTAATCGAATTTTGTACGAATATTATATGCCCAGAAAGTATTCTACATAAATTTAATTGGTGCTTCAGGCATTTACAATAATTTACCTTTCAATTTTTGGGCTTTCCTTGAAATATAATTTTTTGTTAAATTTTAACTAATTAATGAAAATAAGTGGAGGTTATAAAATTTTATGTTTCATAGGAAGTTCAATATTTATTGATTATTTATTATTACTTTTAAAGGTTCCCTTAAGTAAACGGCATTCTCAATTAAAGTAGGAAACTTTGTATTTAGATCTGATGTGAATTATAGAATAGGCTACGTAAGAATGAATTTTTAGGACATGTTATGTTAATACTTTATATTAACGATGTATAAACTACTCTGGGCACTACAATATCTGTTTTTGCAAGCGACACAGCTGTCTTCAACATTGATAGCTACTGCCTGACCCTGACTTGTCAGGTAAAGGGCAAATTTTCACTGCTGGTTAGGGATCACATGGTTTTTACATGTCAATTACACTGGGGAATATCTCTCTTAAGAATGTCGTTTAAAAAAGTTAATATTAATATATATTTTCTAAAAGTAATTAGTGGTTTCTCAAAAAGCAATTTGTAATCCACCTAATCTAGCTTTTTTACATTAACTACAATTACAATAAAGGCTAAGCCATAGCTCTATAACCCAATATTTTAACGGAACAAAAATATATTTTTCTTCTTTTACATACTTCGCCTTTCATGTAACCTGATGAAAATTAAGATCTTTTGAAAGTAATTTATTGCATCAAAATTGAGTATAAATCGGCACAGACAGATAAACAGTAGGACAAAGCAAATTAAGTAGAAGCAAATAAAAATTAAAAAATATTACGTTAGAAAAAAGATTATATCTTTATTAGTTGGCGTAATATAATTAATGACTAGAGATCTGTCAAGAGTACTCCTTTTATATTCTATTTTAAAGTAAAATATAAAATTATTTTTCTATCAAAACATTACTACCACCACACCAAAATTTATTTTAATGAATAATTTCAATTATTCTGTACTTTGTAACATTACTTTTTATTCATTTTCAGTCCGCAGTATGCTTAGAAAGACACTATTAAAAACTATAGATAACCGACCAGATTACCAAGGATTCATAAAACTTCAAATTCACTAATACTCGAATTGTAATGCTGAAAGGGAATTTTCCCAAAGTATAACCAGCATTTAAATAAATATCTGAATACTTAATTAACAAGTATACAGAAAAGTGAATGAATATCCTTTTATTTAAATTCATATTTAAATAATAATTGAGTTAAATTTTTAAATAAGTTATTTAACCAAAACCAAAAGAGGAGAACCCTTATTAAAAAGCAGAATGTCATCATTGTTTTAAATCCTTGTAGAAATCAAAAAAATTACTGAACAGATTAAATTTACGTTGTAAATGAAATTATTCACCTTCAACAAATTTCTAGTTATAAACTTTTTATAAAATAAAAGAATCTTTTATTTAAATTTTAATATAAAAGCTTATAAAACAAAAATTGAGTTACTGAAGATTGATTGCAGTTACGACTCCTTTCGAAGTGAAAATAATTTTCTTCCAAACAACAAAACAAAAATTTTTTACTTTACTTTTAGACAAAACTTTTATTCTTCAAAAAGACAAATTAGGTGCTTAATATGGACAGTGAGTATGGATTAGTTCTGGATAAATATTTCTCACAAATTTTATCAAAAACAAAAAAAATATATATATAATCTTTCTCTTCTAAGTCTTAATTGATTTCCTTAAGTAAAACTGTGTATTTTATACCACTTTATTACTTCAAGGAAACTCTATTAAATATACATTTTTATCTTAATTTATAGAAAATAATAAATATAAGCAATAATTTTAGTAAAAACTCAAAACCATCAGCTATTTCTCACAGTTTTTGTTTTGTATTTTATATTTTTGGTTAATCTTACCCTTAAATCGCTTATAACATATTAATCCAAAAAATTTTCTTTCCAACAATTAAGACAATAAAATTTATTTGATATTTTATTAGAAAAACAAAAGGATAATAGGTATTTAACGTATTTTCATTAAAAAATTTATTAAATATATATAGGTATAAAAATAAGTTTAACTTTTGCTGGGTATATCAAATTTATAAAATTAATTTATGTCAAAGGCCTTTAAGACACAAAAAGAAACCCTTATTTGAATAAATATAAATATAAAGAAAATAATAGTATTTAATTCGTCAAAAAATTAGCTTTTGTGCGTGTTTAACTAATTATAATATAAACCATAAATTTCATTGACTAGACATAGTCTAGATTTTTGTATAAAGGATACCTAGTACTAACTTTTATCCTATTTTGTATTTAGCTTATAATTCTTTTATACAAACATATTTATTCAGATAATGTCACTAGAAAATTGAAAAAGCTTTATATTCCTAAAAACCATTGTTATACAATAATTATACTTGAGTAGACATTTCTTTGATGAAAAAATTCAACAATGACTCGAACTTTGTGACGATAGGACAAACAAAAAACAGCTTTTCATACTGTTCGCCCATTGCAAATGAATATTCCTCTTACTCATTCAATGAAGATGTACATAGTATAAACATATTGAATATATGCGTAAATCTACAGATGTAAGCTCTCAAAGGATTTCTTTTTATTAGTGAAACTGCCCAAGAGAAGATATGGACCCCTTTTTAGTTTTGAAATTGGATACATCTGATTTGCTTACTTTTCAGCTGTAATTTCGTAACTTCACCATTATCACATGAGGCCCGGCTTATTTCGAACTTAGCCTGAGATATTCAATAAAAATACACTATAAAGCTTAGTATACACTTGATTCCGTAAACATGTATGGGTAAAATGACTAACAAGAAAAAGAAGTGCTGCCTGACGGAGGGGGGGTTTGAAATTTTTGAGAAATTTCGAAACTTTGTCTTACCTTTAACTACTTTTATCAAAAAACAGCTGTTGCCATCATAGTGTGGTACTGGTTTATGTTTGTATCCTGAAAACTGTTCTGCATATTGCTGCTTTGCACAGTTAAGAAATGCTATAATGGACTTAAGAAAGAAACCTTGAATCTTATTATGGCTTTAACCAAACCATACGCCCAACAATAACATTAGTGGAATGACATTAGACAAAGAAAGGGCAAAATATTGAAATTGGCAAATAATTCATGCATAATCATTTGAGACTGTTTTTATCAGATTTTTCATGAGCTCTAATAAAATGTTTACATCTTAAAATTTTTCGCTATTTATTTTGTAATAAAAAAATTCAATAATTTTATTATACAATGGGAGCTTAAATCAGAGATATACGAATTATGAGCTGAATTATCCTTTTATCCTGAATTGTCCTTTTAGATGCAATACTTTGCCGGGATCATCAAAGCTTTTAATTTGGTAATGCAAAATAACTAAAAAACAACGTTTAGTTTGTTAATTATACTATGTATCTCTTAAACTAAAATATCATTACATATGAGCTAGAAGTTTGTGTGGCCAAAAAGGGTGATTAAATTCTCAAGTTTACAACTAGCAGGAATACAAAAATTATTCCCGTGCTATATTGGGTGAACTCTTATGGTTAACTTATTTACATGCCTACTTTATACAAATTACATTTAGATTTGAAGCAAAGCTTACAATATCAGAGCATTTTAGATGTAACAAAATTTTTGAGCTTGACACCATCTTTGAAATGCTTGCCGACATGTTTTGCAAAACTAAACACATGTATAAAGCGGTTGACTGTAATAGAAAGTTCTCTGTATACCTACGATTACACGTAGAATCACAATTAAGAAGGGAGAATTAGATCTATCGAAAATATTGAATACTTCTATGTGGAGCATTTGTGATAAAAAGATTGACTCTGGCACGGAAAGTTGAAACCAAAGGATCTGAAATTGCAGAATATTTAATGCAAAAATTTAAAATGTATTAAGCTAACAGCACTTTAAAGAAAATGAAATAACTGAATAAAAAAGTCTTAGATGAATTATTTAGTGAAATTCTTTTAAAAAAACAATTATATTTTAAATGTTTTATCCTCTTTCCATAAAATTATATCAAAAGCTCTGTAAACAGCTTTTTTAAATACCTACAGAATAAATTTGGGCTAGAGCTTCAAAAAATAACAGAAAATGCATACATTAATAAATAACGAAAAAAATAATTCGATTGGTGAAATATTCAAACTCCAAAAATAAAAAAATAATTGCAGAAATCTCAATTGCTACAAATTCTGACAAAATTTTCCTTTAGTAGCCTTTTATCTTCCTTAACATCATATTTTTATTTAACTTAAAATTTTAGAGCATAGATAATGAACTTTAAATTTACTTTGTCATCTTTTGTTTAATATTTACAAAAAAAAACCTTTAAAAATTTCTACAACAGGACAAAAAACTTTTGTTTAAATTAAGCCACCTCATCAGCATCATTTGTATTCGAATACACTTTTGTAATTTCAAATTAGTACAATAATTAAATGAATGACAAGTGAGTAATTCCTTTCCTTTTTTCTTAAGAATATAAATAAGCTACTAAAAATTATTCTAAGCATGATTTAGTCATTTTTATAACTTTTTTCTATAAAAACAGATATCAATAACCTCAAATTGAATTTTTTTGAATTGAGTGTTTATTTTTTAAAGATAGATAAACTTTAATTGAAATAAATTGGAATTTCCAGCCTGCTAAATAAGACCAAATCTACTACAGAAATAAAAATAAAAAAGTGTTTTTAATTACCAAAATTTAGCATAATAATTGAAATAAAGTGTAAATTTTTGTTTGCATAGTTTTTAAGCCAAATAAAAATAGTGATTTTAAGTATTCCTACCAAAAATTGTCAGAGTAAAATTAAATATTCTTCCAATAGAATATACAAACTAATATTGAAGGTTCTTGGAAAAAATGTGATTATACAAGTCTACAAGTAATACTTAAAAAGGAAAATAATATTTTTGAGAAATTTATTTAAAACATCATTTAGAAATGTCTGGTTAAAGAATCGTTAAGAATTCTGAATGGTTCTGAATGATTGAAGGAGCTTTCAGATCTACAGTATTCAAAAAAATTTCAGATTATACAAAAATATCTCAAAATTTTTTTCAATTTTTCCAGAATGCTCCAAAAACTTTTCCAATGTCGTGTATTTGAAGTTTCAAAAATTTGAAAATATTATAGACTGTCCTAGAAAGTTCAAGAACATTTTTTTTAAATTACCTGTAAGCCAGACATGGATTCACAGAATCTCTTGGAGCAACTTCAGATGTTCGATAATCGAAAAGGATAAAAAATAAATAAACTAAACCAAAAATTAAAGTTGATTCCCCAGAAATGAATACAAAAATTCTTAGAATATGATAATTATCAAAATTATAGTTTTATGATTCCAAAGTTTTTAATAAATTTTATTGAAATATTTTTTGTTTTTAAAAAGGATCCATTCTTTATCTTTAATACCCTTTCTTGACTGACGCTGTGTACATGCTTGTACACCTCTTTCTAAAAAGCCGATTCTTTACAGAGAAACCGTGTACAACATGGTGGCTTATTAAAACATATGATCGGAATGTCTACGCGGATCTGTCAATCAATTACTATTAGGATATATAAATCACTGTAAAAATCACTAATCTATATTGTAATTAATCAAAATATACTTTTAAAACAAAACAAACTAATATACTTACAAATTTGCCAACATTTGCATTATAATTTTGACATAAGCCCATACGGAATTTTAATTTTGATTTGGTACACAACCTTAAAATTCACAATAGATGTGAGATTTTCGCGGAGTACAGCGTTTCAAAGGCTGTACTGCGTACACGATTCCAACAAGTGAAGTACATGAATTTTCCATACAAAAGTGTCTTTTTTCTAACTGAATGCTGTGTACATGAATGTGTTAAGAAAGGGTATAAGACACACAAAAGAGCAAAAAGTTCTTAGCCCCAATAAAGCCCAAGTTATCAGTTTTTTAAAACATCTTTTCAAGCCAAAAATCATGCAATTCTCAAAATTTTGACCCCCTCCATTATCCGAAATGTATAAAGCAACAAATCCTTAAACATGTAAATCTTTTTTTTTATGTAAAACCCATAAAAAAAATTCAGCCAAATCAAAAATGTCAACTTTTCTGAAAATCTGTTCGATTTGTAAAAGAATGTCCCATAAAGAGATGACCAGCTTCAGTTTATCCTTCGCGCAAAAGTATAATTAATTTAAAATTTTCCTTAACCTAAGTTAAATTACAATAATGCTCAACAGTGTTAATTCAAAAATTTCGGAAGGGAATAATCTATAAAGAGACAAATAAAACTATGTTTGCTGAAACATATCCTTCATAGATTTTATGCTACCAAAGAATGTTATCAACAAATTGTTTCTTTTCTCCTTCTATAAACAAATTTCTAAACAATTTTTCTTCATAAAATACCAAAATCGTTAGCAATTGTTGGTTGGTGTTCTTTTATGATCTCGAATCACTAATCTCCAAACAGTCACATAGCACTACACATTTTTATTCTAGTATTGTATATAAGTATATATATATATATATGTGTATCAGGGATTCAAAATTTAATAGGACAATATAGTGCTAAATTGTTTAAATAGTTTCCTTATTCATCCAGCTATTACAGTTTCAAAAGTTGTGGTCAAGCTTAAAGTGATTTAATTGAAGAAATGAAACACTCACATAGAGACTTAATCTAGCTATTATTCACAACAGACGAATGTAATGTGGTATTTTTGGTAGAATATAAAATTTATCAGCAGCTGGGACTATAGATGAAAACTGAATAATTCATCTCTAAATTAAAAGGGTAAAACAAATATTATGTAAGTATTTATAATCAAGCATATGAGTGGATATAACTGATTTGTAATCAAGTTAAGCAAGTAAAAATTTAACACAAGTTATAATTGCTTTTAAAGTGACCAAAATTTAGATAGAAACTATTATTTTTAAAATTTTTCTGGCACTTCTCTTCTCTACTATATTACAGATTTATCGATGATGATTTAGATATTATTTATAAAACTAATTTTCTTATCATGAAGTAACAACATTTCATGTAAATAATAAAATAACTTTTAGAAGAAAAAATTTCCTTTTCTAGTGAAGAAATTTATGCTACTTTAACCTACTTCTACGTCAATATGACTCATTCGAGGTTTTTCTTTTTCATGAAATAATTTAAGGGTCCATATATAATTTTTTTTTTAGTGACAACAACACAAAGTATAATAATGAGCTCTTTTTATAGGATACTTATTGCTTTATAACCAAAAACTAGGCTTACAAATTGGATTTTCTATATGATATGTATACGCACCATAGAAGAAAACAAGGAAATGAAATGCATAAATCGACGGTAAAATGGAATAATCCAAAGGAGTAATAAAGAGTTGTGTAATCTTAATATAAAAAATTTTTTTTATTATTTCTATTATTTAATTATTGCAAGGCGTACTATTTAAGATGTGAAGCAAAGATAAAAGTAAAAGTATAGTTAGCTAGTATTAGTATAGAAAAGAATATTAGAAAGGATAAAACAACTAGGATCATATATACACAAATTTCAAATAAGTAAATATTTATTTTATGAATTTTTAATGAAATTTCTAAAATGTTGATTTCTTTCTAAGTTTGCTTCTAAAAATTTTGGCTATGAAAGTTTATTACGTGTCTGGCAGAAAATAAACCAATATAAAGAGAAAGAAATCATTTTAAATTCTACCGCCTGAATTTAAAGCAAGGGTGTAAGGAACCGGAATTTATACTTAAACCTCGTACCGGCACATGATTTCATCATTTCTAGTTATAAATTTAACATATGTACTCCTGGTATTGGTAGGAGCTTATGCTTCTAGATAGCTTCCTAAAATTTTATTAACTATCATTCACAACTTTGAACTGACATATTTTGTATGGAAGACCATGAAAGATGATTACTATACTTATTTTTTTCCAAAAATTTTTCGTTGTTACTATCGTTAAATATGTGAGAATCTTTTGTGTATGTGTCTTTTCACATACATGTTTTCCGTTTTCTGATTTTGTGCTATACTGATTTATTTTAACCAGTGTATGTATGGAAATGATAATTGAGATGATGAAACTGATTCAAGCGAAATTCAATTCCAAATGAGGTATTCAAGAAATTTTTTTCACCAAATATTGCATTAATGATCATCATCCAAATGAATTGTCATGCAAGAAAAATGAATGAATAATGAATGGATGAATGAATTTCAAGTATGGAATGCGTTTAATCAGTACCGAACCCAATGTGTTCTAATGCAAGATCTTTCACTTTAACGGTGCTCTAATGCTTTACCAATATTTCGGGTTACTATGCTTCATCAATGACTTTTTATAGTCTACACTACATTTTAGTCTTGACTACATTTTATGAAGAATGATTCGCATTCGATTGTGAATTTATGAGTCAGCACTTCCAAAAACATCTAATAGATTTTTGGTTGAAAGTGCTAATTAAATGATACCAAGTGAATCAAAATAGAGAGGAAGTAGTAATTATAGAAAATAATGTTTTTTTATTATAATGAACACTGCAGTCAGTTTATAAATCACAGTGATTCAAGCCATAAATCATTGTGACGAAAACACTAACTAAATAAGAGTTTATTGAGTAAGTGAAGAGACTTTCGCAATAGCAATTTCGAAGAATGTTAAACAATGAAGAATAATAAAATAAGTCCTTATCAAAAATTCCAATTTTGTAGATATAATGGTTTCGTTTGATTACTCATACACAGAACACCGAAAAGTATGATGAATACCCAGAAACAGCTATTAATTTCGAGTTTATAGCAAGGAATTTAGATCTGTCTTGCAAGTTCTCACAAGCTGTATTGACGACAATATGAAAGAAATATTTTCAATGTTTGTACCTATTCAAAAAATTTTCAAATTTCCAGTTAACAAAAGCAACGTCACGATTAAATTAATCAAATCTATTGTGCAATTAGACCCAACATTTTTCACAGAAGAACCAGAACGCTTGATTGCTGAATTAGAAATTTTTTTGGATTCAAGTACAGAATGTACAAATTTTGGAGATATTTCTAAAATAGTGTTCAAATTCCCTACGGTGATTCCGTCGGCGCATAGGCTTCTTTATTTTATTTTGACTCTTTCAGTGATAACAGCTTCTTGTGGACGCTCATTTAGTAAATTAAAACTAGTTTTGAATTATTTACGTACAACAATGGGGGATGATCGTTTGAATGCGTTGATCTTGTTTCATTCTTCGAAGTTGACGAAATTAGCCTGCGTGAAGTCCTTGAAAAATGGTCGGTATTGAAACATCACAGAGTTAAACGTTGACATCTATCATTCTATGGATAAGACAATGCTCATAGTGTACTTAATACTTTTCTTAAGAATTATTTTTGCGATCGTTTAACTGTGATAATGTTGTTTAAATTAAAAAAAATCTTTAGAGTAATTTTTTGTTTTGTTTTAATAAAATTTTATAATAGTTAATTTGAACACACTGATATTACTATATTTCCACCCACATGCCACATACGCAGTCATCAAGTTTTCTGGGTAAGTCGGCTTTTTTATACCCGTCACCCCCTCACGCTCAACACCCTCGCTACGGCCCTGTCTGTGAGTCAGAAATTTTACTGCATCTTATTTGACATTTTACCAATTCAAATTTATTTCTTTTAAATTCACAACAAAATAAATAACAACAAAATTTAATTAAAAAAAGTATAGAGGAGGCATAATCAAAAGTAGATGTTGTTCGCTATAGCAGTTCATTTCTCATAATTAGGTCAGTAAAAAATCTGTTAGGAAGTGTTTGCTACAATGAATGTGCACCTTTAAAATTTTACGAAAAAAAATTCTATTAAACACATTTCACAATACGATTGCTTTTTCTTAAAACTTACCAAGCAAATACTATATGGTTTGAAAATTTTATAAATTAAAGAATCTATTGCGTATAGTATCCGGTAATATTGTACCAGATAAAATATCTGCTTAACTCCCCTATAATACACTTTTAAAGATTTATATCATTATATTCTTAACTATAATCTTATAATGTTTTGTTTCCTATCACAGACACTCACAATTAGTGTAAATAGCAGATTTTGTTAGATTAATTTTTGGATTGAAAACATCGACAATATAATGCTAAAATAATTTCACATAAGTTTTACCTGTCTTACACTTTTCTAATAGATATTACTTAACTGTCTATTTAATGGGTTTTATATAAGAGACAAATAGCAAAGAACTTAAGCTATCCTATAAGACATCCTTAAAGATATACATCACCACAAATGTTCTCCAGCTAACATTTAGTCCCCTAGTTATAACATATATACATATACTGAATATAGACATGGGATTAGTATAAACCATTTCGCTACCTTAACAGGATCAATTCCACAATGGCAGTTGTAATATAAAATTTATAACAAATTAAGATTCTTTTTTTATTGTAATATTTTCTTAAAGCCCAAAAGTCTTACAAGTACAAATATAAAATATTCAAATTAGGATCATATTTACAGAAAATTTTAAAGTCTAACTTTTGTAAATGATTAAAAAATATTTCAGCATCCTTTATAGTATAACATATGTCAGAAATATTTAATTAAAAAAAATTCTGTTAAGCATAATTAATAACAAAATATAAAAACTTGGGCTTCCAATTTTCATTTAAATCTGTAAAGAGGTCATAGCATCTGTTTAACGTGGTTTTTTTTTATTCTTTCAGACCATTTTAATTAGTTGTAATCTTTTTAAATTAAAAAAAATTTTTCTTCTAAGTTCAGCATTTTTTATTACAGCTATAAACATTATCTTATCTCTAATTGATTTACTCGAATCATTTGAAAAACTGCATCACATGCACTAATGACCTATAAAAGGAAAGAAAATGAAAAAATAACTCACAACCACTGAAAACTCTTTAGTTCCGTTTACGTTATTTTCTTTTCAACAATCCGGAAAAACGTTACTAACAAAAAATATTTGTAAGTGTTTCTTTAAAGGAAAAAACAAACAAAAATTAAAATAATAATGTGCTATGAGAATTACTAAAGACTACCTTTAGTTCTAGCCTACAATTCACTTTAGTTTGGTTTTTGCTAGTCTCATATAAATTAACTTCTTTCAAACCCCATATTTTATTTAGCTTGAATTTTCTGGCACCCCCATACTTAGCCCAAATGATATATTACAAGTGATGATTGTAATGTAAGCCTTTCTAGTTATGCAAGAATGATAGTATTTCATAAATTTGGGTCATTATTTGCTCTACAGAGAAAAAAATAAAATTTTTTCTTTAATATTAAAAATTTTGTATGCTTCCGTTGATTATAAAATCTTGTCCGCCAAGGAAAAATTCCTTTTAATGTAATTTTGATATTATTTTTATATATTATAAAAAAATGTTGGAACTTATATGTTGTCTAATTTCAAGAAATTAAAATTTTTAATTGTGATTCGAATTTAATTAACAAATTCTATTCTTTTTTTAAATTGAAGTTGAGCTAGATATGTTGTAATTGAGTTGAGTAAAACTAAATGTCCAGATAACAGATAAGAGGCGAAGTAAATTAAAATAAAAATTAGTTAGGGAAAAAATGTTAATATATTTGAGCAAAGAACTTTATAGATCACTTATTTTACGAGTAAACCAACAAATAAGAAATTATTTAAATTATATTTTCACATGTCCTCATTAAAATACGGTTTGTTAAAAAATTTGAAATTATTCATCAAGATAATCTTTTCTTCAAGAATAAAAAAGGTATCGATATTTTTACGATATGGTATATTGGAATTTTGCCTCAATAATTAATCATATATTGATATAAAAAATCGTTTTTTTCGATTATAAATTGTATTTGTCAGTGTCAGATCGTATTTTGAAGGGATGCATCCATTTCTCCAATGACTAAGTTTTTTAGCATGAGTCTATTAAGATATAGTTCATTTTAGAACTATTTTTACTCTGCAAGGCATTTAGTAAATTCTTTCAGGTAGAATAAACCAAGGTTGGCCTAAATGGGGATGGAATAAATCTCCTCCTGTTTAGTGATAAACAGAGAAAAGTAACTGAGACACGTAAAAAGTTATGTCTCCATAAACCATAACTCTAGCTCCATCCGCACAAACCTATCTACGGCACTGGACCAAAACAACGTTTCACAATTGGTTTTCGATGAAGCAGGTTTCAATTATTATATAATACATAAAAATTGGCCTTTTGTGCATTTTAGTACACCAATCAAACTCTGCTACTCAATGTAGCTGTTCTCCTTTTAAAGTCTCCCTATAACATTATGAAGATAAATGTAACAGTGTTCAAGGAGAATAAGCTTCTTATCTCAGAAAGCACTGGAATGTATGGAATTGTGTAAAAAAAAAAGGCCTTTGAAGTGCAAGAATTTTGTCACCCACAAAGGTGACTCAACGTTCACAGTCATAAAAGGGAAAGCGAAAGCTTTCCTTCGGACAAAACCCGTGAGTGCTTTGAATAACCTTTAACATATTTGAGGATACTTTTTAAATATACTTCAGATAGTTATTTTTAGCATAAGAAATATACTAATCAAGATATTATGTTTTTAAAGACAAATGACAGCTGATTATTGTTCGCTTTACAATATGATAATTTTGTTATTAAAAATAAATAACAATCTATTTAATTATGGTTGATAACAAAAAATTACATCATTTAAAATCATTTTATTAAACTTTATTGTAAAGTTTATATTTCTCATGGTCATTTAAGTTTCGAATTTTCATCATGAATAAAACCATAAAATAAAATTTTGTAAAATTAATAAAAACAAATATTTCATATGTAGTAACAGTATAACTAATTTATGACAATTGTAATCAAAATTTACATACCAGAATATTTTTTAGTTTTACATTACCCAAATAATAGCACTATAAGTCAAGTTAACATTTTATTTTAACAGCATTTACTAATTCTTAAATCATATTCAAAATTTAATTTTTCAAAAAAAGGTTTGATTTTATAAAACGGTAAAACAATATTTTATTAAATATTTTTCTAAAAGTTAATTTAATTAAAGTATTCCGTTTGTTAAGGTTAAATTTTACTTTCAAATTTTTTCAATTTATCTTTTATATTTATTTTTGAGACAACTTCCTATTAAATATGTCGTTTATCCAAAAGGCAAATTAAATTTTAAAACACGTGGTCAATATGTCACTTTAAAAATTCTAACCTCTAAAAATTTATTTATAGAAATAATTGGGCAAATGAATTTCTTTAAAAATTTATTTATAGAAATAATTGGGCAAATGAATTTAAGAAATTCAAAATCTTTGAGAAGTCACCTCTGAGTGCAACTTCGAATAGATAATTGCATGTTCGAAATTTAGTAATATTAATTATGTGACATATGTTAAGTAAACAAAGAAGAAAATGCTCTAGCACAATAATAAAATAAAATTTGCTATTAGAACATATTTAAAATTTACAAAAGCATATTAAAAAACATATTTATGTTTTTTAGATTTATTAATTGACCTTCATTATTTTTTTCAAAAAATTAAAATTTATACTTTAGAAGAAAAACAAAAAAAAAACAACAAAATTGCTAGCTATCTACCTAGCTTAAATTTGATTATTATTAAACGTACAACAGTTTTCTGATATATGCACAATAAATATAATGACTTTTATGTGGAAGCTGTTATTTTAAAGAATTAGAGTAAATTTTTGATATTGTTGTTGAAATATATAACATGTCATTTATCGTAAATATAGTCAAAAGTTAATCTTTAATATATTTTAAAATAAGATCAAAAACAAAAAATTTGCAATAAATGAAATTTCAAACCCATATTTACTTGATTTTTGTTTTGTTTGTTTCTTACACAATTTAGCCTCAATTTGATTGATAGTATTAAAACACAACATCCTATAACTTAATTGCTGGCTTAAAGGATATTTACAAAATTCAATTTCACTAAAATTGTTTACAATGAAAATTTGTCAATAACATGTCTGTATATTTTTAATAAATGTTGACATTATGTCAGATAAAAATTGATTTTACAAATAAAATTATTTATTTGAAATCAATATTATTAGCTTAGCCGTATTTAGTTCAATTAGAAATAAACTATTTTAATCTAGTGTTAATTTTAAAAATGAGTTTAGAGCGATTATAACTATACAATATTTAGTTATTCACTTACAATTGTGAATTTTATTGTTTAACTATTTTTCTGTTTATTTTTTGTTTGTTTCTTGTTGTTTATATATTTATAATTCTTTTAAAAAAATTAACGATTTTGTTTTTAATTTAAATAAGTTACGAAACAATTTTAAAATCTAAAAATTTTGTTTCTGTTAAAATTTTTATTATTTGTTTTACAATGCTGCAGTCTTATGTACATCTGTAATATCGTTGACATGATTTTCACTAGGATCGGCTTCTTTAAATATGGAAGCATATTTAAAACGTTTACGGCATTTATCTCTATATGCAATTATTTCTTGTTCACATTCCCCAAAATCGAAATTTCGTAAGCTTTCATAAACTTCTTTGCATTCCTAATTTGAAGAAAAATGATTAAAATGTATTCATAAAATATATATATATATATATATACCTCTAAAGTACATTGACTTATATCAAATGAAGTTATTAAGTTGATTGCTTTATCCTTTTTGCTTTTATCTAATAAAAATAGCATTCTAGCGCCTTGAAGGACATGTAATATTGAATTTGAATGACTTTCTAAAAATTCATTATTTAATTCTTGTGATGTTTTCTTTCCTATTAATTCTTGGCATATCTTATCAACAACAATTTTAACACTTGGATTCCAATTTTGAACACTTTCTAAAACTTGCATAAATTTAATTATACATGCATGCAATATTGGATGATCTATTTTTAAATCAAGTGCACGTTTAATTGATTGAATCATCAAAAGTATTTTATTTTTACGTAAATAAACTTCAAATGATAATAAATGAGTATCGATACGATCTTTGGCTAATTGCTGCAATGGCTTTAAAAAATCGATTGCCTTTTCTAGTGGGTCATCGGGTCTTTCTAGTTTTTCAGGGATTAATTCATCTAATTGTGGTGCCTCTGGATCTGTTTCCTGTGGATTCTGTTGTTTTGATTTATGATGTTGTTCTTTTTTTACAGCTGCTTGTGCGGCCTGCGCACTTTCAAGTTCAGCCTTTTTCTTGGCTTTTCTTTGTTTATTTCTCAATTTTTTCAATTCCGAAGGTGGTAAATTTTCTAAAAATATTTTTCAATAACTTTTTATAAAATTTCAATCATTATTTGCGTATACCTGTGTCAATTTCTTCAATGGTTTGTTCATTCTTTAATGGACAGTCATACAACTTAATATACACCTATTAAAAATAAAAATTTTTTGGTTCAGTTTTCATTTATGTGTTGATTAAATTTCTTTTATGTTTGCTTAGTATTTTCAAAAATGTTTTAATATTTATTTTAAATCACTTAATTTGCTTATAACTTAAAGCGTTGCTGGGATTTATCATTTATCCGAACTTGTTTTCATATAAAAAATTATTTGTCTGTTTCATTACTATGCAACTTACGACCTTACTAGTTCTTTTAAAGATTTTAAAAGAGGTGAATAGCTTCTATTTCTCTCTAAAAAGAATTCGAAAATAAAGATGATCCATACAACGCTAATATTATAACAAAAGCAAAAAGTAACACACAGAAAAGAAACATTTTTGCTTTTCAATAGGTAATATAGGCGATATTATTTTCACGACACATCTGATGGTCTAATTTCGTACTCCATGGCCAAGTATACATAATAAACAAGTGAAATAAAGGAAAGCCTTTTACAAATATTATAGAAAAAAAATAAGAATGAAAGAAACAAAGTAGAATCAGAGACACAAAAATTATTCACATTAAATAGAAAACATCAATGAAATTTAGGTTGGATTATCGCAAAAAGAAAAGTATGAAACTTCATGATTTTTGTAACAACCAAGCATTAAAAATTTAAAAAAAAGTCAACTTAAATAAATTACCTCAATTGCACATTTGGCTGCTTTAAAGTAAAATGGTTGAGCACAGAGTACGTCTTCGAGTCTTAAAAGGCCAACATAAGCCCTTAGTGTCATTTTTCTCATACAATATGTATGAAAATCGAATTGATCTTCAATTATTTCAGCAAAATGTCTATCCGTTTCATGGCATTTTTTTAAAGCTTCACCCCATTTCCCTAATCTTTGATAGGCTAAAGCACATTCAGTTTGAAACCACATGCATTGCATTTCATTTAAGTTTTCCATAGCTGAGACACCTTCACGTGTAAATTTGGCACATACTTCTTCAGCTTTTTTAACCAAATTTGCACGTAGCATATATTTTGCACATTTTGAATTGATATATCTATAAATTTTTTGTATAAAATTTTATAATTTAACAACCATATAAGATTTATACCTATCAGCTGTATCAAGACTTTGAGCTTCATCCAGCCATGCAAATGCTTCAACTGGATCACCTGCATGTTTATAAATTCGCCCCTTTGTCACAAATAATTCTATTAATGTCGGAGTATGTTCAAGTGCTAAATCTATATATTCCAAAGCTTTTTCTGTATCTCGAAGATAATCATAGTGTTGTGCTAAAAATAAAAAAGTCCATAGTAAAGCTGATGCCGGCTCAGTTTGATTGTTTTTTTCAAAATCCAATTTTGAAAAATGACCAGAATTTTTAAGATTATGATAATAGTTTTGTATTAGCTCTTCAATTATTTTAACTTTTGTCGAATCTTTATAGCACGAGCGAATATTTACAAACAATGGTGGAACACCTTTTCGTAATCCTCGTCTAAGATAACTATCGATTAACTCTCGAAAATCATCTCCAGTTGCAACATCAAGAGGAAGGCGTTTTGGGCACATTGCATGCGGATATTCTTCCTAGAGATAAATAATATTTTTAATATAATTTATTTTTTGATTGAAATCATTTTTCTTTACTTGAAATTGCTTATACTGATATAAAATTTCCTGTGGTGACTTTATTTGTCTAGCTTCAAAATATTTCGTGTAATAAAGTATATTTTCAGGATTTCTTCGAATCAACTCTTTATAAATTGGTATTGCTAAATTATTTTGTCCTAATTTAATAAGAAGTTCACCCATTGTTTCTTTGACAGATAATTTATCAACTATTTGGTCTTCGAACTTTTTTAAGTGTCCTAATGCCTTCTCAAAGTTACCCGATTCAATAATTATTTGATTTTGATATAATAATAATTCGCTATGTCTGTAATCATGTGTTTCCTGTATGTTTTAACAAAAAAAAAAAAAAAAACACTTTAAATATAAAATTATTTTTAAAAAGATGGCTTACAATTAACGCCTGTGTTTGTCGAAATGTTTCTAAAATACTATTCGCTGTTTCACAATCACCCAAAAGATGATAACTCATTGCAAATCCAATCCATGACGCGTGTTGAGATGGTCTTAGTTTAAATAATTGATGTCTTGTTTCTTTATATCCTTCTAAGTCTCTCATTTGTATTTGCAATAATGATAAATCTTTTAGTATTTGTAAATTATCCTTTTCCCATTTAAGCGCATTACGATAACATTTAATGGCTTCATCATATTTTTTATCTGATCTTTGTAATAGTCCATATACATGCCAACATACATGTGATTTAAGATCATTTCTTAATCCTCGTCTAACATGCTGATAAGCTTCATCCTTTCGACCTAAACCATTTAATGTAAGACCTTTCATAGCTAATGTCTCGCCATGCTCTGTATATTTTGGATTTGATAAAATTTGTTTTGCCAACTTTAAACCATTTTTGTATTGTTTCATTTCATAACATTTCTACAAAAAAATCAAAAAATTAACTTATATTTAAATAATAAAAATTTTATTGATATTTTTCTTTCAAATAATCTAAAATATATAATTTGAGGTTATGTTCTATCAATTGATTAGCACCAATTTTACTGCCGTAAATGGATAATTGACTATAAAAATTTAATACTTTTAACAATTTTATACTGACGAAAATAAAATTTAAAGCACAAGCTAATCATGTGAATACTATATTTAGCTTTAATAACTATTTCAAATTGAACATACCAAAAGTTTTCTAAAGAGGGCACTTTCTTTAGGCGGTAATGGATCACTCGAAGGCATTTTGGTCTAAATATTTTTATATATTATTATAATAAATTCTTCAGTGTTATTGTAAGCAAATTAGAGATAAAAACAATTTTAAATATTCTAAGCACGAGCAATAAACCTAGTTCTCCCTCGCAACGGGTAACACACTACATCGTTGTCATTTTCTAATGCATTGAACTATAATTCATATGTAATAAAAATGTCAAAAATGCCTTCTCATTTAAAAAAGAAACTGTTCAGTGCTACTTTAGCATAATTTTATAAGAAAAGAAATTATAAGAATTTAAAAAAAAGTAAATATAAATAAATAACATTTTTAATTAATAATAATGTGGATTGTAGCGTAGTTTTTTCCTTTTTTTTGAATGGTAGAAAATAACTTTTTATTCTTAACTGAGTTTTTTACTCTCTATAATGAAAAAATTTAAAGCACGTGTTTAGTAAGAAAATTGATCGTACGGCTAGGTTCTAAATACATAATAGTAAAATTCGTATTTCTGATGTTTCTAATGTTTTTTCTTCATATCGTGTATCAACGAAACCAAAATAAAAACGAGTAGACTGAAATAACATTTCAAAGGAAAGCCTTAATTTCGTTACCGTAGAAATGGACACAAGCTTAAAATTTGCATACAATATTTCTTTTAACTATTATAACAAATATGACTGTAGTTTTCCTTACTTTCTTACGTAATCTTTTTCAATTATAGTCATTTTATTCATTGTTGGTACACATTTGTCTACTTTTACCCAAATGTTAATTAATTTCTTTAGAATTTTATAAATACCAACTGAGGAGAATTTTTACTTGTAAGTTGCATCAGAATCGCCAAACAGAAACCACTTCTTTGTAAACCAAGACAAAACAGTACAGGTGAATTTCAGAAAGATCAGAACACTCATCCCTGAGCATACGCTTACATTCATAAATAGTATCTTTCTTAAAATACTTGGGAATTGCTATGCAAACTTCAGCAAAAGTTTTTAAAACACATAATTAATCAGAGCTATACTTTCTATCAAGAATAAATCTGCATTATCCTTCGATACAGATTCGTTTACGAAACTTTTTTCATGAAAATA
This sequence comes from Acrocera orbiculus, assembly GCA_947359355.1. Classification (NCBI taxonomy): domain Eukaryota; kingdom Metazoa; phylum Arthropoda; class Insecta; order Diptera; family Acroceridae; genus Acrocera; species Acrocera orbiculus. The sequence goes on from OX375757.1 coordinate 17,231,592, forward strand.
AGCACTTAAGTTTTGAAGGCGTCCAATTAGAAGGAAAAGGACATTTGGGCTCTTAAAATAAATAATACTATTCTAGGGGATTGTATAGATAGGTTACAAAGCTGTGGCAAATTATATTTCAAATCGAAATTTAGATAAAATTGAACAAACGAAAAGTAAATTATTTTGTTTTCTTAATAAAATAAAAAACATCAGAGCTTAAATAATTTTAAATTTAAAAAAATATACCTTATAAAATTTTTATTAAAATTTTACTTTAGAACCAATTTAAATTTTACTTGAGTAAAAAAAATTACCATTTCCCTTAATTGTAAACATTTAAACTAATCCATTCTTCCTAAATTTAATATTAACTAAGTAGACCAAATATAAAAATAGGTATCTTGCCATTGAGGAATGTACTCAGCTATAGGATTACAAATAAAGCCCAATATTGGAATATTGTTTGAAATAAAACTTAATAATCTATTGAATTTATCTTTTGAATAATTGTCATAAAAAGGCGAACGGACCATATACAAAAGCAGATAAGTACATCGCTTTGATAAGGATATTCTTTGTTTTTTAGTCAAAAGATGACGATTATTATAGTAGAGTCGTAAGCTGAAATATAAATATGAATAGTTAATTAAAAGAAATTATTTTTAATTTTCATACCTCAATATATCTAATATTAAGGCTATCAAAAAACTGTTCCATTTTTTATAACCAAAAATCCCAGCTGCACCTAAATGTAAAAGAGGTTTTGTAATATAAATTAACTCAGCTAAATCCATTGTTGAATTATTTTTCATTTCTATTTCATTGCATTCTAAATCATCCCAACTTCTTAAATGAAATGGTGGAGCGCCTTCTATTTTTCGTACAGTACGGCCAGAACGTTTTAATTTAAACGTAAAAGAAGGTTTCTCTTTAGAAAGTTCATCATTTAAATTTGGCGAATCATTAATAAGTAGTTTTCTATTTAAATTCGGTATCAATGGAAGATTTATAATATCATTTGAATAAAAACGAAGTAACAATAACCTTCCAAGCCATCTAAAAAATATTAAATTAATTAATTTTTTCTTTCTTTCTTTTTATATTTTCGTTTATTATACTTTAAAAACTGTACAAGGAATATTAATACCCAACGTCCTTTTTCACCATATAACTGTCTACCTGAAATTTCTATAAGAACTTCAAAGTATTCTAATGTTGTTAAAAATAATTTAATATAATTTGAGTTTTCATTTAAAACTGATGATGAATTAATTCTTCTTTCAATTATACGATCGTTAACAAGTGCTAATATATTTGATAATGAAAAAATGAACTCTGCTACAATTGCAGAATTGGACATTCGACCTAGAAAAAATTTATAATTACTTCAAATATAAAAATATGATTAATTTAAAATAATTAATACCTGCTATAAAATATGACATCCATTTTATCAATGTTTCAGTATCACCAACTAGTTGTGGATTTTCTTTAACCCAATTGGAATATAATTTAAAGGGTTCCTTAAGTAATTTTGAATATATTGTCATAGTAGCTATAGAATATATATCTCACAATAATAATTCAAATAAAAATTTATTTTTAATTATAGTTAAAATTTTATTGAAAGAAAAATTACAAACATTTCGCTTTACACAAGATTAAATCTTCTGTCAAATAATAATTTCAATGAAAGTGAGGTTATGGTAAAATGTCGAGAGTTTATTTAATTCCGGTGTTAGTATTTCTATTGTTTCAAACAACATTTATTGGAACGTAAGACTAGAAAAAATTTATTTTTATGTTTGATATTTTGAGGTAGAATGCTTTATTCTAGGTGTCTTTTTTTTCTGTAAAATATTGTTTTAAAAAAATTCTAAATAAACCACTTAAATTTTAAATAGAGAATATTGTATGGGTTTTTCATAAAGTCTAATAATTGCATCAAAATGATTTTACGTTATTTTAATATTAAGTCTCCTGTAGAATATATCTAATCACTGATTGATTATAAAAAAATAATTTTTCCTTGATTTTTATATCTCATTTTTTCGCAGCTCCATTAATAAATGGTTGGTTTCATGGCAAAATAAAACTTTTCTTATTCTTATCGTATAAAAGATTTCAATTAAAAAGTTTACTTAACTTTAAACATAAAAATCACATTCTAAATAAAATTATTTTAATATTTTAAAAAAGAATAACAGAAATGAAAGGTTTTCAAATACTTCAAAGTCCTCTTAATAGCTGAAAGATATAATAAAGAACTCAATAAAAGCCAAGATCTCTTTGAAAAGATGCAACTGCAGACGAAAAGGGTGTCGTAATGGTTTCATTTTCGTTTTTCACGTCTTTTTAGAATATTAAATTTGTTTACTTCCAGGTTCTCCTGGAAAAAATGTCTACCACATTCTATAATTTGTTTATGGATTTTATGCTAACAATTTATATTTTTTCCTATTGAAACAACCAATTTAAAACAAATTATTACTATTTTACCGGATTGAAATCGAAAATTTTAGTTAAAATTACAACATGGGCCAACATAGGTACGTGTATAATGAAAGAATGTCGCACATACATATGTCTCCTGTTGAAAGAACAGTTAATGTATTTTCCACTTCCAATTATAGAATGATTTGAATCAATTGTGTTAATTAGTTTACCATTTTTTCCAATGGATTTTAGTTAATTAACACAATTTTATAGACATTTTGTAAAAAAGTATAAATATATTAAATAGAAATTTGGATTAGAGCACTGAAAGCTAACTTTCAAAAAACGTTGAATTGAAAATTATTAAAATCCAAATTTTATTGACAATTAAATCCTGTATATCTTAATTTGATTTAGTATTTAAAATTTTACTTAATTAAAAATTGTTAAATAAATATATATATATATATATATATAATTTATACAAAAATCAAATCAACTTTTAGATATATTGCAGCTATATTGCAAGGACATGTTGTGCCTGCTGTTCCCTATATCAGTGATGCGGCAACCTATTCACCGGAAAGTTGTGTTTTCGGGCAACTTGTTAATATGGGAAGTGTTTTATGTGAGAAAATAAATTTTAAACGGAAAAAATAATATAATCATCTAATAATTTAAAAAAATAATATTCTATTTTACAGTAGGAATTAGCATTTACATAAGATTTCGCCATATTCTTAAGCTGTGTATATTACATGTAGAATTGGGGGACACAATTTTAAAATATAACAAAATTTCATTATATTTTGGTGTACTGTCGTGTTTAGGGATTAGTATTGTTGCTAATTTCCAAGAAACAAATGTAAGAATTGTTCATTTTATTGGGGCATTTTGCTGTTTTGGTTTTGGAACATTATATTTTTGGATGCAGGTAGATTCAGCTTAATTTTTACTTTTAAAAAAAAAATATTAAAGTTAAATATTATTTTCTCTAGGCATTTTTATCGTATATGATTCAACCTTATTCTGGTACTAAGTTTAAAGCACATTTACGAATTATTATGTCAGCATTTTCAACAATATTTTTTATTGTTTTAAGTATAACTGGAGTAATATCACATATAAAATTTAATGGAGATAATCCTCGAAAATGGTTATTATTTATACAACCAAAAAATGAATTCTATTTTAAACAATTTTTTAGGTACCCTTCAGACGGAGGATGGTACTATCATATAACTAGTACAATATCAGAATGGATAGTTGCTACCATTTTTTGTTTTTATATTTTAACGTTTACTAGTGAATTTAAAGATATTAGCATTGCCCATCCTGAAATAACATTAGCACAGTATACTGTTTCAATTGTGGCTTGTATTGACTTGTAATTGTATTGCTATTATTAGACTTATGAAATATTAATTTAAAGCAGAACATTTTTTATCTTTTTCTTTTTTATTAGTAAAATCTTATGTAGTCTTACAATTAGTGAATGTTTGATTTAAATATTAATCAAATCAATTTTTAAACATTGCTACGATAGCATGCAAATAAATCTTAACTTTACAATAAAAATAACTTTATTGATTTATAGTCTGATTTTGAGCAGAATTAAATGTGAATTAAATGGATGAATTAACACTAGTTCACGAGTGTTTAAGTTACTAACATTACCAATAATTGAAGACATAAAAAAAAAAACCAGGGTTGTTGAAATACTACAATGAAAATTTCGCTGTAAAAATTTTATGCGCTAGACAAAAGAACTTAAGATGTCCATAGGAAATTGCTTGAAAGTAAGCCAGAATATAAAAATTAACTCACGTTTGTCAAGAATAAGCAAAACCTTTAACGTGAATATGAATGAGTTGACCAGATTTATTTCAACACAATCAAAAGCATTATTCAATTTAAGTTTCATCTTTTATATGAATATTTAAAAAATACAAAATCTATAAATAAATTATCGTTTTCTATCATGAGATCGGCCTCGATGCTTATTTGTTCTATGTGTGTTCCTCCTTGAATTGGATGAATAATGTTCATGTTTTGATTTTTCCTTATCATGGTACCGATCTCTATTCCTATTACGATCCCTTCTATCATCATTTGTATAATGATCGGAATGATCACGTGGAGATTTTCTTGATCTATTTAAATAGAATTTTAAATTTAGTTAGATAAATAATTAATTTAATATTATTACCTTTTACGATGCTTATATTGTGGTGATAAAGAAATTGATCTTGAATAATTTCTAGATTTTTTTTTCGATCTAGATCTATATCTAGTTTTTTTTGAATGTCGTGACTTATATTCTTCTACAGGTGTATGCGAATTTGATCTTGAATCAGATTTTGAACGTGAATCTGATTTTTTTTGACTAATTTTAGTCTCTGTTGGTACTACAGGTATTGCTCTTGATATAAAACCACCCCAGGCGTTATGTGAGCCATTTGTTCGATCTACAACTGTTATCATCGGAGTAGTATTTTGTTCTTGTCGTAATTTATTTTTTGCTTCTATATATTTCTTTTTAAGTTCATCAACAGTTCCCTCAAGTTTTTCTACATTTGCCTAAAAATTTTTGAAGTAATTTATACTAAAATAAATTTTTAGAAGATGTTATTATAGTAAATGATTATTTAGATATAAGAATATTTTAAAATATAGTAAAAATAATTAATATGCTGAGAAACTCTGTCGTTTTGACTAAAAAACTCTTGTTAGGTTCCATCTAAGATAGCTAGTTGAAACTTTAACCACAACTTCGCTATATCACAAAGCAGGTCACTGTTCTGGAGAAAAAAAATACATGATTTAATTTTAAATTATTTAGTTTATATCATGCTAAAAAATGTATATAAAATAAAATAATTTTTTGAAAAATTTTTTTTTTATTTTTGGTAAAAAAAAGTTTATCTGAAGGCCAACAAATTTTGTTAGATATTTACAATGAAAATAATCAAAAACAATATAATTGCTTTTTTTCTGAAAAAGAAAACGGAAATTAAGTTTAATCTTTTCATGTAAAACGAATTTGATATATGGCGTGAAGTTTTAATAGACATGAAAATTTAGTCAGGAGAGAATCGAATTTTGAAGTCTCAAAAAAATTGAAAAAATCCAATAAAAATTAGAAAAAATTTAATAATAAGAAAAAAACATAATACTATAATCATAAAATATAATGAAAAAAAGGTTACAAGGACAATACTCAAACCTTATAAATTTCTTTGTAACGAAAATCTGCTCAGATAAAGCGGCCTAGTTTTAAAATAAATCGTGAATAGCAGGTTATGTTTTTTATTACGTTTAAAGTGTAATATTTTAGTAGTTTAATTTTCAGCTTGTTCCGTTTAGTAAAGGTATCGGAGATAATTTGCTTATCACTTAATACCAGATGATGCCTATAAAAAATTCTTCTTTTAAGATTTTTGTTTTTCATCATCGACAGGCTCTCTTCATATAACTCAGTCACATTGTTTGAAAAAATTAGTACGTGGCTTCTGCTCTCAATTAAATGAGATTATTTTTAAATTAATCGAGGAGCCATTTTGAAGCATTGAACAACAAAATATAGAGGCAAATTTTAACAAGTAAAATTAGTGATTTTTTGATATTTTCTTGTATTGAGCTAAAAAGTCATTCGGGAAATGAAAAAAAAAGAAGAAAATAAATAGAGAAAAAAATTAGAAATATCAGAAAAGTAAATCTGAGTTAAATATTCAAAAAATAAGTGCCTAAACAAAAAAGTATTTTTTTATAAAAAAAAAGAAAAAACTATTGATTAACTGATAGTTTTATCTGGTCGCTGTTTTATTTAATATGACTTTTTCAATATTGTTACATATATATATATATATATTGTAAATGTTTCAGTAGTACTTGAATGCTTTGAGCCTTTGTCTGTAGCAAAAACCGGTCTCAAATTTTATCACTTTAACCGTCATAGTGAGCTCAGTACGACACCAAAAAAATACTACTCCTCGGGGGATATGGTGGGATACTTTGTTTCTGACAAGTACCTTTACAAAATAGGAAAAGACGCTTATTCAGTGGTTGTTTGACTACGGGAGGTTAATATTTAAGAGAGCAAAGCAAGTTCTCTTTCACTATGCACCACAAGAAATTAGATTGTAGAATATTATAGCTTTCGCAAGAAAACTTGAAAAGAGTTTTACTATATTTCGCGTTTGTCGAGGAGCACAGAGGGACTATCACAACTACATTAGTTTTCAATGTTTTATTTTCTTGACTTGAGTTGAGATGAATTTGAAATACAATTTCCTTTTATCAAATAAATATTTGTGTTATATAAACAATGTTCACCTATTTTCTTAAAAGTTCTAATCTTTTCCCTAGTGCCGCAGACACACATACCTCACAAAAAACTTTCAGAGAGTCCATAAATGACCAAGGCTGCCTGCAGAGTGCCGGCTTGCAGCCGAGCCGACGCCAATTTCGATACCGAAGACTATAAAGTCGTTATGGGTAAATCAATAGAAATATGCTCAGTGTTCAGAGTGCAAGTCTACCAAAGATTAGATTATTGCAATAGGAATCGGTGTCAGCTCGGCTGTAAGCCAGCACTCTGTAGGCAGTCTAATGCTCATTAACTAAATATGCTTCAAAGGTTGTTTCTGCCGCATAAGCTATCAACACGTGAAGTTGTCACCTGGTTGAAGTTTTTTATAGGTTGTATCATTCATTCATTAAAAAATTAAACGTCGTCAGCTAAAAAAGGATTTGCTTGCGACTATTAAATTGAAACTAAAAACCATGGCTAGGTTAAAGTTTTCTAGTTTGGTTTGATTTGCTTATATTCCGAAAGTAAGATTCATTGAAATTATAGCAGCCCCAAACTTAAAGTATCAACGAAATTTAAGCACATATAAGGTTATTGTTGTTGTTTTAGCTTTAAAAAAGTTTGTTTTCCCTTTGTTCTTGTAGTGTATAGATTGCCAGTGTACCAAAAAAAAACCAAACAAATAAAAGTTAATTTCCTAAAATTTTCAAGAAACTAGTTGTAATTGGTAAGAGTGGGTTTTTTTTTAATTTTGAATAATTAAATATCTATTTTTTAAAAAGAAATTCATCTTATTTTTAAAAATATAAAATTACACCAGAATTCACTCAATACAATCACATTTTGAGTGGGTATACGTCTATTGCTAAAAATCCCGTGCTCCAGTAATTTACATTTTTTATGAGTGTGTGAACGAGGATATTTTATTCGCGACTTACAGCAGTGGTAAATTATATTCAAACAGCAAGTTTACGGCTATGACGTGTTTTGTAGTTGTCAATATTTTCACCGAATAGAATGCCAAATTAGTGTCTTGAATTATTCTTGAAATATTTCAAGTTTTCAATTGAAATGGGTAATGTAAAAGAAATTCATTTTGTTCTTCATTAATCTTATGTTAAATACGATTTCCTGATTAATTCACAATTAAATCTCGATACCTTTAGGATTGTATTAAGTGAATTCGAGTGCTTAAATTTCAAAGAAGCATTATTTACCTTTGGTCTTTTATAGAGATGCAAGATTCTATAGCAAATATCAATAATATCTTCTTCATTTACTTGAAAAATACCAAACCAAGGTGGATTGGAGGGTAATGTAACACCCAATTTACGAGATGTTAGATAAATACAAGCACAAGCAACAGTTTCGGGTGGATATTTCATAAATACATCTGTCCTTAAGGAATCATTCATAAAATTCCATCCCATTTGCATAAAATTTACATTTTTTTCATATCCCAAAACTTGTAAATACATCACTATCAATTTATGTGGGTGTTTAACATGAACACAAAAGCCAAGCTCTTTAAGTACACGTCTTTCAGCCTTAATCACTTGAGTTTTAAGACTAGTATATGTTTGATCCAAGAGCATTGGTGTTATTTGCCTATAAAAAAAATTTAATTTTAAAAATTCAATTGAAAATAAATTCTAATAAAATTTTAATATATACTTTTGTGATCTAACTTGTCTAATGTGATGAAATACATTTATAACATCACGAATACGTCGTGGTGCTTCTTCGATTTTTGATGCTAAACAGACACAGCTCATTGCCGTTGTTTCCATACTATGACGTACAAAACTTTTTGAATAGTAAAATCTTTGAAATAATACTTGGCCAGTTGCCATTGCTACTTGTGGAAGTTTTAATAATATTCCAGCTGTTTGAATCAATTCACATCCTAATATTCGTAAATCTTTTTCAGTCTCTTCATCAAGACCATCTGCGGCCGATGGTGTTTCTGATAATTTCTCATCTGGTATTAAACAGTTGTCTAATGAAAGTACAATTTTATTAAATAATCGAGGTAGTGCAGGTTTTGATGTAGTCTCTTCGCCTTCGTCAACTCCCATTTTGATTTATTCTATTTACCACATACAAATGATAAATTACTGTATTTATAGTAAGAACTCTAAACTTTTATGCTTTATATAAATTTTACACTTAAACGCATCACCAAAATTACAAAAAAATTAGCGCCTTGACGTATTCTTGACAGCTTGGTTATCAATCGCATCTATCTTCACTTAAAAATGTTATCGAAGCAAATTTACACTGCGAGTTTATCAAAATCGATAGTAATAAAATATGAAACTTCTATTTATACCACTATACCAGCAACTTATTTTTGCCTTGGACCAAATACAAATTTAAAAAAATTGTTCGGGCCACATAAAATATGAAAACTAAATAAATAAGTGCAAATTAACTTTTTATTAAAAAATTAGCAAATAAACAATAACAAAAATAAATTATACAATAAAAATAGTAAAAAACAAAACGGGCATGCAGCCCGTTGGCAGATGTGCACACTTTCTAACTACACAGAAAGCCACTTTTGTATGGAGAACTGAATACATAGCTGGTTGGAAACGTGTAGTAACTACAACCTTTTAAAGTCTGTGGACACAGAAAATTGAGATCTATTGTGAATTTTTTCTTATTGGATCTCTCTGCTTTGTGTATCTCTAGCTCTCTTAAACCCTTTCTTGACTGACGCTGTGTACATGCTTGTACACCTCCTTCTAAGAAACCGATTCTTAACAGAGTAACCGTGTAAAACATGGCGGCTTATTAAAACATATGATCGGAATGTCTTAGCGGATCTGTCAATCAATTACTATTAGGATATATAAATCACTGTAAAAATCACTAATCTATATTGTAATTAATCAAAATATACTTTTAAAACAAAACAAACTAATATACTTACAAATTTGCCAACATTTGCATTATAATTTTGACATAAGCCCATACGGAATTTTAATTCTGATTTGGTACACAACCTTAAAATTCACAATAGATGTAAGATTTTCGCGTTTCAAAGGCTGTACTGCGCACACGATTCTAACAATTGAAGTACATGATTTTTCCATACAAAAGTGTTTTTTTTCGAACTAAATGCTGTGTACAGGCATGTGTTAAGAAAGGGTATTAGCATCATTAAAATTCATTGCTTAGCTTTATAAAACAATTTACCAAAATAAATTAAAAACTCTTTACTTTTCTTTAGTTATTTAGTTAATACACTTTTAAAAAATTTAACAATCTGTGGTATCTGATTTGACATTTGGCATCATATGTTTTGAGAATTAGACGCCGCATGTTTAAAATGTCGTCATGTACAGACTTTGCCTGTTAAGAACCGATTCTTTTGTATGGAAGACTACAAGGTTGTACATAGCGCCTGTTCAAAAAGGGTATTAAATAGAGAACTCATTCTTGAAAATTAAGAATTTTAAATGGTAAAAATAAATTTTCACGAAATTTGCGAATAAAAGTATCATTTTTGAAGAAGACTATGTTGATGAAAGTCTCGGGATTTATTGACCAATATTTTATGTTTGTTAATAATTCACAGAACTAAGGAAGGTAGCGCATAGTAATTGAACTCAGTAATCTTTTTTCAATTTTACATGAACTTTGTTAAACATCCTAATTTTAAATAATAAAAACAATAGAAATATGTTTAAAGCTTTCAATTTTAACTAAAAGTGGAATTAAATTTTTCAAAGTAAAAAACACTTTTTTATTCTTCAATATTTTACTAATGTAGCAAAAATTAAAATCTAATTACTTCTAGCAGATCTTGATGCAAAACGCTTTTTGGTAGGTGATGTTGATAAATGTTCAGCACCCTTAGATGATTCATCAATATCTGAGGCTGTATGTTGTTTAGATGGGCCAAATCGTCGACGTGTAGCTAAAAATAATAAATATAATAAATATTAAATAATTATTTTTCTAAAAATTTACTAGTTGCAGTAGATTTATTTGAAATTGAAGTAGGTACAGGTTCTTCTTGAGATATCTCATCAGTATCTTTAATTACCGGTTTATCTAAATTATTTAAAATAAAATAAAAATTTCATTAAAAATGTTTTGATATTTAAAATAAAATGATATTACCTTTTGGATATACTTTCTTTGCAGACATTTGACGACGTTTAAGTAAAGAAAGTAAAGCATCATCAGTACGAAGAGGTCGAATAATTGGACCAATTTTTCTTGAAGGTTCAGTTGATGTAGTCGTTGTACTTGAACTGTGTACAGCCGTGTCTGCAGCTTTTTCCCCATCATTTAATTCATCTTGATCATATTCAATATCTTCACCATCATCGTATTCTGCTGGTCCATTTGTTGTAGTTGTTGTTGTTGTTGTAGTTTTACTTAATGGCCCAGTTCTAGAATTTGCTCTTCGTAATAAAATATTTGTTCTCTTTGGTTCATCATCTTGAGTTAATACATTGGTAACAGTAAATGATATAATCGCTACAAGAATTAATCTAAAAAATAAAAATTGTATTAGTTATTTATTTGGAATTTGTGTTAAACTTATGTTATAACATGATATTATAATAATGTTGTATGAAGTTGGTGTGATAATTGAACAAATATGTCTGTCCATGCTAAATACAAGTTATATGTGCTCTTTTGAAAGTTTAGTTTTTTTACTATTATGCCATATAGCAGGAATTTACATTAGGTTAAAAGCGAATTTCTCATTATTATAAATCCGTTTGTGCATTTTAATGTAGGAAAATGAAAAATAGAAAATTACTGGCAATATGTATTTATGAAGTCTATTATTCAAAAGAGCTTCTTGGTGTATGCAAATGCAATTAAAGCATTTGATCACACATACTGCACATGTAAATGAGCTCTTACAGTCACACTTTAACCTGTCTTTCTATCTAATTATTAATTCTAATATCTGATACGTAAACCATAAGACCAGAGAGTAATACCTCATCAGTAATACCTGTTGTCTCTAAAGTATCAACAAAATAGCGAAAATTTCAAAGTTTGGGTTATAACACTATTCGCCTTATGTAGGTAAAATAAAATTTAACCACAATATTAAATCTTATATTACTTATATTTCAACATAGTTCTCGGAAAAAATGTGGACATACTCGGTCACAAACATTAGAATGAAGTTTAAAGTTTCTACGTTTTTTAGTTTCTTTTTCTATTTCGTTACTGATTAAGATTCTTTTCCGAAACAGCACTTTAATTCGAATGGATTTATTATGAGCAGTAAATTTTTCAATTTCTTTTATGCGATTTAAAATTATTCTTTTCTAATAAAATTATCTTTTTATTTAATTAACGTTTTGTTTATACATGTTTTATTTATGCATGAAATTAAGTTCGTTAAGTGACCATATATTTTAGCAAGTTTCTTCATACTACTTGAGGTCCCAAAATAGGCACAATTTACCAGGTCTCTTTTAAATGACATCTTAGGGAAGTTACTATGCGTAACTATTGCGGTAGAAGTTGAGGGGTGGAGTTTTTGCTTCTAAAACGAAAAAAAAAGAAACCTAGGTCATAGGAGTAAAGGCCTTTTACCTATCTTGCATTTGGGCTGGCTAACTTGGGAGCAGTGAATCAAAGAAAAAAACGCTCTGAACATTATAAATAAAAAGTATTTTATTCTGTCATTAAATATTTTATCACTTTTTCCAAAAATAAATAAATCAATAAATTTTTCATAGTATTTTGTTAATGTCCCAGAAAAAAATCACAAAAGAACAAAACAAATTTTTAAAAAATTCCACAAAAATATCCAAGCATAATTTGCTTTGCATTTTGCTGAGTTATTCATAGAGGCAAAAATTTGAGGTTTAAAATTTAAATTCCACCTTGCTTAATTTCTCTGGTCCTATATACATACATATATTGAAAATACTGTAGATTAATTGTCCTTTATCGGGAATCGGCTAATTTATAAAACGTATTTACTCCTTGAAACGTTTTAATGTTTCTTTTTGCTTCATACATTTTCTTCTCATCAAAATATCTAAAAAATGTATCACATTTAACACAGAAACTTAATAGTAAATCGGGTTTGCTCCATAATAAAAACTAGGATCGTCCAGTTGTCGAAATTTGAATTTCAACAATGTATCGAAAAATTGAAATGGAATTTTTTGTTTACTTGAATATTGTTTCGCTCTGCTTGCAATATAAATGTATGGCCAGGGCTGTTTCCACACGAGGAAACAAGTTTCCTGGTAACATTTCATGTGCAGATAGAGTAATATAATTGTGTGTGTGCTTTTAAATAAATTGCTTCTTGTATGTGTTAAAATGTTTCTCTTGATACCCAAATTTTTCTGGAAATAAATTTAACTTCGAATTTTCCGAATTTTATTCCTTACTTCTCGCCGCTCTATCCTAAAAACAAAAATGTTACCGGAAACTTGTTTCCTTGTGTGGAAACAGCCATACCACACATTTTGGCGACGTTACCTTTCAAATGAAACCGATTTGAGTGTTAATCGGTTGAGTGTAAATACGTTAAAAAGGGAGTACAAAAAAAACGCCTTGCGTATTAATATATAGATTATATCTAAATTATGAATAAAATTTTTCTCTATGAATTAATAAAACCAAAAATCTCTTTAACCTAATTAAAAAATTAATAAAATATAGCTAAGTATATTTACGTATAATTTAAAAAATCCTAACTAAAAATTATTAAATAAAAATTTACTAAAAGTAACTTTTTTTCTAATTATAAGTTTGCTTTCATTTGACCTTAACTAGTGCAGCATATTTCAATAAAAAAACCAGTTTAACCCTGACTTTTATATTTTTTAATTTTTATTATAGAAAATTACTTCAAATTATTTAAATAAAATTAAGATTGGTAAACTAAATAACTAAAGCAAAATAAAATATAAAAAAAGAATTACATATTAAACTAGTTCTGTTTTTTTTTTTTGCGAAAAAAAATTTATTTTTTTAATCTATGTATTTTTGCTGTTCGTTTAACTTTTCATGTCATTAACATTTGAATTCCCAAATGGAAATAGTCTTGGATTGCATTGTGTCCTTCATGAAGAACTTTCACCTAGCCAGCAAGTAGGTAAGAAGCTTAAATTAAAACTTTAGCTTATAATCAAGTAAGCAAAATCATTTAGTTTAACTTTAAATGTGTATGAGTGTATATTTTATATATGTATGTAAAAATGTATTATTAATATATATATATATATATAAATGTAAAAGCCTATAAAACAAAATCGATAATCTATTAAGCAACTTGTATAGGATGACTTTTAGTGATACTTGAACCTTTTGGCTTATTATCACGACTTAAAATTTACTACAAAACACCTTTTAAGTACATTTAATATTCTTGTTGGTTAGTTATTATTTTTATTTTGTTATAAGATAAATAGCAATTATCAATATTTTCAGATGGTGTAAGCTGTTGACTATCCTAATGGCAAAGTTCAAATATATTATCAAATGTTACATAATTGTTGAAAATTACAAAATCAACCTTTCTTATAGGTGAATTAAAAACAACTTTCCTTGATGCTAATAATTATAAGTATGTATATTCATAATGGCAGATTTCTTTTTAGGAATATAGTATTTCTAAGTGTATACACTGATTGATTGTAATACTGCATAAAACTATTTTTATTTTATTGTTTTCTTTTAGGTGTGATTATAAGTCGAAGGCTAGTATAAGCCCTTGAAGGTATCCGGTTATAATGGCTTAAAAAAGTTAACTATTAATCTAAGCTTAAGTCAGTGTCAATGAAATTTTAAAAATAATTTATTTTGATTAGAGATCATTAAATATTAAAATAAAAAATGATTTACATGTTTGTATATAATAAATATAGAAAGTTAGGAAAAAAAAAAAAAAATTTTACAAGATATAAAAAAACAAAAACGAAGTAGAAATTTATGTAGTAATCAGTTTTTTGTTCTTCATGCATTTTACATATTCATATTATGTATAATTCCTTTTAATTTTGCACTTATCTACAGTAATTTTACTGATCTGTTTGCATATGATATGATTTTTATTCTCATTTTACACACTATACGTTTTTGAGTATGTTGTCTCAACGTCAAAATATCATAGTATAATATATGAATTATTGAAAACTGCTGTTATGAATAGTTTTTTATACCCTTTTTTTTCTCTTTTTTTCGAAATAAGTTAACTATTAATACAATAGAAATGTTAAAAATAATAATTTACATCAAATATTTATTAAAAATTAATTAAAACAAGTGATTAAGACAACTCGGTAGAAGTAATGGCAGCTCATATTCCTTTCATAACCATCCTTATTAAAAAAAATTATTGTAAAGCATATAATATAACATAAATGTTGTTATATAAAATTTTAAACTCAAAATTATTGCTTAATAATTAACAAAATATCTATAAACATCTCCAATGAACTAAATTAGCCGGTTATTGTGTGCTTACAGTGGCCATTTTAGAACTTGTATAGAAAATCTCTAGAATATTTCTCAAATGTACTAATCTTAATTTAATTTGTTGTTCTAGTAACTATAGTTCATTGCTCAATGTAATGTACTAGACAACACTATACATATATGTATAATGGCAACACGGAGGGGAAATTCTGAGTAATTTTTTGGATTCTCTCTGCCAACAATTATTTTGGTAGTGATTAATTGTGGAAGTTAGGAAGTTGTGGAAGTTATTTTAATTTTGGTAAAACAGAGACAACGGCATTTTTGTTTTTTTTTCGGTTCATAAGAATATAAATTTAAACATTTAGAGAATTAGATTTCCGCGTAACCGCACTAACTGAATTGTGAAATTTTTGTCATTTTTGACGTCATGAATGTTACCCGCGGAGATATGCGCACTAAGTGAGTGCCCACCTTTTGGTTAATTTGAAAAAGGAGAAGAAATATTTTTTTTTAAAAAGATTTTCAATAATTGCTAAAATAAATTAAGTTTCTTTATTTTAGTAGAAATATCCTTAAAAATAAGTTTTTATTTTTTACTAAGCTTTTGTTTTCTTTACACTTAGCAAATAATTCTTTAACTTTAGTTTGAAAGTAACTAATGACAGAAAGAAATAAATGATTGAGTTTTTATGAGCATTGGAACAGTAGTAAAAAAAGATCAATGAATTATATTCTTAAATTGTCGCTGAAATATTCTTCTTAGCTACTAACTAAATAAAATATAACTGAAAAGTAGCCACGGTGGCTAATAATTTGTATAGATTTTATACTATTGCACTTTTTTATTATAATTTTTGCATGAATAAATTAAAAAAACGCTTCGATTTCATTAGATTTCTGCTTACTGCATAATTAATGCAATAACTCATATATGAGCAATTGACTATTGCCTATTTATGTTGTTGGAATATGAATACCAATTGTTATGTTCATTAAAACTTCGTAAACATGAAATGAAGCATATACACCTCTAGATATAGATAAAAAAAATTACGCCGTTTAATCAAAAACTATTTTGTTTTTACTTTATTCAACATATACTAGAGGAAAAGACTGCAATATTAGAAAAATTTAACCGAGATTTCTGGATTGGAGAAAAAAAATTTTAATCCAAATTTTCAATTCTGAAAAATAAAAAATATGTCGATATGTAAAGGACAAACATTTGATTATAATTCTTATAAAATAAAAAATGCAACCAATACAAATTTTACTAAGAAAAGTAAAAGCATTAAAATAAAAATATATAAAATTTTATACATATTTAGTAGTTAAAATTTAGTACAGTGCGTTAAAATTTATGAACTGCTGAAATTTCTATAAAATAGCATTAGTTTTTCTATTTTTAGTCCATTGAAATAAAAATTGCTTTAAGAATAATAAATTAGATTTGCGCTTTGTGTAAAATACTTCCTGATTGCAAATATTCCTTTAGAAATTAAAAAAGTAATTCTCTTTAATGTAACATTTTAACATTTATTAAAGAAAAAATAATTTGATTTTTGAAAAATTATAAGATAAAATATAAAATTTCAAACTCACATTTTATAATATTTCATTTTGTTAAAATTAAAAGAAATTTAAGAAAATTAAACCAACAATCACTTAAGATCCTAATATTAAATCACGTTCACTTTTAAATGGCTTTGAATGGACTAATAATAAATATTCACTCAACGAAAAGTTGTTTAGTGGCTACAGAAACGACCATCGGAATTATATCCAGGTGGGGCATTTGCTTTGTAATTTACCAATATTATATAGTTATGAATTTTGTTGTATTTTTTTTTTTCTTCAGGTACAAATAAATGGCATTTAAGTTGGCTCTGAATGAGGAAACTGCTCTTGACAATGCAACATATCCACTGTCTTTATTTTTTAATAAATATATTTAACTAATTTATTTCCTGCTCTCTTAGAACAAGTAGTTAAAGAAGGAGTTAGAAAAACGAAATTTTTTAAATTTTTTCTTTTGATTTTTATATGTAATTGCTTTTTAAATTGAACTTGTTTAAAAGATAACGTCAATGTTGCTCTATTTAGAAATATTCTTATTTATTTATTTGTGGTTAAGCTGCCTCGCACTACTTTACAAATATTTTTTAAACACTTTAAAACCATTTACATAATCATTGACACTAAAAAGTATTTATTACCAATATGATATTTGTATGAGTCTCACTTGATCACTTGATTGGAATAAATCTAACTTTGCAAAAGCAACAAATTATTAAAATTAACTATTTTTATGAAGGTTTTAATGTCATGGACATCATATAATAAATTAAAGGAATTCCCTGCTGACCTACCTAGCTTGATAAGTGGTATCCATCTGCACGAGCTGAAAATTTCATTAATTTTGAAAATAGGTTCAAAAGTAAAAACTATTGGAATGGCAAAGTTTGTCCTTTGAGTATTAAGTAATTCTTAGTGGTTGCTTTTAAATTTTCAGTATGAAAAATATTTATTAGTGATTTTTATTTTACATGAAATTGTCGGTGAATAATGATAAAATATTATTAATACACTTATCAAAGGAAAAGTGAGAAAGTAGACATTACAACTACTTTTCAGTCATAGCTTATGAAGGAAATAGCAGAAATGGTAGTTTTGGTAGGTATCCCAGCGTAGAATTCATTGATTTTTCGCTCGAGAAAATTAACATCTTCAATAGATTGTACTACAGACTCTATTCTTATATTATTTGATTTTAGACCAACGTCACGTTTTTAATCGAGAGATGAAAATCTACTTGGATTATAAATGGATCCAGTAGGAAAACTAGGAATTCGTCAGCAATTAATTAGAGTTACTTTCTAGAACGTGCTTTTTTTTAAAGTTAATTGATAAAGTAAAAATTGACCTTTCTCATTTCTATAAAATTGATCGATACTTTTAACGCAAATGTATGGCACACTTAACGTCGATATTATATCAACCACAACGACTCTGAATATTACTTTAGTCGCCGCTTTGTTTTTCTGCTGCATGATAAATTAAATATCATGCTACTTACTAACAATAAGTGAATCTTTGATGTGTTTTCATAGTTTAACTTTTGTATCGTAAGAACACATGAATTCATATATGATTCATTCACTGATGTACTATTTCCTCATTAGAGAATATTGAAAATACTGGCAAGAAATGTTAATCCATATAGGCTCCCGTCATTAATGATATTTATTATTAATTCAGAGTGTAAGTATTATTATTTTAATTGGTAGTTAAGGAAATTCAGTTTTACAAAGATATTTATCAATGGCAAAGCCTGATTTAGGTTATCAATACCAATTTAACCAATTTTAAACGAGTTTTCAAGACAACGTGATTATAAAGTTATTTGTGTAATTTTGTAGTTTGGAAAAACCTCTCCTAACAAAGCAAATGGAAGCCAAATAGTTAACAAGTTAATTTTGATTTTCTATTTCCTGTCTGCGAAATCTTATGGCATTGTTAAAATGTGGTTCAACTGCTTTTGAAATGACCCATAAATATACACATAAAAATTATATTTGACTTTTTAATCCAGTTACAATGTTAAATGTCTTTGAAGGGGGAAAATATGTTAAAAATAATTACTGTGAGCTTAGTCATTATTTCAAGATTACAAGTTTTCTTTTCACTTGATAACTTTCTGGTCTAAATACACAAATGAAACTGTGCTTGTTTATGCACCCAATGGCTTTTGCCTTAAAAAAATTTTGGTTCGAAGGAATTCAAAGCAAAATAAAGAGAAGAAGGATGAACAATAAGAGTAACTTAAATAAAATTAGCGAAAATGGTATCAAAAAGTATCGTAAGGTACTTTGGACAGTGTAGAAAATGTTACCAGTGGTCACTATACAATTTGATTAAAGTAGTTTGAAATATTTTCTACCTTACTTACATGTTGCTTTTTCAGCTTTTTGATGAGGCATAGATCAATTAAAGCGAAAAAACGAAGTTATGATTCTTAGTTTTTTAAATGAAATTAATTTTATCTCCCAATTTTTTTTTAATTAAAATTTTTTTTCTATGTTGATTGAACTGTTGGTAATATTTTAAAACAATTTGAATTTCAAACAAGCTTTCTAACAAAAATATGAGAAAAATGTGTCTGTAAATTTGGCCTGAAATGACATTGCCAAATTTTAATTATAAAATAAACAATTATCTTTTTAAAAAAATTTAATTAAATTGAAAAAAATTTGAATTTGAAAGAAAAAATAACTCAGTGTCACCAAGAGAAGCGCAGATAAGGATACATTTTTTATCGATGTTGAACGTAGCATTAAATTTGCTAATAATTTTATATAATTTTGGTTTAATGTTTTGTTTAATGTTGTAAAGAATAATATTTGAAAGTAAATTTGAAATAATCCTCCAAATATTTTTTTTTGGTGATTAATTAATAAATACCTGACATTTGAGAATGTCTCTTTGTCAACTATCAGTCATTAGTTCCGTGATATACTTTCTAATACTGTTTAATCAATCTTTTGGGAAAAATTACGAAAGTTCAAATAGCAAGGATCATAACTTAAAAAACCTTGAGAGAGGATATATTGATCAAAGTAAGTTCATTCGATGATAATAAATTAGAAATCATACCATCAATAAAATTCAAAGATTTAACAGGTAAAATTATATCTGATGATCATTTAGCTAGACTGATTATTGTAAATCTTAATACTAATAAAAGTATTCAGTGGACACAATTCGGAGAAGAATTAAAGACTTGTGGAAAAAAATATTATGATATAATCATTCCTGGGAATGAAAATGAGTCAACTCTACGAGACAAAAAAAATATTCTTGATAATTATTTTATAAAGTTTTGGAGAAGTTCACTTAAATGCCAATATGTAAGTAGAAAATTGTTAATTTTTTTAGTACTTACTAAATTATTGATTCAATCAATTATTTAAAATTACGAAAAAAGAAAAGAATTTCAATTAAGGTAAAATTAAGAAAAGGAAAATATTTTTGGAAAGAAATTCCTTATAGCGAGTTTTTACATGGGAGCTAGGCCGAAAATTTCAAATGGCATCCAAGGAATGTTAGCACGAAATTCCAAAACAAAATTTCTAAACGAAAATCTAACACGAAATTCTATTGCAAATTTTTAACCCAAAATTTATTTTTAATTAATTATTATTTATTTGGTTAATAATAGATTTTCTGTTGATTTGTTTTTTATTTCTTTGATTGTTTTTAGGATTAATTTATTCTTTTCAGTTGTTAAGGGGGGGATATGGGTAAATATATTGAAATATCTTGCAAATTATTCAATATCTTTTCGACAATATTCTTTAAAATTTTTTGCAAAGCGTTTTCCTAATCATATTTATAAAAGGTCAATTTACGGTGATTACCCTATTTCAGCCAAGAATTATAGGAAATTAGAAAACCTATTTTGTTTAGTTAAAACATAAGTTTTGGGAATTTTAACGAAAAAATCGACTTTTTTGTCATTTTTTAACCTTTTAAATAGTATAAAGAAAAGCAACGTTGAGGTTATGGGGACTTTAAGTGTAAAAAGTAAACGTAAAATTTCATATAAATTATTACCGTAGTTTTTAAGTGCTGATGATCAGGGCCTTTTTAAGTGCATTTTTTATTGCATTTCCTATTTATTATGCATTCCGATTTTTGAAAAGTTTTATCTACACAAGTAAACACTATCTAGGAAAAAAATATAATTTTTCATATAAATGATAATATATAGAGTTTTTCTCATTTTCAGTATATAGATACAACAGATCTATTTGAAAATTTCCAATTAAATGATTTAAAAATCTATCAAAACCTCGGTAAAATATTGAGCTGGATAATACCTAAACGTACAGGAATAGTTAACTTGATTGGTAAAATAAACTTAAAACTAATATAATGATTATTTAATAAGTTTTAAAAAAATTTCAGGAGAAGGTGTTTCCTTCATTTTATTAGATGTTATAGCAAATGATTTAAATTTGCACGAGGGATTAGTATATGTGAAAATAATATCATTTAATCCATTGCTATCACTTTTTCAAACAGATAATTATAAAAACTTTGATTATATATATGTCGAACTTATATTCAGCGGCAAGAAACAACTGAGTGAAAAAGAGTTCAATAAATTACAATCAACAAAATTTACTTGGAGAGTTTGGCTTTTTTCGAGGGTTTTAAACTGTAAAAACAAATTATGTTCCTATAAAAAGGCTTCCACTATGTACGTAAAGGCTCATAAAAGCAGACTAAAAAACTACAAAAATTGTAAATTAAATGGCAGTGAATGTTTAATGCCTTATGAAAAAGCTATTTCATCAGAAAATGGTGTTTTTCGATTCTCCAAAGCAAGAAATGACAAAGACTTTTACATAGAAGAAGTAAAAAATGAAATAGGAAATTATAAAATTGAAAGTAAGTAAAATATGTTGTTAAAAATTTAAATCTGAAATTAACTAAAAAAAATTATTTAAAGATTCAGCAAGTAAAAATTTTCCTGCTAGTGCTTTAACTAAGCGTTTTATAATAAATCTTAATACAACAAAAACTATCAATTGGGAAGATTTTAAAAATGAGCTGAAAAACTGTAACAAAAAAATTATCGAAATAATTGTGCCAGGGAATAAGACACTATCAACATTACAAGGCAAAAAAAATATTTGGGATAATTATTTCATAAAATATAAGAGAAGTGAACACAAAAATCAATATGTAAGTCAAAAAATATATGCAATTAATTATTTTTCCAACATTCGGGTAATAAATGGTAATTAAAAAAAATTCACTCTCAATAGATAAAAATTAACAATCTCTAAAACTAGACAAATAGAGTGCTTTATTCATGAATGTCTAAAACACGCTACCGGAGCCCACTCCTCCAAATGTTTGCTTTGACCGGCAACTTTAGCCCTTTTTATATTCCTACTATTAGCTTGCATAATGTACAAATGTTCAATTGTTAATAAAATCTTTTCTATTCATCCAATTAATTCATTATTTATATTTAATAATTTACTTTTTAGTTTCATATAAGAGAAAAACTTTAGAAAAACGAATGGAACTCTGAAACTATGAAACTCTGAAAATCTTCATTCTCAAACTTCTTTAATGACACTAAATTTTTAAATAAAAACCAATTAAACAGTTATAAATCTATAACACATTTGATTCCCTAAACAAAATGTCAAAGCTTCAATGTCATTTTTATTCTTTAAGAATTTGATAAAATTAACACTTAGGCTGAACTATTTAGTTTAAAACATATAAAAGAGTCGTAGGGAAAAGACGAAATAATATAAATTCAAAAATTTTATCTTTCCATTATCAGTTTATAGATACAACACACCTATTTGGAAAAAATATGTCTGATGATTTAAAAATGCATGAAACTTTTGGCAAAATGTTAAGTGCCATCATGCCGGAAAAAATATCAACAATTATACTAATTGGTAATTTTAGCTAAATAGTTACTGTAAAATTAATATGATAAATTTTTTTCATTCAGGAGAAACAGTTTCTACTCTTTCATTATCTGTGATGGCAAAAGACCTGAAAGTTAAAACCCCAGAAGCTTATGTTGATTTATTAATTTTCAATCCAATAGTATCACTTTTTCGAACAGATAATTTTGAAACTTTCATTGAATTCATATTTAGCGATATGAGTTTATGCGATGAAAATGAGCTTGTTAAACTACAAAATAAATACAAGGACAGTAGATTATGGCTATTTACGAATACATTAGAATGCAAAGAAATTTTATGTTCATACAAAAAAGTTTCAACTATGTATGCAATGGCTCGTAAGGGTATACTAAAGAACTACAAAAGTTGTCAATTGAATGGTAGTGAATGTTTAATGCCTTATAAAGAATTGATTCCTTTTGAACTTGGTGTTTTTCGATTGTTAAAAGTAAAAAATGACACAAACCGACACACATAGAAGAATTAACTAAAGAAATAAGAACATCAAATTAAAAGTATTCAATAAAATAATTTTCAAACAAATTCCCCTAGTTGTACTTAATCCAAGCCTTTCATAAGAAATCCTAATACAAAAATAACCCATTAAGAAGAATTTAAAAATGTGCAATATAATTGTGTCAAAAATTAAGAAGCGTAGATGAAAAGAAAATGTTTCTAAAAGTTATTTTCTAAGTTATACCAAATTTTCATATCAAAATCAATGTATTAATAAAAAAATAAATATTTTTGTTAAACAGTCATTCGTTGTAAACAATAATTTCAAGCACGTTTTGGAAAAATGTTCTAGACCAAGTTAAATACACCTATCCCCCGATTTACACGGTACTTTTTTTACACGATTTCGCTTTAACACGTTTTTTTTGATAGTCTTATACTCCGATTTGCACGGTAATTTTTGCTATTACACGACTTGAAGTGTAAAGGCAAAATTAAAAAGTGTAAAAAAAAAAAATTTATATGGTTACTGGCGACAATCAAAAATTCCGCGACAAAAAAGAGCCGACAATCCTCCTTTATGTGATGTATATTTCATCAGGAAGTTCAGGAAGAAAAGATTAATTGCTTATAATAGTGACGATAGCGATTGAACTATTGTATTAATTTTCATTAACATCGTATTTAATGTTTTTGTTTTTTCAATTTTATTTTATTCTTATTTCACGTTAAAATAAATGAATTAAATTTTTAAAAAACTGACTAAACTATGCTTACTATAAGTTTCTTTTCGATTTACACGGTTTTTAGTACAAAAAATATGATTTCAATTTACACGATATTTTAGGGAACCGATCTATCATGTAAATCGGGGGACAGGTGTACTGGATAAAAAACACTAACATAGTTAATTTTATCCACTTTTTGCTCACTTTTAAAATTTAATTTACGTTTCAAAAATAAAAAGAATTGAAAATAGGTTTATTTTGTTTAAAGTAATTTCTGAATTGAAGGTTTGAAATAGAAAAATAATAAATAAATAAGTAATAACTCAGCCCTGTTATTTTTTTATTTTTTTTTTTTTTTTAATGTTTAGCCTGCTACCATCTTAATACAATCTATTAGTTTATTAGCATATTTGATTTGCACCGCGTGTGGGTGATACATATGAGAGTTAAGATCCAATGATCTATTCCCAACTCTAGTAAATTAACTCGTGAGGTTTAATTCTCCTGAGTCTCCTGGTTTGATGTGTAATGTCCAGCAATTGGATGGCTTCCGTATTAGTGTGGTATAATAGCCTTTTTTCATGTTTCATACTGTATTATTTGATAACTTCGTCCACATATCTTATGTTCAAGTCGTCGTGGATTTCTTTATTGGTCACATAACGGTAGGCGTTAGTGATCAATCTAAGTATTTTATTTTGAGCAGTTTGAATAATAGCTCTGTTGCTTTTTGATGTACACCCCCATAGTTGAATGCCATAGGTCCATATGGGTTTTATTAACGATACATAAATTAGGCTCTTACTTCGAAGGTCTAATTGAGAATTCTTTGCTATTAACCAATAAAGGTTCCGCGTAAGGAGTTTTATCTGTTTAGATTTTTGTCTGACATGGTGTTTCCAGTTGAGCCTGGCGTCTAAGTGTAGTCCTAAAT
This sequence comes from Acrocera orbiculus, assembly GCA_947359355.1. Taxonomy (NCBI): domain Eukaryota; kingdom Metazoa; phylum Arthropoda; class Insecta; order Diptera; family Acroceridae; genus Acrocera; species Acrocera orbiculus. The sequence goes on from OX375757.1 coordinate 17,256,369, forward strand.
ATTTCGCTGTTTCAGCCTTAGGAATTTGTTCATCATTTAAAAAGAGATGTAAGTTTTTGTCAACTTGTCTAAGCGTGAAATTGACGTGAATCGCTTTTTCTCTGCTTAACTGAATTTTCCAGTCTGATGTCCATTTATTTATTTTATCCAGGGTTGCTATCTGTTCAACTGTTGAGTGTTTGTTCCTAAATCCAAATTGGAAATCAGGGATTTTTACTAATGGATGAAGTCGTCTTAATAGTAGCTTCTCAAAAAGCTTAGATATAGTTGGCAGCAGTGAAATGGGTCTATATGAGGTAGCTTCTTCCGTCGGTTTATTGGGTTTTTTTATCATTATGGTTTGTGCAATTTTTAGAATTTCTGGAACATACTCCAATCTTAAATATGCATTAAATAAGATGGTAAGAATATGGACCGCCTTCGCTGGTAGTTCCTTCAATAGTCCGGACGATATCTTATCCACACCAGGTGCTTTTTTAACATTAAGATTATCTATTTCGTTCGCTATTTCTGTTGCAGTGAATTTTTTAATTTTTTTGGAATGACTGATACTTCATACTGATCTTTATTCCGGATTATAATTCATGGGGTTCAAATACTTTTTCTAAGTGCTGGGCAAACAGTTCAGCTTTTTCTTCGTTTGTGCGGACCCATTTACCTTGTTGGTTTCTTAGGGGGGGATTTCTGTTGATCGGACGTTTAAGGTACCTAGTTGCTTTCCATAGCGAATAGTCGTTATTTTTGCCTGGACCTAGTTCTCTTGTGTATTTGTTGAAGGTCTCTATTTTGTAGTCTTTAATTAATCTGTTGACTTTATTGCTGATATTATTAAATGTTCTTTTGTCGTTAGGGTTTTTGGTTTTATGCCATTCTCTCCTCTGTCTCCTTCTTTGTTTGATGAGCTCTTTTATTTCGGGTGTGTATGTAATTTCTGTGAAGGATTCATACTCAGGTTTAAGTTTTTTAGGCGTTGCTTCTGCTGCTGCCATTTTTATGTTTTTTAATAGCTTTTTAGTTTGTATATCAAGGTCTTTACAACTTTTAAGTTTTATTTTTAGCTCTATTGTCTTATCAAGAATATCCCTGAATTTGTCCCAGTTTGTGTGTTTATTGATTTGCTTTTTTCGACATTTAGTGAAGTTATCATTGATTAAACTTTGAAATTTGCGTACAGAGCAAATGCTTTTTGATGGGTATCAAAGATTTTTGACGGTCATTTTTCATTTTATTAAGGAAAGTATGGTTTAGTACTTTTTAAAAATGGAATTTTTTTGTATTTTCTGATAGTTTAATATTCCAAAAATATAATCCCAAAATTTGAAGTCTATCCAAGCAAAACTGTCAAAGTTATCAGGTAATTAAAGCTAGGTAACTAAAGCCATAAATAAGCTTTTAAAATATTTAAACGCAATTTTATCAAAATTACTTTTTCAAAGTCGGCGATCACTGAAATTCAAAAAGTACATTACCGATTTACTTCAAACTTGGTACACACTTTCTACATAAAAAATATCTTCCCCTAACGTTGAGTTTTAGATTTATTTTTAACATTAAGGGTGTTGTTCACTTACAAAATGGTTGAAAAATAGCAGTTTTCACTTTAAATGAGCACCAAAATTTTTTAAATAAAAAACAAAGTAATCAGAGAACGTTGAGGGGAGGATTTATTAGTACTTTGACTAAATTTCAAGGGTTTTTGATTTCCTGTAAATTCCAGCTGAGATACATTGATCAAAGCAAATCATCTTTTTCCGAAAAGGTTCCCGGAAAAGCTGTGTCACCAGCTTGTTTATAAATATTTTTTAACAAGAAAATTACAAAATGTTAACATCATGCTTAATAATTTACAAAAACTTTGAATAAATTTCCTTAATAAATATTTATAACAAAAATTCACCAAAAAAGTGACTTTTTAAAACTATACTCCCCCCTTAAAGCAAAGTCAAAAATTATAAACTTTTATCAAAATTGATATAGTTACCTATCCTGAAAATAGTCAAGAGCAACATTTTCTTCCTAAAAAAAAATTGAATAATTGGAAAAACAAAAACAGCTGAAGTTATTTCGCCAAACAAGAAAAAAATTTTCTACATAAAAATTAAAAAATTCAAATACCTAATATCCACATACTTTAAACATATAAAGCTGCAATTCATTGATAATACTAAAGCTAAATTACTGCAATGACCTAAAAGAAAACTACTTTCGTAGTCAACATTTTTATGTTAAAAAATAAAAACTTCATTTCTTGTATCTCAACTATTACCATAACCAATAAAAGCTGAAACGTTTTCTTTATGCTGACAATGTTGTTTAACTAAAATTATTACAATAAACTCTATTTAAGTAAAAATAGCAAAAAAAAAGGGAAATTATTAACGCTTTCCTTCTGTCATCTTTAGCAGTTTTAAGGCCCTATTTAAATAGTAAAGTCTGACAAAGAGCTCCAATTAGATTGAGAGAACATTAATAAAATTGAACTCTGATCACTAAACAGACGTTATAGTACTTGATATCATATCAAAGTTGGAGGAAAAATATCCACTACACTTCAGTGTTTTTGAGTATTGAGAATATTTGGATTAGTTAAAGGTCATCTTTCAAATTGTTAAGATCGGAGTAAAAAATAAACTAATCAATTTTGCCGCAATGGGGCAGATAACAATACCAAAGAACAAATGAGCTATGTGAGTGAATAAGTGATATCAGTTGAATGCATGTCTAAAAATTGTTTTATTTTTTGTATTTACTTAGACCTGGGTGCAGTTTCGATGCTGTATTTTAAGTGATGTTTGTATTTTATTGCAATAAAAGATAACAGTGTTTGAGATTTTTGCTAAAAAAATAAAAATATTCAAGTTCTCTATATAAATTGTTTTGTGTAAGTAAAGTTTTTGAACATTATTAATGTTTCTTAAATAATTAAATAAAAAAGAGAGGTTACTAGTAATAAAATACAAAAATTATTTTATTAATATTTAAATAGTTTTGTCATTTTATGACAAGAAAAAATCAAATAAAATTACGTAACAATTTATTTTTCTATTGATATTTCTTCAATGTATCCTTAGAAAATAAAATTTCTGTATTACAATTAAGAAAGCATTTATAAGATTTGTGAATTTTTAACAAATAAAACTGTATTGAAGTAGTGACTATAAATACTATAAAAACCCTTCAGTTATTTTTAACTTTTGATCGGTTTGAGGTATTATTGAATAAATTTTGAATGACTTTCACAGGTCTTCCAAAATTTAGAGGTTTTAATAAGAATTAAATTAGCTAAGTTTTATTGTTATTTAATTCATAATAATTCAAAAATACAGTGCTGGGAATATTCAGAGCCCTAAGGTATTTTTCCTGTTTTTTAATTCCAAAGTAAAAATATTTTATCAGGTTTTATTGCGCTTTACCTGAGTTACATTTTGCAGGTTATTAGTTCTATGTATGTGTATAGGTATTTAATTTAAATTTGGTTTTATGGCTAAATTCGTACTCTAAACCTGAAAATAATTAATAACCCATTCTAATTTTCGTAATAATTTTATTTAATAATTAAAGCTCTTTCAGTATGCTTGTAATTAAGTTCCCCAAAACATCTGTAGCATAATTTGCCTATTGTTATCCTGTTTTTTTCGAAATTGGAAATATCCGGAAGTCTAGGTGCACAAATTTAATGACAAATTATGTTCCAAAAGAAACTCCTTTTTCTAAAAACCATGCTTTTATTCGTCGAGCATTAAATATAGGAGCTTTATCCTGCTGGATTATACTATTTCTTTCACAGTAATCTTTTAAGAATGGTAACAAAAATCTGTCGAATATGGTTTGTCCCCTCTGCATTTATTTGGCCTTTTATGAAAGCTATTTTAGATTTGTAATTCCAATTGATTTTAATTAATTAATAATTACTATACATAAAACATCCATTTTAATACTTTTGGTGACAGGCGGCTCGGTGTAAATAAGGCTTAAGCCTTCTTAATATTAATATACACTTACTGCGATTCGTTTGTGTATTAAATAAAATTAAAGTACTAAATAAATAAAGCGAATATGAAGAATATGTAGAATGACTACAAATATTCTTTAGTAAAATTAATTAATGTTTTCTCCGGGGAAGTAGGTGTTATGTTTGAAAAGTGACTCTTTTTCATTGATAAAGTAGAGCTAAGTTCTTTACTGGGAATATAAATAAGGTAAGTTAGGTCTTTACACTCTTTTGTTTATATTATGTAAACAGAATTAAATTAATTTTATTTAATTAAATATAATATAATGACTAAAAACAATAATGGTTTAAATAATTGAAAACAAAATCCTACGATAATGAGAAATTTTCCAAATCGAGTCTCAAAGATTTAGAAAATTTTCATTTTGCTCTCTAAGAATTTGTACAAGTACAAGTACAAATTCCACTATTTGTTAATATGGAGAGAGTTACTTTTAATTTTCGTCTGTTGTTTATTTTGCAGGGATGATAATTAAGTACAACCCTTTTGTATGGATATGAAAATTACCTTTTGCTATTTTTTGGGGCACAGATAAGTTTCCTTTTTTGTTGCAGTTTTATTCTCTGGATACCAAATTAGGCATCAAATTGTTAACAGGTCCACTAGTCTCCAATAAGTTTGAATATAACCTTAGTTAGAGTCTAGCCATCGCTAGCTTTAGGTTTGTCAAAGAAGACCAAAAGAAATTTGCTTCACTTAAAATATCACATGAAATGTGAAATTTCTAAATATAATTTTGTTAAAATTTGACATATTTAATTAAAAATCTCCGTGTCTAACGCGGCAAGTCCTACAGCATGCTAAACGCTAGTAACTCCTAGGCATAAAACCAAATAAGGCAAGGATCTTATTGAGCAACACATAGCCTTACACATTTTTATGCGTTAAGAATTAAATTAAAAAATTATTACATAAAAAAAGAAGAAGATTATGTTTCTATTGTTTAAATTTTATTTTTCTCTTTTAGATTAGTGCAATAAAATACTAATTGGAAAAAATAAACTGCAGAGGAAATGTCCTCAACTAAGGAATCCTATGTTAGTAAAACAATTCCAGACATAGAAGTAATATAAAACTTTTCTCTTTAAACTTATCTTGGATTTAATATATAAAATTAATTTCAGAATTTATTGTCTTTAAATCCACGTGTGGCAAGAAACTGTTCGGTGGTTGCTTCATCAGTTACGAAAACTACAAAAAAACATTGGAAACGAAACGAAAACCTTTGTTCAGTACGTTAATTTAAAAGAAAGATATAATTATATTTATTTTAATTTAAAATATTCTTATTTACCTAATAGTCATCAAATTTAAAAAATAATTTTGAGGATATCAAACATACAACTCTTTCTGAAAGGGCTGCTCTAAAAGAAAGTGCAAGATGTCTTAAATGTGCCGATGCTCCTTGCCAAAAATCCTGTCCAACACAATTAGATATTAAGTCTTTTATTACGAGCATTGCAAATAAAGTAAGTATTTAAAATTTCAATTTTTTTTATTAAAATTTCATATAATAATTTTGATATTAGAATTATTATGGTGCCGCTAAAGCAATATTCTCAGATAATCCACTTGGTCTAACATGTGGAATGGTTTGTCCCACAAGTGATTTATGCGTAGGTGGATGTAATTTACAGGCATGCGAAGAAGGACCAATTAATATTGGTGGTCTTCAGCAGTTTGCAACAGAAACATTCAAAAAAATGAACATTCAACAAATTCGACCACCTAATCAAAAATCTTTAAAATTTCCCAATAAGAAAATTGCATTAATTGGAGGTGGACCGGCTTCTTTATCATGTGCAACATTTTTAGGGCGGCTGGGATATAATGATATAACTATTTATGAAAAGAATTCATTTTTTGGAGGTCTAAGGTTTGTCAATTTATTTTTTAATAATTGAAGTTATCAAAGTTTTTGGATTTAATATATGAAAAAACTGAAAATAAGAGTCTTGCTTTTTTCTCAAAGGCCATGAAAGGTTTAAAAAATAAATTGAAATTGAAAAATTAATCATATTAATGAACAAAAACCTTGGATAATGTCTTAATTTTTCCATATGATAAAATTATTAGAATTGTAGCCAGAAAATATTTGATATCCGGATTGTTTTTTCGCGATATTTTTACTTTTTTCTGATTCCAATATATAAGAGTAGATAAGAAAAAACTAAACTAACATGAAATTTTTATACAGTTCGACTGAAATTCCACAATATCGTCTTCCATATGAAGTAGTCAACTTTGAAATTCAACTTGTAAAGGATTTAGGAGTCAAATTTGAAGCAAATCGAAAGCTTTCAACCAATGATTTAACAGTTCAAGTATATCCTCCTTTAATTTTATTTATAAATTGAAAATATGCTCATTAAAATTTGTATTTAAGAAACTTTTAGAAGCTGGATTTGACGGAATATTTCTAGGAATTGGTTTACCTGAACCAACTACAAATTCAATATTTCTAAATCTAAATGAAAGTCATGGTTTTTATACATCAAAAAATTTTTTACCACGTGTAGCAATAGGTAGCAAGCCAGGATTATGTAAATGTAAAATTGAAAACAATTCCTTACCAAATTTATATGGAAATGTAATTGTTTTGGGTGCTGGAGATACAGCATTCGACTGTGCTACATCAGCATTACGTTGTGGTGCACGAAAGGTGTTTGTTGTTTTTCGTAAGGGTTGCACAAATATTCGAGCTGTTCCAGAAGAGGTTGATTTAGCACGTGAAGAAAAATGTGAACTTTTACCATTTTTATCACCAAAAAAAGTCATACTCCAAAATGAAAAGGTATTTATTATTTTTTAATTAATTGAACTTAAACATAAAACTTAAAACTATGAACCTATAAAGCGGTTTTTTTGCATTTTTTTAATTCGTGTTTTGGAAGAGTAAACGGATTTTGTTTTTATTGTCTGGAGGATATATGTCCTGCATTTTTTATATCTATTGCACAACACAACCGACACGACAGGATGGTTATTTAAAAACCTTACAATAACTCTTTTCTTAAATACTTACACCACAATAAGTACTCGTACTCTCATCTAGCGACACTTGACCATTCTAAAATTATCGAAGTTTAATTTAAAAACCTTAAAATAACTCTTTTCTTAAATACTTACACCATGATAAGTAGTGGTACTCTCTTCTAGCCACACTTTATAATTATCAAAATTATCCCTTATAGCTCTATCATCTATAACAATTAATCTGTAATTACAGAAGTGATGTAAATTTAAAAAAAATCAAATAACCAATTTTTTTTAACTTACTTTACTGAAGGAATGTTCCCTGTTTCGAAGGGAAACCTCCCTCTCCTCAAATAAAGCTTCCCTGTTTCGAAGGAAAAGCTCCCTTTCCTCAAACGAAGCTTCTCTGTTTCGAAGGAAAAGCTCCCTTTCTTCAAATGAAGCTTCCCTGTTTCGAAGGGAAAGCTCCCTTTCTTCAAATGAAGCTCTTAAATTTTCTTTGTCCTCCCACAGTTTTCTGACATACTTTGGAGAAAATCTTTTCTTCCTTAACAGTATTAAAAAGATAAATTATAAAGAATACATTATGGTTGAAATTGCAATAATTACAAGTCCATGTGTGACCTTTTTTCCTCAAAGTATTATTTATTGCGGTCTCTGACAATTTAGTTCGGTCCTTTATCTCGCTTTGGGAGTGATAACTTTTGAAAGGATCTATAATTTTCTCTTTTTCTTCCTCTGTCAAATCTTTACTGCTAACCATTTTTCTGAAATTGTAATTAATGTCAAAATTTATTTAAAATTTTAAAATGACTAAAATTCATGGAAGTTATGAGTAGTTGTCTGTAGGATTCAATATTAAACCACCAAATCGAACAAACTGTTAATGTTCTTTGTATCAAATTTTACAATTCATCATTCTTTAAGATAAAAATTAAACCAAAATATCTAAAAGTTAGCTATTAGAAAAAAAAGAACAAAAAAAAACAGGAAAATTGAAACTCCTTAATAACAATGATAATAAGTGCTCTGAACCTGAATGAGGACTCACTAGAAGCATCAGCTACCCTTCCATTTTATTTGAAAGCTAATGACGATAACTAAAGGTCCTAGAATATTATACAATTACACTATGGACATTCTGTCCTGGAATGATGTTCTTTGTTGCTAAGTTACAGCTGTATCAATCTTGTTATCGAACCTCTGATTAATATAATGTATTAATAATATAACTTGAGGAATCTAATTGAAATTTGCATAAGTTCAGTAAAAGGTTAATGGTCACTCATATTAACACCTGTTTTTATTGTTTAGCTTATATTGTATTGCGTAATCTTAAGCATTGCATCTTCGAGTCAGGATAGATTGTAAGAGCAAAGGTTGTAATATTGTAAATATTTGCACATAAAAATTAAAATCTCTCAAATACAGAGAACATTTGTATACTCATTCAATAACAAGGTAGCCGGGAGCAAGCTACATCTCTAATATCTTTGTCTCAAGTACACAAAGAACTTCCTCAGCTCACATAGGTGAGTCAGGGAATCTCGTTTCACCAGAATAGGCTTACACACCTTCAAGGGCGAACATCCTCAAGTTTATTTTAGTTGTTTAAGACAGAAACACTTCACTTACAGTGACCTCACTACGAACTGTCCTCAACTAAGTCAAGAAAATTTTTGTGAATGCTCTACTCCTCAAACGCAATTTTACTCTCAAGCATTAGTCAGACCGCAGTATCTTATTTATAGAAGACAATAAAAATTCAAATTATCGAAGTCAAAAAACATACGTCTGAGATTATTTATGAATTTTAGCACGGGCCTTGATTGTAACGACTTCATTTAGTCTCTAAGCTCTAAACAAGAGCTAAAGAAGAAAAATCTTCGAACACCGGGAAAACTCATTTCCACTTTGAACCCATCAATTTATTAAATTGAGACATGTTTTTAGAGAAGTTGAATTTACTCTCAGCTTGTTTTTCTTTATATATAAACACCCCAGACTGGTTGATAATGAAAATGTGTGGAAAAATATTGGTATTATTTAATTAATTTTCTTCTGTTTAGTTTGATTTATATTTTAATATGTTTTTTGAAATTTTTGATCTTATTTTAGATAGTGAGTGTAGAATTTTGTAGAACTGAACAAACAGATGACGGTTCTTGGTTAGAAGATGAAGATCAAACAATTAAGTTGAAGGCAAATTTCCTAATTTCAGCATTTGGATCTGGGTTGCATGACAGTGATGGTAAACTTTAAATGGATGTTTTATTGAGTAAAAACCCAAAACTTTTTTGTTTTTTAGTCATTAAAGCTCTTTCACCAGTTCAACTTGATAAATGGAATATGCCAATTGTTAATTCTCAGACACAACAGACATCAGTCTCTCAAATATTTTGTGGTGGTGATCTTGCTGGATGTGCAAACACAACAGTGGAATCTGTTAATGATGGTAAAACTGCTGCTTGGTATATGCATTGTTTTCTACAGGTAATTATTTACTGGATCCATACTCACAGGCAGGCTTTCTGTGGCTGTCTGTCTATTTATTTGCTTGTTTGTTTATTTCTTGTGCCATTTAAACTAAGTTTCGATGCACTTATAGTGACCTTCAAATCATCTTAAATTTCGCAAATAGAGAAAAAAATTATTGTATTAAGCTGACTTCTATTAAGGCCAGAATGAGGCTGAGTATTTTGCTTCATAGCAAATAGTGTAGGGCATTTCTGCTCTTTGGAATGGTAACTTGTAGTAAGTATTGGAAAACCTTCCATGATATTTATAAAAAGCAATACAAGTTTGGCAGTCCCAATTAAAATATAAATATTATTAAATTGCAAAACGAATCGTATTATATTGTTTATTATTCTATGGCTTCCTTTTCTTACTTTTTCCACATTCTTAACATTTTGCTGACCAATTATGCTGATCTTCCCTTTGAAAATAGCTGCATCCTTTTGACAGACAGAAATCCTTTATGTTTGGTGACCTTTCAAACTTTAAATGTTTATAAAACCTCACACTCAGGAACAATTTGTTTAATTAGTTTAGTGCGCAAAGTTTTGGAAAACACCATTTAATAATTAAATATTATTATTGGATAAATAGTTGGATACCCGGCGTACTTTGTTTAGGTTAAAAAACAAAGTATCTTTCTTAAGAAAACTAAAAATAAGTTTACAAATATTTTTATTTTAATTTAAATTTAAAAATCAACAAAATATCCAAGCCATTATTATTATTGTACTTATATTAATTAAAACGTTATAAGCCAAAGGCAAGAAAATACTAAAGCAACAAAAAAAATTTTCGAAATTGTTTTTAACAATTTTTGGATCTTTAATGTACCTTTTTTATTAATAAATTATTATCAAAACCTTAAAACTATTTTCATATGAAGGCACAAATCAATCCAATTTTGTATAAAAAGATTGAAGTTCCCATAGGTTTTATTTTTGTTTCATTCTCTCCAATAACGTTAGTAATAAGCAAAATATAATAACCTAAACAGAAAAAATTGTATTAATCCAATAAAATTTTTTGGGTATTAAACCTCCTTTTTCTTTAAAGACACATTATGGCAGGTATATCCTATTTTAAGCTGAATTGGATATATAGTTTGGTAGTTCATTAATCGCTTCTATTATATATACATTTGGTAAATAAATAAGTATATATATATAAACAAGATTTGGTAAATCAGAAGATTATGAGAAAGCTTTAAATATTCAAAGTGGATCATAAATGAAATTCCCCAAAAAGGCGTAGGATATGCATTGTGAAAAAAAAAAATTCTGTGAATCTATTCAAAAGATTTTAATTGTAAGCCAGATATAGCCCAGCGACTGATTCTATGATATATACAAGCTGAGATACACTGTTCGAGAAGATTTTTTTGAATATTTCTTTAAAGATGTTTTTTTTTGACCAAGAACTGAAAATCGTAGTCACTCAATAAGCTGCTAGAGACTTAAAAATATAATTTTCTTTGACGTTGCCAACTAGATAAACTTTTTGTCTACGAAGTTTATACCCTTCAAACCATACTGTATGCATATAAAACAATTTACCTTTCATTTATTTGACTAGATTATCCTTTTAATTCTTTTAGAACTGATTAAACAAACTCTGATTACTAATTTCAGAAATTATCATTTGATACACCAGCTGAGCTCCCTTTATTTTACACAAATGTTGATTGTGTTGATTTATCAATCAATTTATGTGGAATTAAGTTTACAAATCCTTTTGGATTAGCATCAGCGCCACCAACAACAAGTTCTGCAATGATACGTCGAGCTTTTGAACAGGGCTGGGGCTTCGCAGTAACAAAAACTTTTGGTCTGGATAAGGTAAGTTATTTCCCTAGAAAAAAATATATTAATGACGTTAATGGCATGAGAGGTAATCGTTCTAGTATAAAATTGTGTAGCTCAATGAGATTTTTTTTTCAAACCAGAAAAATCATATTTCTTACACTCACAAAAATAATGCTAACACGTAATATTATTTTAAGGATCTGGTTACAAATGTTTCACCAAGAATCGTTAGAGGAATAACATCTGGTCATAACTATGGACCACAGCAAGGATCATTTCTAAATATCGAGTTAATATCAGAAAAATATTGTGATTATTGGCTACGTAGTATAACAGAACTTAAAAAGGATTTTCCTGATAAAATTGTAATTGCTAGTATAATGTGTTCATATAACAAAGAAGATTGGGAGATATTAGCACATAAAAGTGAACAAGCTGGTGCTGATGCTCTTGAATTGAATCTTTCATGTCCACATGGTATGGGTGAATCGGGTATGGGTTTAGCATGTGGACAAGATCCAAAACTTGTTTATAATATATCACAATGGGTTAGAAATACAATTCAAATACCATTCTTTGTTAAGCTTACACCAAATATAACTGATGTTGTATCAATTGCTAAAGCAGCTTATGATGGAAAGGCTGACGGTGTATCAGCTATTAATACTGTTCAAGGATTAATGAGCACAAAAGCAGATGGTAGTCCATGGCCGGCTATTGGTAATGACAAACGTACTACATATGGAGGTGTTTCAGGAAATGCAACTAGGCCAATAGCATTAAAAGCGATCTCATCTATAGCTAATAAAATTCCTGGTTTCCCAATACTTGGTATTGGAGGAATTGATTCAGCTGATGTAGCATTACAATTTCTTCAGTGTGGTGCTAGTATTTTACAAATATGTTCGGCTGTACAAAATCAAGATTTTACTATTATTGATGATTATTGTACCGGTCTTAAGGCCTTACTTTACTTAAAATCCAACCCTCCAACAGATGATTATTCTTTCTGGGATGGGCAATCTCCGCCTTCAACGAAAATACAACGTGGGAAGCTAGTTAAATCTGTTTTAGATGAAAATGGAAAAGTAAGTTAATTTTATTTTGTAGAAAGAAAATAAATTAATCAAATTGCATGATTTATATGGTGACTGCCTAACTAAAATACCTTAAAATAGATAAATTGAGTTAATAGGCTAGAGATCTGAAGCAAAGTGAAACCCTAAATCTTAAATCTTAATCTTAATAATAAAATCCAAGTGTATTTCAGAGGTAGGTTGCCTTTTGGGTTTCAAATTTCAGTAAGTTTTGTTTTTATATTTTGCTGTGCTACAGAAGAGAATTTTTTTTAATTTTCCCATTTTTTATTTAGTATACTTGGTGATAAAGTAAAAAATAAAACACGGGTAAATTACGTAGATTATATCACCTAGACTACCCACTAAAGTGCGATTATCTTACTATTCATGAAGTTAACTTTTCTTCTAGTTTCACTATTTACCTATTTGGGTATTCGGATAAGTTGGGCTTTACTTAGTTTGAATATAATTTGAACAATGGATGTAATCGATTTGCAAAATATATGATTTTAATGTAATGCTATTATTCCACTTTTGTGTACCAAGTACTAGAATATCCATGTGTCATACCTTTATAGAACCTTCTGAAAATGATGAGATTTCACTAACTACAAAATTTGTTTCTTTAAGCAGACTATAATTGGCTCTTCTGACCTAAGTTATTAAAGAATTTTTCACTCAACGATGGCTCTCTTCTTCATCGTTTCGTGTGCTTTAATGCCGAAGCTTTAGACTTCTCGAGAGATTAACAGCAGTCCAGTCAGGAAAATTGATAAATTAGGAATAACCTCTAATTTTAGTAAAAAAACTATCAAAATAATCAAATCGATAATTTTTGTTAAAATCATTTCCCAACTCACAAAATCATAAAAATAACGAAATAAATTATCCGAAACTAAAAACAAGAACAGGATTAATCCTGTTTTCAAAAACATTATTAACAGTAAAATTTCAAAACTCAAAAACAAATATTATGTTTTATTTTTAATTTTTTTAGACCTTGCCACACTTTGGTTCATATCAAAAACAAAGAGCAGAGTATGTGGCTAAATCAACACAAAAATCAACGCTTGCCTATAATGAGGAAACAAAACATATTGAGAAGAGGACAAGCCAACCAAATCCTGCTCCTTATTTAAAAGACATAATTGGTTTAGCTTTGCCTCAAATTGGAACCTATAAAAGTTTAGATAGTAAAAAACAAGTTGTAGCCTTGATTGATGATGTAAGTACATTCTAGTCATAGTTGTAAATTTAATTTTAATTTTTCGAAGGATATGTGTATAAACTGTGGAAAATGTTATATGGCTTGTGCAGATTCTGGATATCAGGCTATAAAATTTGATTCAGAGACTCATTTGCCGAATGTTACGGATGATTGTACTGGATGTACTTTATGTTTATCCGTATGTCCCATTATCGACTGCATAAGGTAATTGTTTAAATTAGCTGTAAATAGAAAAACAATAATTTCAAGATTTGTCTTTTTTTTGTTATAGTATGGTACCGAAAACTATCCCACATGTAATTAAGCGGGGCTTTGATGAAAACAATATTAGAACAGCACATGCTTTGAGCTTTATGCAATAGTTAAATGAATTCAACTTTTTTTCCTAGGTGGAATTTCGGTCTTTTAGAGAGTTTTAGAGTTAATTTTTTTTGTATAAAGCATTTTTGTTTTTAATATTAAGACTTAGAGAATAGAGCCATTTGAAATTCACGAAATAGTAGAAGGTAAATCAAACGATTGTCGTCTTTTTATAGACTTTTATTTATCTTGCCTTCTGTTCTGTAGTGGCTGGTGATCGATTAAAATACATGCCAATGGGATTTGCTTAAAATTTTGCCAAGTAACATAAGTAACTTTTAATGATAGTGTAATCTAGTAGAAAAACTTTTTTCAAAACATTAACCCATTCACAGCTCTTACCATGAATAGAGTGGAGTCTTGGAACTGATTTCTCATCTGCTTTGGGATGAAATATTGAAATCTGAATTGAAAAATCAAAAGCTACTTTGACAAATGTCTAAAATCTTAAATTATACAATCTATGAAATGGTCTATTTTTTAAAAGTTTCTTTTAAATGTTCTTTTTATAAGCTATATAAAAAAAAATAAAAATTTTAAATTTTGAGAAAAAAACATAAAACCTTTTTAAAAAGTTTCATTCAAACAGGTCGATGATTCGAAAAGTAATTAATTCTCTTATTTTTTTTTTTTAAATTATTATTGTTACTTGGCTAAAAGAAAGTTGCTAAGCAAATATTGAGCGAAAATGTTTGTAAAATATAAATTTAGCTAAATTAAACTTTATTTGGTAAGAAAAATACAATAGGAGATCGAGGTGAAAGACATTCATTTGAGTTTCTATCAATAATTTTTTTATATAAATTTTTATAATTTTTCAAAATTAAAATTAACCTTTAAAAAATGATAAAGTTCATGTTTGAATAATTATTTTGAAGGACTAGAATCAACTAAGAATTGAAGATATAAGATGTATTATTTGGGTGCTTGCCGTTAGTTGAGAAATTGTTCAAATAGTGTGAAATTTTTTGACTATATAATTTTTGGTGTTTAAATTACTTTTATATTAGACTTTTTATTTCATAATAAATTATTAGCGAAAAACTTGATCGAATTATAAGGTAATTTTAGTTTTAATATGTTTTTACGATGTTTAAGCACCGTAAAAACGAAACATTTAATATACCTTTTTTATCCTAATTTCCTAATACTATTTCTTCACAGTGAAACAATAAACGGTGTACCAGACGGTTAAGTTTTTTTTTGGCTTTTTCGGTGGTATATTTTACATTGATAGTAATTAAAAGTTTTTAAAAAAATTTAGAAAATATAGCGGCTAATCAAAAGGATGAATAAAATTGGGTCGATGGTTCAAAGTCATTTATTTGCTTATTTTTCATTTAATTATTAAATTGAAATTTAAAAATAACAAATTTCAGCACTACTTAAGCTACAAAGAAATTTCTAAGCAGCTGTTTGTGAAAATGTTTATAAAATATTAATTTAGCTAAATTAATTTTTATTTGATAAGAAAAATACAAAAGGAGATCGGGGTAAAAGACAATCATTTAACTTTTTATCAATAGTATTTTTATAAAAATAATATAAGTTTTCAAAATTAAATTCAAAAAATGATTAAGTTCACGTTTAAACATTACAAAGATAACTTGAGAATAGGGTGAAGGTTTTTAACTGTAGAAAAATAAAATTTTTTATTGTTAAATAGTTTTTATTAAATTTTTCATTTCAGGATTAGATATAAGTAAAATAATAGCTCAAATTACCAGGTTGGCTTTTTTTTGAACAGATGTGTGTTTGAACACCGTAAAAATATAATGTTTAATTCCGTATTTTTCGTATTTTTCTTAATTTTGATGCGTCCTAGTATTTGTTGGTTCGGATTTTTAGCTTTGAGACATTTTTCATTATATAGGTAATTATTTTTTAAAGTGGATTCTTTTGTGTAATTACAAGTAGCAAAACGTACAGGGAGAAGTATTAGCGTAATTGATGTTTCCAGTTAGAATACCTTTTCTGAACAAAAAGCGTAAACTATTTATCTAAGAGTTGTATGATTTTATTTTTCGAAAAACCGTATCTCCAAAGTGAATACCCATTCTTACATCTTACTGGTTTTAGAGGATTTCGATTACAGAAAATCTTTGTAGTAATAAACATGGTTGAGAATTAGAAAGTAAAGAATTGTCCAATAAAATAAAATTAATTAAATTTTAACCAAAAAAAATCTAACTGCTTTCCACAGAATGCCTGCTTTTCGAGTGTCACGAATTATTTTGATAATTCTCTTGTTTTTATTGATGTGCACAAAATATTTGAATGCTATAAATGAAATCACAGATGACTACGAAACTGGCTTAAAACAAGCAGTACAGCAATTTTTGAATGAAGGTACACACAAATATTTATTAAAGATCTTTAAAAATCATTAAAATATTAATTTTAGGTTCTTCAACTGCAAATATTAGTGAGGAAGACTTAGTTAGGCAAGCTATTATTACAAATATCAACTGAGGCCAGAAAGTAACTTGGATTGAACTAAAACAAGGGCTCCCAAAATGTAGAACTAAATCCTATACAATAATCATACCAGGAATTAAAAATGTATCAACTCTGCAAGGCCAGACTAGTATATCGGATAACGATTACATAAATTCATTAAAAATGAAGATTAAATGTCAATATGTATGTACATAAAAAGTTCCCCTTTTTTAAAAGTAAAGCACAGTTCAAAAAAACGTTAATAATGCTAAAAATCTGGCTCGAAATCTAGAAATAAGTTTTTCAACAAGAGATGTATCATTGTTCACAGTAAATTCTAGTCCGCTAATAGAAGCAATCAAATTTCTAGAACAAATCTATGAATTAAAGCGTAAAGATTCAATGTGAGAATTTTACCTTCTTCCGTAGGAGAAAGTTATTAGACATTGAGAAAAAGGGATACAAATTTATTAACGATGTCTATTCCTCCTGTTTTTGAGAAGAGGAAGTGCCACTATCAAGTGTCTACCCCTGTTCGAAACAAGAAAAAACGAGAATGAGCAAATTTCTAATATTCTTAAAAGTTCTTAATGATTGTGGGTAGCAAATGTAATTCTTAATTTTTAGATGTACTTTGTGCCCAGATTTAGAGCACACAATACCAAATATTGATCTTGAGATTTGCTGATAGCGATTGCTCAGACTAAAAGATTTGGAAATAGAAATCTCTTAAATTGAAAGGACATATTCACTGGAATTATAGGAATGGACCAAACATGGACGTTTTCATTTTTAACACCTATCCAAAATTTGTTACTTTACGACATTGCTTAAGGTAAAAATTATGTAAGATAACAATGCAAAATATAGGGATAATGCGAGCTTTGAGTAAATAATATTAGCACAATTTAATGTGATTTTAGTTAAATATCTAAACAAAATTATGATTTCAATAAAGTTTTATTTCTTTAATCCTTAGCGAAATGTTAAAATGATTTACAGCAAAAATCATATTCCTCTTATATTTAGAGCTGTTTTTTAAAGGAATACTTTGCTTGAATTTTATTCGAATCCATCTCCGTGCTACTGGATGCGGTGATAGGTGGTGAGGGAAAAGCTTTGATCTCTTTAAGATTAACATTACGTAGTAAAACAACAAGTGGAGAGATGCTATTTTCACCCAATCACCACAAAAATTTTTTACTGATTAACCATAAAAATTGAATGAAAATTTGCTTTAATTTCCTCACATAAGTAAATTCAATATTAAAAACAGAGCCAGAACAATTTTAAAAATACCAAAAAAATCTTTCATGTAAGCTTGATACATACAAGCTTTTACGTTCTTGTGCAACAACATTAAGATACATATGTATTTGTCCCCTTATACATTATTGCAGTTTCCGTAAATAATAGCAAAAGCAAAAAGTACGCGAAAATTATTGCAAGATGAGATTTTAAGATTGAAAATTTTTCAATTTGTTAGAATTCAAATTGCTCACATAGGGACATATCAATTGTAGTATTAGGTATTTTGTAATTTACAATCAAACCTCCCAAATTTACTTTTAGTTTTTTTCAGGAAAGTAATTTTTTTCAGTATTTAAAGTTTAATATATTATAACATTCTCATTCCTATTTTTCAACTATCAAAGATTGGCTTTCCTGTGCAAATTATATTTAAGAAATGATACCTCAATAGAGAATGAAAATAGTATGTCCATCCAAAAAATTCAAAATGATTTATTGTGGAATATTCCGAATAGTGCGCTCTAATGAAAGTACCTTTCATATTCAAATTTTAAACAAAATTTATAGAAATTTCGGCAAAAACAATTCCATTTTAGAAATTGAATGGAAATACTACGATTATATATTTTAAAAAGTTTGGAATGTAATATTATTGATTTATCTTCTTTTGTGTCAGCACAAAACTAGATGCACTGATCACCCACTCTCACCATAATTACAAGTCAATTATAATGCACTAAGGAATCTGATTTGTTTTAATAGATTTTCTGAGCCAAACTGATAGCGTCTCAGGTAAGGTTAATGTAGTTTGAGCTTTCTAGTTAAGAAGAAGAAGAATTTTTCTGTTCATTTAACTGCTGATAGAATTCGAGATTTATTGAGTTTTTTCAGTGCTGTAACTTTTATTTTAAAAATCTAATAAATTAAATGTGTGTAATAAAATGCGTTTTTTATTCTATGAACTAATAAGTGCTTTTCATCCTGATTTGAGGATGAGGAATCACTTTCATGTGTTTTTGGAAATTTAAATTTTTTTGATCTATGTAAATCCTAATGCAAAATATTTTCTAAAGGGGTTACTTTGCGCAAGCTTAACAAAGCTTAAGTATATGCATAAAAAAGTAAAACAAGTTTAAGGATAAATAATAAATTTAATTAATCCAAAAGTTATTGCGCGTGTATCAATTTTTTTAGAAGGTTATTTCTACAAGGTTGTTGATAAGCATTGAATTTACGTAAATTTTGAAAAAGCTGTGAGCCTATTATTCAAAAAATACTTTAAAAGACGTAAAACACTTGTTTTTTTATCTATGTCTTATCTTTGCAAACTTAAGCGTTGGAACGTTTAATAACGATAAATAGTTATCAGCGAAAACACTTTGGAGGACATAGTTTGACTTAAATTAACCTAAAAATTATGTAAGATAACAATGCAAAAAATAGGGATAATGCGAGCTTTGAGGAAATAATATTACACAATTTTATGAAATTTTAGTTAAATATCTAAAAAAAATTATGTTTTTAATAAAGTTTTATTTCTTTAATCCTTAGCGAAATGTTAAAATGATTTACAGCAAAAATCATATTCCTCTTATATTTAGAGCTGTTTTTTAAAGGAATACTTTGGTTGAATTATATTCGAATCCATCTCCGTGCTACTGGATGCGGTGATAGGTGGTGAGGGAAAAGCTTTGGAGGACATTTCTTTAAGATTAACATTACGTAGTAAAACAACCAGTGGAGGGATGCTATTTTCACCCAATCACCACAAAAATTTTTTACTGATTAACCATAAAAATTGAATGAAAATTTGCTTTGATTTCCTCACATATGTAAATTCAATATTAAAAACAGAGCCAGAAAAATTTTAAAAATACCAAAAAAATGCTTCATGTAAGCTTGATACATACAAGCTTTTACGTTCTTGTGCAACAACATTAATATACATATTTGTCAGTTAATACGTTATTGCAGTTTCTGTAAATAATAGCAAAAGCAAAAAGTACGCGAAAATTATTGCAAGATGAGATTTTAAGAATGAAAATTTTTCAATTTGTTAGAATTCATATTGCTCACATAGGGACATATCAATTGTAGTATTAGGTATTTTGTAATTTAAAATCAAACTTACCAAATTTACTTTTAGTTTTTTTCAGTATTTAAACTTAAATATATTATTACATTCTCATTCCTATTTTTCAACTATCAAAGATTGGCTTTCCTATGTAAATTATATTTAAGAAATGATATCTCACAATCAATAAAGAATGAAAATAGTATGAGTTCATATGTCGCACCAAAAAATTCAAAACGTTTTATTGTGGAATATTCTGAATAGTGCGCTATAATATTTTAAAATTATGCTATATTGAGTGAGAAAAGAAAAATATAGTGGCAAAACGCGGGGTCAACAGGCGTACGGTCTTCTTGTAAGTTCTATGGTCCAGATGTAAATTTACAGATTTAAAATATAGTTATAAAAGTTCTCTTAAGCCATTTAAACTAAATTTTGGTTACAAATAATTATTTCTTTGCATTTTTTTAAAAAATAAAAAGTTTGCAAACAAAATTATACGAAAAGAAGCTAAATTGAATTCATTTCACAATACAAATTATCATCGCAAAAATATTTTGAAATATTCCATCATCTTTTTTAATTAATTAATTAATTAATCAATATGAATAATATTTAAGTATTTTTTGGCTTAACAACGTCATTCAATTTCTAAAATACAATTGTTTTTGCCGAAATTTCTAAAAACTTTGTTCAAAATTTGAATATGAAAGGTACTTTAAATTTTTGTCATTTATGTAAAAACAAACTCTAAACACAGAAATTAAAGTTTCCATCGTTAGTTAGAACTATTTCCCAGTATTTTCAATGTTCTAAGAAAAGTAGCGACTGCCATTTTTTCTACCTGTTATTTAAGTACCTATTATAATTAAGGATGTTATGTAGCCAACTAAAAATAAAGTCTGAAAATTATCTTGAAAATATGGAAGCTGAAATAGATTATCTGGAACCTTGTCAACAATATTTTGTTCAGTTTTTCTTGTCCCAAATTGCAGAATTACATCCTCTTCTTATGGCCAAAGATGGAATTTTACGTAGAATTTCTCTGTTAAAGCTATGCTTTTCCAAAAAATAACTTTTCCATTTTATTTCAGTACCCATGCGGTTCCTCTAGTAATACAGCATAACCTTCTTTTGATACACATCAGCATTGAAAGTAGATAGTGAATTTCCCCAAACCAATATTAGCGGTTTTCCTAACCATATTTTCTAACTATTAATTTTTAGTTTGAAGTCAGCAAATGGTCTAAACATGAATCCTTCTTTTAGTGAGCAGGAAGTAAAGAACATATAAAATTTTATCGGTCAAATCGTTCATGTGTCATTCCAACACGGTATTTTAAGAGAAAACTAAGCCTTTAAAACATTTTTCTGGTCAATCTCAAGTTTAAAGATCATAACTACAGATGTTAATAAAAAGTTTGTAATGACGTAATATTTTGCCATTAATATCTAAGGCAGCCCCAATGAAATATCGGAAAACATTTTTGGTACTTTAATACAATTACTATGTCTCTTATAAACATTTTCCACAAGTTTTTTTCTGCACTCACTCCACTACTACCGTTTTGATTTTAATAAAGTATACAATGCTGTAGGTGTACTTTGACAATTTACAGTTCTAAAGGTATACAGAAATTCGGGAAAATATACTCAAATCATTGACCATATGCTAATTTTACCTGATGAAAATGATTTGTGTCTGGTCGGATTTCTAATTAGAGACAGGCAGAACCTTAGCCAAAAATTTGAAAATTCTGATGTAAAAATTGTACAGTTCTGTACAGTTTCAAAACCTTAAATCAAATTTTAAGCCTTTTCTAGTTGAAGTGTCAATGTTGTAATGTTTTTGAGTTTGAATTTTTAATTAGTGTATAAGATTCTATGATTCCAATTGATATAAATGTAAGTAACTTTGTAATTATAACCATTTTTTCAAAAATTGTGTGGTTATGAGTTTGGTTGATTTCAAAAAAAGAACTTAATAAATATTCAAGTATTTTGAGACTTTTGCGGCAATTTGTTTTAACTATGTCATAACTGTAGATAGTCAAAGCGCTTTATTTGGAGCTACTTTATTTTTATCTTAAATAAAAAATCTTAAATTTTATCTGTTATTAAAAATATAATAATTATCCATCCACAGAATGTCTATTCTACAAGCTATACTAGCTTTTTGGCTTGTATTTTTCATATTACTGTCCAGGACATGTTTTGGAGATGAATTGCGTGAAAGAAAATATGATATACAAAGCTTTATAGAAGATGGTAAATTATTTCATTCAGTATAAATTTGAAAATACTTTCTCAAATAAACTATAAACTTCAGGCTTGCCAGAAATTTCACTTACTGATAATAATTTAAGTAAGTTGGTTATTATAAAAATGGGTTCAGAACATAAACTAAATTGGACGGAGTTCACTCATGAATTAAGGAGTTGTCGTCTATACAAGATAATTGTACCAGGGATTCAAAAAACTTCAACTTTCCAGTACAATAAAAATTCTTCGCATAATTACCTAGAATCACTGAGCACTGATCCTACATGTAAATATGTAAGTATAAAATCAATCTTCTAATTCACAAACAAACATACAAATGAAACCATGAGGCCAAAGGCCCAAAACTTGTGCTCTACTTTTCTAAGTAATTGATCTGCAACTTTGGGGATTCTCCAATTATGTGATCTGCAACAAGCGTAATTATTTTTACAGATAATCAAAATATCTATAATCAAAATATAAGCTATACCTTGCCAACTTACCTCGAGCGTCACGAAGACCAAAAAGTGAACGTAATGATTGATCGATATAATTACTATTGCCAGTTTCACGCAAAGAAAATTAAAAAATATGCCTAAGCATATTCTTATTTTTTTTATAAGCAGGCATGCGTCAAAAGTTGATGTCCAAACGTTCTATAGAACAAGTGTAAGAAATATGGGAAGCACAAAAAATGCAATAAAGTTGTCTAAGATCTCCTTTTAATTTAGCAATTATTTACCAAAATTGAATATTTTCATTAAACTTTCCTGATTTTTTGTTTTATTTAATTGCAGTATATAAATACCGAAAATTTCTTCAAAGACTCCGTTTATGATGCATTGAAAATTTATAAAAGTTTTGGAGAAAAGCTGTATGAAGCTTTACCAAAAGAAATATGGTCTCTTCATTTAATTGGTAAATTTTAATTTAAATTAGCTGTAATTTTTTACAAAAATGTTTTCAGGAGAAGGAGTTGCGGCTCTTTCCCTAGCAGTAACGGCTAAAAAAGTAAGAGGCTCTTCTGTTTACTTAACACTTTTCAATCCAATATTATTAGAGTTTTCAACACGTGATTATACCATGTCCGATTTTAGTTTTTCTGAATTAGTATTTGGTGACATTAACACATTAAGTAGAAATGAGTTAATTAACTTGAAAAGAACTAACAATAAGTCAAAGAGAAGAGTTTGGCTATTTTTAAATTATTTGGGCTGTGAAAATATTTTAAACTCTATTCGAAGCGCATCTACTATGTACCTAAAAGCGAAGAAAAGAGAATTAAAAAATTATGAAATTTGTCAATATAAAGCAGGCAATTGTTCAATTTTGAACGGTAGTTCAAGTTTAAAAAATCCAGGTGTGTTTCAGTTTAAAAGAATTAATTCAACAGAGTGTCATTTTGATGAAAAAGGTAAAAAAAATCATTGTACTTATTTGGATTGTTTATAATCGTTTTGTTTCCATTTGTAGTTTCCGATGGATCAGAAAACTATGTTGAACAGTATTTAAATACATTAAGCAGTTCAATAGTAACAATCATAAAAGGAGGTAAGTTAAATTAGTTAAAATTGAAGTTTATGGTATTATCAATAATAATTTTCTGGATTTAAAGCGGAAAACGTCACAGAAGCCGATTTAGCTAAATTGGTCATTACAAATCTTGGAACACTTCGAGAAATGAATTGGACTGAATTTAAAGACCAAATGAAAAATAATACAAGAAATTTTACAATAATTTTACCAGGAATTCAAAAATTTTCAACCTTACAAGGAAAACCTAAAATTTTAGAAAATAAATTTATCCATTCTTCCAAAAGTTTAATAAAACATCAATACGTAAGTATTAAAAAATTTCTCATAGGGTTTGAAAAAGCTTCATAGCACTTATCCACTTAAGCTAATTATGTGAATGAATAAAAATTATTGTTTTGTTGGATGGAAATAAGAACAAAAATTCATATGGTTTGGAAATTGGAGAGCAGATCATATTTATTATGAGTGATGAAAAAAATGTCTTTTGCTTTTGTAAAGCAAAAATTAAAAATTTCATATCAAATCATTAGCTAATAATATAAATATGAACACTTATAGCTCTTTTTAATACAACAATATTGATGACATGGGCAATGCTTCTAGATCACTAAAGTAACAAAAATCAAAGACACAAAATTTTTCAAATATTTTTTAAGGTTTTAATTCATTTTAATTCTTCTCCTCTTATGAGAAGTCATGACTACTTTGGCGTGTAAGAGTTCTGGTTAAATATAGGAATATTCATGCACAATTATTACAAATCAGAAACAAGGAGCTAATAGAAAATAGCTAAGCAAAGCTTCAAGAATTTTTTTTCTGTTATATAATTTTTCCTCCAGTTAATATTTTTTCATCAATTAAAAATTTACACAGTAATCTTATGTTGACTTAAGTTGCCAGTTTTGCCGCCCTCAAAATTATAAAAAATTGCTTCAATTGGCACTAGAAAAATTAAACACCTTAAGCGTTTGGTGACTGTTGCGAGTGCTAAAGAAAATTTAGCAAATCAGTCACGAGTATGAGTATATACAATAATTAGTATATAAGTAATCAATTTTATCTAGCAACAGAGCCTCTGGCAAGTCTGATAAACTCCTTTTATGAATTGTCTAAAATTCTATGCCAGTAGTAAAAAAATAATTATTTTTGTCCTCAAAGTAGCCTTTAGTTTAAACAATGAATTCGGGCCAGAACTCTTCCCTAAAAGATTCTTTGAAGATCTATAAATAGTTAGCGGTTTCAAAGGGCCAGATTTGGTGAATCTGATATAAAAACAGCTCAAAACTGAAATTCATCAGCTATAACACTTTTCTTGTGAAAATATATACTCAAATCCTTAGTTAAGGGCTAAACTTAACTAAAAAAATTATTTTTTTAATCAATTTTGATTTTTCTAAATAATTCCTAAAATAAAAAAAGAGAAAAACTCCTTTTATCACTTGGGTAGTTTGAACTAAATTTTTAAATATTATTTTTGCAATTAATTTCAGTACATAGATACTAAAAACCTTTACAAGGACTCGATGTATAATGCATTAAAAATTTATAAAAGCTTTGGAGAAAGACTGTTTGATGTTATTCCAAATAACGCAGGGTCTATTGATTTAATCGGTAGCTATGAATTAATTACCTACTATTTAAGTAATGAACAACAAAATTATAATTTTTATAGGAGAAGGAGTTTCAGCTCTTTCCTTATCAGTAATGGCAAATGCTTTATCATCCCGAAATAAAAAGCTTCATATTTTTTATTCCGCTTTTAATCCTATATTATTAGACTTTCATACAACTGACTATAATAACAGGAAATATTACTCCGAAGAGTGGATTTTCGGTGATGTAAATTTATTGAGCAATAAGGAATTGAGAACATTGAGAAGAGAAAAAAATATTTCAAAAAGAGTTTGGATTTTTAAGAATATCACGAGCTGTAAGGATCTTTTATGCTCCAATCAAAAGAGTTCAGATATGTATTTACTAGCAAAATATAAAAAACTAGAAAACTATGAAATTTGCAAATTAGTGGATTACAAATGCTCAAATCTATCAAAAGAAGAGGACATATTCGATGATGGTGTATTTCAGCTCACAAATTTAACAAATGAAGGTAAATAAATTCCTGGATTTTACATTTCCTTCGACTTTGAGTCTCTTATAACTACACAAATGTCAATTTTAGGTACCTCTAAATCAAAACCTTTTGATCAAGTTGAAATATTTATCAAAAAAGGTAAAATTTATATTTTAATCAGAGATTAAAATTTGTTGAAGATACCAAAATATAAATATTAGATCTCCAGAGAAAAAATTTTTTGGAAACCAATTTAGCTCAAATATCAGTCCTAGATATTGATGAAAACAAAACAACTGAACTGAACTGGTCAGAGTTTGGAAAGGAATTAAAATATGCCTCAGGTAGGCTTACATTAATTGTACCAGGTGTTAGAAACATATCGACTCTTCAATGCAGTAAAAATTTAATGGACAATGATTTCATAAGATCAAGAAGAATATCAAATGATCACCTCTTTGTAAGTACAAAAAGAAAAAGGAATTTTAAAATTACTATAGAACTGGTAACAGTGAGTGTTAAAGAACTTTCTAATAATTGCTGTAGAAGTAATAAACTTCAGCCTTAAAAACATATCAAAGCGCGGGTGGTTTTAGATTTTCGGGAGTAAAAAACGTGTTGAAAATCAAATCTTTGCTTATAATTATTTCATACAACTCATGAGTTAAAAACCGTAAAGTTTTTTTTATACCATTGTATGGAAAAAAAGGATAAATAAAGCTTTTATAAGATTGATTTACAATGGGGCGTGTCCTTGATAATAATTACCAATTCCTGGTATAAATTATGTATTATCATCCCTCAAGAGATTCAGTTGAAGCTTAGGACAATCAATTTTCTCTAAATATCGAAATAATGTTCCATTTCCGTTGATCACTAGAACAGATTTTTGCAACTAACTTTTGACCGTACTTTCTTGAAATTTGGGTGATATTTAAGCAATTTCCCACTCGTTATTGGCTTTAACCTTTTTAAATGCTTTGTATGTAAAGTAGGCCGGACGCTACAAATTTAATTTCTTGAGTTCACTTGCACACCAAAATTTGAGTTTATTCCCTCAATTTTTTGGCCGGCTAATGGGAAGCGACACCATTTTGTTAAAAACATATTTCATCAATATCGGTTGCACCCTAGTATTGCCAAGAATTACACTTAACGATAGCCATTTTCATTTTCTGTGACGAGATGGCAAGTATTACAGTTAGAAAATACAACTCAATGACGCAACCAGCATGAAACCCCCACACCAAACAGTTGGTTTCCCGAATGTATTGAAGTTTTATACAGCACCAACATCATATATTTTGTTTGTTGACAAATCCATTATACCATGTTACATATAAGTGAAGCTATTTAAACTGAAATTACTAACCATGCTCTTTCCTATTATATTTTCAGTACATTAACACAACAAATCTCTACAATGATTCCATAGACAATGACTTAAATATAGAAGTTTATAAAAGTTTTGGTGTAGAGCTGGGTAAAATCTTGCCAACAAATCATACAAATTCTATCCAGCTAATTGGTAATAATGACGAAATTTTCATGTGTTTAAAATTATGATAAATTTTTGTAGGAGAAGGAGTCTCTGCTCTATCAATAGCTCGCTCTGCACACAAATTTTTATACATGTATCCTAGACCAATTATTAGTTTAACTGCTTTTAATCCTATATTTTTGAATTTTAAAACAAATGACTTCATAGATTTTCTTTTTAATGAAACGGAAGTTATAATAAGTGATCTAAAATCATTGAGCGTCACTGAGTTCAATGAATTACGAAAGAGCTTTTCGAAATGGAAAATTTGGCTATTTAATGAAACTTTATATCCTGAAGATATTTTATTAACTAAACAGAAGGCTTCTACTCTTTACTTAGAGGTAAAAAAAGGAAATTTCAAAAAAATTTGTAAATTTGCTGGGGACAATTGTTTAAATATACAAACCAAAGAGATGAATAGGAATTATAGAAATGGAATATTTCTGTTTACAAAAGCTTCTCCAAGTAAGAACCAAAATGAAAATAAACTTCAAGTTGCAATAAATCGATTTAAGAATGAAGGTAAATTAAATTATTTTGATTAAAATTTTCATTATTTAACTGCACTTGAGACTGTAGATTTTCCAGAAAAAGATTTAAACAATAAGGACTTAGAGAAACTTGTGTTTACAAATTACGACTCAAATGATACTACCAATATCACAGAGATCAAAAACCGCTTTAATGCTTCTACACTAGAATACTTAACAATAGTTATTCCAGGCTTGATAAACTCATCGACTCTGCAAGATAAAGTTGAAGTTAAAGAAATAATAAATATGGACTTTTCGGTTTTTATAAATAAAAAATATAAATTAGATTACGTAAGTACAAAATATATTTCAATTACTTGTTAAACAGTCAAACAATTTAATTGTGCTCGCTAAATGAAAATTTAAGTAAATTAATTAGTTGTAAGAGGTGATAAAGTTATAAAGGTAAATATGTACTTGTTCAAAGACGTGAAACTCTAAAAATTATTCCCTCGATGAGCTCAAATTTCCATCCAATCCTTAATATATGCCTGAGATAATTTTTGTAATTGAATTGGTATATTTTAAACATTGTTCTAGGCCCTAGACCAGTGACGTAACTACAGCTTTTGCTACCTGGGGCGGTCTACAATTTTGCCGGCCCCTCCAAATTCAGTAAAAATCAAAATAGGGTTCTAAATAATTACTGAACATAAATAAATAAAAAATACTATTTCTTTGTTTTAACACATAACACATAATTATGAAACCTATGCGTGTTTATATGTATATTCATTTTTCTCGCATTTTTATTTGAGAAGTCTTCAATGACATTATCAAAATTGATATTATCTGTCAGTTCCTTTTCTGTAGAAAGTATCGCTAGGTTTCACAATCTGCAATCACTCATTGTCGAGCAAAGGTAGTTTTTAATTTCGAAAAGCTCCGTTTACAGCTAACGACACTGATGCGTATTGTTAAAAAATTCTTAACAGTATTACTATGTTTGGAACAGAGTTTTCCAGCCTATATTGTTGAATAAATATTAAAAGTTCAAGAGGCCCTTGCTCGTTTTTCAAACGGTTTGATTGTTTTTTTATTGTTGTCAGAAACTTGGCTTTCTAACGAGGAACGGGCTAGCATTGAAAACTTTAATTGTGTAACACAAAATAAGTGACCCATCAGCATTTAGCGCGGAGGAGGTGTCGGCATCTACCGCGATGTTAGCGATTCGCAACATGTTTTTACTGTCTGCGATGATACTTATTTAAGAAAAAATTCCCAGTTCATTAATGAAGCCAAATCTGCCCATGGAGATATATGTGCTGCAAGATGTACTTTGCCTAATGACAAACAGTTATGGTCACAGTTTACATTTCTATCAATAAGAAAGTTGAAGACATAATAGGCTTTCTTCACGAATCTTTATTAATTTATACGGAAGAAGGTTCAAGGCTGTTTAAAAAACAATTATCATGAATTTAGTGGTGATTTTAATGTTCATTTTGTACGCATAAAGGATTGCAAAACTATACAAAAATGCTCCCCCCCCCCACACACACACACACCAAAATATGCCACCCGGGGCGGGCCGCTTCTATCGCCCCCGCCTAGATACGCCACTGCCCTAGGCTACCTCAACATCCATTAAAATGGTAGTTTGTAATTTTTCAAATTCCTTGCTGAACCATCTTTTTCGTTTAATTTTATTCTTTATATCCGGTCGTAGTTTTTCAGGAATGTAACAATTTTATTCGTTCGCGATTGACGTAAAAAATGAAAAGAAGATGATCAATCGGGAATTTTTGGGTTTATGTCCCAGAATAATGTTTGGAATACCAAAGAAAAGAGTTTAAGTCTAAATCAACAACTATATGTATCCATTTGTACGCCCTTTTGAGGCATTTCTAGTACGATAACAATTTATTTTTTGTTAACTATTTCTCTAATAAATTGACTATATTTATGTCTATTCCACGTAGGTTTTTACTTTTCGACTTTCTTTAATTTTTAATTTGAACAAAATTTGCTTATGTTCACTGAAAATTGAAAAAATATATCACGTTTATCCTTTTATTTCCCCATCATTATGTTATCTTTTATCGAAATATGCTTAGTTTTTATCCCAAGTAATTATTATCTATATGAACTGCATGACTTTTAATTAAATAATAATCGGCCAGTATTTATTTCACAGCTTTTGATGAACCATATTTGCAACTTATTCTATCATTTTGGAAGTTTTTCTGGAGCTCTCACATAGAACGTACAATTTCATTACAATCTTATTCCGTTTTAGTTAAATAAACTGCTGAATATAGAACAAGTAGTTAAATCGAATACTTACTAAATTTCTGAGTTAAATCAATATAAATTTACCTTTTAGTATAGTTTAAGTTTAAAAAATTTCCTGCTCAAAAGGAGGTTTTATGTTTGCACATCTAACATTTGCCTTTTTCCTCCAATGAGTTTACCAACCACAAGCTTAGAACATACATTTTTTTACTTTCAGTACATTTATGCAGCACATCTTTTCAATGATTCGTTATATGATTCTTTGACTGTTTTTAGGAGTTTAGGAGAAAAATTAAGTGAAATTCTGCCTGATGGTTTAAAGCACATATATTTAATAGGTATTTTTTCATTATATCTATACAAAAATAGTCCTTTAAAAATAATTTTCCTAGGTGAAGATGTTTCTGCACTTGCATTGGCTGCATTAGCAAAAAAACTAAAACTGAGAAATCCAAAAGTTAAAATTACTTTGACTGCTTTCAATCCAATCCTAGAAGATTTTCTAATTGAAGAATTTAAAAGTTTGCAAACTAATTTCTTCATCGGTGCTACTGAGCCGTTAAGCTCAGTTAAGCTTAATTTATTACAAACAACGGTTACAACGAATAGAATTATTTGGTTATTAATTGATAATAATATATGTAAAGATATAGATATATGTGCCAAAAAGAAAACTTCTACTATGTACTTATTGGTCAGAAAGGAAGGGCTAGCCAGTTATGAAATTTGTAAACTGAAAGAAAACACTTGCTCTAAAATTTCGAGTATTTTTGAAATGTATTCTAATAATATGCTTCAGTTTACAAAAATTCTAGCCTAATAGTATGGTGAGGACTGTATTTAAGGGCACTGAATATCTTTTTGCTAATATACAATAATTATTTTTGTTTTACTAATCAAGTCTAACTTGTATAAAATATTATCTTTAACACTAAAAATTTTAATAATATATTACTAAAACTAAAAATTAAAATACTAAATTTAAAGAAATATTTATTTTGATTTAAAGCCCTTTGGTTTAAATAAATATTTTTCCTACTTAACGTGATATCTTTGAATATGTTCCCACAACACTGTTAAATCCCATATCCTTTTCATTTACATTACAGGTTGCTTGACTCCTGCTAGTAAGGGTAGGATCAGGGGGACCAAATCCCTTCCTTGGCTAAAACGCTTTTCTAACCATCCAATCAAGCTCAAATAAATTTTGTTATGTTGGGAGTGCATGACAATTGATGTTAATACAGTTAGTTGAAATATTATTCTTACCGTTAGCTAATAATGTCCAATATCTTTTACAAACTTTCAGTCGTTAAAAGAACCCTTTTCTAACCATCCAATCAAGTTCAAATAAATTTTGTTGTATTGGGAGTGCATGACAATTGATGTTAATACAGTTAGTTCAAATATTAATTCATTTACTATATTTACTAAACTAATTTTTAGTTTTATATGAGAGAAAAACTTCAGAAAACTGAATGCAACGGATTACGAGTTCTGAATTCAGAAAAAAGAAAAAACCATCTCAAGTAGGAATATACTTTAAAAATTTCTTTTTATATTACTTGTTTTTATGCTAAATTTTTTCTATGAGGTAACTTGATAAAAAATACTTGGATAAAAAATAAAGTCAAAAGAAAGATAATTGCAAAATTTTGTCTTTGAGTTTATTTATCTAATATTTGATTTTCTAACAAACTTTTATATGAGTTTCAATTTCACTTATGCTGAATTTATAATCGGTGCTATAAAATCATTAAGTGATAGCGATATATATAAACTACAAACTATTAAGTTAATAAATAGGATTTGGATTATTATCAACACTACAGACTGTGAGGATTAAATATGTTCCTACCATGAAACCTCGTTAATGTATAAAATAGTCAATTTAAAACAATTGAAAAGTTATAAAATTTGTAGAATATAGGATCCCAACTGTTTATTACAAAGTCGTTATGACTTATATGAACATGGTACGTTTAAATTTGCTAAAATACTTCCAAAGAGGACGGTTAATAATACAAAAAATGAATAATTATAGAGAAATATCTGCAATTCTATTATATTCATAAATTATTATTTTTCATTGAAGATCTTTCTTTTTATAAAAATCAAAAACACCGTTAATACAAGATGTAAAGTTTGATTAATAAATAAGGAGTGGAAAATTTAGTAAATATTTGAAAATCAAGAAAATTTGATTTCTACAAAGAGCAAAAAAATTTTTAGTTTTATAAAAATTTATTTCATTATAAAATTTACAGAAAAAATGGACATGGTTCATTTGACCATTTTAAGGTCGATTCGATTTGAGATGTAAATTTAACTTGAGAGAAATTCAACTTTTTATTAGGATCATTTACTCACGCTTATCTGTAACATAATATCAGGATGATGAGCTCTTATTCAAGATAAAATATACTTTTCGGCAAAAAAGGAATTATAAAATTCTCAAGTTTTTATTTAAAAAATTTTATTACTCATAACTTTTTCAAAAATGCAACGATATGTTAATGCAAACTAATTAGAATTTGAAATCTAAAAGTTAGATTTAAGAAATCATTTTAGAGAAAAAATTTATTATTTTGGGAGTGAAATATTAAGTTTGAAGGTTATGTCTCATATTGAAAATTTTCTATTAAAAAATAATTTTAATATAGTTCCAGTTTGTTCTAAATTTTAGTCCTGAAACAAAATTGAAAATAATATAAATATTAATTACTTTAAAAAAATTTTTATGAATGAAAATTTTGTAAAGCAATTTTTCCAAGAAGTATGAAGTAGGTAACTTATTACCAATACAAAAAAATCAGATAATATTTTGTGGACAACAAATATAGCACATTTTTTAAGTTTCAATTTCACTGAAAGTCGTTCTGACAAAAAAAAATTACTTAATTGAAGCTTCAGTTTCAGTAATGGTACTTACCAACAATTTACAATTTAAATGAGGTTTTTCATAAATTTTGTCCTTTTAAGTTCATATTGGAGTCTTTATATTTTATCACATTTGATCACTTATATCAATTTTTAATCACTTAATTCGATAGAATAGTTTTAGAATTAAAATGTCGTATCAAAGTTGCCGCCATATTTTATAACACTGCTAAAACTGTTCGAATGTCTTTTCTTCAAGTGAAGGCAATCACACTTCAAGTGATATTTCCCTGTATAAAAGGTATATTTTTCTTGAAGATTTATGAAACTTGGTTTTTAATTAGTAAATTTTTTTATCGAAATAAGCAACAAAGAAAATTGTTTAAAGAACTTGATAAGATTTATTTTTATTTTTATTAAGTGTATTTGTTAAAAAATTATTCCCTTATTTGTAGGTTATGTACTTTTGTTCAAAACATTATACCTGGCAATGGCAGTACTAAACTGCATACACAAAAGTTTTAGCCGAAGAGTTAATCATTTTTGGTAATGTCTTAGATTTACACGCGGTATTTAATAAATAATTCTAGCCGATAATCAAAAAATATTATTTTTTATAAATTAAAGTTATCCTAGTTTTATTAAAGAATTAAAATTCAAGGCAAGTCTTATATTTATTGTGAAAAATTGTATTAAAAATTTAATTGACAAGCGCCAAAATAATTTCTCTTTTTTTGTTGTTTGTTTAATATTGTAGCAATTATTTCAACAAAAAAAATCTATATGAGATTTGAAAGTAGTTGCATTAATTAAATTAAATAATGTGTAAAAATTAATTTAATATGTATGTAAAATATGGTCTAAGATTTTTGTATTTGTAATATTTCACAAAAATTTTTATTCCAAAGGAAATATCAGAGCAAATCAAAGAAAAATAGTCTACTAAAATTGTGGATTTAATCCTAGTGTCAGGCCGTAGCTTAGAACAATAAAAATTTGTAAGCTGTGATTGAAAATAATAAGAATCTTGAATTAAAATTATGAATGACAGATGAAATATATAAATTAGAGAAGTTTTATTATCTTTTTCTTTGAAATAACATTGATAATAATTTTAGGGAGTATAAGGGAACATTTTCACAAATTTTTGCTGGAATGCATAGTGAATTTTTCAAAATTCGACGTTTTGTTCTTGCTAGGCCCCTTTATTAGATAAAGCTTAAGTAATTTGCAATTTTTAGCGACTTTCAGAATTTTACCTTAATAGAATTGTCATAAGGTATTACTTTTTGCCGGAAAAAAGTCTTATTTAGTCCTTAATCTAAAGAATATTAATTTAATATTGAGGAAAATTTTTATTTGTTTTTGCGTATATTTATCAATTTTTTGAAATCTGTTTTACCTCTAAAATGTTCTGATTTTCAGTAGATTTCTAGTCTTTACTTTTGTCGAACCTTTCTTTAAAATAAGAGACTTTTATTTGCGTTTCCAACATAAAGATCTGAGATTTAAGCTGATTTCGACTACAACGCGAGTGTCGTTTTGTCCGTACTTTTGTTTGTTGTTTTTCTTGAATTTGGTCATCTAGCTGTACAAGCATAAAAAGCAAGCTTCCATTTATAAGGTTAAATTTTTTTTATATTTGCGACTAAAAGTTCCATTAATCTCGTTATAAATTCATATTCGCAGTAAATTTAACCTAGGTTTAAATTAGCGAACACCTTAGAATGGGTTTACACAGGCCAACTCACAGCGATTCTGTGAGTTTTGTATGAAAATAATCGGTTTGGCTGTGAGTTGGCCTGATCAAGAACAAAATCTATTGCGAAGATAAAAGTAAAAAGAGGGCATTAACAAAACTAGATGTTGTTCGCTAGGAAACACTTGAGAAATCCGAATAATAATGTGGGGAGAAGATCGAAAAAATTATTCGTCGTCACTATGATGGTATTCTGGGATCTGTTCGTGATTGTTGACGATAATGAATGAATGCTTTACTAAGAATGTCAAAATGCAATTTTCTGGCAAAATTTAACATAGTCTCCTTGAAATGGATATATCTGAAAT
The DNA here is from genome assembly GCA_947359355.1 of Acrocera orbiculus. NCBI lineage: Eukaryota > Metazoa > Arthropoda > Insecta > Diptera > Acroceridae > Acrocera > Acrocera orbiculus. Next base: position 17,291,238 of record OX375757.1, read on the forward strand.
AGAACATTAAGAACGATTTATTTTTGAGTTTAAAATTGGCCTCTGTTACTTCCCAATTTGATCTGGGTCCTTTTTCTTCTTTTTGTTTTTTGTTACAGTTATAGGTAGAACTTAAGACATTCCTTTCATATATTTTAAAAGGAATTGATTCCGTTGCAAAGTATTTTAAGCGTTTAACTTTTATACAATATTACAATATTTTTAATAGTTTTTATGTTTGCTTTTTTTTTAGTCTGAAAACCAGCAACAAGATTAGAGGTGTTTGTAATTTAGTTATGTCTAAAGCTACTACAGATAAAACTCAATATATCAATGATTTTGTACAAAAGGAATCAGCACCTAATGAAATAACTATTAAAAGTGAATATGATAAAAACTATAAAGTTTTTTCTGATAATAATAACGAGAATAATATTAAATATGCAAGAGAACAAGATTTATCCTGTTATTATAATTCAAAAACATCAGTTCCAAAAACAATTTTAATAACAAATTATCCACAGGATGATCATTCTATAGGTACTAATCAAAATAATATGAATAAAAGTTCAATAACAATTGTTACACATAATTCGGATACAGAACATTCAATCAATAATTCCTCAGCAAATAATTCAACTGTAGTTTTAGATAGAATTAATATTTGTATTAATAATCATTTTAATGATTCTAGGACATCAAATGTACAAAAAAGTTCCTTAATAAATGAGAAAAATTATGAAATAGAAAAAAAAACAAATAATTTTGAAAATGATTTAGTATCATCAAAAACTACTAAAATGTTAGCTGAAAATTTATATAATGAACAAAATAATCATCAAAAACAATTTATAATTGGTGAAGATGTATTAGTACAAAAAAAGGATAATCGATTTTATTTAGGAACAATTATAATTGCAACAAAAAATGAATGTTTAATTAAATTTGATGATAACACTGAATATTGGTCACATTTTGATGATATTACAAAATTAAATATTAATAAAACAAATACAGAACCGCTATGTGTTGTTTGTAAAAAAATCAATAAAAATGATTTAGTTGAGGTATGTGAACGTTGTGGACGTGGATATCATCAAAGTTGTACTGATGGTAGCTATAAAAGAATTTCAATCTGGTATTGCCGTAGGTTAGTTAATATTTAGTTTGTTTTTTTTTTCTTTGTATAAATTATATAAACTATTTTTTATATAAAAGAAATTCAATTGTAGATGTACCGCTCCTAACGGATTCACGCCTAAAAATGATACTAAATTGGATGATAAGTCAATTACAAATTCCTTTAGTGATCCTACAACAAAACAATTAGCGCATAAATCACAACTTCCATACAATGTAAGTTTTTAAGATAAAAAAAAGAAGTAGATATCCAAAGCAAAGATTTAGATTTACGGGTGTTATGGGATAACGGCTGAAAAAAAAACATTTTTTTATGATATTAAACATATTGAAATATTTTGCAGTATTATTTAGTAACTTTTCAACAACTTTTTTAGGCAATAGAATTCGAATAGCCTGTTTTGATAAATTTGGGTATCCATCGTATACATTTGACCAGAATATTGTTCTAAATTTGGCTTCTAATTGTGTATCCGAACTCAACTCAATCAAATTTTAATAATCCATAGAATAAAATTCTTTTGGTTTTTATTTTATTTTGAAAGGATTTTGCACCCAGTAATTATCTTAATTCTCAAGGTTTGGAATAAATCATTGATTGTGAGTGATTGCTGTAAGCTGGAAAGATATGTTTTTATATCATCACGTATTTCCATATCTAAATCCACTTCAGATTCTCGGAGAAAATCACTAAGCGTATGGAATCACTCGAAGTTATTTTGCTCCACAGCTAAAATCCAATATTGTATTTTCCTTGAAAAGGCATCCAATTTATTTTTTTTACTTTTTTTTTTTTTCCACGGGATCACTGCTTTAGAGAAAGCCCTTGGAACATCTTTTGTGTAATTTGGCTATCATTTTTAACTGATTGCATACGGTCTTATGCTTGCAGTGGACGTTTTCGCATGTATCTTTCACAATTATTAGATATATTTCTTCGAATGAAATAGTTGTCTACTAACACAAAAACTATACATCCATTCCCTATTGTATTTACATGATACCCGCTTTCTAGTATAACTCTACGAAATTCATACTTTTACGTGACCTATGCTCGGGTCGCTAATTACAACAAACGTAAAAGTGCATTATTTTGGTCAAAAAGAACTTTTCTTCTTAATATGGAGTATTTGAAAAATCTAATTTAGAGAAAAATGCCTTTAAAGACAAGTAACGTGCCTTTCTAATCGAGGATAATCATAATTTAATTACGTTGATTAGTCCTAGATTGAAATTTTGTATTTTTTAAACTTTATGAAAACCTTTTAATGTATGTTTTAAATTATTGAAAAAGAGGATAATACATTTGTCTTGTAATTTGATTTACAGCCTGATTCCTTATCATGGGATAGACATCATCGTGTTAATATGGAACAAATTTATTGCTATTGTGGATATAATGGAGAATGGTACAAAAAAATGCTTCAATGTTGCAAATGTCAGCAATGGTTTCATGATAAATGTATTCATCTTAATTATCCACTTTATTGTGGTGATAGGTAAATAATTAAATTCATATATTTTTATATATTATTTTCAATATTTTTAGGTTTTACATTTTTGTATGTTCTATATGTAACAATGGAAGCGAATTAGTACGACGTTTTGAAATGAAATGGATAGATATTGTGCATTTACTTCTATTCAATCTTACAATAAATAATCAAAAAAAATATTACGATGTAAATAATGTAATAGTTCCTTATGCTGTCGATAATTGGCAATTTTTACAATTACCCTTGAGTGTGAGTAAAATTTTATTAATTGCTTTCTTCCTTTTTTTTTTATAAATTAAGGTATTTTTTTTTTTTTTAACAGATACAAAATTTGTCTATAAGTGAAATAAGTAATAAAATATATAAAACTCTTACATCAAATTCTTCACGTTTTAAATGCGGTAGAGAAATTAAAAAACGTCGATGCTTTTTTGGTTTACGAACTCGTGTTCCACCACCTGCAATGAAAATTACATTTCCAATTGATTTAAATATAAATGATGAATATCTAGAAGAAAATACAAAATTTGTTTTTATCAAATCAAAGTATATTATTATTATTAAATATATAAAAACTTAATTTTATCATAAATAATTTTTATTTTTAGATATATTTTGGATATTCCTGGTCATATTGAATCAATTATGACTGGTGAAAGTTATTTAGGTGAAAATTCTGATAATGAATCTAGTGGTGGTATTAGTGATCAAAAATTCTTCTCAGATTATGAATTATCATGTAAATCATCAACAGAAAATAGTAATCAAACTTTAGAAAGTAATAAAGATTATGATGAACCAGAAATTTTATCAAATCAAAATTTAAATAGTTCATCACCAATTTCTTTAATATCAGATAAATGTGATTCGATTGAATTTGATATAACCAAAGATCGTAATATTAATTTAGATACATTCTCACGTAATAAATTTAAACGTAATCGTAAAAGAGGTTCATCATATTATTCATATAAATTACGTGATGAAATAAATGAAGCAATTGAAGCATGTGATTCATCTGATGAGACCTCAAGTAAGGGTACATTAGATTTAATTATTCCACCATTAAAAAATTTTAATGGAAGAAATCATCCGTTTAGACTGACACCTAAAAAGAGTGATAATAATATTAATAATAAAGATACAATTCTACAAAGAAGAAATACAATTTGTTGTAATAAATCACAGGCTTTTATGAATAATTTAACAACAACAAATTCTAAAGGTAAATTACGTTTAGTACGTACAGTTAAACGAAGACTGAGTGCCAAAGATATAATGATAGGCCCAAATAAAGAAATTAAAAGACGGCGTTTAACAAAACGTTCATCTAATGTTGAGGTAAATTTCATTTTGTTTTTCTTAAATTTAGTATTAAATGCTTAGAAATTATTTTTAATTGTGAATAAAAAAAAATATTTTTCAACTTGAAAATTTTATAAAATTCATGTAGGCTCCCCCATGCAAGATGTCAAGACAGACTATCGAGAAGAGCAAATAATATCGCTTAGCTTTTCGTATATGCTCTCTATTGAAAGTGAAAAATGTCAGTGAATAAATTATGTTTGTTTCGGTGGTTAATTTTGTTGGTTTCTAATGGGATGTCTTATTTTTTATTTCTTGTAGGCAAAAATAAGAAGAAATGAATATTATATTTTTTCTTTGAGCTTACTATGCATTTGACGATATTTACTGACATAGCTAGCAGAGACAAAGGATACGCTTCTTAACAGAAAACAAACAAATTTTATTATTTATCAGCTTTAAAAAATAACCAAAAATTTTCTATTAATACAAATGTCTCATGTGTAGATTACATGTCAACTTTTACTAATCATGATTTTTCTTCTCTTTTCGCTCTTGTTTAACGTATGAACACCCATACAATCAACTTTTGATTTTAAATCTTATAATAAAAGTAAAATGAATTTATAAATATATAATCTGAGCACCAATAATCGCTTTTGAGTTGAGTAATTCTGATTGGTACTGTATAAATCCACTTTTTCCAACGCTTCTCTAACAAATTTATGTCATCTTTTTAATGTTTTCTTGGAAGCTCTGCAAAATATCCCTTTACGACCGCTATCACATCATCATTTGCTAAAAAGTATTCTGGCATGTAGGGCATCTTTCGGGAAAGAGAAAATCTCTCAATTTTTCCATTTTGCCATTAGAAATTTTTTGAGCAGGTGCATTTTCATAGTGAATAATGTTTTTTTTCACCCAAACCAGGTATTTTCTGCTTAGTCTTATTCAGTTGAACCAAAAGCCTTGAATAATTTCTACTGTGTTGTTATCTACTATCGTCTTAAAAAGAACTCAACGTCAAAGTTGAAAGTGTGTTTTTAGTTATTTTAAGCCATCTTTGATGATCATAATAAAACTTTAATTTAATATTTTAGGTTATTTCAACACAAACAATAGATACTCTGCCAAAATCAGCTGCATATTTACCAATAAGAAATAATTCAAAAGATTTATCATTATCCATGATTAGATCATCATTTAATACACCAACACCATCAACATCTAGTGCATCATCAAAAGCAACAACACCATCTAATTTGGAATCAATAACAAATGTATTCAATATTGAAAGACGTTTACGCCAAAGAAAAGATAAAAATTATTCTGATTGTCAAAAAAGAAATTTAAGAACTAATTTGACAAACAATACAAATCCTAGAGCATCATTTGGCCTTAATTCATTACAAGAAACAAATGATGGTCAATCAGATTCAGAATTACAATCATCTGTTAATCATTATTTTGGTGCTGTTCATGGTGTAAATAGTGGTGAGAATTATGAAGTACTTGCAAAACGTAGATTAAAAAATGGCACAATTCAGTGTTTAATTGAATTTCAAGGTTTTTCTGAAGTTTAAACTTTTTTTTTACTTTTTTCAAAAAAAAAGTTTAATTTGAAATTTTACTTAACGTCCTAGGTAGTGGGTTGGTTGTAATCACACTTAAAAATTTTGGTCTCGAGAAGTCGACTGATAAAGTTAGTTAAAATTTTTTAAGAAAATATAAAGAAAAATTAATTCATTAAGGATTTAAACAAGCATTTAGTGTTTGAACAAGTCAATTATTTCTAAAATAAATCCAAATTTAAATTTTATTTAGGGTTTGTTTCACAAATCTAGCAAGTTGGTAATTTGGGTGAGAAAGATGAGAGTTAGAGTATTTCGCTCATAAACTTAACTAAAGTTATGTCAAATTTCAAGTTCGTTGCCAATTTAAATTCCTTAATTACAGCATTCAAGCGGTGGAATTCTCTTTAAATTCGATACATCTGCGATGTATATGATCTTTTGTCTTTTACCATGATCTTTTCTTCATTTCTTCGTTTTTTTCTTAAATAACTTTTGAAAATTTTATAATTGCTTGGTAATCATATAATTTCAGATAAGTTTTAATTTATAATTAAATGATTTTTTTTTTAATGATAATCTTCTAAAATGCTATAAAGCTCTTTCGTACGAAAAACTTTCCATCGTCTACTTTTCAATCCCGTCACCGTGTTAAATACAATGCTTCGTCCCATATAACGTGGAAGCTATGAAATTACAATTATCGGTGATTTTATAGATTTATGAAACACATCCTTAATAAGAAATGTCAATCAAATTATTTTCCCAGCCAAAAACTTTTGAGTATTCATGAAAGCAGCTTACAAAGCAAAACGTTAGGTAGCTAGGAGATCATCTCTAGTAAAGACTGTCTAATTTTTGTATCATTTAACCAGTTAAGCGTCGAATTTAATTTTAAAAATCCCTCACAGTGTGCGGAATTAATTGTATATATACGATGAATGCAGGGCAAAATGATCCTATTATAAATTTTATGAAAAACGAAGAACTCCTACTTAACAATTTATCTCTGCAAAAGTTATTATAAACTTAAAAATTCTCAAATAATAATAAAATAGTTTTATAATCAATGGTAAGAAAGACGAGTCAACGTGTCGAAGGCGCTTAATTAGTTAAATATTTTGTGCCACAACTGGATTACTGATATCCTAGTATTACTTACAAACGAATTAATTATTCATTGTAACATAAGTTTTTCAAGCACGCAAGAATTCTAGTTTAAACCTGTTTTTCTATTGGAAATTTCAAAATCTATAAAAAAAATTCATAAATTGAAATAAGCATTGACCAAAACAACACTGACTTATTGAACAATGAACCTTTAAAAATTCGTTAATTAGTTTTCTTTTACTGCTCATTTATTAAAATATATAAAAGGCTAAACGATATCACATTCGAATGATTTTATAAAGTCCATTATATTTAGTTTATGTAAATAATGTGTTAAAAAACTGCCACAATATCAATTTCTCTTTTGATTTTCAAATTTAGTTTCTTCTAGAATTTGTTCACCAAATGATTAGTCAAAATAACACAGCTTATTCATGCAATTTACTACAATTTGCTCCATTTTATTTATTACAACTTTCAACTAGAATGATGTACTATGGAGGCACACATAAAATTAAATTATTGCAAAAATTTTTGAAAAAATTTCAAAAAACAAATAAATAGTTAAGAAATTTTACTTTGTACAAAAATCATTAACGCAATTTATAATTATTTATTCGATTCCTTAATATGTGTGCCTTTAAGAAATTCTTTTGCAGTAATTTTATTAAAAATTAAGTTGTATTCCTTTCACAAAATATCTGTAAAATATTACAATATTAAATTATAAATAAGTTCTGTCTTTCGATAAGAAAAACACTATTTTATGCTTTGAATATATTTATGCTATTAATTCTGATGTTGGCACACTTTTTGGGCATTTCCTTCAATACTTATACGATCACATTTAAATCCCAATAAATAATTTTTCTAATTGAAAACAAAATATTCTTAAAAACTTACAATAGTTCTTATAATTATATTTTATTTAAGTGCTACACCTTCCAAAAATAAAACATTTAATTTTTTTCCATTATATAAAAATCCTATGACATTTTAACTTTAATTATTAAAATATTAAAATGTGTGAATAAATCTGCATGAAATTTCACAAAATCTCATCAAATACTAGTTTCACATTAAGAAGAATGAGAAAAAAATCTTTAGGCTAACTACAGAGTGTCGGCTTACAGCCGAGCTGACACCGATTCCCATTACGATAGTCTAATCTTTGGTAGGCTTGCATTCTGAACACTGAGCATATTCCTATTAATTTACCCAAAACGACTTTATAGTCTTCGGTATCGGAATCGGCGTCAGCTCGGCTGTTAGCTGGCACTCTGCAATGATATCTTCTATCAAACAATAAAACTTATTGATTTGATATTATTATTTTGTTTTCTAAACGTTCAAAACAACTTTCATGAGAGTTAAGATTTCCATTCAGATTGTGGCAAGTTTTCTGATTTCGTATCTAAATGCTCGGATCAACATATCACGTTGAATTTTAGTTAATTAATCATAAATATTTTCATTAGTAGTCAATTTTGTCTTAGCAAATTGAATTTATAAAAATTGCTATTAATTATTGCATGCTATTCATTCCATTTAAATTTAAAATAAAAAAAAAAGTTTTCATAAAATCATATTTTATAAATTGCCTCAAACTGCCAAAATTAAGTTTTATCAATGTGCAATGGCAATTGATAATATAAATTTAAGAAGGAACAAATTATCATTACAACAAAATAATATTTAAATAAATAATGAATACTCCACCGTTTTTTTTTTGAAAGTACAATTTTATATTAAATAACATTAAAATAATAAATTTAATTAAATTACTTGTACAAATCAAGAATAAAATCTATTCCTATTGTTCACATAAAATATAAATGAGTATAATAAATGTAATTTGTAATTTGAATATAATTTTAATGTAATAAAATGTTACAAAAGAAAACGAAATTTAAATAAAATTTTAAAATGTTAAAAACTAAAGTAATTCGTTATTTTTTTAACAAAATAAACAATATTTCATATCAAACTGGTTCAAATTTGCTGGGCTATCATTTGGTGCTAAATTTTCATGTGCCTATCTACCATATGGTTTGTTGACCAATAAGCCTGCTTAATTCTAACGCTGAAGATAGATAGCTACATCATAGAACAAAACGAAGTTATTAATAATAATTTTCCAGAATGCGACATCCTCTTAAGGCTTTTATTTACTTAAGAAAATTAAAGATGTGTTCATGATTTCAATTAACTTCTAGGGTTAATTTGAGTGGCGGATAAGAAAATGTTCATCAGTGAACATTTCTTTTCGAAAAATAATTGCGTGCTTAGAATAGAAATGTGAAAAATTCATCAATAGAATATACAGAAGGTAACTATTTCATGATGAAAATTCCTAGGACAGATATTTTTTGGTTTACTTTTTAAATAATATTCAGTGATTCAGTGAAAGAAAGTAATCGTCATAATCCAAAAAGTAGCTCTATTTTATTGATATTTTATCCCTATTTTCCCGATTAGGAAATAAGTCTAATCTATCATATTTTTAAATTGACGTTTACTTTTATATCTACGAGTATTTTACCGATCTTCTCTGTTTTTAGACATTTTAACGTCTGGTTATTGAATGTTGTATGGAATTAATGAAAACACCTTAAACAAAAGTTTTACAAAATCAGCCAAAAGTGATCTTAGTTGACTGGCAATGATATTTCTAGGTACATAAAATATCTTCATCCTGAGAGAAGGATTTTATTTTTAACTTTAATAAGCTTTAAATAATTATTTTAATATATTTAAATATGAATTTCCTTATTTTCTTCTTTGTGTTGCTGCACCTCTGTAACCTTTTCGACGGGATTTTGTGTCAACAATCAATAGTGCCTGTTCTTTAATGAAATTTCTAGAAGGAATTTCACTCTCATCATCTGTAGTCACTAAAATTATTTCAATTTCGGAAAAGAGAAAAAAAAAGCAAATTTATGAATTATTTGATATTCTATAACGGTATATTTTGCCTAAAATACCTGCTAGTTGAGATGATTGTCCCATTGAAAATGATGATTGACCTGCACGACTATTAAAAAATTGCAAATAACAAGCGGGTAAAGTTGGAGGTTTGTCTTCAAGAACAGAAGTTTGTCTCGATGTGTTGTTATGTGTTAAATAGGGCTCATCCTGCTATATTTATAAAAAATTTACTATAGTAGTATAGTTTTTTTTGTAACTAAAATTAAAAATGTAATTATAAACAATATTTTTCCCCCATTAAAAAATTTGTTGATGAAACTCGATTTAAAGCATTCTAACCTAATTACAAATGATTAAACTGACATAAAAATTTGATAGTCGTTCGAGGTCTTAGTTGCCAGCAAGCTGAGAGTAGGAAAACGTTTTAGTTCTCAGCCTAATGCTACATTAGTTGTAATTGCTTCAGTCAAGAAAAGCAATACCTCTCTTCTCCTTTTTTGTCTTTTTTTTTTTTAGAAAATTAATCACTCAATTTTTTATTTCCAAACTGTTTGATATTAAACAATTATTTATTAAACTTTTTTAAAGATTTTTTTAATTACGTCCAAATGGAAAATAACATTTAAACATTTATGCTGATTTGGAAGGCAACTAAGATCTCAAACGCAGGATGTGTCAGTTTCGAGACTTTTAAGAAGACATTTTAATTAATGTAAAATGATCACACAAAAACGTACTTTCAAATCCTCTTCAAATCCATCATCCTCATTACTTTTATGAATCAGTTTCAAATTTGATTGTAATGTGTTTATTTTAGCTACAAGAACCTTAAAACATTTTTTGTTAAAATTCCAATTGTAAAAAAAATTAAAAAATTTTTATACAGCTATTATTTCTTCATCGGAAGCTTTGTCATTTAGAAAGTCATAAAGTTCAGTTGCACGAATTGTTTTATTGATTTCAGGTAAGGTAATATCCTTCTCATCATTTTCTTGTAATTTAAAAATAATATCTAATAGACCATTTTGAATTAAAGTAATAACTTTTTGTATGTGTTCATTAGATTCCTGTTTAACAATATTTTCTTTTTCTAACTTGTCAATTTCTTCTTTTAGCAATTCAATTTCTTCCTGATTTCTATATGTATTAGAAATAATTATGCTGAAAAATTTTTGAAAATTTTAAAATATTACACATCTTTTTCTTCAGTATCAGCAAAAGTGGATATTTCTAGTTCATTAGTTAGAATTTCACGCTGTAACTCCAAACGTTTCTTTTCAATTTCGGCTGCTGCTCTTAGATGATTAAGTCGTTCTGTTGACTCCTTTTGTGTTATAAAACGTTCAAGAACTTCTTCGGCTGTTACTGCACCTGTCGTTTCCATTAGATTTTTAAAAATAATTTCCATTTCACTTGTTTCTAATTTTAATTGATAATTCGAATCTTCATCTTGTTCTATTTTTCCAGTTTGTTGATCTCCAAAACTTGAATCTATGCTATCTTGTTGTAATAGCGTTTTCCCTAAAAAGTATTTTGAATAATAGTTTCTAAATTATTTCTAAATAACAATTTTACCTGTTGAAAATAAATTACGTTCAATCTTTTCCAGTTCTATTTTTCGTTCTTCGACTTGTCTTCTAAATTCGTAGGATTGTTTTTCACGTACTCTAGTTGAAAGATTTGCTTGTTGTTCTTGTCTTTGAAGGGCCATTTTAGCTGTATCTCGCATTATTAAAGCTTCCCTATTTACTTCCTGTATGAGTATAATATTACTTAGAATTTTAATATTAGCTCATGCCTGAGATAGATTTTAAGTAAAAATAGAGCTCAATGGACGTCGGCACCAAGACTTAAAACTATAAAGTAAGCCAGGGCAAATTAAAAGATCTTTTCTCATTGAATATTTAAACTAATTTCAGTGTTAACTCAGCATTAATAAAGATTAGAAGGGTCATACGGACGCTTTGATCTGGTTAAAGCAACAACAAAAATGTTCTTACAAAAATTCCTTTTTACTTGCTTTTCGTTTTGGTGACGAAATCTCTCTTAAATTCATTAAATTTCATTTAATCTACTAAAATAATCCGCCGCTAATCAAATGCATAAAAAAACTATTTATTTTTCTATATAAGAGCAGAAAACCATTTTTTTTTCAACTGCACGAAAATTTAAAATGTTGATATTTGGGAAAATAGCTTTGGAGTGGATCACAACAACCTAGATACTAATTTGAGTTTAATTATTATTAATTGAAGAAATATTACAGCTCCTTACATTTTCGCGCGTTTTGTGTGAAATTTTGAAAAATTCCGTCATTTATCAAATAAGTCAGTGGAATAGTTCCAAAATCGATTGTTATGCTAAAGTAACTTATTATTCATTAAATATGCAAAAAAAATAATTTCATCCCAATCTTTTGCCTAATAGGAGGCAAGTTTTTGAAAACTGCACGAAGTTCAAATGATCTTCGAGTAGTACTCTTTTATATCTACTGTTTCTAATAATTTAACCATATTTTACCTGTAATCTTCTTATTTCAGCTTGCTGCTCTTTTAGTGCTTCTTGGATTTGATTTAAGGACTTATCAAATCTTTCTTCATCACCTACAAGCGAAGCTTTAATTGAAATATATTTCTTTTTGATATGTTCAGCTTCCATTAATTGAACATTAATTCTATGGATTTCATTTTCCAGTCGACAAACATGCTAAATTTAAAAACTTTATTTTGAATACAAAAAAAAACTAAAAACAAAATTTAAAATTTACCCTTCGATTAGTATCTTCTTGTGATGTATTAGACGATAATTTTTTTAAATTTTCATTCTTTTTTAATGCAATATACTCGTTGTACTCATTTACTACTTTATCAAAATATTCTTTTCGTTTTAAATATTTGTTATTCATTAAATCATATTTCTTTCGTAATTTAAAAATTTTCTCTTCAATAATTTGAATGGCTTCATTAACAGAACTAGCCCCAGAAAGGTATTCAATATTTTGAATTATTTCTTGTGGTTGTTTTGATGGTTTCCGTGTTGCTGGATTTTTTAAATATATTAATTTTTGTGTAGCATCCTTAATTTCTTTTTTAAGATTCGAAATTAGTTCTAAATTTTTACTTTTTTGATTTTCCCATTCTTCGGTATTAGCCCGTTTTTGACCAACTGCAATAAAAAAATAATAAATGAGCTTTATATAAAATTTAATTTTTTAATTTTACCTGTAAGTTGTAGCCTTTTTTTATATTCTGTAATTTTTTTTCTAAGCTCTGTTAATTTTTCGGTTTCTGTCATTTTACAATATTGATCAAACAAATTTATGTTTCTAAATTTGCTGTTTCCACACGGGTAAATAAGTTTCCGGAAACATTTTTGTTTGTAAGATAGAGTGGCAAGAAGTTAGGGGTAAAATTCGGAAAATTCGAAGTTAAATTTGTTTCCAGAAAAATTTAGGTATCACGAGGAACATTCCAACACATACAAAAGGATTTATTTACAGGGATACACACATTTATATTGCTCTATCTGCACATGAATTGTTTTCAGGAAACTTGTTTCCCCATGTGGACGATCAAAATTTGTTCGAAAAAAAACCAGTTTGTTACTGGAAACATGTTTCCTCGTGTGGAAACACTAAATTAATAACTGTTTGCCTTAAAAAACAATGGAAAAAATAGAACTGCCAGAAAAAGATGACAAAAGATGACAGCTCTGTTAATAAAAGTTCAGATCCATATTAGGTAAATTTTCTTCATTTCTACAATAGTTCATATAGAAGACTTTAATTATTGACTAGAAGTAGACCACAATTTTGATGATGTTTTCTTTATTTTAATCAATATCTATTTCACTGGAGTTTAAATTTGCGAACAGTCAGAAGATTCGTTATGTTTTTCTTCAAATCCAGCAAACACAACTCAAATTAATAAATCAGTCTTGAATTCAATGTGCAATGAACGATATGTTATGTTAAAAAATGAAAAAAAATTTACCAAAAACAATCTTTTTTATTTCTTCCAAAGGATTTATTGAAAAAACAAACTAATTTATAGCAAAAATTATTATATTAAAAACTATTTCCCAAAATTATTAATTTCTTAAAATTACACAAATATAACCCCAGCAAACTTTTTCGTTAAATTTTAATTCGATCATATTAACGAATATATAGGAAAAAATATTTATATGGCAGCACTTAACTCTTAAGAAATTGCATCAAGAATAAACTATACAAGAATATATTATATGCAAGTGTTTGTGCATATATATATATATATATCATCCGCCATTAGTTTTTATATGATCGTCTTCAAGAAGTTGTCAGCCATTTTGATAATAGGGCTGAGTATTTGTAGAAAACAAAGTGGTTGGCTAGCAAAGTGGTTTGAGACGCGTATCGCAACGCATGCGCTACTTAACTGAAAAACGTTAATATTTTAATTAAAATTATAGTGTTATTGTGATTTAGTTAATGAAAATTATGAATTTTATATTTAAAAACAATGGTTAAGTGGCGTATCGGTATTATAACAACGTGTTAAATAAATAAATGATGAAAATGTGTGAGGAAATTGTGTGTTTTATATGATATTTTAATTTTGAATTTTATATTAAATGTGTCATAAATGTGATAAATAGTAAAATAAAAATGTGGTTAAAAACCAATAAATTAACTTACTTGGATATTTGGATTAAGTTACTTTCTATATTACTTTTAATTGGGATTATTAACGAAGCCGAAGGTTTGTTTTTCCTTGTTACTTTATTTATTTACTTATTTTTGTTTTTTTGTCTTCTGTTGCTAATGTTTTGTTGGTATTAAAAGTGCAAGAGTGAGATACTAATATGTATATATATATAGTAAAACAGGGAGAGTTCATGACATGCCAGCCAGTTTTTACTTTAGTTTTTTCTTCTTTTTTACTTTAAATTATTAATTTTTTTTATATATATTTTGTTGAAATATATTTTAACAAAAAGCAGAAGTTTTTTCAAAATTAATATTAAGCAATTTCCATATTGTCGAAATGAATATTACCTTTAAATCAAGAATCATCAGTTAGAGCAGGTGTCCGTCAGCTTTGTAAAGTTGCTAGGCAACATGTACATATAGCGCCTCCATTAGAGACAAAATCAGAATTTTAGTGTTTTGTTTCTCCGTTTTTTATTTTAAAATGAAGTTGAAACTATTTTGTATTCTGGGGCAAAATTAAAAATAAATTATTTTTCAAGAAAACTCCAGCAAATTTTTTAATTATTTTGCTGTTTATTTGGCGATGTCAAGAATGACAGTGAAATAAGTTTTTATCGTTTTTGAACATAAAACACTTAATTCTATTTTGTTGTTTCTTACTATAATTATTAAAATAGTTTAAAGCTATTGTTTTTTTTGTTGTTAATCTGATGTCAAGATAACGGTTTTCTTTAAAAATTACTTTATAATTTTGAGTTTGTTTTAATTTTAGTGGTTTTCAATTATTTTTTTGATTGATATTTCTGCTCGTTTATTTGTTTATATTCGACTGTTGGGCTAAGTAAAATTACTCACTTTGAAAACCCACTTACACATCCGGCCAAGTAAAAATTTTTTGTGCTTAATATCCATTAGTGAATTTTTCATAAATAAATTGCTGTATACAAGAATTTAAAAGTGGAAACAGTTAAAAACAAAAAAACAACCTTACATCATTCATAAAATAGTCAGATCCCTGATTTTTGAGGACGGGGACGTTTGTTTTCTATAACCAAATTCATTAATGTTTTTTTAGAAAGTAGCCCTGCTAGGGCTGGAATGGTATGTTCTCTTTGTCCCGGGATATGCTTTTTTTTTACATGTTTGAATTTTTACTCACAAATTGCTATATTTCCATATACTTTATATGGCGTAAGGCTCACGAACAGCCAAAATCAAGTGCAATATTCAACTGGGCATCCGGGTATCTCTGTAAAATCTACCTGCAAAATGTGTAAATTTGTTTAATATGTGTTCACAGTTATAAGAAGAATATACAGAACTTATGAATTTCCTGATATACTATATAGTTTGCGTGTCAGGATTAAAACGGTCACTTAAAATATCATAAATAAATATTTTGAACAGTTTTGATCATAAATTTGAACATAAATACTTGGGTACCCCGTTTGCTTATCAATTTTAATTTTTTTTTTTTTTGGTTGGTTAATGGACAATTTCAGTTAAAATTAAATAAATAATGCTACAGGCATCAAACTGTTAATAATTGTTAGGTAATTATTTTCTTTTTTACTTCCATGGTAACATAAACAAATTGAAGAGGCATAAATAATTTTTTAAATGTTAAATTAATCTTAAAGACAATAAAAAGTACTTCACCTTTTGTATAATAAAAAAAGAAAAGAAAACCACAATTCGGACGCTTTAATAATTTTCATAAAATATTGAAAGACAAATAACAAGAACTAAAAATCAGTTTTAACATTTTATAAATCATTTAAAAAGTCTTTGTGTAGCAGTGGTAATCACCTGCTTTTGGACTAATAATCATTACTGTCAACTGCTCGCATGCTGAACATCATTACACGTTAATTAGGTAGCGGCCAAAAATTTAACTTCCAAGACCCTAAACTTTTTTTTATCAAAAATTTAAATCTCTTATTGTATTTTTTTAAAAGGTTTTTTTTGCTCATATTTTTAACTAATTGGTTAGTTGACCTATTTGCATTTTTGTTTTTATTCAAAACGAATAAACTTAAAAAGAAACCACAAATTCCTGCAAAGGTTTTTTTGTTTTTTTATGAATTTATTGTGGCTAATAATGTTCAGAAATCTCTAATGTAGCAATGAATAAAACAGCAAAAAGATTACAATAACAAAATTGTGTGTATATAAAATAAAAAAAAAAATAATTAAAAGAATCCGGTTCTTCTTTATCATAAAAAAGGGACTTTAGGATATAATCCTTTCTTTGTCAGACAGAACCCCCTCAGCCATCTGGCACTTTAGCCCTGGAGAAGATAGTGTTAACTACTGCGGTATTAAAAGTAAAACAAGTTTGATTCAAAGTAAGAAGACACTTTTCTTAAAAAGATTTACGAACCCTCTTAAAAGAAGTATTAAAAAAAAGAAGGAAATTTGATATTTTTTTATTTAAATTTTGTCATAATTAATTTGCATCAAAAATATTTCTTATTGGTTTTTAGGAGTTTTAAAAAGGAAATGGTCATTGCTTTTTTCCTTTACCGTTTCTTTTTAATTTTAGCAAAATGATGACCGGTATTCACTTTTTTGTGCCAATTAATGTCAAAACTAATAAATTAATTTCCAGTATAGGAAGCTAGAATTGATATGAATGAATGAAAGTCTCAGGAGGCCGGAGGGATGAGAAGGTAATCTCTCATAGGTACTTCAAAAAATCCTGCAGTTAATTTATCTAAAAACGTGGCTAAGTGATATCTATAAACGGTGCTTTACATATATAAATTTATACGTATTAACTTGAATAGATAGGAGAGATGTTTGAGCATCCTCAGATCCTCTGCATTTAAATGGTGATCAGTATTTTGTATGCATAAATTACCATTGATCGGTGACAACTTGCTGTTCATATGTCACACAAAGAGAGAATTTTACCTACTGGTAATTAAGCTAAAAAAAATCAGACCTCATTTTGTGGGCATACAAGTAAAATGCACCTGAAAATAAATTCTGTTCTATGTGGTTTTTGTTACTTATTATGGAAGTTACTTCCAGCAATCATTTGTTAAGAAATTATCAACAGTTGCCACACAAATTTATGGTATCGATAAATCACACGTTTAAAAGCCACTTAAAACCACTTTCATTAGAACCATTACATTGCGTTTGTGTCAGTTTTCTACTTTAAAATTTTTAAATTACATGTAAATATGTTTATTATTGCTAATAGTAATAAAAACCGTAACCACAGTATCTTTGAACACAATGATTAACAGATTTGGGTATCATATCTTCATTGTGTAGTGATTTTGTTTTTGAAATAAGTTCAGATAAATTAGAAGAATAACTGAAAATCCAATAATGTAGCAAGGGATATTTAAATTTTTTCACTACATTTAGTACCAATTGTACAAACTCGAGAACACAGACTAGGCTAGGCTGCTTGTGATCTCATGTGAAAGCGAGAACAGTCACTTTCGGGTAAAGAAATACAACGTGTTCAGGTTCCAATTAATTGTTCATCCTTCATAATACTTTGATCCTTACCTACAGTGCTTATTATTCGTTTAAAAAATCTTATGAATGCAAGATTGCTGTCCAAAAATGGTAACAAAGGCTAATCTTACCATATAGCAGGATAAGGAATGCTGCAAAATTATGACTGGATTGATGGGAATACCGTTTTGACCAGTAAACACTAAACTCTCTTAATATAAGGTTTCGCTTTACTCCACACCCTTCCATCCTGCAATACTTTGAATGCGTTTCACCAAATTTTTTAAACCTAAACTAAAGAGTAGGATTTCTTACACTCTCAAATATGCACCTGATTTGTAGGTGGCCTTCTCGTTTTTCTTTAAATTTCAGTGAAGAAAATAATCATTAATAATTTGAATTATAATAAATCTATGCAGATTTTTTTTCAAATTAAGTCACAAAATTGATTCAATCCGAGAATATTGGCTAGAATTTTTATTCAAAATTTAACCTTTTAACCCTTTCTTGGGAAACTTAACAAAAATCAGTTACTTGGCACACTGGGGTGCATCACACAACCTTAATTTGTTATAAAAAACCTATTAAACATTCTCACATAAAAATTTGTCTACAGCATCCTGAGATTCCATAAAATGATTAAATTAATAGGATAATGAATATTCTATTTTTGATCCTTTCGAGTACAAATATCATATCGCCAATATTGTATCGTACTTATTTACTGGGTGTATGACACCGCAGTGCAACTTTTGTACATTACTTGTACATTACAATTGGCACAACGTCAATCCAATACCACCAAAGGTTTGAGCAATCTATTCTTTATAGGCACGTTTTGCTAAAGATCACCTTTCTTATGTTAAAATACTTGAAATTAACAGATAAAACGAGCTGGGGTGTATTACACCCCAGTATGCCAAGTAACGATTAAGAACTTACACATTAACGGCAATTTTAACATTTTGACTTTTATTCTGAGCTCAGCGTTTTATTTTGAGTATTTTAGTTAAATTTTTAGAATTGTGTTTTAGTTAAAAATGGTAAAAATGGTAAATTTGAATTTCTATATTTCAACCTGGCTCCTTTTACTACGAATTGCATGTCAGTCAAATTGCGTAAAATTCAACCTTAGGCATGTTTTATGCCACAAAATCTAAGCATAAACAATCGAAACCAATTCTCTTGGGCTTTTTTTCTTGTTTTTGTTGTTGTTAAAAGAAACTTTTTCAGGTTCTCTCAACTGCTAGAATATTTTGGTTTTGGCAAATAGGTCCTAGATTAAGTTTCCAATTTAACATTGGAATCAGGGAGCATAATTGATCTTTAAATTAATTCTTATCACCCATTCACTAATATAACAAAAAAAAATAGATTAATAGAATATAATTTCTGATTTGGTTTTTCTATATAACTGAATCAATCGCGTTTAAAAATTTATTCATATTTAGACAAGTCTTAAACAAGATTATTTTTGCTAAACAAAAACAAAAAAAAATTTCTTTTTTCTAAATTGTAAAAATTTTGAAAATTTTTTTTAACAGCTATTTTTTCATTTCCAAATAAACATAAGCTTGATAAATATTATACAAATTCATAACTTTTCTCACGCTTTAAAAGCTCAATTTTATCATTTTTTTAACAAAAAAAAAATAAAGAAAAATAATCTATACCGGAATTAAAAAACCTCAAAATTTTCACAACACATGTTAAATGACAAATGTAATTGTTTTAGAAATTTCTATTTAAAAACAAAACAAAAAAAGCATATTTTATCATCGAAACTTCTATATCCTTAAAAACCAAAACAAAACCAAACAGCACTTGTGATTTAAAAATTTGGGGTTGAAAATTATTCCCACGAATCTATAGTTGTGCAAGAGGAATAAATTACACATCATATAAAATGAATCCTAAAACTTTTCTTCCTTAAATTTGTTTGGTATACAAACTGAAATCTGATACCAAATACCACTTCCCCCTTTTATTTTTGGTTTTTTTTTTTTGTTGTAAATGATTAAACAAACATTTGACCTAAAAACAAAAAAACAAAATACAAACAAAACAAATAAAAATAAAATCTTTCTTAAATTGCTATAATAGGGATTTCATGTGAAGTAATTAAAATATTTTGCAGTATTTTAGGCTCATTGAACGATATTTTTACGTATACACCACATTCGGTCACCTACTCATTTCATTCTCATCCCATATACGCATAAAATTAAGTCATAGACACTAAATACAAATGTGTCAATGCTTTTTAGAAGAACTAAAGATAAAAAAAAAACTTGTTTTATTCTTCTTCTGGGTAAATGAAAGACAACCAAAATCAAATAACAACAAATTTCCCCACTTAGTTAAAAAAATATATAAAAACAAAGAAAAAGAAGGGAGAAGAAAAATTTTTGTTTTATTATTTTTTTTTTTTTTTTTTTCAAAGCTTTATGATAAAGTGCCGAAGCGCCGAGTATGAAAGATTTGAATGTTAGCCACTTAAGCCACAAGTGCACACGCATTCCTGGTGTAAAGACTTCGTGGTTGAATGGTTCCCACACTTTCCATTGATCTGAGACTAGTATATATATACTACCACATACACAATTATTTTAATAGCAGGCTTACTAAAGTATAAAATATATAAATAATAAAAATTCGATCTGGAGCTTGTTCCAAATGTAAGGTAGAAGGATTTAATATGATGAATAAAATTTATGACCATTGATAGAAACAAATAGGTGCTGTTTGTCGCAGGCTAGCAAAACTTTCATTTATTCTAAGAGTTTTTATTGGTTTACCTTTTTCTTCTAAAAATTTAATAATTAGATTTTTTGGTTTTTGTTTTAAAAATTTGTTTACAGGAAAATTGGATAAATTTAAGAAAACATGAAAAAACAGACCTAGTTATCAATAATCTTAGACTTTGGTACGTTCCGATATGTAACTTCACGATAAAATTGACCACCAATTGGTTCTATATAGATAGAGGACACTGATGTCTCATGATATGATGTACAACAGAAAGGGGTCACGTAAGATGTAATTCGAACTAAAGATCACATCTTGTTGTTACTAGAAATGAGCAGATCATACGTTAACTAATACATGTAAAAAAAAATATTACTTGAGCTGTGAATTTATTAAGCGGGGGTAGATCAAAATTTTTCTTTTTCCATTTTTTTTTTATTTTTTGACTAAATTTCAAGTTATGAAGATTTGAGCGTCCTTTGCTTGAGAGCAGGAATGATTAAGGAAAACCTTAAATCGTTTTCCTGAAACTTTTTCGAAGTCGGTGTTCACAATAAATCAAAATCTTTTGGACCGATCGTCCAGGATATTTCACCATGTAACAACGAAAACTTTTTTTGTTTTAATCGATATTTTGACTTCCAAAGACTACCAAAAATTAAAAAATCGAAGGAAAAAAACCACATCGAAAAACATCTCCTTTAATAAATAAATTTTGACTTTTTAGTTTTAGTTGATTTTGATGCGAGTTATGATAAACACCGCCTTTTTTCAAGGCGCCTCTATTTACTTTGTTAAACCCTTAAAATTTCAATACAAAAATTATCACTGGCGGCAGAGTTGGTCGCAAAGTTGCAAATCTTAACATGTCCGAAATACATAAAATTGAAATAAAAAGATTTACATCAGTGGAGGTAAATTAAACCTTTTTCCCTTGACTGAAAAATTTGAAATGTAAAAAAAACTTATTTAAAAAAAGGGACATAGGAATCCCAATTTAGGAATTTGAGTCAGCATTTTATGCAAAAATTTAATTCAAATAGATTAGAAAATGTTTTTCTTTATTTTAATTAAACAATAATTTAATTTTTTGGAATTGCGAAATTAGAAAAACTATTTTCGGCTCTTCTTTTAATTATAATTTAAACATTTATTTTTTTTTTTTCTTCATTAATTTAAACCTTAAACGTAATTATTTTATTTTTATTTAATCCTTCAACTCGAAGGCTTAAAGCTTTAATAAAATTAGTCTTTTTTTGCTTTTTATTCTTCTCTAAAATCTAACTCCAAATCCGAAATTACTAATAATAAACTTTACTTTCCTTTATTCTAAGCTAAGCCTCGGTTCCAATAAATTATTTTTTTTTTCTTTTATATTTCGTAATTCTTGCATCCCTTACTTAATCCCCAAATTTACCAATACTGCTTATCTATATTTTGTTAATTCTTAAGTTAAACCTATAAACGTCGTAAATTTATTTTTCCTTTGTTCTTCTTCGATCAAATATAACTTCAACCTTGAACTTAATTTGTTTTTCTTGTTTTCTTTTAATTCCTTTTATTTTTCTTTCTTCTTTTCGTTCTAACTTACCATAATTATTTCTCTTTTATGTTTCATACTTCAATCAAGCAATCCCCAGTCAAAAAATTTGTTCAAACTGTAATTATCAACTGAATCCTGTTTCTAACAAAAATTTCTACTTGTATGCATGATTTTTGTCAATAATAAAAACATATTTTAGTTTCCCAAAGCAGACAAGCATACATTTTATCCCTACTCTAATTGAATGAAGGCAAGTTGCAATTTCCCTTAAAAATATAAAAACAAAAATGCCAAAAATTTCGCAATATTTTCTATAATCCTAGTCCGGTATTTTATTGAAGATACTTTTTTACTTCAAGATATCCTGAACTCCCAATTTCCCTAAAAAGTCCTGATTATTTTCTAAGTTTTATCAATAATTTTTTCATAACAATAAGAACCCTTAATGTTATTGATTTCTCAATTTCTTTTTTCATAACCTTGGCCTGATTTCATACAAACATTTTTCTTATCCTTTTTCATTAAGGGATTAATTTTGTATTCAATGTTATTATTGAAACTTTTGCATATTAATCTTAATCAGCGTCAATAAATTTAATACTCAAATACAATGAAAATCGATTTTAAAATTTTATTCCTTATTGGAAAATTTAGTGTAGTAAAAAATTTCTGTACTTACCATAACAGGGGATATATTTACATTCTTATATATATTGGGGTTAATAGTTGAAATAGTTGAAAAGTTGTCCTTATTTTGTTTAGATTGTTATTGCTTGAACTCCAAATATGCATAATAAAGAATTGGATTTTATGAATTGCTTTTTCTTGTGATACCCAAATAATTAATTTTGCAAAACACCAAAATAAAACATAATAAAGAATTTTTGCTCATCATATTGGTTAGTTCTTCCAGACATCACATTTCAACAAATTTTATATATTTAAAGCTGTTATTGTGGTTCTACGATTGCGGTACCGCTCTGCTACCCCAAACAACATATAATGACTTAAACTGTAGAAAAATAACACTTTAGTACTTGATTGAAGCCACTACAACATTTGGCTTAGAATTAAGACAATTGACTGTGTGCAACCGTCTACTCAACTGAGATGACCTGCTTTGGATTTTCAGACAACTGAAATCTTGAATTTAGTTAAATATCAACCCAAAATGCAATAAACCTAATTAAAATTTTTAACTAAATGTCACTATTTTTTTCTAACTGTTTCTATCCCGTTGACCACAGTTAACCTTACACACACATACATTATTAGCTTATAACAAATCGACGGCACTAAAAATTATTATTCCAATTGATGAGTAAGACCAAGAAGATAAAATTAAACACCATAAATTGCATTTTAAGAGTTCCTGATAAATGAAAACCGGTTTATGAAAGTGATGTATTTAGTGATCTAGTTATACGGCTTTTTGTACTTTACCAAAGCCTTACTTCAAAGCAGAATCTAAAATATTTCCAAGTGTAATTTATTTGTTTTTTTGTTTTTTTGGAGTAGAATTGTCATATTTTATAAATAAGACTTTCCCTCTACATCACATAGACAAAATTTTATTTGCAAACATTATTTGCCACAGTTATTTATGAAATTTTTAAATTAATTTTTATTTTTATTATGCGGTCATTATCTATCCTACAAAAATAGTTTTTACTGTTTCTTGTTATTATTCTTGAGGCCCTTAGCACATTATGCGTTCATGCTGTCTATTTTGTTTAACACTGAAAACAAAATATTTATTTTCCAATCATAAAATGCAAATGCCCATGAGTCATGGCATAGTATGCTTAGGCTTTTATATAAAAGTCAAAAAATTAAATTATTTCCCTAAAATTGGAATTAATAATAAAAACTCATTTAATTGTGATATTCTTTTGTTTTTGTTATAAAAAGAAATTAACTCTGGAAAAACCTGTTTTTTTTATTAATCTTTTTTAGGTACATATGTATATACATCCATGCGTTCATACATATAAACCTTGTCAAATAAATTTATAAAATAGAGAATAGATTTTTAAATTCTTTAGCAAATTTTCTGTAAGAAAATTTAATTATTTTTCTTTTCAAGCTTATTTTCTGTTCGATAAGAATAATAAATTTATTTTATATATTTGAAATTTGAATTTAAACTGTAAAATTAACAAAATAATGAGATTACAGCTAAAACTTGTTTTATCTTATACCACACCCCCTTAATTCCCTCTAGATAATCTAATAAACAGTTAATCACTGGTATTAAATGAATCTAACTAAAAACTTTTTTTTATTTTTAAGACAAGCAGAAACCACATTTGAGCGCCATCTATTTCTTCAGTGTAGAAAATTAATCAGCAAAATGTTTTTTTTTTTTATTATAAAATTTTTTTAAGCCGGCAAAAACTGGTCAAGCATATTTCTTAAAACATATACTATAAAAATTTTATGTGTATATATTTATTAATAGATATAAAGCAAAAGCAGATGACACATTCTTTTTCAAAATTTCTATTGATTTACCTGATGGAGAGGATCCAAAAAAATAAAAAAAAAACCTAAACCAGACATTATTATACTGTCTTTTTGTCCATAAGCGAATTTCTTCTTCTAGACATCCTGCTATCATATATTCCGATATGCATCCGATAAGGCACCTAGAGCAATATTTTGTTACTACAGTTGACTAGTTTCGTTTGCTAGAGCAACAGCTGCAATTTTTCGTTAAAAAATGCTCACATCTTTTCTAGTTTTACTAGAGTTGTTTGGCTGTATTGGTGTATGTACGCTGCCTGCATAGTCAAAGTTATGGAATATAGTTTTTATATTATTTACCCTAGCATACATACACATATGTAAAAATATCTTTCATATGAGGATTGCAGGTTTATATAAGAAATATATAAAAAAACAAAAACCGGAACAAATATATACTACAAAGAAATTTTAAGGTAAGCGTGGCTGTTTTTATATTCACCGCTTTTTTTTTCTTTTGTTGATTGAATATATATAGTGATAGGAATTGGAAGGGAGTTTAGTATTTTTGTTATCATATATTTTCAAACTCAATTACATTTCTTATATTTTATAGTATTTTATTAGTACTGATATTATTTACCCTGTTATCGTTTTTATTTTTAAGAATAATTTGTTTGATTGATAGATCTTTTGTTCTAGTAACAATTTGTTGATTTTGTATTTGATTTGAGAGAAAGTTTAATTTAATTAAATTTATTGTTCTTTTGTTTTTCTTATTTAATGATTTTACAAAAATTTATAGGGACAGACCTTCGTCCCTTTAAAAAGCATTCTGCTGAAATAAATAGGGTTTATTCTTTAATACTGGCTTAAAAAGGTCAAATGTTATGGAATTGATACCTAGTGCAATAGAGAGATTAACTCAAACGAAAATAAGCACTTTTTTTTTAGGACCAAGAGTACACCATTCTATACAGCTGGAATAGGTTTTTAGATAAATTATATCACCTTGACGATAATTGACATTATTTATTTTTATGCATTATTGACTAATGTATTAGTATGAATTTTTTTTTTTTGTCATACAAAAAACAAAAGTAATTGTTTTTTTTTTTTTTGTACTAGCACCAAAACTAGACAGATGTTGTATTCGTGTGGATATTAGATTAGTTGTGACAGTAAATTATCTTCTTGTTACGATATTCGGATTGTGTTAATGCTAACTCTAAAACAAAAAAACACGATATTCTCATTAACATATAGTGTAACAGCTTGATAGAATTGAAAGCATCATAGCTTCAATATTTTCCATTTCATAGATTTATTTCCTTCTTGAGAAATAAGCTGTACAATATTATTTACAAAAGAATTTCCAAAATTTATCATATTTCCTCATAACGAATGATAAATTGACTGTGGCATCAAGCATTTTTAAGTTCTGTCAAACTGACATATTTTTTGTTCGAGATAGATAGTTTATCTGCGACTCAGAGAACTTTTTGAGTTACTTTAACTCACAGACTTGATCTGATTGTTAATTTTTAAGAGGTCACTGGAATATCTTTAACAAACTGGTAACTGCCGTGTCGCCCATTTTCGGGGACGACAAAAATCCTGATTGGGTCGATTAGTGTTACAGTCAACGTGTTAATGGGCTAGTTGGAAAATCAAATTGAAGCTAAAAACCTTTAATTGGCCAGCAAAAAGTATCTTTCTAAAAATTTTTTATGAAATGTTATGAAGTTTCGGTCTCGTCAGAACGCAAAGGGTTAAAAGATATTTTTAATCCTTCTAAAATTTATTTCTCTTAAAGAAGAAAAAAACAGAAAAAAAGTCGAACACTTTAGATCATTTTTTGTTCTTCATATTTTAATATGGTTTTTTTTATTGCCTTCGACCATTTTTTTTTTTTGTGAAAGGGATTGATTATCAGGATTATAAAACTTAAATTATAACGGTGCATTCTCTTTTGAATGAAAATGTTAAGCATCCATAATTCCAGCAATAAGTGCTGGAATATCGTTAAATAAAGAATTTTCTGCCCGCACCCGCATAAAACTTCTTCATTACTTTGGTAATTATTTTTGTTAGTTTTTCAGATATAAACAAACACACGTTTGAGATTTCTTTAGAACTGATAATATCAAACGCATTGACATTAATTCTCCTTGATTTTTATCTAATAACAAATAAATTTCTATGATAAGAATAAAAATTCTTATAGAAAAATTTTGAATCTTTTTTAAATTTTTTTCATGAATATTTGATAGACAGTTGTACTAATAACAATTTTTATAATATCAAAAGACAATCATGCATCATGATGGAATAAGTAAAACATATTTATTTTGGTAAATTTTTTTCATCCGGTTGTTAGTTCAACGAGAGTGTTTTCAATGGATGTGAAAAGTGATCGTGAAACAAGCTTAACACGCCATTATCTGATTAAAGACAATTGAAATTCTAGCCATACTTTATAATAACAAAGGGAGTACTATTTAAAGAATATTTAAATATTTCTTTTATTTGTTCTGTTTTTTTATATATATATATATTTTAGAGAATTAATTCTTAACAGTTCAAATGTGTTATTTAATTACTTAAATTAATGAAATTTAGTTTGATTAATGAAATTTAAAGTTTTTTTTAAATATCTAAATTTCATTTGCTTGATTCAGTTATCTTATCAGTAATACCTTAGACAGTTATGTGTCATATCATGGTTCGTTTTTTGTCAAATTAATTTTCAATCATATTTCATCTGTTGCGATGTGTTTTAGAACAAACTAACTGATCGTACTTAAAAAAAATACGTATGTATGTATTTTTGTATGTAATCTACGAAAAGAATTTTTTTGGCTTTTTATAAATTTATCGTAATGCGTACCAACCAACGCACAATAGAAAATTGTAGCTACTTTTACGGATCAGGAATGGTAAGATAGGGTTTCAAAATTTTCATTTTGAGCCCGTGAGGCATAGATTTTGATACCTCCTGTTGTCAGATATTTTCGGGACTTTAAGCTATACACACTGAAAAAAATAAGTTTGGTTTACAAGTAAACGCATTTACTTGATTTTAGATGTACTTGAATCAAGTAAATTATTCTTGAGTCAATAATTTAAATACTCAATTCTAGTAAATTGAAGTAAATTATTTAATCAAAAATCAAATATATTACTTTTCGCCATGTTGAGAACATATTTACTTGCCACCCATATTTATTTTTTTCAGTGCAAAATGGTAATTAACAAGTTTAAGTAATAAATTCTAAGTTAAGTGTCTTCTTTTTAATTTTATATTTAAATTTCATATTATTTATAAAAGCCTGAATCAAAGTTTATGACAGTATAGGCTCCAAAAAATCAATTTTAGCTCTTGAATATTGATCTTTGGCTTATTTTCGAAAAATGAGTAATTAGCGTTTTTAAGCTATTTTTCATTTATCAACATAATATGAATAAAGGAATTAAACTTTTAAATGAGTTTCCGTAAAAATAAATACTGAAAATCACACATTAAAACTTTATTTTACGTTAAATAAAAGTGACATCTGTTAGTTAAAAATTGAATTGCTTAAATTTATTATTGCCGTGTTTCACAGTTGATAATTAAGCTTCCCTTCAGAAGACCTTAAGACAATTCATTTTTATGATTTTCTTAATTCTGCTATTAGCTACTAAGCTAACAATTAAGTCGTGAAAATTGGGGACTTATCTCAAGTACGTATTTAAGGCTCCTTAAGTGCTTAGGAAGAAGTGTGAAATGCAGAATCTCCTAAAGTAGAACTTTAATTTAACAGATGCGCTATAGAATACTTAAGTATGAACTGTCAAGCTGAGGCGTAAGGATTATACAGGTTTCCCCAAAACAAATAATCAATTTTGTCAAATAACAGTGTTGGCACACAGAATTTCATCTAGTTCTAATCTCATTTGAGTATTTTGACATAAATTTTCATCATTTACTCCTTATTATTTTTGTAGACACAAATAAGAGTCTTTATACCTACAAAAATACGTAACATAAAATTTGACTTATCACAAATGTCAGAAAATTATAATTCTCAGTTCAAGTATTGCCAGATCGAAATAAAATCTTCTGGAGATTTGCAAAATTTCATTTGAGGATTTTATAAATATTTTATCAGTTAAAACTATTAGTGAGTAGTGTTTTACCGGCTTACATTAATAATGTTCAGAATTTTTATCGTCTATAAAAATGCCTTTGAATTGTAAAAAATGATAGTAAAATTACCAATGACATAATAACAAATTGAAACTTGATGTTTACTAAATGAGATACATACAATAAAAACAAAACATTATAAGGCAGCATAATATTTTTAATCAAAGATCATAAAAATTTCTTTTCAAGAAAAAAAGTATGGGAAAGAGAAAATTATATTATCGGATCATTATAAGAAATTTTAAACAAATAAAAAAACTTTTTTTTACTTTTCAATTGCCACTGAAATTACTGCCACTTATCCCAACCAAATTAAAAGTAAATTAAAAATGATTTCAAAGTAAATATTAAAAGTTTACTCTTGTATAAATTATGTTGTCATGAATAAATTTAATCGGTTTAGATCACTATAGCTGTTCTCAAATTATAAATAAATAAAAAACGGGAGCACATATACAAGAACAAAGATTATCTGTAATCAT
Source organism: Acrocera orbiculus (assembly GCA_947359355.1). Lineage (NCBI taxonomy): Eukaryota > Metazoa > Arthropoda > Insecta > Diptera > Acroceridae > Acrocera > Acrocera orbiculus. The sequence continues at coordinate 17,320,368 of OX375757.1, forward strand.
CTTGTGAATGCTTCGTTTTTTTTTTGTTGGTAAAGAATAAGAGCTCATTACGAATACAAACGTTTACTTAAAGTATAAAATTTTGTTGGTAGCAAATTAAAGCGAAAAAATGTAAACAAAAACAACAAAAAATAGGAAACTTATATAATGAGCAAACACAAGATCAATAGCATTCAACTAACGGTTTTGCTGAGTGAAGAAGTTCGTTAAAATTTCAATCATTAATCATTTGAGTGAAAGTTTCGACAATACTTTAAATTGTGTGAAGTAAAAAATAAAACCTTTTATGTTTAAAGATAAAAGAATAAATAGAGTTAAGAAAATAAAAGTTAAATTGAAATAAAAAATTAAATTTAAATAATTAATAATTTATTTGGAAGTCCAGTAAATCTCTAAGTCCAACAAAAGTAACTCAGTAAAACCCAAGCGAGAATTTTCGGTCTTTACTAAAGGCCTTCAGCCTTGCTCGTTAGAAAGGGTGGATCTGTCTTGAATTTAAACTAAAAGTCGTGGTCCTGATGGCAGGAATGTGTTTGAGTGAGAAGTACTCGTCAAAATTTCATTCAAATAGAAAAAGCCCCTATAGTCACGCTAAGAGATAAAAATTGCTAAAAGCCGGAACCATATGGACTCCCTTAGCCTAATGTAACTGGTCTCCAGTTTATTTTCTTGCAAGATATGCAAGAGGCAAGGTTTCAAGTATTATAACCCGTCAACGAGTTCTGAGACTTACCAAAAAATGAAGTTTTTTTCTTTTGGAAAAATTCCGCTTTATTCATCAACATAATTTCCTTCAAGTTTATTAGAATCATTTAAACGTTTCTCCTATTTTTCTCTATCGACCATGCAGAATGAGTTATTTTTTATCTTAAAAATAGCCCTCAGCGATGATATTTTAATTTCAAATAAATTTATTTTTTTGGAGCATCTTTTTAAAATTTTTGAAACAGCCAACAATTACCAAAGATAATATTTGGCGATTAGGGATTATTCACACTGAATCTTTTTTTCGTCGTTGCGTTTTCCAACTAGAAATTTCTTCTGTATGTTACATCTAAGAATATTTGAGAGGGAAAGTCTCTTTAGTAACATAAGAAATGGCAGCACCCTGCTTCAAGAAATTTACAATTAGAAAATTCAGTGATAGAAAAACGCCACGAAGTAAATGAACCTTTAGGCTAAAAATTAAAACGATCTGCTGCGTTCATTTGCGTGTACGATGTCTACTCTACGCCTGGCACTCAAGTAAGATCTCAAATGCAGAGTTAATCTGACAAAATAACGCTAAACTATTAATTCCGGCATAATAGAATTCTGGTTAATAACTTTTAAAGCATTATAAAGTGCTTCAATTATCAATTATCTTTTTATTGTAATTAAACACAAAAATCTAATTAACTATTTATTAAACTAATTTGAAAAATTTTCAATACAAAATAATATAAACAAATCCTAAAGGTTAAAAATATCAAATAAGATTTTCTTATTTCATGGGAGTTTCATAAACTCAAATTAGAAATGCATAAAATATGCTCCGTCTGTTATTATTATGAGTTGTTAAAACTTTTCTAGCTAATATCAGAGCATAATAATAGTAATCGTAATTCCATTGCATTTTATATAAAACTTAGTTAAATTTAATTAAATTAAGAAAAGTATTTTCTCTCTTTTTGGTCTTTTTTTCTTCTCTCATTTTTGCTATTTTTAAAAATCGAAGACGATAATGAAATTACCTAATATAAAACTTTTAACTATTCAAAAGATTATTGGTAATTTCATTTTGAAAAGTTTTTTTTACCATTTTTAGGATATTAAACTATAATAAAATTATATTGATTTGGATTAGGTAGCGACATCTTGTCCATTTTTATATTATCAAGATCCATGCTTAATGATTAGATTTAAGAACGCTTCTTTTGTTTTCTTATATATTCAAAGTAAAATAAAACGATTACAAGCTAAGTTCATGATGTGCTCTCTAATTATTCTTTATGTTTAATTAATGCACTATCGTGATAGTTAATTTAGTTCAAAGTTAGATGGGAGTTATTTAAGTTGAATGGACTTAAACTATAGTTTTTCTCCTTTGAAAAATAAAAATTAAACTGCTAAAGTAACTACATTCCTTTTTCATTTAGTTCTCTTTTTGTTTTTTTTTATGCAGTCAGAAAAATGTTTCGAAAATTTAGAATTTAATATTCTAAATATCTATTTCAATGATTTTGCTTAGAGATTATTATCCTGGAAATGGTTGTTTTCGATCTTTGAAAATTTCTTCATATCGTTTACTTTTATTGTATCTAATCAAGCGTTTTATTGTTAGATCAAAACGGTCAGGAAAAATATTGATCAGAGAGTTTATTTTTCATTTGGATTCATTTATATTAACTTTGAAATTGTTACTTGGACCGTTATTTGTAAAGGTAATGCTAGTTAACTTATTCTTTTATTTCTTATTTCTTTTTAGATATTTTTCTACCCTGTGGGACACTGTCAGTGTATTTCACCTAGGATTCTGAATTAAATTTTTGTCATTTGTCTGGTAGAAATTTAGAAAATAAGATTATTTATTTGTACTTTTGTAATTAGGATGTTCAATTTGAAAATCATGAATGCTAATATACTAGACTAGATACTAGGCTCCCTCAAAAGAGATTAAGACTTTTATTAAAGCCTTTTCCTCTTTAATATAATTTTATGGTAGTATAAAAAAAAAGGATTTCATTGTGTATAAGAATAAGAAACCTGATATTTTTTATGTGAATAAGAGTTCTTATAAATTTGAAATGAATTTTGCCTCTCATTAGGCATGAATTCATGTAATTTCAGACTCAATTTGAAAATTAGGCCCGTAATATGTTCAAGATCATATGTCGTAATTCAAGTTTTCGCCTAATTTTATTTATATAAAAAATCGTAATGAATACCAGCACCTTTTGTGTCAGTGGTTCACAGTGTTAATTACTGGCGTCAACAATTTGAAGATATTTCTAATTTTTGAATTTTGCACTTCCAATTAATATATTAAACATTTAAATTTCATTTCAACTTCCCATTTGGTTTTCACAGCGTTTTATTTGATTAGAGATTGTGTCCAGTCAACAGAATCACTCAGGTGGAAAAAAAATTGTGAAGCTTTATTAAGATAGAAATACACTACAAAATTTTTTTGTTAATTTTTCAATTCTAATCTACAAAACAAGCGTTTTTCATGATTCTTTCTAGTAGTTATTGAACATATTCAATTACTACTAGAAAATACGATAGAAATACTAATTAAGGATGAGTTCTGGCTTAGACGTCCGAATTTTAGGTGTTTCTTCGTTCTCCATAAATAGAAACCAATTAATATTTTTACCATCCATTTTTTTTTTTACTCTTTATTTATTGTTATTTTAAGAGTAAAAACTATTAATAATTTTAAAAATAAAATTAAAATTAAAAAAACTGTAGGTCGGCACAGTGGGGGTTCACGAAAAAATGACGTGCCCCTGCGTGTCTACTCTTTTCAGTGACAAAAAAATTTTATTTTTTATAAAATGGCGGCAGTTTGAAAAATAAGTTACGTTATTTCCTTATTCTCCTTTCGGAATTATTTTTAAAAAATAAAAACTGTGCAAAATTTCAAGTGAATCGGTTATGTCGAATTTGAGATATTATGCACGCAGTTTTGGAGAAAATAGTTTCGAGAAAAATGGAAAATGAAATCTGAAAACTAGTCAAATTCCAAAAACTCTATTCATTTTTTTTAAAGGGTTCAACTATAAAAATATGCAAAAAAACAAAAATCGATGTTTTTGAATTTCTAAACCAGAATTGCTTAAAGAGTTTTAAAGGCTCTAACTGTGGCTTTAACTATTAAAATTTTACTGGTTAAAATGTTAAGTGTATTGTTCAACTAATGAGCAAAGCAAAGTTGACAGCCACTGATAAACTATAGTTATGTAGCATAATTATATGAGGTCAGTTGTGAAAAACTGAAAAAGTATTAATTTGCTAAGACTTTCTAAAAAAAAAAAATTAAAAAATCAGCATAAAAATTGGCCAGTAATAAAATTTTAATTACGTCATTGAATGCATATTTGACTAATTGTCACTAATATTAGATTCAAAATAAGATATTAACTGGATTTAATAGATTCTTATCAAATGCAATAAGAAGCATCAATCGTTTTTAATTAACCCCAATCAATGTTGAGACTGCTAGCAAAATTCGTATGCCCAGACATATAAATTTAAATTTTATTAAATGCTATTAAGAATTTGTAGTAGAAATATTGATTTTTTATATTTATTAAATATCAAAGAGTTGAAATTCTTTTTTTTTTGTTTTTTTATAAAACAACAACTATAGTTTTAAATTAAAATTTTAATACTAGTTCGATATGATTTTAATTTGTTTTTGTTTTAATTCCTCAATTAAATTTATATTCTTATAATAAATAAAATATTATTCAGTTGAAAATTGAAAGGAATGCAAATTTACTATAAATAATAAAATATAGAAATTTCCTATTAAATATATGAATTTTATTTAATTTAAAAACTACAAAATAAAACATAATCCCTTAACATTTTACTATACACAATAACTATAACAACAAACAAAAATAAGATACATAAATATTTTTCTATATAATTAAACACACTCTCATAACTCAGAAATAAATGCAAAAGAAAAAATAAAATAAAGTGTCAACTGTTCATTAAACTTAATAAAATATTATCAGTAGCAATTAACAAGAAATTTAAAGTGCAACCAAACTCTACTCTTTATTTAGAAACAGGGAAATCAAAGATATTTAACAGACTTTTAATACAAATACAAAAATAAAACAAAAACAAAAAAAAAAATAATATAGTATACTTGCAATATTGAAAAGAGGTAGATGGGGCCATCATCCCAAGTAAAAGTAGGTAGCTAGAGTTTTGTGTTGTTTTTGGATCGGATATTCTTGTTTTACTTAATATCGCCCTTAATTTTCCAATTGAATGGAACATAATTACAGTTGTTATCCACTTGCTATCGTTAAACTTTAACTAATTCTTTATTTACTTTATTTTTTATTTTTATTTTTAGGTTTCTTATCGTGTTCACCGTCTCCATGTAAAAATGGTGGAACATGTATCCAGAAGTCAAATGGACAATCATATTGCAAGTAAGTACTTCAATATTTTATTGGAAATAATTGATTTGTTTGATTTAAAGAATGATTAAAACTTGAAATTAATTTTTTATTGTTTTATTATTAAATTCTCATATATATATGTATATATGTAGGTATAATTACTTTGTTTGGAATTTTTTTTAGGTTATAAAAGTTTTCGAAAATATTTTTTTTTTAAAAGAAATTTAAAATTTTGATAACTGTTCTATAGTAAGAAAGAACCTTTAATTACTACAAAAATTGTTGATGTGAGCTTTCGTAATGCAATTTTGTTTTGGGAGTTTAACTGTTCTTAGTTGAAGCAGCAAAACGTTCAGCAAATTTTGAATTATTGGTAAATCTGTCGGAGTTATTTACCTACCTTACTCATTCTTTTATCATCATTTTTAATCGAATTTTTAAGGCTAAAGGTCTGATCACACTATGCCATCATCTATGCGGCTAAACATGCACTCAATTCGCTTTCTTTAATTATTACTTTTTATTATTATTTTCTTTGTTGGTTTTTGTATTATATAAAAGAAAAGATTATAATTAGAAGGAATAAAGAAATTAAGATTTCTCAGTCAGCCAAGCAAAATCATGGGTTTTAAATCCTAAGCAAACGGATGATGATGAAAAGGGAAACTTTAACACATGATATTCCCAGCGGTAAAAATTCCCATTTTTGTGGACGATGTATAAAGTCATAGATAAATGTAATTTCATAGCTTCCACCTCTTACATGGGGTTATCAATCGCATTTAACACGGCAACGAGATTGTAAAATCACCGATGGAGAGTTTTTCATATGAAAAGAGTATGAGAGAGAGTTTCAGCACTGGATTTATTGCTAGAGAGCTTACATAATATTATGAAAGAGTTAAATTTATCTAGCTTGAAAAATACTTAAAATTTAAAAACCAAAATTTTTTCCCATTCTTACAGTTAAGTTTGACTTTTTTCAGTATTTTAGTTCAGGTGTCCGAATTTTGGGTGCTTTTTCGAAAAACCAAAATGGCGGCAGCTTGAAAAATCAATTATATTTTTCCCGTTTTTTTTGCCTTTCGGAATTTTTCAAAAATAAAACTATCAAAAAACTCTTCTATAAAGAAGCTCTGTGAAGTGAATCAATCAAAGCCAACTTAAGATTTTATGCACGCAGTTTTGAAAAAAGAAGCTTCGAGAAAAATGCGTTTAAAATTTTAAAGACTGAACTGCACCAAATGCATCACAAAATGAGCTGTCACTCCGAAAATTAATTAAATTTCAAAAAATCTATTTAGGAGCATTTTATTAAAGGGTTGAACTATGAAAATATGTAAAATAAAATCAATTTTTGCGAATTTCTAAACCAGACATTTTTGCAATAGACATTTTTCGATTAGGAGTCGTTTTTTATGTATTATTTTTGTCTCAATTTCATTTAGGAAATAGAATTTTTTTACATATTTTGTACAGAAAAGAATTATTTTCATTAAGCCAATACACTTTTATTTTTTCTTTAATCTTGAAAAGAATATCATTTCCAGGCTAGACGCTTCTGATTTTTGTCTTCCACTTTTTTGGTTTTTTGTTCAAATCATCTTAACGCTGAGATAAAAATTTTATTCAACATAAAAAAAAACAGTAAACAAATTTTTGGCAAAAACATAAAGACTAAACAAGAAAATATTTCAGGGAATTAATTCTATTGTTTCTTTGTATGAAAAAGGATTATATCCTTTGTTGTTCTGTAATGGAAGACTGCAAATAAAAAAATAAAAAAAAAAAATGAAATGAAGCATTTCTGATTATCTGAAGCTCTTTTCTTATATGTCCAAAGATGAACTACCAGTTTCTTTCTAAACTTGTGGTCGATTGTGGCCTTTTGTCCTATTATGGTGAATTCGGGAGCATGTTTATCTGTCTTTGTTTTGTTTTTCTTATTATTTTTTTTATTTTATTCATTTTTGTTTTTGTTATTGCTGTGGATGCAATGATTGTCTTTTACCATATTGATATAGTAGTTAGTCTCTTACACCCTGTATCATGAAATAAAACACCATAGATATTGCAATCTTATTTTTTTTTTAAATCTTCTTTTCTAATCGACAAAGTTAAAAAGATAAAGTCTTTAGTATACTATGCAGAAGATAAGAACAGCCAACTAACATCTTTAGGGAATAAAATGAAAAGAAATATTCTTGTATAAACTTCAAATGGATAAGAGATCTTAAGTTTGTTTTATGTATATATATGTATATATATATATATATATATATATACATCGTTGCTATTGAAATTTAAAACAGGATATTAAATACAATACTATAATTTGAATTTAACATGCAAATTTAACCATTTTTAAATGTCGGCATTCATATAACTTTTAATAATCAAAAGTTTCTTAGCCTATTTGGTAGTTTCATTAGAATTATAAACACCATTTTTCAGCACAAATTTAAGTTTATTATTAATTCAATTAAAGTAAATAAATAAGTTGGTTTTTTTTTAAAATCGTTAGAGTCAGATATCCTGAATTTAAGTGTCACGCATGGAATAATTTAAAGAACCATTGAGCAGTAGTTTTATTATGTTCAAACTTTAGACCATATTTACAGTTCTTATTGTAAAGCAGTTAGTTGACTATCAGGCATTTATTATTTTTTTATGTAAATCGGTATAACTTACTTAGTAGGCTTTATATTTACTTTTTTCATTTTTTTCAAAGAATGTAAAAAATAAAAATTCAGAAATCTATATTTATAATTCCAGGTAAAAGTATTAATAGCTTCAATGGTATTGTTAAGTTTGTAAATTTTACATATGCAAATATTATTCATTAATTATTGGAAACAAATTAAAAAAAATTAATTAAAACCGTAAGCCTGATTTCTTTCAATTAACACATAGCCGGCCGGTGGTTATATAATTTACTTGACTAGCGTGCAAAAGTGGATCATGTAATAGTATCCAATCGGCTTTTCATGTAATTTTTTAAATATTAAAGGAATTTCATTTTATTTGAAAAATAAATCTCTATTATTGTAAAAAAATATTTTTTTTATATATTTTTTTAACCAAGTATTAATACTTTAATCTTTCAATTTTTTTTCTGGGGAAACAAAATAACCTTTAAACTCAAACATGTTTTTTTTTTCATTATAAACAAAAGTTTGTTAAACTTTCTTTGTACAAATTTGTTGGTCGTCCAAATGAAAATACTAAAAGAATATTCAATTTGGAAAATTCTCTATGATCGAATGAAAAGCTAGTATTAAATATTTTTAATAATAGGGGGCTCTGTCACCTAAGCGAAGTACCAACTCCCGCTTCGCTTCGCTCAGCTACCCCCGGCTCTACTTTATTTTTATTTAACTGAAATGGAAAAAATAAAATCACTATATAAAAGAAACAAAATTTTGTGGAACAGTTTTTTCTTGAAAAAAAAATCCCTCGTAGTGCTGGAACTACAATTGTTTTCTTTTACAAAAGGATTACTACTGTTATTTCCAATTAGATAATTTTAGAGTTAAAGGGAACCAAGATAATCTATAAATATTATAACCGTTGTTTTTAGGTTTAATAAATTTACTACTACTACTTTTGAAGCATTTAAATGTGCGGCGGGCATAGCCCGTCAATGCCGAATTTTGCACAGAAAATGTTTGCGGATGACACTCGTCATTTCCACTAAGGGGTTAATATTTTATACTCTCAAAATATCAATAAAAAGAAATAAAGAAATGGATGGTAATAATATTTACTGATTTTTGCTTATGGCGTTCGAAAAAGGACCCAAAATTCGGGCATCTAAACCAGAATACGTCCTTAAATATAAAAAAAATTTGGTTTTTTTTAAATACTCCTCAAAGCGACCAAAAACTAATCAGCAGCCGTTTTTTATTTAAGAATATGCAAAGTATAACTGAATGCCTGAAAATGGGAAAAATATCAACTGCCAAAAAAGATAATTTGTATTTTCCATACAAATATTCCAAACTAATTGCAAAACTCAAATTCGCGTTCTTAAATTCACTTTTGGAGAGCAAAAGATAAACTTTTTTAACGAAACCAAAAATCTAATCTACATTTTTTGGTTTTTATTGGTATCAGAATTATCATTTTGCATAAATTATTAATTTCTCAAATGTAATTTATTAAATTGTAATTTTTAAAATCTGATTTGGTTTTTAATCAATTGAAACCTGTTCAATAATTTACTTTAAATTTATTGAAAACTTCAATAGATTTCATTTACGTAAATATATCTAAATATCGGAACAGAAGATTAATTCAATATCGCAACGCGTGCATTATGCTAACACCGTTTCGCTTAGAGTTTTCTGAATTTCTTAATAAGAAAAATAGTCAAAAAAAAACAAAAACTAATTGGAAAGCTTCACATATTTCTTACATAAATCACAAAAATTGACATTTTTGACTCTTAGGCAATTAGAGAGTAAAATAAATTATAATTCTTAGAAATTTATCTAACCTAATCATTTTTACAAACTAGTTTAAATCAATAATATCTTAAATTAATTTATAATAATTTTTTGTTGTTGTTGTCTATTCCTTTAGGAAATAACTTCTATACTCAAAACTAAATGTTTCATGCTTGGCTTAGTTTTTGGGGCGTTTTTTTGCCTTTAAGCATACTTTGACTGTTATTAAATAAGTCTGGAAATAAATTCCGTGAATATTATTAGTGGCATTTTCTTATGATTCTAATTCGATCTGGGCAGCACTAATTATTATTTTTTGTTTTCTTTTTTTTTTGTATAGTTATAACGGATATTTTGAAATTTTTTGCTAAGTTACCCATAATCTTCTTTTTGAATATTTATTAAGAAAAATTATAAAAATGTCATTTTTTCTATTTTTGTTAATCCTTATCCGAACTTCTTGTTGTTTAAACCTTTGAAAAGCACAAAGAACAAAAAAATTAGAATTTTTCTACTTTATCGCATTTATAAGAAATGTATTTCAGATTAAGATACAAAATTTCTTTCGAAAATAATCTATATGCCTATAATTTGTAGCTTTTCACTAAATTTTTTCAAAAGAAATAAAAGTAGGGCATTTGAAATTTTTTTCCTTATATTTTCTGAGAGACCATGAGTACTGTGACCCTTAGATCTCCGCTGTGAGCATTTTGTCATTGATATAATAATCAGGAGAGAAGAATGTTTTTCAATTTTCTCGTACGCAATCCTGATGCAATCCAAGAAAAAGGAGATAGTTGATAATTCTATCGTATGATATGTGTTGTTGTATTCCTAATTTTTCAGTGATATTTATCAGAGAGCCGGTTATTCCTGATAAACATTTTGAGAATGTGAACGGACTTGCATTCCAGGATTATTTATTTTGAATTTTTAGAATGTTGCCTCTTGCATTTTGCATTAAATTTATTTGCCTAGTTGTTAATAGTGGAATTGTTTAAATAGTGTCAGATAGAATGGGATTCGTTTCTTTTATTCCGCCTTTGACGTGCTTGCCAATCGTACTGTGTTTAATGATTTTTCACGATTTATTCATGACTAGGATTATTTTTGATTTGTTTCTTTAGTTAACTACTGAAAATTTTTAAAGCATATCAGTAAAAATTTTAATGTATCACATAACAATATGCAATAAATAGTGCAGACTCTGATTGCATCATTTTCTGCTTCGAGCACAGTTGGGCTTTTTCTAAAAGCTAAAAAGTGTCTGAAGTTTATATTGCTCCTACTCAGCTCTTGCAAGAGAGCTCATTTTGCATATATCAAGATATCAAGTCAAAGCATATTTTGGAAAAGATTAAAATCTTTCTCTGGTGCCCAAGAACCCTACATTCAAAGAGAATTTTCTATATTACTTTGGAATTGTGTTCTGTTCTTACTAGCACCTCGTGAATGTCATAACTGGGCTGTATTATTCGTGCCACTTGTTTGAATTAGATATGCAATAAGAACAGACACAGGATATACACCAATGTAGACCTTATTATAATTGGATGTCAAAGTACAACAACCAAGATGTTTTGTTTTTAATTTCTTGTCGTAAATCTTCTACTATTTTAAAAGTGTACGAATTGATTTTCTCATGTATCTCAGATTTGTATCTAAGCTAAACCAGAATCCCAAAATTTTAATTTAATCAATTTAAGTGAATTTTTGGATCTAGGTTCATTTCTATTTGTTACTACTCCTTTTCTATGCTCTCTTAACACAGAAATATTTTACCATTTTCTTGCTATAAATTTTCACATTTCTAACCAAATTATCATAGTCCTTTATGCAAATTGTTTTCTCTAAAAATAATTTTAAACGTTTTCAAAATATAAAAATAAGCTTGAGATTTTATTGCAATAAATCTTTTAAATCCAAATTTTCAATAAAAAAAAAGAAATCCAGTTTAGAAATGAAATATTAAAAAAAAATTTATTACCAGCTCAAGCCATAACTAAACATTGTCCTTGATCAAAGTGCTTAATTTTTGTTGCTATTTTATTAATTAAAATAATCCTTACTTAATTTTTAGCTAATATAAACCTCCAATAATTAATTTTTGCAAGCATGGTCCATGCCTAAATAGATTTGTAACGTGTGGGTAACGAATTTGTTAAGACCACAGCAACTAAAGCGGGAAATCAAGTTCTTTATTAGATTTTTTTAGAAAATATTTAAGTTTGTACGCATCATTAATTAAGATTTTACATTTTAAACTACGCCAGTGATAAAACCCGTTGAAATATATTGATTGTATTATCAAAAAATCCCGGCAAATATTGAGCCAATATTATTCTAGATTTTAGTAATTGTTTGATTTAGTAATCGAGCCAATATTTTTGAAATTTTTAAAAATTGTGATCATTTGTGATCATCATTTTAATAATTGGTGATCACTTTTTTTGTGTTTATATAATCGCCGAGAAAATTTTCTCTATATAAAAGAACTTAAAAAAAATTCATTATATACTCTAGGAATTTTGTCTAGGAATTTTGGTTTAACCTTATAATAAAAATCGGTAGAGTTTTATACAGAAAATATTTAATGGGATACTGTGTTTTTCCTTTTGAATTTGAACACTTCACGCCCTTTGCTCATATATTTTGGTTTCGCTAGACTGATAAAATCGTTTAATGAATAGAAAATTAAGCCATTTTGTGTCAGAGAGCCATGTTAGGGTTACTTTATTTGTTTAAACCAAAACTCTTTCTTCTTTACTGTCGTCAGCTGTTTGTCCCTCTGCTTTACTAATTCGCAAAACGTCACCTTGTCATGCCCATTCTTAAGAAGTATAGGTACTCTACCGATTTACATCCCTTGCATAAAAGTTTATTAATAAAGCAAAAGAAGCTTTATTAAAAGTAAATTCGGTTAAATTAGCTGCAATTTTACCAATTGCGGAGGTGTTACTAACAGACTTTGGGGATATTTTCCAAATGGACTGCAACAATAGACTCTTAAATACTCATAACTTCGACAATTTTGATCCAATCGGTTTGAAATTTTGACACAATATTCCTAAGATGTTATGTACATTAATTTAAAAAATGAACAAAAAAAGTTTAAATACCCTAGCCCTCTCCTTGATTGTCTCTATTGGCAGCACATGTACAGAAAATTTTTTGAAAACATTATAAATTTATTATAAAATTATGACATTTAAAAATTTGACCTGTCCAAAATATAATATTAAAAAGTTTTTCGGTATAAATACAAAAAAAAAACACAACAAAAATTGAAAAAACCTCAAATTAGTAATAAAAAATTAATTAGACAATTTTCCTGGTATAGCAAAAAACTTTTTAAGGAAATATTTTTGAAAGTTTCAAAAAAGCAACAGCAATTCTTAATCTAAAACACGGGCTCCTAATGAAAGCTAATTTCATGTTCAACGCCAATGTAATTTACAAGTTTAATATATGCAAACAGTTTTTTTTTGTTTTTATTTTGGTTTTACAAGCCACTTAAAGCTGGAAAAAACTTAATTAACTGTTTTGTGTTGTTTTGTTTACTTTTGACATAGTATAAGCCAGGATTTGAGTGACATTATGAAAAAAGAAACACAAAATTTCTTATACCGTTAACACTGGTAAAGCTAATCGAAGATTTTTTAAATTATTAGATTTACATGAAATAATTTTTTTTTCCTGGATAAAGATAAAAATGAATATCAGGCGACAAAATCAGAAAGAAAAAAAACAACAACAAAAACTACCACAATCACAATCATCAGATCTAAATTATACATAAATGTTATGTCTGATAAAATTTGTTTTTCTTAATATTTTTTGTTTTAATGCTTCCGGTAAACATCAGCTATTCATTATTAAACTTTAACGTAAAATTTTTATGACCTTCATTTCAAAAACATATTCGAGTGAATTTCTAATGAGGAAACAATTTTAAACTGCAATATGTCCATATTCCAAAGAAAGTTATAAAAATCTCACGGCCCCAAAAAATTTGAACTCATCAAGGTGTAGAGTTTTGTTGTTACCAAACATATAAATATATTTCATCCAATGTATCTAACATCCAAAAGGGAAATAATAATAAAAACAACAAAAATTATCATCAAAGAAAATGAATTTAAAAAAAAAAACAACAACAAATGTCTTTAGTTAAAAAAAAAAAAGACAAAATAGTTTCAACAACGGTTTAGACCTATACTTTGTGTCATCTTTCAACAAGTTTTTAGATCTCTAATTTATATTCGATTTGGTTAGATCTTCATAAGAGGAATGTATTGAAACAGATTCTGTATCTTATATATATACAATTAGCATTTAATACAACTGCATACAGCGCCTACAGAAGATAATCGATGTTCGTTTTGTTTATAACCAAAAAATTACATCTAATAAATAAAGTCAGAAAAAACAAAAATGTTTTTTGTTTTTTTTTTTATTATTTTTAACTACAAAAATATTAAAGAAAAACTAGTTTTATTAGAAAGGCTATGTTTTTGATGTTTTTATTTGTAGTTTTTATGATTCCAATCAAATCACTAAAATAAAAATCGATTGAATTTCTTGAAAATTATGTAAAAATTTTTGATTCAGAATTATTTTTCAATAATAAGAAAACAAATAAAGTAAAGTTTTTGATTGGTAATGTGTTAAAATTTTAACCACGTGCTCTTTTAAGCCTAACTCATTAGATAAAATGTGTTTCGGGAAATATTTCATATTAGAATTATTGCGTCCAATTACTTGCTACTTGTTGTTGCTGAAATGTTTTAGGGCTTTTGCTAAAAAATTTAAAATGCAGAAAGATATTTTAGGTTCCCCTTGATTCTTCTATTGAATATAGGATTTTAAACTTTATAATAGTATTTGCTGCTACGTGAAATGTAAATTTTGTGATGGTGTGAAGTTAAATTTGGAACAGCTTCACCACGAGAATTTTCTTTTTAAATCACTTTACAGTATGTCAAGTGTCATATACTCCAGCCTTTTTTTCAAGCATTATCACAAAATAAATAGACAATTTTTATTTTTAATAACAGTTTTAGGAGTAGGATTGAAAGGTACGCAGCTAAATTTTGTGAATTGGGCTTTCCTGACGTAAAATATTTTCGACTTTATTATAATGATAAAATTTACTCTTTTGTGAATATATCTACTGAGAAACTTTTCGAAAAAGCTTGTACTGAAGAAAAAGTTGCAAATACTAAAAACCAAAGTAGTAGTAGTAGTTCTTTGTACAGAGTTCCATCATTAATTGGATACTACATATACGGACAAAATTATCAACATTGTTGTAAGAAGTGCGTAACGCAAATGATGTGAATCTTGAAAAAAAAAAAAAGAGTATACTGGATGGTATTATAATTACAAAGATATTAATTCCGCAAATCATAATGGCTCCTCAGGTGAAATGGAAGTCGGTGCGGTCATATAAATGTTTCAACGTTCAATGAAAAAATTTAACGTATGTTACAGAAATTATATATTGGCGATGGTGACTTCGACACATATTTTCTTGGTTTCTGAAAAATGCTCCTTAAGGTGAATTTGAACTGTTAGAAAAAAGAACGTATTGATCGATTTTGTGAGTGTGTAAAAAAAATGACTGAAACTTAAGATAAAGGTGGGAACAAGTTTTAAAATAAGTATTCAGTGAAAAAGGTAAATTCACTAACTTATCAACTAATTGATAAGTTGACAGTTTATTATGGCTTGGCAATTAGAAAAACTGTGACTCTGTTGAAAATGTATACATGCGCAATGTATTTTATTTATTTTTCAACAGATAAAAATCTTTAACATGTAAGATGCCCGATCGGAAAGGATTCATGCAGTTGTAAGATTATAAACTAATTTACCACGAGCATTGCCACTTTCAATTGACTAGAGCAGGGATGGGCAAACTACGGCCCGCCGGAAGGTTTAATGTGGCCCGCGGATAGATTTTTAATTTGCCGGTCCGATGGAAATTAAAAGAAATATGATTTATATATTATATGTATATCCATCTCCTTTTCTACTTTGTTTAAATATTATTTTTTCTTTCCTTTTTTTCAAAGGACAAACATAAATCCACGGAAATATCAAGCACAGACAGCTTCCAAGCTTGAAAAAATTGTTTGTATTCTTAACATCCAGCATTTCGAATTGTTGGTTGAATTTTCAATCTAAAACCAAACAATAATAAAATTCGATAAATTGTTTTCTTTTAAGTTCGTTTCAAATTTGTCAATCATAACAAAAAATTTCATTTAAACTTAATCTAAAAATAGTAAAAATTTTATTTGTTATTTTTAATAAACAGTTTTTATATTCAAGAAAACATAAAGGATTATAACTAAAATCGGATTAAGGCCTACTCCATTTATTTACAGGTAATCATTACCTTATGGGGAAATTGCAAAAATTTAAAATGCAATCAATTTTAAAAAGCCAGAACGGTATTCACATCTTTCTAAAAGTCTATATACCAGACCCATTTAGTTTTTGTTGTTTTTTTTTTATGTAGTTAACAACCTTAAACTAATTGCATCGATCAATCTACACGAAAAGTGGTTTTGCTTTAACTTAAAGTCAGACTTTACTATCTTGAGACATCTTACTGGTTTACAAGTTAGGCATAAATACGCTCAAAACAAGATAAAATCTACAGAAAATTTTCTATTTTACAATCGAAATAACTTGACAGTTACAATATTGTCTATAGGTTTTATTAAAAAAAGAGAGAAAGAGAAAGAAAGTAAAAAACAATTTATGATTTAGATTTTAACTATTTAACACAGTTAAAGGTTTAATAGTATTTAATCGATTATATATGATTTTAATAGTTTAAATAGAACAAAATTAATCGAAATTTAGTATTTTAATTGAAATTTTTAATGAATACAATTGAATTGTTTTAGCTAATCAAATGTTTATTTTAGATATTTGTAACAAAATTTGTTTAAGACAATCAAAAGTCTACTAATTAAACTAAACATAATATACAAATCCATGTCAAGCGTTGTTTAGAATATTTAAAATGTCGCTTTTAATTGATTAACATAGTTCTATAGATTTTTAGACAATAATTTTAGAAAAGCCACCCAAGTTGTTATGGTATAATATAAAAAATTTTATGTTAAAAGCTCCCATTAGAAATTTTATCCTTCAAAAATGATTTTATTTTAAAATTTTTAATGAATTTTAAGAGGTAAAATTATAAATCTTTTTTTTTTTGAATATTACTTACTATAATTTTTTTGAGCATTTTTAACTTTTGAATGCACATTGAAAACATTACAAAAGTTTCGTGTGTTAGGAAAAATTAGGTGGGTAGTACATAAGTTTTCAATTGTTAAGGGGGGGAGGGGCACCTTTAGTTTACTTAACCCCTTACGTAGGGGTTAAGCAAACTCTACTTGAAGTAGATTTTATGGGTTTTTGATTTCGAGTAAATTTCAGCTGTGATACAGTGATCATCGCAAATCATCTTTTACCAAAGACGTCTTTGAAAAAGCTGCATCACCGGCTTCTTTGTAATGAAAAATTACAGGATGTTGTTAAAGTCATAATAAGTCTTAATAATGTACAAACGGTTTGAATAAATTTGCTTAATAACACACGAAAAAAGGGTTTTTCTTACTTTGAAATCTTCACCCCTACCTTGTACAATGAATCTTTAAACTTTTTACTTTAATTCTTTGTTTAATTTATTGTTAACAAACTCAATTCATCCTTATCGTCAGTTAAAATTTTATAGAGGACATAAATAAATGGATTTTTTGTAAAATAGAGACTCATATTTCATTATTTCTTGATTTTAATTAAAAATTTCTTTCAATTTTTATGATAAAAAAAAACAAATCCATAGACAATATTTTTATATAAATTAGCACGTACTAAAATCGAGTAATTTATGCTCAGCAATTGTTTGCATAAATTATTTTCTTCTATTATATCCACTTTTATTCAATTTCAATAAATGTGATAATTATCACCATTAATTTGAATTTATAATGTAAGTAAAATCTACAAGAATTGGAAATTAATTAATTTTTGTTGAAAAGTTTTTTGAGTGCTACATGGATGTCTATAACTTTTACCAAAACAAATAGAACAAAGGAAGAAACTTGTTTTCTTTTTCATAATTAATATTTTTAATAATAATAAAATTAATTAAACCCTACAGGGTTAGGTGTGGATTAAGTATTACCTATTCAAAAAAACCATAACTTTTTTTTGTGTGCATCAAAAGATTCAATTAGAAATAATGTGTATCCATTTGTTTTGGATCGATGTGGCTTCCTTTTTCGTAACTATTGGTGTTCAGATTATCAAAAAACGAGTAGAATCCTTCGTGAATATGATACTTTGAATCATTCAAGTTTCATAGCATATTGACATATTGCCATAGTCCTCAGATTTACGTTCACGTGAATTCGAAAACCATTGTGTGGACGAAATGAAGTATAGAATATGTTCTTTTTTTGTTTGGCCATTGAATAAACTTGGGCTAATTTTAAGACTTATTGTTAGCAAAAATTTTAAAATTTTTGAAGGATCTTAAAACTTAATGAAAAGAAAGATAATATAAGATTAAGTTAAAAGTGTTTATATTGCACATTTTCATTAACGAAACGAAAACAAAAACATAATTGAAACATTTTCAGCATCTAACACTTACACTTTACTGTATATTAAAATTTTAGTTTTATTACTACATAAAATTACACATACATATGTATGCGCCTTGGAACAAAAATTAATTTAACTACCAACAACAAACCTGCTAAGGATAACAAAGAGAAAACTTAAGTGCTTTGAGTTTTGTCAATTACTCCCCAATGAAATTTATATAAGTATATGGTTTATCTAACGGTAACTTATAACCTCTTACTTTATTTAATTTTCTAAAAGAACAAATATAATCCCAAAGCACTTAAAAATTGAAAGACAAATCCTTAGTCAATTATTTTGATAGTGTGTTTGGTATATTATCCTTAACTAAATTCAAAAGTCTTTTCTATAAGAGTTGACAATAAAACAATTGCTCCAAGGAGCTTAGCCTTGAGACATTGGATTTTAGTGCTTTGTTCCATTGACTTAAATAATTTTACTAAAACAAAAAATATTTCTGTTGAGATAAAATTTTTCAGAGTTTTGATTGTTGTTGTTGTTGTTGTGATTTCATTAGATACAATTATTGTTAGACGTCCATTTCATAAAGTCATTAATTATACAGCAAAGATAAAAGGGATACAAAATCAATTATTCCTTTGGTTATTAATAAAGCATAATACTAATTCAAGCATTAAAATTTAGTAAAGAAATTTGTTAAAGTAAAAATCAAAGATATTAAGTTCTTTTGGGGTTTTTTTTTCAAATTTAAGTCAAAGCAGCGTGGATAGCACACTTGATGACAATTTTATAGGTCAAAAAGTTGAAAATAAAAGAGAAATTTCGAGGAAAATTCACCAGTAGAGTGGGTAACTCCTCTTCATTGATGAAAGAGAGTTAATTTTTACAAATGACGAATACTTTTATAGTGAGACTATGAAAGAATTTTGTTCTGCGATATCTCCCGAATCCGCTGTCCTATCTACTTTTTGCCTGATCAAGAACTAAATATCGCTGCTTTGTTTAGTACAAATCTTTTAAATGTAGATGAACAAAAATTTATCGGTTAGGGCTATGGACCTGTCTAATGGCACATTATGACCTTGTATATCACCGTAAAAGTCATTACATCAGTATTTGAATATTTGATGTGCGACGTCGTCTCGTAGTATCGTTAAAGTAAATTCCATGAGCCAAGGGAGTTAACTCATCATTTTTTTCTTTCCAGGGAAGTTAAAGATTTCGTTCTGAATGATGTTTGTTTTTACTAGGTCAGTGCGAAATATGAAAAAGGATTAATATTAAAGGGAGAGACCTCATACATTGATAGGAAATATGTCCCGCTCATATAGATATTATAGACACTTCTTCTCCATTTGTATGGCATCAATAAATTAGAAGTTCTAAAGTGGCTTCCATAAGGACTTATTTGTGCGAAAAGTTTCCAATTTACGTTAAATATTAAAGTTTGGTTAGGAAAATGTTCAGCTAAGATCATGCGAACTTACACTACAGGACTAATTTTTATAAGACCATGACAATAATCTTTAAAATCTTTTAGCAGATAAAAATACACTTTAATTCAGTTACGAAAAGGATACCGGCAGAATATATATTAAAAGAACGGTTTAGTTGTGCAAAAGAGCACATTCTTGACTAGCTTGATTTTATTTTTCTTAAATACTTATTAAGTGTTTTTTTTTTAACTAGTGTTCCGAAACGCATCACAATTCTAATAGTTTATGTGTTCCAAGAACCTAACAAATAATGTTAAAAATATATTTGAAGCCCAGAAACACCAAAAAACTTACTTTGCTTGGGAAACTCAGTTGTACTATTTTTTGTGGGGAATCGTTTAGTCATTGTTCAGGCTTCAAACATGAAATTTAAATTAAATTCCAAATTTTAAATCGTCAAATCTATATTAAAATTACGTGTGGAATTTTTTAATTTTAATTCAATATCAAAAAATGAAAAAAATTTTCATTCATTGCAATCTGTTGTACTAACATTAACAATCGAACCGAAGTGATTTACCGACAAATCTGTAATTCATACAAGCATTAAAAATATTTCATAAATTCAAAATGCTTAAATCAAACTATAAGTCTTTTTAAGGATAAATTTGAGATAATGAAACTATTGGATTTTTTTTTTAGTAAAAGAATATTTTTAGGTTTAAATGTCCCTATCCAGAGAATCAAACTAAAAAGATGAATTTTACATGGGACTTTATACATGAACGTCTTTTAAAATTTTCTATTCTCTCCCTAAAGAACCCAGCTTTGGAAGTAAATTCGCGTTGGCGTTAATATCAAACCATTCATAACAGTCACGTTCAATTCTTGTTCTTATTTTCTATTTTAAATATTCTTTTGAAATTAGTTGTTTCTGAAAATTTTATTATTTCTTTTTGGTTTTCTATTTTCAGGATACTAAAATTTATAAATCTCTGAAACTGGTTTAAAGATAAAAACAAAAAAAAAAAAGAAATACTAAAATTAATTTTATTAACAAGTATTCAAAATTTATACAAATTATTAATTCATTTGAAAAAAATTTCGACTAATCTTAAGCATATTTTAAGTGCCAACTATTTAATAATTTAAAAGTTGACATCGCAGAAAGTTTATCGAAGTGAATAAAACAAAAACAACAAAATTACTTGATTTGAGACAAGCTTTCATAAATAAATAAGAAATAAGTATTTCTTTGATGCCAGCGGTTAGCTGGTTTTTAGGAAAAAAAAGAAGATATATTAAAAAAAAACGGTCTTGTTAAGCAAGCAATAAAACGGATCTTGGGTTGATTTAAATTTATTTATTTTTGTTTTTGTTTCACTTTTTTAAGAAAGATGATTATAATATATCAAAACTACATTTACAACAAAATTTTTAAATATTAATATGCTGCTGGCTTGCTGAACTAAAAACAAAAAAGAAAAAAAAAGCACAACAATCGTCTTGTGGTTGTTTTTTAAACGACATTTTTATTCGTTAATGAATAATGTTTCAAAATTTTAAACTGAGACGAGTTTTATAATTATTACAAACATCGGTGTCAATTACTAATTAGAATTTTTTTATAATTTATTCAGAGAAATTGATTTTTACAAAATCCTAAACAGGAAAAGTCATCATTTTTAAGCTAAATTTAAAAGCAATGTTTACAGTTTGCCTGATTTTATACAACTTATAGAGACCTATCTATAAAGACAACTTCTCAAAAGCTTTTACAGCTTGAATGGGATGTACTACCATACCCACCATTTTCTCCGGATGTGGCACCTTTGGACTATTACTTGCAAAATTTCTTGGACATGAAGACCTTCACTTCAAATCAGGACGAAAAATAGCACTTCGATCAGTTTTTCTTACCAGCAAAGAGCAGAAGTTTTATGAGTATGGAATCAATCTCCTGCCTGAAAGATGTCGAGTAAAATTTGACGGAAATGGACAATATATAATGAAATGTTTATACACTCCAAAAAATCGTGTTTGGTTTGCACAAAAGAAAAAAACGAAATTACTTTCCAAATGACCCAATAATTTATATTTTCTAAATTAAACGCTTGTTTGTAAATTTATTCTCTGGAATCCAAAAGTCAGATGATTTCAGAATTAAGCATTATATAATTTAGTAAATTCGTCCAAACAACTGCTCCTATAATTTTGCGAAAAAAATACTCATTAATCTAAAGAGAAACATTTTTAGTGTTTGTGGAATTTTTTAATAAAATTCAGTAAAACCCAAAAATTTGTTTAAAAAAGGAAAAACAATATATCAAAGCGTTTCACAAGAAACAAAGCAAAATAATAAAATTCCCTATATAAAAGGTTGAAAAGACCTTAAAGGAAAAAATCAAAACGATGCGATGGCAAAAAACAGGAAAGAAGCTTAATCAAGTAGAGGAATGTTTAAGCAATGATACTTAACCTTTGTATATATTTAAATATATTAGGGCTACAGCCATTTGGCTAAATGCTATACTATGGATTTCTTAACTGTATTCTAGTCAACAACTGTACTACTTGCTACTTACGCCTCTCCTTATTTTACTAATTTTATATGAGTCATTGTCTACTTTGATTGTAATTTATAACATCTTTTAAGAATTTCTTTTTTTTTGTTCAGATATCTAACCCCATTCTTTGGGGCATTTTTCTCTTTTTCCAATGCTATAGGAAAAATTTTCACTTAATTTTGACTAGGATTCATTAAAGCTTAGCTTGTTGGATAACCACTCTGATTTAATGTACAAACGTTCTTTTTTTAATGACAGAAAGTGAATAATAAAATTCCCAACTGTCAAATTTTATGTAATTATTCTCCCACAAGTCAGATGGGATTTAATAGAAACAATTTTTCTTTGGTCTTGTTTAAAAAAGCTTGCAGTATTAGTATTTTAGCATTTGGTGTATAGTAGTAAATCCTGGGAATTAGGTAAATGTTGGTATCCTCCTGCTTTAGATCAAAAAATTTTCTTAATGGCTTAGCTGTCAACTGGTTACATGGCTACCGAGGCCAACGTGACAAAGCTTCAGAGTAACTTCCTATTTTTTTCTTCTTTTAATGCAAAATTTCAAAAATATTTATTCCTGTAATTGTTGTGTCTGATTCCATTGCTTTAAACTGGTGAACTAAATAATTTATTGTTCTTTTCCTGATTTTTGGAGGGCATTTATTTGTGAACTGTGTTGTACTACTGCAAACTAAAACGGGTGGAATTGAATACGTGTAGACTAAAAACCTTAAAAAATGTTTTAAACCGAGGAGAAATATCAAGTAAAAGAAATTCGAGTTAAATGACAAAATTACTTTCTGGAATTTATCAGATTACTAAGTTATATCACTAATTCTGACAAATCAGTGTCCTCTTTTCAATAAAACGGACCTCAATATCAGTCTCGGAATAAAGATTTCATTTTGAATGTTTTTAAATATTTGTAATATAAAATCCGGTAACAGTAATTTAAATATTATTATTTATTTTTTTAGTGTCTCTTTTATTTAGAATTTGTTTATTATTCAAATGACTAACTTTGATTAGCATCATTTGTTGCCTGTTAATTATCTTGTTAACAATTATTTACTTTCTAATATTATTAATGTGAAAAATAGCTATATAAACAAAATATATTTAACATTATGGAATATATTTACGTAATTGGTGATTTATTGGCGGATATAATTGTTTTTTTAATATTTTGTTGATCAAAATACAAATAGGAATTAATTTTTTTTTAAATTTCTTTAAGTTTTAGATTGTAAATATTTTTAGTCAGGTAATAATATTTTAATTTCCTTAGTTTGATTTACATCTTTTATTTTATGTAAGAGAAAATCTAGGACACTTTAGTGTTTATTAATTCAATAATTTGATTGATTTTAATGGATTGATGATACCGTTGGTTAATCATCAAACTAACGTAAATACCCGACCAAGTATTATTACCTACATCTACATAACGCTGCGGTTAATAAGTTCAGATATTGACAAGTAAAAATGTAACTTAGCCTAAATACTTTTATAACTTCTCTATGATGATCGTGTAGCATGATATGTACCTATATTTTTGATGGTTAATTAACCCTAAAGTTGTGTGATGAAGTGATTCAAGAAGCAAGGGAGAGCAAACACGGAAAATTTGAGAAAAGGGTAAAGGCTAAAACTGCTGTCATCAATGTATTAAAAGCATATTGTTTCATCTTTTCTGGGGTTAGAAAATTTGTATTTAATATTTACACCCACATTTATATACCTTTTATCACCCCGTTTGGGATGAAACAAAAATAACAAAAAAAATAGTGCAATTTTTAATGAATATTTTCTTTTCAATATTTAGCGGGGTTTAGCTCTATTTTTAACGATATATTTTTAAGAAAATTTGGGTTATTATTAAAAAATACAGAAAAACATCGACTAATTAAATTAAATTGGAACACGAAATAAGAAATGTGCTGAGATCGACGTATTTATCCTTTTCATTAATGTTACTAATATGAAAGGATTATTATGAGTTCTTTTATTTTTATGTATTGCTTACAATTATTTATAATTTTACCAAAAAAAAGGTAAAATTTTAATTCGTAAAGAAATAATTGAATTCCCAATTATACATAAACAGGACGCAAAAGTAAAACTTATAAAACAAGATTTTTGTGTTAATTCCTGTTATCAGCAGTTCAAAGTTTTCATATGACATGAAGACAAGAGTTTTGGGATAGGGAATAGTCTATAGCCAGTATTTAGGGAAACCAACTTAAACAGCTTTTTCTTTAGTTACGTATATTTTTTACTTATATGTTATATACTTTTATGTACAGCCTAAAAGAACTTTATTAACCCTAAGGTGCTTTTATATTTAAAAAAATTGTATTTTTTAAATTCATCTAAGTACTAAAATTTAGAAAACCTGTTGTCTATTCAAAAAAATTACAGGGATATTTTTATTCCCAAAAATCCCTGTTAATTTTGACCAAACCTTGTTTTTTTTTTATTTTTAACAACACTAAATTATTACAATTAGGTGGCTCATTTGATTTCCAAGTAAATAGTTATAAAAAATTTTTTAAGTAAAATCATGTTTCATTAATTTTTGTAATTTGAACTATGACTTAGTTTGTTGGCTGTCCTAAATGAACCCAGAAAACACACTTTTACAAAAAATTTAATGACAAAATTTTTCTTACCGACGACACTCTAAAAGAATAATATGACAGAACTGGTTCAAGAAGCCTTAATAATAAAATTAAAAAAGAAACCGTTAAAACATAATTCTTTCTTGTAACACCAAAACAACAAAAAAAAAAAACCGAATGTATAGGAATAAAACTGAATTAAGAAGACCAAAACGAAAAGACTTAGCTAAATTGACCAAATTGTCACATGTTTAACTTCTTTTTATTTTTATTTGTTTTTATTTGTAGTTCATAAACAAATGTCTGGTTTGATGATTCTTTTAAAAAAGATGTTTGCATAAACAACTTCTAACATTTCACAAAAACTGCTCACTTGGGAGTCCTAATTTGATGTTTTAAATGTAAAATAAAATAAATTTTTCATATGTAGAAAATTAAGACATCTGTTAATGTATTGAAATGTTGAATAGAAAATAATTTAAATTGGTTTCTTTTATGATGGTTCTCATTAAAATAATTTTATGAATTTCTTTTAAAACACAATTTAAGCAATTTTTTTTTAAAGAAATTCTTTTAAAGTTACTCAATTTAAATTTTAATACGATAATTAGAAATTTAAAAGGTTATATCCAATAAGAAAATATTGAATAGATTGTCTTGGAAGATTTACAACTTATATTTTCTAGGCTTGTCTAATATAACTAAAAAATGCATTTGCCTTTATCCAAAATACATATATCCTTCGAGTTGATCCATAAGCTGCTTCTAATTCCCCACATTTAGTTCATAGATCGTTTAGATTTTTAAAGCCGTTACACAACTTAAGTAATTCTCTAAAATTACAATCTCTTTTTCAAACTTGACATTTTCACTTGATGTAAATTTAAAATTTAGATTTTTTACTTTTCTCATGTCGTATCTGATGCAAAATTTTGCTAAAATCTGAATTTTTTCAAATTTAAAATTTAGTCGTGTAAGCGCAAACTGAATAAGTTGGTGCGCACATTTTTTTAAGAAAATTACCGAATTAAGCATCGAATTTAATTTTAAAAACCTCTCATAGTGTGCGGAATTAAAATGAAAGGATGATATGTATACACTTAAAAAAAGTACACAGTTACTAAAACATAAGATCATAAAATTAATAAAATACTTAAGAGTTTCAAAGAGCACTCTTAAAATTATTTACATACTTTTTTAGTACTCTATTTGGTTAATTGAGTCCTTAATAGTATCATTTAATAAAATACCATATGTTGCCACTTGTAATAGACAAATGATTCCTTTGGTTTTTAAAACAAGTGACATAATACAGGAAGGCAAGTACATAGTCTATATTAATTTTGTCTAGGAAATAAGCCATTTTGAAATATAACATTTTTATTTTTTCAAAATTTCAACATGTGGTTGTATTGTCTATCAAATACCCTGAAGATTAAATAAAAGGTTACTTATTTAGGATAATATTTTGAAACTAAAATGTGAATGCATAATGCATCACACACATATTAAGTATTATCCTGTACAAATGCAATATTAAAAGAAATATGAGCTCAATTCAGATGAGAAAGATATTATGTATGGCACCCTGTTTTTTTGTTTTCTTCCGTTTACTACTGAAAAAGATGGCTATAAAACATCTGTCATATAAGCCTTAATATTAAGGATAAGCATATATACCAGGGCTAGAAATAGACCTAAGAGGGAGAAAATTTAGGTAACAAAAATTTTTCAGGCGTATTTGTAATGCTATTTCAACATTTTTTCTGTTTTTCTTTATATGCATTTTGAATAACAGAAATTGATTTGAATTCAATTTTAATCATTTGACCCAATGCAATAGAATTTGGTTATGGCAATAGAAACTTACAATAATAGTTTAAGTGGTTAGTTCTAAAGAATATATTACTTTTCCTTTTGCTTTTTTTTAAACAAAATTTGAAAATGTAAGAGGAAAGTGCAGTTGCAGTTCCAAAACAATACTCACACGTGCGATAATGAAAAGCACGAACTTAAATAACTGTTGTCTGACCTGATGTTTACATGTTTTTAAGGAAGATATTTTTACCCGCATTGATTTTTCCGTATATTATAGAAAACAGATCTGAAAATTTTCATAATATGCTTTCCATAGCACATCATATTGAAATTTCAAATTATGTATAAAACAATGCCTTGGGTATTCGCTTATAAGTTTCAAATTAGAGAATATAATAATAACTCAAAATTAATAGAAAGATTAGCTTAAAAGCCCTTCATCACAAAAAAATTAATTTTAAGAATTTATAAAAATTTTAAATTTCTTTTCAATGATTCTTCTTTTGTTTGTGACAATTGAAATAAAAAACTACCTTTTCTTAATGGTTCTACATACTTTTAACGCCATGACTTTTCATATTTTCAAAGCTTAAACCTTTAGGAATATGTCTTTATAACAATTTTTTAAACTTGAAATTATTTTTGGAAGTAAATTATTAATGCGCGTAACTTTACCCCAAACTTTAAATGCGTTTTTCACGATCAGTCAATAATTGTGTATTTTTTATGATTTTGATCTCAAAAGCTAAGAAGATATTTTTTCTATCTCTGGCCTGAGAGATTATCTGAAACAAGTTAAATTATTTAATTTTTTTATTCAATTAAAAATTATAGAAATTTAATTTTAAGGTAAATTTTTGGCTAGCATTTAATAAAAGAAAAAATTAAGATTTGTTTCTTTCATAGTCTATGAAATTATTTATTTTTTATTGAAATTATTATAAGGAGATAAAAAAACAACCGTAAGCAAATCAATTCGTTCCACCACATGCTTTGACGCTACAACTCTATTACCTTTTATGTGTGTTTGGAATAATAATTAAAGTTAGGGACCTACCTTTAATTCATAAAGTACCTAAATTAGCGATACATAATTGCTGGTGTGGATGATTTTTAAATTTTCAAAAAAAAAATATGCTTGTATATAATAGAGCACTTTTTGCTTTACATTCCTTAGCTTTTAGGAGCTGACAGATTATAATTAACTAAACTTTGTATATATAATTACCTTAAGATCCTTTTAAGGTTTCAACCAATTTTTATGTTTTTAATTTCAAATATTACTTAAATGTTAAGATCTGAGGATCATATTCATATTTTTTATTTTTATTGTTGTTAATCTTTTTTCATAACACTGAAAACAATCATGAAAAATGTTGAAGAGAATCATAAATTTTAATCCTCTTGAGCTAATCAGGTAGCGTTGTGACAACTGACTCAATTGAGTCAACTCAATTCGTTTCCACTAGGATTTTTGATTATTGATTTGTGTAGCAAGTGTCGATCAATTCCATACTAATGAGAAATTCCGCTAGATGCTTGAAGTCGTTTAAATTCTCTTTCACTGTGTCCATAGGTTTATTTTTTATATCTATACAGGCTTTTAACTGCCGAGGTACTTGCTATGTATGAAATCTTAGGAGAGTCTGAGTACTGAGTCAGAAAAGTACGTCTACGACCGAGTTCTATATCTGGAAATATGCGCACATCTCCTGTAATAAAAAAAAACTTATGTAGAGACGGCTTTATTACCTAAATTGACCTTTAGGTAATTTTGTCTATCTCGATGTAAGTATTAAAATACTGATGAGCGGTTAGAGTGAAGAAATAGGGGAAAAAAATAATTAGTTAATTTTTTTCCCCTAAATTCATCTGTGAATTTTCAAGGAACTGGTCAAACGAGAAGTATTTGAATGCCATTTTAATAATTACTTTTCGGTAATATTTCACTTAAAAAGTAGTCCTAATGTGGGATTCTGTCTCGGTGAAAAGCTTACATGAGAATGAGAATGTCAAATTTTGATATATTTGCCATACATTATATATCAAAATCCAACTTTCTTATTCTCATGCTAACTGTTCATTTAGAATTCCAGCCCTGATGAGGAATTTGCAGCCATCGTAGCACAAATTTTATTAATTATTCCACTAAAAAACTGGGAAGTTATTGTTGAAAATTAGCTTTCATTTATCATTAAAATAGAGCTAATTTTTCTGTAAGGATCATTCTAAAATAAGTATTCCATTAGAGAAAGTATTGATGAATCATCAATGAATGACGGCTTATCTTCAATTATAGTTCACGAATTTCTGGCTTATATTCTTATTAAAATTTCTATAATTTTCTGTTATATCTCGACCCTTTTTAATAGATTTTTGATAAACTATAATAAAATGTTCACCTCTTAAAATTTACCGCTATTCTTTTAAGCAATTATATTATTGAATGATTTGATTATACAAAGGTGGGGAGTTTTTGAGTTCTTACTTTTCGAATTAGATTTTGATAGAATTTTTTTAAATAGGTTTTTGACAAGTTATACTTGTCTTGAAATTAGTCGACATTTTATATTATTTTTAACCATTGTTAAATTCAATTTAAGATCTTCTCTAAATGTTTATTTAAAAATTTAAAAAATCAAATCATTAATGTGCCGTTACTTGGAGTCTAGATTAGCTTTTGCGACAGCACTTTTAAAGGAACTTTTTAGGCAAGTTAACACTCAAACTGCAATAATTTTTTGACATTTTAATTGAAAATATTTTATAATTTATGCTTCTAACTAATTTTATTATATTAAATTGACTTAACGTAAATAATAACGGTACAAATTATACTTTTCTAAAAGATTTGTAATGTAATTATTGCAGTCAATATATGTACTTCTGAGTGTAAAATGGCCTGAAATATTTTAAAAATGTAACCTTTTTCCCTGGAATTAGTTCCGAGGACATAATAAAACTAACAAACATTTAATTACAATATTTAGAATGAATGATTTAATTATTCTATTAAAAAAAATCTTAAAATTTTTTATTTTCTATTAAACTAAAAAACTAATATCTTATGTAAATTTAAACATTTGACAAATAACTGTCAAAATGTAGATAAAATAAAATAAATAAAACCTATTATAAGTTAATATTCCGCAGATATATATAAATAGGTATATATTGAGTAGGTCACTGTCCTTAAAAAAAGATAACAGCAATAACTGACAACATCGCATTACCTGACTTCAATTCCTTAAAACGATTAAATAACCAGTTTGGCAACCATGCGCTCACTTTTTATTTTTTTATTTTATTTTCATGTTACTTCTATTCTTTCTTTTTGTCGTTGTTGTTATTTTGCTTCTTGTAATGATAATGATGGCGATTCTATTCAATGAGCAATGGACTTGTCGGTGGTGATCAACCATCGCTCTCCTATAGTTATTGTGAATGGTTTATATAGTTTTTTGGTTTTTTTTAGCAAATTATATAAGGTATATAGAGGATATTAGTAATACAGACACATGTAAAGATGAGCCATTTTAACACATGTATATGGTG
Organism: Acrocera orbiculus; assembly: GCA_947359355.1. Lineage (NCBI taxonomy): Eukaryota > Metazoa > Arthropoda > Insecta > Diptera > Acroceridae > Acrocera > Acrocera orbiculus. Next base: position 17,350,576 of record OX375757.1, read on the forward strand.
CTCAAAGTATATGCATTTAAGAAGGAAGAGGATGGATAGATATAGTATATGATGATCACTTGTGATCAATATCTTTTTAGGAGACAATAGATTACACCCCGTTACCTTGTTGCCCTTAAAAACAGAATAATCTTGGATCGTGCACGGTAATTGTAGTTGTAGTTGAACCTCTGGGGCTCAGGTTGCAATTAAGAATCATATATTAACAACATAACTTTTTGTCTTCTCATATAACTGCAGCGGTTTTCTATATATATATATATATTTTATTTGTATGCATGTATTTGTTATATTTGTTTTGTATTTTAGGTTGAGTTACATATTTAAACAATATAAAAGCGACAATTTATACCTGGGCACACAAGGTGACTATTTGAAATTATGCTTTGGTTAATATAGTTTTTGTTGTTTTATGTTGTTTATCGTTTTTTTGTTAAATTGTGAAATTTCCAGACAATCTTTTTTTCTCATATTTTTGCAGTGAGGAATATAGTTTTAAGAATTTATAGTCTCCAATGATTTGCGTGTATTTTTGTTTTGTTTTTTTTCTATTGAATACGGTTGTAATACTACTAGTCGTCACCAGACAGTGCACTTTTGGATATTTTGGACAGTCAAGAGATCTATTCCTGGACACTTCGGGTATTTACCACATAGGTGTCAGGAGTCAGGATTGTCTGGAACTGTCACGATTCTGAGAACATTTTTTTTGAGAAATTTTTGCGATTTGAATCTTATTTGGCAGAAATTTATATAAAAATTTCACTTTTCAAATTGGACTTAAAGCGAGACAGAGTATTGATCAAATTGAATTCTGTTTTTTTGTTGTTTCCTCTGGTTTTTTTTGTTATTGCAATTAAACTTGAGCATTATTAAGAAATTTATATTATACTTAAAAAGAAATATGAATTGGTTTTAGGCAATTATTTTATGTATTTTTTGTTTTTTAAAGCTATGAAAGAAGAACAGTGTCGGTTTTCTTTTACATTGTGTGGTTTTATTTTCAAAGTAAATTTATTTCAGTTCTTAAAAGTAAAACAATGATTGATTTGAGAATAATTATTGCTAAATTTGAAGGATGTTAGAAAAAATTATACCTTAGCAACAAGTACCCTTTCAGGGCAGCTTTAATTTTTCTGTTATTAATTGATAATTTAAAGCTAATTTTAAGTTTATTAGAAGAAATAATAACTAATGAATGACTAACTGAAAATAAAATGTTCATCTATTGTCCTGTAGGATGTGGTTACGCTACGATACCACTAAGCTGAAAAGTATTTTACGAAAAAAATATATGAATAAATAGAAAAACAATATACGGAGCTTAATGATATTATTTCGAATGAAAGGCTTTAAAACAGTTTTTGTCATTCTTAAGCCATAGTCCAACATCAAAAGAACTGCATTAAGGGGACTATTCACTATTTTTTCTAAGTCGTCAAATGGCTCTCTCGTTCAATGTAAAGTATATGGAAATGACGATTTGTGAGTAAATTTTTAAACATGTCTAAATTTCTACTCACAAATGGCCATTTCCATATACATTGTATTGAACGAGAGTGCCATTTGACGACTTGAAGATTATAGTGAATAGTCCCTATTGGTTTTACATATTTCTGTTTCGTCAAATAATAGTGTAGTAGCGCGCAAAAACAAATAAGACAATAAAAATTATGAATGAAATATATGGTATTGTAGCATGACCACTTGCCTTGAAAGGGTTAATTAAATTAATGATTTTTGGAATTAAGATATGAAAATACTTTACACTAGTGGCGAAGATAACTTTTTGCAATGGTAGGGATGTGAATTTTCTTAACGGTTTTACCTTTTTTTTTCTTTGATTTCCACTAAAAATTGCTAGCCAAGGGAGATCCTGATTGCCTTTGTTTTAAATTTTTTTTATTTAAGATTAGTTTAAGATTTAACAATTATTTTGATAGATGGTTTGGTCATCATAATATCTTGCAATGTTATTTTTTGTTTCGTAAATTTTATAATTGAAATAGGCTTTGCAAAAGTGTGAAAATAAATTATTTTCAAGCAGAAATCAGTCATAACGAAAGCTGATTTCTGTGTCCATTATTCTTCAACAAAGTTTATCCATATTTTTTTTTACTAAAGAAGAGGCGTTATGATTTAAAATTTAACATTTTGTCTACTACTTTTCCAATTTTTTTTACTTTTCGACTTTTTCGAAGTTTCTGAATTTAATTGATTCTCCTTAAGATTTTATTGTATTGAGTTCTGATAATTATAACTAGTCTGTGAGAGTGGAAGCAAAATAATGCAGTAATGTAAACCAATCCAAAATTTAAACATCTACAATAAATTTTGTGTTTCTATAATGTACCTGTTAAAAGGCACAACTAGTTTGACGCTCTTAAAAAAGAGTAATTTTTGTGAATTTTTTTTGAAAAAACTACTGCACCGAATCTTTTAAGTTTTTGTCCATATATTTTTGCATAAATATGTAAATACCATGTAATTCTTTGAAGTGAAAATATTAATTTTTTTTGGAAGTTATCCACCATCCCTTAAAGGCTTGAAAATTGAAAAGTACTCCCACTGCTGCAGTGATTTTAGCCTCCAGATTGCCTGAAATCAAAAACCTAAAAAAAAAAAACGTTAATCTAGATAATATTTCCCATACAATGAACCTCGGGTTTGAAGAAAAATTAAAATACGACGAAATGGCGGATTTTTGATGGAAAAAGGTAAAAAATTTGTTAAAAAATCTGATGGTTCGTAAAACTGGTGGTTCATTCTATGAAGCAACAAATACAAAATATTTTAAAATAAGAATCAAATCGATCAAATGATTTGTTATCGATTTACAGCTGCAGCAGTTTTAACAAATGTAGCTTTGAGAAAAATGCCTTTAAAGATAAATAACGTCCCTTTCTAACAGAGGAGCAGCATCTTTTTAGAACTCTGTAACTCGTAAAATATTTGAAATTTTCAATTGAAATGTTATTTAGAAAGGTACAAATTATCGAAAAATGCAAAAAAAAAAAAAATCGAAATTATGAAAGTGTCACACTAGTTGTGCACCTTAAACTTTGATTCTTTTGTCCACATTCTATTCTATTAAGTTTATCTGTAATTTTAATGTCACAATAAACACAGACAGTTATATTCTTTTATATATGTGTACAAAAAGTATGACATAAAACAAGCATGATTTTGGCTAATGACGTAAACCGTAGAACCCTCACCATACAAAATAAAAAATTTAATGTAAAGTAAAGTAAAGAAAAATTATAGGAAAATAATATTTGTTTTATTTAACCATTTTTTTTTAATTACGTAAAAAGAATTAACAAATGGACTTCATTTTAATTAACTTTTATTCTCAATTAACATTTCTAAGTCCGTTTAGAGAGGATAATATTGTATCTATTTTATTAGAATCTTTAAAAGTAAGTTTTTTATGATTTTTAACTAAAGATATTTTATTGTTTTTCTATTATGTTTTTTTGTTTTAACAAAAATTACTAAAAACATTTTCTTTTCTATTATAAGAAGTCTTAAAGGAATTGCTAAGCAAAACATTTTTCTAACTAAAGAACATCTTGCTTCGATTTTATAATCTACACTTGTCAGATATGGTCATAACTTGAATTTATATTAACTGTAATAGGTATAACATGTTTTTATTTTTTTTTTTTTTTCTGTACAATGATACCAATTCAACCGGTTGATATGTGAGTATGCAACAATGCACGATCTATGTTAACCTGAATCAAGGTACACGTATGACGTTGTCTGCAATGATGCAAACAGTGCCGCATAGGCTAACAAGTTGTGCTAATTAACTAAGTTTGTTCTTTTTATTTATTAAAATTTTTGTTTTTGCCTTTCTTTTGGGTTTGGAATGAAATCTATGAAAGTTTAATTTATTTATGCAATAAGCACAATATTATATTCAATTAAATTAATTGTAATAATAGAAAGGAAAAGGGTGCAGTACATAAATTGGCAATTATAATTTGCAAAGGTTCCAACTTTTTATTGACACAATTAAATAATATATTATAGTTTTTTTTTTTGTTTTTAATTTCACACCCATACTTTTTTTGTTTGTTTGTTTATTTTAGATATTAATTTTGTATCTTTTTTGGTTTTTATATATGTATATGTCGAATATTAGTTTCAAAAAAGTTATAAGTCATATGTAAGAATACAGAAGTCATGTTATATGCTGTCAGAGAGTAGAAGAAAATATCAGATGTACTGCATATGGTTAACATATTTTCTGAAAAAAAAAACTATAAAAAAGAAAGAAAATTAAAACAAAAATTCTTCTTTCTGTAAATTATAAATATCAAAACTAAATTTGAACAGTAAGTGATCGAGCTCAGAATAATCCAAGCGTAGCATGTTGCAAGTGTTTTTGTTTTTTTTTTGTTTTGTTTGCTCTCAAACCCGGAATAACATATGTCCCATCCAATCTTGGATTTATATTCATGAGAAAGTTTAACAAGTGGCTATATGTATAGTTTTTTGGTTTATTTTGGTTTAAGTTCATATATATATATATGTATAATTGACACTAATATGTTTAAATAGAATTAAAATCTCTCTATATTGCAATAGCTGAGAACTTTTTGTTTTTTTTATATACTATATATTTATTAACCACAAATATTTGAAGATAAAAAATCTTAAGTAATTTCTCCATTCTATTCTCTTGATCTTTGTTTATATTACCGCAGATTCTTGAAGGAGGACGTGATCGTATTATTTATGATCAGTGACTAAAAGTATATAAACATCAATGGAAACTTCGCTGAAGATACATTTTTATGATAGCCAAGCATAAATAATAAAAAGTTTATGTGAAAGAATTTATTTATTTATTTTTTTCAAAACAAACAAAAAAAAAAGACAATGGATACTGATTAAAACATTTTCACTATTAAAATTCTTAAAATTAAAAAAAAGGTAATATTAAAGGAAGTGTAACTATGTTTAATACATTAGGTATGTTCACTCTTAGTAGACCAAAGTGAGAGCTCCCAGCTACATTAGCATAAGTAATCGCTGTGACAACAATATTTAACTAAATAAGCTATATTCAAAACAAAACTTTTAAACCAGATTTTGATACACTTTCTTCCTAGAAGCAAAAATTGTTAAATCCGTTGACTGTAGCCGTGACTTCTGCTAGGCCCAGAATCTTGTCGCGGTAGTTACGGCTTTGGTCTGCTTTAAGACTCGTTTAACTAAATAAGAACAGATTTTGTTACATCTAGCAAAATTAGTTTTATCGGCAACTGTAGTCCAGTGATCACTTTGGTCTGAGAGCGGCCAAATACAAACAATAAACTCCGAATATTCGAACTAAAATTTGATTCATAAAATCTAGAGGATTTACAAATTTCGCATTTCCTTCATGCAAAGTAACAAATCGTTAGAATAATAATCGCCTGCCAAATTAGTCAAGTGCACTGTGGCTAAAGTAAAATTCACCATTGATAAAGTTTTTCAAGTTTAATTGTAAGTTCGCCATGATTCTAAAGTGGGACTACTAAAGGATTATTTATATAAGCGTTGTTTGACATTAAATATCGCTCAAGATTGTAGAAATGGTGTTCTTTATGTTGTTTTTATGTAACAAAAATTAAAAAAAAACTTTTAGTCTTAATATTTTACAATTTAGAGCATCTTAAATTCTCTCTAGTAAAATTTCAGCAATCTCGAATAAATCATTTTGTCAGCAAATTTCTACTCCTTTATTTTCTGCATTTGAAACAGATGGTTTCAGTCAGAAATTATGTTTGTGTCTTTGCATTGCGTTTTTCATGGGATTTATTGTGTTAAATTATAAATTTTTTATTTTCATTATTTTACACACTTGGATGTAGAATAAAATTATTTTCTTGTGTTTTTGATAGTTGATACATCAAGTTTTCTTCTTAATGCTCTTTCTCAACACAAGCGTGTACACACTACACAGTATGTGGAAAGGGCATAGGCTATTCGTCTTGTGTGAATACTAATCTTAGAGTACGCTTTCAGTAGAAGATTGTTAATGTTGAATGGCTTGAATTGACTCCATATAAAAAAGTGTTATTTTTATTAGTTTTTCATTAATTCGAAGATTAGTAATTTTCATCTGTAAAAAATTTGTTAATATTTGTTGTGGGGAAATATGATTTGTATCATATTCTTAGTCAGATTTAACCTAATTTTCAGAATAAATCACTATCAAAGGATGGAAGTTCGAAATTTCATATAAAAATTAAAATATTACTCATAGACAACCATATAGGAATCTGACCAGTGAAGTATAATATGTATTGATTGACTGATAATTTTCATTGTATTTCTAGCTCTTAAAACCCAGCGGGAAATGAAGCGCTCGATAAAGGCTTATTCAGTGCTTCTAAAGAAGAACTAAGCGCTTACTCGCAACTTACTCTCAATTGTCTTTTAACACTACATGTCCGCCTTAGAAGCGCTTATCTAAAACGCTTCGTAAGCAGTTCATTATTTACGCTTTAGAAGCGCAGAACTTCAACGCTTCGTAAGCAGTTCATTATTTACGCTTTAGAAGCGCAGAATTTCAACGCTTCGTAAGCGTTGTGTATGCTTTAGAAGCACAGAATTTCAACGCTTCGTAAGCGTTTACCAAAAAATATATTAAAGTTAATAAACTACACAAAAAAATATTTTTTGTTCGTAAATAATTTTTTATTCAAAATAATATAAATAATTAATTTTTTTCTGTTACATTAGCGATTTTTTTGGATTCGTGATTGGCCTTATGGATCTTATTTTTGGCCAGCCTGAAACCTGACCTCATTTCTTCCTCGAACTGGCAATATCCAAAGCTCACAGATTGTACAGCTTCTGAAAGATTTTTCGTGATAAATTGTATTTGTTTATATAAAAATATGTATGTTGAAGAACTTACCGAAGAGATATTTGCTGAAGAATACATGATTCTTGACAGCTTTCTTTTTTTGGAGGCCATCCCAGTTGATCTCCAGTAAAAAATTTTTTTCAAAGAATAGATGGACGCATTTACGCACAGAAGATGCTCCAACCACCTGTTTTATATAGTTAACCTGTATTCGATATTTAAAACAAAAAAGCCCTTAAATATAAGTCAGAAATGTTACCGCCTCATTTTCCGGAATTTCCCCCGTTTTTTCAAGTTCTTCCATATTTTTAATGGGGAAAACTTTAATTTTTGAGCGTGGTGGGAGAGCTTTTTCATAAATTTGCTCCAAAAGGATTGTTTGCCTTGCAAGCACATCATTTTGGTTTTACACAATGAAAAATTAATTGGCTAGTAACGTGTAAAAGTAAATTCTTAAAACAATTGGCGTCATTGCATCAAAAGAGTAAAAATTACTTATAAACTTAGCTTATATAACTAATAATTTAAATTTTAACCCTTTCAAAGAGGAGACAAATGCTCTGAGTCTCATTTCTAAGCCGTATGTTGCAAAAATATTAATATTTAATAAATTAATTAATTTAACTAATTAATTATATTAATTAATTAATTAAAAAAATGTTTATGATATATGGCGTGTATTAAACATTGTATATATGGAAGTATGATGAAAGGGTTAGAATCCAAATTGAAATATTACTAATTTAAAGGAAATATACTTACGATTCTGTTTATAAACTTGAATCACTTTTAATATTTTAAAACTTTTATAATTTTTACTTTTTCACAAAACTGACTGCACTTTACAAAAAATACACTCGACTGATATCTAAAATCCTATCTTCCAATCCAATCTATTTTTAGATAAGATGAAACACGTGCGGATTCATATGAAATGGTAAACACACATTTCAGGGACCGCATCCTGCTCATATGCAAAATAAGCACACAAGAAACGCTTTCAACCTGATTCTGGCTGATATGGCAAGTAAGCGCTTACAGACCGCTCGGAATTGAAGCGCTAGAAATATTTCCCGCTGGGAAGACACAAAATGTTCTTAGAACAAATACTTTCCATATTGTGTACATATAAAGAAAATAAAGGAAAAATGAAACTCTTTGATAAATACATAATGATATCCACTTAAATAGTTTTTATTTTTCTGTAATACGAGAACCACTTCTTAATCATAATATCCAAAAAAAAAAAAGAAAAAAGAAAATGTAAAAATACTAGAATATGTATAATAAAAGTGTAAATCTAAAATAACTGAAAAAAAAAAACGTTAAGATTCAAAAACTATCGTGACCTCTCTCTTAGTTAAAAATTGAAAGAACTCCATTTCAATTTTGATATTTGCTTAAAAATCGTGAAGTCAATATTTTCAAGTTTTTCAATAGATAAAAAATAAGTTTTTTTCTGACTTAACTAGATCTTGTTGGCCATTCAAATAAAACGAGTACACTTAATATGTCATATCAATTGATTGAGGATGAGATTGCTATTTAAATTATAATAAAATCGTGGTTAACAAAAGTGAAATCCTGAATATTTCTCACAGCTTGAACTTAAAGTGTCGAAATTGATACGCAAACACGATTTTTAGAATTCATTTTCAATGATTATCGTGTTATTATACAAATTTAATTTGATTAATGAAAATATTTAAATGGTATTTAAAATTTTATTTTAAATTATTTATTACTTGATTTATTTTAATTTGACATTTTTTTGTTACCTTTTGATTTAATCAAAGACAAATAGTTTAATTTCCAATAATATATTATGCAATTACACATGAAATTTATTCTTAAACAAAAAAAAAATTAATTTCATTAAATTCTCGTTATTTAACTGCTTGATTCGATTTTGTAATATTTAATTAAGGTCATCAGTTTCTTAATTTAATTTCAACTTTGTTAAATTTATTCAAGGTACTTAAATATTTTTCCTGTAAACTTAATACGAAAGATATCAAATACACAGCTGCTCTTAAGATGTTTTTAAAATTATATTTTAAAAATTTTTCAAAACTTTATTTTTACAGTTTGTAATTAAGTTGCCCTAAATGAAAATTATATCTATAACTTATTTCATAATACAATTTGATAACTATAGTGGTTAGGGGTGAGGGATAAAAATTTCGATTAAGGATAATTAAGACTGAAGTTTTGTTATCTGTTTTTAATACTGACCACAATAGCTTGGAAATAAATTTCTTAACAACAAAACAAAAAGGATAAAAACTCAATACACGGCAGAAAATTGTTTATGATATGATAAATTTATCAAAATGCGGTATAAATGTTATAAAATATTTTTGGCAATCTTACAGAAATTTGTATACACATAAACATAGTTGGTATTTTTTATCAAAAATGATCAGCTGTTTTTTTTTTTTTTTTTTGTTTTTTTTATAAAAGTCATGAAGAACCCTTCATTGCCATTAACTTTATTCATACGTCACGCTTTAAGTGATCTGTTTGTATTAATTTTTTTTTTTTTTTACTGCTTCCCGGTTTTGAATTATTTCTACCCTATGATAAGCAAAAGCAATATTATAACTTTATTTTATTTTTAACTATTACTTGGCACACTGGGATGTCCAACACCTTTTTATTTGTCAATTTCAAATATTTTATCATAAGTAAGAAGGTCTTTAGCAATATTTGTCTATTAGCAAAGGTTGCTCTAACCTTTGGGTTTAGATGGGGATGACGTTTTGCCAATTAGTCTTTCTACAGTGTGCCAAGTTAGCCGGAATTTTGTTTTTGGGAGTGAATTTTTTTTTTGACCGCAGAGTGACATCTAATTTTGTTTTTTAGATATATAATGTTTAAGAGGATGGTTCGGTGTTTAAATTTTTTTTCCATTTTTTCTAAATGATGTATAACATCTGGAAAATACTGTCAAAAGTTCAAGTTGATTGGAGTAAAATTACCGAAGTTATTTGAGTGTTCTTTACCTCTGGAGCAGGGAGTGAGTAAGCAAAACTTTAAAGCGTTTTTCTGAAACTTGTTAGTTCCTTCTGATTTAAAGAATATTTTATTAATAAGAATAAACTACAAAAAGACAATGAAGCTAACAAAAAGTTTATTCAGTTCATTTTGAAAATACTCAATTACCAATAAAGTTTGTAACAAAAATAGATTGTCTATTATTGTTGTATTGTCCTTTGGGCTTATAAGATTATATTTTTGTTGTGAAATGAATCTTTTTGGCAACAATGTACAATATTGTAAACAAAATGCAAGACTTCAATGTTTTTTAAATCTTTTAATACAGAAAACGATTTTACCTATTTTTCGTAGCAAGCTTAGCGTGTGGTTCCCGCGAGAATTGGCTTTGATATTAAAAATCTGAGCAGATTATGCGGTCTAGCATGCTATTTATAGTCAATTATAGTCAATAATTCAAGAATTTTTTTGTTAAATTTTTTAACATCGCTTTTAGCAGTAATTTTTATTTTATTTAATTCTTGTTGTTTTTATTGTAAGTTTTCTTGCCAGTAACTATTATTATTATAATTATAAACCATAATTCGCAACGGCTACTAGCAATTATTAACCAGCAGCAAAGATAGTTGAATCGGGGACTATGTTTACGACTGCTTCAACAAATTTTGTCGGGGGCACTGGTCTTAAGAAAGAGTAGGTATATTAAAGAATAAACTCTAGTTTTGAAAAAAAAAAAACAAAAAAGAAATTTGTTTGTTAGGCTCACATCGAACGATGTAGTATGAACATCTAAACTAAATTTGCTTTCAAAAACTTCAGCGAAAATTTTTTATTTCAAGCTGATCAGATGGGCCTTCAATTTTAAAATATCATATCAAAATAGAATCCTGTTGAACTCATTTGAAAACTCTCAAGTCATAAAATATCAGATGCTGCTAACCTCAAAAAAAAAAGTAATATAATTACACGTTTTGATACTAAGCACAGGAAAAAATCAAAAACCTTTGATTTCTGTTCGAAAATTATTTCGAAAAATAACTAGAATTATTTTATTATTAACTAGAGTCATATGATACTTGTGTGACAGAATTACCACAAAATTTTTATATTGTTTGTGGTATGTATGCGTGAGATGTGTGGTTTTTGAATTGTCAACTGATATTTTCAATTGAAATACATTAAAAAATTAATAAAAGAATTTTTACAATAGCCCAAAAGACATAAAAGAGTTAAAAATTCTTTTGTTTTAAGAATATATAACAAAAAATGTGTTTTATGGTCTTTGATATGTGAGTATCTAAAGGATGTCCTAAAATTAACTCAAGAATTGGTCAAACAGTGAAAATTACATTTATGGCACTAATTTTTCTGCTTAAATTAAATGACAATTAATTTTTCTTTTTTAAAGGTATTCTAATTTAAGTTTTGTTTATTTTTTGAGTTTAAATAAAATACATAAATTGTGTGAGAAATATTAAGTATTTTATTTAAAGTGATAAAACAAGTTTTGCAGTTTAGTAGAGGAAAATAAAATTTTATAGGTAAATTCATGCTTTTTAGCACAATATTTTATACGTTTACCAAAAATTTTCGATGATATTTTGGTTTAGTTCCCTGAATACAATTAATAATGTTTGCCATAAAATCATCAAGTGACTTTTGCCTTCAAAAGGTCCCATTTTAAGTGTCCTAGAAGGAAGTTTTGTGAACTGAACCGAATGATTTGATGTGTCACATAAAACAGATTTTTCCAATGCAAAAATTGTATACGATGGTAACAACTTCTTCCTCTAATTAACTAAAATAAAAATTTATTTGTAAAATTAATCTCATAAAAATATCATGCAAAAAAAGATACTGACCCAAATCGTTTTGACCTGAAATTATTTTTAAATAATGTGAAAAATTAGTGGTAAGTTAAATGATCGTAGCTAAAATGTTGTAGATCAGTAACGACCTGATCGAGACAGTGCTGGATTTTGATTGACAATGTTGATTTAGGTTTTTTTTTTATTTATTAAGTACAAATGTGGTAAATTAATCGCCAATTGAATTGGTCAAAGACCAATTGAATTGAAAATTTGCTAAGCTGTCGATGAAAAATAAAACTATGAAATACTAAGAAATCAAAATACATATATGACAACATGTTTTTTAATACTATATATAAAAATATAGCTTTTATTGCTAATATTACAGAAATTGGAAATGGGATGACTTGCATAATAAGAATAGTGCAAATGTGGTGTAGAAAATTAGCAATCGTATACAGCACTTACGTATTTTAATAAAGAAATAGGCGTTTTAGAAGTCAATCACCTTAGTGGGCACAGTTCTGCTAATTTTTCACTGAGAGTGCATTCTTTTTGGTTTTTTTTTACTAATTAAATCAGAAGTTAATATCACAAAATTTTATCAATGAGGATGATAAGAAATCATTGAATTAAGAGAAAGAGTTGTTTTTTTTTTCTGGAAAGCTATGAGGAAACCTTCACTAAATCAAATGAAGTTGTTTTAGTTAGTCGGACAAGTCGTTAGTATCTGTCACAAATATTCTGTTAATTTGAGCTTAATCGGTTCAGTAGTTTCAGAATTTATCAGACGTCTTTTTATTATTAATGTATGTGGATGTAAAAGGATCATGTTATATATTATACTAGCTGAATACCCGGCATACTTTGTTACCCTTATAAAAGAAAGTACTATAGTATTCCTTTAAGAAAACCATAAAAATGTTTACAAATATTATTTCTTTAATATGAAAATCTATAAAATATCCAACGTTTCCCTCTCTCACTAAGTCTTATTATAAAGTTATAAGCCTAAAATGGAAAAACATCAAAACAAAAAACAAAATTTTTCGTAATTTACCTTATAAAATTTGGTCAGATGATGTATTTTTTCCTATCAATAAAATTAAATAGGCAACATCAGAACTCTGGTTCACGTTCTCGTTCTTATAATTCTACTAATTAAATGTTTTATTTTAGAACAAGTGGATAAACATCATTTATGATATTTCCATTTGGTGCAAACGTAAACAATTTTTTGGCGTTACTACATACAATTCAAAATGGTTAAAATCAAGAATTTTCTAAAATGAATCCAGCAAAGTTGGGTGATTTTTTATGTGCTTTATTTATTGTGATCACGAAAGTAAGCCGCGCTGGAAATTGTACTCGTTCCATCCCGAAAATGAAATCTGTCAGAATCATTTGAATGCATGGAAATAGTACATGCCCTCTTTTATATTAACCACTAATAGTTGTTGTTTCAATCACATTCGGCATAAAATTCCTTATAGACATCCTTATTCAATTACATAACTGGAAAATGCAGTAGAGTCTGGCATGTAACTCAAAAGTGGCTTCGGATGAATTCTCAAGTTTGGCAAATTAATTTTATCATTCAAGCAACTTTAAAAATTTAATTATTTAAAAATATTTTCTGGTTTTTTTTGTTTCTTTTCAAATTAAAAATAAAAAATATGTAAAATTCTGATATCAATAATTAAATAAGAGAAATATTTTTAACTAAATTTAATTTCATCTTTTTTTCTTTCAGTTGTACATCTCAATATGTTGGTGAATTCTGTCAATATGCAAATCCTTGTCATACTGGACCCGGGCCAAGATGTCAGAATGGTGGTAGTTGTACAGTTACATTTCGTGATGAAACACCAGGTTTTGCTTGTCGTTGTCCAATCGGTTTTACTGAATCATTATGTGAAATACCAGTGAAAAATGCCTGTGATTCATCACCATGCCAAAATAGTGGAACTTGTACATTACAATCCTTAGAGGATTATACATGCTCTTGTGCAATTGGTTATACAGGTAAAAAAATTTTCTTTTATATTATTATTATCTTTTCAAAAAGAAGACTGAAAAATCTTTTTGAAATTTTTTTATTAGGAAAATATTGTGAAAAAGAAAATTTATGTGCATCATCACCTTGCCGAAATGGTGGTACATGTACATCGTTATCGGGTGGAAATTTTCGTTGCCATTGTCCAAAAGGTTTTAAAGGTCCAACATGTTCAGAAGATGTTGAAGAATGCCGAACTAATCCTTGTAAACATGGTGGGAAATGTTTAAATACTCATGGATCATATCAGTAAGTATTCTAATTTTTTTTGTTATTTATTTCTTCTTTTTTATTAAATTGATATTATGTTTTTTTTTTTTTTTTTGTTTAAATTTGTGTATTCTTATTTATGATATGAAAGAAAGATAAGATTATAGAGGATCTAAATTAATATTATAAAACTACAAAAACCATTCTGAAGGTATTTTAATTGATAGTTCTAATCATTTGTAGTCATGATAGCCCTTTGAGAAATACAAAACCAAAAAATTTTCAATAATCAGAAAATCATATAAATCCAGTGAAGTTTTTCTATTCTTAAACATTTATTAGAATTATTAAAATTGAATATTATTATCATAAATTTTTTTATATTTTACCTAAAATTTAATCTGATTGGTATTTATACTAAAAATTCAATATAAAGTGATGATTTATGTTTTTATATAAAGTTTGTCCATGTTTTTGGGTGTTATTTACCATCACCTGTCGGTTTTTTGATAGATTTCAAATTACTATAAACCGTAAAGCCAATGATACTTTTTATTTGTATAATCAATTAATTCCTTAGTATTAGATTAACATAAAACAAGAGTTTGATTTAGAATGTGAGATGATTAGAATTTCATTTCGCTTTTGTTTTTTTTTTTTTGTGTGTTTCACGGTTCACATAATACTTGCAAAGTCAACGATTGAAAATATATTTAATTAATGAGCATGACTAATACTAGTTAAAATATTGTATTAAAGGTTTTGAATTTAATACGTGTCTGAACTGAAACTAATTATTTTATTTGATATGAAAAATAAGAAGAGATCTTCCAATTTCTTTAGTAAATTATTCCATATCTTTTAAATTTTCTTAGGTTAGTTAAAAGGAATTCATTCTTTATGATTTTTTTTTAGTATCATGATTATTTTGTTAGCACGTAAATCAAATTTTTTTCTTTTGTTCTTAGTAGAATCCTTTTAATTCAATGACAATGAAGATTTTTAATTCATTTGAAATTGAAAATGATTCATTTAGTATTTTATATTGGTTATATTATAAAAAGGAAGCTTGTTTTATAAATATGGTATACAAAATTTTTTGTTAAATTTCGTTTCTTTTATTCGTTTGGGTAATTTTAATTGTTTCGAAAACTAAGATAAACGTCTGGCGTAATTACCTTTTTAAACAATTTTTCAGGTTAAGTTGGCTGAGAACTCCATTTTAGTATTTATACGTTTAATTGTTAAACTAAAAATTAATTCTTGGGTAATGCAACTAATTTATTCGTATTATAAGAAATTCTAAATTCTTAAAAAAATCATAAATTCGATACTGCATTATATGGACACGTCATTGTTAATTCTTTTTACTCTATTCGCCTTTACATAGAAACCATGAATTAGCAAAAATCAAATTAACTTTTATTGTTTTGACATAAATAAAATAAAAATTTTTTAAAAGGCTATATAAAAATAGGACAAGAGTTAAGAATTTTGTTAATTGCTTTACTACTCAACATATGAGCTTAAAGGTTATGAAATTTTAAGATAATAAAATTTAAAACTTGTAATATTTTCCATTAGAATTACTTTAAATGCTTGGTACATATTAACAACCTATTCAAACTGACAAAAGTTCTTTTTTTTTCTTTATAAAAAAACTCGAGTTCTTTGAAGACATAACACATAGACAATTCAGTACTTTGCAGAGAAAGGCTGAAGTAAAAAGACCATAATTGAAATTTATAGTAATATAATTAAGAAATACCTACACTTTTCTCTTGAAAATTATTGTTTATTATTATTACAATGATATTTGCCATTCAATAATATGAATTGAGCTCTGTACTTTAATATTGCCAGATTAAAGAAAAAAAACCAAAATAATTGAACCTGATTATAATTAAAATGCGTACAACATTTTAACATTTGATTGGTTAGAGTGAACAACTAGAGTCAAATAACTAGATTCTTGTTGTCATTAGACTGTAAAAGAGATTCTCAATTGATTGAAATATATATTTAACTAATTTTTATTTTTTATTTTATTAGTGTCAAAGCAAAAATAAACAGTTAAGCTATGCCTGAATTTTCAATCTCAATGTAATGTGAATATTTCTTGAAGGTAGAAAGCAAGAGGCTTGCTCGGTTTAAACCGTAGCACTTTCTTAAATTAGTTTTTAAAAATGTTTAAAACTGATTATAGCTTATTTTGTTAACACTATTTAATCGCTATCACACCGACAAAAACCAATTTTGTGTATGATTTTTCCATTTAGTTATGGTTATCAATGTACTAACTCTTGTGTGGGATATTAATGCTCTATGCCTATGACTGACTAATGCTTAGCGGCACCAAATTTAGCACTAAATGCTAATGAGTCCATTAGTCATTACTGAATTGGTATATTGCCTGAATTAGCGACTAGTTAACGCTAGATTTTCAGATTTTCAAAGAAGATCAAAGGAATTGGCATTTTGCTTTCTGTCAATAAAAACAGTAATATGCTAGTGAGTCCACTCTGATTGGTATTTAGGAAAACTTTACATTTTTACTGTGCTAACTCGTCCCATACGCTAAGCGCTAATGATTCCTAGGCATTAAAAATTTAGTTTACAATGCATAATTATAATAAATTCGAAAATTTGCTTAATATTTGTTGGATAATTTGGTAAATGATAATACTTGAGGAAGCGACAAATTAGATATCTTCCAAAGTAGTTTTGAGTTTTCCCAATTCAAGAAAGTTTATTTTATAGCAACAGAATCTCCCATATGTACATAGTCGGGCATTTTTACAACGATATTTTTATGCTATATCTACGCTATCTTGGATTTAGGGCAATCGAACTTTTAGAGTAAGAGAAATGAATTAGTAAAATTTTTTCGATTTTCCTCAATCGAAGTTAAACCTCTTTGTTATGCCGTGATAAGTGATTGATTTATACCAATAAGCCGAAAATGATGAATTAGCTCAGACTATAAAATAAACTTGAAATTGTTAGAATATTATCCGGAATGTATACAAGAAGGGTTAAAAATTAATTGCAATGCATTTAAAGGCTACAAATCTCTCTATAATTGATACATAAATAAAATAAAAGTTTAATTCGAAATCGTCATTTTGAGATTAGTCTAAAATAACTTCATCTTCCTATTTTTCTTAAGTATTAAAAATCTATAAATAATACAAAAAAGTAGTTTTACCTTATACAATTTTTTATAACTTTCTAATTAATTACCATTTTCTTAACAATTTTATATTTAAAATTTGAAATAATTATTTGAAACTAAGGGGAACACATTAAAATCATTTTAAGTAAGTTTTTCTTGATTGTAGCTCAATTATACACAAAAATAGTAAAAAATTTTCTAATAAGGCTAAACAATTTTTCTATTTTGGCCAACACGGATATCTGACTAGTGCAAAATAATATAAAAACAAGAAAATTATTTACTAAAAATTGGTTTTATAATCGTTTGAGAAAAGTCGAAAGAAAAAACGAAAAGTATGACAAGTTCTTAAATATTAAAATTCCACATTGTATCGCTAAAACGTTACAGTACTACATCTGTACTGTAAAGTTTTAGCTTTCTCTTCATTTAGCTTAATTTAATTATATGCCGGTACATCAGGTTTAAACGAATCACTATTCTAGATATACCCAAGATCTTGAAAATATCTCGCGGGTGATACTTCTAAAATATGATCTAATGTACCATACTTCTCAGGCTTATTTTATTGTACCAAGTAGAGATTTTCTTTGTTCATCATTTCGATCTGTGAGGGCCTCATTGAATTGTTCTGACATACCAATGTTAACCATGTTAGGCCCTTAAAACAACCAATCGTATCAAATATTTAACCAAAAAAAAAAATTGTTTCCTTTAAGAAATAAAGTAATAAAAATACAACAATAAGAAAAAAAACATACACAGCGCTTACCTAAAATAAATATTTAGTTAGTTCAATTTATGATATTGCATGTGGGGTCTACAAAAAACAAAATAGTTTATTCGATTGATAACGTTTGAATATGATTTTTGACAATCATGTCCAGCTGACTATCGATTTTTTCTTTTATTTACTTCTAAAAAAGTTTTTAACTTTTTCAACTGTTATCTTAAATGATTTTGTTGACACTGCAAAAAATATAAAATTACCAAATATATTTTTTCTTGAATATATTTGAAAGCTATTAAAAATGTTTGTTACTGATATCCAATTTTAATTAATTTTAATAATTGTGTAGGACTTAAGTGTTTATTTCTAATTTATTTAAGAATTGAAAAAAGGTTTATATGGGTCTAAGACGTCATATATGGATGTTTTCTTATTTAAAAAAATACTATTAGACCAAATTATCAAATATCAAAAATAGCAGATCTTTATGATTACCAATTTTAGGGGTTTTAATTTCAAAATGTAAGGCAAAGTGAAGAAATGTACTAGATTTGTATTTTTGTCCTAGAACACTCGAAAGGTAACGAATAAATTTATACAACCTTAGAGATTTTTTAGAGAGTTCACTAACTACATTAGAGAAAGAGTTGAAAAATGTATTCAAAAGAAAACTAATTCTGTATCAAGTGTAGTTATTTCATTCATTATCTGAAGTGTTGCTCATGTTTTCACCTCTTTTGTTTTGAAAATAAATCAATCAAACTCTTATTTATTGACAAAAGGTTTAATAAATTAAATATTATTCGTGAAATATAAAAAATTATGTTTAATTAGTTCCAGTTCTCAGTAATTATTCAGTACATCGCTTAAGATCTCATTTGCAGGAATAGCTGGAAAATAATATTTATTCACCTGCTTTCATTTGGCAGGCAACTGTATTCTCGAACGCAGGGTGTGTCATATGATGTATTTCATAAATTTGTTACCTTAGCACAACATATCTGTCATAATTTTCCTTGAGTTTATGAATGAATTCCTCTCTTCTCTCTCACATAAATTAGCAGTTTTTGTGTTTTTTGCAACTTGATAGATTTGCAAAAAATATCCTTAATTATGTCTTAGACTCTAATGCAACTAACTTCACTTCAATAAAATATATGTTTACATCAAAAAGTCAGTCAATATTAACTACTTTTATCTGGGATATTATAAACACTCATGGGACATTTTCACAAACTACTATTAGAAACATGTCGAAAAATTACACGTAGCCTCGTGAGCCGTTTAGTGAAAGCAATTTTACTGAGTGCTCATTTTTACTAAGGTGGAATACAATATTTCTGCTAAAATTACGTTTTTTTAAACAATTCCTACTACGAAAAAAGAGTTAGAATTTGGTATTATGGGTCCTATGGTTTTTTACTACAACGTTCGGAATTTTAGTACGAATTTAAGAAGAGTTTTATATCAGTTTTAATGAAATTAAAAATATCTTTCTAATTTTCTACTTTAGCTTACCTCAGGAATAAATTTAGGTTTAAATCAGAAATTATGCTTGAATTTAATTTTAGTTTGATCGCTTTTAGGCAATTGATATGTGTTATTCTCAAAAAGCACCACAGTGCTAAATTAATTAATTAATAAATAAATGGGATTTGATATTTTTGTTCTTTATAAAATAATTTTAGATAATGACTGAAAAAATACATAGTATATAACATAGTATTTTGGGATATTAATCTTAATCAAATTTGAGACATTCTCCAGTTTCTTCATTACTTTAACCTAGAAGAATTTAACCAAAATCAAATTATAAGAAAGTCTCTTCTATTCAACAATAAAAATATTAAATATTAATATTAAAAATAGTTTTAAAAATAATTTTTTTTTATCATCAAAATATAAATTTAATTTTTTTCAACAATATTCAATATTCCAATAATATTTTAGATGTGTATGTGGACCTGGATATACCGGAAAAAATTGTGAATCTATGTACATTCCATGCTCGCCATCGCCTTGTTTAAATGGTGGAACATGCCGACAATCAAATATGCTGTCTTATGAATGTAAATGTCCTCCTGGTAAGTTGCTTCTTTTTAATACAATTAAGTGATAAATTAATAATTAATATTTTGAATTTGGAAAAAAAATGCATTTGCATTCGTGAAACGAAATAAAATAACAACAGTTTTGGATAGTTTATGTGTTTCTGCTTTAACAGGGTGCTTCGGTTAATTCGTTAAAAAAAAGGCATATTTTTAAAAAGTTTCTTTTTGCAAATGCTGATAGTTCTGATCTATTTAATTATTTTCTATATGATAACACAACATCCGAACAATATTTTTCAAAATTTTCATTTCAAAATAATAATAAGTGAGTGAGTGGCAGTGGAGGCGCTTTGAAAAAAAGTAATTTCGCGGTGCGCATTATAACTCGCATAAGAATTATCCAAAATCAAAAATTCGAAATCTTTTAGAAATTATTATGTTAAAAGAGATTTTTTTCGAGATAATGACGAGGGGGTTTTTTTATATTTTTTTTGTCTTTTTCAATTTTTGGAAGTGTTTGGAAGCCAAAATACCAATTTTCACATAAAAAATCGTCTTATTTGTTGTTGTAAAATTAATAATTATTTGAAAATAGAAAAAAGATTTCGTCATTACTTCCAGCAATGACAGTCCAGTAAAATTTGAGTTATCGTGCGCACCAACTTTGAAAATTCCAAGTGTCAGAAAAACGCTTTAAAGTTTTGCTCAGTCACTCTTTGGTCTAATCTAGGGTAAAGGACGCTCAAATGCTCATAATTTCTTTAATTGAAATTTTGACACAATATTTTTAATAAGTTATACATTAATTTAAGCAGAGCTACACTAAAATGTTCGTTTTGCTTTCCTTCATAATTTTTTATAATGTCAGATAATATTCTCTCGGATTTTTTTTGTATAATAGCTTTTTTCCTACAGAGCTCTAAAATCATTGGAAGCAAAATTCAAAACTTTTTTAATTTTTTTAAACCACGATAGGAAGAGATAAAATATCATTTTCAAATATATCAAAAATATCTAAATAGATTTTCTTTTAGCACAACGAATGAAAAAAGGTATGACAGAGAATTTTAAGATTAAGGAAAAATATTAATAATTTCATGTCTTACTACATTTGCTAAGAGGAAAATAGTTTTATAATAATTCAATTAAATTTGAGCACTGAAGCATTTTTTTATCATTCAAAAAAAAAAAATAAAAAATTAGCTTTCACTGAAATTTTATTGTTTAAATATTTCACTTGAAATATAAATTATTTTAAATCCTTGTTGTATTTTCAACAAGTAATAATCTTTGAAAAATTTTATTGGCACTTATCAGATCAATTTTATATTTAAATTTATTACATAATGCCTTCTGGTTAGATCACGATATCTTTGCTATGTAAATTTGTCAATTATTATTGGCTAATATTATATTAAATTTATGGTAGCGTTTTTATAATTTAGAGTAAAATCATAGAAAATATTTACATCAAATATAATTTTTGTAGCTAAGATTAACCTTTTTATACTGATAATCTTTTATTCAATCAAAAAAAAAAGGGTGAAGCCTTTGGGTGGTTAAATGAAATTGGATAATTTTAATAGTATGATTGTATGCAGAATCTTGAATGTTATTCAAGGAACAAATTTGTTTACAGTAATTTAGTTAACTTAGGTAGTTCCCCTAAGGGTATCACGTTTCCGTTTTATTCTATTTACATTTGTAATAGTTGCTTTTTGTTTTTTTTTTTAAATATATAATTTTACAAAAAAGCAAAATACAATATACCATAATGAACTCTACCTTTATTAAATTATTCTAAAGTATAAAAAGTAAATATAACAAGAAATACTAGAAGAGGAGGTAGATAATTAATACAGATATACCTAATCTTAACTCCTACTGTGTTTTTCTAATGTTAGGGCTAATCATTAAAGGTGGCAAGGGCTGGAAAAATATATCGAATTTTTTTCTTTTGTTTTTTCTATTTATTTTGTATTATGTTGTTTTTTCTTTCAAATACTCTAAGCATTCACTTGGCTCATTTCTTCATTTTCATCTTCGTCTTGATTACTTAAAATGGTGATGATGGCCCGACTTTCTACACTTCTTTTGCGGTTAAATATATTAGAAAAGCCGGTTTTTGTTTAGTAAAGTTTTCTTTCTATATTATTAACTTTGATACCGTGGGAAATAAAGATAGGCACTAAAGAAAAACATACATATATATGTATGTAAAGTTTTTTTACATGTAAAGCATTTATTAAATATTCTTCTTTTTCTTTTGGTATTGCATAAGTTTTTTGGCCTGCATTTTGCAGCACGTGCACATATACAACTAAATTTATTTGAAGATAAAAGATTTTATTGTAAGGAGATGAATTTATTTTGTTTTTCTTTTTTGTATAAGGTGCTCATAGTTTTCATTAAGAGATTTAGACTAGAGAGTTCATATTCATATGGAATTTCAACTTCAAAATATAACCAATCAAATTATCTTTTCATTTTGTCTATTTTACTTTCTTTTTGTTTTTTAAGTTTAGTTCAATTAATTAAAAAATTATAATTGGCCAAATTTCTTTTAATTTCTTTATATCAATTGTGGACCTTTTTTTGATTTTCATTGATTGTTACTACTTCCATATAAATATGAACCTCTAAAGTCTAAGCTTATTGAATTGGTTTCATTGGTTAAACACAAGTTTTTTTGTATTGAACATATCAATTTTTTTTGTTTTTTTTTATAATTTTAATATCGTTTAAAAATAAGCAAGCTTTGAAAGTAAGACAGCTTCAATATAGTTTTTCCAAATTTTGTCCTGATAATTTCTCAAAAAAAAATACGCAACGATCTGGTCTTCCAGTTGAAATTCATAAAATTCTTATTATGGCCATTATCGAATTAGATTGTAGCTGCACAAAACGTGAGATTCCTGAAAAGCGTTCAAAAAAAAAAAAAGAAAAAATTGAAACAGGATTGCTATGTCAAGAAACTTGAATTATGGATCAGTCACCAGGTCAGACAAATATCGATCAATTCCATTCAAATAATTTGACGTCACTTCCAAATTTTTTTATCCGTGTTTACCAGACTAATTGAGTACTTTAAATATTGTAAATGATATCCACTCCCTATAAAAACTTGAAAAGTGAGTAGAATATTAAAATACAAAGCTGTCATAATTCTGATGATGTTTGGCAATGTCATTTAAATATGTTAAGGTGCCCATTCATTATAGCAAACACAGCCGAACTTATTTACGAATGGCTTCACGTTCGCTAAACCCAATTATTGGTATCAGAGCTAAAGAATAGCCATTGTGATTCCGCCAATAATTCTTTACATTTCTTATTGTGTATGCAATAAAGACAGTCTAATGTTCTTTATTTCGTAAATTTTTCCACGTAAAATAAACTTCTAAAGTTTACAGTAAATTTTTACTTTTTTATCAGGACTAAGAAAAGTTCTTGTGTTTCACTTATAATCGTGAATTTTGCTATTTCAAATTTTTGAATACAAAATATAATAACAACCAAAAATATTACGAAGGTAGCAGGAGGTAAGAGATGGTAAGAGAGGTAAGGTAAGGTAACAAGTAATCCAATTCTGGCGGGCAAGATTTCACATTTTTAAATCTATTTGACCGTGTTTTCTAAAATTATTAAGATTTTTTAGTTCCAAACTTTTGATTAAGGTAATAGTAATTAAATAGTAATTTCTTCTTTTTGTAATTGCAGGCTTTCAAGGTACTAACTGTGAGGAAAATATCGACGATTGTCCTGGAAACTTGTGCCAAAATGGTGGAACTTGTGTTGATGCAGTAAACGCTTACAGATGTCGTTGTCCACCTAATTTTACAGGAAATTATTGTGAAACTGATGTAGATGAATGTGCATTAAGGTAATTATAAAAATTATCACATATATATGTATATATATAATTAATTATTAATTTTAATTGATCATATTATAGACCATCTGTATGCCAAAACGGTGCCACATGTACAAATTCAGTTGGTAGCTATTCTTGTATTTGTGTAAATGGTTGGAATGGGCCTGATTGTAGTGTAAATATTGATGATTGTGTAGCTGCCGCTTGTTTTAATGGTGCTACATGTGTTGATGGTGTTGGTTCATTCTATTGCCAGTGTACACCTGGTAAAACAGGACTACTTTGCCATTTAGATGATGCATGTACATCAAATCCTTGTCATGCTGATGCTATTTGTGATACAAGCCCAATTAATGGTTCATATGCTTGCTCTTGTGCTTCAGGCTTTAAAGGAATCGATTGTTCAGAGGATATTGATGAATGTGATCAAGGTAAATATTTTTCATTTGTATAATTTTTATGTGTATTAAATTTTTTATAATTAAAGGTTCCCCCTGTGAACATAATGGTATATGTGTAAATACACCAGGCTCATTTGCATGCAATTGCTCACAAGGATTTACAGGACCACGTTGTGAAACCAATGTTAATGAATGTGAATCTCATCCATGCCAAAATGAAGGTAGCTGTTTAGATGATCCAGGAACTTTTCGCTGTGTTTGTATGCCAGGTAATTTTTCATAAATATTTAGTCATAAGATTAACTTTTTATAGATAAAATTTATTTAAAAGTGATGTAGAGCTTACAGAATTTTTACAAGATGTTTGATATATTTGTGATAGACAATTTTAAAGCTCTTTTTCACATTTATTATTGGATAATAGTTTTGGCACAGGAGTAGGGATGATTAACAATCTTAACAGACAGCTTAGTAATCCCAGTTAACACCCCTAACGTTTTTTAAAGAGAAATTTTTGCAATTCAGGTCGCCAGCGGCAAATTTTGCGTCGAAAAGTCTTATAGACATGTTTCAAGAGCTGTAATTTTGTCAACAAGAAATTCAATAAAATTGACGTGATGCTCTAGGCTTGAGGATATTAAAATCTACGATTGACAGAAATTTGATCAAAAAGTATCCCCCACTCTTTATAAATATTCAAACAGTATTTAAATGACTGGTCCAAAAAGTCTAGTTCCAAATTATGTTCTGAGTCTGCTGGCTTGATACAATCCAAAACTTTCTTCAAATTTTTCATTTTTAAGGCAAGAAGACGTGTTTCATCATGGAGCACGATCCTCTTAACAAGTACCAAAATAAAATAGTTTGTTTTTTGTCGTTTTCCGGTGTAATATTCTGTAATATTCCATAAATGGCTAGGTTTAGCTAAGTAATAAGAAAAATGGAAGAAAGAAAGAAATAGGAGATTTCGGAAAATACTAATAAAGTAAACGGTATTTTTCTTCATTAAGAAGAAATGATAAATTATCAAATGAATTCTTTTTGAATAAATAAAATGAATATTTCGAAAACATCACAACTGGTATCACTAAATGGCTATAATTTCCTAACTAAATAATAGATTGTAATTTTGGGAGTTTGAATATGCTTGTTGTCTAGAAAAATTTTTGGGGAAATTTCTTATAAATTTTTTTGAAGCATTTTACACTAAAAATTTTATTGACTGCGATAATCATTTTACATTTTAATGCTTTCTCTGCAATAGTTAGCTGCCAACATTTATGCTGACATTCATAAAAGCGAACTTTTTCCAGATTTTTAGAAATCGAAAAGAGATATTTTAAAGAAGGTGATCACTTATTAGAATCTTTATGAACCGTCAATATCCATTAGAACTAAGATAAATTGCTCGCACTAATTCCATATTAGGAAATATAGTCTACATTTCTCATCCGATTCCGGATGCGTTTTGTCTTTTTTACTAAAATATATAGACAATTATTGTACCTGCTGTAAGATAAAAGGCCAATATTGATTGATCCGTTGAAAATTTTTGCAAGAAACTCAAAAATGAGAAATCGTTTCAGTCTATTTATGAAGATGACATTTGGATGTAAAAAATGGCAACCCATGATAGATGTAATATGATAAAATCAAAGTTCAGTAAAAAAATAATTATTTATTGCAAATTATATTTATATTACAATTCTCAAATTCAGATACAAAAGAAATTTTATTTTTCAACAAAAACAAAAATTTATTTTTAATTTAATTTTAAAATGAATGAACTAAGATATACATAAAAAGAAATATAAAATAAATTCTTATATTAATATCTGATTCTGGATTCGAGGAATAATATTCAAATACTGAAACAGTTTTCTTTGAAAATCGTTTTGAAATTCTTTATATTTCGGCTTTTTTGCTAAACTTATAATCACAGAGCAAACTTGAATTTGAGGCTTTGCGGATTCAGTTTGATAATTTACATCAGCCATATCCTGTATTTTAGGTCTTTTTGAAAGTAATTTAGTTCTATTTATATTTTTTCTTCTTATACGGGAACGATTTTTCTTTGAGTTTGATTTTTTGGATAAACGATTTTGTTTTGATTTAGCCATTTTCCTTAACTATTCTCAATCAATTAATCACTGCTGGTTCGGTTTATAAATGTTAATTTTAATAGTGACTTAATAATTAAAATTACAATTAATTTACTATAATTTGACACAAATAATGTCACTCACACACATGTAATAACGCTAAGTATAATATTTTTGCAAGAACAAAAAAATATTTTTTTTAGTAGTTGTAGTAGTAGTAGTAATAGTAGTAGAAGTAGTAGTAGTAGATTCTTTCAAACATGTCCGTTTGTCATTACCTATGAGAATAAATATATAATAAAAAGCTCATTTCATCACTAGAAGTGTAAACCTCTCAAAGTCGGCTTATGTTATATTCGCAAATGGGAGGCAGGCAACTGTCATTTTTAGGATGAGAGCAGTGAAAAGTAAGATGGCGGTTTGAAAATTTCTATCGTCTGTCAGGAGTAGAAATTCTACTACCTCGTGATGTTCATCTTACCAATACATATTTAGAAGCTCAAGTGTAGTGAGCTGTATGGTATATTTTTATTGTATGTAGATAGAAGTGAAAGAAAAATATTGATATAATATCTTTTCCTTTATCCAGATGCGCAGGTGTAATTGATTGTTTACAAAATTTTTTCAAATCTTTGTATTATTTTTGCAAATAGGCATTGATCGTTGATCGTAAAAGTAAAGTAAATAATACTAGTTTTTTTTAGAAACTCCATTTCTGTCAATTTCATTGCATAAATTTAAAACACAAGAATTCTAAAGCTGTCAAAAAAATTGTTTATTAAATATTTAAAGTAATTAAATTGTATTACTTTTCAAAATTTTTCTATTTGAATAACTTAAAATTTATTTTTTTCTTGAAATCTGGCTCCTCGACGATTATTGTTGCTAGGGTCTATTTTCAAAGCAAAAAGAAATCCTTTTATAAAACAGGAATAAAAATTTCGAAAAAATGTTGTGTTGTGGTTACATTTAAGGTAGGAAAGTGACGTTGATGAATGTATAATTCGTTAAGTGTTTACTTCTCTGCTGAATTAATTTTTAAATTTTAGTTCCTCGCTTTTAGTCCGTGATTTACTTACGTTATTAATTAAGAATATTGATTTATATTAAATTATTTTTCAATTAATCAATTTTCAGGATTTACTGGTACACAATGTGAGATAGATATTGATGAATGCCAACCAAATCCTTGTCTAAATGGTGGAAAATGTCGTGATTTAATTCATGGATTTAAATGTTCATGTGCAATCGGTTTTTCTGGTACACGCTGCCAAATTAATATTGACGATTGTCAATCTCAACCATGTCGTAATAATGGTATATGCCATGATTCAATTGCTGGATATACGTGTGAATGTCCACCTGGTTATACAGGACCATCATGTGAAACAAATATAAATGATTGCCAATCATCACCATGCCATAGAGGCAAATGTATTGATGGTGATAATTCATTTTCATGTCAATGTGATGCTGGATATACAGGATATTTATGTCAGACACAAATAAATGAATGTGAATCAAATCCATGCCAATATGGTGGACATTGTGAAGATTTAGTAGGAGCATATCTATGTCGTTGTCCCCATGGTACATCAGGTACAAATTGTGAAATAAATGTTAATGAATGCCATAGTAATCCATGCAGGAATGGTGCTAGCTGTATTGATGGTATTAATAAGTAAGTAATAAATTTAAATTAAATATCTTTATACTAAATATTGTTTTGGTTTTAGATATACATGTAAATGTATACCAGGTTTCATGGGTACACATTGTGAAATTGATATTAATGAATGCGCTTCCGATCCATGCGCTAATGGTGGTGTTTGTATAGATCAAATAAATGGGTTTAAATGCGAATGTCCACGTGGTTATTATGATGCAAGATGTTTAAGTGATGTAAATGAATGTGCCTCAAATCCATGTATAAATGGTGGACGTTGTGAAGATGGTGTTAATCAATTCATATGTCATTGTCCACCCGGTTATGGTGGTAAAAAATGTGAATCAGAAATTGATGAATGCGGTTCAAATCCATGCCAACATGGTGGAATATGTCGTGATGGTTTAAATTCATATACATGCCAATGTATGCCTGGTTATAGTGGAAAAAATTGTGAAACAAATATTGATGATTGTATCGAGAATCCATGTTTAAATGGTGGCTCATGTATTGATTTGGTTAATGGTTATGAATGTGTTTGTCGTATACCATATACTGGTCATGAATGTGAATCAAAATTAGATCCATGTTCATCGAATCGTTGCCGTAATGGAGCTAAATGTACACCAAGTCCTAATTTTCAAGAATTTTCATGTACATGTACACTAGGCTATACAGGACGATATTGTGATGAAGATATTAATGAATGTGCACTTTCTTCACCATGCCGTAATGGTGCTACATGTTCTAATATACCTGGATCATATAGATGCCTTTGTGCTAAAGGCTATGAAGGTAGAGATTGTACAATTAATACAGATGATTGTGCCTCATATCCATGCCAAAATGGTGGAACTTGTTTAGATGGTATTGGTGATTATACATGCCTTTGTGTTGATGGTTTTGAAGGTAAACATTGTGAGGTTGATATAAATGAATGTTTAAGTATACCATGCGAAAATGGGGCCACTTGTACACAATATGTTAATTCATATACATGTAGTTGCCCACTTGGTTTTTCTGGTATTAATTGTCAGACAAATGATGAAGATTGTACAGAAAGTTCTTGTATGAACGGTGGTACTTGTATTGATGGCATAAATAGCTATAATTGTTCATGTTTACCTGGATTTACTGGATCAAATTGTCAATACAAAATAAATAAATGTGACTCACAACCATGCAAAAATGGTGCCACATGTCATGAAAATGGTAATGAATATACATGTCATTGTTCATATGGGTATACTGGTAAAAAATGTATAGACTACATTGATTGGTGTACACAAAATCCATGTGAAAATGGTGCTACATGTTTGCAAAGAATGAATCTATATCAATGTATATGCTCAATTGGTTGGACGGGAAAATTATGTGATGTTGAAATGGTTTCATGTAAGGATGCATCAATTAGAAAATCAGTTAATGTTAATCATTTATGTAATAATGGTACATGTGAAGATTTTGGTAATTCACATAGATGTCATTGTCATACTGGTTATAGTGGATCATATTGTCAAAAAGAGATAAACGAATGTGAATCACAGCCATGCCAAAATGGTGGTACATGTAGAGATTTAATTGGATCATATAAATGTATTTGTAGTAAAGGTTTTCAGGGCCAAAATTGTGAATTAAATATCGATGAATGTAAACCAAATCCATGCCAGAATGGTGGTACTTGTCATGATCTTATAAATACATTTAGCTGTTCATGTCCACCAGGAACTTTAGGTGTAATTTGTGATGTTAATCATGATGATTGTGTACCTGGAGCATGCCATAATAATGGAACTTGTATTGATAAAGTTGGTGGTTTTGAATGTAATTGTCCACCAGGTTTTGTTGGATCACGTTGTGAAGGTGATATTAATGAATGCCTTTCAAATCCATGCTCAAATTCAGGTACATTAGATTGTGTACAATTAGTTAATAATTATCATTGTAATTGCAAACCTGGCTATATGGGGAGACATTGTGAAAATAAAGTTGATTTTTGTGCTAATTCACCATGCCAAAATGGTGGTATATGTTCAACAAGACAAACAGGACATCATTGTGTATGCGCTGATGGTTTTTATGGTAAAAGTTGTGAATTTTCTGGACATGATTGTGATTCAAATCCATGTTTACATGGTAAATGTTTAATTGATGATGCCGGCGGTTATAGATGTGATTGCCCATTTGGTACAAGTGGTACAAATTGTGAAATTGATGTTTTAGATGAATGTAGTCCAAATCCATGCAAACGTGGTGCTGCATGTAAAAATAAATTGGGTGATTTTGAATGTTTTTGTCCAGAAAAATATACAGGAAAAACATGTGATGAATATGATCCAAATTTTCGTGGATGGTTTAATAATGTTTATATATATGCCAAAGATTTGGAATACCAAAGGGAACAATGTACGAAAAAAGGTTGCGAACAAAAAAAAGGTAATCATAGATGTGATGAAGAATGTAATACATATGCATGCAATTTTGATGGTAATGATTGTTCACTTGGTATCAATCCATGGGGTAATTGTACAGCATCAATTGATTGCTGGCGTGTATTTTTAGATGGTATTTGTAATGAAGAATGTAATAATCCGCAATGTCTATTTGATGGACGTGATTGTGAAAAGAAATTACAACCATGTAATCCTATTTATGATGCTTATTGTCAAGAACATTATGCAAATGGTTTTTGTGATTATGGTTGTAATAATGCTGAATGTAATTGGGATGGTTTGGATTGTGAAATGCCAATTAAAGTACCAACGTTAGCTGAAGGTATTATATCAGTTGTTGTTTTAATGGATATATTCGAATTTAAAGAAATGATAGTACCATTTTTACGTGATATGGGTCATCAATTACGTACAACGTTGAGAATAAAAAAAGATAGATTAGGTAATGATATGATTTATCCATGGAAAGGTAGTTCTGAAATTGCTGGGATAAAAGATACAACATTTGGTAGAAAACATCATGTTGTATTTTCTGAAAGGATGGGACAAAATGGAGTACAAATATTTTTAGAAATTGACAATCGTAAATGTGAAGAATGCTTTAATACAGCCGTTGAAGCCGCTGAATATTTAGCTGCAACAGCATCAAAACATACATTATCGAATTCATTCCCAATATATCGTGTACGTGGAATGAATACACATGATGAAGATGATGGTGATGAAAGTCCAACAAATGCTAAATATGTAGCACTTGGTGCTATTGTTGTATTTTTAGCATGTCTATTATTTGGTGTTCTAGTAACAGCACAAAGAAAACGTGCACATGGTATAACATGGTTTCCTGAAGGTTTTTTTACACCAACAACTGGGCCACGTAGGCATTCTAGAAGGCGTGGTCCCGATGGTCAAGAAATGCGTAATTTAAATAAAAATACATCATTAGCATGTATGGATTCAGATGGTAATATGAATTCAGGTCATATGGGACATGCACAACATTGGTCAGATGATGAATCTGAAATACCACAAGCAAAACGTTTACGTGTATGTGATCAAGGTTATTCAAGTGATCATACAATTGTTACAGATTATGAAGAAGCCGATCCAAGAGTATGGTCACAACAACATTTAGAAGTTGCTGAAGTACGTCCATCAATTATGACACCACCAGCCCATCAGGATGGTAAACATGAAATTGATGTACGTGGGCCATGTGGTATGACACCATTAATGGTGGCCGCTGTACGTGGTGGTGGAGTTGATTCTGGTGAAGATATTGATACAACAGATGATAGTACAGCGCAGGTTATATCTGATCTTTTAGCACAAGGTGCTGAATTAAATGCTACAATGGATAAAACAGGTGAAACATCATTACATTTAGCAGCTAGATATGCAAGGGCAGATGCTGCTAAGCGTTTATTAGATGCTGGTGCTGATGCTAATTGTCAAGATAATACTGGTAGAACACCATTACATGCAGCTGTTGCTGCAGATGCAATGGGTGTATTTCAAATATTATTAAGAAATAGAGCCACCAATTTAAATGCTAGAATGCATGATGGTACAACACCACTTATATTAGCAGCACGTTTAGCAATTGAAGGTATGGTAGAAGATTTAATAACTGCTGACGCTGATATAAATGCTGCTGATAATTCTGGTAAAACTGCATTACATTGGGCAGCAGCTGTAAATAATGTTGATGCTGTCAATATATTATTAATGCATCATGCAAATCGTGATGCACAAGATGATAAGGATGAGACACCATTATTTTTGGCAGCAAGAGAAGGTTCATATGAAGCATGTAAAGCATTATTAGATAATTTTGCAAATAGAGAAATAACTGATCATATGGATCGTTTACCAAGAGATGTAGCTAGTGAAAGATTACATCAGGATATAGTTAGATTACTTGATGAGCATGTTCCTCGATCTCCACAAATGGTAACTGTAACACCAAATAGTATGATTGGTTCACCACCAACACAACCACAATTAATAACACAACCGACTGTTATAGCTGCTGGTAAGCAGGCTAAAAATAAAAAACGACAAAAATTAGCTACTAATCCAAATAGTCCAGATACTGATGGTAGTAGTATACGTCGTAAATCAAGTGTTAAAAAGGCATCAACAAAAAAAGGTCAACTTTTAACTGATGTACAATTAATAGACGGTGCTTTAAGTTCATCTGAATCGCCATTAAATAATTTACCAAGTCCTTATGATACAACTAGCCTATATACAAATGCTATAGCGGCACATCACAATATGGACTTAATGATTGGTAGTAAACATCCACCTAGCTATGAGGATTGCCTGAAGGTATATTTTAATATATTTATGATTTTTACAAGATAAATTAAAATATCATTTTTTTATTTTTAAAGAGTTTACAAACAATGCAAGCAATACAAGCTTTAAATATGGAAAATTATGCATATACAATGAATACACAATTTCAAGACTTAGCAAATACACAACGTGTTACAGGACAAAATGTACAAATTGGTGAACAAGGTTTAAGTCCACCATATTCGAATCAATCACCCCCACACTCTGTGCAAAGTAATATAGCTTTATCACCTCAAGGTTATATTGGTAAGTTTTGTTGTTTTTTTAAATTAAATATTTCAACGGTATATAAAAAAGTATTTATTTTTATTTTATTTTCTTTTTTTTTTTTTAAAGGTTCACCATCACCAGCTAAATCACGACCGAGTTTACCAATATCACCAACACATATACAAGCAATGAGACTTGCAACACATCAAAAACATGGATCACAACAAAATATTGGTTTAAATGGTCCAAATAGTAATTCTTCAGGTTTTCAATCATCAAATGTATCACAACAAAATTCTCCAATTAATGGTGGTTTAATATCACCAACCGGAAGTATTTCAAATCAACATCAGCACCAACAACAACAGCAACAACAGCAGCAGCAGCAACAACAACAACAACAGCAGCCACAAAATACAAGTAGTGCAATATTGCCATCTATGCAAATAGGATTTGAATTTGGTTCAGCTGGTTTGGACCTAAATGGATTCTGTAGTTCACCTGGTAAATAATGTTTTGATTTTTTTTTTTAAATTTGAAAATCAAATAAAATTTAAATATTGAATGCGACAAATAAATTTTGTTTCTTCTGTAAGAGAAGAAAGTGCCTTTAATCTTCTTGACGACTAATTTTTCGGAAAATAATTAATGAATTAAGTTAGACAATGAAACTAAAAGTAGCCGTCCTGGAATCCTTTATGAATACTCTATTGATGGATTTTTTACTTATATAATTTTCTATCATAAACACCCGAAAATTTGTCGAAGAGAAACTTACTGATGAACTTTTTACCTATTGCGAATTCACCCAATTTTTCACATTTTTTCTGTATTTATGACTTTATTCACAGCTTTTGGCTGAAAGAATTTCTCATAAAATTGTTGATCAATCAGTTGATATTCTTGTTATAGCTCTCATAAAAACTTAGAAATCAAAAGTTGTAATACAAACTAAAATTTCGGATATACTAACCCAAATAACTTTTTTTTTGTTTTAATTATGTAAACATATATATTATTTTAATTTTTTTTTGAGAAAATACTAATGTAGCAGTGTCCTTTAAATAATATATTTTGTTGAATCGATTCAATTACCTACCCATAGCTAAACTATATATAAAAAAATATCAGAAACTCAAAAATTACAATTTAAAAAATTTTTTATTTGATTTATTATTAAAACTTTATCTATTTGCCTGGAATAACAAGATTTATGTTAACGATTTCAATGTTTATAAATTTCTCTCTTCTAATTTTTATAGTTAGTTTTTATTTAATTTATTGACTGAATTAAACAAGATTTCATATAAAAAGTAGGTTAATACTCGAATGGTAGACCAATAAATCATTCATGAAAATGAAAGAAAAAACAATAGCTTAATGCTCTATCTGAATTTTTCTTAACGATTATAATATAGATCCATCAAATCATTTTAAATACTTAATAATTACTTAAAGGTTATTATACTGAAAAATGTTTTAATGAAAAATTCTTCAAATTGTAATTAAATAATAATTCATATTTTTAGATTCATTTTCAGGTCAAATGCATTCACAAAATTCAAATACATCATTAGCAACAACAACAACAACAAATCAATCACCACAAACTGCAACAAATGTTCATTCATCATTTTATCAATATTTAACACCACCAAGCCAGCATTCAGGTGGTCTTACACCACAACATTTAGTACAGACTTTAGATAGTTATCCGACACCATCCCCAGAATCTCCGGGACATTGGTCAAGTTCATCACCACATTCAAATTCTGATTGGTCAGAAGGTGTACAATCACCGGCTAATCAAATTTATATTTCAGGTGGACATCAAGCAAATAAAGGGTCAGAAGCTATTTATATATAAACTATAATTGTCAAATAGTTAAGACTTTAATGATATTTATATAATAAACAAAATGAAAGACATGATAAGAAAAACAAAAATTAAAAAAATTTATATATATATATATATATATATATACTCCTACGATTTATTTAAGTAATTAGAATTGCTTTAAATCTTTTTGCATGTAAGAATTAATAACTGAGCCGTAAATATGGCATCTCATTCGAAAAGACAAAATCGTGATAAATTTACTGCATATATATAAAGTGTGTGGTATGTAGTTATTATTGTATAGTTTTTTTTTTTAGTATTTTTTATATATAATATCAAATATTTTTTAAGTTTTAAATCAAATTATGTTAATTTCATACTATTTTTAATGATATATGTATGTGTTTTGTTTTTAAAAGAACAAATCTTAAATTTGATATTTTAAATTATAATTTCATTGAAATACTTTTAATTATTCATACAATAAAAGATTTGTTTTTTTTTAAATTATAATACATTTTTTATTTTATTAAGTTTTTAGCATATATTATAGTAAAAAAAGAACGAAAATATTTTATATTTTACTTTTTGAATACTATTAAGAAACTGTAAACTATTCTCAAAGTAGGACTACATTAAATAAGAATTTGAGGTTATAAGCAAATAAATATAAAAAATTTTATAATAATTTCATAAAAAAAACTTCTTTTAATTCTTCTTTTAAAAAACTATCTTCATTTCATTCAAATTTTTGATTTGATTTATTAAATTTATACTTTTGTCAAATTTTTATGTGTAAATTCATATTCAGTTTCTTACTTAAAGAGAAGTTCTTATGACAAAAATATTGTGTATGAAGTAAAATGTTCTCATTTTATAAATATGTACATCAAAAGGTAAATTATTTTTTTAAGTATGTTCCTAGGATAATTGTGCTGGGAGTATATAACTTTTTTGTTTATTTCCCGAAAGGGAAATTATTCATCATTGAGTTTCTCATGGATTCATGTGTGAATCATATTGAAAAGTTCACTAGTGAATCATTCAGTAGTCTAGCATAGAAGTCATAGCTACTTTTCAATTATACTTTCATGTAGAAGTTCACCACGACGTTACTGGCATTTGTTAACAAAATTAATTCTTGTTTTCCCCGCGAAAGTAGACGTTATGACCTTTTTCATCGCTACGAAATTACTCTAGGCAGTAAACATAAAAACCATTAATACAAAAATCTTAATATTTTTTCTTAGACGAAAATGGAAAATTCAGTACAATTTCTCAGTTTTTTTCATGACTGTAATTCAAAATTTTATATCCAAAAGCCAAAGTTTCCATAACATTTTACCAATCTTATTAGAATAAGTGCATTGCTGGGCGATTTTTAAGGCCTTTCTGAGTCTGTTGACGTAGCCTGTTTCACTATTAAGCTTAACTTAATATAAAAACTTCTAGCTAGAACTTTTATGTGGATGAAAATGCAATATAAACCTAAAAAATATTTTGTGTGGTTATTCTCCAAATTATTGAAATAAAGGAAAACGTCTAACTTACGTTGTTTCTTAAAGCAGCTCGATCACTCAAAACTACGCTAACTAAAATTTCATAATAAAAAAAAATTAAATTTTTTGCTTTAATATAATAAATTTTACCGACTTTTATTTTACTTTGATTTAAGAAATAAAAACTTTTTTGCTTCTGATAATAACCAACAAAATGATTTGTTTATGCTTTTAAGAAAACTATCTTAATTGTGATTTATTTTCTAATATCTTAGCAATTATATATTTCAATATTTTGTTATACATAATTTTTTAAAAAACCAATACTAGTTTAGATTTTTGAAGTTGTTTTGATTATTTTAATATTATGTGAAATCTTGCAATCAATTTTTAGGACAAGGCATCTTGATTCATAGTAGTCCTTCGTGATGATTTTCAAAGAAAAAAGGAAACTCACCCCCTTCTGTAGCAAAAAAATTAAAGAACCTTTTTCTGTCTTGCTTCAGAGAAAGGTAATGGTTTATCGATAAATATATGTATATTAGGAATTTCTGCTTTGAATTCTTCTTTTGCTGTTTCTATAAGTTGTGCTTCTGACCGGGAGTGATGCTGGTATTTGAAATTTGAGAAAGTATCTAATATCAAATCTAGTTTATTCATATTTAAAATGTCTTGAAATTATTCCTTAAAATAATTTTGGAGGTTTTTTAAGTGTTAACAGTAAATAAGAAATACAACTTTATTCAATTTTTCTTTGCCATACTGTGAGAACTTTAGGATTATTTAAAATCAGTTTTTAACTATAAAATTTATTTTTTATCACTGCTCTATATTGTCTTGACACCCTTTATATTATTTGGAGTTTTACATTCCTTTCCAGAATTTTTTTACCTTTGCAGCAAAATTATGTACTGTACGAGAGTTTTTGTTCCGTCTGTTTCAGGTAAAACAGGGCTAAGAATCATCTAAAGCTCGTTTTCCTCAGCTAGCGTATAAAAATTTACTTTAAACCAAATAAAAGAATGTCTTGGGAGGGATAAAATTCTCCCTTTTGACCAATATGCCCAAAGAAGTGAAATTAAATTACAGTAGGTACGAGATTTCAGTCCTTTACTTTAAAGGGATATAAAATGTATTGAAATATATTTGAAAAAATTTTTTTAAATATATATTTGTAGAATCAAAATTTTATAATAAAATTATAAATAAAGTTAAATTATGAAAGAAGAAAAGTTAATTAATGAAATTCTGTTGACAATTTTTGTAAATTGAAAAGAACCATACGAATATATATCTTCCTCAGGAAGAAGATTTAAGCATTCGGTGCCATTGAATTTGCAAACTTCATAGTTAACGAGTTTCATTTCAAGAGCTGCCATATGAATATCAGACGCTTTCCGGCTAGCGCATAAAATATTTTTACATTCCAAAGTGTTCATAAAAATCCAAACTTGTTGATACGGTTGTGGTGTCCTGAGCTTGTTTAGTTCTTCATAATTTAATAATTCCACATTAGTTACAAAAAATTGAGTAAAGTGGTTTCGAGGAATTTTATATTCCATTTTTATTAAATCTAACGCTAAAGGATTAAAGGCCGTGAAAGTGCTAGTCATATTAATATTTTTACTGTCCAATTTTTCTGCTGTGACAGATAAAGCAAGCGCTGAAACTCCTTCTCCTGTAAAGATGAAACCTATGAATAATGGAGGATGATTATTGAAGTTGTGTTTACCAATTAGATGTATAGATTTTGTATCCTGTGGTATGATTTCGCTTAACTCTATTCCAAGGCTTTTATATATAGTTAAAGCATCGTATATTGAATCGCTATACAAATTTGATGTGTCTATGTACTGAAAATATTAAATAAAAGTTCAAGAACTGTCATGCTTATAAGTGGTGGCTTAATTACGTATTTTTTGGTTATGTAGTCTTCAACACTGTTTATGTATCTTTCATTTTTCGTTAATTGTAAAGTAGATACAAATTTAATTCCGGGAATAATAAATAAACACTTTAATTCCTTACAATTTTTTAATTCTTCTTTAAACTCTTCCCAAGTAAATGTTATATTTTGGTCACTGATCTTTGTGACTATAACTTTGTTTAAGTCATTTTCAGTCAAATTTTTACTTATTATACCTGTAAAAAATACTTTTTTGCTGTAAAACTAGTATCTATAAAAAAACGTTTAACTTACGCTTAGATTGCAATTCTTCCAAGGCAAATTTATAGTTCCTTTTGTAACTTTCAACTGATTTTTTTTCAAATTGATAAACACCAAAATCAAACTCTTGTCTTAAGGGCGTATATACACAGTTGTGGCCAACAACTTTACAAGCTGTGAATTTTTTTAATGACTTCTTTAATATTTTTGTATACATAGTAGAAGTATTTTGATAAGAACATAAAATATCTTCACAATTTAAGGTATGGTTAAAGAGAAACACTCTACTAAATAATTCCATTGTCGATAATGTGGTTAACTCAATGGCATTTAATGATTTTAAATCACTAAATATTAATGAAGTATTATTCATTTCTTTGTTCTCTTCTGTATGAAAATTTAGTAAAACAGGATTAAAAGCTGTAAAAAACGTGAAAGTCCTGCTATAGTTTTTTTTGAGATTCTCAGCTACAAAATCTAAAGCGGGAGCAGATACTCCTTCCCCTAAAGAATTAATTCAATTTACATATGCAATTTACTGATTATAAAGTTTTTATTACCAACTAAATGTATATATACATATCGTTTTGGCAGAACAGCAGTTAAATGTTCCCCGAGACTTTTATATATTGTCAAAGCATCATATATGGAGCCATTGTACAGATTTTGTGTGTCTATGTACTAAAAAAAACAAAAATATTAATACAAGTCTAATAAATTAAACTAAAATTTATAAAAGAATACTCCAAAATATCATTTTTAAACTCAAGGCTTATGCCGCTTAAATGATTAAAAAGAGGATAAAAACCTTTACAGTTTTAAAACATATAAGATTACAATTTGTTAAAAACTTCATTTTAGAAGATGTGATCGTTGTTAATTCGTTTCATATTTTTGAAGTTTTATATCAACTACATACATAGCTGCGTAGGATGTAAGCTGATAAAGCATTTTACCGGCAATATTTATTTCTGGCTTTGCTCCTATTTCCTCAGCTACGTTCTCAAATTATATATAATTCTTATTTAGGACACACAAATAATTAAAGTATTTGAATTATAAAGTGCAAAAATCATTTAATTTATGTAAAAGTTACAAATAAATGCATAATATATAGGAGAAGGCGAAAAAATCAATTGTTACCGTAAAATTTTGATAAGATGGTTTATATCACCTTAAAATTTTAGAACTCTTAACTTGACTAAGGAGAAAGTTTACTTGAGTTAATGTTGTGTGAGTATCTGATGTAAAATAATGTGTTACAGAATCAAAAAATCGTGTCATATGAATATTGTAAAGTACACCATGAGATTTGGTTTTATGTTAAGAATCCATCCAGATTGTTACATAAGTTGATTGAGAGATCTCCATAATACCATGCTCAATAATGAGCATTGGATCTTTCAACAAGACTTGGTCTTGGTCTTGCACAAATAAGTCTTGGTCTTGCAGAGTTGAGTCTTGGTCTTGGTCTTGAAAACTTATTTTATTGTAAAATTTTTTATTTCTTGCATAAAAATTGCATGAAAAGATACCGCTTAAAAACAGGGTTGACTGTATGTGCTAAGCATTCATGTTTTCAATAATACGTATGAAACGTATCGTTATACACTTTTCTTAGAATTCATTTATGTATGTAAGATCATAAGTGTTAAATCATTTGTTTTAAGTATAAGATTATAAAACGTATGGACTTGTAAAATATAAACAACATAAGTCGTTATAGGTATCATACAAAGATTCAATACGTATAGAAAAGTCACATACATGACTCATATATGCTACGTGTCAGCGCGAGCCGTAGATGAGTGTTTAGCAGTGTTAAATCAGTGTGTTTTCAATCAAAACTCAATCAAAAATATTTAAGTATATTATTTAAAATGTTTTGATAAACACTAAAACTCTATTCTCGATAAAATAAAACAGCACATTAAATGTTCTCGCGGGGATCTACTAAGTATTTTTAGCAATTACTTTGGTAAAAGTCTTGTTATGAGTCTTGGTCTTGCACAAATAAGTCTTGGCCTTGCACAAATCAGTCTTGGTCTTGGTGTTGGTTTTGCACAAACAAGTCTTGGTCTAGCAGAGTTGAGTCTTTTGCAATTTTTGCAAGACCAAGACCAATTTCGCTCATCACTAAATAAAATTGAAGATTTCTAGTAATATGCATCGCTGTCAAATTTAATAATATAATTACTTATATTGAAAGGAAGGCATGCAAAAAAATTTTGCCATTAACAATAAGCAACTCAAACGTTGTTTTGTTTGATATCAATTGAAGTAACATATTTGTGTACCTTTGAAAAAAGACGGAAAAATTTTCATTTTTACTTAGTACAGAAATGCTGGGTTCATCCAGGATCCTAATGAAATTGATAAATATATGAAGTTTACTTTATCCTTTTGAATTCATTAGCTGATCTCATTTTTAAAGATTATGTACTGCCTTTTTTTAAAATATTTTGAACTTTTTAAAAATAATTTTCACTTTTTACTTACATATTTATCACATCTAAACTTTATATATTTTATATATTCATTGTCCATTGCACTATTTTCTCCTTGTAAGGTTGATACACTTTTCATTCCCGGGACAAATATTAACAAATAATTTTCGTCAGACCTATTGAGTTCCATTTTCAAATCATTCCAGCTCTTTGATTCACCTGTATTCAAATTTGTGATATTAAGTCTGGCTAAATCATCATCAGTGAGTGTCCTGCTCGGGAAACCTAGGGTTATTTTTTGTTATTAGTTGCGTTAAGCCAAAAATTGATATAACTTACTTTCATTTATAAATTTTTCTACTGAGTAGTTCAGATTTTCTATATAAGCATTGGCGTCCTTTTGGGTACTTCCAGAACATTGCTGAGTTAGAAAAACAAAAAATATTGTCCAAATTATGTCGGTCATCATATTCATCGAATTTATTCTGTAAAAGAAAATAAAATTAGGATAAAAAAGTCTTTCATTTTATAAATGTCAAATTAATGTTTTCTTTATAGTTAGAATTTGGAAATATTTTAATCTTTTTATTCCTTCGTTTCGGAAATTTAAAGCAATTTCATTAGAAATGAAGCAGAAAAATATACTATTATAAAAATTCAATAAAGGGACAAAATTATACCTTCAAATGAATTTTTCTATCAATAATTTTCATAAAAATAGACCACGAAAATTTGCTTTCTGTTACCTTGTAATATTATGGAAAAACAAGTAATATAAAAAGAAATTTTGTCATTCATTCCCACTCAGGGAGATTGTTTTTTCCTTTTTCTCTATTCAGAATTCGGAATTCTTTTCATTCAGTTTTCTGAAATTTTCCTCTCATATAAAAATAAAAAGTAGTTTATTAGATATAATTATTGAATTAATATTTGAACTAACTATATTAACATCAATTGTCATCCACTGCCAAACCAACAAAATTTATTTGAACTTGATTGGATGAAAAGAAAAGATTTTATTAACAACTGAAAATTTGTTTATACATTTTGCAAGCTAATAGTAGGAATATAATGAAAAATAACATTACAGATAAACTGAGCACTAGCCCATGGCATGCTCCTGTTCAATAAATTGATCAAAATGGAATTTTAGCACAAAATTAGGGATGAACAATTCAAGTTGTGAAACCTTAATAGGTCTAAGTGTTCAAATAGAAATACTTGCCATGGGAGCCATTAAAGGCTACAGTTTTAGTTTTCATGAAAAAGTAAGCAAAAAAAAAATATTTTAGGCTTTGCTAAATATAAAATCAAAAATTAATTTAAATAAATAAATAACCAATAAACTAAAATAAATTATAAAATAATCATATTGAAAAAAAATAATAATTTGCTTACGTCATAATTATTCAGAGACTTCAGCTTTAGAAACAAATTTGATATTTTCAAAGACGTTAAGAAAAGGTTTTGATTTTCCAAACCTTAAATGCAATATTGCCTTTGAAATTAATTTCACAAAAGTTAAGTTTTCAAAATTACTTTGGTATTTTTACTCTGAGGACACCTATTGCTTTGAAT
This sequence comes from Acrocera orbiculus, assembly GCA_947359355.1. NCBI lineage: Eukaryota > Metazoa > Arthropoda > Insecta > Diptera > Acroceridae > Acrocera > Acrocera orbiculus. The sequence goes on from OX375757.1 coordinate 17,393,078, forward strand.
TTTTATCTGCTCTTAGTCACCTTTTATTTTGTTTAAGAAATACAAGAGCTTTTGTTAGTCATTGGGGTAAATGGCTGGATAACATCCAAAAATATACTTGCGTTCAATTCTTATGTTATCGAAAAAGCCTCATTAAATTCAAAATTTAATTTACTAAAGAAAAATTTGATAAAAGTTTGGGAAAACAATTTTTTTTATAAAGGAATTGGATAGAGTAATGAAAAACAGAAAACATTTGTTTGCTATTTTTACTTATTTTTTGTTTTGCAAGGCAAATTTTTTATAAACATGATGATGAAATATTGCTCAAATATTGCAAATTGCGATATGAAATTATTAGATTCAGGTGATATTTTTGATCATTTAACCAAAAGCTTAAATTCTATCTAAATTTTATTTGAACAGCAATCCAAAAATATCTTTCTTCCTTTTCTTAGCAATTTACCAGTAGCTTATTTTTGGATAGAGCCAAATGCTTGCAATGCAAATTAGAAGGAATTTTGTAAGGGAAACTTGAACTATACTAAAAGGTAGATTTTATTGATTGATTTAATTGATTTATAGTAAGCATTCATTTTAATTATTTATTAAAAATAGTTTAATTTACCTCCATTCTTAAATCGATTTAGTGCAACTTGAAGTTGATTTTCATATTGGCTGTTACTTGAACAATCTTTTGTAAACAGAAACACCCAATTTCTGTAAAAATTACCTTTGGTTGGTTGATTTAAACATTTGTCGCCAACAAATTCACAAATTTTAAAATTAAATTTTTAAATTTTTGAAATTTACTTTTTTAACCATTGAAAAAAAAATTGATGCTTTTTGTTTAGTTAGTAAAATATTTTTATGATCTTAAGTTTTATTAAATAGCCAACTTTTCCATTTCGAATTGTTCTCTCATAATTCATTGAACTCGGTGACTCTTTAATTATAATTTTCGTTTTATCAAATTGAAATTTTATGAACACATCTGTTTTAAATATCGAAAATATGGTATTATAAGCAGTTAAATTAATGTATTGTCTAAAATGCATGCCTAAAAATACGTGTGCAGAAAGAGCTATTGATAAACTATTCTATAAAACTTTAAAGCATTGTATGTAGAACCATTGTAGAGATTTGTTGTGTGTACGTACCGAAAATAAAATAGTAAAGAGCATGGTTAATCAGCTTAAATAGCTTCACTTATATGTAGGAATAAAGATCATATTCTTGGTGAAATGGATATGTCAACAAATAAAATATGGGATTATGGACAGTCATAAAACCTAAAGTATAGGACTTGAATACATTCAGAAAAATCCGCACCTTTTCTTTTAATCAATATTTTATAAAATTTTGAAATATCGAATTACTGTTTTGTTTTTTGCTGGCTTTACTTATAGAAACGTTTATTTCTAATTTTTGACCCATTATTTCACAAGAAAATGTGATAACTGTTAATAAAAGTGTACATGGTGAGCCATCAATATCAATGAAAAATTATTTACAGCAATCAAGTATACCCCAATCCATTTTACAAAAAATCTTATGCGATGATCTTCATTTGTATCCATACCATTGACAACAAAAGCTAAAGGTACGTGACATTTTCAAGAAAAGGGGATTTAAACCAAAAATGTAACTGTTTCGTTAGAATTATGGGCCATTCAGGGTATTCACATTGAGTCCGGTAACATTTAATTTCATGGTAAGCGGAGGTGAAAGGTAAGACGGAGTTTCGCAAATTTCGAAAAAGCTTTTACCCCTTCCTGAGACAGAAATATTTCTGCCTCATGCTTGGTATCTTACTAATACACATTTATATACACATATGTTTTCTGTAATATTTTCCAACACATGTTCACATATTTTAGTGGACTGAGAATTGTAGGGGAACATTTACAAGCCTCAATGTGAATACCCTGATTGGGTGTTTACACACGGGGAAACAAGTTTCCGGTAACACTTTGGTTTTTAGGATAGAGCGGCAAGAAGTAAGGGGTAAAATTCGGAAATTTCGAAATTAAATTTGTTACCAGAAAATTTTTGGTAACAACGAGAAACAAACCTACCCATACAAGAAGTAATTTATGTAGGGTAAGAAGTTTTTCTTACGCATTTGGAATTTATTTCAATATCATGCAGGTAAGAAGGGTATGTATGTACATTAAAGGATTGTAAGTACATATGTTATATGTATGGTAATAAATGTTATATTTGTATGGATTTTAAAATTACTTTCTTCATTGCAGTGTCCTTTTTGTTATTGTTTTAAATTTTTTGGTGCGACCATAACTTAAATGTAACATTCAGAATGAAATTAAAGCCATTGATTCGCTCATTTTGCAATATTTTAAAGCTTGAATCACAGACAGCAGTAATAACCATATTTGTTAAGGAACGATTTTTTTTTATTTATAGTTGCCATAGATACAACTTTTGTTTTCAACATAAATCAACAAATTTTGATCGAAGGATAATTTTTTTAATTAAATTTTAAAGAAATTAATGAGTGAGTCTTTGCTCAAATTAAATTGAACACTTAACCTTCTTTTTGTCCTTTTTCCATAACCTGAAATTAATTTAACTTGGCTAACACCTTGAGTTATGCATATATAGTCAATCATTATCTTTCCTAGCATATTATTTATATTAGCTTCTTATATTCTTTAAAGGTTCTTGGCGGGACTAGATTAAGTGTTTCTGTAGAGGAATTGAAGCTAATATATGGATATTAAAGTAAACAGAATTTGTTAAAACTGGTGTGTAAATTTAAAAATTTTAAAGTTTAAATTTCCATAGTTTTCTAAATTAGTTACCTTCCAATGTGCTTTGAGATTTGCGACATATGAACGAAGACATCAATGTCTATAAAAATTTCCAAATGTTTGGCTGTTGGCAATTAATTATCAGAGTGTCTAAAAAATTAAAATAAAAATTAAAGGGACTTTGCAATACAAGTAGTTTATCTTTTTCAGTTCAAAACAACAATTTATTCTATTTATTCCTTATGCTTGTCTTCAACAATAAAATTCTTTTTTAACAATATCGAAAAAAAAAATCTTGAATCTGAATTAGAATTTGAAAGTTCAATCACCATAAATTGCAACAAATGTTCATTCATGATTTCATCAATATTTATATTTTTATCAAATTTTTTATGTGTAAATTCATATTCAGTTTCTTACTTAAAGAGAAGTTCTTATGATAAAAATATTGTGTATGAAGTAAAATGTTCTTATTTTATAAATACATAAAAAGGTGAAATATTTTTTCAAGTATGTGCCTCGGATAATTGTGCTGGAAGTATATAACTTTTTTGCTGATTGCCCAAAAGGGAAATTATTCATCAGTGAGTCTCATGGATTCATGTGTGAATCATATTGAAAAATTAATTAATTTATGTTTTCCTCGCGAAAGTGACGTTATGACTAAAGAGTAACTCTCTATAATAGATGAAGTAGATGTTATTACAAAAACTATTACCTAAGAAAATTAACTAAAGATATTAGCAGTATTTTGGCGACGTAAAGCCTGACGCAGACCAAATCTAAAATAGTGTATCATTGCTGGGTGTATCAACATCTGATTAAAGGGTTTTTTTTTGCTTGCTTTTTTTTGTTAAATATTATTATTGATTATTATTAGTTTTTAGATATTTTTTTTATTATTGCTTATTGTTATTTTTAGTGTTGATTTATGTATATATCTTAGTATTAACTTTTTTTTATTATTATTTCTTTACTACCGTTGTGAGTTGAAATTCGATGTAACAAAAAAGCGACACCATGGATATATATACATAGTTATATATATATATATATATTTACATAGGTATATATATGATTTGACTGTTATGAATTAATAAAAAAATAAGAAGAAAACAAGATTTAGAACATCACAAAAACTTAAAAAGAACGTGTTTCTGAGTTACGTGCATGACGAAAGGCGTTATTAAGTGTCGAAAATAATATTTCTATTCCGCGTAATAAAGCAAAAAATAGTGAAAACTATTTTTGTAAGTATTCCTTATTTAAATTATTTGCGTGGCTATTCTCCAAATTATTGAAATCAAGGAAAACCTCTGACTTACGTTGTTTCTTAAAGCAGTTTGATCAATAAAAACTAAGCCAACTAAAATTTTATAATAAAGGAAAATTAGATTTTTTGCTTTAATATAACAAATTTTACCGACTTTTATTTTACTTTGATTTAAGAAATAAAAACTTTTTTGCTTCTGATAATAACCAACAAATTGATTTGTTTATGCTTTTCAGAAAACTATCTGAATTGTGATTTATTTTCTAATATCTTAGCAATTATATATTTCAATATTTTGTTATACATAATTTTTTAAAAAACCAATACTAGTTTAGATTTTTGAAGTTGTTTTGATTATTTTAATATTATGTGAAATCTTGCAATCAATTTTTAGGACAAGGCATCTTGATTCATAGTAGTCCTTCGTGATGATTTTCAAAGAAAAAAGGAAATTCACCCGCTTCTGTAGCAAAAAAATTAAAGAACCTTTTTCTGTCTTGCTTCAGAGAAAGGTAATGGTTTATCGATAAATATATGTATATTAGGACTTTCTGCTTTGAATTCTTCTTTTGCTGTTTCTATAAGTTTTGCTTCTGACCGGGAGTGATGCTGCTATTTGAAATTTGAGAAAGTATCTAATATCAAATATAGTTTATTCATTTAAAATGTCTTGAAATCATTCCTTAAAATAATTTTGGAGGTTTTCTAAGTGTTAAGAGTAAATAAGCAACACAACTTTATTTAATTTTTCTTTGCCATAGTGAGAACTTCACAGTTCCGTGGAAGGATTATTTAAAATCAGTTTTTAACTATAAAATTTATCTTTTATCACTGCTCTATATTGTATTGACACCCTTTATGTTATTTTGAGTCTTACATTCCTTCCCAGAATTTTTTTACCTTTGCAGCAAAGTTATGTCTTGTACGATAGTTTTTGTTCCGTCTGTTTCAAGCAAAACAGGGCTAAAAATCATCTAAAGCTCGTTTTTTTCAGCTAGCGTATGTAAATTTACTTCAAACCAAAAGAAAGAATGTCTTGGGAGGGATAAAATTCTCTCTTTTGACCAATATGCCCAAAGAAGTGAAATTAAATTATAGCAGGTACGATATTTTAGTCTTTTACTCAAAAGGGGAATAAAATGGATTGAAATACATTTGAAAAGGTGTTTTAAACATATATTTGTAGAATCCAAAATTTATAGTATAATTTTAAGTAGAGTTATTAATTTTTTAATTATTAAAGAAGAAAAGTGAATTAATGATAATTCTGTTGGCAATTTTTGGAAATAATTTTAAGTAACTTTTGTAAATTGAAAAGCACCAAAGGAATGTATACGTTCCTCAGGAAGAAGATTTAAGCATTCGGTTCCATTAAATTTGCAAACTTCATACTTAACTAGTTCCTTTTCAAGAGCTGTCATATGAATATCAGACGCTTTCTGGCTAGCGCATAAAACATCTTTACAGTCAAAAGTGTCCATGAAAATCCAAACTTGTTGATGCGGTTGTGGTGTCCTGAGCTTGTTTAGCTCTTCATCATTTAATAATTTCACATTAGTTACAAAAAATTGAGTAAAGTGGTTGTAAGGAATTTTATATTCCATTTTGATTAAACCTAACGCTACAGGATTAAAGGCCGTGAAAGTGCTAGTCATATTAATATTTTTACTCTCCAATTCTTCTGCTGTGACGGATAGAGCAAGAGCTGATACTCCTTCTCCTGTGAAAATAAAACCTTGTTTAAATAATGGAAGATGATTATTATTAAAGTAGTGTCTACCAATTAGATGTATGTATTCTATATCCCGTGGTATGATTTCACTTAACTCTATTCCAAGGCTTTTATATATAGTTAAAGCATCGTATATTGAATCGCTATACAAATTTGATGTGTCTATGTACTGAAAACATTAAATAAAAGATCAAGAACTGTCATGCTTGTAAGTGGTGGCTTAATTACGTATTTTTTGGTTATGTAGTCCTCAACGCTGTTTATGTATCTTTCATTTTTCGTTAATTGTAAAGTAGATACACATTTAATTCCAGGCATAATAAACAAACACATTTTTCTCTTACAATTTTTTAGTTCTTCTTTTAATTCTTCCCAAGTAAATTTTTTATTTTGGTCACTGATCTTTGTGACTATAATTTTGTTTAAGTCATTTTCAGTCAAATTTTTACTTATTATACCTGTAAAAAATATTTTTTTTGCTAGTAACTATAAAAAACGTTTAACTTACGCTTAGATTGCAATTCTTCTAAGGCAAATTTATGGCTCCTTTCGTATTCTACCGATTTTTTTTCAAATTGTAAAACACCACTATAAAACTCTTGTCTTAAGGGCGTATTTTCACAATTGTTGCCAACAACTTTACAAACTGTGAATTTTTTTAGTGACTTCTTTAATATCTTTGTATACATAGTAGAAGTTTTTTGATAAGAACATAAAATATCTTCACAATTTAAGGTATGGTTAAAGAGAAACACTCTATTTATGAATTTCTTTGTCGATAATGTGGTTAACTCAATGGCATTTAATGATTTTAAATCACTAAATATTAATGAACTATACGTGTTTTTCATTTCTTTGTACTCTTGTGTATGAAAATTTAATAAAACAGGATTGAAAGCTGTAAAGGACTTTTTATAGCTTTTTTCGAGATTCTTAGCTACAAAAGCTAAAGCGGGAGCAGATACTCCTTCCCCTAAAGAATTATTTCAATTTACATATGCAATTTACTGATTATTAAGGCTTTATTACCAATTAAACGTATATATTTTTGTTGTAGAACAGCAGTTAAATGTTCCCCGAGACTTTTATATATTGTCAAAGCATCGTATATGGAGCCATTGTACAGATTTTGTGTGTCTATGTACTAAAAAATAAAGAAAATATTACTACAAGCCTAATAAATTAAACTAAAATTTATAAAACAATACTCCAAAATATCATTTTTAAGCTCAAGGCTTAAAGCCGTTTAAATGATTATAAAGAGGATAAAAGACTTTACAGTTTTAAAACATATAAAGAGAAAGTTTACTTGAGTTAATATTGTGTGAGTATCTGATGTAAAAAAATGTGTACAGCATCAAAAAGTCGTGTCATATAAGCATTATAAAATACATCATGAGATTAAGTTTTATGTTAAGAATGCATTTCAGGGTGTTACATAAGTTGATTTAGAAACTTCCATAATTAGGGCTTCGCAACTCTGCCTTATTGCAAATTATAATGCTTTTATATAGCTTTCTATTTGCAGGGAATTGATATAAAATTTTTGAGTCCAACATATACATGAAAAGCTTGTATTCTCCTAAATAAAGTTATTCTGCGTTACTGTTGGTACTGCAATAGTAGATTGTACTATGAACTTTTAAATTGGATAAAATGCTTTCGGCCAACATCAGGCTGAGAATTTTTCACCATACACACAAAAACTGGCTCAAAAGGTTTATGTGTTTCTCATTTATTTCTCTATATGTTTTAGTTATTGAAATTGAAGATTTCTAATAATATGCACCGCTGTCAAATTTAATGATAATAATAATTACTTAAATTGAAAGGAAGGCATGAAGAAAAATTTGGCCATTAACAATGAGCACTTAGCTCTCAAACGCTTTTTTTTTTAATACCAAATGAAGTAACATATTTGTGTACTTTTGAAAAAAGGTGGAAAAACCTTACTTTTTACTTAATACAGAAATGCTGGGTCTGTCCAGGATCCTAATTAAATTGATAAATATATAAAGTTTACTTTATCCTTTTTAATTCGTTAACTGATCTCATTTTTAAGCATTGTATTGAGTTTTTTTATATATTCTGAACTTTTTAAAAGTAATTTTTATTTTTTACTTACATATTCATCCCATTTAAACGAAAGATATTTTATATATTCATTGTCCATTGCACTTTTTTCTCCTTGTAAAGTTGATACACTTTTCATTCCCGGGACAAATATTGCCGAAAAGAATTTCTTAGACTTACTGAGTTCCATTTTGAATTCATTCCAGTTTTTTGATTCACCTGTATTTAAATTTGTGATATTAAGTCTGGCTAAATCATCATCAGTGAGTGTCTTGCTCGGGCAACCTAGGGTTATTTTTTGTTATTAGTTACTTTAAGCCAAAAATTGATGTAATTTACTTTCATTTAAAAATTTTTCTACTGAGTATTTCAGATTTTCTATATAAGCGTTGGCGTTCTTTTGGGTACTTCCAGAACATTGCTGACTTAGAAGAGCAAAAAATATTGTGTAAATTAAGCCGGTCATGATATTCAACCAATTTATTCTGTAAAAAAAAATTAAATTAGGATATAAAAGTATTTCTTTATGGAAAAAAAGTAAAATTAATTTTTTTTTGTAGTTTAGTATTTGGGAATACTTTAATTTTTGTATATCTTTATTTTTTAAAGTTAAAGCAATTTTATTAGAAATGAAGCAGAAAAATATACTATTAAAAAAATTCAATAAAGGGACAAAATTATACCTTCAAATGAATAAAATAATTACAAGCGTAGATCACTTCAAAATTACTTTCTACTGTTTACACCTTTAAAGAAATTTTTTGGGTGAATTTTTCTATTAGTTATTTACATAAAAATAGACCACGAAAATTTGCTTTATATTACCTTGACATATTATGGAAAAATGAGAAACAACACCACCGATAAACTGAACTCTACCCCATGGCATGCTCCTGTTCAATAGAATTTTATTAAAATGGAAGATTAGGGATGAGCAGTTCAAGTTGCAAAAACTAAATAGGTCTAAGTTCAAGCGACTATTGTTCAAATAGAAATAATTGCTATGGGAGCTATTAAGGGCTACAGTTTTAGTTTTCATGAACGATTAAGCAAAAGCATAATATTTTAGACTTTGCTAAATATAAAATAAAATTAATTTCAAAAAATGAATAATCAATAAACTAAAATAATCACATTGAAAAAAAGTAATAATTTGCTTACATCATAATTATTCAGAGACTTCAGCTTCAGAAACAAATTTGATATTTTCAAAGACGTTAAGAAAAGGTTTTGATTTTCCAAACCTAAAATGCAATATTACCTTTGAAATTAATTTCACAAAAGTTAAGTTTTCAAAATTACTTTGGTATTTTTACTTTGAGGACACCTATGTCTTTGAATTTTTATCTCCTCTTAGTCACTTTTTATTTTGTTTAAGAAGTGCAAGAGCTTTTGTTAGTCATTGGCGTAAATGGAGGGATAACATCCAAAAATATACTTGCGTCCAATTCTTATGTTATCGAAAAAGCCTCATTAAATTCAAAATTTAATTTACTAAGGAAAAATTTCATACAAGTTTTGCGAAAACAATTTTTTTATAAAGGAATTGGATAGAGTAATGAAAAACAGAAAACATTTGTTTGCTATTTTTACTTATTTTTTGTTTTGCAATGCAAATTTTTTATAAACATGATGATGAAATATTGGTCAAATATTGCAAATTATTATATGAAATTATTAGATTCAAGCGATATTTCTGATCATTTTAAGCAAAAGCTTACATTCTGTCTAAATTTTATTTGAATAGCAATCCAAAAATATTTTTCTTCCTTTGCTTAAAACAATTTACCAATATTCAGGAGCTTATTTTCCTATCAATATAGTGGTGTCTTACTTTAAGGGCATGGTAGTCCTTAACTGCTATCTACTAAATTTTTGAAAACGTTTTGCTCTTCGATCGAAATGGCACTTTTAGGCTGTTCATATTCCTTTCATTAAGATAGTTTTAATTTTTAATTAATATATAGATCTGTCAATTAAGCCGTTATAATAGGTTTGTTTGAAATGGAATTGGTTACCGGGTGGCAATCAATCGGTGTTTTGGTTTTGAAGTATGCTAGAGTCCAGAAAATTACTATAAAAGTTTCAACACATATTTTTTGGCATGTAGAAAGTTTTTCGTTCATAAGTAATGTCCATACTGGAAAAATAGTAAACTGTAGTTATAATTGCAACTACTTTGGACTAGCGTGATATAAAAATTTATAGGGAAAGATCTATTTTTTGAAAATAGAAAGTTTTTTTACACGTTAGAATAAATTACTACAACAATATTTACTAGAATTGGTTTTTTTAAAAATTAGGCAGATTTCAGCAAGCAATCTAAAAAAACAAGCTGAAAAGATGGTTCAAACTTCTAACTCAAAATACCCTGATGCTAAGAAAGGTGACATAGTTAAAGTTCGAGTCCCAGATGTCGACAGAGGTCGCACCGATGGAAGAAATATTTTGGTATTTGTTCTTGAAGTAACAGATGCTAATCTGTATAAATTAGGCACGAAACATGGAATTCTAAATTAACTTTATGCCAGGAACCAATTTACATTATGTAATGAGAAGTTTATATATGGCGAAGATATTCCACAGACAGAGATTTCACTAAGAGAATGCGCAAGATTGTCATCCAAGACAGAGGGCCAAGGCTATAGTCGATTTGTCTGTAAAGGTGGCTGTAAATCCGACAAGTGCAAGTGTCGTAAAGAAAAAAGGCTATGTAACTCGAAATGTCACCAAAGTGGAAGCTGCACTAATAAATTTGTTGCTTTTTATAAGAAATATGAATAAATATGATTTTTAAATTGCCCACTTGACTTTTAGCATTATACATAATGACCGGGCAATGTAATATTTGCAACATAATTTATCATTTTTTCATATCCTTTTGGGCACTTTTTAAATTGCCCGAGCATTATAAACAATGCCCAATTAATTACCTTGCCCGTGACATATACATGTGTATTGAGATAAAAAGAATTAGAGTTATTTGCATATATTTTTTATATTGAAAGCATAAATAATAAGGAATAATTCATAGATTAATTAGTTTATTATTTATCAAGTTTAACTATTTTTCAACTGAAAAAATAAAATTTAGCTCGTTAAGCTCATTAAAGAAATTAAGATGGAAAAGTATTCATAAGGTTAGAATTCAATAAATGACGTTTTGTTGTTTGTAGAGATGATTATTTGATAAAAAATTTCTCAATTATAATTCGGTTATATAATGAATATTCATTTTCATTTTCGAAGGCCAAAAAGAGCTTATTGTTAATTAGAAAAACTCTTGTGTACGAAGATAGCTAAGATGATCTTCTCTTCTCATAGTTTAATCTTGATGCACTTCTTAGTACAAAAAAATACATCAATTAGTTTGAATTATTGAATTAAATTAGATGAAAGGAAAGCGTTTTGCTCACGTAGAGCAAAAAAAAGCGTCGACCGACATACTAAAGGTGATTGATAAAAATGACCTTAAAAATTCAGTCGACATGCTAATTGATCGGGCAAAACTTTATATCAAAGCAGGATACTATTTTTAATAACATAAATGATATATGTCGAAATAATGAGTTTTAGCTTTTATTTTGAAAAAGTTCCATATTCCGTGGGATACACTGTATATATAAAGTGTGTGGTATGTAGTTATTATTGTATAGCTTTAGTTTTTAGTATTTTTGATTTATAATATCAAATATTTTTTAAGTTTCAAATCAAATTATGTTAATTTCATACTATTTTTAATGATATATGTATGTGTTTTGTTTTTAAAAGAACAAATCTTAAATTTGATATTTTAAATTATAATTTCATTGAAATACTTTTAATTATTCATATAATAAAAGATTTGTTTTTTTTTTAAATTATAATACGTTTTTTATTTTATTAAGTTTTTAGCATATATTATAGTAAAAAAAGAACGAAAATATTTTATATTTTACTTTTTGAATACTATTAAGAAACTGTAAACTATTCTCAAAGTAGGACTACATTTAATAAGAATTTGAGGTTATAAGCAAATAAATATAAAAAATTTTATAATAATTTCATAAAAAAAACTTCTTTTAATTCTTCTTTTAAAAAACTATCTTCATTTCATTCAAATTTTTGATTTGATTTATTAAATTTATACTTTTGTCAAATTTTTATGTGTAAATTCATATTCAGTTTCTTACTTAAAGAGAAGTTCTTATGACAAAAATATTGTGTATGAAGTAAAATGTTCTCATTTTATAAATATGTACATCAAAAGGTAAATTATTTTTTTAAGTATATTCCTAGGATAATTGTGCTGGGAGTATATAACTTTTTTGTTTATTTCCCGGAAGGGAAATTATTCATCATTGAGTTTCTCATGGATTCATGTGTGAATCATATTGAAAAGTCCACTAGTGAAACATTCAGTAGTGCAGCATTCAAAAAGTAACCATCATAGCTACTTTTCAATTATACTTTCATGTAGAAGTTCACCATGACGTAACTGCCATTTGTTAACAAAATTAATTCAGGTTTTCCCCACGAAAGTAGACGTTATGACCTTTTTCATCGCTACGAAATTACTCTAGGCAGTAAACATAAAAACCATTAATACAAAAATCTTAATATTTTTTCTTAGACGAAAATGGAAAATTCAGTACAATTTCTCAGTTTTTTTCATGACTGTAGTTCAAAATTTTATATCCAAAAACCAAAGTTTCCATAACATTTTACCAATCTCATTAGAATAAGAGCACTGCTGAGCGATTTCTAAGGCCTTTCTGCATCTGTTGACGTAGCCTGTTTGACTATTAAGCTCAACTTAATATAAAAACTTCTAGCTAGAACTTTGATGTGGATCAAAATGCAATATAAACCTAAAAAATATTTTGTGTGGTTATTCTCAACAAAATGTTTATTGAAATCAAGGATATCATCTAAAGCTCATTTTTCTCAGCCAGTGTATCAAAATTTACTTTAAACCAAATAAAAGAATGTATTGGGAGGGATAAAATTCTCTCTTTTGACCAATATGCCCAAAAGAGTGAAATTAAATTATAGTAGGTACGAGATTTTAGTGTTTTACTCAAAAGGGAAATAAAATGGATTGAAATACATTTGAAAAGGTTTTTTTAAACATATATTTGTAGAATCCAAAATTTATAGTATAATTTTAAGAAGAGTTATTAATTTTTTAATTATACATAGAAGAAAAGTGAACTATTGATAATTCTGTTGGCAATTTTTGGAAATAATTTTAAATAACTTTTGTAAATTGAAAAGCACCAAAGGAATGTATACGTTCCTCAGGAAGAAAATTGAAGCATTCGGTTCCATTGAATTTGCAAACTTCATACTTAACTAGTTCCTTTTCAAGAGCTGCCAAATGAATATCAGATGCTTTCTGGCTAGCGCATAAAATATCTTGACAGTCAAAAGTGTCCATGAAAATCCAAACTTGTTGATACGGTTGTGGTGTCCTGAGCTTGTTTAGTTCTTCATAATTTAATAATTCCACATTAGTTACAAAAAATTGAGTAAAATGGTTGTAAGGAAATTTATATTCCATTTTTATTAAACCTAACGCTAAAGGATTAAAGGCCGTGAAAGTGCTAGTCATATTAACATTTTTATTGTCCAATTCTTCGGCTGTGACAGAAAGAGCAAGCGCTGATACTCCTTCTCCTGTGGAAATGAAACCTTGTTTAAATAATGGAGGATGATTATTATTAAAGTAGTGTTTACCAATTAGATGTATGTATTGTGTATCCCGTGGTATGATTTCACTTAACTCTATTCCAAGGCTTTTATATATAGTTAAAGCATCGTATATTGAATCGCTATACAAATTTGATGTGTCTATGTACTGAAAATATTAAATAAAAGTTCAAGAACTGTCATGCTTATAAGTGGTGGTTTAATTACGTATTTTTTGGTTATGTAGTCTTCTACGCTAGTTATGTATCTTTTATTTTTCGTTAATTGTAAAGTGGATACATATTTAATTCCAGGCATAATAAACAAACACATTTCTCTCTTACAATTTTTCAACTCTTCTTTAAATTCTTCCCAAGTAAATATTGTATTTTGGTCACTGATCTTTGTGACTATAATTTTGTTTAACTCATTTTCAGTCAAATTTTTACTTATTATACCTGTAAAAAATGTTTTTTGCTGTAAAACTAGTATCTATAAAAAACGCTTAACTTACGCTTAGATTGCAATTCTTCCAAGGCAAATTTATAGTTCCTCTTGTAAGTTTCTACTGATCTTCTTTTAAATTCATAAACACCAAAGGAATATGTTTTATCACCAGGAAGAAGATTTATTCGATCGGTACCATTCAATTTGCAAACTTCATAGCTAATGAGCTCCTCTTCAAGACCTGCCATATGAATATCAGACGCTTCCTGGCTAGCGCATAAAACATCTTTACAGTCAAAAGTGTCCATGAAAATCCAAACTTGTTGATGCGGTTGTGGTATTTTGAGCTTGCTTAGCTCTTCATAATTTAATAGTTTCACATTAGTTACAAAAAATTGAGTAAAATGGTTGTAAGGAATTTTATATTCCATTTTTATTAAACCTAACGCCAAGGGATTAAAGGCCGTGAAAGTGCTAGTCATATTAACATTTTTATTGTCCAATTCTTCTGCTGTGACTGAAAGAGCAAGCGCTGATACGCCTTCTCCTGTGGAAATAAAACCTTGTTTAAATAATGGAGGATGATTATTATCAAAGTAGTGTTTACCAATTAGATGTATGTATTGTGTATCCCGTGGTATGATTTCACTTAACTCTATTCCAAGGCTTTTATATATAGTTAAAGCATCGTATATTGAATCGCTATACAAATTTGATGTGTCTATGTACTGAAAATATTAAATAAAAGTTCAAGAACTGTCATGCTTATAAGTGGTGGTTTAATTACGTATTTTTTGGTTATGTAGTCTTCTACGCTAGTTATGTATCTTTTATTTTTCGTTAATTGTAAAGTAGATACATATTTAATTCCAGGCATAATAAACAAACACATTTCTCTCTTACAATTTTTCAACTCTTCTTTAAATTCTTCCCAAGTAAATTTTGTATTTTGGTCACTGATCTTTGTGACTATAATTTTGTTTAACTCATTTTCAGTCAAATTTTTACTTATTATACCTGTAAAAAATGTTTTTTGCTGTAAAACTAGTATCTATAAAAAACGCTTAACTTACGCTTAGATTGCAATCCCTCCAAGGCAAATTTGTAGTTCCTTTCGTATTTTACTGATTTTTTTTCAAATTGATAAACACCACTATAAAATTCTTGTCTTAAGGGCGTATTTTCACAATTATTGCCAACAACTTTACAAGCTGTGAATTTTTTTAATGACTTCTTTAATATTTTTGTATACATAGTAGAAGTTTTTTGATAAGAACATAAAATATCTTCACAGCTTAAAGTATGGTTAAAGAGAAAAACTCTATTTATGAATTTCGTTGTCGATAATGTGGTTAGCTCAATGGCATTTAATGATTTTAAATCACTAAATATTAATGAAATGTACGTATTATTCAGTCCTTCGTACTCTTTTGTATGAAAATTTAGTAATACAGGATTGAAAGCTGTGAAAAGGGTAAAAGTTTTTTCGAAATTCTTAGCTACAATAGCTAAAGCGGGAGCAGATACTCCTTCCCCTAAAGAATTAATTCAATTTACATATGCACTTTACTGAATATAAAGTTTTTATTACCAACTAAATGTATATATACATATCGTTTTGGCAGAACAGCAGTTAAATGTTCCCCGAGACTTTTATATATTGTCAAAGCATCGTATATGGAGCCATTGTACAGATTTTGTGTGTCTATGTACTAAAAAAAACAAAAATATTAATACAAGTCTAATAAATTAAACTAAAATTTATAAAAGAATACTCCAAAATATCATTTTTAAACTCAAGGCTTAAGCCGCTGAAATGATTAAAAAGAAGATAAAAATCTTTACAGTTTTGAAACATATAAGATCACAATTTGTTAAAAACTGCATTTTAGAACATCGTTGTTAAATTCTTCTATATTTTTGAAGTTGTTTAACAACTACTTAGCTTCGTAGGATGTAAGTGGATAAAGCTATTTTACAGGTATAGGATATATACAATAACTTTATTTCCAATATTTATTTCTGGCTTTGCTCTTATTTCTTCAGCTAAGTTCTCAAATTACATACAATTATTATTTAAGACACACAAATAATTAAATTATTTGAATTATTAAATAATATATAGGAGAAGGCGAAAAAATCAATTGTTACCGTAAAATTTTGATAAGATGGTTTATATCACCTTAAAATTTTTAGAACTCTTAACTTGACTAAAGAGAAAGTTTACTTGGGTTAATGTTGTGTGAGTATCTGATGTAAAATAATGTGTTACAGCATCAAAAAGCCGTGTCATATGAACATTATAAAATACATCATGAGATTTAGTTTTTAGTTAAGAACGCATTTCAGGGTGTTACATAAGTTAATTTAGAAACTTCCATAATTAGGGCTTCGCAGCTCTGCCTTATTGCAAATTATAATGCTTTTAGATAGCTTTCTATTTGCAGGGAATTGATATAAAATTTTTGAGTCCAACATATACATGCAAAGCTTGTATTCTTCTAAATAAAGTTATTCTGCGTTGCTGTTGGTACTGCAATAGTAGATTGTACTATGAATTTTTAAATTGGATGAAATATTTAATTTTGATTATTTTAGTTTGTAAATTGATAAATGCTTTCGGCCAACATCAGGGTGAGAATTTTTCACCATACGCAAAAAAACTGGCTCAAAAGCTTTTTACTTAATACAGAAATGCTGGGTCCATCCAGGATCCTAATGAAATTGATAAATATATAAAGTTTACTTTATACTTTTTGATTCGTTAGCTGATCTCATTTTTAAGGATTGTATTGGTTTTTTTAAAATATTCTTAACTTCTTAAAAATAATTTTTATTTTTTACTTACATATTTATCCCATTTAAACGTAAGATATTTTGTAAATTCATTGTCCATTGCACCTTTTTCTCCTTGTAAAGTTGATACACTTTTCATTCCCGGGACATATATTGAAATATAATAATTCTCAAACTTATTGAGTTCCATTTTGAAATCATTCCAGTTTTTTGATTCACCTGTATTTAAATTTGTGATATTAAGTCTGGCTAAATCATCATCATTGAGTGTCCTGCTCGGGCAACCTATGGTCATTTTTTATTATTAGTTGTTTTAAGCCCAAAATTGATGTAACTTACTTTCATTTACAAATTTTTCTACTGAGTATTTCAGATTTTCTATATAAGCATTGGCGTCCTTTTCGGTACTTCCAGAACATTGCTGAGTTAGGAGAACAAAAAATATTGTGCAAATTAAGCCGGTCATCATATTCATCGAATTTATTCTGTAAAAGAAAATTAAATTAGGATATAAAAGTTTTTCATTTTCGAAATGTAAAATTAATGTTTTCTTTGTAGTTTAGTATTTGGGAATACTTTAATTTTTGTATATCTTTATTTTATAAAGTTAAAGCAATTTTATTAAAAATGAAGCAGAAAAATATACTATTAAAAAAATTTAATAAAGGGACAAAATTATACCTTCAAATGAATAAAATAATTACAAGCGTAGATCACTTAAAAATTACTTTACTGTTTACACCTTTAAAGAAATTTTTTGAGTGAATTTTTCTATCAATTTACTTGCTTTATATAAGGCTTAAAAACTTTGAAATACTTCCAAAGTTAATTGACACGAGTATATTTTTGCTTCCTTTAATTATTATTTGTTATAAAATTGTAAAATTTAAAACATCTTTCACAATTAATTGAATTCATTCTAAGCATTTTTATTTTAATTTTAGAATTGAATAAAACTTCTTTTGAAAAATTAGACAAGTTATCTGTTTATCAATTGTTAAAAAATTGTACGTGCTGTTACCAATTCAATTAACATATAAATAAGACTGAGACATTACCGTATCTTATGCAAGTTTGTCCTTTGAAATTCAAATTAAATGTATTTTACATTAGAAAATTTATTGCAAAAATACTTCTTAAAAGAATATCGCAAAACACATGTCCATTGTTCTTTTGTTTCAATTTGCAGACGCGTTTTCTATCACAATAATATCGAAAATTTTATTATTATTAATTCTTTTTTAATACTGAAAAACTCTTTAAAATTCAAATTTCGTTTAATTGAATAAAATTATGGATAATATAAGTAAAATACATGTGAATTAATGAAAGTTTTTAAAGATAATTTAAGAATTAAATTAATTAAATAATTTTTTATAAAAAAATTAATAAAGAAATTTAAAGAAACTTCAAAAAAGAACTTCTATTGTCACAAAAATTATACAACACGACAATAATAAATTCCAAGTTAAATGAAAAATTACTCCTTGCGTTATCCTAGTAGCTTTATTTATTTACAATGGAAGGATTTTAAGAGAAGAAGCATAAATAAAATATGACTTATGTAGATAAAGAGAATCCTAAATATTTTTTCTAAAAGATAAATAAAAAAGGTTTCTAGGTTTTACCGGTTTTACGTACGAAAAAATTTATAAAATCTATGTACAACAAAGTAAAAATATCCACAAAATATCCACAAATTTTAAAAATAAATTTATTTGTAAATTTCAGTTGTCTGGAAGCTGGTTTTAGATTTGTGGAAGACTTGGAAATATAATATACGGTGACCTTAAGTGAAATTGGAATCACAATAGAACTCTCCCGCATGTCCAAAAAGAAACGATCTATAGATAATGGTGATTGTTATAATCGCAGATAAAAGAAGTTTCTTTAATGCTATCAGGCTAATGTTATCTACACCCGACGAGCATTTGGATTTAGTATTTAGTATTTGCCTTTATATTGTTGATGTTTTTTCTCCTATACATTTTGTATGGGAAAAAACATGCAGTACACATTACACATTTGCGAGTGACATATATGGAATTTTAGAATAATTTGAACCTGGTTTGAGTTAAATCGGCTTGCGTAATAATATATCGATTATAAAATAAAATTTCGTAAGCTCAGTGAATATTTGGCTCAATTGGCAATTATAAATAAAATATACATGAAATAAATTGCCATTTCTTTTAATCAACCAACTTAGGCATTTATTCCGTTTTACTGGCCTTCTAGGGCATTATAGAAAATATAAAATACATAAAATGCTTTCTAGAAGGAACGATGAACATCCAGCAGTATGATGACAATAAAATTAAGTTTTGTTACAAAACCTTTACCAAATATACTTTATACAAACCACCCTGTAATATTGTAAAGTCCTGAGCACATCTACCAACATGGAAATAACAACAATAACGGATAAATTGTCATGCAAGTCTTTGCCCTTTCAACAAAGTCTTAAAATACAAAAATTTTGTGATGGGTTATATCATTTAAGAGCAAAGACAAAGAGCAAATCTGAGTCATTATTTACCTTAATTTAATTAAATTATTTGAGGTCATGTAACCCATCGGCCAACTGATCAAATGAAGTAAAGCTTCTTTGCCCTAAACCACTGTTTCTTTTGTTTAACCGTCAGCATTTGGCCTTAAGCATTTTTCATTTTGAATATAAAGCTCTGTTAAGTCTTTGAATTTTCGCAGTCAGATATGACCAGTTGATCAGTGGCAAGGATCACCCCTCAACTCTAGCACGCTATAATTCTAAATAAATTAATTCCTTTAAAATATGTCGTTATTTACATATCCTTGCAGAAACTTACACTCACGTATTGTATAAAATGAGGAACTACTAGGATTTGTTTCAGTGTGGGCTTGTGAGATGGGGCGAGCATGAAGTTGTCAAAAGAGACATTGAGCTTACTCTATACTTTTTATGTTTAAACAAAATAAAGACTTGATTTAATTCGATTAATTTTATACAGACAAAAGAATTACAATTTTGAGTTGACCAGACAGTTCAACAGATCATAATTCCTTTAAAAACATTTGATATTTTTTGTAGTATATTTACTCTCCAATAACAATAAAAATACTCTATTTTGTAATATCTAAAATTGATTTCTTTGAAAATATCAAATAAATTTTAATAGATGCTACATATGAAGTCAATATAAGGGATTAAGTAGATAATATTTTTGGTGATGCTTTAAATTTTGATGAAGAATTAATACATAATTAACACAAAAAATGAGAAGGATGAAGTAGTCATCACTTTTCTGATGCTTTTAAAGCGTAGATAAAGGATTTTACAGAAGATAATAAAGAAAAAGGTCTTGAAAATAAGAACAGTATCGTAAAATAATGGCAAAGTTACACAAAGATAAATTAAAGTATTGAAAATGTGAAAAACCACTTAAGTAACCACGTAAGTAACTACGACGCTGGGCTCATGATATTAATAAAAGTGGCACCTTGATAACTTTATTGCGAAATTGCGAAAACTTTTAATTATTCACGATAGCGGCTGACACATATAACTTTAAAAGGCTCAAAAAAATGTTTTTGAAAGCTGCTGATTTAAAGCTTCGAAAAAATGGTCATTGAAATTTAAAACAGGAATTACAAAATATAAAAGTAGTTAATTTGTTATGAAGAAAACTTTAGACGATCGGACCTGCAAAAGAAAGAAAATGCATTTGTTCCTGACAATAATCAATGCATAAACTGTAATTTGATAAATTCATTGTAATTTTCCTTTTACGATTGCTTTTGAAAAAATATGTCCCAATGACTATTCTGGAAATATTTTATTTGTTGTAAAGTGGCTCTTTATGGATAATGTGACAATTTTGTAAGCTCGAGATGTGACAGTTTCTTATTCGGATAAAAGTATGCTTAATTGAAAAAAATGATTTGTCTTGAAAATAGTTTATTCTCTTTTAAGCGTCTAACGAAATGTAAGATAAAGTAGATCAGGATATGATTAATTGTTGCGAATCACATTTGGTGGCTGATTATAAGCACTTTAACTTACATTGGTCATATTTTCTTGATTACAAATTTTTGAGGAATGTTTATATGTTTCCATAACCTTTCACAAAACGAAGGTTTTTGAAAATTTAGAAGAATTCGATGAATTTGAGGCTCTGTAATGTGATTATGCTGACCAAAATATTCATGAAGTTGTGGCGGAAATATTTAATTTAAATTTTATTTAAATTATTTAAATTATTTTTTTTTAGCGTAGTAGTTTTAGACATGTACGTAATATGTCAAGCAGGCGTTGAAAGTTTACGTGTTTGACATATTACGTACATAAATTCAGTTAGTGACTTTTACAGTTATTTAAAAACTTGTTTTAAAATGTAAAAATATATGTATAATTGTTGAGGTCTTAATTTATGTCAAACAGATTAAAGTGTTAATAAAAATTTAAATCTTTATTTAAAAAATGTATTATTTATTAGTGAAGCGAAGTGGTATTTAAATTTCATGTGGTAAAATATATAAACCATAACCACAAAGTCTACGAAATATCATTATAGATCACAAATTTTTGTTAAAGTTTTCGACTACTAAAATTGCGTTTTGAATTGTGAAAGTATTTATGGCTTTTTATTTAAAAGATATCGTGACAATTGCTATTTGACAGTGAAGTAAGAAGATTTAAAGAACATTAACAGATGGGATATTTACGTATTTATTGCTATATCAGATTTGACAGAATGCAATATTTATGGTAAAAGTGCCGTTGATACTTGATTCAGCAAAACCAGCTTTGTAGGAAAAATATTAAATTATTAATTTCAATGGCAAAAGAATTAATTAAGACCGAAGGTATTGAGAATAAATTTTATTTAAATAAAACAGTTTTTGTTAGTAATATATTTTTAAAAGTTTTAGTCTTAAAACTATTAATATTTGCAAATTATCTTTGAACATATGAACAATATTGTTATATAAATTAATTCTATCAATATTTAAGACATTTATTTAGCCCCAAATATTAGCAAAGAAATTTTTGGTACGATTTTTTATCTTACTCCAAACACCACTTTCCTTTTTAGGGTTCTGTTCAGAAAAAACTTTTTTAAATTGAAAGAAGCCAGTTTCAAGTATAGCAAAATTATTAATAATTTTTGTGCATTTTTCGTTTTGAAATTTACAAATTTCATAATTTTTCAGTTTTTGATTTCGTGCCATTAAATACATTTTAGAAGTATTTTGTGTGGCACATAAAATATCTGTACAGTTTGTGGTATTCATGAAAAGCCAAATTGTTTTCATCCATTTTTTTGTTTGGAGTATTTTCATTTCCCTTTTGCTTAGAGATGTTAAATCCCCAAAAATCAATTCCACATTAAAAGTGTTATTGTAATCATTTGTATGAAAATCTAATAGTACAGGATTGAAAGCAGTTAATTCAATTCCAACCATAGGAAGTTTGCATTTTAAAATATTCGCCATAACTGCTAAAGAAAGAGCTGAAACTCCTTCCCCTAAGAAAAGAAGTGTGATATGTATTAACAATTGTATATTTAACAAATGATTACCAATTAAGTCCAAATGCCATGGGTTTTGGGGCAGGACTTCATATAATTTTTCTCCAAAACTTCTATAAATTTTCAGCGCTTCATGTACAGAGTCATTGTAAAAGTTTGTTGTATCAATGTACTAAAATTAAATTGAAAATATTTATTTTTAGTTTTTTTTGGAAAAAAAGAATTTTTATAGAAAGTTTCCATAATGCTTTTCGCAACAACTTTATGTTAATAAAAATTTGTTTCTCGTCATGTTTTATATTAAGAAATAACAAATTTTCTAGCAAAAGACTCATTAAGTAAATATTGTAGAAAATCAAAATTATTATTTGAATCGAAGATGAGTTTTATGGTGTCACCAAAAATACTTCAGTTAATTATTTTAGTTTTTACTTACAATTTGGTACTGAACATGTTTTGTAAAATATTTTATAAGATCATTGTCCAACATGCTATCTCCAGCTTGTAAAGTCGAAATATTTTTAATTCCAGGAACAATAATAGTTAAATGTCTTCCACAACCTTCCAAAAACTTTTTGAGTTCAGTCCATTTTATTTCATGAGTTGTATTAAGCTTTTTAATGACTAATTTGGCTAAATCATCAGCAGTAAGATTTCTCCAGCTCATTCCTATAAATCATATTATAAATTTTTACAAATTTTTTAACACTTATAAGAAATTTGAGTTCCCCTCGTTTATAAATCTTTTCCCTGAGCCTGTTCTTGCATTGAAATGTTTATCATTATAGAGTTTTTTTGAAGATTTTTGAAGATTTCATTTATTTGATTATTGAAAACTCAAATTTGAATTTATTTACCTTCATTGATATGTCGTTTTACTTTAATTGGAATCACTTTAGTAAACTGAAACATGCCAGAGTTAGCAATACTATCACTAGAAGATAGATTTAAGCATCTGTCACCATGAAATTTACAAATTTCATAATTTTCTAGTTTTTGATTTAGTGCCATTAAATACATATTAAAAGTATTCTGTTTGGCACATAAAATATCTGTACAGTTTGTGGTATTAATAAAAAGCCAAACTGTTGTCATCAATTTTTCTGTTTTTAGTGCTTTTAATTTGCTTTTGCTCAAAGAAGTTACATCCCCAAAAATCAATTCTTCCTTGAATCCGTTATTGTAATCATTTGTAGGAAAATCTAATAGTACAGGATTGAAGGTAGTTAAGTTTATTTGTAACCAAGGTCTGTTAGATTTTAAACAATTAGCAATATCTGCTAAAGAAGAGGCTGAAACTCCTTCTCCTATAAAAAAGAAGAGTTATTTTAAAAGTACTATATTAAATTAACAATTACCAATTAGATGGACATTCTGGCTGTTTCCTAGCAAAACTTTATATAGTTGTTTGCTAAAACTTTTATAAATATTTTGGGCATCAAACAAGGAGGTTTTGTAAAGATTTTTAGTATCTATGTACTGAAGAAAAATTTGTTAAGAAAATATAAATATATTAACAAATAAATGGAATTTATTAATAAAAAAAATTTTTTTTCTTTCCTCTTCAAAGCAAATAATAAGCATATGCCTCAATTCTTATTGTAGGACAATTTAAGTTACATTCACATTGAAGCAACTCAAGCTGTCCACAGCTGATATTAATATCAGGGTTTCAAATACTGTTTTACTGAAGTCACAGGATGGCAAATTATATTCTACCAAATGCGAGTGCAACAGTATCTTGAATGTCCTTAGCCGCTGTAACATTTGTAAGCAAGTGTCCAAATATACTCAGCCTGATAGCATTTCAACACTTACACATATTACCGTGATATTTTTTATGTAAACGTGATCTTATTGATCTCATTCTAGGCATTTCATCAGCTTCGTCCTTATCTTATTCAATCTCAAGATCAAGCTAGTAAGCTTTCAAATTGTACGTTTTTTGGGACTAATTGGAACTAATGCTCTTAAAATTTCTCAATTATTATAATAACTTTGCTTTTATTTGTTATATAATGGGAGGTAGACATAAATGATTTCATTTTCTTTTAGTGGTTGTAAATGTCAAGACACACGTTGCTGAGCAAAATATAGTTAATTCTAAGTTCTTAAAGTGATGGAAAGTATTATAAAAGCCTAAAAGGTTTTTACAATTTTTGCTAAACACTACTGAAAAAATCTTGGTGAAAAGATACAAAACAAAATTGTAAATATATTTTTATACTTACATATAGAAAATTATTCTCTTTCAAGATTTTAATGTAATCATTGTTTAGTATATTTTTCTCGTACTGTAGAGTTGAAGTTTCACTTATCCCAGGTAAAATTATACCATACGATTGTTTTCTTTTTAGCTCTTCTGTGAAATTCACCCAATTGAGCTTACTGTCTGTATTCAGATTTGTAATTATCAGCTTGTTTAAAATATCATCAGTATCAGAAACTTCTGGGAAATTTTAAATTTATGTGTTACTAGTAATTCTATGTTTAAATTTTTATTAAATGAAATAAAGTACCATTTGCTATAAATTTCTGTATATTCTGATGGTTGTAATGAGCTCTTTTTTTGTGCATATTTCCAATACATTGTCTAGAAAAAGGTATGAATAATATGGCCCAAACATACAAAATCATTTGAAAAATATTCATTCTGAAAAGTTTAGTATTATTAGAGAGAATAAAAATTGGTAGCTGTCATAGATTGTAAATAAAAGCGAAATGGCATAAGTTTCTAAAGATTTGAAGGACAGGTAGGAGTTATACTCACTAATAATCTTAAAAGTGTGATATATTTGATATTTAATTTTTATTTTTTGATATTTATTTAAACATTAAACCTTAAAGATTATTGTTTGTATTAAGTGGGAAAAAAGGAAACGAAATTGTAAAAATTAATTGTAAGTAATTTTCAAAACAACCGAAATTGTTATTTTGCAGAAAACTCATTTATTCACCTCAATTTTTGAATCAGGACAAACACAAAATTTTTAAAAGTGTACGACTTACTTTGCTTGAGAAGTTATCAATTAGTAGCTAAAGCTGCAAAAAATCAAATAAGATCGATAAGAAAACAGCAGAACTTTCGGAAACCTAATATATACTTTACAAAGATTTAAAAACATCCCGAGTCGAAATATTTGATACTGAATTGATAATGAACATCCTACCAATTTACCAGTACCACCAGTATCAATTCAGTACCTCTCTTATATTTACTCTTATGTTAAAATTTGATGTTGAATTGATACCGGGAAGTATTCAAAATAAGCGATCCTACACTATCAGTATCAATTCAGTATGCAAAGATACAAACTTTTCAACATCATCGGTATCAATTTGCTTTCTATTACTTTGACACATGGAAAAATGAGAAATAACATCACAGATAAACTGCACTCTACCCCGTGGCATGCTCCTGTTCAATAAATTGATCAAAGTGGAAGATTAGGAATGAGCAGTTCAAGTTGCGAAAACTAAATAGGTCTAAAAGTTCAAGCGACTATTGTTCAAATAGAAATACTTGCCATGGAAGCCATTAAGGAACACAGTTTTAGTTTTCATGAACGATTAAGCAAAAACATAATATTTTAGGCTTTGCTAAATATAAAATCAAAAATTAATTTGAAAAAATGAATAATCAATAAACTAAAATAAATTATAAAATAATCATATTGAAAAAAAATAATAATTTGCTTACGTCATAATTATTCAGAGACTTCAGCTTTAGAAGCAAATTTGATATTTTCAAAGACGTTAAGAAAAAAATTTTGATTTTCTAAACCTAAAATTCAACATTACCTTTGAAATTAATTTCACAAAAGTTAAGTTTTTAAAATTACTTTGGTATTTTTACTTTGAGGACACTTATTTCTTTGAATTTCTATCTGCTCTTAGTCACCTTTTATTTTATTTAAAAAATGCAAAAGCTTTTGTTAGTCATTGGCGTAAATAGTTGGATAACATCCAAAAATATACTTGCGTTCAATTCCTATGCTATCGAAAAAGCCTCATTAAATTCAAAATATTATTTACTAAGAAAAAATTTCATAGAAATTTTGCGAAAACAATTTTTTATAAAGGAATTGTATGGAGTAATGAAAAACAGAAAACATTTGTTTGCTATTTTTACTTATTTTTTGTTTTGCAAGGCAAATTTTTTATAAACATGATGATGAAATATTGCTCAAATATTGCAAATTATTATATGAAATTATTAGATTCAAGCGATATTTCTGATCTTTTCATCTTAAACAAAAGCTTACATTCTTTCTAAAAATATTTTTCTTCCTTTGCTTAAAACAATTTACCAATATTCAGTAGCTTATTTTACCTATCAATGGTAGTGTCTTACTTTAAGGGCATAGTAGTCCTTAACTGCTATCTACTAAATTTTTGAAAACGTTTTGCACTTCGATCAAAATAGCACTTTTAGGCTGTTCATATTGCTTTCATTAAGATAGTTTCAATTTTTAATTAATATATAGATCTGTCAAATAAGTCGTTATAATAGGTTTGTTTGAAATGGAATTGGTTACCGGGTGGCAATCACCCGCTGTTTTGGTTTTGAAGTATGCTAGAGTTCAGAAAATTACTATAAAAGTTTCAACACATATTTTTTGGCATGTAGAAAGTTTTTCGTTCATAAGTTATGTCCATACTGGAAAAATAGTAAATTGTAGTTATAACTGCAACCCCTTTAGACTAGCGTGATATAAAAATTTGTAGGGAAAGATCTATTTTATTGAAAATAGAAAGTTTTTTTACACGTTAACATAAATTACTGCAACACAATTTACTAGAATTGGTTTCATTTAATTTTAATTTTGCTTAACTTGGAAAATTCATGGGTGTGAAGTAATTTTCATAGAACACTTCTCACTTCAGGAACCGGATCCATAGATCAAAAGATAACTGAAACAAATGTGTAAAGTTTCAAAGAAAGTATATTGAATGATAAAATGTATTAAAAACTATGAACTTTGTTGTTCTATCGAGTCCATTAATTAATTCCTGAAGTAAAGTAAAATGCTGAGGTAAATTTCTCCAAATCTTTTTACGTGTTTTTATTATATACTTACGTGTACTGAGATAAAAAAGGACTTTTTTTTAGAGTTGTTTGCATAAATTTTTTATATTAAAAGCACAAATTTAATAATTCGTAGATTAATTAGTTTATTATTTATCAAGTTTAACTGTTTTTTAACTGAAAAAATAAAATTTAGCTTTATTTGTTAAGCTCGTTAAGGAAATTAAGATGCAAAAGTGTTCATAAGATAATAATTCAATAAATGACGTTTTGTTGTTTGCAGAGATGATTATTTGATAAAAATTTCTCAATTATAATTCGGTTATATAATGAGTTTTCATTTTCATTTTCGAAGGCCAAAAATAGTTTATTGTTAATTAAAAAAACTCATGTGTACCTAGCTATCTAGGATGATTTTCTTTTATAATAATTTCATAAAAATAACTTTCTTTAATTCTCCTTTAAAAAAAATTATCTTCATTTCATTCAAATTTTGATTTGATTTATTAAATTTATCTTTATATTATCTATATTCAAATTTTTTATGTGTAAATTCATATTCAGTTTCTTATTTAAAGAGAAGTTCTGATGATACAAATTTTATGTTTGGAGTAAAATGTTCTCATTTTATAAATACAACAAGTATTGAAAGTTGCCAAAGGACCTACACAATTTAAAGCATTATCAAATAGTGACATCAAAATTACAACACAAAGCGAAAACGATTACAGAAATATAAAACACTTATTAGATACACTAAAAAGTGAACCTAACAATAATCTCAAAGACATTGAATACCATACATTTCAATTGAAAAGTGAAAAATGGTTCAGATTTGTCATTAGAGGGTTACCATCGACAATTTGTCAAGATCAACTGAAAACAGCAATAGAAAACCTGGGTCATAAAGTAACCAGAATAACTAATATCTTCAAATTTGTAAATAATGATGGTATAAAAACGAAAATAAGTTTTCCTTTATTCTTCATTGATCTAGAACAGAGAGAAAACAACAAAGATGTTTTTAACATAGAGAATTTAGCTCATTGCAAGGTAAAAATTGAGCCACCAAAAAAAAATAAGAGTATCCCGCAGTGCACAAATTGTCAGCAACTTGGACACACAAAGGGCTTTTGCCACAGACAACCCAAATGTGTCAAATGCGCAGACAACCACCATACATCACACTGCAAAAAACCATCAGGCAGCATACCTAGCTGCGTCCTTTGTCATCAAAAAGGTCACACAGCCAACTACAAAGGATGCCCAATTTATCAAAGAAAACTTAAAAATCAACAACAGAGTAAAACATCCGCTGTACAACGCCTTCAAAAAAAACCAAACGAGATAATAACAACAATTACACCATCAACTTCAGTACTATCTTACGCCCAAGTCAGCAAAGCATCTAATGATAACCTGAAACTAGATAAAAACCACAACAAAGGTACCAATGAATCAAGTAATAATGAAATTATTAAAATGCTCGGTCAGATACAGAAGACCCTCGGGCTGTTAACAAGGAGAGTAGAGAAACTGGAAAGTATCCCCAAAACGCCCAACATTAAAATCAACAAATTCAAAAAAAATGATTAACACATTTCTGCGCATTCTAACATGGAACGCAAATGGGCTAAATCAGCGAGCCCAAGAACTAGAACTATTTTTAAATAATTCTAACATTGATATTGCTTTAATCTCAGAAACACATTTTTCACATAAAAGTTATATAAAAATAAAGGGGTACAAAGCATATTGGACTACACATCCAAGCGAACGTGCTCGTGGCGGAACAGCATTATTTATCAAGGAAAATATTAATCATTTTCAACAGGAAGAAATAAGAGAACCATACATTCAAGGCACTATCGTTACAATACAATATAATGAAACCGAATTGAACTTAGGTGCAATATACTGCCCACCACGACATACGATCACAAAAATGCAGTATCTTGATATATTCAGAAAGCTAGGACCTAAATTCATAATTGGAGGAGATTTTAATGTTAAACATACTGCATGGGGATCAAGACTTATTACCCCAGGTAAAGGAAAGGAACTTTTAACAGCAATTAATGAAGCAAAATGTGAATTTCATTCATCGCGTGCTCCAACTTACTGGCCTACTGACAATAATAAAATTCCTGATTTAATTGACTTTTTTATTTCGAAAGGAGTAACACCAAATTGTACGGAAACAAAGGGAATAATTGATTTATCATCGGACCATATCCCAATTCTACTGAAGCTAAATGCAACAGTAATAAAAAAGAAACGAAAAAAAAATCTCACGAATAAAAAGACTAACTGGGAGATATTCAGAAAAGAACTTGATAATTTAATTGATTTGAACGTGAGATTAAAGAATAACATCGAGTTAGAACAGCAAGCGCAAAGTTTCATCAAAAACATTCGCCTAGCGGCTAACAAAGCAACCCCTATACTAAGTGACAAACCAGAAGTAGAAATCAACTATCCAACTGAGATAAGAGAACTAATAAAGGACAGACGTAAAGCAAGGCGCTTATGGCACAGAACAAGAAATCCTGCGGACAAAACAAAATTCAACCAAATGAGCAATCAAGTCAATAAGCAAATCAAAAGGTTCAAGCAGGACTGCATTGACAATTATTTATGTGAATTGGGTCCTAATGCAAACAAAGAATATTCACTTTGGAAGGCAACTCGTAGAGTCAAAAGACCTCTTTCTCAAATACCACCTATTAAAAACGCGCAAGGACAGTGGGTAAGAAGGAATGAAGAAAAGGCTGAAGTATTTGCCCAACACCTGATGAATACATTCAAAGACCATAACATCCAATCTAATATTGATCCAATACTAACGCACCAACCAGAAATGCAAATCAAATGTTTCACCTCTTATGAGGTAGCACAGGAAATCAGTAACAACTTGCACCTCAAGAAAGCACCTGGAATAGATGAATTATCACCTGGGCTATTCAAGGAACTACCGAGGAAAGCAATTATCATGATTACGTATTTGTACAATGCTTGTCTTAGATTGAAGTACATTCCTAATTGCTTCAAATTGACACAAATAATTATGCTCAAAAAACCTGAAAAGCCAGCAGAGCAAATAACGTCGTACAGGCCAATAGCACTAATACCTACAATATCAAAACTATTTGAGAAACTTCTGCTTAAAAGACTTAAACCCCTCATTCATATTCCAGACTTTCAATTTGGTTTTAGGGGTAAGCACTCCACTATTGATCAGATCCACCGTGTCACAAATGTAATTGAGGAAGCATTCGAAGGAAAAAAATATTGTCCAGCGATATTTCTTGACATATCACAAGCTTTTGATAAAGTATGGCACCAGGGCCTTATTCACAAAATGAGTAAACTGCTTCCTGGAAACTACAGGGAACTACTTGAATCTTACCTATTAAATAGAAAGTTTAGAGTACTGCACGAAGAAGCGTACTCAAAGTTTTACTCTATTCAAGCGGGCATACCACAGGGAAGTGTGTTAGGCCCCTTCTTATATCTTATGTATACTGCAGATATACCTACAACCGACAAAACGATTATGGGGACTTTTGCTGATGATACAGTAATAATGGCTACAGCTGATACACAGAGAGCAGCCGTTGAAACATTACAGCAATCATTAGATAAAGTAAACCAATGGACCAAGAATTGGAAAATTAAGTTAAATGAAACTAAATCGACATATATAATATTTACTCTGCGTCGAATAGACAAAGATAGCAAAATCTATCTGGACGGCAGACCTATTTTACCAACAAAGACAGTTAAATACCTAGGTATGTACCTAGATAATAGACTAAATTGGAAACATCACGTCAGGCAGAAAGCGGAGCAAATCAAACTTCAGCGACGCAAATTGTATTGGCTAGTAGGACATCACTCCGAGCTTAGCCTATACTGCAAAAAAATTATCTACCTTTCAATCATTAAGCCGATATGGATGTATGGTATACAGCTATGGGGTTGCACAAAAAAATCAAATAGAGATATAATTCAACGTAGTCAAAATAAATTTCTGCGTATGATCACGAACGCGTACAGGTACGTGACTAACCAGGAAATACATAATGATCTAGGCATTAAATGGGTAAACGAAGTTATCCAGGAATGTGCGGCTGGTCATGAAAAACGCTTACTTCATCACACAAACGTGGAGGCTATCCAACTGTTGGATATCACCAATGAAGTTAGGAGACTCAAGCGTGTCAAACCACATGATCTGACATAAATATAAACATATATCATACTATATAACATAAAAAAGTTGGAAGCTGAACATTGGTTCAGTCAATCCGTACACGTTATAACATTTCCGAAAATAGTAATAAATTAATTATGTTAAGATCGTACTAGGCATATCCGATTAGGGATGTTTTAAAAAAAAAAAAAAAAAAAATTTTTATAAATACATCAAAAGGGAAATTACTTTTTGCAAAAAGTAACCACCATAGCTACTTTTCAGTTATACTTTCATGTAGAAGATCACCATGACGTTACGGCCATTTGTTAACAAAATTAATTTAGGTTTTCCCCGCGAAAGTAGACGTTATGACCTTTTTCATCGCTACAAAATTACTCTAGGCAGTAAACATAAAAACCATTAATACAAAAATCTTAATATTTTTCTTAGACGAAAATGGAAAATTCAGTACAATTTCTCAGTTTTTTTCATGACTGTAGTTCAAAATTTTATATCCAAAAACCAAAGTTTCCATAACATTTTACCAATCTCATTAGAATAAGAGCACTGCTGAGCGATTTCTAAGGCCTTTCTGCATCTGTTGACGTAGCCTGTTTGACTATTAAGCTCAACTTAATATAAAAACTTCTAGCTAGAACTTTGATGTGGATCAAAATGCAATATAAACCTAAAAAATATTTTGTGTGGTTATTCTCAAGAAAATGTTTGTTGAAATCAAGGATATCATCTAAAGCTCATTTTTCTCAGCCAGTGTATCAAAATTTACTTTAAACCAAATAAAAGAATGTATTGGGAGGGATAAAATTCTCTCTTTTGACCAATATGCCCAAAGAAGTGAAATCAAATTATAGTAGGTACGAGATTTTAGTCTTTTACTCAAAAGAGAAATAAAATGGATTGAAATACATTTAAAAAGGTTTTTTTAAACATATATTTGTAGAATCCAAAATTTATAGTATAATTTTAAGAAGAGTTATTAATTTTTTAATTATACATAGAAGAAAAGCGAACTATTGATAATTCTGTTGGCAATTTTTGGAAATAATTTTAAATAACTTTTGTAAATTGAAAAGCACCAAAGGAATGTATACGTTCCTCAGGAAGAAAATTGAAGCATTCGGTTCCATTGAATTTGCAAACTTCATACTTAACTAGTTCCTTTTCAAGAGCTGCCAAATGAATATCAGATGCTTTCTGGCTAGCGCATAAAATATCTTGACAGTCAAAAGTGTCCATGAAAATCCAAACTTGTTGATACGGTTGTGGTGTCCTGAGCTTGTTTAGTTCTTCATAATTTAATAATTCCACATTAGTTACAAAAAATTGAGTAAAATGGTTGTAAGGAAATTTATATTCCATTTTTATTAAACCTAACGCTAAAGGATTAAAGGCCGTGAAAGTGCTAGTCATATTAACATTTTTATTGTCCAATTCTTCGGCTGTGACAGAAAGAGCAAGCGCTGATACTCCTTCTCCTGTGGAAATGAAACCTTGTTTAAATAATGGAGGATGATTATTATTAAAGTAGTGTTTACCAATTAGATGTATGTATTGTGTATCCCGTGGTATGATTTCACTTAACTCTATTCCAAGGCTTTTATATATAGTTAAAGCATCGTATATTGAATCGCTATACAAATTTGATGTGTCTATGTACTGAAAATATTAAATAAAAGTTCAAGAACTGTCATGCTTATAAGTGGTGGTTTAATTACGTATTTTTTGGTTATGTAGTCTTCTACGCTGGTTATGTATCTTTTATTTTTCGTTAATTGTAACGTAGATACATATTTAATTCCAGGCATAATAAACAAACACATTTCTCTCTTACGATTTTTCAACTCTTCTTTAAATTCTTCCCAAGTAAATTTTGTATTTTGGTCACTGATCTTTGTGACTATAATTTTGTTTAACTCATTTTCAGTCAAATTTTTACTTATTATACCTGTAAAAAATGTTTTTTGCTGTAAAACTAGTATCTATAAAAAACGCTTAACTTACGCTTAGATTGCAATTCTTCCAAGGCAAATTTATGGTTCCTCTTGTAAGTTTCTACTGATCTTCTTTTAAATTCATAAACACCAAAGGAATATGTTTTATCACCAGGAAGAAGATTTATTCGATCGGTACCATTCAATTTGCAAACTTCATAGCTAATGAGCTCCTCTTCAAGACCTGCCATATGAATATCAGACGCTTCCTGGCTAGCGCATAAAACATCTTTACAGTCAAAAGTGTCCATGAAAATCCAAACTTGTTGATGCGGTTGTGGTATTTTGAGCTTGCTTAGCTCTTCATAATTTAATAGTTTCACATTAGTTACAAAAAATTGAGTAAAATGGTTGTAAGGAATTTTATATTCCATTTTTATTAAACCTAACGCCAAGGGATTAAAGGCCGTGAAAGTGCTAGTCATATTAACATTTTTATTGTCCAATTCTTCTGCTGTGACTGAAAGAGCAAGCGCTGATACGCCTTCTCCTGTGGAAATAAAACCTTGTTTAAATAATGGAGGATGATTATTATCAAAGTAGTGTTTACCAATTAGATGTATGTATTGTGTATCCCGTGGTATGATTTCACTTAACTCTATTCCAAGGCTTTTATATATAGTTAAAGCATCGTATATTGAATCGCTATACAAATTTGATGTGTCTATGTACTGAAAATATTAAATAAAAGATCAAGAACTGTCATGCTTATAAGTGGTGGTTTAATTACGTATTTTTTGGTTATGTAGTCTTCAACGCTGTTTATGTATCTTTTATTTTTCGTCAATTGTAAAGTGGATACATATTTGATTCCAGGCATAATAAACAAACACATTTCTCTCTTACAATTTTTTAATTCTTCTTTAAATTCTTCCCAAGTAAATTTTTTATTTTGGTCACTGATCTTTGTGACTTTAATTTTGTTTAACTCATTTTCAGTCAAATTTTTACTTATTATACCTGTAAAAGATGTTTTTTGCTGTAAAACTAGTATCTATAAAAAACGCTTAACTTACGCTTAGATTGCAATTCTTCCAAGGCAAATTTGTAGTTTCTTTCGTATTCTACTGATTTTTTTTCAAGTTTGTAAACACTATTACGCTTAGATTGCAATTCTTTCAAGGTAAATTTGTATTTCCTTAAGGGCATATATACACAATTATTGCCAACAAATTCACAAGCTGTGAATTTCTTTAACGAATCCTTCATTATTTTTGTATACATAGTAGAAGTCTTTTGATAAGAACATAAAATATCTTCACAGCTTAAAGTATGGTTAAAGAGAAACACTCTATTTATGAATTTCGTTTTCGATAATGTAGTTAGCTCAATGGCATTTAATGATTTTAAATCACTAAATATTAATGAAATGTAAGTATTATTCAGTCCTTCGTACTCTTTTGTATGGAAATTCAGTAATACTGGATTGAAAGCTGTAAAAAGAGTGAAAGTTTTTTCGAAATTCTTAGCTACAATAGCTAAAGCGGGAGCAGATACTCCTTCCCCTAAAGAATTAATTCAATTAACATATGCACTTTACTGAATATAAAGTTTTTATTACCAACTAAATGTATATATACATATCGTTTTGGCAGAACAGCAGTTAAATGTTCCCCGAAACTTTTATAAACTGTCAAAGCATCGTATATGGAGCCATTGTACAGATTTTGTGTGTCTATGTACTAAAAAATAAAAAAAATATTACTAAAAGCATCAAAAAGCCGTGTCATATGAACATCGTAAAATACATCATGAGATTTAGTTTTATGTTAAGAATGCATTTCAGGGTGTTACATAAGTTGATTTAGAAAATTCCATAATTAGGGCTTCGTAACTCTGCCTTATTGCAAAATATAATGCTTTTAGATAGCTTTCTATTTGCAGGGAATTGATATAAAATTTTTGAATCCAACATATACATGAAAAGCTTGTATTCTTCTAAATAAAGTTATTCTGCGTTACTGTTGGTACTGCAATAGTAGATTGTACTATGAATTTTTAAATTGGATGAAATATTTAATTTTGACTATTTTAGATTGTAAATTGATAAATGCTTTCAGCCAACATCAGGCTGAGAATTTTTCACCATACACACAAAACTGGCTCAAAAGGTTTATGTGTTTCTCATTTATTTCTCTATATGTTTTAGTTATTTAAATTGAAGATTTCTAGTAATATGCACCGCTGTCAAATTTAATTACTTAAATTGAAAGGAAGGCATGAAGAAAAATTTTGCCATTAACAATGAGCACCTAGCTCTCAAACGCTTTTTTGTTTAATATCAAATGAAGTAACATATTTGTGTACTTTTGAAAAAAGGCGGAAAAACCTTACTTTTTACTTAACACAGAAATGCTGGGTCTGTCCAGGATCCTAATAAAATTGATAAATATATAAAGTTTACTTTATCCTTTTTAATTTGTTAACTGATCTCATTTTTAAGCATTGTATTGAGTTTTTTTATATATTCTTTACTTTTTAAAAATAAATTTTATTTTTTACTTACATATTTATCCCATTTGAACGTAAGATATTTTATATATTCATTGTCCATTGCACTTTTTTCTCCTTGTAAAGTTGATACACTTTTCATTCCGGGGACAAATATTGCCGAAAAGAATTTCTTAGACTTACTGAGTTCCATTTTGAATTCATTCCAGTTTTTTGATTCACCTGTATTTAAATTTGTGATATTAAGTCTGGCTAAATCATCATCAGTGAGTGTCTTGCTCGGGCAACCTAGGGTTATTTTTTGTTATTAGTTATATTATGCCAAAAATTGATGTAATTTACTTTCATTTATAAATTTTTCTACTGAGTATTTCAGATTTTCTATATAAGCGTTGGCGTTCTTTTGGGTACTTCCAGAACATTGCTGACTTAGAAGAGCAAAAAATATTGTGTAAATTAAGCCGGTCATGATATTCAACCAATTTATTCTGTAAAAAAAATTAAATTAGGATATAAAAATATTTCTTTATGGAAAAAAAGTAAAAATTTTTTTTTTTTTTAGTTTAGTATTTGGGAATACTTTAATTTTTGTATATCTTTATTTTTTAAAGTTAAAGCAATTTTATTAGAAATGAAGCACAAAAATATACTATTATAAAAATTCAATAAAGGGACAAAATTATACCTTCAAATGAATAAAATACCTACAAGCGTAGATCACTTAAGAATTACTTTATACTGGTTATACCTTTAAAGAAATTTTTTGAGTGAATTTTTCTGTCAATAATTTTCATAGAGATAGACTACGAAAATTTGCTTTCTATTGCCTTGACATATTATGGAAAAACAAGTACTATGAAAAGAAATTTTCTAATTCATTTTCACTCAGGGAGATTGTTTTTCCCCTTTTCTCTATTCAGAATTCGGAATTCGTTTCATTCAGTTTTCTGAAATTTTTCTCTCATATAAAAATAAAAAGTAGTTTATTAGATATAATTATTGAATTAATGTTTGAACTAACTACATAAACATCAACTGTCATCCACTGTCAAATGAACAAAATTCATTTGGGCTTGATTGGATGAAAAGAAAAGATTTTATTAAAAACTGAAAATTTGTACATACATTTTGCAAGCTAATAGTAGGAATATAAGGAATATAATCAAAAACATTACAGATAAACTGAGCACTAGCCCAGGGCATGCTCCTGTTCAATAAATTGTTCAAAATGGAATTTTGGCACAAGATTAGGTATGAACAGTTCAAGTTGTGAAACCTTAATAGGTCTAAGTGTTCAAATAGTCTATTGTTCAAATAGAAATACTTGCCATGGGAGCCATTAAAGGCTACAGTTTTAGTTTTCATGAACAAGTAAGCAAAAACAAAATATTTTAGGCTTTGCTAAATATAAAATCAAAAATTAATTTAAATAAATAAATAATCAATAAACTAAAATAATCACATTGAAAAAAATAATAGTTTGCTTACATCATAATTATTCAGAGACTTCAGCTTCAGAAACAAATTTGATATTTTCAAAGACATTAAGAAAAAAATTTTGATTTTCTAAACCTAAAATTCAACATTACCTTTGAAATTAATTTCACAAAAGTTAAGTTTTAAAAATTACTTTGGTATTTTTACTTTGAGGACACTTATTTCTTTGAATTTTTATCTGCTCTTAGTCACCTTTTATTTTGTTTAAGAAATGCAAAAGCTTTTGTTAGTCATTGGCGTAAATAGTTGGATAACATCCAAAAATAAGCTCTCGTTCAGTTCTTATGTTATCGAAAAAGCCTCATTAAATTCAAAATATTATTTACTAAGAAAAAATTTCATAGAAATTTTGCGAAAACAATTTTTTATAAAGGAATTGGATAGAGTAATGAAAAACAGAAAACATTTGTTTGCTATTTTTACTTATTTTTTGTTTTGCAAGGCAAATTTTTTATAAACATGATGATGAAATATTGCTCAAATATTGCAAATTATTATATGAAATTATTAGATTCAAGCGATATTTCTGATCTTTTCATCTTAAACAAAAGCTTACATTCTTTCTAAAAATATTTTTCTTCCTTTGCTTAAAACAATTTACCAATATTCAGTAGCTTATTTTACCTATCAATGGTAGTGTCTTACTTTAAGGGCATAGTAGTCCTTAACTGCTATCTACTAAATTTTTGAAAACGTTTTGCACTTCGATCAAAATAGCACTTTTAGGCTGTTCATATTGCTTTCATTAAGATAGTTTCAATTTTTAATTAATATATAGATCTGTCAAATAAGTCGTTATAATAGGTTTGTTTGAAATGGAATTGGTTACCGGGTGGCAATCA
Source organism: Acrocera orbiculus (assembly GCA_947359355.1). Classification (NCBI taxonomy): domain Eukaryota; kingdom Metazoa; phylum Arthropoda; class Insecta; order Diptera; family Acroceridae; genus Acrocera; species Acrocera orbiculus. Next base: position 17,431,361 of record OX375757.1, read on the forward strand.
CCCGCTGTTTTGGTTTTGAAGTATGCTAGAGTCCAGAAAATTACTATAAAAGTTTCAACACATATTTTTTGGCATGTAGAAAGTTTTTCGTTCATAAGTTATGTCCATACTGGAAAAATAGTAAACTGTAGTTATAACTGCAACCCCTTTAGACTAGCGTGATATAAAAATTTGTAGGGAAAGATCTATTTTATTGAAAATAGAAAGTTTTTTTACACGTTAACATAAATTACTGCAACACAATTTACTAGAATTGGTTTCATTTAATTTTAATTTTGCTTAACTTGGAAAATTCATGGGTGTGAAGTAATTTTCATAGAACACTTCTCACTTCAGGAACCGGATCCATAGATCAAAAGATAACTGAAACAAATGTGTAAAGTTTCAAAGAAAGTATATTGAATGATAAAATGTATTAAAAACTATGAACTTTGTTGTTCTATCGAGTCCATTAATTAATTCCTGAAGTAAAGTAAAATGCTGAGGTAAATTTCTCCAAATCTTTTTACGTGTTTTTATTATATACTTACGTGTACTGAGATAAAAAAGGACTTTTTTTTAGAGTTGTTTGCATAAATTTTTTATATTAAAAGCACAAATTTAATAATTCGTAGATTAATTAGTTTATTATTTATCAAGTTTAACTGTTTTTTAACTGAAAAAATAAAATTTAGCTTTATTTGTTAAGCTCGTTAAGGAAATTAAGATGCAAAAGTGTTCATAAGATAATAATTCAATAAATGACGTTTTGTTGTTTGCAGAGATGATTATTTGATAAAAAATTTCTCAATTATAATTCGGTTATATAATGAATATTCATTTTCATTTTCGAAGGCCAAAAAGAGCTTATTGTTAATTAAAAAAACTCTTGTGTACGAAGATAGCTAAGATGATCTTCTCTTCTCATAGTTTAATCTTAGTCCAAAAAAATACATCAATAAGCTTGAATTTTCTTTTACGAGATCCATTCCTTCTCTTACATATTGTAGGCACCTAGGAAAATTTCTATCCTTACTGTATGACTTCCACATTGGATTAAAAAGAGAGTAATACTATGAACTTACATATTTTGAAGACTTCATTGAAATTCTCTTAACAAATTTCACGGAGACATTTTGATAATATAATTATTGCAAATATAAGTGCTAAACATTGATTATAATATTAAAAATTTCAGTTATTCAACATTCCAGTCCGTTTTCAAATTGTTTCTTTAAAATTCGAAAGGCAAGTTGTATTTTACAGATAAATTTTTATATTATTTAAAATTTGTGCAGTTTAGTTTATATAACCACTAAAATTTTGTCCACATTTAAAATTATCTTGGTAAGTAATATTCAGTTTAAATTGTTTTTAATAATTGCGTAGTTTAGGCTATTTTTTTTTGCTGCATTCTAAGTAGAAATTATCTAATCCAAAGTCACAGCAAACAATAATATTTGCAGATATTCTCATCTATACCACCCAGTAAATATCTCCTTGTATGGGTAATTTTTTTGATAGAGAATGGGTTACTGCAAGCCAGCAATGATGATGTATTGTACAAGTCCCTGTATACATACCCGAGTCAAAATTTTTGAGCCCATTTTAACCTCTTTGACCTGAAAACAGTGAATTTTGGTATACTTTGGTATACTTTTGTATACTTTGAACCCCCTTTTGTTCTCAATGACCTCCTTAATTCAAACTTTCGTGTATAGAAGGTTAAAGAGGCCTGAAGGTAGGTTAATCTTAATTTGTTAACTTTAGTGAATTTTGGTATACTTTTGGTATACTTATTTGAAAATATAAACTCTCTCGTGCATTAAATATATATTTTAATATGAGATATTATCTCTCATGAAGAGTCTACCAAACTAATACATTTGAAGTTATTACGCGTAAATATAATAACTATAAATGTGTATATGATTAAAATTAAATTTATACAATGTCATTTCGGAAAGTACGCGTTTATGTTATGTTGTTATAAAATTAAAATTAAATATATATATATTTAGAAACTAAAAAATTATTTTTGTTTAATTAATATAATTATTGTGAATCTATGGTTTAGTTAATTTTTAGTAAAAGAATAGTTAAAAAAGTTGTGACTTTGTTTAGGTAAAATCTTGTAGTAAATTTAAGTTTTATGAAATAAATTGTTCAGTTGTGAATAGTGTTGAATAAATGAAATATTTAATTATAAACTGTTTAATTTATTCCATTTTTAATTATTTTATTAATTATGTATTTATTTTCAGCCTTATACTCACGCGAAAGAAGGATGGGTATATAACACATGGTGATCATATAGCATATGCTATTTCATCACTATGGGTTATATATTTATCACTCTTTTACTTATTTTGTATAGTGTATATTATAAATATATACTAGCTAACCCAGTAAACGTTGTTTTGCCAAATATAAATAATTTCTAGGATTATTTTAGTAGAAAAGTCAGTGTGTGAGGATGCGGTATATTTGTGAGAAATTTAGCCTTTGATTTTAAATGTTGAATTGAGCTGTTGACAATTTACAGCACTATTCTTAAAATAGTTAAGAACGAACGATGTCATTTGGAAACATGAATTGAATCCGTGCCGATAATAAGTAAACCGTTTAATAGTTTAGGTGGTATTTCAATTGCTGGTAGTTGCAACTTTCCTGACGCGCAACACATCCCGGCTGTCTCATTTTGAAATTTAAGAGCATTACAATACGGGCATTCCTTATCCATAGCACCAGTTACCACTTTTGAATGAGTATAATATTGAATTAATGATAAATTTATTTGAAAATAGCACTGAAATAGTAAAATGATAATTGTTAAAGTCACTATTACGATTGATGCACAAACAATAATAATAATGGCCAAAAACTGTAGGGATTGAGAAACGGCTGATTGCGTGAGAGAAATCACATCCCTACTCCGTACTGTTTACTGGATCAGTAGTGATACCTGGCGGCGACAACTTATCAAGTGATAATTAATCAGTTATCGACCGGGTTTGGAAATTATTGAATTACTAACATCGCTATTAAAAAATAGTGGTTGATGGTAGAAGAATAAAAATTTAGGGTTATATGTATTTTTTAATGCCACATTATAAAAAAAGGAAAAATGTTGTCCAAAAAAAAGAAGAAATTTAGGGTAGACCTACTTATCACTTAGGGGTATAAAAAATAGATAACAACCGACTCTCAAACCTACTGAATATACATTTAAAATTTCGTCAAAATCGGCCAAGCTGTTTTGGAGGAGTATGGTAACTAAAACTGTGATACGAAAATTTTATATATGTATATACATATTATGTATATATTAAGTGATTGAATCTGCGCATGTCCAGATATTTGCGTACTCTCCATGAACCTCCTTTCAGCCTCATGAACCTCAAAATCGTGTTCTCTTATATACCTCCTTTCAACCTAATGGGCCTGAATCGGGACTTATGTAGGCTCATGAAAGGAGGGCCAACTTTTACATAAGCTTAAATGAAAGAGTTGAACCACCTTTTAACCTCATCAGCCTCCTTAGCAAGGAGGTCAAAGAGGTTAAAAGGAGGCTCAAAATTTTCACTCGGGTATATTGCAAAAGTTGTATGAATCCATTTTTACATCATTTTGACGAACTTATATTACGAAAATGGTTAGAAGAATAAAGTGAATCTAGATATGAACAAAATATTAAAGTATGTGCGATAAAAGAAAAGATGAAAACTACGATGCCTTTGAATGTTTTGCTGGTATTGTGTATACTAGTTAATTGTATGGAGAAATAAGTACCAAATATGGTATAACAAGAAATAAATCGATTGGATGTTTTGATAGCGAGTTACAACTACAGAAAATTTGAAAAACGTAGTTATGAGAAAAACGCCCTTAAAAATAAGTAACATGCCTTTCTGACAGTTGCTCATTAGGTTACATTAGAAACTATTTGAGATTTTCACTTGAAACTTCAATATGTTATTTTTAGAAGTACAAATATATCGAAATATTCAAAAAAATTTTAAAATTGTCTAACTAACTGTACCCCTTAATAAGTAGATTTTTATTTAAATTTACTTATAATGATCAATATAATTTCTCTATTTCGGATGATTGTATTGAGCTCAAAATAATATTAGAAATATAATGTTAACTAGTTTATTTGGAGTTTTTCTCCCAGATTTTCTGATTTTGGCTTTAAGTAAACATACACATATTCAAAGATAGAATATTTATTGCTTAAAGTTTGCATCAAAGCCAAGCTCATCGGCTTGATTCTGCGAACACCATTATTGCAAAAGTTATCAGTCTCTGATGAAATGCCTTGTTCATTTGTGCGCGGCGGGATTAGGTAGAAAATTTCTCAAATTAAAAATTTGCAGCTTCTTTTTTTTTCATTCTGAAATCTGAATTCACTTTATTCATTTATGTTGAGGTTTTTATTTTGATTTGATTTTATTGATTAATTTTCTATAACGAAGAGTAAGCAAAGATTTAATACTACTTCATGGAAAAGATTTGAAGTATTTTTATATATTAATGACACTAAAAAAAATAAACAAATAAAAATATATTTAATAATTTTCTTCTAATGAAATATAATCTTTTAAAATAATTTCTAATCCTAGTCTAATTCTTCAAATATAGATAATTTTGGAAAATTATTCACTTCGTATTTAATTCAATTTTTTTATGTTTTATTAAATAAATTATTTATATAAATTTGTATTATTTTTTTCAATTCAATCTACAAAAAACTGTTAAACAACTAGATTTGATTGCAATTTTTTATATAAAACTAAGAAACAATGGTTTAAAATTTTCAGCTGAGAGAAAGGGAAATACAATATTTTATTGATTAATTCTTGAATAAGTCTCTTGTTTAATTTTTACTCAAAAATCAATTATAAATATTTAAATATTAACATTTGGAAAAAGGATTAATTGTTTTAGTAAGATTTTACATAAAATTTAAAAGATAATAAACTTATTTAAAAAATTTATAAGATAACATTAAAAATAAACTCCATTTTTCGGATCTTGACTTTAAAGCACTTTTGCCAAATCAAAAACATTTCTGTTATATACATCTTTAGATGAAGGAGTTAAACATTTTTTTCCTTCAATTTTACATATTTTGTAATCATTCCGTTGTTTATTTTTTACCAATAGATACATATTTGAATTACGAAAAGTTCTTCGGACAAAGTTCTTTATTTGTAATTCATTTAATTCATTTGGACTTAATACAGTCATATCTTCAATTATAAACTCAGTCAAATTAAGTCCAAGATTTTTATATTCGTTTATAAGAAAACCCAATATTAATGGATTGAAGGCAGTGAAATGAATATTAGCCTGAGAGTTTTTTTTCTTCAGTTCTTTAGCTAAAATAGTTAAAGAAAGAGCGGAAACTCCTTCCCCTGTAAAACAAAATCGCTTAATTTATTTTGTATACGTGATTTATACGATTATCTTACCAATTAGATGTGCATAATTTATATTCTTTGTGAAAATATCATTTAAAGTTTTACCAAGATTTTTATAAATTGTCAAGGCCTCATATATAGAATTTTGATAGAGATTTGCAGTGTCTATATACTAAAAAAGTATCATAAAAGAGAGAGAAATTTTTAAATAGCTTTATGTATTTGTTAAATGTTTTTACTAATTATTTCCAAGAATTTTATTGTAGAAAGAGACTTTTTAAAGATCATAAAATTTTATTTTTATGACAAACTAAACTTGCTTAAATTTTTATATCATTTCAAATTTAGTATATGTGTAAAAGAAAATTTTTTTATACTCTTTATTAAATGAAAAGTGAATTATGAAAGTTTACTTGATGAATACAAAATTTTTAGGCCTAATTCACTATTTGGCATTGACAGCTCAAAAAACCAGAATGCATCAATTATTATGAACAATTTTGGTACATTTTTTAAACAAATATGATTTTTTGGATTGAAATGAATGAGACATGTATTTACATAGAATATCACAGAGAAGCCAATAGAAGTCATATTGTTATAATTTTTTGCCTGTAGGTTATTACGTAGGCAGGTGAGGTTTTTTATTATCCTCCTGGATCAAAAACCATTTTTCTCATTCCTGTTCAAATCCTTAGCGTGCTTGTGGCGTCGACTATTGCAAAATACTCTCAATTTTTTGTGGTAGTCTCGTCTGGGAGTTTCTCAGTGCAAGAGCCCATTCAATAACTTTTTTTTTTTTGATTAGTCTCTACTTAAAGCTTAATTTTGTATTCGGTAAAGTTGTTTGCCCTTTAAAAGTTGAAGGTTTTAAATTCTTCTCTAGAACCTTTACTTTTAGTCTCATTTCTTCAAATCTTTAACTTGTTTCCTGCTCCGGGTTAATATTTCTTTTCTCACTATAACTTCTGTTCTTTTCCAACAAATCATGAAAGTTCCTATATTTTTCAATAACTTTTATATTACTTCATTTGCAACTACCTTTTATCTTTTCTATTCTCCAGTCCTTGCACTAGTTTTTATGAAATCTATTCCCTTTTTTCTAGTCTTGCTCGCCATTCTTATCATGGCTTTTTTCATCGTCGCTACAGGAGTTTTTATTTTGTCTTCCATTTTTTCTATATTTTTTATCTACTTCACTTAAGAAAGCGACTTTGTTAAGTAGAATCACTAACAACACTTTTGCGTTCCTTTTCCACTCTTTTATCCTTACCACTTTTTCGTCCTTAAATCATCTACCCTTATTGAACCTTCACCCATTTTAAGAGTTGGTTCTTCAACTTTCAACATTAACATATGTCATCCTCTATAAGTCAGCATTATTGAACAGTTTTTCTTTTATCTCTAATACTGTTATTACTTCCAAAATATACTTTTTGCCATAATCTTGTTTTTTCTCCATTTTTTTCCCCCCTTTCTTTTCTCAGTTCTACTTAATTCCTTTTCTGACATCAATTGTTATACTTTCACCAAAGTAAAGGGAAATACAAGAAAAATAACTAAATATGTAATAACGCCATAGTAATGCGTTGATTAACTAAAGTGGGTTTTACTAGCAAATTTTCTTTTTTATTGACAAATATGTTATGAGGTTTTAAACAGCTCTTGCCTCTTACTTTTGCTCAAATTTATTTTAATTGAAAACCAGTATATATTTTCTAATATAACATTTTTCGTTTTACTTACATATTGACATTTGTAGCCATGTTGTAAATATTTTATGAAATTATTATCCAATATAGTTTTTTTCCCCTGTAAATTCGATACACTTTTTATCCCTGCAAGCACTATGGTAAAAGCTTGTTCAGTGCAACTTTGAGCCTCAATTTTAAATTCTTTCCCTGTTAACTTTCTAGTCGTTTTAAGATTAATAATAATAAGTTTTTCTAAATGTTCGTCGTTGATAATCTTCGATGGGTAACCTATAATTAGTATTTTAACTGTTTGCTTTACATTGTAAAGTATGTATTAAGAAAAATTAAAATTTACCTTCACTCACAAATCTATCTACAGAGATATTTAATTCATTTTTGTACAAATTAGCAATTTCATTTGGAGGTACTTTAGTATATTGAAGTACACCCTCATTGATTATCTCTTTAGCTTGAAGAATTGAGCAATTGTTACCATTAAATTTACAAATATTATAATTAACTAGTTTATTATTGGCAGCTTTTATATACATAAGTGAGTATTTTGTTGAGAACACAAAAAATCTTCACATTCCAAAGTGTTCATAAAAATCCAAACTTTTTGGTTTATGTGTGTTGTTTGTAGCATATTTAATTCTCTTTTAGTTAATGATTTTACATTGCTAACTATAAACTGATTGAAATGATTGTGAGAATTGTTATAAACATTTTGAATTAAATCCAACTGTATAGGATTAAAAATAGTGAAACTTATAAAAGTTTCAGAATTTGTCTTGTATATTCTGTTTGCTGTGACAGCTAAAGCGAGTGCAGAAACTCCTTCCCCTGCAAATAAAATTTTCATAATAGTGATCAATCAAAAATTAAGATAAACTTACCAACTAGATGGATGTAATCAATATTTTCCGGCATAACTTCAAATAATTTTTGTCCAAGATTTTTATAAATTCTTAGAGCATCAAATATGGAAGAATCATAGAGAGATGTTGTATTTATATACTGAAAATATTAAAATGCTATTTTATTTTTTAATTTTACTACAGCTTGGTAAGATATTATTAATGATTTTCTCTTGGAAATTTTGAAAAACTTCTAGAAAAAAAGTAAGTGTACGATAATATCTTTATATATATAAAAATCTCGTGTCACGACGTTCGTTTACGCTAATTTCCGATACTGCTTAACCGATTACAATGAAATTTTATAACCGTATGTTATTTAGTCAAACTTAAGAGATAGTTCCTTGTCTCGACAAATGGACCTTCAATAATATAGTAATAACATGAATAATATAATATTTAATAAGTCAGTCATGTACAGTCTTCATGGTTATGCTAGAGTTTATAGATGGTGTTGTGTATTTTTAACATTTTTTATTTTTTATTAAAATTAAGTTTTGAAAATAAACTTAAGCGCTTGTAAAATTATGCATTTTTGACATCAACTATTAAATTTTCTTAAGTGATTTAAAATGAAGTTACATACAACTGTTTGCGTTTTACTTACAAATTTGTAGTCAATATAATTGTCCAGATTATTTATATAAATATTGTCAAAAGTATTTTCACTGCTACTACCTAAGGTTGATGTACTTTTAATTCCTGGCACAATTATTACAAACTGAGTATCTAACCTCAGCTCCATTTCAAATTCTGTCCAATTCATTTTATTTCCAGTTTTAACATTCAAAATAGTTAGTTTGGCTAAGTCATTCTCATTTACATTTTTCATTGGGAAACCTAAAATTTATTTTGTTTTATTATTTAACAAAGATTTTAACGATTGAAAAAATTAAATTTACTTTCATTTGTGAATTTCTCCAATGCATCAAGTAATTCCTTTTTATAGGTTTCTGGATTTTTGAATTGTTTTGAAATTATTTTTGAAAAGTGAAATTCCCCATTTTCAAATATATTATAATCAGAATGTAAATTTAAACATTTGCTTTCATGTAATTTACAAATTTTAAACTCAGGTAATTCTCTTTTGGTAGCCTTTGTATACATATTAGAACTTTTTTGGTGTAAGCATTGAATATCTTCACAGTCTAAAGTATCAATAAAAATCCAAATTTTTTGACAGAGTTGTATTTTTCTTAGTTCATATAGTTCCAAATGACTTAAAAAGTTTACATCACCGATAATAAATTCAGTCAGCGACACGTTGAGGTCTTTATAATCCTTTGTATGGAAATTTAATAATATTGGATTAAAGGCAGTTAGCTTGACTATAATATTGGAATTCTTAGAGTTTAGTTCATTTGCTATAACTGCCAAAGAAAGAGCAAAAATTCCTTCACCTAAAATAATATAAAAGGTTAGTATTATTACAGTTAAGATACTTTCTGCGTAATTTTACCAATCAGATGTATATACTTAGCTTCCTTAGGCAAAATTTTGCCTAATTTTTGCCCTAAATTCTTGTATATTGTTAAAGCATCAAAAATAGAGTTATTGTACAGATTATGCGTATCAATGTACTAAAAATATACAATAAAAGGTATATAGGTATTTGTACTAAAAAAAAAACTCTTCCTCTCATTCTAAATTCATATAAACTTGATCTTTCCTTCGAAGGTCAAGAATTCTTGCTTTTATGTTCTCATGGGTCAACAACAGTATTGGTAGGCAGAAAGCATTAAAGGGATATAACTAGTATCCATACAAAACCAATAAATTTACAGACTAATGACAGTACTTTTGTGTTCGGAGTAAGCTGCAAGAAGGAGTGGTAAATCTCCATAATTTAATGTTTACTTTCAGACAAAAATCCATTTAATATTTTCCTTTGAAAGCAAAGTAGTTTTAACTTTTTTGAACAAATCAGGCCTTAAACTAAAAATTATTTTAAGAATTGGAGCTGTGTTGTAAAAGAAGTGTTTTGTTTAAAGTTCGCATGTTTTTCTACATACTTGACTGAAGTATATATTTTTTTTACTACTTACAAACTGACACCATCCGTATAGTTTTTGATATTTTATATAGCTATTGTCTAATATATTTTTTTCATCCCATAAAGTCGATAAACTTTTAAAACTAGGTAAAATTATTGTCCAGTAATCTGATTCACACAACTTAATCTCCTCTCCGAATAGCCTCAAGTTTGTTTTTGCGTTTGTGTTCAAATTGGTCACAATAATTTTATTTAAATCATCATCAGTAAAAGTTTTACTCGGATAACCTATAATTTATCTTAAATTAATCATAAATATTTTTAAAAATACTCAATTTAATTTATTTAATTTACTTTGATTATGAAATTCATTCAATGCATTCTTTAATTCAGTTTCAATTGCATGTATTTTTGCAAATTGGAACAAACCTTTATCATAGATACTTTCATCAGGTAAAAGATTTTTACATTTCATATTCTGAAATTTACAAACTCTTTTTTTATTTATAATTGCTTTTAAATAATTATTAGAGGTATTTTGATAAGCACATAAAATATCCTCACAATCAACATTTTTTTGAAAGATCCAAACTCTTTGTAATATGTTTGTAGTAAACAATTTATTTATTTCTGTTTCACGAAAATAGCTAATATCACCCATTATAAATATGCTAAAAATATTGCGAATATTTTTATAATCATTTGTGCGAAAATCTAATAGAATAGGATTGAAAGCAGTTAGTTCGATTTTAAGCTTTGATCTTCGATAGTTCAATTTGTCTATAGTAACAGCCAAAGAAAGAACAGAAACTCCTTCGCCTTAAAAGTGATGACAAAAAATTTGAATTTATTTTTATAAATATTAAAGTTAATTTACCAATGAAATGTATATATTTTGTATCTTCGGGTATATACTCACTTAATATTTCCCCAAGGCTTACATATATTGTTAGGGCGTCATATACGGAACTGTTATACAGCTCTGAAGTGTCAATATACTGAAAATATTAGAAATAATTAAATTATTTAGTATCTTCGAGTAAACAGCGTGTATATATTAATTTATGGCTTTAAGAGACTAGATTTATTTGCAACGGACTCCTTGTTATTGACAAATTAAATTGAATTTTTTGATTCAAAAATAAAGAGTAACGACCTAGTTTTGAAACGCATATTAAAATTAATTTTTCCTGTATTTTTAAAAGGTATAGTCTGCCTTCTGATTTCCTTAATTTTCTTCATATCTTTCACAACCAGAGGTCCATAATATCTTCAGAGATTACATCAATACTTACATTAATATGCTAATGATGAAATTCGAATGAGACTTAAGTTAAAACCTTTTCATTTCTTTTCTACATTCGTTGAAAATAATGTTTACATTTGCTAATTTCTGCTTAAAACTACGGCTGAGATTTGAATCTTCAGCACTTTGTCTGTCATTTTTATTTTGTTACTTTCTTGCTTGTCATATTCTTTCGACTCACGGCGAGATACTTGGTTGTTGTAAGCACGTGGTCATCAATCATATACACCGTTTACCGCGGGTACTTCATGTGTAAGTGTATCGATATATATTGTCTCGCACAGTTTCATTGAAAATCGAACCTCAATAGATAAATTTGGCATATTCCTGAATTTTTATTGAAACTTTCGCATTTCGCTACCTAGAGGACGGGATCATAAAACTCATACTGGATAATTACGATTAAATGTGTATCGTGTGTACTATATGCATTCCATGACTCGTCCATTTCCTTTTCTGCAGTTGAATCGAAATCCACACCCTCGAAAACCCCCACCTGCCCCTCAGTATTTAAAATTACGCTCACATGCTTATACACACACTGACATACACGACTCTAAAATTGGCTGCAAATGATGCAAATGATGTCTTGAAACATAAAGAATTTACAAAAAATTAACTATTTCGATTTTCGGGCCAATTATAATAACTTTTAAACTAAGCTCAAAAGTGAAAAAAAACAATAACTTTTCAACTTTACACAATAATTTATAATCATCTATCTGAAACCCCGCTCAAAACTAAATTTCATCCAATTTGAAGAATTTCGACAAAAAAAAATATGACGTTATATTGGGTCCGCCATCTTGAGTTTTAAAAAACTCATAAAAGATTTAAAGTCACCACCTTCGAAAACCCCCATACCCCTCGATACTTAGAATATGATAGTTACATAAAAATTTTTTTTGCTTGCTTGACAACGTTAGTTTTCTATTTATAAAAAACGAGCCGCTGGGCCGATTTTGCTCAGACTCTTTTCAGATCTACGCAAGTCATGATCTGGCGTATCGATTGATATATTAAAATCGTAATATGATCTAGTAGTTTTTCAGAAAACGGATCTCATAAAAAATGTCACACACAGGCATACACACACATATACACACATAGGCAGACATCACTCTAAAATTGGTTGCAAATGATTCTCCAGGTGTTGAAACGTAAAGAGAACACAAAATTATTAATTTCGATTTTCGGACCTATTATAATAACTTCTTGAGAGAAGTTAATATAAATTTCATCGAAGTCATTTTATCAATTGACTTTTATATTTGTTTTTAAAGACCAGTTGTTACCTTCATATTTGGAAAGCTCAAATGAAAGTGCTATAGGGTACAATAATTTTACTGAAAAGTATAACAAGTTAGTAACAACGAAACTATACAAATCAAATGAATTTTAATGAATTTCTTAAAACTTACTGTTAGACATTTTCAGAAAACTGTAATTTGGCAGATCTGCTGCTATTTTTATCGGTTAAAATTTCCGTGGTGAAAACTATTTTTAAAGTGGGACTCTAAAAACGATTTGAATGAATGAAAGGTTTTCACCTGTTTTAAATCATACAAATGATTGATGTTCAATTCAGTCGGCATACAAAGTATGCCACGTCTAAATCTAAAAAATTGCTAAGGAAAGCAGGAGATAATAATAATTGTTAAAAATAAGCTAAAGTTTTCGTATGAGCCATAACTGATTATTTTATATTAATATTAAGCATAAATATCAGCCGATTAAAAAAATACATAATATGAGTTTATATGAAAGTCTTTTCGTTCAGCTTAGTGTTGTTTTCGGGTAAGCTTTGTGGAATATCTTCTTAAAAAGTCTTAAGCATTACATGTATAAATCAAAATTGAAAAAAATATTAATCTTCTGAGAAAATTGAAGCTTTTAAACTTCATTGCAATGAAGATTTAAAGAGCAACATAGTAAGAATACACATTAATCACCGAAGTAAAAGCTTTTTGAAAATTCTTCCAAAATTATATGAGTAATTATTCACAAAAAAAAATCAAAAATATGCCTTCTATTCGAGTAAATAATAATGATTAATTCTTGATGTATAAGCCCGCAAAGGGACTTTTTATGCAAATTTGCATATAGTTGTTTGAATAATTATGTATTTTACTTACAAATTGACAGCTTATTTCTCCCTTATGTTGGAAATGCTTTATATACTCATTATCAAATACACTATTCTTTCCCTGCAAAGTTGATCCAATTTGAATCCCTGGAACATATATTCTAAAAAGTCGTGGGCAGTTTTTAAGCTGTCTTTCAAATTGAATAAAATTAAGTTTTTCTCCTGTAGTAAGATTAATTATAACAAATTTGTTTATATCCCAATGAGTTAGTGACACGTTAGGGAAGCCTATGAAAAAATTTTTTGTTTGATAACAAAGGCAAAACAAAAAACAAAATACTAACTTTTATTTATAAATCGATCAACAGACTCTTGCAAATCATGTTTGTAGGTTTCACTTTCCTTAATTCTGCTTTTAAAACATTGCCCCGGTATTAATAATAAAAATAATACCCAAATAATTGCTTCTGTTACTCGAAAAATAAACATTCTGTAATTGTCAAGCAAAATTAGTTAGAATTTTTAAAATAATTTAAAAAGTATCTTCTCAATTATAAAACTTAATACCAAATTGTAAATGGTAGCAAAAGAATTTAAATTTGTTTAAGTTATTTTTATTTTCGACAGGAATATATCTTTTATATCATTTTCCTTTAATTTAAAAATATAATGTGTATTAAAAGGAGAGTCGGCTAAGTATTTTTTAGCAATTAGTAAATTTATATAGTTTTGTTAATTTTTAAGTTGTAAGTACCTACATAATATTGTTCGAATAATTGGAAATTAAATCCATATATTAAGCTTACCTTTCTAGTACAATAGAAACAATATCCAAATTTTAATGGTTGTTTCAAAGAGTCTACCTTTTCAAATACAGCTTCAAACTACTATTTCTAACAAAATTTTTTTATTTTATTGAGTAATAATATATTGTAATATATTCTGAAATTTGTTAAGGCTTTCAAAAATTTTGAAAATATGAAAAAAGTCTTTTTAGTTCAATAGTATTACTTCTAAAAGGTTAAAAGAAATTTTGTTATCATGTTAATTGATTTTTGAAAAGAGAAATCTATTTCAAGAAAATGAATGGTAAGTTGTCTTTTGCGTTCCTTAAATGTTAATCTAAAATTTCGCTTGATACAAAAAATATTTTGTCAGAAATAGCAAAACATCTGGGTAAATTTTGATAAATAAAAATGAACAAACATTTTTCTAAATTACTTTGAATTCGAGATAAAATTCTATTTGATCAAGTCGATAAATTTATATAAAAAACTTAAAAAAAGATATTTTATTCAAATTTTTGTATTTCGCTTTTCAAGTCTAAGGAATATTTAATATTAATTTTCTTAGTTTATTTTTTGAGAAAATGTTTAATCAATTTTATAAAAGGTTAGCAACAAAATATCAATTTTTAGGTTTTTGAATTGAGTCATTCAATATATATAAATAAAACATAAAATTCATCCGAAAATGTTGAAATTCATAACCGCTTTTGAAAGAAAATAATTTTAAAAAATTATTATATAACTTTTATTCAATTAATTGGTTTCCATGCTTGAATTTTTGATTATAGAACAAAACTAATTTTAGGTTTCTTTAGGATTTTTAATGCTGAGTGCTATTGTTTTAAAACTTCAATTCTTGAGGAAAACGAAAGACTTCAACAAAATATCGAAACAATTTGAAAAATATACAGCAACTTTTGAAATCATGAAAAAATATGGCATACTAGTAGAAGTAGAACAGTGCAAAATTTCAGCTTAAAAGCTTTAAAAAATAAAAATTACTTGTTTTGGTCTCCTTTGCACGACAGCCTATTTGACTCAGTTAAATAAGTTTATTTTTATGAAAATGTCAGTAATAATTTAGTCCAAGAGACATTTTATATTTTGGGTGTATGCAATACGATCTGAAATTTGTAAACTAATATAATTGCGTTGAAGGCTTAGTTACATTAGCTATTTGAAAAATTGGTTTATTAAATTGGTTGGTTTATTGGTTTATTAAGAAGCAGAAGTATAATACAATCAAATTTTCCTCTTTCTAAATATTTTGTATAAAATCATAATACTTTAATGTGTGATTAATTAAATTTATAGAATTCTGGTTCAATGTAATTGCTTTCTTTGTTTGGCTGAATTATTTTAGTGAGCTGAAAAATGCCTACATCAAATATACTAAAAATGCTGTAAATACTTGTACAATTTTCCCCATCAACTTTACAAATTTGGTAGTTGTTGAATTCTCCACTCAGTATTCTTATGTATAAATGCAAAATATTTTCATTACAACATAAAATATCTTCATAGTCTTTCAATTCCGTGAAAAGCCAAA
This sequence comes from Acrocera orbiculus, assembly GCA_947359355.1. Taxonomy (NCBI): domain Eukaryota; kingdom Metazoa; phylum Arthropoda; class Insecta; order Diptera; family Acroceridae; genus Acrocera; species Acrocera orbiculus. The sequence continues at coordinate 17,447,099 of OX375757.1, forward strand.
CTCTTTGTCGTGATTGTGGTACTTTTAATTCTTTTATGTCAATTTCACTTAAAGAGTTCATATTACCAACTATATAAACAATAAAATTAATTATAGACTTATAATTGTCTGTATAGTTATGTAGTAAGATTGGGTTGAATACAGTTAAGCGAATAGAATTATTGGAATGTTTTGTTTTGAATACTTTAGCTGCAATTCTTAACGATAAAGCAGAAACTCCTTCACCTGCGATAAAAATAATATTTAAATATAATATGAATTTGATTAATTTAATTTTTGATTCACCAACTAAGTTAATATAATTTGAATCGCTCGGTAAAATTTTACCTAGCTTTTTTCCAAAACTTTCGTGAAATGTCAGAGCATCATATATGGAGTCGTTAAAGAGATTTGTTATGTCAATGAACTGAAAGTAAGAAAGAAAGAATAACTGGATTACAAACAATTGATGACAAAAATGCAGGAAAATTATAACGAAATAGGTACACGTCTTCTTATGAAGATGTATTTTTCAAAATCTCATCTGCATATTTTTCTAAATATTTGATGAATAAGATCTAATAAACTTTGGGAAATGTTTTAATGAAAGATTGTCAATAAGAATGCTTAGATAATATTGTAAATTAAATAAATGGATTTTCAAATATTTTTTGAATAGTTGAATTTGAAGAATAAATAGATAAAATATCTAATCGTTTTTTATGTATACTTACGAATTGACATTGATAAATTTCTTTCAAATAATTTATGTAGTTATATTTTAATATATTTTCTTGCTTGTGCAAATTTGATTGGCTTTTAGTATCTGGAACAATAAATGAAATAGTTTTTTTTCCACAGTTTTCAAGCTCTTTTCTAAGTAAGAACCAGTTTATTGTCTTGTTATTATTGAGATTTATAATATGAGTCCTGTTTAAATCACTATTGCTAAGTACTTCAGAGGGAAAACCTAATATTATTTTTTTAATATTAGTTACAAATTTAACAAAAATTTTTCTTTACCGTTTGCAATAAACTTTTTTACTGTATTATGCAATATTCTTTGGTTAGATGATGACTTCGTCAGTAGAAAGACGCCGTTTTCATATACTTCTGTTTTCAGGGTAAGAATTGAACAATTATAGCCTGCTATTTTGCAAATGTTATAGTTTTCAAATTTTTCGTCAATTACCAACATATACAAAGAGATTGTCTTTAAAAAGACTAATGAAATATCCTTGCATTCAACATCATTCTTAAAAATCCAAAATCTTCTCTCTGTATCGTTTGTTTTTAAATTAAAAATTTCAGTTTTATTTGATATTAGGTCCTTGTCTCCAAATATAAACTCAGTAAAATCAATGCAAGATGTCAGTTTCATTACAGAATCTAATAATATAGGATTGAAAACTGTATAATAGATATCAGAACTGTATGTTTCTTGTTGAAAGGAATTTGCTGTAGCTGCCAAGATAATACCAGATACTCCTTCACCTGTGAATATAATGATCAGACTTTTGGATGAAAGATAGCTTCAAATTACCAATTAGGCTTAGAAGTTCTATATTTTTTGGAATAACTTCACTTAACTTTTGTCCTAAGCTTTCGTAAACCATTAAAGAGTCAGATATAGAATTGTTAAAAAAGTCTGTTGTGTCTATATACTAAAACGATTATGAAGATGTTTTATAAATATAGTATTCTCTTAACGAAAAGTTAAAAAGTGTTCTTATTTTAAGGTCTATCTTCTTGCCTTTTAAATTCTTTCTCTACTTTTTTACATTCAAACCAAAAAAAAAAACAACTTTTCAACATTTTTGTGCATTTACCTGTTAATATTTTACTTACATCTTACATCTCTATAATTCAAGAAAATTTTTTTCATTTATGTGTCAGTATGAGATAATTTATCTTTGTATCATTTCTTTAAGATCTATAGAACTTATTTTATTCTTAAGTAGACGCACTTTCACAAAGTAAGACATAAAAATGACTCAAAAATTTTCCGTCTTCAAGTGCTCAAAGAAAAATTAAAACTTCTCGACTGCTAATTTAGTAGGTTTCTTACATGTAAATTTCACACAATATCAATAAAAGAAAGAAGTTAATTAAAAAATGATTTACAAACATACTTTGAACGGAAAGAAATAATTGTAAAACTTGAATAAACTAAAAGCAATAGCACCAAGACAAGATATAGTAAGGCAACATCATAGCCTCAAAAAATAATACTTAACAAATATGGTTATTTTTAGCCTAGTTTTACTTACATACTGGCAGAGTCCATTGAATTTATTAAATATAATGAAATCATTTTCTAATACATTTTTTCTACCTGGCAGGGCTGAAACTTTTTCAATTCCTCGCATTATTATTGAAATACGTTGATATTTACAATTCTCTAATTCACTTTCTAGTTGGTTCCAAATCACTTCACGGCCTGTTTCAAGATTTGTAATAACGATTTTGGCTAGATCATCATCCGTAATTGGCCGCCCAAGAAAACCTTCAATGAATATTTTCTTAATAGCTAAAAATTCAAATCAAGTGTAAATAGTTTAATTTACTATTATTTCTAAACAGCTCCTCTATTTTATTCACATCCTTTCTATAATCATCAATATATCTGTATATGCTCGCAAAACATTTTGGGGATAGTAGTAGGAACAATTTTATCCAAAGAAGAATTACTGGTGTTCGAAAAACAAACATTCTTTAACAAAAATAAATTAATGTATGCCTTGTAGGACAATAATTCAAAACTTCGATTGTTTTATCTTTGACTTACTTTAACTCGATTTCAAAAATCTTATATAATTCCGCAGCAATAACAGGTGAGCTGTGAATATACAAAAATAATAAGAATTCAAATATATAACTCTATATCTCAAAACTATGTTATAATATCTTAAATAATTTTTATGCCTTATGTGAATATTAGTGACTAAAATTGAAAAGCAAATTTCATAGGTAATTTGAAATAGTAAAATTTACGCAAAAATGGAACAATTTAAATAAAAACAATTACATTTATGATCAACTACAAAAAGAAAAATTTATGACTGCTCATTTTACAAAAATTGCTATAACAACCTTTTTTTATTGGTTTCTTTAAAATAATTTTAAATTTTACTTTTCTACAAATCCAACAGATATTTTTTATTTAGTTTTGAAAAAATTACACTTTGTGTAGAAATATATAAAAAAACATTTTTTTTATCGAATTCTGAAAATATCTTAACAAAACCTTAAAATTATTAAAATAACAAAAAATTATTGGCACGTATTTTTAATCTTTTATTAGTCTTCATATAACAATTCAAATTTTTAAGGAGTCTTATCAAATTATACAATTTTCTTAACTTAAATAAACATTTTTGGTTAAATTTGGATTGTTTTATTTTATGTCAATAGGATAGATTAAAACATTTTTTTTTTTTTATTACATTCCATTTCATACTACAATCTTAATCTTAATTAATTTATTAGTATTATTGATATCAGCTATGTATTACTTAAGTTTTAGTTAAGTGTGGGAGTTCTGTCCAGTGATCAGTTCCCTGTGATATTGTTACGTTTTATGTATATGTTAGTTCATGTGGCTTGGTGCGTTGAAGTCTTCTCAGTTGTCCAGTTATATCAAGTAATTTAATTGCTTCTATGTTGGTATGATGTAGAAGCCGTGTCTCATGTCTGGTCGCATATTCGTGAATGACCTCTTCAACCCAATTCATTTTTAGGTCATGATGGAGTTCTTTGTTGGTTATAAATCTGTACGCGTTCGTAATCAATCTCAAGAACTTATTTTGGCATTTTTGGATGATTTCCCTGTTTGATTTGCGTGTACATCCCCATATCTGAATACCATAGGTCCAGATTGGTTTAATTATAGACAGGTATAACAGCCTTTTGTTTTTTAATTCAAGCTGAGAATGTTTCCCAATTAGCCAGTATAACTTGCTTGTTTGATGTTTAATCTGTATTGCTTTCTGCCTCACGTGGTGCTTCCAGTTGAGTTTAGAGTCTAGGTGGAGGCCCAAGTATCTAGCTGATTCAGCTTGAGGGACACGTTCACCGTCAAGATATATGTTGAGGTTATTATTTTTCCTCTTCAGTGTGTATGTCACTTGGACTGATTTGGTTCTATTGAGCTTAATTTTCCAATCATTGGTCCATTTGCTGACGTTGTTTAAAGTCCATTGCAGTTTTTCCATTGCTTTGACCTGCGACACATCGCTCGCTAGGATTACTGTGTCATCTGCAAATGTACCAACGAATGTATTTTCTGAAGTAGGTAGATCTGTAGTGTATAAGAGGTACAACAGCGGACCTAGTACGCTACCCTGCGGAATTCCTTCTTTCATTGTGTAAGTGTTTGACATAGCCTCTTCATTTATTACTCTATATTTGCGGTTTCTGATGTAGGATTCTAGTAGTTTACACAGATTCCCTGGCAACAGCAAGCTCATTTTGTGAATCAGTCCTTTATGCCATACTCGATCGAATGCTTGTGAAATGTCTAGGAATACTGCAGTGCAGTATTTTTTTTCCTCAAATGCTTGTTCGATTATACTCGTGACTCTATGAACTTGATCAATGGTTGAGTGTCCACTTCTAAATCCGAACTGGAAGTCAGGAACACCTATGTATGGCTTAAGTCGTTTTATTAGTAGTTTTTCGAACAATTTTGCGATTGTTGGTAGAAGCGAGATTGGTCTATATGAGCAGATGTCCTCAGCTGACTTATCTGGTTTTTGAATCATAATTATCTTGGCTGTTTTGAAGCTTTCCGGAACATATTGAAGTCTTATGCATGCGTTGTAAATGTATGTGAGCAGTGTAATTGCTTTTGCAGGTAATTCTTTCAGCAGCTTGGGAGATATTTCATCCACTCCGGATGCTTTCTTAATATTGAGATTGTTATCTATCTCAAGAGCTATTTCTGTGGCTGATATTTTTTTAATTATTTTTGATGGTTGGTGTATTGGAGTTGTATTTATATTGGAGTGTATGTCATGTGGAGTAAATACTGTTGATAGATATTGAGCAAATAGCTCTGCCTTTTCGTTGTCGTTACAGACCCATTTTCCTTGCTGATTCCTTAATGGGGGTATTCTACGTAGTGGGCGTTTGAGTTTCCGTGTCGCTTTCCATAGGGTGTATTCCTTATCTTTGTTTGGACCTATGTTTTTAACGTAGTTGTCGAAGCATTCCATTTTATGCTTTTTTAAGAGCAAGTTCACCTTATTGCTGATATTATTGAATGTTGTTTTATTGTTTGGGTCTCTAGAGGTATGCCACACCCTGCGCGCTCTTCTTCTTTCCTTTATATACTCTCGTATATCCGGTGGATAGTTAATGTTTGAGTAGGTTGATTTTTCTTTTGATTCTTTGGTGGCTGAGATTGCTGCCCCCCTAATGTTTTTAATGAGAGTATTTGTTTGTTTTTCTATGTCGTTCTTGGTCTTCAGCTTAACTTTTAAGTCTATTAGTTCCTCTAATTGATTTCTATACAGGTCCCAGTCTGTATATCTGTTTGTTAAGTTTCTTTTGTTTTCTTTAATCTTTATGTTAAGTGCAATTGTAAGTAATACGGGGGTGTGATCCGAAGATAAATCGTATGTTCCTTCGATTGCTATATTGTTATTTGGAATATCTTTGATTACGTAGAAGTCAAGCAAGTCTGGGATTTTATTCAGGTCGGTGGGCCAGTAGGTTGGTCTGTGTGACGAGTGATATTCACATTTACTATTTAGAATGGCTCTTAGGAGCTCATTGCCCTTGCCTGGCGTTGTTAATCTTGATCCCCAAGCTGTATGTTTAATATTGTAATCACCTCCCATGATGAATCTTGGTCCTAGCTGGTTGAATATTTCTTGGAATTGTTGCATAGTTGGCTTATATTTGGGCGGGCAGTAGGCAGACGCTATTTTTAACTCAGCATTATTCCATTGAATAGCTATTATGGTAGCTTGCATATAATTTTCTCTTATGACTGGTAGTTGATGGTGTTTTATATTATTTCTGATGATTACCGCCGTACCACCTCTAGCTCTTTCGCTAGGATGGGTTGTACAGTAGGCTTGATAACCTAAGATTTTGATATAGTTCTTTTCAGTGAAGTGTGTTTCTGATATAAGTGCGATATCTATATTGTTTGAGTGGAGATTAAAACATGTTTCAAGCATTATCTAATTGAATTCTCAATATTTTTCTCAAATAAAATTCAAAAGAATTGTTAATAAGATGAAAAAAGAATGGTTAATTCGAGAAAACCTGAAGTTTAGCTTAAGATTAAAAGAAGCTAAAAAGTGCTCATTTTGTTCTCCAGATTTACTCACAATTTTTTTTATAAAGAATTTATCCACAATTAATAACCGATAGATTCCTCTGAATTCATCCTTTAAATTTATACTTTGCCTATAAAATATTTATATAATTTTTCCGATGCTCATTATGTAAATGGCCACAATATGAAACATAAAAGATCAAACAAATTCCAAGTCAATGGGTTAACCAAAACTATTTATTCTTCTGCTTATCTTTTGATTACACCAAATAAATATCTTGATACACTATTGACTAGAAATTAAATGCAAAAATCATTTTGATTTTTCATTTTGTTTAAAATAATTTCTTACCTTTTCAAAAAAAAGACGAGAATATCTTGGAATTAATAACGAAATTTATTTCACTTCATCTTTGAATTTCTTATGCAAAAGTTTTGACTGTAATGAGAAGCATTTCAAATAGATGGAGATACTCTATAATACTCTATAATCAAAATTGGGTAGAAATCTAAAGAATCAAAATTCATACAGAGGAATAGTGCTATAGCACTTATTTTAGGATTCTCATAACGATCTTTAACATGAGACTAATAGTTAGTTGAGAATCTCAAATTAGCTTTAGAAAAGGTGGGAGCATGGTGAGCTCCTTAAAGCAATAGGAGACTTAAGGAAGGAGTCAAAAGAAAATTACATTGAGTTTTTACAAATTGCAGTAATAGACCATAATTCCAGAAAAGCAGGAAAAAGAAACTAAAACACCACATCCTAGCCTGTAAAGTAGGGTATTCACTATATTTCTGAATCAATGATTCGGCTTTTAGTTCCCATTTAAAGTATATGGAAATGAAGAATAAGAGAGAAAATATCCAACATGTTGAATATTTTACTCACAAATGATTCAGCCATATACTTTATATTGGCTGAGAGAGCCGAATCATTGATTCGGAAATATAGTGAATACCCCGCTTAAAGCAGGGTTATTCAAATGCAATACTTTTTGAATTTATCTCCTTTTTATAAACGAAAATTAATTATTAGATTTAATTATTTAAGAATAAAAATTTATTTGATTAGTAATTTCTTATCTTATTTGATAAAACTATTTCTCTATTTATTATTAAAAAATCATCAAATAAATCCTGGATTTTTTTGATGCTTTGCTAAATATAATAAATATTTAAATGTTTAATAGTTAAATATATTTCAAAATTAAAAATGTTCATTAACTGTTATTACTCTCAGATCTACCCGGATCTATAATTTTATAAATTGAAATATGCCCTCTCCGTATATAGGCTGATTAAAAGTGATACGTGAACTTTCATTATTCTCAATTTGATAAATTTTATAATTTTGCAACAAGGAGTGGGATATTTTTAAGTACATATCTGAAGTGCTTTCCTGTTGGATATTTAAATCATTTTTATAATCCGTAGCATTCATAAATAACCAAACTCTTTGATTTGATTGGTTTCTAAGTAATGCATTCTTTTCTATTTCGCTTAATAAATGCATATCACTCATTATAATTGTAGTAAGAGTAGTTAAATGATCGCTATAATCTTGCGTAACAAAATCAAAAAGCAATGGTTTGAATGCAGTATAATAAAATGCATATTTAGTTTCATTATTCAGGATTAAATTTTTTGCTATAAATGCTGAAGATAATGCAGAAACTCCTTCTCCTGGGAATATAAATAATAATAAAAAGTAAATATTATTTAAATAATATAAGTATAAAATTTGCATTACCAACGATATGCATATAACGAGCATCTTTTGGCAGTATCTCCATTAAACTTTGGCCAAAACTTTTGTAATGTACTAAGGCATCATAAGCAGAATTGTTGAAAACTGCAGTTGTATCGATAAGCTAAAAGCATAACTTTGTTTCAATTTTACGAAAAACCCCGATAAAAATGTAGACAGTCACTCTTAATATAGTTTTTAATAAAAATTAATTTGTAATTTGGTGAAAGTGAATTTTCGAAGAACTGCTAAAAATAGGATGGGAAAAATAGAACTTATTTAAAAAAATAATTATACTATCGTAAATATCTTGTCATTTATGAGCCATCACACATTATTTAAAATACTTTGAATCTTTGCTTTTTCCAGGAATGCTGTTGGGTAATAGCTTTGGTGGTGGCTCCAGTACATATTTTGTTCCTTTAAGCAGCACATCCTTTTAGAGTCTTTAATGAAGATGCTTTATCCAAGAGCAACTTCTAATTAGATCCAATAGAATAGTATTATATTGATAAGTATTGTCATTTTTGGTTTTATGGTGATTGAATGACTTCAAAATTCAAACAGAAAGATTAAAGGAAGTACATATTTTTGATATGACATACTTAATTATGACATACATTAGCGTGCTTAAGCCTTTTTGTCTAAATGAAGCAGAAAGAAAATTCCTTTATATTTATTTCAAATAAAACAGTGCTAATGCCACAAATGGGTATTTGTATAGTCCTCCTCCACTTACAAGTTATTTGAGAAAAAAAGGCAGATTTGAATAAAATCTACGCCGAAGCGGCAGAAAACGATAGTATATTATATATATATATTGAATAAACAAACTAAAAGACTAGTTCGTGAATTTTTAAAAGAGGGCAAAATTTTATATTACAACAAAATAAAGTTTGGATGGAAGCAGCAAGTTTATTGTTTTCATTAGAAAGCAGGAAAACGAAATATGATAGTTTTGGCATCCGCAAACTCTACGCTGGATACATATAAAAACAATATTGGACCTCAAAAATATTAAAGTATTGGGGCACTGAAATCAACATTTTGCTAGGAATCACTTTACGTCTTTAATAGTTTGTTTTTACTTAGATTGGAATGAAGTTTGTGACAGAATATTTATAAATAAAGAAATACATTGCTTATATCAGCGATAGTGTCGTTTTTAATTTGTGACGTGAAAAATCAAAATTTTCAAATTTTTTTGTACTTACATATTTGCATTTATACATTCTTGTTAAATAATTCATCAAATCATCATTCAGCACCTTTTTTCTCTCACGTAAATTTGCTAAGCTTTCAATTTCTGGAATAATTATAATTATAGTTTCTGTTGTACAATTTTTAAGTTCTTCTTCAAGTGAAACCCAATTAACAGTTTTATTATTTATAAAATTTGTTACTACAGCTTTATTTAAATCATAGTAGCTAAGGTTTTTAGCTGGGTAGCCTAGAATTGATTTGAATATATTAAATATAAATATTTAATTACTGATAGTTAGATACCTTGCTCAATATATTTTCTTACCGGATTATGCAAAGTAATTTGAATAGTGTAAATATGTGTAAATAAAAATACACCATTTTCATATACTTCATTGTTTGAAGAAAGTGCTAAGCATTTCTCATCCTTAATTTTACAAATTTTATAGTTATTTAGTTTTTCATCAATTATATTCATATTGGGGGAACCTAATCCAATATCTTCAAAGTCTACATCATTTTTAAAAATCCAAACCCTTCTTTTTGAATGTTTTGTTTTTAATTCAATATTTTCAGACTTATTAAATAATAAACATGAATCTTCTATTTTTTGGGAATTAGTGTTAGATGTTAAGTTCATTACAAAATCCATTAATATGGAATTGATAATATTGATGTGAGTATTGGATATTTTATGTTCAAATAAATTTGCTGTAACTGCCAAAATAAAACCAGATATGTCTGTACCTGTAAAATGATAGTTCCAAAACATACATATAAAAATTAATTTTAAATAAAGTGTAAATGGTGGGTATAAGTTGAAATAATATCGTTCAAATTTCATCCAAAGTTTTCGTAAAGCATTAAGGTGTGAGTAGTGGAATTTTTAAAAAACTTCTGTCAAGCCTTGTTCAAACCAATGCGTTTTTCATTCGCACGACGGACAAAGTTGTAAAACGGGTGATGCATTTACTCTAGCCATAGCTAGAACAAAAATTTTTGTTTCATAATGGTAAAAGGACACTTTATGGCCCTCAAAATTTTTCTTTTACTTTCAATTTTTGTTGTGCTTATTCTAAAAGGGATAAGAAATGATTTTATTACTTTTAGGGAAGCATTTCGTGGTCTTCAAATTTTTGGTGTACCTCTAAAAGTAATAAAAACATTATTTCCTATCCCTTTTAATATAAATACAACAAAAATTTCCATTAGAACCAAAATTTAAAATACAACTAAAATTTCAAGCACAACAAAAATTTTGAAGGCCATAAAGTGTCCTTTTACCATTAAATGATCTTAATAGAACAAAAATTTTTGTTCTAGCTATGGCTAGAGCGAATACATCACCCGTTTTACGACCTTATCCGTCGTGCGAATGAAAAACGCATTGGTTTGAACAAGGCTTCATCAATATGTAAAATTAATACGTACCAAAACAAGAAAAGATATTTTTTTTGGAATATAATCTTAAGTCATATTTAATTTAAAAAAGGTTTTAATAATGCTATTATTTTATGGAGTTTTTTTAGCTTCAAATCGTCAAGTACCAAAAACCCCGTGTAAGCTTAAAGGTTTTTTAATTTAATTGTAATATATTTAAATTAACCAACAGTATTATTGACTTAAATTTTATTTTTACAGAAAGCTGGTAAAATGGTCAATGGTATAATGACTTTAAAAATATGCCATAGGAATTTAATTTGATATAAGGGCAGCTTCACGTGGGAATTTAATAATTTTTGAAAATAACTGTTTGTATTATTAGCATATAAGAGATGTAAATTTTTAATTAAATTTCAATTTGTGAAATATTATTGAGGGAAACCTACATCGGCATTAATGACGTAATATGGCTTTATTTCGCATTCACTCTAATAGTTGCCATAATAGGTAATTTTTTTCTTATGTTTTTAATAAATTCTTTTTAATTAAAAATAGTTAAGCGCTATTTGCCTTATACATTCTATTGCCTTAAAGGGCATTTAATTTCGGCACATTTTGCCTTGTGAGGCAAAAAAAAATGTTTATATAATTAAAAATAATATCATGGAGTTTTTGGCATCGTCAAAAGGAAAGACTGTTACATAATTCACTTAAATTCATTTCTTCATGATCATGATAAAAGTAATTTTAAGATCAGCACTAAAAAACCAAAGTGAAATTTTGATACAGTAAAACTTTTTCGTATCAAATTAGAACTTATAGGAATCTGTTTTGTGTTTACATTCTTACATAATCGACCGTCTCTTCCAAAATCAACTCCCAATAAAGCATCGCTGTCTGATAAATTTGATACACTTCCGTCTCTTTGTATTGTTATTGAAATGTTTTGATATTTACAATAACCTTGCTCATGGCTGAGTTCTCCCAATTTAAGCTTGTTCCAGGTTTCAAGGTTTGTAATAATAACCTTTGTTAAATCATCATCAGTAAGGTCCCGTGTGGTAAAATCTTAAATATATAATTGATTAATTAATTCAAACCATTTGAAAATAATCTAGTTTACTATTATCTTTTAGTAGCTCTTTTATTTGACTTAGATCATTTCTGTAATAAACTATAGCTCCAGGTTTACTTCCAAAACATTGTCTGGATATTAAAAAGAATAATATGTGGCAAATTACGACGATTGATTGAAAAACAAGCATTTTTCTAAAAAATAAAATTATTCCACACAAAGAATTCACCCCTTTAAATTATTTTTACCTTCTAATCACCTTATGTTGATTTTAAAAGTATAAAAAACTTAGGGATGGTAATGAAAAATTATATCAAACGAAAGTATTAAGCTCTATATCTGAAAAGTATTTTTGAATTTTTTAACTAAACTAAAATTATATTTTATCACTAATAAAAATTAAAATACCTTACTAGATTATAGTATAATATTTAGGAAAAAATTTTAACTGAGTAGAACTTGTGAACGAATTGAACGAATTGAACAAATTGAAAAATGCTAATTAAAAATTTTAAACCACAACTCTTCGCTTTCCAGTAATAACTTTCATAAAAATTTTCTCGCAAAGCCTAATTTGCGACTTTGCTGTACTCTTTTCATACATTATTAATTAAATTATTTTAAATTCATAAGTAATTTTATGATAAAAATAAAATACATTTGCTTTTCAATATCCTGTTTATCAGAGACAAAATTAATTTGCACACAACTTTCTACATTTAATTTTGTTTTTAATATTTTTAAAATTACTCAAGTAAAAAGAATATTTATATAGCAAGTTATGGCTTTATTGAATTATTGAAATTTTCAACCTAAGTTTCCTGGGCTAACCTATTAATAGAATTAAATAATTATGTCTCTTTGATCTCTGATGAAATTACTTATGGTTACGACACATGAGAAAACCTTTCGTCGAAAGTGGTCACGAAACGAATTTTAAGGGTTTTTTTTCATAGTCATATGGATATCTAAGTTATTTACACATCTTTGCATTCTTTCCATTTACAAGGACAGTATATATGTATACATATATAAGCTGTGGATATTTTTCTTACATTATATTTGTTTTTTTACTAAAAATCATCCGGAATTAATATATATAGGTATATATTGCCATATATTTAGCAAAGCAAAAAATAAAAAGTCAGTCGTGAATATTGGAAAATTTCGCTGTCGTTTGCAATAATTCATATAATTTCCTAAGTTAAAAATAAAAAAATTAAAACTACAGAATTTTCTTCATTTTAGGTGATAATGATTTCTAAATATAATAATATAACGCATGGCAAATTGTGGCGTCAACAATTATGCTATTGTTATCGAAAATTTCTACTTAAAATATAAAATTTGAATTTGAAATATTAAATAAGTGAAAATAAGTGATATTAGAATAACACGTAAACATGTCATGTTAGTTATTGCGTTTCAAAGACTTATACTATGAAAATTACTTGAACGATGTTTATATTTGAGTTTTGAAATTATTTATCAGTATGAATGTTTTTAGGTATTTGGAATGTTTTACCAATATAATTTGAAAATATAATACGCAAATATTTTTCTTGTTTTTGATGGTCTTGATGTGTGATAAAAATAAATTATAATCGCTCCTATTATTTATGATGCTCTAATGCCAGGGACTCACTAGCGCTTAGCGGCACAAAATTTAGTGCTAAATGCTAATGAGTCCATTAGTCTCCACTGACGTTCCACTCCACTGGTATATAAAAAAAACTCTCCATTTTTACTGTGCTAAGTCGTCTCCACACGCTAAGCGCTAGTGGGTCCCAGGCATAACAGAAAAATACTTATTTAACACATTCACAAAATAACATAAATTTGATAAAATGATAAAGAGAATAAAACAAAAAATATACCTTTAATAAAGAAATATTTGAAAATCTTGCCTTAGAATATTCTAAGGTGAATTTTAATCTTCTGTTTAAAATAAGAAGAACGGGTTATTTTGTGTTTGAAAGGAACAATAATATTCATTAGTTGACAGAAAATTATTTTAATACTTGGTTTTTTATCAAATGACTGAATGACTTTATTCCTGAAAAAAATTGGTAAACGCATATAAAGTGGTGAGTACTCAGCCCAAACTGCTTGAAGTTTGCAAGGAAGTTGTAAGGAAGTTTGTACGAAAAGAAGGCTTCTGACGAATTTTGTAGACCAATCTGTTAATCAGTATTGTTAAATAGCATTTTTATTGATAAAAATGGCTTATTTGACGATGAACGCTTAAAAGCGTAAGAAAATTTCAATACTTTTATTACAATTTCTTATTGTTCAACACTTTAAAAATATTGAATCCAAAATGACAAGACAATCGGGTTAAAAAGTTTGCAATTTATGACATTTAAATTTTTCCACACATAGTAAATTTTTCAGAGTTTAAAGTTTGAAAACGTTTTTCTCAAAACGGAGTTTTAAAAGTCGGTGATTATTGATAATTTTACAGAACGTTGTTATCGTCAATGTTGAGTTAAAAAAATCCTTATTCATGGATTCCTAATTTCACATTTAGGCTGCAATTTTACTCCGTTGGACTAGTTTTTGTTAGAAGACATTAAAAATTGGTTTTCCGTTATCCATCCAAAAGCAGCAGTTTAATACTTTAAACTTGAAATTCAATTGGTCGTGGTATTCAATTGATGCACCCGAATAGTCATAAACTAACTGAAAGGTTAGATTACAAAATAAATTGTTCCAAATCGATGCATTTTGATTTTTATAATGAAAAACTGTCATCAAATGAATAACGTACAGTTATGATTGCAAAATACAATGAAGTATTTCCAAAAGATTTAATATTTATATTAAAGTGTATTGTTTACAATTCTAAGTTCTAAATAAGTTTTTATTATAAATAAATAAGAAAACGTCGGGATGTGCTCTTGATTATCATATTCAAATAAACGGTGTTTCGTTTTTGTTTCTCGCATTTTTCAAATATTTGAAACAAAAAAAAAAATAGTTTAAAATTGTTTTTAAAGTTTTATTTGATAAGCATATTGATATATTTTTCACTAATTATACAATTAATATATTGAATTAACATAAAAAATACTTCAATTTATTTTTTCTATTATGTAATATGAATCCAATACATGAGTGAGATTAACATAGTTTGGTAAACCGAAACATTCCTCGACTATATAATTTAACACCATTTGATAAATTATGGCATATTCTTTCAGATAATTGGCAAAGTGTGTAATTTTCCAGATTGCCTCCCTTTACCGTAATATACATAGAAGATGTTCTTTGTTTAAAGTATAAACTATCTTCACAATCCAAATTATTTACAAATAACCAAATTCTGAACGCTTCATTCAATTTTTCTAAAATATCGAATGTAGAGGAGCTTACAGATCTATCGTCAGCAATTACAAACTCGGTGATATGAGTATCATTAAGTGCTTCATAATCATTTATAAAAATAAAATTTATAATAGGGTTAAAAGCAGTAAATCGGATAAGAATTATAGGATTCTCAAGTTTCAATTTGTTTGCTAAGAATGATAAAGCGAGTGCTGAAACTCCTTCTCCTAAAAAATAACAAATTTTTTCAAATTTATGTTCAGATTAACACTAAATTAATATTACCAATTAAATAAATATAATCGATGCCTAGTGGCAAAATATCCGCCAATTTTTCTCCAAGACTTTTGTAAATTGTTAAAGCATAATATATCGATTCGTTGTAGAGATCCTTTGTATCTATATACTAAAAATAACAACAGATAGAGATATATTAAATTTTTTAAGAAAATTTGCTAAAAGTAAACAATGTAGAAAATATTTTTATTTTTTTAATTCATTTACAACAAGTTAATTTTCTAGTTAAATTTTCCTAATTTAATTTTATTAAAACGAAAAAAAGAGGAGCAGTATACGTATAAATGCTATGTCCAAAAAGGCCGATGCATTTACCTAATAATTTCGTTTATCGCTGAAAAGTAAGTAGCTGTGAGCTTTCGTTAATTTAAAACAAATATATTGTAAGTCATAAATAAAATTTTCAATAAAATATTAAATATTAATAATTAAAATATAATATAAAAATGTTAAGAGTCATTGGTTTAAATAAAATCCATCTTTTGAAAATGAATCTAAGTATTATAATCAAATTATAATAACAGACCAAGTAAACCTACTTCATTTACAGCTGTCTAACAAAATGCCAGAGAGCATAGTTTCTTCACTAATACTATAAAACAGTTTTTATTAGTCATATGTAGGAGAGTTTTGAGTTTTGTTAATCTCTTTATTTGATCAATATGTTAGATAACTGTAAAAAGCGTCATTTTAAAACTGAAATTATCTTTGATCAATTAATGATTTAAACATTTTTCCATAAGCCTACTTAGAGGAAAGAAATCAAAACCGAACAAAAACATCGTCGTATGTCTATGCTTTCATCTTAAGCATATTTTTTTTATCACTTTTCTACTCCTAATTTGGTCAATAAGAAAATTTTTTACATTATGTTTCACTTACGTATGGCCATCCAGTTTCTTCTTTTAAAGACTGCGTGTAATCATTATTCAATATATGTCCATTGCTTTGTAAGGTCGAGTCATTTTTTGTACCTGCCATAATTATTGTAAAGTACTTAGTTGTATGACTTTTTAGTTCTTTTTCAAAATCTATCCAATTCATTCTTTTTCCGCTCCTGAAATCCATAATAATTAGTTTTTCCATATCATGATCAGAAAGTTTATTTTCTGGGAAATCTACAAAAAGAGTTTTATATAATTTTTTAGAAATATATTCCATTTTTTTTAATTTACTTTCATCTTCAAATTTTTTGATGGCTTTATCTTCATCAGTCAAAATGGGCATGACTTTTTTGAACTGATATGCACCTTCTTTGAATACTTTATTTGTAGGAAATTGATTTGAGCATGTTTCACCTTCAATTTTACAAATTTCGTAATTTTCTAGTCTTCTTTTAACAACCATTGTATACATTTTTGTTGTATTTTGGTATGAGCATAAAGTATTTTTACAATTTAATGCATTACGGAAAAGCCAAAATCTCTGTAAGGGCTTAACATTTTGTACTATTCTTAAATCATCTTTTTCCAGGGAATTAATATCACCTATTATAAATTGCGTGAAAAGATTTGTTAAATTTTCATTGTGTTCCATTAAGTTTAACAATAAAGGATTAAAAGCTGTGATAACGACAGAAGTATTAGCTTTTCTTTTGGTAAGAATATTTCCAGTAGCATCTAAGGCAAGTGCAGAAACTCCTTCTCCTTAAAAAGAGAATTTTCATATATCACATTATAATACTAATATTTTATTTTAGCTACCAATTAGATGCAAATAGTCCATATTTTTTGGGAGAATATCACTTAACTTTTTTCCTAGACTCTTATATATTGTTAACGCATCATATGTTGAGCCAGTATAGAAATTTGCTGTATCTATGTACTAAAAAGGGAATATAATAATCTAAAATATAATCTTTTCTTATTTGCGATAGCAATTCCGATATGACAGATGTACAATTTTTCTTTAAGTGTAATATAAAAAAGTTCATGGTAGTAATGTAGTGAATATTTATTATTCAAATGGCTCTTATTTTCCTGGTATTATTTATCATTAACATTTAAAAAGAAAAAGAAATTAGCTCTTTTAAAATTTCTTTTATATAAAAAATAATTAAAATACAAATAAGAAGTAGTTTGAATTACAAGCCATTTGAAGTTTTCACTCAAAAAAAGCAATATTATGAAAAGTATGACACACGATTAAAAACTAAAGTTTCAATCAAACAAAGTCAAAAAATACTAAATGTTGCATTAAGCTGGAACTACTCAAAAACAAACAAAATTTATAAAAAAGATGGAAATACATTATTGATCATCATATTTTCTATTTTACTGAAATACGTTGTTTAATTTTATATAATAAAAATTTAAATATAAAAAAGTCTAACCTTTTAAGAAAGTATTTATGCAAAAAGCTTTTGTGCAGTTGTTTTGTTATTTCTACTAATGGAATAGTTTTAAGAGAATTTGCCAATAAATAACTTCGCAAATAGTAAACCTATCGTCTACTTCCAATAGTGATAGGGAGAAGGTTGAGCTGCTTTTTCTTTGAGTGGTATGACTTTATTATTTTATTTTATTTAAATTCTGAAGTTTGTTTTTTGTAATTATCACAAATGTAAGAAGTTCTAGCTAATAAGATGATCGAGTTTTTTTAATGAAATATGCAAGATAACTTTTGTAACACTTTTGAACCAAAATCCCTTCACAAGCATCAAAAGTAAACTTCTCCAGTTATACTTACATATTTATTGGGTACAAAATTTTCAAAAGAAGCTAAGTAACTAGTATCGGATTTGTTTAAAATTCCATGAAATGTTGATAACTCTTTGATTCCAGGAACAATTATAATATAATTTTTTGAAGGAGTTTTTTCTAGTTTATTTTTAAGCATTTTCCATTTAATTTGATTGCCAGTTATAAGATCGACAGCAGAAAGTTTTTCTAAATCTTTATCGTTAACAGTTTTAACTGGATGATCTAGAAATAGTTAAGTTAACAGCAATATTTTTTTATTGATAATAATAATCAATTTATCTTACTCTCCCTTTTAAAACGTTTAATATCTTCATTCAAATTATATATAGCATCTGTTTTTATATACTGATATACGCCATTCATAGATACTCCAATAGGGTCCTCAAAATTCAAACATTCACTACCACTAAGTTTACATACTTTATAATTATGAAATTTGTAATTAATAATATCTTCAAATGCAGAAGAAGTCCTCTGGTAGGAACATAAAATAGAATCACAGATATTTTGAAAAAAATAAACAGTTTGTTGTAATGTTTCAATTTGTAATTCATCTAAGTGCTTCTGACTTAAATAGTTTTTGTCACCTATGATATAGGAAACAAAATAAATATTATGGCGGCTATAAGAATCTAGTTGAACTGGATTAAAGACAAACAAAGTTACAAAAGTCTCATTATTTCTAAGTTTTTGGTTGTTTGCTGCAATTGCTAGCGAAAGGGTAAAAACGCCTTCTCCTGTAGTAAAAATATTTAAAATATTTTCTATATATATATGTATATAAATATCAAATGAAATATTACCAATTAGTTGTAAAAATTGAGCAGTTTTTGGTATTATATTAGTTAAAATCTCTCCAAAACTGTTTTGTATAGTCAGCAAGTCATAAATGGATTCATTGTGTAGTTCGCTTGTATCTAAGTACTAAAACAAAAATCGATTTATGTATTTTCGTTTCAGCTTAATTCAATTAAATAAAAATAATTGCTACTTCAATTTAATTATATAAAGTAATAAAAAGTTGTCTTTGTAACTGAGTTAAATATAAGTTTGGTATTGAAAATAAATTTTTTATTTTTTTCAATTACTTCAGTTCCTTTTACTAAACTCTTGCTTACCTTTTCTTCAAAGCTGATCTATCAATAAGTCTTGAATTTAAATAATTGTTTTGTAATTTAATGGAACAAGGCCAATACATTCTAATGAAGTTACCATTAATTTTTTTAAATAATCAAAAGGTTTACTACTCATGTGGAGTCATGGTGTTCCACAAATTTTCAACAATATTTTAATCCTCCTTTCCTTGGTTTTTTGCCAGCTTAGTAAATCACTCAATCATCAATCTATAGAATAAGAAATAAAGTGAGGATTCTTTTTACTTACATACTGGCACACCTTTCCATATCTAGTTGTGTTTATATATTCATTGTCAAGTATATTTTCTTTGCCTTGTAGGGTGGATACGTTTTTAACGCCGGGTACAATGATTGTAAAACGATCCGTGTTACAATTTATCAGGTCAGCTTTTAGTTCTGCCCAACTTAATTCTGACAAAGTATTAAGATTTACAGCAAAAACTTTTTCTAAATCATTATCAGTAAGCTGTTTGTAAGGATAATCTGCAATTAATTTAAAACTTATGATTATTTAATTCAGATATCCAACAAATTACTCCTGTTTTTAAATGTCTCCAGAGCGTAATTTAAGTCCCTGGAATAAACATCTATTTCTATATCACCAGAACAATTTTTGAGGAATAAAATAAATAATATTGGCCAAATGTCTGCTACTTCTTGAAATCCAAACATTCTGTAAAAATGTCATGTTAGTCGTAAATTTATTTTGAAGTTATAAGAATTAATCGGAAAAGCGTTGTATTTAAATTTGTTTGCTTAAGAATATATTATTATTTTTATATAGTTTACAAAAAATATTAATGCAAGTTGTTTTTTTAAAAAATAAAACTTCTTTTAGAAATTCTTTTAAAATTTAAGAACATGATACTTTTATGTTTTTCTAAAAGCTAAATCTTACTTTCTAAGCTCAGTTATACTGGACTGTTCGCTTTGAAAGGTTTTTTTTAATGAATTTTTCTTCAAAACTAGTTGCCTTTTATTTTAGAAGTTAAAGAAAAAGTTTTATAAGAGAATAATTAGTATAAACGATAACATTTTTTTTTGTAATATAAGAATAACTCAAGAAATTGGGAAATTATAATTATTATTTGAGTGGAAATGATAATATGTAAAATGTTAACACGAGCTAACATTGTGTTATCAAATTCAAATTTGTATTTAATTTAATATGGAAACAGAAAGAAACATCTGGTCAATTAAATAATTTTTATAATTTAAGTCTTAAAAGCAGAATAACAAAAAAGTATATTTGCGTGTTATTCTAATATGTTTTGACAATTTCTTTTACTCAACTGAAATTTTGTGATGAAAATAGCGAATTGGCTGTTTATCATCTTCTAAAACTGCGTCAGCAAAATATTGAATATTATAATTAGCAAAATATATTTTTTCGTATCATCTTCAGAGTTATTTTTTATTCAAATTTTTTAAAACTCTTGTAAAAGTTTCTCTTTTCAATTATTTATATTAGGACCTTCATACTTATTTTTCTGCATGTTATTCTTTGATACACAGTAACTAAAAAAATATATTTGCATGTTATTCTAATTTCATACTGATAATTTCTTTATAATTTTAATTTCTTTTATTCAATTAAAAATTTTAAGTGAAAATAGCGAAAAAATAATTATGTTTCAGAACTGCTTCAAAGAAATACTTTAATTACTGATATATATTTATTCTTCTCCTATTTAGAATTAAATTAAAAATCAACTCATTTTGAAGCCTTTATTTTCATAAGAAAATTTTGGCGATTTTCTTTGGCAACTATTTACATGAGAACTGTTAGTTTTTATTTGCTGATTTTATTTAAAGAAAATTTTTATATTTAATGTTGTCATTTAATAAAGCTTTTTATAACACTTTTTTTCAATTTTCATGTAGCATGATATCAACTAAATAAAAAACTTTGCGCCTATGAAAGTTTTTCATTGAATAACCCGCTGTCTAGTCAAATTTGCAATTTTAGTAAAACTGAGTCAACTCCTTCTGAAAATAAAATCGTTTGTGATTTTTAGAAATAGTTTCTAATGTTTATGATATTTTTTTTAAATATTATTTGATTAAAACAATAGTTTTAATTTTCTTTAATAAAAGCCTTAGAAAGATTTCTTTAAATTTGTTGAATGAAAAAGATAAAATTTGCAGAAGAAGGAACAGAATCCTCATAACTTAGAATACATTTAGAGGCAAGGTAAGTTTCTTAGAATAATGGTATTAAAATTTTTTGGATGGCAGCAATAAATAGGACATAGAAAATTTCGTAAGATAACTAGTATGGTATAGATCTAATTGTGACCATTTACATATCATTGTTAACTTTAGATTTTAGATGAGAGTGCGGTTTATTTCTGAGGTCAAATTATAGTCTGTGGCATACTTAGGCTGCGTTCACAGTGAAAGCTGGCGCTGGCGCTGGTGCTGGTTGCGAGATTGTTGCAGAAAAACTTATTCATAGTGGCAGCTGGTAGCTGAGCTTGTTTATAAGCGATAAATTTGTGTACAACAACATTAAAATGAAAGAAAGAAGGGAAGGATTATCATATTGTTTCGGCTGGTAAACGTCATGTATACATATATTTTGTTGCTGAAATTAAAATGCATTCGTTTTTTATTTGAAATTATCCCAAAATTGTTTAATATTTCCAAGAAAAAAATTCCTTCAAATTTTTACCTTGAAAGGATTATATTTACATGTATGCATGATGCATAGTTTCATTTTTAATATTCTTAGAAAATATTTATAAAAGATTTTGTAACCTTTATGGAAACTCATATGTTTTATGGAAAGAGTTTTCAAAACATGTATTTCAGGATTTTAATATTATATTAGTACCTGGAAGCAAATTATATTGAGTTTATATGGGCATAGGTCTAGACATTTGAAGGAGTAAAAGTTTTTATCAGATTTCTGCAGTCTACTTCACAATATATTACCTGAAATAAGAATTTTTTAGATATATCAACATGAAATTTATCATAATTTAAATATAATATTCTAATAACTAAAATAAATAGCTTATATAATAATATAATAATTATTTTAATTTAAATATAATTAAAAATCATTATCTATTGTAAACACTTAATCTAAAAAAAATATTAATTGATTGAATTAAAACAAAAAATTAATAAAATGGCTTCCATCTTTCCTCTTGTTGCTATATACAAATTTTGAACTAGCTCCGCTATATGATGTCACATGAAAATGTTTCGTATACAAGCTATACGAACCATCTTCAAAGCATGGCATCAGCTCAAACCAGCTTGTCAGCCAGCTTTTAGTCTGAACACATTAAGCTGGTTGCTTTGATTTGCCTTTAGCCAATTTTCTCGCAACCAGCACCAGCGCCAGCGCCAGCTTTCACTGTGAACGCAGCCTTACACTTGTGTTGTCATTATTCATTTTAATAATAATGTCAGGTTTTAGTAAATCTAACTTTTGGAATAAATTTTAAATATCTTTGAAAGCTTACTATGATTTTTGCTACAAGAGGGGATATTAAACTGTTCAAAAAAAAAAGAAAATAGAATGGTAAAATATTCGGTCAATTTCGTCATAGTCAAAAATTAACTGAAAGGCTAGATTAATATAATAAAGTATTTTAAAGCCAGTTGTGTAAGTCATTTGAATGAAATTTTCTTCCAATGTATCTTCTTTTTAATGGAGCTTTACACTTGAAAACTTATCAATACCGTTTTTATTTACAACAAAATTGTTTTAGTTTTCAGCTGTCAGCCTTCTCTTTCAAGTAATTGAAATTTTCCAATAAGCTTTGAAGCTTTGTATTGAAAGTAGAAGCTGATTATAGCAGTTTTTCCATACCGCAGAATTTTAAATAAATTAAGTGCTTACTTCTTAATAAAAATAACAGGGCTACACAATACGTTAGAGTAAACATCAGGCTAAAAAACATTGTCTTAAGGTTTTAGTAATAAGAAAACAAAATAAATGATTCCAAATCGATGCATAGTGATTTTTATAATGAAAAACTGCCATCAAATGAATAACGTACAGTTATCATTCCAAAATACAAAAAAAAGTATTTCCAAAAGATTTAATATATAATATAAAGATTTAATTATATTAAAGTGTATTGGTTACATTTCTAAGTTGTGAAAAAGTTTTTATTATAAACATATAGGAAAATGTTTCATGTTATATACAAAAGTGGGGATACGCTTTTGACTATCATATTCAAGTTATTAAATGGTGTAGTATCAATACAATAAGGATCTATTTTATGATCATGTGATTATTACTAAAAGAGATTAAAATAACCCCATCAAAAGGGAAAATAACTAGTTCTTCTAATGTAGAAAATATAACTTGACGATTCAAAAGAATGAAAAATTGAAGGAATTTGTGGATTTATTATAGGTTTATTTACTTTAGTAAAACTATAATATTAGAAAGCATTAGATGTAAGTTTCATAACTAGTTTTAACTATAATTAATCGTAAAATAAGAAACAACCATCACTTTTGTAAAATTTCAGATTTTATTTAAAAACCACTTCATGGAATTTAATTAATAAACATTAAAATTCAAATTTGAATTAATATATAGGTAAAATAATTTTATTAAAAACATTTTAAAGGCTTTATTTGATTATTGGAACAAAATGAGCTGTTTCTTTTTTGGTTTTCGCAATTTTTCAAATATTTGAAACAAAAAAAAAAATAGTTTAAAATTGTTTTTAAAGTTTTATTTAATAAGCATATTGATATATTTTTCACTAATTATACAATTAATATATTGAATTGTCATCAAAAATACTTCAATTTATTTTTTCTATTATGTAATATGAATCCAATACGTGAGTGGGATTAACACAGTTTGGTAAATTGAAACATTCCTCGACTATGTAAATTAACACCATCTGTTAGATTAAGGCATAAGCTTTTAGTAATTTCGCAAAGTTTGAATTTTTCCAGACTGCCTTCCTTCACCTTAATATACATAGAAGATGTTTCTTGTTTAGAGTATAAAGGATCTTTACAATTCAAATTATTAATAAATAACCAAATTCTGTAGACTGCATTCAATTTTTCTAAAATATCGTATGTAGAGGAGCTCACAGATTTATCGCCAGCAACTATAAATTCAGTGAAATGAGTATCATTAAGCGCTTCATAATCATTTATAAAAATATAATTTATAATAGGGTTAAAAGCAGTAAATCGGATAAGAATTATAGGATTCTCAAGTTTCAATTTGTTTGCTAAGAATGATAAAGCGAGTGCTGAAACTCCTTCTCCTAAAAAATAACAAATTTTTTCTAATTTATGTTTAGATTAATAATAAATTAATATTACCAATTAAATAAATACGATCGATGCCTAGTGGCAAAATATCCACCAATTTTTCTCCAAGACTTTTGTAAATTGTTAAAGCATAATATATCGATTCGTTGTAGAGATCCTTTGTATCTATATACTAAAAATAACAACAGATAGAGATATATTCAATTTTTTAAGAAAATTTGCTAAATGTAAACAATGTAGCAAAAGTTTTTTATTTTTTTAATTCATAAATTGAATTTAACAAGTTAATTTTCTAGTTAAATTTTCCTAATTTAATTTTAATAAAACCGTAAAAAGAGGAGTAGTATATGTATAAAGAATATGTCAAAAAAGGCCGATGTGTTTAGGTAATAATTTCACTTATCGCTGAAAAGTAAGTAGTTTGGAGCTTTCGTTAATTTAAAACAAAACATCGTCGTATGTGTATGCTTTTATCTAAAACATATTTTTTATCACTTCAATATTTCTACTGCTAATTTGGTCAATAAGAAAAGTTTTTACATTATGTTTTACTTACGTATGGCCATCCAGTTTCTTCTTTTAAAAACTGCGTGAAACTATTATTCAATATTTGTCCATTGCTTTGTAAGGTCGAGTCATTTTTTATACCTGCTATAATTATTGTAAAGTACTTAGTTGTATGACTTTTTAGTTCTTTTTCAAAATCTATCCAATTCATTCTTTTTCCGCTCCTGAAATCCATAATAATTAGTTTTTCCATATCATAATCAGAAAGTTTATTTTCTGGGAAATCTACAAAAAGAGTTTTATATAATTCTTTAGAAATATATTCCATTTTTTTAAATTTACTTTCATCTTCAAATTTTTTGATGGCTTTTTCTTCATCAGTCAAAATGGGCATGACTTTTTTGAACTGATATGCACCTTCGTTGAATACTTTATTTGCAGGAAATTGATTAGAGCATGTTTCACCTTCAATTCTACAAATTTCGTAATTTTCTAGTCTTCCATTACCAACCATTGTATACATTTTTGTTGTATTTTGGTATGAGCATAAAGTATTTTTACAATTTAATGCATTACGGAAAAGCCAAAATCTCTGTAAGGGCTTAACATTTTGTACTATTCTTAAATCATCTTTTTTCAGGGAATTAATATCACCTATTATAAATTGCGTGAAAAGATTTGTTAGATTTTCATTGTGTTCCATTAAGTTTAACAATAAAGGATTAAAAGCTGTGATAACGACAGAAGTATTAGCTTTGCTCTTGGTAAGAATATTTCCAGTAACATCTAATGCAAGTGCAGAAACTCCTTCTCCTTAAAAAGAAAATTTTCATATACCACATTATCATACTAATATTTTATTTTAGCTACCAATTAGATGCAAATAGTCCATATCTTTTGGGAAAATATCACTTAACTTTTTTCCTAGACTCTTATATATTGTTAACGCATCATATGTTGAGCCAGTATAGAAATTTGCTGTATCTATGTACTAAAAAGGGAATATAAAACCACACTTAATAATCTAAGATAATATTTCCTTATTTATGATACCAATTCCGATGTGACAGATGTACAATTTTGTAAGGTCCGACGATAATGATTTTTTGATCTCGGCCGAGACCGAGACCGAGAACGAGAAAAAATATATTCTCGGCCGAGACCGAGAACGAGAACGAGATTAAAAGCAGCTAAAATGGGTAAAATAGTTAAAAGTTAAAAGTGAGAAAAATACAATAAATTGTTATATTTTCTGTGATTGAGTATATGGACATTTTTAATATTCAAAATTAAATAAGCTAATATTATGACACAAAAACGGTAATTTTTCTGGACTTTCGCCTTTTAAGCTGTGCCGCCTCTCAACATATAGCTGCCCAGCTCTACTAAAAAATCGTAACCCTAGTCATACGCGTTTCACACAGAATTGATATTACAATTTCGATTCTGCCATTTTGTAAATTTGTATGGAAAATTCAATCTCCTCTAATGTATTGTAATATTTCAATTGCAATATGAGAGCCTGTGTGAAACGTCTATCAGTGGAGCTGATAAAACTTTGCTGGCTTATGATAGCTTACTAATAGACTGGCACGTGTGCAGTCTCGGCTAAGGCCGAGAATCTCGGCAAATTTAAGCCGAGAACGAGAGCCGAGATCTCGGCCTGGACTTTGGCCGAGAGTAGGCTGAGACCGAGTTCTCGGTCGAACCTTACAATTTTGCTTTAAGTTTAATATAAAAAAGTTCATGGTAGTAATGTAGTGAATATTTATTATTCAAATGGCTCTTATTTTCCTGGTATTATTTATCATTAACATTTAAAAAGAAAAAGAAATTAGCTCTTTTAAAATTTCTTTTATATAAAAAATAATTAAAATACAAATAAGAAGTAGTTTGAATTACAAGTCATTTGAAGTTTTCACTCAAAAAGAGCAATATTATGAGAAGTATGACACACGGCTAAAAACTAAAGTTTCAATCAAACAAAGTCAAAAAATACTAAATGTTGCATTAAGCTGGAACTACTCAAAAACAAACAAAATTTATAAAAAAGATGGAAATACATTATTGATCATCATATTTTCTATTTTACTAAAATACGTTGTTTAATTAGGGAGAAGGTTGAGCTACTTTTTCTTTGAGTGGTATGACTTTATTATTTTATTTTATTTAAATTCTGAAGTTTTTTGTAATTATCACAAATGTAAAAAGTTCTAGCTAATAAGATGATCGAGTTTTTTTAATGAAATATGCAAGATAACTTTTGTAACACTTTTGAACCAAAATCCCTTCACAAGCATCAAAAGTAAACTTCTCCAGTTATACTTACATATTTATTGGGTACAAAATTTTCAAAAGAAGCTAAGTAACTAGTATCGGATTTGTTTAAAATTCCATGAAATGTTGATAACTCTTTGATTCCAGGAACAATTATAATATAATTTTTTGAAGGAGTTTTTTCTAGTTTATTTTTAAGCATTTTCCATTTAATTTGATTGCCAGTTATAAGATCGACAGCAGAAAGTTTTTCTAAATCTTTATCACTAACAGTTTTAACTGGATGATCTAGAAATAGTTAAGTTAACAGCAATATTTTTTTATTGATAATAATAATCAATTTATCTTACTCTCCCTTTTAAAACGTTTAATATCTTCATTCAAATTATATATAGCATCTGTTTTTATATACTGATATACGCCATTCATAGATACTCCAATAGGGTCCTCAAAATTCAAACATTCACTACCATTAAGTTTACATACTTTATAATTATTAAATTTGTAATTAATAATATCTTCAAATGCAGAAGAAGTCCTCTGGTAGGAACATAAAATAGAATCACAGATATTTTGAAAAAAATAAACAGTTTGTTGTAATGTTTCAATTTGTAATTCATCTAAGTGCTTCTGACTTAAATAGTTTTTGTCACCTATGATATAGGAAACAAAATAAATATTATGGCGGCTATAAGAATCTAGTTGAACTGGATTAAAGACAAACAAAGTTACAAAAGTCTCATTATTTCTAAGTTTTTGGTTGTTTGCTGCAATTGCCAGAGAAAGGGTAAAAACGCCTTCTCCTGTAGTAAAAATATTTAAAATATTTTCTATATATATATGTATATAAATATCAAATGAAATATTACCAATTAGTTGTAAAAATTGAGCAGTTTTTGGTATTATATTAGTTAAAATCTCTCCAAAACTGTTTTGTATAGTCAGCAAGTCATAAATGGATTCATTGTGTAGTTCGCTTGTATCTAAGTACTAAAACAAAAATCGATTTATGTATTTTCGTTTCAGCTTAATTCAATTAAATAAAAATAATTGCTACTTCAATTTAATTATATAAAGTAATAAAAAGTTGTCTTTGTAACTGAGTTAAATATAAGTTTGGTATTGAAAATAAATTTTTTATTTTTTTCAATTACTTCAGTTCCTTTTACTAAACTCTTGCTTACCTTTTCTTCAAAGCTGATCTATCAATAAGTCTTGAATTTAAATAATTGTTTTGTAATTTAATGGAACAAGGCCAATACATTCTAATGAAGTTACCATTAATTTTTTTAAATAATCAAAAGGTTTACTACTCATGTGGAGTCATGGTGTTCCACAAATTTTCAACAATATTTTAATCCTCCTTTCCTTGGTTTTTTGCCAGCTTAGTAAATCACTCAATCATCAATCTATAGAATAAGAAATAAAGTGAGGATTCTTTTTACTTACATACTGGCACACCTTTCCATATCTAGTTGTGTTTATATATTCATTGTCAAGTATATTTTCTTTGCCTTGTAGGGTGGATACGTTTTTAACGCCGGGTACAATGATTGTAAAACGATCCGTGTTGCAATTTATCAGGTCAGCTTTTAGTTCTGCCCAACTTAATTCTGACAAAGTATTAAGATTTACAGCAAAAACTTTTTCTAAATCATTATCAGTAAGCTGTTTGTAAGGATAATCTGCAATTAACTTAAAACTTATGATTATTTAATTCAGATATCCAACAAATTACTCCTGTTTTTAAATGTCTCCAGAGCGTAATTTAAGTCCCTGGAATAAACATCTATTTCTATATCACCAGAACAATTTTTGAGGAATAAAATAAATAATATTGGCCAAATGTCTGCTACTTCTTGAAATCCAAACATTCTGTAAAAATGTCATGTTAGTCGTAAATTTATTTTGAAGTTATAAGAATTAATCGGAAAAGCGTTGTATTTAAATTTGTTTGCTTAAGAATATATTATTATTTTTATATAGTTTACAAAAAATATTAATGCAAGTTTTTTTTTAAAAAAAATAAAACTTCTTTTAGAAATTCTTTTAAAATTTAAGAACATGATACTTTTATGTTTTTCTAAAAGCTAAATCTTACTTTCTAAGCTCAGTTATACTGGACTGTTCGCTTTGAAAGGTTTTTTTTAATGAATTTTTCTTCAAAACTAGTTGCCTTTTATTTTAAAAGTTAAAGAAAAAGTTTTATAAGAGAATAATTAGTATAAACGATAACATTTTTTTTTTGTAATATAAGAATAACTCTAGAAATTGGGAAATTATAATTATTATTTGAGTGGAAATGATAATATGTAAAATGTTAACACGAGCTAACATTGTGCTATCAAATTCAAATTTGTATTTAATTTAATATGGAAACTGAAAGAAACATCTGGTCAATTAAATAATTTTTATAATTTAAGTCTTAAAAGCAGAATAACAAAAAAGTATATTTGCGTGTTATTCTAATATGTTTTGACAATTTCTTTTACTCAACTGAAATTTTGTGATGAAAATAGCGAATTGGCTGTTTATCATCTTCTAAAACTGCGTCAGCAAAATATTGAATATTATAATTAGCAAAATATATTTTTTCTTATCATCTTCAGAGATATTTTTATTGAAACTTTCTAAAACTCTTGTAGAAGTTTCTCTTTTCAATTATTTATATAAGGAGTTTCATACTTATTTTTCTGCATGTTATTCTTTTCTGCTGTTGTTTAATTTAATATGAAAAACAGTCTTTGATATATTTTAATGCTTTCTCTACCTGAAAGTGTCATCCTTCCAAAACTAATACGTTTAAAATTACACTTTGTAAAAATTTTTTTTTCACATGTTGACATGCAAAAACTGAGATATTAATTTAGAAGTTAACAAGCAAAAATTTTAAATAATGCTTATAATAAATAGGAGTAAAAGCCTATATTTGAAATAAGTTTTCGAAACGAAGTCACATTATGTTTTTGTTATAAATTTTGGGTATAAAACTTTTGTCAAACTATTTTTGAACTCTACTTAATCACATCTACATCAATGGAAAATATTACTCAACGAATATAAACGAGGCGTAATGTCCTGATGAAAAATTAGATAAAACCTAGTTTCAGTTGACCTACTTTAAGGAAATAAATGTGAAAAGCAATGAAATTCTATCTGAAATATGAGAATAAAAATAAATAAATTTACAAAATTTTCCTTTTCTACTGGTTATGTAAAAAATGTAAACAAAAAAATTGATTTTTCTTTTTGATGAAAAATAAGTTTCTTTCAAGACCATTGTTCTCTATTATCTGTTGTTTTGCCAAGAAAATTCACATTGAAACAGATTTAACCAGAAATATAGAATTTAAGTTTCATCAGAATAGATTTTCAGTGTTCATTTTAATAAATTACACAAAAATAAATCAAGAATTTATTAGGGTAAATGTTTTTGACCTAGTTTTTGTGTTTAGGAAACTTTCTTTAAATGACAATATTTGTTTGACATGAACCTTGAAATTTATGCTTGGAAATCTATTAAAAAAATTTATAAAGTTAATTAGCAAATATAATATTTAAGCGTATAAAGTGATGAAATTTATTAAAATATAACATAAGAATGAAATAATCAGCTTGAAAATTCAGAAGATCATTTTTTAACACAGCCTCTGGGTACTCCTTATTGTAGATAGCTAGGGAGGTAGCCTTTACTATTTTTTGTAGTTTACGCTTAATATATCTTTTTTAACAGTCTTTTTCTACTTTTTGTTGGGTTCAACCGCTTAGGGATCTTTAATTCAGATCTGCGTTGCTTGTTGAGTGTAAATGGAAGCCTTTTCAAGTTATAGGGTTTTTTATGAGGCTCTTTCAACTAAACGAGATTTAAAACTCAAGAGAAAAAAGAAAAGAAAGAGAAAAAAGTTTAAAAAACTAATACTATTTAATTGGCTAGAATTCAGCTAAATATAAAATTATCTTCATTTATATAAAAAAAAGGAAAAATTATATGAAATTTTGTTATAAAAAGCAGTTTCTAGCTGCTAGGTGTTTCCTACAACAATGCTGAATCCTTTGAAGCATACTAACAGGCGTAATTTGTGTACCAAATATTTTGATGCCAAAACAAATATTAGCATAACTTATTAAGCTAACATCCTTCCTTGTGGTGCCATTTTAGTATGTTAGTAATTAGTAATTAAAGACCATATATTATTATTATAATCTGACTTTTATAAAAATCGTTTCAAAACTTTTCAATTAAAACTTCACTTTGCTAGAAAGTTAGACAATTTAATGCTGGTGGTGCTCTGCTAAATACTTAATTAAAAGAGGACAAGAAAAACAGTTTTAATTATTAACCCTGTTTCCAAATAAACTTCATCGCATATTTGAAGAAAATTATAAATTATTTTTAGCCAGACATATCACACTCTATTTACTCTTACTTATTATTGAAGAACTTTTTCTAGATTACTTTAAAACAAATAATTCCAAAGAATTAACTAAAAAATTTGCTTTCTTAAGCAGGTTTCTAGCTGTCGAATATTAATTTGCACATTTCAAAAAATTTATGTGACATTATGAAAAGATTATCATTGAAAAAACTTAAATAAAAACGCTTTGGTGAAAAAAGAAGTCTTTTCGGATGAATCTTTCTTTTTAATATTTCTAAAAACAAAGCTACTTAAAAAGCCTGAAAGTATGCATGGATACCAGCAGTCTTTGATATCTTGCCATTATGACTGCTTTTTTTGTCTTGCAATAAAGGATCATTTTTCACTTTTAAATTAAATAAAATATCAAAAGGAAATTATAATTGAATTTTAGGAATAAAACAGAAAAATGAAAAGAATTAATTTTATAATATAACATCCAGCAGGGATTTATAACCTGAAACCTTGTCTTAAATCTTATTTTGCTTTCATTTTTTAAAAATGTATTATTTTAAAGGTTTTTAAATATTTAATGTTAACAAGTGAAACAAAAGTTTGTTTTTTTATAGATTTAACATTATTTAAAGTAATTGCCATTGATTTTCGATGAAAATAATATTGATAATTATGACAATTGGCAAATGGTAGGATTAGTAGCAGTTTTTAGCTATCTGTATTTGCTGATTATATTTCAACAAATTAATACGATATATGGGGCTTGTTAGTGTAGCAAGTGTTAACTGCAGTAGCTCTGGCCACTAACAATAAGGTCAGAAACATAATCAGGAGAGGGACTCACAATCAGAGCTTCACTTTTCACCATTCATCAATATAGATTCTACACTGAGAACCACCTTCAAGACTATTGCAAAAATTAAGGAAGGTTTTAATGGCGAGCCCATTAGGTGATAAGGTGTACATTAAGGAGCCATTATAAATTTTGTTATCTCCTCTTGGGCTGAGCTGAGGTTTTCGATTTAACAATAGTTTCTCTAGTTGGTATTGCACTCGATAATACATTTCTTCAAAAACTGTTGAGTTTGTCATTTTATTGAATCATTTTTATTGAAATTAAATCGAAAGAGTTTCCGGGCAAAATCAAAGTCCGTATAAACACTGCATTTCTTAACTAAAAGTTTTGTAGTTTTAGATAAAAAATTGCTTTACAACTGTATTTAACAGCGAAGTCTGTTAAGTAAGAATTCCTCATAGATTTTTAAGTAATTTATGTAGTAAGTCTGTAATAAGTTTAACTTATAAGTTATATAACACACTGATTCTCTTTCCATCAAGCACAGTTGCATGTAGCCAAAATAAAGTTTAAATTTTTGTGTACATGGTCTCTGCTTTCAAGCATATAAACAATGGAAAAAGATGATAAATTTAGAATATATGTCATAAAATTTTTTTAGTTTAGAAAAAAAAGTCAAATTAACCATGCACAGCTACAGAGATTAATCATTCTATCAAACATCAAACCATTAATAAGGGTGTAGTGGCTCAAAGAAAGAACAAAGTAAACCTTAGTGTATTAGATATATACAAGAATTTTATTATTGTTTATTTTTTATGAGTTTATAAAACTACAAAATCTCTCATAACCAAATTTTTAAAATAGCCATTTTTCGATCATTTTCTTGGAGTTTTTTAATTTTTTTTTGAAAATGTACCTCTTTCTATGATTGTCGAGGTGGTGTTACTCATTAAAATTTGCAGTTCCTTTATTCTTTTTGCAGCCAATTCATCATGTAAGTTTGGATATCTAAATATGAACACTCAAGTAAAACTATTGGGTAGAATCTAACCGTTAGATTATATATTTGTTTTGTTTTTCTTTTAATTAGTAAAAATATCATTTCAGCATATTCTTTTAAAGTAAACAAATAAAAATCCAATAAAATCAGAATTAATTAAAATATTTATTTAATATATTTTATTGTATACCTACTATTTTACTTAAAAAGAAAACTTAATCAAATAAACTGTTTTCTTGTATAGAAATAATCAAAAAGATTGGAATTAATAATTTCGGCCATGTTACCCTTGACCTAGAGCTTAGAGTAATTTTTCTTACTTAAGTGAAACATTTTTCTTTGATTCTTAGATATTCAATTCATATGTCAATGACCCTCATCAACAGCAGTCAAGATTAACAGTCTTAGTTTCTTGATTTTAATAAATTACTTTTTCAGTTTACGCAGCAGGTGGGAAGCTTTGTGTTAACTTAACAATTTCTTACAAAAAGTATTTGTTGTTTTTTTAATTTTCATTTTGACGTCAGTCATACTCTAATTTAATGCTTGCATTTATTTTCAATGATTAATATTGAAATCTTTTGAAAAATTTTATTTAAGTAGAAAATATTTGAAAACTTATTCAGCAAAACCTTTTTTTCCTTCATTTAATATAATAAGTCCTTAAAATTTACCGGCTTCAAATGCACAAACACTGGTTGTGCTTCATGAGTATTCTTGAATTTTTTTCTTTTGAGGAACGCGTCTACAGAAATTTGACTCAAAGATACCATGATTGCTAATCCTCAAATGATTTTAGGGAAATATTTGATATTGCCAAAATTTTAGAGGATGCACAAATATCATTTAGACTCAATTTCTTAGAAAAACAATGTCACACTAAGACACTTTCTGACTTCCAATTGATCCAATTAAAAAGTTATGAAAAAGAAAAGAATAAATATTCATAGAAATATCGAAAGACATATCGTAAGTTAAGAAAATTTTTCTCTTAATATAGTAAAAAAGAAGTATCACAAATAACTTTTTTTGAACAATAATTTATGTGCGGACTTAATTATAGCAAAAAATCGAGCGTTGAATGTTTTCTTCTTAGCTTGAAAATATCTGTAATTTATGAATATAGGTATGAATATAAATCCATATAACAAATATAGCTGTGTAGACGCAGATTAAGTTAAAAGCCTTACAACATCCATAAATCGATAAATTTAAGTTTTATAACATCACTTGCTCTGGCAACAGTGACATTTACATTCAAGTGCGTGTTTTAATAGTGTACTAGTCCTTAAAGAGTCCATCACAGATTTAGTTCTTTAGAATGCCAAAAAATATTGTGCTTAAAGGCACAATTTGCTAGTCAAAAAAACCATTATGTCATCCAAAATAAACACGTATCAGATAAGAAGACATGAACTTCAAAACTCTGTATATTTTTACAGAAACCTTTTTCTATAGTATGAAAATCTTTAGCAGTATAAGTGTTTTACAATTGTTTTCATAATTGCTCTTAAAAAGTAAAGATAAATAAATTATTTTTAATTTCATATAGCAGCCCCGATATTAGCATAATGTAATAAACCATTTTATTATAGGAGTAACAGTAATTTCATTAAACACCGAATTAGGTCGGTGATTTTTGGATAACACCCACTGGCTTTAATTATTGAAAAAAATCGTCAAACCTAGTTAAAATTCAAGTAATTTGCAAAATGAGAATTTAGCTTGGCCATTTGGCGTATTAAAGAAAACAAATAAATTGTGTATTATTGTTTGACTTACACTTAAAAAACTTAAAAATACATAGAAATACATATATTATAATAAATAATAACTTTAAAAGTTTTCTAAACTTTAATTAAATGAAAGACTTCAGTTGATCTAAAGGAAAATCTTTTCCATTTTGATTTTTCTTGACAAACTTTGTAATTAATTTCAGCCACACGTACAAATGGCTAATATACACAGTATTCTTTTCTCATTTATATAATTGAGCACGTGTCATTTTATTGAAATATAACATAGGTAACTCTTATGTCTGTTTTACAAAATCACGGATTGAATTTTATATAACAACACTCACTTCGGCACGTTTTTTTTTATATGTCGATTAATATTCAAGGAAAATAATTTTGAATTTAATTCTACCTAGTCCTGTTAGAGGATATATCTGATATGAAAACACGTGTTTAAAACAATTCAGGATTGCATATTTGTATGTTGTTTTCAAATCCTTAGTAAAAGTAAAATTTTTATGCAGTTTGATGAAATATTTAATCTTAAATAAAATTTAGTGTATGAAATTTGAGTAGGTGAGCAATAAATAATATTTCATATTTGTTGGTTCTAAAGAGTTTACGTCAAAATTTTGACTGATTATATTGAACTATATTGAGTAGATGGATTAAAGAAAACACATATTGTGTAAATAAAATTAAATCAATATACCAATAAAAGTGGACATTGATTACAAATATAAAATTAATATCAAAAGTTCTTTGCCCTATCCTGTTTATATAAAATAATTTTGGCATATATGATATGTTTACCCAAAAATATTAAACTTTAATACAAAATTCAAGAACTCTTTCTTCTACATTAAATACTAGACTATTTTATTTCTTCCTGTTTTTGAACTTATTGTTAGATTTGTTTTCTTATTTTTGGGAATCTTTTTTTTTATTTGGTCACGCTTCAGAATCTTTTACTTGACTTTCTGTAGATTTGATTGATTATTTGAATCACAATAAATGTTAAATATTGTTGTAAGAGCTAAATTCAACAGAATAATGAATGAACTCCTTTATGTCAAAAGTAATTGACCTTCATATAGAATACAAAATATATTGGTTAAGCTTTAATTAATTTTTCAAGATTATTAATTTAAAATTATCAATGTAGAACTACAGATTTTAAGAGATTTTAATTTATGCAATTTACCTAGTATAAACGTAGATGAGGAAAACTACCAAAACTTACGTCCTTATCAATTCGTAGAATTCATTTTTGCACAGCTTCTGTCATTAAACATAATTCTGTAAACAATTAAATAATGATGAAATAGCACTTTAAGTACATATTGGCTAAGGCAAAAAAAATTATAGTAATGTAATTAAAAGTACCACTCATTACAAGTAGAGTGTAAAATTTTATTGATTTTGTTTTATCTTGGATATATGTTTAGAAATCAGAGTGGAGCTGTGTTAAACACATTAAGTATGCATACAAAAATAAGGAAAGAACACTTGTAAAAACACAAGAAAGTGATATATTTGTCCTAAATTTTATTTCAAAATTTGACTTTCTCATTCTCACCCTAACTTTCCACTGAAACGGTGTTCCAACATTATTACAGTGGCTCTAATTTAATTAAGAAAAAAACCAAAGAGTATTATTCAACTTTATTGTGTTACTCCAATCTAAGCTACTTCCAAGGGATGTTGTAACAGAAAAATTTAAACTCTTTTTTACATCTTGGCTATATATTTTTTTATGAAACAAAAGCTATGTAAATGCTGCATTTTTATATAAAACTAGATATCTTGAATCAAATAAATACCTGAAATTTTATTTAATTTTTCTAAATTTACTTCACTTAATAACTTAAATTTCACGTGTTTCACGTTTTCAATAGAACGTGCCCTTAAAGTGATTAATTGTTAATAGACTGCCAACAAAATTCTGGTGGGCTATTGAAATGGGAATAGAGAAATTAAGAAATGAAGTTTATTCAACTGTTTTCTCTCATTTGAGTCAAGATAATGTTATGTTATGTTTCCAAAGAATTAACAAATAAAAGTTGAATGATCTGATAGGAAAATTTCAAAAATTAATTTTACGCAAAATTTGTATAGTTAAACTAAAGGTAAATCCTTTGAAAGTTTAGAACATTACTTACGAAATTTCTTTTGCAAAAAAAGGAAGTAAAATGACAGCATAAGGAATGTCAAAAAAAATTTAGTCTTATATTTGTTGTAACCTACTTTTAATAAAATTATCACAACATATTTATTATTCTACAAAATAGGAAAATAAGCTCTGCCGTTTTATTAAAATTAAATCATTTTTTTTTATATTTGGCATTAATCAGGATTCTGTAAAAGGCAGCAATTACCTTTAGTTAATTGTTAATGTGTAAGGCTTTGCTTCTTTTAGTTTTTTTTGTTAGGTTTTGACTTAGAATTAGAAAAAGCAATTGCAAGTTGCTTAGAAGGACTAGAATTTCAAAAATAGTTTCAAAAAGCTACTAAATTTGTTTAAGGGGGTATTAAGGTATGTTTTTAATTTTTTTTTTCAATTTTTTATTATTTTAAATTAATTTAAAACATATTAAGATTACTGGCTAAAAATTTGAAGTCAATTCGAGTAAAACTAATGAAGATATGAGGTTGTAAGTCTCCACTTCTTTCTACCTTACTAGGGAATTGTTATTTTATTTCAAGTAAATTTCTATTTAAACGTGAAGTTTTTGCTACAATTTCGCCTTTAAATTGCACCGTAGTTTAAAGTTAAAAAAAACTAACTACTGGACTGATGCTTTTCAAATTTTACATACTTTTTCTATACATAAATGACAAAATAACAACGTCGAGTTTTTTTCTATTTTTTTGTTTTAACACTTTTTATAATAATAAAAATTTTAATGAAAAATCAGTATTTTGAATTCTGAGGGCTGTAAAAAGTTAAAAAATCAATTAAAAACAAAATACTTAACGTTGTTACCTGCAGACACTTATTAAATAATAAAATCATTTTGCAATTTCGTATTTCAGATAATCCCGTGTTTAGTTATGAGGGACACCCAAAACAAACTTTTTTTTAAAGCGTCTGGGGAGATTGGCTGCCAACGGTTCATACCTCAATAAAAATGAAAAAAGAAATTGTACAGAATATTTTTAACATTATACTTTATAACGTAGTAATTAAAAAAATGAACAAATATTAATTGTATCATTAAAAAAAATTATGGAAAATAGCTTTTTTTTTGTACTGAATTAACTGAACTGAAGTAAAGTAAAAACAAAAAGAATAAAAACAAATTAAAAGATTAAGCTATGAGTTTCTATCCATATCCGAGTAACTAGCGGTATATTTAGACGAGGTATAAAATTTAGTTATGCTTATGTTATGTTTAAATTAAGTTCGTAACTTTCATACTGAATTTATGTTGAAAGTGCTGAAAAGTTCGTAACTTGTATTGAAAAAGAGCTCTCTCTTCATACTCAAAGTATTAAAAAGTGCTCTCTCTTAATACTGAATTCATACTGGTACTGATGGATCGGGAATTATCTATCAGTATGAGTATCAAATAAGTACTAACTTTTAACATAAGAGTATATGTAAAACATAATACTGATTTGAGTCTGGTTGTACTGAAAATGTACCAGGATTAACATTATGAAATCATCGATCATTCGACTCGGGTAGCCATACGCCTACTGGTATATGAATACCAATATAAGATATTTAATTTCATACAAAACTGCGTGGAGAAAATCTCTCGATTACTCAAAAATCTGAAATGTTAGAAAGCATGTAATAATGTGGCAAAATAACATTAATTCTCTATTAATGACGGCTTGTATATATGAAAGTCGTTGACTTTAATCATGAAAATTTGAGAAAGAGAAAAAAATATTGTCGGTAGCCTGCAAAATAAGTAAAATTCTAAATTAATGAATTAAAATGAAAATTGCAAAATGGTTACATTGCTGTAACAAATGAAAGAAAACTAAAAGAGAATATTTTGAGTGAAAAAATATTGAGATACATTATTTCAATAATAATAAGTTCTAAATTCATATATAAATGAGTTCAGCGGCATTGTTAGGCGTCTACAGGATTTATTATGAAAATCAAACTTAAAGTTCATATTGTTTTGCCTTAAATTAATTTTTTTTATCTAATTGTAAGTCAATTTCAAAATCTTTACGCTTTTATTGTGTCTTAATATTCTTAAATATATTAACTAAAATACGTTTTAAACTTAGTTTTAGCTCAATTAGATGATCCAATACTTATTAATATGAAATTTATATCATATATTCTAATATAGTATATGATAGTGATATAATACTTATATCATATATTCTAATACAGCGTATTAGCACTGTCTGGAAACTTGAAGCAAATATAGGGAATTAAACACCTGCCTAGAAACAATATAAAGAAGATTGTTCCTTTTTTTTAAATTCCTACTATTAATTTTAGTTTTATATGAGAGAAAAAATTCAGAAAATTCTTTAGCTTCTTTTTTAGAAAAAAAAATTGCCTTACAATGGCAAAGTTGATAGAGCGTCGGTCTAGAATCTTCAAGCCCTCGGATCGAATTTTGTCGACACATTAAATTTTTTTATATAATTTAAAATAACTTTTATTAATTTAAATGGAGTGTTAGAAGTTTGCAATTAAAATGGAAATATTCAGACAGTAGGTCAATCAGTGAAATATAAGGATTCAAGTATTTTTCACTTGAAGGTTAAATTCTTGCAAAAATCAATAATTTTTTGATAAACTTTTGAAACATATTGCGTTACGTAGACGTTTTATATAAATGATTTTCGATAGTGAGTTAGCAGTTGCAATGACCTAAGTAAGAATTGATTTTTTGGTTGAAATAAACATATGTCTTGAATAATAGAAAAAATATCTAAAAATATATTTTATTTAATAACTCTGGAATATTCAAAATAATTAGTTTTACTTGCATATTCAATAGAGCAAATTTCTTTATAATGAGATGACAATATTAACCATGGTATCAAATGAAAAGCTCTCGTTGTTAAGCTTTTTATGTAAAAATTATTTAATATAACATCGTATCGTTTTCATCTGTAATGTGAAATAGTTTTCTAAATTGATATACACCAGTATCATATATATTGGGAATATAAGATATTGCTGAACATATGCTGTCACTAATTTTGCAAACTTCATAATATTTTAGTTGTGAATTTTTTGCCATCAAATATACACTTGAGATAATGTGATTAGAGCAAAGAATAGTTTTACATCCCATGTTATTTATAAAAAGCCAAACTGTTGATGGATAACCTTTTGCTTGTAATTTATTAAATTCAGTATAACTTAAAGATGTTATATCACCAACAATGAAATTTGAAAAATCAGCTTTAAGATGTGTAAAATCATTTGTGAGAAACTCTAATAGTATTGGATTGAAAACTGTAAAACGGATATAAGTTTCAGGATATATAGAGTCCAATGCGTTTGCTGCTACAGCTAAAGACAGAGCAGAAACTCCTTCTCCTAAAAAAGAATAGATATATGAGTATCAATACCAATATGAGTATTTTGAATTACCAATTAAGTATATGCCATCTAAAGTTTTTGGTAGGATTTCACTTAGCTTTTCTCCAAAACTTTTATAAATTGTTAAGGCATCATATATCGATGCGTTGTATAAATATGTTGTGTCTATATACTTGAAAAATTAAAAATTGAACAGTTTTAAATAAAATCTGCTACTACGAGGAAACTACTTCATTTTTATTTTTTAAACATGATGCTTCTCTATTAACAAAAAGACTTTTTAACGTATATTCAAA
The DNA here is from genome assembly GCA_947359355.1 of Acrocera orbiculus. NCBI lineage: Eukaryota > Metazoa > Arthropoda > Insecta > Diptera > Acroceridae > Acrocera > Acrocera orbiculus. The sequence goes on from OX375757.1 coordinate 17,488,026, forward strand.
ATTTAAATTGAATTGAATAAAAATTCACTAATAATTCCAGAGCTAAACTAGCTGGTAATCAGTAAATTACTATCATAAAAAAACCCCTATAAAAAATTTCATGAAAATAGTTATGGGATTTGATGAGTTTGAATAATTTAATAAATAAATACATATAATGTGATGTAAAACTCTAAACCACTTCTTTAGATTTAAAATAGAACAACGCTAGCAAGAGAATATTTTGAATATATTCATCAGCTCAATACTACATATAGCCTATAATATACTGTATAATATATATATATATATATATATATATATATATATATATATATATATATATGTAAATTATGTAAATATATTTCAAATTTCGGCCACTGGTAACTTGTAGTCATTACTTTAACTTAGATATCCCTTTTGATATAGATATAGATTTTTGAAATATTTTTGATGATTAACAACTCTTTGGTAAATAAGTTTTCTTCCCAACACGCATAACGGAAAATACTGTTAATAAAAGTGATAAAATGTTTAAAGAGTATTAATCTCAAATAATTATCTGTATTGAATCAAAATTGAAGATAAAGTTGATAATAATAAAAGAAGTCGAATATCTTAGGAATAGGATCACAAAACGTTTGATATATTTTTTTTTCCTAATTCTTCTACTTACATATTGACAAACTCTGTTGTATTTTAGGGAAGTGATAAAATTATTGCTAAATATATCTTCGCTTGGTTGTAATGTTGATAAATATTTAATACCAGGAACAATTATTGTAAGGAGCGGCAAACAATTACTTAATTCTCTCTTAAAACTGGTCCATTTTATTTTTTGCTTTGTATCGAGTTTAATAATATCGATCATTGCTATATCATCATCAGTAAGGCTTTTATTAGGAAAATCTAAAAATAATAAATTTAATATGATAGAAAACTTAATAAAAATTTAATTAATTTACTATCATCAATAAAATTTTGAGCAGGACCTTTAATTTTATATGAAGTCACATCTTCAATCTCATGTATTCCTATGCTTTGAGATATTTTTTTGAATTGAAATACACCGTCATTAAATATACTATCACCTGTAACAAGATGGAAGCATTCACCATTGTAAAGTTTACAAATTTCATAATCTTTTAATTTTTCTTTTAATGCTAATGAAAACATAATAGAAGCTTTCTGACTACTACATAAAATATCTTCACAATTTAAAACATCCAAAAATAGCCAAATTCTTTGTATAGAATCTATTGTTTGTAACATATTCAACTCATTGTAACTCAATGATCGTGCATCACCGATTACAAAGTTTGTATAATCGGTTGTAAGATTGTGGTAATCATTCGTAATAAAATCTAATAATAGTGGATTGAAAGCAGTAAAATAAACATATCGCTTGGGATTTCTTGTTTTCAATTTTTTTGCAGTCACGGCCAATGTTAGAGCAGAAATACCTTCTCCTGTAGAAAAGAAAAATTATTTAGAAAAAAATTTTATGCTACTTTGATGAGTATAAAATATCAATTACCAACTAAATGTATATATTGTGCCTTTTCCGAAAATATTGCACTCAATTGGTATCCAAAACTCTTATACATCGTTAAACCATTTAATATGGAATTATTGTAGACATCTGTGGTGTCGATATACTGAAAATAAAAAAAAGAATTACAGTCTCTTTGAAAATAAATTTTTTTCTTCCAAGTTTAGCTTTACAAACAATGACTAAAACAGATAATTCACTGTTAACCTTAAGTTGTTTTATTTTTTGATTAATAAAAATAGTTAATGGAATACGTTTGGTGGAATAAATTAGAGGTTATCATAACTGTATTAAATCAATAGGGGCTACTTTGATAGAGATCAAATAAATTTGTGTGGTTGAACTCAAATTTATTTGTTTTGTTATCAATTCTGGATAATAGTTTGCATAAGGTGTTGTATCTCACAGGAACTTTGGGTAAAATATCAAAAAAATTTTAATGTTTCGAGAAGATCCTACATTTTCATTTAAGCAAATTATTATCACTTAAGAAGCTATTTAAATGCATCTACGTACAATAAAATGTAGAAATTTACCTTTATCTTTTTTAATAATAATTTTGATCCAAACTTTAATACTCACGTATTGACATTGTGTGTATACTATTAATGATTTTATATATTTGTTATCCCATATATTTTGTTTGCCTTGTAAAGTAGATACCGTCTTAATTCCTGAAACAATTATTCTATACATTGGTGGACAGGTTTTTACTTCCTCTTTAAATGTCGTCCAATTCATTACCGCGTCATTATTAAGATTTATTATAATAAGTTTTTCTAAATCTTCAGTATTGAAATTTTTAGATGGAAAACCTATAAATCATAATATTTTTATAACTCTTAAATATTAGTTTTAATTATTGTTTTAAAATAATTTACTTAACTTTTTTTCTTAAATTGCTCAACGGATTTTTTTAGTATATCAACATAAATACGAGGGCTCCTATTATTAGTGAATTGAAAAATACCATCGCCATAAACATCCTTTATCTTGTCAATATTCAAACATTTCTTTTCATTATATTTGCATATATCGTAGTTGAGCATTTCATTATTTTCAACTTTTAAATATAAGCTAGAAATCAGTTGTTTGGAGCATAGAATATCATCACAATCCATGTTATCTTTAAATAGCCAAACCCTTGTTGCTATATTTTCTCTTAATAATTTTCTGTACTCGCTCTTACTCATCGATTTCAAATCATCGATTATGAATTCAGATAGATGAATCTTGAGATTTTTATAATCATTTGTATAAAAGCGTAATAATATAGGATTAAAGGCAGTAAAAACAATCAAAGGTTTGGGATTTCTGTACTTCAAATGGTTTGCTACTACAGCCAATGAGAGTGCTGAAACTCCTTCTCCTTGAAGAAAAAATATTTTTTTTAAAAATTATGTAATAAAATTTTAAATTCAATATTACCAACAAGATGTATATATTCGATATTTTGTGGCAAAAGTTTAACCAATTTTTCTCCTAAGCTTTTGTAAATTTTTAAGGCATAATATATAGAACTATTGTAAAGATGAGTTGTGTCTATGAACTAAAGGTAAATAAATTTAACTGTAAATACAATACGTATAATATGTTTGATTTTTTAAAAATACTTTAACATTTATAAGATTTTCTTGCAAAAGGAAAATTCAAGCATGTTTTAATTGAACCTCAGTTATGTATTATTGCATTAAGTTTCATAGGTGGAAACTTTCTTTATAAATCCTTTGAAATTGTAAATAGTCTAATCAGTTCTTGGTTTAAGGTTGATTGAAAAATAAAATCTGCTTGTTTTTAAATTTTTACAAAAAGACTCATTAGAAGTAGATTACCTTTCACTCAGAAAAATCAAGTAAATTAATTTATAATTATAATTCAAGTAAATTATTTTACAAAATGCAAGTTATGTTTTTTATTTTTAATTCTTAAATTTTGGAGCTTTCCTGTGAGTAAAAATTGATTTGATATTTTTACCAAGTATTTAAATCATAACTTTTATTAAATTTTGCTTTTCAATAGAGAAATTAAATACAATATGGGATAATAATTTACTTGGGTATAAGGATGGAAGCATAAATGCTTCGTACTTAAATCCCTTTAGTTTTTCACAGCAGATGCACGCTAAGCAATTACATATCTCTATTTATTGGCTAAACAGGTCATCTTTCATCCAGTTGATTTATGAGTTTTGAATAATAATAAGTTGTTATTGTGTTGCTCTTTTCAGAATAATCAATTGACAGAATTCCTTTGGCAACCCAAAACACCCTACTTTACCAGCAGATGAAATAGACTTTATTTTTTTTGGTTTTTAAAATCCCACAATAAAAGTTATAAAACTTTAAACTTATAAAAAATTTGAAACTAATGAAACTTAAATAAATTCATTTCAAGTTATATAGAATCACATAAATAAATCTTTACAAATTGATTTACACACATAAAGTTTTTTTTTTTATTTCTATGATTATAATAGTTTATTAAAGTAATATTTGGGGAATTGAGTGTATATAAAATAACTGTCAATATTTAAACTCAATTTAAAGTTGAGAAGACTACAATTTTCTCAATTCAAAAATGTTTGGCAAACAAAGATTAAATATTTACTTTAACAGTAGCTTAAACTGACGTCAAAAGTTTTTGAGTAAGTTTTATACCTGTGCAAAATCAAAGATTTGGGTATATTAAAATTTTTAACTACAAAAACAGGTCCATTCTTTTTTGATAATAATGAAAGTATTGCGGTATCCGTCAATAGTGACCTTTACCGGCACATGATATTGAACTGAAATGGAATGTTCATCTCTTTCCACATTTGATTTCTTTATAATGATAGCCAACGAGGTACTGTAATTTGGCACCGTTTAACTATTATTTTTTTATAGTGATCAAGGAGAAGTGTTTGACGAGATTTTGCCGCATTCAAGCGAAATTGTTCTGTAAGTCAAAAAATGGAAACTATTTGAACAAAGTATATACAAAGTGCCAAAGATGGTACTTTCAAATAAAAAGTCAGAGTGAAAAAATAACCACTCGTTGTTTTGTATAGTATTTTCCAACGTTATATGTTAGATGCCACACTCTTTGTAACCTAAAAGTATACGTAACAGACTTCAAAAATTTTTAAATAAAATAAATCTAAGAAATTCATTTAAAAGACTAATTGTAAGTTACGAGTAAAGGCTGCCTTTTGAAATGCTATTTATGTTTAAAAAGCAAATAATATGGTATTTAAAGAACAATTTTATAAAGGAACAAATTCAATTTGGTTTTTCTGTAAAACAAAAAACTGTTGTAAGACTACTGAACTCTTTTTTGAATTGAATTAATAAACTACATTTAAAAAATGGTTTTCCGTTGAATTATATAATGAAAAAAATTATTTAAAGGTTTTATTCATAACACAGACTTGTAAATTTGGAAGGTTTTTATATATAAATAAATACTTGTAAGTGTTTTGAAATATAATAAGAAAAAAAGCCCAGTAATGCTCATAGCTTTTTCCATAGTCATCAACAGATACTTATTTTATATTAAGATAGCTAGCAAAAAATAACCATCCAGGCTTATACTTATCTGGTTGAATTTTACTTACGTATTGACATTGCATTGAATCTAGCAGATAATTTATGTATGTATTGTAGGAGTAGCTATCACCATCTTTTAGAGTTGAAAATGTTTCTATTCCAGGAACAACTATTGTTAAAAGTTTTGGACAGCTTTGTAATTCTGCTTCAAATAATATCCAGCTCATTCCATTATTTGTTTCTAGATTTATAAAAACGATTTTATCTAAATCATTAGCAGCGAGATTTATGTGAGGTAAATCTAAAAGAATTTTTAATTGATTACAAAAAAAACTTAAGTACATATATATATGTATATATTTATATAAATATTACTTTCATTTATAAATAGATCTACAGATTTCTTTTTTATATTTTGGTTAAATTTCGAGTATTCGTTTTTATTCCTTGGCATAATTTGACGGTTTTTTGAAAATTGAAATACACCATTATTTTGATATATATCATAAAAGTTTGTAACATTTAAGCATTTATTCTCATTATATTTACAAATTTTAAAGGGTTCAACATTGCCTTGCGAGAACTTCTTATATATTCTAGAAATATGTTTTTTGGAACATAAAATGTGCGGACATCCTATTCTATTCATAAAAATCCAAACTCTTGATGAAAGATTGTTTTCTCGTATGGTCAATAATTCATTGTTACTCAGCATATTTACATGGCCTATTATCAGTTCAGTAGAATATGAATTCATTTCAATATAATCGTTAGTTTGGAAATTTAATAATATAGGATTAAAAATAGTTACAAAAACCGAAGGCTTATGTTTATTGAGTGCTAATTTTTTTGTTAAAACAGCCAAGGAAAGACCTGAAACGCCTTCTCCTGTAATAAAAAACTCAATTATAATTATATAAATATTGAAATTTTAATACCAATAAGATGTATCCACCTGACCTTTTTTTCGAAAATGTTATAAATTATTTCTCCAAAGCTCTTATAAATTGTTAAAGCATCGTATACTGATGTATTGTATAAAACACTTGTATCTATGTACTAAAATTAAAAAAGAAAACAAAAGATTTCACCAATATGTTGAAAAATTTGTATTTTAAATGTTGAATCGACGTTTTGTTAAAGATTTAACGTCCTAATGTTGGTATACGAATAGTTCCTACGCTGAATATGAAAAAATATTAATTAATAAAAGGAAGTAGCACAGCTATTAATTCTTTTAGGAAATTTAATACTATAAGATTTAGCAAAATTGAGAGAATTAAAGTTTTTAAAGTGAAAGTAAGAAAATATAATATGTATTACCTCAGCAGGAATTCGAAAAAAAATACAAGAAAATACATTGGCAAAAGCAAAAATATAGAAGATGGTAATTTCAAGAATGCTATAGAATCATTTAATTATTCAATTGAATATAATAACACCATTGGAAAGGTAGATACAAAATATTCTTTTTTCCGCTAGACACGACATTTCATAATGCATTTGTTTTGCAAATTCCCTTTCGTTTTAATATTGCTGAAGGATTATTAAAAAAAATCGTATTGCCAAGTTATGAAGCTCATGGATGTCCTGCAACCTTAATACACAACTTCGTTTGCTGGCTAAAGATTTTGCTTACTTTCTTGAATATATTCTATCAACCAAATTTGAGGAATACTGTTAAAAGGGATATCATGATTCTTTTAAGGAAAAAAATAGACACGAAACTATCGCCAGTAGCAAAGTACCACTTTATTTACTAACCACTAACCTGATTTTAGCCGAATTAGAAACTTCAACATGTTTGCAAATTGTTTTTTGCTATAACTTGAACTTTTTGGAACACTAATTATTTACAAGTAATCGTAATATGTATATTACTGATATTATGAAACAAAAAAATTCTTTCATAAAATCTACTGCTCTTACAAATTACTTTATACCCAAAAAAATCGAATGTGTTTCGAATGCAAAAAAGTTATTACATATAAATTTGTTTTGTCCTAAATATGTATAAAAAAAATTTTTCTTTATACTTACAAATTGACATGGTAAGCTTTTGTCTAAATACTTTATGAAATCATTATCCAATAAATTCCTTTCGCCTCTTAAAGTTGAATCAATTTGAATACCTGGTACTATTATTCTTAAAAATAGTAAACACTCTTCAACTTTCTCTTTGAATTCGATCCATTGAAAACTATTGGCTGTATTAATGTTAATGATAACAAGTTCTCTTAAAATATTATATTGTACATTTTGTTCTGGAAAATCTAGAATTAATAAGTCAAATATAAATAACATTTGTAATTAAGTTTTATTTAATTTACCATTATTTATAAATTTGTTTATAGAGTTTTTCAATTCACTTTCGAAATTTTTTTTATTTTTATCTTTAATAAATTTCTTCCTTGTAAATTGGTATACAACATTTTCAATATTTATATCATCGAAGAGTGAAATACTTGAACATTGATTAAATTCATATTTACATATATGATAATTCATTACATCGTTATTTAGTATTTTGGCATATTCGTAAGAAATCTGTTGATTGGAGCATAAAACATCTTTGCATCCCATGTTATTCATAAAAAGCCAAACTTCTGAAATATCTTGTTTTTTTCGTAATATATTTAATTCGATGTCACTTAATGATTTTGTATTTCCGAAAATTAATTCAGTGTGATAAAATTTAAGATTTTTATAATCATTTGTTTGAAAATCTAACAATAATGGATTAAAAGCAGTAAAATGAATAAAAATCACAGGATTTTGGTATAGCAAGAAATTTGCTGTGACAGCTAATGAAAGTGACGAAAACTCTTCTCCTATTTAAAACAAAAAAACATATACTTAATAAAAAACACTACAATCCGAATATTATACATTACCTATAAAATGTATATATTTCATATTTGTTGGCAATATTCTGTATAATTTAGAACCAAAACTTTTATAAATTTTTAAAGCTTCATAAATAGAATCATTTGTCAGGTGTGATGTGTTTATAAACTGAAAAATAGCATCAAAAAGCAATATTAAATTATTTTATAAAGTTTTTCTTTATTTATTAATAGAATAATATTTGTATTTTATGTTATATTTACATATTGACATGCAGTCCTATTTTTTAATATTTCTATGTAATTATTCTCTTGAACAATTCCAGTAAAAGTTGATACAGTTTTGATCCCTGAAACAATTATTGTAGAGGAAAAACCACCACAATTTTTTAACTCTTCTTTAAATATTCCCCAACTAATTCTTCTTGCTGGTTTATTAATATTAATAATTATTGCCTTAGATAAATCTACATCAGTAAGATATTGACGCATGAAAACTATGTGAAGGTAAAAATATTTAGACCTTTAAATTAAATATACACTTTCTTAATTTACTTCCTCGTCTGATTTCGTCTAATGAATTCTTCAAATCAGTTTCATATGTATAAATATCGTTACTTCCAGAGCAGTAAGAGAAAAACAGTACAGCCAATATATTCAAAATCATAACTTAACATGAAAAGTGAAATTTAAATGCAAATAACTTTTTTTATATTTTTTAATGTTTACTTTTCTAAAACTGTGCTATTAAATTTAAAATATATTATACTTAAAGAAAATTATTACAGTCTTAAATTGAACTGCTTTTTTATAAAATAAAAATACTATATTTACTCTTGCTGTAGATATTAATTAAAGCTAAATAAAAACAAGATCTTAATTTTTTCAGAAAACAAATGAAAAATTAAAAACCATGTAACTCAATTTTTTTTAGCAAAATTTTCAAAAATTCAATTTTAAAATTTGACTTTTTAGCACTCTCTTGGTAAAATAAGCCTTTTGAACTAAGCCCTGTAAAAATACATTTGGTAAAATCAAGAAGATTTCAAGTAATCGAAACAAATACTAAGAAAACATAAATAATATATCTTTTTTTCTTTCTTTTCCAAAGAAAGTGAATTCCATTGCTCTTACTTCATTAAAAAAGTTTTATTTTTCATATTTGAATCTGTATTTGTGTATTTGAATATATTCTTCTGTGATGAGTTATAAAAATAGGTGTTCTTATCATATGTCATTGTTGTTGCTGTTGAGCAAAATAGTTGCTTGTTAATGAACTTTTATCTAAAAATTTGTCTTTTCTTTTGTTAGCAAGCCAGAAACGGAACTTAAAACCTTATTTACTATATATTATTTTAAGTGAGATTAATGTAATTTTATGTTACTTAGTTTTCTGGATTGGGTTTTCGGGTGTCTATCAGCTACCTCTGTTTTTAGTAAACAGGATTAATAGGTATAGGTTATTATTGCTTTCTGTAAAGACTTAAGGATTCAATAGCGAATCCGATTTCTTTTGGAAGCATTTTCTGCATAAAACAGTGTATATCTGGGCCTTTTATGAACTCCATTTAATAGATAAAATTATATCAGCGTTGATTATGAGGATTTCTACTTTAAAAAGTTCGATCATTATTGAAATCTAAAAAATTTCAAACCGAGGTTTATTTATTTTAGCTTTTGCATCGTAAGATAATTTGTTGTATCAAATACTTCCTTTTTTTCATTGAAATTGTTATTAGTAAAGTTTTTGGTAGCAAATTTTAGAACAAATGAATGATTCAAACTATACGAAATTTTTTTGGTAGGAAATATTTCGAACAATAATTCCTGGAATACCACTAAAATGAATATCTTTCTCTGAAAATTCACACTCTGCTCAACAATAATGAATCTTACCAATTATAATTTCATACACTAAATTTTTTTTAATAACCTTAATATACTAATGAAAATTCTCTCAATAGTTTAAAGTAAATAAAAAATATAGCACTCAATATGGTAATTTAAATATTATTTTTATTATATTCTTATATGTTAATTTGAAATTTTCTTTGAATTTTACCTTCAATTCAATGTTATCTGGGCTGCCATTTATTTTAACTCAATATAAAAACTCTGGTTATTGAACTATGAAATTATTTTTTAAAATTCATATGTTTCGTTTTAAGAGCTGCATACAAACACCCAACATTATTATCTTTTTGAATTTATATATATTTTGCTTAAGGACAACTGTTTTTTTGTTAGAATTTCGAGAAATAGCCAAAACCTTTCTAGGTATTTCATATCACTTAGATAAAAAATATCTTATTTGAAATTTGAAAATCATTTTAAATTCAAATTTTGTAGGGTAATTAATATGTTCTAAAAAAATCATGCAAAAAGCCTTGAGTCGATGAACTTTGTTGAATGATGCACATATTAATTAGAATATGTTCATGTAAATTGTGCTTAAAAAGCTTTTACATGCATGCTCGAAGGTAAATATTAGCAAAATTGGATGGGTAAATGAACTTTACTCATTTACGGTTTTTTTAAATTTTGATGTAAACGATATAGAAAGTTTTTCACAAAAAACAATTCAAACGTTATTTTAAGATGAATTTTTAATTTTAAGGGTGATATTTTCTTTTGAAGATTAAGACTAGAAGCTTTTGATTTATTAATTTTTGACTTAAAAAATGAAAGTTATGCAACAATTTGCTTTAAAATCCATTTGTAATAAAATTCTTAAAGCAAAGAAAAAGTGAAGTAATTTATCAGGTGTTGATGAAAGGGAATAACATTGTAAGAAAGAAAATGATTGCAGATGTTTTCGGTATTAATAGAGGTATACTAGAAATTTTCACAGGTAATATTTAATATTATCAGGAATTATTAGGGGATGAAAATTAACATGCAATATACAGTATTAGTTTTTGGTTATTAAAATGAAGTCCTGCATTTAAGAATTCGTAATTACAACTTCAATTAAAAAGTGAAGTCAAACTTCAGCTCGGTATAGTCCTTTTTAGGTATGTTAACGTGACCATATGTTTTCTTGCAAGGGTCCATACCCCTGAGGACCAAACATAGGCACGATCTACCCGGTGTCATTTTTATGGCAAGCGTAGCGAGCTTGCTATCCACGGCTTTTGCGGTAGAAATGAGGGGGTGGTTTTTGCCATTGACACCTGATATAATTCTCGCTACTTGAGAGGCGAAATTTTCAATGAGAATGAGCGCAACGTTGCAATAAAAGGGGGTGTAGGCAGCAGAAAAAAAAAGCAGCAAAAAGAAATCGAGACAGTTAAGCCCCTTCGCTCGTCCATCTCATGGCTGATCTGAAAATAAAGAAAGGAAGGAAAGGGGGTTCAGACATCATAAAAGGGGGAAGGGGGGAAATTGTACATAAGAATAATATTTTTTTGATATTTACAAAAATTACTATTCTTATTTTTCGACTAAAATTAAAGAACAATGATCTCAATTAAGTTAGAAAAGCTATCCTAATACAGAAAAGAATAAAATTAAAACGAAAAATTAATTAAAGTATGAAGGATCTAAAGAAAAAAAAACTTACAGGGTTTTCCTTTTGTGTTTTGGTGTTTGATGAGCAAAGTCTCCTGAAAAGAAATATCTTTTCCTTTTTTAATATAGTTAGTTAAATACAATTAACTAGATTAAGTATAAAAAACTCTACGTTCCTTCCCTTGTTTCCTTTTCTTTCTTGTTTCCTTCTATTTATATGGATCTTGCTCCCAAAACTCCTCGACCGCCAACTATTTAAATGAGAAACTATAAAAATCTTCAGTTTTGTTTCCAGATAAATAATTATTTACATCCCAAAAGAAAAAAAACTCTTCACAAAATTCAATTGGGTATTAAAACAAAAAGAAACCTTTTCATTTATCTTAATTAAAGTCTTCTATCTTTGACATTTTTCCACCTCACTTGTTTCAATTAATTTCTCTTTCGTTAATTAATAGTTGATTACTAATTAAGGAAAACCCAGTGTACTGATTGCAGGGTCAGAAAGATTTTTAAATTATTGCAACTATCGCAACTAGAAATCAACCCAAGGATACCTTG